>OY728125.1:221201871-223601871 GCA_963277665.1 Viscum album
AAGACGTGTGATTATGAGGCTCGGAGTGCCTGGAATGATTTTTTGAACTTTTGTTCGAGTACATTTAGTAAACGTACGAGAAGGTTTTTCTAACTTTTTAATATGTGCTCGGAATTGAAATCTGAGGATACCCTTGAACTCGTAGCACCGGTATTCATTTAAGGAGAACTTTACCTCGACCACAGTGGGTCGAGAGTGAAAGATATAATTTGGATTTTTCGTGAAAGAATAAAATAAAAATAAAATTGTGTAACATTTTATTTTTATATTTTTTTTAAAACATCCATGCGGATATTTCATAGGTGGGGACCACCTGAACTAAAACCTACCATGAGAGGTTATAGAGTTGGGGACCACTGAGCCTAACCTCCCATGAGAGGTTATGGTGGTGGGGACCACCCAAGGCTAAAACTCCATGAACTCCCTCTTAAATGTGGGGAATCTTCTTAAACTTCCCCCACTTTAATGGTGCCACCCCCTTTAATTTGTTATTCCAACCACTATGTAATTAATTAATCCAATTTGAAATAGTTCCAATAAATAAAAATTGGGGAAAACAACAGTTGGCTATATTGATTTTGGGGGAAATTATTGGCAAAGGGGAGAGCTCTAGGAGGATTTCTTTCTCCAACAAAGAACTTCTTCCACAAAGAATGCTCCTCCAATGTAGAACGTCTACGCATGACTTAGAATTATTCCTTGGGACATCCACCAATGTGGGACGTCTTCACGATGAGGTGAAGCTTGATGCTCCTAGTTCACGACGAGGTGACGCTTCTCTGGGCAGACTTCGAGATCTTATTTTGGGCAGAGTTTGTTCCAGTGACTCTTTGTACAGTACACATATATGAGGTTCTTCATTTTTAGCAGGGCATCATGACTGTGGATCATTACTTAGCAAGGTTCACTAACCTCTCATGCTACTCCACAAATATGGTGTGGAACCCATTCTTCAGGGCCCAGACCTTCGAGCAGGGACTTAGGTGGGAGATCAGGGCTTCGATGATTTCTCTTAACATCCTGACATAGGCGGGGGTGTTAGAGCGATCCCTCTTAGTGGATATTTTTCTTGTGGAGTAGTCACCAGCAGTGAGATCCACCATCGGACGTCATGTAGTATATTTTTCTATAGCTGACAGCAGACAGATGTCGCATAGGTCTAAGAGGACCAGACCCATATGTAGACGACTTCATGATTCAGAGTCGGTTGTGAGGGGCACCCGAGGTAGAGCCAGTCTAGCCAGGAGCGGGAAATTTTATGCATGTAGTGGGTAGGGTCACATATCTCATGACTATCAAACCTGCCGTATGGATAATTAGTAGATGGCCGAAGGACCACCCAGGTAGATATAGATATTTGATTGAGGAGGTCCGCAGGGAGCAGGCGAACGTGGTAGAGGAGCAGTCCATGCAGCTAATGGTGGGCGACGATTCAAGATGTTACTATCACCACCACCAGGTGGTCCACACCGACCACTGGGAGTAGAAGGACAAGGGTGAGCTCAGCTCAAGGCAGCTAAGGCCTACGATCACGGCACTCCGGCGATGATACGAGGTACGATCTATGTCTACTCCCCCTTAGCTACAGTACTTATAGACACAGGTGCCAGTCATTATTTTATTTCCATTTCCCTCGTTTGGAGCTCAAAGATTTCAATGGATTCATTGGCTCGATCCTTACGGTTAGAGACTCTTATGGAAGTGGATTCGACAATTATGCACTGCTTCCGATAGTGTGAGCTTACTCTAGGAGGCGAGAGATTTGGCTGGGATCTCGTAGTAACAGCGTCAAGGCCTTACGATGTCATCTTGGGTATGGAATGGTTAACTACAGTCCATGATCAGATTGACTGTATTAGGTGCAAAGTGTGGTGTGTCTTCACTGATGGGACCAGGTTTACCTTCATCGGGGAGAAGGGAGCCTTTGCCGCGCAGGATGGACTTATCTAAAGGAGAGTGCAACCGATCACTCATCAGTTGGCTAGCCTTACCCTTGGAGCAGTTGATGTGGGGAGTCCAAGTTATCCTGTAGTGGTGGTCCAATACACGGATGTCTTCCTTAATGATGTTCTAGGTCTACCTCGTCACAGATAGGTGGACTTTTACATTAACTTACACCCTGGGATGGCACCGATATCTACACCAGCATAACGGATGGCTCCCACAGAGCTTCGTGAGCTGCGAGTATAGCTAGAGGACTTGTAGGGGAAAGGATTCATTCGGCCCAGTGCTTCACCATGGGCATCCCCAATTATGTTCACCAAGAAGGTGGATGGGAGCTTAAGGCTTTTTGTTGAATATCTGTGCCTAAACCAGGTGAATGTGAAGAAAAAGTACCCACTTCTGAGGATTGACGACATCTTTGATCAGCTGAAGGGTGCATGGTGGTTCTGAAAGATAGACCTCAGATCAGGATATCACCAGCTTAGAGTACATGAGGAGGATGTGCAGAATATGGATTTCAGGTGTCAGTACATCCATTACGAGTTATTGGTTATGTCATTCGGTGTAACCAATGCTCCAACAGTGTTCATGGGACTCATGAACAAGATCTTTCATCCATACCTCGATCTCTTTGTAGCAGTCTTCATTGATGACATTCTGATCTACTCAGCTACTAAGGAGGATCATATAACAACCCATACTTTACATACATTGTTATTTCTTCAAAATTGAAGCACACTTATTACAACATATTACAAAACCATGAAAGGACCGTATAGGTATAGTGTCTTTAGAAACTGGGAAACATAAACAACTGGTTCATAAAGCATATACATTGTCTCCCATTTATTTCATCATATCTAGAGTCTCTTTTGGAATATCCTACTTAATAACCTTATTCCAGACCTGGGGAGAGAAAACATACAAAAGGGTGAGCTCAAATGCTCAGTAAGGGTAAACAAAAGAAATATCAATAACATCATATTCATAAGAACATAACATTTTGGAAATCTTAACCTGCAAAAGAAATCATAATTTCATAACATGGTATAAATCATAGTAGTGAAATATAATCCAAATAATCATTACTTAAAACATGAAACTTTGTGGAATACACATATAATCATAGAGAATCATTTCTTAGTAGTAAAGACTCGTTGCTCTTAGTGGACAAAGTCAATTTCTGAACCAAGTTCACTCCTCGTTTCAGTCCGGTATCACTGAACCGGTTTAACTTGTCATTCCAGCCATGTCTATCTCATGAGATATAAATCTTTACCCAATGCATTGGAGGGAGATATAGGTCCCACCCATCTCATAATGAAACCATTCTTATGTGTGCCAGAAAATCATAAATCATACATCATAGCATAACCCATGTAATAAAAATGGGATTCTTAATCATCATGCCATCATAACACAATCCATATAAGATAAAAGGACATCATAAAAATAATTCCATCATAACATAATAAAAAAAATGTAAAAATAGGTATAGAAACAGAACCCTATATTATCTTAGATGGAAAATAATTTTGATAAAACACTTGAACTCCATTCTTGAGGAAAATATCATTTCTACTTCAAAAACATTTTCCTTTCTTAACATGTCATATAATTTTAAACTAAAATAAGTTGATTAAAAATAAACTTGAAAACTTGTAAAGGAAGCTTCATGGAAATAATGTTCTAAAAATCTATTCATGCCGTATAAGTTAAAAAACATTCTTCGGAAAAGTCAAAAAAGTACCTCGTACTAAAAACGACAAAAGATCCCTTTCATATCTTTTACTAAAAACTCACTGAAGGGTAAAATTGGATTTAAATAATTGTAGGAGGATAGAAATAATATTAAATATTGAGGAATCATGTATGTGGATGATAAATATTCCCCAGTAAATTCTGAAGTATAAACAATCTCGGATAAAAATGAGATTGCGAGATTTTCCCTTACCTTAGGTCCGATTTTCTTCGTAAGTGTCCGAACCTCCTATATAATGATTTAAATAATGTCATTGACTTATTCTAGAGTCATAATAATTTTTATTATATCATATATGGTCATATTCTTAGCTTTCTATTTGTAATATTTCATTGCTACTTGTTATTCGGGTGTTTATTACTTTTTGTTCTTATGCGTGTTTTTTCGAATAAATTCTTATTCTTTTTTTCAGGTTATAGATACCTCATTTCCAGAATTTTATTATTGTAATATATATCATATTTATTCATTAAATTTATTTATATAATCATTATTCAATGAATATCATGTAGAACGAGTCGCATCACATCGTGGAAACAGTATTCCGTACGTACGCACGAGCGATGATATCGTTCCCATGATTGTGGAATTGTAATGGAGTGTATTTATACTATTTCAGAATCAATATCACTTTACAATAATCATATATAGTTATTCTCTACACCATTATACCCATCCATGTAAGGTGGTGGTGGAAAACATATTACACCACGGTGTGGAGACGGTATTCCGTACCTATGCACACGCGGTTATTTAATTTTCCGTAGGATGAATAGAAGGTGAATTAGGGTTTTTTAATATTTATAATAACATATAATTATATGAGTGATACTGATGTTATTACTTCATAATGAAACAACTAAAGAAGAATAATTTTAAGAAGAAAGAAATTGGAAAGGATCGGTAATGGATATTACCTCTTCTTTGACATGCCTCTTCTTAACCTCCTCTTAGGGCACTAGGGTTGGTCTTTGAAGAAGACAAGGACCTATAGGATGTTTCTATGGAAGTGGAGAAGAGAAATTTGTAGGGGTTTCTGAGCTTGATGGCTCAAATTGGTGTGAGTAGGAGAGGGAGGAGGTTCCCTTTTATAAGAGAGGATAGGGGCACCTATGGAAAAACTAAAAATATTATTTTATTATAAAGTCATATTCAGTTTTTAATAGATATAAAATGATTTATTTAGAATATAAGGTGGGGATGGTTAGAAATACTCTCATCCAATAGAATTTGGACAAGTTTAGGTTACTATTTTAAACTTTTCATTTAGATTTAACTCTAAGTTAAATAATTTAACTTTTACTGTGTCTTCTTGTTTTCTTACACTATATGGTTATTAAACTTACTATAACAAGGAAAACGAACCCCAAGTTGTTTATTATTTATATATATAACCTTATATAAGTCCTTTGGAAGAACCTTATATTTTTAGGAATAAAATAACAATTAATAATATAATACTTTTTTAAAAAACTATTTTATGTCAATTTTGACACTATTTGGTAATTGATTTTTTTGAAAATCATAACAGAATGATTAGTTCGAAATAAGTTAATTAAATAAATAATAATATGTCATATTAACCTATAAAATTAATTTAATTCATAAAAAGTCTCAAATTACATTTATTTGTGTATTTATAATATCAATTATGTTAATATTTCATTAATAAGTAAATTACTACATCATCATTGTGTCATAAATAAATTAAATTATTTAATATCTAAAAATTATAAAAAAAATACCATTATGTAGGAAATATTTTTATCTTTCTAATTAATATTTATAGTCTAAATTATATTATTTATAACACTATATTAAAAAAATTAGTTATTAAACATTGATTTTAACTATTTTAACTATTCTTTAAATAAAATAATAATAAATGTCCTAATCTAATCCATGTGGACCTAAATGGTCATATTTTGTTCCTAAGGTTGTTTTGGGTCCAATTAAACTTATACAATAGAATTAGGACATGTGTTACGGTAATAATAATATCATTTTTACCCTTAATTACCCTATTTACTTTTAATCGTGGTAAATAAAAGTAAAAAGTTACTATTCACCAAAAAATATTTTCATCTTATTGAACCACATTTTACTCCTTTATATTAACCATGTCTCTCGTAGTTTCGAAATTCCACTCACAGAGGCGGTAAAATTAATTTTTATGTAAATTTGCAAATTCTCCTAGGATGTTGGTAAAAGACGGTGAAAAGTTCAATAAAATTTTTATATATTTAAAATTATTATAAAATGACTCCAATGAATTAATTTGAACTTATATAGGTATTATGTATCAATTTTTACCTAAAATAAAATAAAATAAAATAAAATAATTATTTAAATAAAAAGTCGGTTTTTAAATAGTAACCCAGTGTTTTCACTATTCATCAAAAATTGAATGTTTTTAGAAAAATACCAAAATTTCACCCGAGGATAATTTTGATATTCCAAATCCAAAAATGAAGTCCATTTTTAAAGATAAAATTTATAAAATTTCAAAAAGTGGGTATTACTATTCATAATGGCTAGTTATAATAATATTTTAATAGCATTTTGTTGTTTAGTGAAACTCGGTATTGCGTACAATGAAAGCTATCGAGGAAGGACAAGATTGCGTTTAAAGCAAGACAAGATAATGTTGTGTGTATTGAAATATTCCTTTGATGATGTATATAACCTAAAAACAAAATATTTCTCATAGAAATCTCAAGTGTTACATTCTACCCCCCTTAAATTGAATTTTGCCCTCGAAATTCATCACTTTGTAACAAACAAATGAGGATACATCTCCCTCATCATATCCTCAAGCTCCCATTTAGATTTTTCTAATTGGTGGTTCCTCCATAAAACTTTCACCAAGCGAGTGGTATTTTTCCATAGAACTTTTTCGTTACGATCCAGAATCTCTATCGGTTGTTCTTCATAAGAAAGATCTTGCTCCAGCAGTACAACTTCTGAGGTTAGTAAATGTAAAGGATTGGGTATGTACTTTCTCAGGAGAGATACATGGAACACATCATGAACTTGAGAGAGATTCAGTGGAAGTGTCAATCGGTAAGCTACCTTCCCAACTCGATCCAGTATTTCAAAAGAACCGATATACTTAGGGCTTAGCTTTCCCTTCTTTTCAAATCTCATTACTCTCTTCCAAGGAGATATTCATAAGAACACTTTATCACCCAATTAAAACTCTAGGTCTTTTCTTCAGTTATCGGCATAACGTTTTTGTCGACTCTAAGTTTCTCTTATGTGTTGTTGAATAGATCTGACCTTTTCTGCCATCTCATCAACAAGATCAGGTCCTAATAGCTTTCTTTCCCCAACTTCATCCCAATAAGTTGGAGTCCTGCATTTCTTTCCATAGAGAGATTCATAAGGATCTATCTGAATACTGGAGTGAAAGCTATTATTATAAGAAAATTCCACCAAAGGTAGGTGTTGATCCCAACCACCTTTAAAATCCATAGTGCAAGCTCTTAACATATATTCTAGAGTTTGAATTGTTCTCTCATACTGACCGTCTATCTGAGGATGATAAGAAGTGCTGAAACTCAACTCTGTATCTAGAGTATGCTGAAGATTTGGCCAAAACTTTGAGGTAAACCTTGGATCCTGATCAGATATAATGGAAAGTGGTACTCCATGCAATCTTACCATTTCCTTTACATATATCCTGGCAAGCTGATCCAGAGAGAAATCCTCTCTAATAGAAATGAAGTGTGCAGACTTTGTAAGACAATCAACTATAACCCAGATATCATTATTGTCTTTGGATGTTTTAGGAAGTCCAGTGACAAAGTCCATAGTGATGTTTTCCCATTTTCATTCTGGTATGGGTAATGGTTGTAAAATCCCCTTAAAATTCTGTCTCTCAGCTTTAACTTTCTGAAAAACCAAGCATCGAGAGACATATTCAGCAACATATCTTTTCATTCCATCCCACTATAAGTACTCTTTCAGGTCTCTATACATCTTCATGCTTCTAGGATGAATATAGAATGAAGAACTATGAGCCTCATCCAGCAGCTCCTTCTTTAATTCTGGGATGGGAGGAACACAAACCAGATTCCTGAACCTTATTATCCCATCACAATCAAGGTTTAATTCAGAAACATTTCTCACCTTCTTTTGTAACTCTACATCTTCTTCCTGTGCCTCTTTAATCTTCACATGTATATATGGTTGAACATTCATTTGAGAAAGATATGATTTCTCCTCTTCCATTATAATTCTAAGATTCATCCTTTGTAAATCCGTAAATATTGGATCTTTTGTGATCCTCATCATGGATAAGATAGCATGGTCTTGTCAACTTAATGCGTCTGCCACCTTGTTTGCTTTCCCAGGGTGGTAATGAATTGAGCAGTCGTAATCCTTAATCAACTCCAACCATCTTCTTTGATGCATATTCAGCTCCTTTTTTGTGAAAATATACTTTAAACTTTTATGATCAGTATAAATATCACCCCTTTCACTATAAAGATAATGCCTCCAAATCATTAATGCAAAGATTACCGCAGCTAACTCTTAATCATGAGTTGGGTAATTTTGCTCATGGATTCTCAAATGTCGTGAGGCATAAGCCATCACCATATCATTTTGCATAAGAACACACCCCATCCCCTTCTTGGATTCATCACTGTAGATCACAAACCTTTATCCACTACAAGGAAGTGTGAGTACAGGTGCACTGGATAACCTTCTTTTCAACTCCTTTAAATTCTCTTCATACTCCTCCGTCCACATGAACTTAACTAATTTTCGAGCCAACCTGGTGATTGGATTAGATAATTATGAAAAATCTTTCACAAAACATCGATAATATCCATCCAAACCAAGAAAACTTCAGATCTCAGTTACTATTGTTGGTCTCGACCATCTTTTGATAACCTCTGTTTTTGCTGGATCCATAGATATCCCCTCTTTTGAGATTATGTGACACAAAAATGAAACTTTTTGAAGCCAAAATTTACACTTGGTAAATTTGGCATAAAGCTTCTCCTTTCTCAGGGTCATCAATACAATTCTCAAGTGATCTTCATGTTCTTCCTTGATTTTTGAATAGACAAGAATATCATCTATAAATACTACCACAAACTGATCAAGATAGTCTCTAAAGACTCTATTCATTAGATCCATGAAGATATCAGGGTAATTAGTAAGACCAAAGGGAATCAATATAAATTTATAGTGTCCATACCTTGTACGGAAAGTCATCTTTGGAATATCCTCCCTTTTGACCCTTAATTGATGATACCCTGAATGAAGATCAATCTTGGAAAAGTATTGAGCTCCACGTAGTTGTTCAAATAAGTCATCAATGCGTGGGAAAGGATATCTGTTCTTGATAGTGATCTTGTTAAGTTCTCAATAATCAATGCAAAGTCTCATTGATCCATATTTCTTCTTAACAAACAGAACAGGTGCTCCCCAAGGTGATGCACTAGGACATATGAATCCCTTATCAAGATTCTCTTGGAGTTACTTCTTCAATTCCTGTAACTCAATTGGGGTCATTCTATAAGGTATCTTTGAAATAGGTAAAGCATCTGGTACGAGTTCTATTGAAAACTCAACTTCACAATTTGGTGGAAGACCAGAAAATTCATCCGTAAAGACATTATCAAACTCTCGTACAATGGGAATATTCATAATCGTGAGTTTCTCTCCAACCATTTGAGATAAATAACCTTCATTTAGTGGAATCAAGACCCATAATATGGATGAAATTTCCACTGGAAGGTTATGTTCATCCTTGCATCGATAGACGATCATAGATTGATCTGGAATATGAAATGTGACTTCCCTTCTTTAGAAATTGATATGCGCTCCATATAAAGAAATCAAATCCATGCCAAGAATCACATCAAATTCCACTATAGGAAGTATCACAAGATTTGCAGGAAACACTTTCCCACAAACTTCAATCAGAGAAGAATTATAAACTTTTGATGCGACTGTTGTGCCATTAGGGGTTGTCATAGCTAACTCAACATCTAATTGTTGAGGTAAAATGGCGATACCCTTAGAAAATTCTTCAGAAATAAAATAGTGGGTGGATCTAGAATCAAGTAAAACATTTTCTACTTTATAGTGGATGGTAAGTGTACATTTCACTACTTTGTTGTCGTACTCCACATCCCTGATAGAAATTTCATGTGACTTTCCTTTTTCTTTAGCCTTAAGATTTTTTTAAAGTCGATCATCATCAACAACCCTTGGATTAAGGAATTGATTAGCATAATGCCCCATTTCTTTGCACTTGTAACATTGAAGTGTAGGAGGTTCACTCTGTGTAGCCTTTTCTTTGTTCGCATCACTAGACATCTTCTTCCCATCATTGCGGCATTCAAATGCCCTATGACCTTCTTTTCCACATTTGAAACATTTAATTGTCCCTTTAAGACAACTCCCTCCATGTTTCTTTCCAGACTTTGAGCATAAGGGAAAACTCATCTTCTTCTTAGTGTGCTCTTTAGATTTTCCTTTGAATTCCATTTTCCTCTTCTTATCAAACCCCTATGACTAATGGGTTACTCCAATATCTATCTCAACCTTGAGAGCACATCGAACGATTTCCTCATAGCTATTGAAGTCCCTTATGGCTAATTCCCTTCAAAGACTTGGTTTTAAGCTACTAAAGAATCGATCAATCTTACTCTCAGGTTGGATAAAAATCCCATAAGCGTACCTTGCAAGTCTTGTAAAATTTTCTTCGTAGGTCCCAACCGATTCATCATCCTTTTTCTTCAGTTCAAGAAACTCCTTCTCCATATTTGTTCGAAGAATACAAGGGAAGTACTTATTGAAAAATAAGTTCTTGAACTTGTACCATTCCATGGACTCAATTTCATCTCTTTTCCTCGTATTCTTGATAAGAATCCACCATTGATCAGCATCACATTCCAAACGATACACTACTAAGATGACTTTGTCATGTTCAGAACATTGAAGAACTGAAAATATCTTTTCAGTAGTGCTGATCCATTGTTTAGAAACTAATGGATCAGTAGAACCGTTGAATGAGGGTGGACGATGCCTCCTGAAGGATTCAACAGAATGTTACACCTTCCTTTGATCGTTTGGAAGTCCAGCATGATTCATATCTTGAGAAAGTTGTGGGAGCATGGCTACAAGATTTTTCATTCCAACTCCCATATTGTTTGGTTGCTCAGGGGGACAATCATTGCATTACCCGTCGCATTCTGCATTAACATGGTTCCTTCGGGTTCCATCCATTGACTAAAACCAAGAAGAATAGTGTGAGCAACACTAATTATAAAATGAAAACCACATAATCAAGAATAAAATTTCACACTTAAGGTCTTATCATAGGTTGTTCATGGCCATTTCTAAAACACTAATATTGTGTTCTATGCTTAGACTTATCCTTAGGGTTCTTACTGAGGCTTTCACGTCCTAGTTTCTAATGGTTGACTATACCTTCTCTTTGATACCAACTATAATGACCCATACTTTACATACATTGTTATTGCTTCAAAATTCAATCACACTTATTACAACATATTACAAAACCATGAAAGGACCGTATAGGTATAGTGTCTTTAGAAACTGGGAAACAAAAACAACTGGTTCATAAAGCATCTACATTGTCTCCCATTTATTTCATCATATCTAGAGTCCCTTTTGGCATATCCTACTTAATAACCTTCTTCCAGACCTGGGGAGAGAAAACATACAAAAGGGTGAGCTCAAATGCTCAGTAAGGGTAAACAAAAGAAATATCAATCACATCATATTCATAAGAACATAACATTTTGGAAATCTTAACCTACAAAAGAAATCATAATTTCATAACATGGGATAAATCATAGTAGTGAGATGTAATCCCAATAATCATAACTTAAAATATGAACTTTTTGGAATACACACATAATCATAGATAATTATTTCTTAGTAGTCAAGACTCATTGTCAAGACTATCTTAGCGGACAAAGTCCATTTTTGAACCGAGTTCACTCCTCGTTTCAGTTCTGTATCACTGAACCGGTTTAACTTTCCGTTCCAGCCATGTCTATCTCATGAGATATAAATATTTACCCAATGAATTGGAGGGAGATATAGGTCCCACCCATCTCATAATGAACCCATTCTTATGTGTTCCACAAAATCATAAATCATATATCATAGCATAACCCATGTAATAAAAATGGGATTCTTAATCATCATGCCATCATAACACAATCCATATAAGATAAAAGGACATCATAAAAAGAATTTCATCATAACATAATCAAAACAATGTAAAAATAGTGATAGAAATAGAACCCTATATTATCTTATATGGAAAATAATTTTGATAAAACACTTGAACTCCATTCTTGAGGAAAATATCCTTTCTACTTCAAAAAAATTTTTCTTTCTTAACATGTCATATAATTTTAAACTAAAAGAAGTTGATTAACAATAAACATAAAAACTTGTAAAGTAAGATTCATGGAAATAATGTTCTAAAATCCATTCATGTCGTATAAGTTAAAAAACATTCTTCTCATACTTTGTCCGGAAAAGTCAAAAAAGTACCTCGTACTAAAAACGAAAAAAGATTCCTTTCATATATTTTACTAAAAACTCACCGAAGGGTAAAATTGGATTTAAATAATTATAGTAGGATAGAAATAATATTAAATATTTATGAATCAAGGATGTGGATGATAAATATTCCCCAGTAAATTCTGAATTATAAACAATCTCGGATAAAAATGAGATTATGAGATATTCCCTTACCTTAGGTCTGATTTGCTTCGTAAGTGTTCGAACCTCCTGTATAATGATTTAAATAATATCATTTACTTATTAAAAAATCATAATCATTGTTATGATATCATATATGGTCATATTCTTAGCTTCTTATTAGTAATATTTCATTGCTACTTGTTATTCGGGTGTTTATTACTTTTTGTTCTTATGCGTGTTTTGTCGAATAAATTATTATTCTTCTTTTTAGGTTATAGATAACACATTTCCAGAATGGTATTAGTGTAATATATATCTTATTTATTCATTAAATTTATTTATATAATCATTATTCAATGAAGATCATGTAGAACGAGTCGCATCACATCATGGAGATGGTATTCCGTACGTACGCACGAGCGATGATATCATTCCCATGATCGTGGAATTGTATTGGAGTGTATGTATACTATTTCAGAATCATTATCACTTTACAATAATCATATATAGTTATTCTCTACACCATTATACCCATCCAAGTAAGGTTGTGTTGGAAAACAGATTACACTACGGTGTGGAGACGGTATTCTGTACGTACGCACAAGCGGTTATTCCGTTTTCCATAGGATGGATAGAAGGTGAATTAGGGTTATTTAATATTTATAATAAAATATCAGTATATTATTGATACTGATGTTATTACTACATATTTAAACAACTAAATAATAAGAAGTTGAATAAGAAAGAAATTGGAAAGGGTCGGTAATGGATATTACCTCTTCTTTGACGCGCCTCTTCTTAACCTCCTCTTAGGGAACTAGGGTTGGTCTTTTAAGAATACCAGGACCTCTAGGATGTTTCTAGGGAGGTGGAGAAGAGAAATTGGTAGGGTTTGGCCGAGCGTGATAGCTCATAGTGGTCTGAGGAGGAGAGGGAGGAGGTGCCCTTTTATAAGGGAGGAGAGGGGCACCTTTGGAAAAACAAAAAATATTATTTTATTATAAAGTCATATTCAGTTTTTAATGGCTCTAAATTGATTTATTTCAAAGATAAGGTGGGATGGGTAGCAATCCTCTAATAAAATATAATTTGGACAAGTTTAGGTTACCATTTTAACCTTATCATTTAGATTTAACTCTAAGTTAAATAATTTAACTTTTACCATGTCTTCTTTTTTTCTTACACTATATGGTTATTAAACATACTATTACAAGACAAACGGACCCCAATTTGTTTATTATTAATATATATAACCTTATCTAAGTCCTTTTCCCGGACCTTATATTTTTAGGAATAAAATAACAATTAATAATATAATATTTGTTTTAAAAACTATTTTATGTCTATTTTGACACTATTTGGTAATTGATTTTTTTGAAAATCATAACAGCATGATTATTTCAAAAAAAAGTTAATTAAATCAATACTAATATGTCATATTAACCTATAAAATTAATGTAATTCATAAAAAGTCTCAAATTACATTTATTTGGGTATTTATAATATCAATTATGTTAATATTTCATTAATAAGTAAATTACTGCAACATCATTGTGTCATAAATAAATTAAATTATTTAATGTCTAATAATTATAAATAAAATACCATTATGTAGGAAATATTTTTATATTTCTAATGAGTATTTATAGTTGAAATTATCTTATTTATAACCCTATATTAAAAATGTTTTAGTTATTAAACTTTGATTTTAACTATTTTAACTATTCTTTAAATAAAATAATAATAAATGTACTAATCTAATCCAAGTGGACCTAAATGGTAATATTGTATTCCTAAGTTTGGTTTTGGTCTAATTAAACTTATCCAATAGAATTAGGACATGTGTTAGGGTAATAATAATATCATTTTTACCCTTAATTACCCTATTTACTTTTAACTGTGGTAAATAAAAGTAAAAAGTTACTATTCAAAAAAAATTATTTTCATCTTATTGAACCACATTTTACTCTTTTATATTAACCTTGTCTCTTCGATTTTCTAAATTCCACTCACAGAAGCAGTAAAATTAAGTTTTATGTCAATTTGCAAATTCTCCTAGGAGGTGGGTAAAAGACGATGAAAAGTTCAATAAAATTTTTATATATTTAAAATTATTATAAAATGACTCCAATGAATTACTTTGAACTTATATAGGTATTATGTATCAATTTTGACCTAAAATAAAATTAAATAAAATAAATAATTATTTAAATAAAAAGTCGGTTTTTAAATAGTAACCCAGTGTTTTCACTATTCATCAAAAATTGAATGTTTTCAGAAAATTACCAAAATTTCACCCTAGACTAATTTCGATATTTAGAATCCAAAAATGAAGTCCATTTTGAAAGTTAAAATTTATAAAATTTCAAAAAGTGGGTATTACTATTCATAACGGCTAGTTATAATAATATTTTAATAGCATTTCGTTGTTTAGTGAAACTTGGTATTGCGTACAACGCAAGCTATCGAGGAAGGCTGTGATTGCATGTAAAGCAAGCCAATCTAGTTTTGTGTGTAGTGAAAGATTTCTTTGATGATGTATATAACATAAAAACAAAATATTTCTCATAGAAATCTCAGGTGTTACAGATCATGCCTATCATTTTCAGGTAGTATTGGACACACTCTGAGAGAACCATATTTATGGTAAGCTCTCAATGTGATAGTTCTGGATGCGAGAGGTTCACTTTCTGGGACATTTCATCTCAAAGGATGGAGTTTCAGTTGATTTTGTGAAGATTGAGGTGGTATTTGCTTGGGATCCACCCAGGAGTGTGACGGAGATACGGAGTTTCCTGGGTTTGGATGGATACTACCAGAGGTTTCTACCAGATTTCTCTAGAGTTGCAGCACCTCTATCAGCATTGATGAAGAAGGGGAAACCCTTTGTGTGGTCGAAGAGATGCCAGTAGAGTTTTTAAGATCTAAGGTAGAGGCTGACCGGTGCTCCCATCTTGAGGCTTCCAGAAGAGGGTGTAGGGTACATAGTTTATTGTGACGCATCTGGGATCAGACTCGGATGTGTCCTGATGTAGGAGTGAGCAGTGATCTCTTATGGTTCTCGAAAACTGAGACAGTATGAGTAGAACTATGCTACCCAGGACCTGGAGTTAGCAGCAGTGGTCTTCGCCTTGAAAATGTGGTGACATTATCTAATGGGAGAACACTTTACAGTGTACTCTAATCACAAGAGTCTCAGTATATATTATCTCAGAAGGACCTAAACCTGAGACAGTGACGTTGTATTGAGTTCCTCCAAGACTATAACTTCAAGATAGTCAATACTCCTAGGAAGGGGAACGTTGTAGAAGATGCACTCAGCAGGAGATCTGGTATATAGCTACTTGGTGAGGCGACGGAGCAGCTGGTTGCTTTGCATATATCCTTTGTGGATAGAGATTGACCAGCTTTTCTTTAGTCTCTTACAGTCACTCCCCCACTTCTTCAGCGAGTCAGGGAGGTGCAGTGTGGGGATGATGACTGTGAGACACGATGTGCTTAGATATCCACAGGACAGGCACCTGATGGATTTTTTGAAGGTGGGGAGTGTGTCATCCTCTTCAGAGGACATACCATCGTACCAGTGTCACTTCATGAGGAAGGGTTGAGGGAGTTCCACACATACCCTCTTGAAGTACATCCAGGAGTGGAAAAGATGTACCAAGATCTCTGATAACAGAACTGGTGGCCGTGAATAAAGAAATCAGTAGTAGAGTTCGTCTTCTGATGACTCACATGTCAGCAAGTGAAGGTGGAGCATTAGGCACTAGCAGTCTTGGAACAGCCTTTGGAGGTCCCAGAGTGGAAGTGGGATGGAATATCCATGGAATTCATGACAAGACATCCACGTACATCCAGGTAACATGACTCAATTTGGTTGATCATTGACTGACTCACCAAGTTGGCCCACTTCCTACCGATCAGAGAGAAAGGTTCAGTAGAGGGCTTGGGACACCTCTATGTGCAGGAGATTGTGCGGCTTCATTGGAGTGCCCTCAACAATTTTCTCTGATTGTGATGCATGTTTTACTTCTCTAATATGGATGGTGTTGCAGGAGGCTTTCAGGACGCAGCTTCATTTGAGCACCGCCTTCCATCCTCAGACAGATGAACAGACTGAGCAGACCATTCAGACCCTTGAGGACATGTTGTGCGCTTGCGTCCTTGACTTCGACCACAGCTGGGAGGATCACTTTCTTTTGGTGGATTTTTCATACAAAAATAGTTATAACTCCACCATTGGGATGGCACCTTTTGAGGTGTTATACGGGCGACCATTCAGATCACCTTTGTGCTGGACTGACCCAGGGGAGTCAGAACTAGTGGGACCAGAGATGGAACAGGCTACCCCAGAGAAGGTGAAAATCATCCAGGAGCAGATGAAGACTGCACAGAGCAGGCAGAAGTCTTATGTCAACAGGAGATAAAGACCTCTGGAGTTTGAGGATGGCAACCATGTCTTTCTACGGGTCTCACCTCGACGAGGTTTGTGGAGATTTGGATGAGGCGTAAAGTTATCTATGAGGTTCATCAGACCATTTCAGGTCCTCAGCGAAGTTGTTGAGGTGGCATACCACTTAACTCTTCCACCTCAGTTGCACCGGGTGCATGATGTCTTCCGCATATCCCATCTGAGGAGATACGTTCATGACCCTTCTCACATCATCGACCACGGAGATCTGGACGTTGATGATGGGGAAACGTTTACGGAGGTTCCAATTGAGATTGAGGATTGACAAGAGTGGGTCCTTCATGGGTAGTCGATACCTCTGGTGTGCGTTCGTTGGTAACACGGGAACCTCCAGGAGAGCACATGGGAGTGGGAGGCTCAAATGCATGTTCAGTACCCCAACTTGTTTACCAAGTTTGAGTTGTGGATTACGGGGATGCAAAGCCCTGAGGTGGGGATAATGTAAAGACCTAGAATTTCCATGAATTTTTTTTAATTAAATGGGAATTTTACAAGTCTGCAAAAATTGACGGCACGTGATTTCGAGTCCCGAATTGCCCAGAATGAATTTCCGAGCTGTTGTTTGGGTACGTTCAGTAAACGTATGAGTGGGTTTTTCTAACTTTTGAACTGGTGCTCGGAATTGAAATCTGAGGACACTATTGAACTCGCAGCGCTGATATTCTCTTAAGGAGACCTTCACCTTGACCGCAGTGGGTCGAGAGTGAAAGATAGAATTTGGTTTTTTCGTGAAAGAATAACATAAAAATAAAATTTTGTAACATTTTATTTTTATTTTATTTTGAAACCACCCATGTGGATATTTCATAGGTGGGGACCACCTAAACTAAAACCTCCCATAAGTGGTTATGGAGGTGGGGACCACCGAGCCTAACCTTCCATGTGAGGTTATGGTGGTGGGGACCACCTGAGGCTAAAACACCTTGAACTCCCTCTTAATTTTGGGGAAGCATCTTAAACTTATCCCACTGTAATGGTGTCATCCCCTTTAATTTATTATACCAACCACTATGTAATTAATTAATACAATTTGAAATTGTGCCAACAATTAAAAATGGGGAAACATAATAGTTGGCTACTTTGATTTTGGGGGAAAGTATTGGCAAAGGGGAGAGCTCTTGGAGGATTTCTTTCTCCAATGAAGAACTTCTTCCATGAAGAACTTCTTCCATGAAGAACTTCTTCCATGAAGAATTCTCCTCCAATGTAGAATACTAACGTACAACTTCAACTTCTTCCTCGAGACATCCTCAAATGTGGGACATCTTCAATCGATGATTGTCTTTACCTCCTCATCGACGACAAAAAACAAACGAGGTAGGGTGGTTATTTGAAATTCTTCCCTTTTTCATTCTTGACGACTCTTCGTAATTCAAGAGAGATTATAGCTACATGCTACTGCTCTAATGCGGAGAGTGTGGGCTAAACAAACATGTCACATCCTCTCTGAAATTCTTGGGATTATTTGTGGTGTTCTTCACGATGGAGGAGGTCGATGACCAACCATGAAAGGGAACGAGAATGGCGGCCGGCACTACCGTCGGCCGCAACGAAGGCGATGGCGCAACGGTGCCGCACCACGGCCTCCACTGTCCCACGTCCCCCTCCAACCACTGCCACCACTGCCCCATGGCCTCCGCCGACCTACGGCCTCACCGCACCGCCCCGTGGCCAACGTACCCCCACATCCAAGCCACCCTCACGGCACCCCTGCGGCCAAGCTGACCTCACATAACTCTCTGCGGTCGAGCCACCCCACACCCTCGTGCCACCCTTCATGGCCAAGATGCCCTGAGGCCTCATGCCACCTGCGGTCAAGCCTCCCCGCACCCTCGTGGAACCCTCCGCAGCCAAGCCGCCCCGCGGCCTCGTGCCATCCACGGCCGATCCGCCTCACAGCCGAGCTACCTCGCACCCTCGCAGTACCCCCATGGCCGAGCTACCCTGTGGCCTCGCGCCATTCACATCCAAACCGCTCTATGGCCCCTGGCGGCCATCGTGGCCTACCAGACCGCCCAGCGGACCAGGCCACCCAGCAAGGGTCGGGCCACCCAGTGGGTCGGGCCGAACCCAATGGGTCAGGCCGCCCAGTGAGCCAGGCCGGACCCAGTGGGTCAGGCCAGTTCCACCCAGACTGGGTCGGCCCAGGCCAGGTCGGGTCGGGTCAGACCGGACACGGACCCACTTTGACCCATTTACGCATCTTTGGCCAAATCTTTGGCATCGGGCGTCCGTTTGAAGAACCACCAGAGGTGATGGAAACCTTGGAGAGAGACGGTCCCTTTGGTATACCTCACTAAGGATTTGGATAACATTGGGAAATGGTTGGGTTGGATCGAGCACGAATCCAACTGGTCCCTCGGGACTAAAAGGCTAATAACTTACATACCAGGCATTCGATTGACGCATCGTCTGTTGCATTGAGACCCCTATGACATGGCAGACCTTTGGGATACTTATTCATAAGAATATTTGACAGTTAGAGTATCGACCAGTGTCTTGAGAAGCGGACCCTCCTATAGACGAGCGAGCTTAGTATGGAAACCCTGTAGCTGGCTGTGATGTGAAGAATGAAGAGTGATCATGTGTGGGTCAGCACCTTGCGATCCTGTGTGGGTTAGCATTTAGCGACCCTGTGTGGGTCAGAACCTAGAGATCTTGTGTGGGTCAGCACCTTGTGATGCTATGTGGTTTATCACCTAGTGATCCTGTGTGGGTCAGCACCTTGAGATCCAATGTGGGTCAGCACCTAGCGATCCTGTGTGGGCCAGCACCTAGCAATCCTATGTGGCTCAGCACCTTGCGATCCTGTGTGGGTCAGCACCTAGCGATACTGTGTAGGTCAAGACCGAGTGATCCTGTGTGGGTCAACACCGAGCGATCTTATGTTGGTCTACCTCTTAACAGAGTAAGATGATTCAGTAGTTACATCTAATCGTCTCTACTATTGTGCTTAAGTTATACCTGGTGTCAGCAGAGTTTGTACCTGAGTGGTACTTTCCTTTGTGGAAATACCTTGGTGGTATCTTCTGCGTGGCGTACCTGTGTGGTACTTTCCTTAATGGTATTACTTTCTTTGTGGAACAGTTGATCTTGGGGCTTTGGAGTTGGACACTATGTTTTCCTCATGATTGAGATGAGTTTACTTGATAACTTAGGTATATGTATAGGCATATACCAAAGTAGGGTTATCAGTTGTTTTATTTCTTTGTGGTTTATCCTTTGTGAATTTTGTGAGACCTTGAGGGTCTTGGGGTCCCTACTGAGTATCGTTATACTCACCCCTGCACGGTTTATGACCACACTTCGTTGTGTTTGGTGCAAACAAAGGACATCGCTGACTGAGGATGAGGGTATCAGGGCTGGAGGTAGCTCGGAGGTGGACATTAGATGAGGTGAACCACAGAGACAGTCATTCATGAGTTGTACCTCCCCTTCAGGTAGGATCTATGGTGGATGATCCGGGAGATTCATTCCACCTATCAATTGTCTTGTACTTTCTATTTTTCCTTGTACTTTCTAGTAGGGCTTGTATTCTGGCCCGTTTTTACTTACTGTAAACACTCTGTTACTATTCTGTTTACATGAGTTTGTATCTTGATGTGTGCTTGGTTGTGTGTGTTACAGTTTATAAAGGAAATGCCTTCCCAGTTTTAGGGAACACTCCTTCGGTGCTAGTCTCCAACCCCTATCCTATGGAAAGTGTGCTTAGGGTAGTCACAGCACGGGCCCCATGGAATGGGTCATGACAACATAGAAAAGGTATTCAGTACAAAAATCAATGGATTCCTCAACAATATGTAGCTCTAAAATACAAAATCATGGTCAACTTTAGTTTTTTATATACACTTTCAAAATATTCATATACCATTTAATGGGGTACATAATTCTATAATGTATGAGCCCACATAGCTTGATCTCTATAACTAATTGAACCACCAAGTGAACCATCATATTAAAGAATGATGGTGGGAATAACAGAGTCAATTCACAAAATATTATTTCAATTTCCTTTTCAATAGTTGAAATTTTTATTGGTATATAAATTTACGTCATAAAACTCTAAAAAATATTGTGATGTTTGTTAATATATGATGGAAATTATTAGGAAAAATTCAACATAATGATGCATGAATTAGATCATGCATCAAAAAATTAAAATCATGTGATTTCAGTTCCCTTAACATTAAATCAGTCATTTAAGTGATATTCTTGTTTTTTATGAATTGGATTCTCGAAGATTTACATCATTAAAGATGTTTAAAAAATGATATATCTCTTGCCTGGAAAGAGTGTAAGAAGCTAGATGAATAAAATTTCATATTTTCCCTTCACTAGTGCAAACTCTCATCATATACCCATGTAAATAATGTCCAATTTATCCTTAATTCCATCATTTGTTCTAGGTGGGTTTAGTAATATTCCAATGACACTATCACAAACATTTGTTTCCAAATGCATGACATAAAAAAATAATGTTCCGACAATTCCTGTACAGTAATTAATTAAAACTCATATCTTTTTTCAACCAGTTTTTGTAAGGTTTTTTGAATATTCTTTACAAAAATTGTTTCCATGTATTTTACATTCTAAAATATTAGAACACCTATTAGTGGAGGTAGTGTTGTACCTTCTTCTGAATTATCATTGAATAATGTCTTCCACAATTGGTATTTTTTCATCAGGGTAGAAATTTGTTTTGTCCTAGAAACATAGTCTTCAATTAATGTTTCAACCTAACTGAGTATGCACCTTGTTCAAAAATGGGACACCCTTGAGTTCCTTTAATATTATATCCTAAAAATTTTCCATAAGAAGGAATGCTATTTATCATCATGTACAATAGGGATATCAATGTGAAATATTCGTTTTGTAGTAATCATACAATGTAACACCTGAATCCTATATTATATTCAAATATTCAATAAATGGAGCCAAATAAACATCAATGTCATTACCCAGTTTTCTTAGTGCTGATATAAATAGAGTAAACATCATGTATTTTTTATTTATAAATAAATATAGAGTAAAGTTATAATTTAACAACACAACCAACTATTTACTGTGAGTGCTACTTTATAAATCAAAAAGATTCATTCCATCTATAGATAGTGAAAGATAATAGTTTCTCAGATCATTTCCAAATTCAGGATACTCATGATCCATTTTCTTCCACTAAGGATAGTATTTTTTGAAACAATGCTTCCCATCTTGTTTTATTGTATTTTTTTCCATGTTAATTACCTTGTAGTCTCCTCACTTGAATATAGACGCATAAACCTTAGAATGATTAGAAAGTACCATACAATTTTCAAAGGAACTGATTCATCTTTATTGTATCGATACACACCAAACATTGGTCATTTTTTAAGTAATTAATTATCCTTGAGAAATAGTATACAGACAATTGGTCATGCATGTATTCATTTAGAGATCATGGCCACTATACATAGAATTTGTTTAGTGTTTTATGTTCCATAAGGAAGCTCATTATCTTCTTTCAGTATATCATTCATGAGAGAAAGTAGTTCTATAAAGCTAGTGTAGCCCATACATTATTAGATTTTTCATTATATTGATTCAGTATGGCTGACAATACTATATATTTAGTACAACCCACATACAATGGCGTATTTTCAAAACTCATTAACTAAAACTATTTTGTACAATCACAAAGTTCATATTTAACTATAATTAGAATTTCCTCACTTGGATCTTCATTAGCATTCACACATGTAATCATATACTTGATACACTATTCATCATTTCACACACTTGTAATGATATTAGATGATCTATAAAGCACAGTGTTATCCTAGTTACAAGATACATTCAATTATTCCCTATGTTTGGTACAAAATTTATGACTTCGATCTTTTCTATGAAAGATTGAGTATTTCTCCAACTCCTTCAGACTAATTATTCTTGAATATCAACAACATAAACACAGATAAAATATTGGAGAAGGGTCTTTTGAATGATTATTTCCAATCATGATGAACTCTTTCACCCCTTCTTCATACTCTCTTTTCGTATGATTAGAATCCATCAATTTTGGATTCATATCCATTACATTTGATTCATTAATATACATATTTAACAAAATAAATAAATATTCAAAAATTATGAGCCTATATTACTTAAAATAGATTCTTTATATACACCCACAAAGAGTCATCACATTTGATATTAATTTTCAATATGCCAACAACTTTTTAGAACATATAAATACCATGAATTATATGAATTTTAAGTATTAAAACACTTATTTTTTATTATAATAAGACACATATCATCAATACTTATTTTTTTGAAATAGATTCATCAAGGGATATAATTCACTCCCTTTCACAATAAATGTTCTCAAGAAGCATATGGATTTCTAAAAATGGATAAGTATTATGGTATATATAAAAATATTTCACAATGAAAACATATAACAAAAGAAAGTACTTATTTATGTACATATTATATTCACCTAAATTCTTGGAGGATGATGATAGAAAATAAGAAATCACATCATGAAATAAATAAGGTGTTTGTGTGTTTCAAAAACTAGAGATTATTCAAGTATTGAGAGGTGAAGTGCAATTCTAAAACTCTAAAGGTTGAAGAAATTCTACACATGTTTTTGATTTGGTTGAATATAAGAAAATTTTGATGGAGAAAGAGATGGATTAAAAGGATACCATTGAAAAGATGAATATACAAGTAAAGGAACAACATGATATAATTGAATAACTTTTTTATGAGATGAATTTTAGAATGAAAATTGAGAAATCCATACATCCTCATTGCATATATAAAAATAATAGTGTAAATATTTGGTAATAATTGTACACAAGGAAAAGACTTCTTGATTAGACAAATTTAGATGTTCAACTGATGGAGAAGGATTTGAGTATTGAGATGATTGAGAGATATATTAATATTTTGAAAGTGAATTAATATATAATCTATTGAGAATGTACTTTTTGAGTTATAAGAAAAAATATATAACCTTTTCACATAAAGTAAGTTTCTACTTATTTCAAATTAAATTGAATGTACGGTCAGACCATCTTAAAACCAAAAAATGTTTTAGACACCATGCATGTGGCCTTTGTGCATGTGCACAGGGAATGAAATAGTAGGAAAAAAGAGATTAGTGGAAATAGAAACTATGAGGTGTGGGGTGGGAACCACATTACAAATTAAAGGGGACACTCGCACTGATAAGACATGTTCAGAACATCATACCTTTGAATTTGAGGTTTGATTTGTCAAAAATGATTAACTTCAACTATAGAAGATCTTTGGTTATGTGAGTTCTTGAGTGTGGTGTGGGGAATACCTAATGTTAGGGTTATTCTATAATTAGGGGGAAGGTTTTTATCACTTCTTACCAAAAATAATTAATAAAAGAATATTTTTTCAATGCTAAAAATGAAAGTGTACCTAAATAATATTTTATTAGTGCTAAAAAATCAATCATAAAAGTATTATTTATTAGTGTTTATGTTTTGGAACAGATAAATACTACTTTTGTCAGTTATTTTTATCAATAATAAATTATAACACTAATCAATGCTAAAATACTGATGACAACAGTTACAAATGAAAAAATAAATAAAAAATGAATAAAAATTACATAAATAATAAAATTGTCAAAAATGAAATATACTAACTATTTAAATTACAAAATAATATTTAAAAATTCATGTAAATGAATTAATTATATTAATTAAAAACATATTGAAAACATAAAAAATTAATAATAAATTTTAAATAAGGATGTTCTAGACTAATGTAATTTCATATGGTGGATCAGGAGCTCCTGTATGGAATCCTGCAGAGAAATTAGGGTTCCTCTTTGTCCATGGATATCCTACACTATTCAGGCTTCAATATTCTTCCTCTGGATGGAATTTCATTGGATTCTCAACCTAATTTGTTGTTCATTTGTGAGATTCCAAGGTCTCCCACTGATACAACCAAAGTTTCAAAAGCAGCTACAAAGTTGATTGAAGTTGTGGTCTATAATCATCTGACTTCGAATGTGAGGAATTTACTAGTCGGTTCTAATGATGCTTCATAAGGGATTAAGAATAAAGATGAAAAACATTGATATTTATGTGGGGTTTTCAATAGTTTTCATTCTTCACCCCTACCTGAATGGACCAAAGGCCTTCATTTTTATTGATTTTTTGATAACCCCCCTTTAAAGGGATGAGGGGGGACCCTTACAAGGCCCGTAGGCTCAGAGATTACATGGCCCGTAGGCTTAGGAGATTACATGACCTGAAGGTCTTAGGGAATTAAACCGAAATATCTATAAGGAACTACCCCTCCCCATCATCTTCATCATGATAGTAGCTCTCCACCTCCACAAGGCCATATGGCTAGGCTTCCTGTGAAAGCACAGGCTAGTCTTGATGGCATAGGCATACCCTCTCATTCTGACAAATCCATTTGGCTCTACTCTGGGGAGTGAAATCTTCACCCCTAAGGTGTAATGTTTTTCCATGAGATTCTCATTTAGGAGTTTCGTTCAAGGATAAAGCCTCAAGAAATCTAGATGAAGGAACATGAATTAAACATTATTTTCTACTATGAGTGATTCATATTCATATAGGGTTTTTAAAAAGAATGACACTGCTCATGTGATGGAGACACAACAATAGATCTTGGAGATGCTTAAAATGTGTAGGAATTCCATCAATGGTTAAGTTTTGCTTCCAAAGGGTGCGAAGTCATGGAGATTGGAGGATTTCGTAAATAGGTTTTCCTCTGTATGGGGCTTATAAAACTAGAAATTTATTCCATTGGGGCATGGATTCTATCGCATTCTATTTCCAAGTGTTAAATTAAAGTAAATGGCATGGGGATTTGACTTGGATTCTCTGAATCCAGGTACTCTTACTCTTTAAGATTGGAATTGTAGTTTTATCACCTATGAGTGTAGAAACTCTTTTACACATGTTTAGGACAAAATTATTTGTTTTAATTGGATTATCTTACATCTAAACTTTTTTTTTGATACTGCTTCTGCAATTTTTGACTCAATTAAGATGGATAAACAAATAGAGCAAGCTAGGTTTGGAAATTTTTCAAGTATTCTTGTGGAAGATTATTTAAGCTCAGTGCTAAAAAAGGTTTAATTATCCACTAAGAATGCTAAATTGAACCTTTATGTTTCCAATGAAAATATTCTTTATTATTTCTAGGATTCCAAGACAGTTGGACATTCATTGGACACTTTTTGGAGATCCATTGTTTTCTAAACTTACTCCATTAGAGGACATGCTGCATCTATTTGTAGGAAAGGAAAATGTAAGAAGACTCAAATAGAATATGTGCATCATGTTGAGAAGGTTCCATAGTAGTTGTATCTTGGTTTCTCAAGGCAGCCAAAGTAGGGAAGGAAGGGCTTAGACATAGGAGTTATTGCCTTGAATGGCCTAGAAAGTGATGGTGTTAAGTCTATTAGCCTGATACAGGGTGTTGATATGGGAATAGATTCTCTTCTAGGAGATGATCACTCAGAACATGAAAAGAAAAAAGTAATGGGTGTGATTAGAATCAGTAGGGAATATAAGTGTTGTATGATGCAACATAGGGTTGTGATCTTGAGATTTTATCTACCTCTGACCGAGATGGTACATCTTTTTATAATGGAATGGAAATGAAAGGGTAGAACACAAGGGATGACACTCAGGAAGGTGCAGAGTTATACTCATATGCAAAAAAGGCTCCTATTCAGTGTGCCTCCCTAGAGGATTCTCATTCACAACCAGAAGGGAATGGTTGTATGGAGGAACCACAATAAATGGATTTCTTTGGATATGCTCCACATGATAGTGGGTTTAGGCTATCTGATATTCATCAGGATATGAATTATCATCACGAGATTCTAAAAGTAATCTGGTTCTCAAGAATTGGTAAGTGGGGTAATGTTTTAGATGGTGGAAGTGATAAAGAGTGGTTGATGGTTTTACTTGACACTGATCATCCCAGGCCTTTAGGTAGTGCTGTTTCTTTTAAGGATTTTGTCATTGGAGAAAGGAGTGATCCTCAAAAAATAATACCACAAAAGGATCATTCCAATCATCCAAGGAATGTGTCTATGAGATCATCTTCCAAGGCTTCGAAGGTCAAGTACACCCATAAGCAAGAAAGGTCCAAGGTAAGGATTCTTAAGATTCCAACCAAGGTAACTCATAGTCAGAGTGGGAAAACACTAATGAATCTAACTATGACTATGTGAATTATCCTTATTATTATGATTACTAATATGTTTTTATGTATGAGGGAAAGTCTTTTTTTAACCCATCCACTTCACTTGATTTTCTTTTATTTCTATTAATAAATTGTTTGGATCTTTTCTTCTCAATATATCATTTTGTTAAAAAAATAACTAAGTAATAAATATATTATGAATATATTAAAATTAATAAATAATATAGAATAAATGAATATTAAAAATGGATAAATTTAAAAATTATTAACAAAAATGAATTAATAATAATAATTACATAACATACAAACACACAAAAAAATAAAAAAATAATATTAATTATATAAATAAAAAATTATTAAAAATGCAAAATATTAACTATTTGAATAACATAATTATTAAAAAATGAATTTAAATAAATAAATAATATCAATATTAAGAATATTAAGTTGTTAAAACACAGTAAAAAATGAATAAATATTATTCATATGAATTATGAACATATTGTAAATATTAAAACATAGTAAATAAATATGTGTAAATAAAAAATAGAATATGATTAAATTCCAAAAATTGTCAAAATTAATAAATATAAAAATGAATAAATAATATATACTAAAAAATTATTAAAAATTGTTAAATAAAATTTAATTTATAATAAAACTATTTAAAAAATGAATTTGTAATATTAACTACATGAATTGTAAACAAATAAAATTTAAGGGCATTTTTGTTGGAGGTTCTTTGGGAAAGGTGAAGGGGTCAGCACAGTAGGTGGATGGTAGAGGGGGAAACATTGATGTGTTCAAGTGACAGCAGGACGCCATGCTTCAGGCTACACAAGCCGATGGGACCAAGCAGCTAGAAATGGAGGAGACGTGGCTGAGCATGGGTAGAATGCATCAGATGACACAGGGTGGTTGGAATGAATGACTGATAGTGAAGGAGATGGGGCCGATATCAGACATTGGTAGGGTGGTGCGTGTCAAGAAATGAGGTCAACCGGATGGTAGCAGATGTGATGGGTCCAAGTTTGGGTTGTAACGTCCTGACCCGACTCACCTCTAAGACGGTGGCCAGACTGGTGGGTTTTATGACCTCAAGCGCATCTCACCAAACACCAGAGGCTGCCGACTAGCAGCGAGGGCCTTTTTGGGTCTGAGGGGGAGACTATAACCTCATAGGTAATAGGTATTATCACAGCAGAAGTAATGAATAAATAATATTAAATAGCGGAAGCATATAAATGAATAAACTACAGCATAAGCAATATAATTAATCCAACTAAATAATATTCAAGTGCGGAAGCTCACAAAATGATGTCATGGCATGATGAATGTCTAAACTGAAAGTATAGAAAATAGAATCCAAGCAAGATATCAGCTAAAAAGAAAAGAAACAAAGTGCGACAACTGCATTCCAAGAAAGGCTCAGTCCTCTTCCCCAATCTCCATCCTAAGAAGCAATAATTAATCAAGAATCAGAAGTAGCAAGCTTCCCTTTATCAATACCTATAATCATATAATCTACTCGGGTTTCAACAACGCCCGAGCAGGGTGTGAGATAAAATCCCAGTAGGTTGGCACCCGTGGTGTCTAAACCTTTCTATTTAATGCAATAATAAAATGCATTGTGCCATTATATAACAATTACAGATAATTTATTAAGTGCAATGAAATAAATAACTTAGCCCAGGTTCCAAGCGGCACACGTGCCTAATCACCTGCTTCGGCCTAAGTTGGAAGTCTGAAAGAAGTACCTGTAAGTAGAATACACATATGCATATATATAAAGCCTCGAAGAGTAAGGTAAAACAAGGAAGATGCATACCCCCAAGCTTGTCCTTCAACTTGGGGTCTAAGTCATGTGTCAACCAGGTGTGCTTCAATATACCAGAAAATATCTCAATCTCAAGAGACTAACAGTGACATTAATATAAACCTTCAATGCATCATTATTATGGTTCAAGTTGAGAGTTGGAGTCCGAACTCATCCCGAAGGTATCGCTATGGAACATCCTTCAATTATCCAATACCACTGAGCCCATCCAAGGCAATCTTTCAAAAGACCAAGTATCACTCATAGAACGGCTTTACCCTGAGTCTGTACCGATCTCGCAAAAAGGGTTCGGGTGTCATCTGAGGCGGGCTTAGCCACATTGCCAACGGATCCATCCTGATGGGCCTTTTTGAACCGGTATCACTCAAAAGTATTAGAAACCCCAGGGAAGTCTTGGTCCGGAAAAGCCAATGACACTGCCCCCAGCACATAGAGGTAACACATCAGGAACGAAGGATCTAAGCATGGCCCTTAATACGGGGCTCACCTCCTTTCCCCACCCTAAATTTAATTAATTTTTTCACAGCAACAGATATGACATCAACATATGAAATTGCATCTTGAAAACTAAACAGATACACATGTGCATCACCAGGTATAAATTAAATATTGCACCATAACAATATTAACAACCCAAGGTACTACATCAACATATGCAGATTAATTCACTTTTAAATAAATAAATAATTCAGCACAACCAACTACCAAGAATCCAACAATTCAAGGTTCATAATTAATCTAAATTATTTATTTAAATTCAACACAACAAAAATAGGTTGCACAACACATGCAGATAAAGTCACCTTTTTATAATAAATAAATCAGTACAAACAACTACCAAAGATACAACAATTTAAGGTTCATAATTAATCTAAATTAATTATTTAAATTCAAAACGACAAAAAAAATAGGTTGCGCAACACATGAAGCTAATTAAATTAAATTTCTGAACATGCACATTTAAATAAATAAATAATTCAGCACAAACAACTACCAAAGATACAACAATTCAAGGTTCATAATTAATCTAAATTAATTATTTAAATTGAACACAACAAAAAATAGGTTACGCAACACATGCATCTAATTAAATTAAATGCCTGATCATGCATATTTAAATAAATAAATAATTCAGCACAAACAACTACCAAAGATACAACAATTCAAGGTTTATAGTTAATCTAAATTAATTATTTAAATTGGACATAATAAAAAATATGTTGTGCAACACATGCAGCTAATTAAATTAAATGTCCAAACATGTACATTTAAATAATTAAATAATTCAGCACAAATAACTACCAAAGATCCAACAATTCAAGGTTCATAATTATTCTAAAATAATTATTTAAATTAAACACTACAAAATAGGCTGCACAAAAACATGCAGTTAAATGAATTAAATATACGGGCTAACAAAATTTGTATCAACCACGTCGGCACACCCAAAGGGGTGTCCATCCATGTTGAATCAATTTTAACAATTTATTTCATGATCAATACAGTTGCAACAACGAGGCGAAACAAATTAATTAATGAATTTGGGTGAATTTGCACAAAGCCGGTAGGCACCGACTAACGGCACGACGGTGTGTTTTCATAAATCGCAACAAAACGGAGGGAAAAAGAGTAGACAACTTACCTTATAGTCGTATATGATCCGATGATCCATGGTAGGTTTTTATTGGACCTAAAATAGAAGAAAACTGAAGATTTTAGAAAACACCCAAAATAAGTTAAAATCTTTTCACGGAGAACTGCACAAAGGATTTGGAATGAGATCGCATGATTCTTGGTGTGTGGGATAAGCCTTATCGAGAGGTTCACAATGCACCTGACGGAAAAAAAACAGACGATGAACGGAGGCGCGGTGATCTTCCGAAGGGAAGAGAAGGTGGTGCGCACCACCTAGGGAGGAGAGGTGCACCACGCACAGGTGAGGGGGAGGATAGGAGGACAGGAAAAAAATAAATAAAAAGGAAAGGAAAGAAAAGAAAAAGGAAAAAATAAAAAGGAGATAAATAAATAAAATAATAAAAATAAAATGGTGGAAGAAATGAAATAAGTAATTAAAATATTTTTAACTCATTTTAATTATTTTTAATTTTTCTCCAACCGTATCTATTTTATTATTTATTTTTATCCCTCTTTAAATTGCATTAATTTCCTTTAATCACTTTTAATTATATTTAACCTGAATGTTGTGTTATGGAGTGACGTAATATTTTACATAAATCCTGAAAAATCATTTAATTAATTTTAATAACTGTTCGGGACCCGCAACAGGGTGCGTAGGTGCGTGCCCTAAGTCGCTTTAAAGATTTGGATTAAAAACTTAAAAGTACACAACTTGATTTAAGTCGACATGTTAAATGCATTTATGTAGGTAATTAATAATATTTTATCTAATCCAACAATAAATATTCACCCATGTATATACATGTTATATATATATACATACATGTATATTTATATATACACACTTGCACATGTATATATGACTATATATATATTTAATATCATATATGTAGATATACCTCATATATATATATATACATCAATGTTTTTGTCTCAATATAATAATAATAACAATGATTAAAATAATTATTATTATTTAATTCAACTCATCAATGACACCATTAATATTTTAATGACAACAACCATTAATAAAAAGGATAACGGTTATTAAATAAATATTGATTGTGCATTTGTATTTAATTCAAATAATTAATAATATCACATTCACAGTTATTATTTACACCGCAACGTGATTTATTAATTGCGGATATGCATTTTCATTTACTATTTTCAAAATAAATAATAATATTAATAATAAAATTATTAATATATCTAAATTCCAATAAAATATTTAAAACACAAATAAATTATCTTTGGGTGTGATATAACCAAACGTCCAACGCTCGCAAATATTATACCCTTACTAGGGTAAACCCCACGTCCCGGAACTATTGGTGGTGTCAGATTTCTCATTCGACGCACCGTTTGAAAGAAAATAATTATTTATTATTTGAAAATCGGAATAATTAATTAATCAAAAATAAAGATGGGATTATCATGTGAGAGGGTGTCAAACACCGAATGCAAATCAAGGTTATAGTCTTCCTAGGGTAAACCCAGCATTCTGCACCTAACGGTGGTCTCAGATTTCTCATAAAACGCACTGTTTGAGAGTTATTTCATTTTTTTGAAAATAAACAAACACAAGTATTAATAAAATAAACTTAATATTTTTATTCTAACAACACCGTAGTGTCGACTATCAGAAACAAAAAGTTCTGACGCTCAGTTTTAAAACCAACCTACCTAGTTAATAGAAAAATTTTATTTCCTGCATTTTTTTCATCCAGTTCAAAACACGGAACATTACAACCTTCCCACCTTAGAACTTTTCATCCCCAAGAAGCCTTCGGGAACAACATAACTCTCACATGATCTACAGGGTCATGAAGTCTCATACAAAAGGTCTTCAAACACTCAATGCACATTCAAAATTTGGTTAGGAAAGCAGCACATAAACCATTAAGATCTGAGCCAACGATTATTTTCCAACTAATACACTGATACGGTATTTATTCAAACTCGTTTAGCTAGAGATACGAACATGTCATCATCTCATTAAACATTTAATCAAAGTTACTTCCCACCATAGGTTTTAACGTTAGAAGAAGGAAAATTCTAGGCCACGACACCTTCCTCAGTTAGAATTTTGTATAAGAAACACCCTTAAGCATTCTAGTGATGCTTCTCACTTGATTTCTAAAATGGATAAAACGGTCGATTCCCCATCACCCTTAAAGCCCAAGTCAAGCCGGATTTTTATGAAAAGCCCTGGTCGACTCAAACCGCACTTGTCTCACTTGATGATGTGTCATAAAAAGTTCCTTCACTGACCGCTTCATTAAGCAAGAGATAAAACTAGTCAAGCCACTCCAACCAACCATTTAAAAAGGTTCTTAGCATAGATGACAGGTGTTTATAGACTAAACTGTGATGTCTTCTTCAAAGGTATCTCGTATTTACCGCAAACACGTCCACCGAAGTTCATACCTGACCTCCAATGACCTTCTTTAATTTAGGCATCATCGAGCCCAACAAAAGTCTAGGGTAACCTCAAATTGGCACAACAAGAGTGAAAGAAACTAACACAAAGTAGTCCATACTCCATGTTTACGAGTGAGACGTTGGTATAAGGGAAAGATTCCCATATCAAAACATTGACCGAGCCTAGATCAGCATCGATATAGCGGTCAAGTCAGATGAAATAGATGATGTACAAGAGTTCGTCCATGGAATTCCTACATGGAAATACGAGGGTCACTCAGAAATAAACAAATCCTTGATAAGAATGATGCATCAATGTGCAATAATGAGAAAAACACCCTATACAAGACCAATAACTTTTAAATATTTAGCATAGCGTAAGACCGATGCTCTCTTAGTGCATCAAGGATGAAGGAAAGATAGGGGACATGCTCTTCACTTAAGGAAGAGTACACTAAGAGGATTAGAGGATTACCAGAAGGGAGACATTTAAACACCTAGCATGAAAGCTCAACTAAACTGCCTGGTGTGTCAAAACACCCTGAGTTTCTAGAATTCATCCTGAGCATTGAAACGAACTTGATTCCTTTAACACAAAAGTCATTGTACTACGAAGATGACCCAAAACATATTTTACAGTGTAAGACTAGATGATTACACTGAACTCAATCGGTTCATCACAACATTAAGCACTCAATGACATTGCGTGCGTGAACGCATACAACCCCGAGGTGATACAGAAGCAAGATGACTTTTAACTCAGATTACAATGTACCAAGTCATCCATCATTGTGGAGAAGAGAGGGTCGAATGACCTATGAAGTAACTGGCCATTCTTAAGGCATTCCTAACCTAATGGAAATGAGCATTTCTCGATGCTCAAGCCTGAATCAAAAGTCAAGAAAAACGTGACCACCCCTCCGAACAAGGGTTTCATTTTAAAGAAGGGGGTCCGACTAGGGACAATGACATGTGAAAGGTTATGTTATAAAGAAACTCAAGGAGGAACTCAAACTACCCTTATACTAGGGTCTTAAACATAGAATATCGTTACAGGTTCCATATCCAATCCCTTTATATTTAATCCCATTTAATCTTTAATCATCAAAATATTTAATCAAAATATCAAGTACCATTTTTCAAAACAAAAGACTAGGTACTTGATCTTAACTGATGCCTTAAGAAAAAAAAATCAGGCAAGTTTTATGAAACTCCATTTTTTTTAAAAAAATTACATTAATCAACATCCTATCCTTAATTAAGAAATCTATCACATAAATTCCTTTTAAGTAGATAAGGCAACCTACAAGGGTTCCAATAAGCTGACCTAGGTTCATTAGAATGCAACCCCCCCCCAAAAAAAGTTATTTAATTATTAAGAGTCACAACACCCATACCGAGTTATCTCATAAGGAACATGCACCAACTAGCCTACTTGGTCCTAGCTGTGCATTTAGGTAGTTAACCAATTCATTTGAAATTATAACATGCTCAAACACATATCAGCCTAAATATATGGGTGACTATCAACCTAATAAGAAACTATACACTTTATAGTTTTTGGAATTTAGATCCCATAAAAAGGAAACCAATAAATTTTAGCCAACCAACCAACTACATAACAAACAAGCTAGCAGGTCACTGCAAAAAGATAACATAGAGAGACATGTTGTAATCATAGAAGAATAACATTTTAATCATAGAGACATGCTAATAGGAACAAAATCATGATACAAGGAAAACATGGCATTAAACAGGCAACATGGAAATAGGCTAGAATGCTAAATATATCACCGAAACATGGTATCTAAAAATGCATGCTAAAAAATTACAAGACATGACATACGTTCAAGGAACACAATTTGAATCTACAGGAAGCCTAAAATGCAACTACATGGCATGGAACTATGCATGGAATGTGAATTCCTATGTGCCTAATATGATGCATGCAATGATTCATCCTTACCTTAATAGGCCAAGGGTAAAATATCATAAATTCCATAAATTCATAAGTAATGAAAATTACACCAAATCACTCAAGGTAAAATCATATCAATTGTAACATCAAAAAGCATGAACAACAATCCCAACCCTGGCCACTTGGTCATTTCCCGTACATGGGGTGATCAGTCCTAGGCACGGCTATTAACCAAGCGCCGACACATTCCTAGTCTCATATCTAACAACCCAAAATAGTAAGGCAAAGGAAAAATTACACCTCTAATACCACTTTGTAACGTCCCGAACCGGCTCACCACTAAGACGGTGGTTGGACCATTGGGTTACATTACCTCAAACACATCTCCCCGAATGGCAGAGGCTACCGACTAGTAGCGATGACCTATTTGTGTTCGAGGGGGAGACTATTCCCTCATAGGTAATTGGTATTATCACAGTGGAAGTAAACAATAATTATTAATAAATAGAGGAAGCATCTAAATGAATAAACTATAACATAAGCAATATAAATAATCCAACTGAATAATACTCAAGTGCAGAAGATCACAAAATGATTTCATGCCATGATGAATGTCTAAAATGAAAGTACAGAAAACAGAACCCAAGCATGATATCAACTAAAAAGAAAAGAAACAAAGTGTGAAAACTGCATCACGAGTAAGGCTCGGTCCTCTGCCCTAGTCTCCATCCTAAGAAACAACAATCAATCAAGAATCGGAAGCAGCATGCTTCCCTTTGTCAATACCTGCAATCATATAATCTACTCAGGTGACAACGACGCCCGAGCAGGGTGTGAGATAATATCCCAATAGGCCGGCACCCGCGGTGTCTTAACCTTTCCATTTCGTGAAATAATAAAATTTAGTGTGCCATTATATAACAATTGCATATAATTTATTAAGTGCAATGAAATAAATAACTTGACCTGAGTTCCAAGCAGAACTCGTGCCTAATCACCTACTTCGACCCAAGCTGGAAGTCTGAAAGAAGTACTTGTAAGTAGAATACACATATGCATATATATGAAGCCTGGAAGGGTAAGGTAAAACAAGAATGATGCATTCCCCCACGTTTGTGCTTTAACTTGGGGTCTGAGTCATGTGTCAACCAGGTGTGCTTAAATATACAAAAAAATATCTCAATCTCAAGATACTAACAATGACATTAATATAAACCTTTAGTGCATCATTATTAAGGTTCAAGTTGATAGTTGGAGTCTGAGCTCATCCAGAAGGTATCGCTATGGAACATCCTTCAATTATCCAATACCACTGATCCCATCCAAGGTAATCTTTCGAAAGACCAATTATCACTCATGGAATTGCTTTACCCTGAGTCTGTCTCGATCTCGCCAAAAGGGGTCAGGTGTCATCTGAGGCTGGCTTAGCCACATTACCAACGGATCTGTCCCGATGGTCCCTTTTGGAATTGGTATCACTAAAAAGTATTAGAAAGCCTGGGGAAGTCTCAGTCCGACAAAGCCAATGACACCTCCCTGTGACACATAGAGGTAACCCATCAGTAACAGAGGATCTAAGCATGACCCTTAATACGGGACTCACCTCCTTTCCCTGCTCTGAATTTAATTAATGTTTTCATAGCAGCAGATATAAAATCAACATATGAAATTGCAGCTTGAAAACTAAACAGATACACCCATGCATCACCATGTACAAATTAAATATTGCAGCATAACAATATTAACAATTCAAGGTACTGCATCAACAAAAGCAGATAAATTCACTTTTAAATAAATAAATAATTCAGCATAACCAACTACCAAGAATCCAACAATTCATGGTTCATAATTAATATAAATTATTTATTTATATTCAACACACACAAAAATAGGCTACGCAACACATGCAGATAAAGGAACCTTTTTATAATAAATAAATCAGCACAAACAACTACCAAAGATACAACAATTCAAGGTTCATAATTAATCTAAACTAATTATTTAAATTGAACACAACAAAAAAATAGGCTGCGCAACACATGCAGCTAATTAAATTAAATGTCCGAACATGCACATTTAAATAAATAAATAATTTGGCACAAACAACTACCAAAGATACAATAATTCAAGGTTCATAATTAATCTAAATTAATTATTTAAATTGAACACAACAAAAAAAATAGGTTGTAAAACACATGCATCTAATTAAATTAAATTCTGGATCATGCATATTTAAATAAATAAATAATTCAGCACAAACAACTACCAAAGATACAACAATTCAAGGTTTATAGTTAATCTAAATTAATTATTTAAATTGGACATAATAAAAAATATGTTGTGCAACACATGCAGCTAATTAAATTAAATGTCCAAACATGCACATTTAAATAAATAAATAATTCAGCACAAACAACTACCAAAGATCCAACAATTCAAGGTTCATAATTATTCTAAAATAATTATTTAAATTAAACACTACAAAATAGGCTGCACAAAAACATGCAGTTAAATGAATTAAATATACGGGCTAACGGAATTTGTACCGACCACGTCAGCTCACCCAAAGGGGTGTCCGACCACATTGAAATAATTTAAACAATTTAATTCATGATCAATACGGCTGCAACAACTAGGTGAAACAAATTAATTAATGAATTTGGGTGAATTTGCACAAAGTCGATAGACACTAACTAGTGGCACAATGGTGCGTATTTATAAATCGCAACGTAACAGAGGTAAAGAGAGTAGACACCCAACCTTATGATCGTAGATGATCCTATGATCTGTGGTAGACTTTTATTTGACCTAAAACAGAAGAAAATAGAAGATTTTAGAAAAATCCAAAAATAGGGTAAAATCCTTCTCCGGCGAAATGTGCAAAGGGTTTGGAATGAGATTGCACGATTCTTGGTGCGTGGGATAATTCTTACCGAGAGGTTCATAGTGCACCTGATGGTGAAGAAAACGGATGATGAATAGAGGCACATCGATCTTCTGAAGGGAGGAGAAGGTTGTGTGCACCACCTAGGGAGGAGAGGTGCGCCACGCACAGGAGAGGGGGAGGATAGGAGGACATGAAAAAAAAGGAAAGAAAAGAAAAGAAAAATGAAAAAAGAAAAAGGAGATAAATAAATAAAACAATAAAAATAAAATGTTTGAAGAAATGAAATAAATAACTAAAATAGTTTTAACTCATTTTAATTATTTTAATTTCTCTCCAACCGTATCTATTTTATTATTTATTTTTATCCCTCTTAAATTCCATTAATTTCCTTTAATTATTTTTAATTATTTTTAACCTGAACGTTGCTCTATGGCATGACGTAATATTTTATATAAAGCCTGAACAATCATTTAATTAATTTTAATAGCTATTCAGGACCCGCAATAGGGTGCGCAGACGCACGCCCTAAGTCACTTTAAAGATTTGGATTAAAAACTTAAAAGTCCACAACTTGATTTAAGTCGACATGTTAAATGCATTTATGTAGTTAATTAATAATATTTTATATAACCCAACAAGAAATATTCACCCATGTATATACGTGTTATATATATATATATATATTCACACACACATGTATATTCATATATATACAACTGAACATGTATATATATATTTATTTAATCTCATATATATAGATATACATCATCTATATAAATACATCAATGTTTTTGTCCCACTATAATAATAATAATAACAATGATTAAAATAATTATTATTATTTAAGGGTGCCAAACACCCGATGTGAATCAAGGTTATACCCTGCCTAGGGTAAACCCGACATTTCGAACCTAACAGTTGTCTCAGATTTCTCATATGACGCACTGTTTGAGAGTTAGTTTTTTTTTTGAAAAGAAACAAACACGCATATTAATAAAATAAAATTAATATTTTTTTTATCAACACCATAGTGTCAACTATCGGAAACAAAAAGTTCTGACGCTTGGTTTTAAAACTGACCTACCTAGTTAATAGAAAATTTTTATTTCTTGCGTTTTTTTTTCATCCGGTTAAAAACACAGAACGTTACAAGGCTGATGGTAGGGCAGTGCACATTAGGCGTCACATGGCGAGGGTCAAGCACAGGAGATGGCATGGCAGCAGATGTCTGTTGCATGAGCAACGACATATGCATCATGGGCTTCAAGGACATCTACTTGGGGTTTAATGCCCATTAAGCCTATAATGGTCATGTAATGAGATCCCTCTTCCCAGAATAACTGGCGGAGTGTCTTTGTTTCAATAAAATAAGTGAGGACTTCCACTCTATGAGTTAAAAATAATAATTAAATAAATTTCAAGAATTTTAAAATAATACAACTTAATAAATAAAATTGAATAAATATTCATCATATAAATGAAAAACATATTAAAAATATTAAAACTTCGTAAATAATTATGTATAAATAATTGTTAAAAAATGAATAAATTTCAAAAATATAAATACTAAATAAATATTAAAAATGAATAAATAATATGAAATGAATAAATATTAAAAATGATTAAATAAAATTGAATAAATTAGAGAAATATTAGAAAATTTTATTTCATAACATTAATTATGTGAATTACATACACATAAAAAATAATAAATAAAAATATTAATTATATAAATAACAAATTATTAAAAATGAATTATATTTACTATAAAAAATATTAATAATTAAATAAAATTATATTATATTATACACACACATACACAAACATTCAAAATGGATAAATTAAAAAAAAATTGATTACACGATTTAATTAATTAAGTAAAAAATATGAAAAATTAGTTAAATAATATTTTCTTTTGATATATTACAAAATGAATGTAATATAATAGCATATTTATATAAAATAATAATTAACGATTAAATTAAATTAAATGTGATCTCATTGTTTAATAATATAAAATTAAATTAAATTTAACATTATTATTAAAAATGACATTCAATTAAAAATGAATAGAATTACAAAAATAAAAAATAAAATATGTTAGGGTAAAAAATGTTATGTAAGTGTAAAACAAAGTTATGTAAGGGTAAACTAATGTTATGTAAGGTTAAATCAAATATAGGTAAGGGTAGAACAATGTTATGTAATGGTAAATAGAAACTTGTACATGTTATGTAATGGAAAATAAAATGCATGTAAGTTTAAAACAATTTAAGTACGGGTAAAAAATGTTATGTAATGGTAAAAAAAGTTAATTAAGGGTAAAAAAAGTTATGTAAGGGTAAAATAAAGTCATACAAGGGTAAATAAATTTATGTTAGGGTAAATAGAAACTTATACAGGTTAAGTAAGGGTAATATAAAGATAAGTAAGGGTAAAACAATGTAAAGTAAGGAAAAACTAAAGTAATGTAGGTTAAATTGAGGTTAGGCAAGGGTAAATAAAATTCATGTAATGGTAAAATAAATTTATTTAGGTTTAAGAAAAGTTATGTAAGTGTAAAAAAAGTTATGTAAAGGTAAAGAGAAACATATAGTTGTTATGTAAGGGTAATAATAACTATTTAACGGTAAAACCAAGTTAGGAAAGGTTAAACTAAAGTTATTAAGGGTAAAAAGAATTTTAGTAAAGGTAAAAAAATTATGGGTAAACAAAATTTATCTAAGGGTAAACAAAAGTTAAGTATGCATGAAACAAAGTTATGTAATGGTAAACTAAAGATATGAAAGGGTAAATAGAAGTTAAGAAAGTGTAAAACAAAGTTATATAACGGTAAATAAAAACTTCTATAGGTTTATTAAGTGTAACATAAAGTTATTTAAGGGTTAAAAAAGTTAAGGAAAACTTAACTTATTTAAGGGTAAATAGAAGTCAATTAAGGGTATGAAAAATCCATGTAAGGGTAAACTAAAGTTATGTAATGGTAAACATATACACACATACACATACACACATTTCATATACATACCTACACATAAACATACCCATATATATACACATACACATGCATGTACGTCCATAGACACACATATATTCCTATATACATATGCACACATACATACATACATACATGTACACACATAAACATACATATACACAAAACGTGCACACTCACACGACAAAACATAACACATGCATACACATACAACACATACTTACATGCATGTGCACATACAAATATATGCATACATCCATATACATACACATGACTACATATACATACAAATACATATATACATATTTCAAAATATTTAATTGTAATATAAAAATATAAATTGAAATACAATTCATGCATGTAAATAAATATATTATAATTATATAATCTATATATTAATATATTAATATATTATATTTATATTAAACATATACACATTTTTTAATTAATTTAGACAAATATACTATTAATAATTTTTGTTGACTAATATAAATTTGATAATTTTTTATATATAAAATTATGAAAATAATATTGATGATATTGTTTTATAAAAAGGTATACAATTCATCTTTATATGTCATATTTACATATATATACTAATTGTAATATAAATATTATTTAAAAATATATAAGTATTTTTATATAAATTAAATTATTCACTTTGACCTTTAATAGTGCTTTTTATGCTATTAAAGATATATATTTTATCAGCACTAAGAAAAATGTTGATAAAGTGAAACCTTATAAGTGGAAAAAAGCACTGACAAAGGGTTCCCTTTTATCAATGATATTTGTTTAGAACTGATAAAATTTACCTTTCTCTGCACTTTTTTCTAGAGATGATAAAATTCAACCCTTTATTAGTGATTTTTCTATAGCACTAATAATAGACAACACTGAAAATCATGTGACCAGTAGTAATGATTTATTAAATGTAATATCATGTGATTTATTCCAAAATTATCCCACTTAAATCAAGTGATATGAATTTACAATGTTTAATAAATTTAATCATTTATTATGTACATTTATATCTATTCAATTATGTATATAATATTCCTCATAATTAAGAATAATATCAATATGAGTCTTGGAATTCATACATAATCAACTTATATATTTCCTTCCATGTACTATAACATTGAACTTTACCTTATCATAATTAAAATTAGAGATATTTATATATAATTAGTACTAAGATAATGTATTTATTAAAGGATATACCTATTTTCATCATTCAATTCAATCATGTATACTTACTGAAAAACATGTAGCATTAACAAAACATTTATAATTCCTCTTTTCAATGGTTAATAAACATAATTTTGACTACATACAATGAAACCTACAAAGTAATGATCTTCATATATTCAACATGTCCAATTAATGTTTTCAAAAACAACAATTTCATCTAAAGGCCAAAAATCATGAGATTTGTGATAACTTGTTCAATTGGAAACATATGTTTCTGAACTCCCTTCTTAACTACAAAGTACTTTAATTCAATGTGTTTAAAAAAGTTGGAAAATTTTTCATTCTTTGAAAATAATTCTAATTTGGCATTGTCATAATAAATTTTTAAGGGTTTGATGATAATGTCAACAATCTCATGTACTGAAATAAAGTCCCACAAAAAAACCCAAATTATAGCTTCAATTCATGATAAAAATTTAGACCTCATCATCAAATAATATATAACAAATTTATTCCAAATATCCCATGATATTTCTATTTTAGCTAAAAGATACACAAAGAATAAAATCATAATTTCTTATAACAACACCATTAGAAATGTCTGAATCAGTGTATCTAATCACCATATGATGATTTGATGTTTTATAGGTATCCATATATACCTGGTATTCCCATACTAGCTATCTTGTGGATCAAAACATAATAGATATAATGAATTGGTCACCTAGTGGCCTTGAGTGCGTAGAAGGTCCCACCGAGACCTTCACTGGGTACCCATTTTCACCCAATTTGGTACCAAGTTTCCCTCTACACCCACTGATCTGTATCATCCAAACTCTTGAACCCCCAAAAATAATATGTTCCTTATCTTATTAAGATACAACCTCAGATACATCCACTAAACAATTTTAAAAACATCAACCAACGACAATTATTGATACAAATTGAAAAAATCAAAACAAACCCTAATTCCACATCCATCGAGACACAATTTTCTATAAATCCAATAATATGACTAAGTGAAGGTCATTTCAACATCTCCAAAATAATAGTTCTAATCTATGAAAAAGTCCTCATGTATATCTATTGTGAAAAAAAATATTTCAAACACTGAATGCATGATCCAAAACTCAATCACTAACTGGCTTAGTCGTGTCAATCCTACACCCAAACTAGTGAGACAACCAAACATTTTTGATACCTACCACTCTAGATCATCATGAATATTTATATTTCCTTGAGAAACATGAATATAATTCAATCAATTATTTTGTTTTCATAAAAAAAACTAATTATTGATGTGTGTATAATCATATTAATAGGAGTATTTTAGTGTTTCTGATATTGTATTTGGATGAATTAATTCCTCTTAGAAATTATATCCAAACATTACACTCCATAAATATTTTGTTGGAAAAATTATTCTACATTAAATAAATGGGAGAAGTAGCCTATGCAGAGGGTATAAAGATCTATAGGTAAATATCTAATAGATTTCTTGGAATCAGTTGGAGCATATACATTAGAAATGGGTAAAAGCAGTTTAACATAGACAACCCCAACAAATTTTCCTTCATAGTATGTCATGGGATGGATCATAGAAATATTTAGGATCTTTATGATGAATCATAAAGTATATATCAGATATCCAATGTTTCCACCATAGGCTCTATTTGGTATGTTATGTTGTGTACTTGACCCGATGTTGCCTATGGTCTTATAATAACCAGTAGATACCAATCCATTCAGGGTGAGAATCACCAGATTACTATTAAGAACATACTTAAGTACTTGGGAAGAAATAAGGATGTGTTATTAGTATTTTTAGTAGAATATGATCTATATGTAAAGGGTTATAATGATATGAGCTTCCAATATAATAGAGGTGACATGAGATCTTAATCTAGTGTTGTATTTTTTTTCTAAATAGTGGAGCTATTAGTTGGAATAGTTTCAAACAAGCCATCATAGAAGACTCGACAATAGAGGTAGAGTAAATCATTGTATCAGATGCAATAAAGGAGAATGTTTTGATTAGTAGGTTCATTTATGATTTTGAGGTGGTTCTTATCATTTAGATAGTAATTGAGCTTTAGTATGGCAATAATTGAGCAATTAATCTTGATAATAAACACTAGTCTCACTAAAGGACCAAATAAATCCCTCATAAATACCATATCATATGATATATCATTGAGAGGGGTGATGTTAGTATTAGTTGTGTGGACACAGACTATGATGCATAAGATCTATTGATGAAACCATTATATCAGTAGAAGCATAAGTTTCATGCTGTGATCTAGGTATATGATACATATGAGATTTATGTAATGGTTTTATAATTTATTATGATTTTATAATAAATAAAATCTCCATTTATCATTCATTCATGGGTGATGCAATCTATTTTACATGAATATTTGAATGATAACATTCACTCAAATTACAACTTTGAGTCATCCATAATTGATGAACTGTTGAAGTTGGTTCCCTATAATAAAATTTTGTTTACTTTATGATAACCTGTATTCATTGTTTTGAATATTAATAAACTCTTTATCACATCATGATTTTTCTTCAAGGTAACATAGTATGAGATATTTTCTTATGAGTATCTATCATAAGGAAAGGTCATAGTAGTTCCCTGGTATGATGAGAACCCATATGTGCCATGAAAGTATTCTTAAATATATGTTATATAGGTGGATGAAATCATTTTAAGGACACAAATGATATAGGATTTCATGGGTGGGGACTCATAGGAATTTTAGGCATCTTCTCATGGTGTATGACCTTGTGAATATCCAATGTAGGATATTATGAAAAAAAACCTACCAGTAGGAAATCCACATTTATATTTGTCATTTAATGCTCCTATATATGTACATGTGTATTAATATTTTGACTTTAAGATTATTATTAATGAGTTTTATCATTCACTTACTTTGTTGTATTGAAGAAAACCATGACAACAAATATTTGTAGTGAGATAGGATATGTTGGGTGCATCATGAGTAATATTTCATTAATGAATAATGCGAGAAAATATTTTTCCCTTTTGTTCTTTTAAGATAGTTGATATCTCAAGACCTTTGATGAAAATGATATAGCCTAAATAAATCCATGGCCATAGTATTCTGTACGCAAGTTTTATTTCTATAAATTCAAAGAAATAGAGATTGAGCACATAGGTTAATGGAACTATCATGAAACCATGTTGATTAGAGATATCAATAAAAAAAGGATTATAAGGATTATATTACTAAATAAGTGTTTTATGAGGTATTATGTCATTGAATCATTAATTTATTTTTTTATAGGTGTATTAGCATGTCTCTAGATGCTAATCTTGGACATTAATCCATTTCTCATAATGCCACTAGGGAAGAGGACTAGTGGGTCACACACTAAGTGTATCCATAATCTCAGTTAAATAATAAATTATTATTTATTATTTAATAAGTTGAATAAATATTATTCCCACCTGTGGTTTAATAATTTTTCATGTTTTCTTGATAACATATATTCTAACACTAGTTATTCAAGAGAATATTATATTTGTATAATATTTAATAAATATTTATTTTCTATTTATTGAATTTAGCACTTATATTTTTATTGGTGAATAATTCAGTGATATTTTTTAAAAGGTTGGGGCTGAAGCCTCATTTATTATTAAAGAAAAGTAAATACCTCTTTAATTGGGTAGAGGGAGACCCATTACATAGCCCAAAGACCTAGTGGGAATTTAACCCATTACATGGCCCATAAGCCCAATTTTTTGGCCCAAGGCCCATTTTGTGAATAGTACAGCTACAGTACTCGCCTACTACAGTACCACATAGTACTCGCCACTGCTACAGTTACCTACCTCCACTACAGTGCCTGTTGTTGTGACAGTGCCGCCACTTCTACAGTCTGCTACAGGACCTGTGCCCCATAGGTTTCTAAACCCCATTTTTCATGTAGGATTATGGTAACCTGCTACAGTACCACACAGTACCCTGCCTCCACTATAGTGATATTTATTCATTAAATAAATAGTAATTATTCAAGGCTTGATAAATATTGGGGATGAATAGCGGACTGTGTTTGGTAGTCTAGTGAGAAATACTATATATTTAATAATATTTTAAAAAATAATATATAATTTAATTCTAGATCTTGGAACATGTTAAGAAAAAATAATATTATTATTATTATAACAGACATGGGGTTAAACAAGGATTATAAAAATAATAAGGGTGCATGGTAAATTATTATTTTTTAACTCAAGCACTAAATAAATCCAATTATTTTATTTTCTTATTTGATTCAATTCTTTTTTTGTACAAAATGACATCAAAATAGAATCATCTCAATCCCTAGAGATCTCCCTCTCCCCGAATGCTATCAATAATGAAGAGTGATATTCCTTCACCTTCCACTCTTGATTCTAGAGAGAGATCAAGGAGAATCCTTTGGAAGCGATTCAAGGGGTGATCAAAGGAGAATGATAAAAGAATTAGGATATGTTGTGAAAGCACCTTGAGATTCATACGGTGATGTTCAGAGGTTCTTGGAACACATATAGATCACCACTGGATGGAATATAATCTTGATTCTTACAATGTAATTATGGTATGAAGTAGATATTTTGTCAAATCCATCAACAAAGAAACAATTTCTCGTGATGTAATTCTTTAATTGATTAAATTAATTATAAATAATATGTGACTATCATGTGCTTTAGTTCCAGAGTTTACCCATTTTATATATTCTTTTATTCAATTCCATTGATCCTGACATTCATCTTTATGTAAATCTTAGATTAATCATCGATCATGAAAAAATAAAAGTTGGGCATGTCCCATGTGATGCTTCTATTCCACCCAGAACCTAGAAGTACTATCAAAGGGAAAACATAATTATTTATATTTATTTAAAGATTGTTGATTGATTTACACATTTATTTTTAGTCTCCAATTCTAGTTTAATCATTCATTAGTCTATACTGTGATATATTCTTTCATATTTTTTCATTTATCGTAAATATAATCAAATCAATTAATTTTATAAATGAAATAAATTCTAAGATATCATCTGAATATACCTAGGAGTCTTTATAGACAACACAAGAGTACATGCCGTGTAACCTGAAGGTACACACTATTTACTAGTGTTTAATTCACAATTAATTTATTCAGAATTAATTTAGGTTATGTGAATTTATAATACATGGTGAATTTAATTATACACCACGTGTTGACCAGGCTAGCCTAGGGAATGGTTTGTCAGAGTACATTCCATGTAACCTCCATACACGATGTTTAATCCCTTATTCATAGATTGGCCATGTATCCTCTTATATGACCTACGTGACTAGTGATCGTGTAACTCGGAGACCACACTATGTTTATCCCATGTACACCCTATATACTCCAATATTTTCTATATCACAGCTACACACCATGTCCCTAGGCATGTGACATAGATAGATGGTGAGAATAATACCCATCATGTAGCTTTAATGAACACACCATTTACTTTTACCAAATTACAAAGAATTTAAAAATTAATTTCTTATACTATCAAAACCTTATAACCATTTGTTCCATGTGGTCATTATGTTGACATTATATGCAATGTGATTTGTTATATATATATAAATGACTAATTAATTTCTACATAATGTTCGGATCTGCACATCGTGTATAAGTCCCATTATACTTATTACTCTATGCACATTGAATCATAACACACAATGTAAATACCATGTGTTTTGGGTGTTCATTAAGTTTAGAGTACACACTATTAAATTACATGATAAGTTATCTATGCCACATGGAATAAGAGTGAACATTATACAAGTACATTACACATTGGTTAGTTCAAATAGGGACTCACTCGGTTGACTCCAAGGTACATTTTTGTAAGTAGTTAATTATAAATAAATTTATTTAATTTTTTTAAAATTATTATGGATAATAATCTCGATGAAATTTAGATGATAATTAAGATAAATGAATTGACTAATTAAAGAAGATAAATTATTGATTCGAGTGTGATTTATCTTAAATAATAATTATTAGAATTGAATTTTAATTTTATTATATGTGTAATTCATTGCATTCATGTGGATGATCATAAGCCTAGACTGGACCATTGTATGTGATTATTTAATTTATTTTATTATGAAATTAAATTGTTGGATTGTGTTTTGTCTCTCCTCTTATTATGTAAGGTAATGTGTGTCGATGGTTTCTTTTGTGTAAACCCATTAACTGATCCTTTAGCTTTATCACCTATTTGTTAGTAAAATCATATGTATGAGACCGAGCTCTGAAGCTAGTAGAGGTTATTCATATTTAGAGATAAGGTGATACTAATCTAAGAGAGACACATTGTTTAAAGGGTGTAAATTGACAACACAAACAAAAAATGGATTATTGTGTTTTTCCATGAGGTTGATGGTTAGTTAATTATCCACAAGATAAAATAATCAGTAGTAAAATCTCATGATCATACCAAGTTATTATTTTATTTCTATCAAGTTTCATGGTTATTTCATTATGTATTTTTTTTTGTCAGTCAAATGAATTAATGGTTTAGAAAGCATGCAAGAGAGAAATAAAATAAAGTGGATTACATGTAAATATTATCCAATACATGGTCAATAACTTATGTAAATCCACTTAATATTAACAAGAATGTAATAAATATAATAATTTGAAATTTACACATAAAATATAAAATACCTAAATTATATATATTATGTCAGTGTATCCTTCAACTACTAAAATTAAAATCAAGTTATAGTTCAAAGTGCTTGACCATCCAAACTTGGGGTGGTTTCAATAATTGAATATTTATAACTTGATAAATTGGGTTGACTTAACTTAGTTCACATCAATGTTTGACTTCTAAAGTAGTTCATGGAGTAACTAAGAGGAAAAGGTTGATTAAATCATATTTAATGATTTTAGTATTAGGGATTCCACTCAAAAGATCAAGTAATTATGAGTTAAAATAGTTGGAAATTTGAATGCCTACCTAAAACCCTTAAAATTGATTGACCGACCAAATTTGGGGTGATGAGAAGGGTAATATGGATCCTTTCCACTAGAATATCCAAGAAATATGATATTATGAAGCCCATGAGAATGGATTTTGGGCTTTGATAAAAAAGTGGGAGATTAATAAATATAATATTTATTTATTTTTTAAAAAAATTATCAGATAAAGTACAAAATCTCTACTCATCATATTTTTATAAATGGAAATAATAATAACTTCAAAACGATCATTGTGATTCATACTTTAGAGGGATAACATTCTCACCGACACAAATTAAAAATAGTGTCAAAGGTTCTTCCACGTTATCTTACACCATGAATGGAAATTGTATGTGCGAGAAAAACCTATTTCTAATGCGCATGGTAATGAGGCTAGTGAGAAATAGTTAACTCTCTATGAGAAAATTTTTAATGATGCTACATATGTTCAGTGTTTCATGTTATCATCCATGGGAAATGAAATTTTTAAGTAACATGAGTATATGTAATTTTATAGAATGATTTATAACCTCTAGGATATCTATCAAGATAAGGCGAGACAAGAGAGATATGAGATCTCTAATGCTTTTTTTTCAACTATGCTTAGAGAGTTGGGTTCATCTGGGCCTTATTTTTTCAAATTTATTGGATTCATTAAATTATTATACATCTTATGGATTAAATTCCTACATGAGTTTCACACAGATCTCATACATTCCTCACTACCCAAGACTTTCTCCAGTTTTATTGTTAATTATAACTTGATAAATAATGAGAAGAGTATTTCAGAAATTCTTAATCAGATTCTCAAAGTGGGTAAGAACATAGGGAATAACAAACCACTGGACCTTTTTGGGAATAAGAAAATGATGAGAATGAAATAGGGTCCCAAGAATCAAACCAAATCTAAGTCTCCTAGTCACCGTCCTTCGAAGAAGAAGAATATCCAAAGGCAGATAAGGAAAAGGAGGCAGTATGTTTTTCATGTGGAAAGTATAGACACTAGAATAATAATTTCACCTTAGGGGAAGTTAAATGTGAATTAATTATCGATTGTAATATTTAAATATCTACACTTTGGTTATTAGATACAGCTTGTGGTGTTCACATCTATATCAAAATTCCTAAACCAAGTAGATTATGAAAGATTGCTAGACAAAAGGTGGATTTGTGAGCTGCCAATAGTGTGAGGCTAGTATCTATAGCCATTGGTGATTAACACCTTTAATTTACAAAAAAGTAATTATATTGGTTTTAAAATATTGTTATTATATAACAATTTTTACTAGAAAAACAATTATCGTATCATTCCTAGATATAGTAGGTTTTATTTTAAATTTTTTAAAAAAGTTGTTTATTTTATAAAGATAACATATATTATGGTATGTCACATTTAAATAATGGTATTTATGTATTAAATTAAAAAAACCAAGTATTATAAATAGATAAATAATCATGTTCAAATGACTCATATAACATGCATGCATGGAATCATTGTCTTTGTCATGTAAATGAGAACCATTTGACAAATATCTGTTAAGATAATTATTTAAACTCTTTTGAGATATAACCACATGAAATATCTCATGATTGTTAACAAGATAAAATAACCAAAATACCATTTGGTGGACAGGGATAAAGGGAAAAATAGATTTTAGGATTGGAAAACACTGATGTGTATGGACCCTTTACAGTAGAAGAAAGAAGTGGTTATTCTTACTTTATAACTTTTACTAATGACTTGAGTAGATATAGATCTACATGATGAGGTATAAGTCTGATTCCTTTGATAAATTCAATGAATTCAATAATGAAGTAGATAATAAACTTGGAAAAATATAAATAAGCTTTGATCGGTCCGAGGTGGAAAATATATTAACTAGGATTTCATCAACTTTCTACAGGAGTTTATAATTATATCTCAACTCATTCCACCTTACACACTATAGTGCACTGGTGTTTGTAAAATGAGGAACCATAACTTGATAGAAATGGTAAGTTTGATGATGATTCATGTAGGTCTTAAATTATCCTTTAGGTTATATTCATTGAAAATTGTGGAATACACACTAATCCATGTACTAACTAAAGAAAAAAATGGAATTCCCTTCGAGTTATGGAGTAAAAAGAAACATGTTTTTTTGTATACACCTGTGTGTGGTTTTGTGGAATTTTTTAAGGCATTATAAGTCAACAAACTAGGACCTAGAGGAACAAAGTGTATCTTTACAGGGTATCCTAAAGAAACAAAGGGATGCTATCTATACAACCCCTAATATTAGAAATAGAATATCACTAGAAAAGATGTATTTCTTGAGACTAATCGCATCCTCAAAAAGGATAGTGGGAGAAATATTGAATTTGATGAAGTTGATTCTCAATATATATAAGAGTTGGTATAAGAACATATTCCATAGGTCCCCATGGAAGAAGTATTTCCTAAAACACAAGTACTATGTAGGGTTTCTATAGCGGTAAGAGAACCATAGAGATAGGGTTTTCTATTCAATAGAGATGGTGACTCATTATTGGTTGAAAATTATGAACCTCCCTCCTACAAAGAGGCAGTAGAGATATCAGAAGCTTCAAGATGGAAAGAAACCATGAATTTTGAAATAGAATCCATGTATAATAACCAATTTTTGTTTTTGGTCGATGTTCCTGTTGATGTATAGTCGATAGGGTGAAAAAGGGTATTCAAGAGAAAACAAAACATGGAAGGTATGGTAAATACCTATAAACAAAGTATATTGTCTAAAGGTTTTAAACAACATCAAGTAATAGACTATGATTTTCCCTTTTCACTGGTTTCTAAATTTAAATCTATCATAATTCTACATATTATAATAGCTTACCATGACTATGAAATTTGGAAGATGGATGTCATAATAGCTTTCATTAATGTGTTTCTTTAGGAATATGTTTATATGAAACAACCATAAGGGTTTGTGACTCCAAGTGATGCCAAGAATATTTTCATGTTGCAACAATTCATTTATGGATTGAAGAAAGCATCCAGGTCATGGAACATTTTTTTCAAGGAAGCTATAAAATAATTAGGTTTCATTATTAATGAATGCGAGCCTTGTGTTTACATGAGGTTTAGTTGGAACTTATTAGTTATCCTAGTAGTATATATTGATGACATATTACGTATTAAAAATTACATACCAATCTTACAACATATTAAGGACTCGTTAAACAAGTTTTTCTCCTTGTTGGAATAAGGTTAAGAAACTTATATTCTAATCTAAAAGGTTATTTGTGATACATCCAAGTGGATTCTTGGACTAAGTAAATGTAAATACATTGAACAGATATTGAAGAAATTTTGTATGGAATAGTCCAAGAGGGGATTGGTTCTAGTGTGATTTAGTACACATCTTTCTACGAAAATGTTTCATTAAACAAAAATTGAGAAAGAGATAATGAGTATGATATCATATGCTTTATTGATAGGATTAATCATGTATGACATGTTATTTACTAGACTTGATGTTGTCTTTGAATTGAGAATGGTAGGTAGATATCTAGCAGATCCAAGAGAAAACCATTGGTCTGTTGTTAAGGCTTTCCTCTAGTATCTGGGAAAAAAATAGTATATGTTCCTGGTGTATATAGAAGACGAGGATCTAGTCATCAAGTGTAGATGGGGGTGTAAAGGTGGGGGGCTGTGTAAGTGGGGGGAGGGGTGTGCAAGTGGGGTAGATGTGAAGTGTGAAAGTGGGGAAAGGGGGTGTGCCGGTGGTGGGGATGGGAAGTGTGCAGGTGGGGATGGGGTGTGTAGGGGAGGTGGGATGTGTAGGGGGAGTCTGCTAGGGGTGATGTGGGGGTGGGCTGTGTAGGTGTGGGTGGGAGGAGGGGGTTGTGGAGGGTGGGGGTTGTGTAGGTGTAGGGAGGTTGTGCAGGTGTGGGGGTGTGCAGGTGGGGGGGGATGTGTGTGCAGGTGTGGAGGGGGGTATGTAGGGGTAAGGGGGCTCTGCAGGGGGTTTGCTAGGGGGCTGGGGGTGGGGAGGGGGACTATGCAGGTGGGGAGGGGGTCTAAATTAAATCAATGTGGATAGAACCTCAATATAAATAAATACATGTTTAAATAATAACTCAATAATTGGCCCTCTCATGAATATCACTAATTTACTATTAAAATGGGTACCATGTAGAAAAATTTCTTTCCATTACCATATTATCTTGTGTAGTAGGTCTAAAATCTTGTTCCACCCAATATATCATACAACTCATGCTCCTGAAGTCATACCTCACTAAATTAAAGTGACAATTCTCTATGACATGTCATCATGCCATCCAAGATCATCTTTGGAACTCCTCTAAAATATCATGCACTTTACATGTTCCATGATCTATATCATGATCACCCACCACATAGTTTCATTTATAAATTGTATGAATTTCTCTATTAACTAAGTTATTCTAATATCATCCACATGCTTTTCAACAAACTAACACCACCAAAACAAAGAACATATTCCCACACTCCCACTATGCCCTTCTAGCACGCAGAGATATGCACTCAAATTGTCCTCCCCTCTTCTTCCTTGGTAATCACTGCATCAAAATAACCCCCAAGACACCCAACCAAAAAGAGAAATCCTAGACATATGTGGCATCCGGACCAAGAACATGTATACCATCGGGATCATCCATCCAAATCATAGGGTTGAGCTATGTATCTCATAATCATTATAATCAACATAATAAAATAATCCCCCAAGAGTACATTTATAGATCCTATATATGATATGAATACTAGGGACACATGGCATCTTGGGTGTACTATATAGAACTGAGGTTAAATCTTGAGATCTCGATTATTTGTCACATAACCCAATGACTAGATCCCAGTTTTCAACATGCATACTTGATGACATCATCATCCAAGCCGGCTCACAACTGTATCATATAATGATGTCGTAACATGTGGAGTATTTTATGTGATTGAAGTCTTGTAAGTGTATCACATAAAGAGAATGAGTTAACACGATTGAATGGGTCATACAAAAAGAAATGCATGAGGGGTTTCACCTTCACATAAAGAGATGAGATCATGTAGTTTCACATAAGTGTTATGGAATTATGAAATGGGTGTCCACGTGAAATAGAAGACTCACTAGACACACACAATATGCACAAACATGTTGTGTCTACCTTCCCAAAATTGCATCTCTCGTTATTTGAGATATTTTGTACAAGGATTCTCTCATTGTCAAGAACACGCATGATTTTTATATTCTTATTACTATTATAATTTCACATACCACATCAGGTATGTATTTATATATAAGGGACCACTTCACTCATTATAGACTTTAAAGGATAATGGTGGATCCACTCTATGAAGGTTGAGTTTCAATATACATTACATGTTTCCTCAATAGCTAGCATGAAAAGGACCCCCTCAAAAAGACCCTCTTCATGGGCCTTTATACCACTTTTGTTTACTAGGAAATCCTTTTCCTAGGATTTTTTTTCTTTTAATGTTTTCTGTGGTTCTTCATCACTTTCATCCACTAATGGATTATTAAACCTAGACACTAATGTTCCAAATATCCCATCAGGATGATCAGATCAAGGTGTCATAGTCTGTTATGACCCCAATGGTGACCAAAATTGAGGGAAGCATCACTTGTGTACCCATTCCAACTCACAAAATCATCTATTAATTTTTTTCACTAAAATTGTATTTTTTTAGTTTAAACGCTCGATGGAGTATTGTAGAACTTCTTATTGACACAACTAAATTTCCTCCCAAAACCATCAGGGAATATACCTATCTGATGTAACTTCTTCATCTATCTAGTCTACAAGGAATCCCCCAATTGGGATATAAAATAAGCACTACCTACGAGACTCTCAGAAAAATTATTAGTATAATTATATTTGGGGTTTTGTATGGTATATATACAAAGAGTTTTTTTTATATCTCTTTCCCTTCACCCCTCCATAATTTAGAGAAATTTACCTTACCCCACCCATTTTCTGAACATATGGTTTGAACAAGTCACTAAGAATCGCATAGAATTAGATAAATTCATACCCATCAACATAAGCCACCATCTAGCATTATTATACCTGGAAAAATCTAATGATTCATAATAAATATTTCCATATATAAAATTTTAAAGTTACGAATATAATTCACCAATATTTCCACTTCTAAACTAATTCATTTCTTACTTACTGGATAGACATCCATCATAAAGGCCTTTACCCAGAATCTAATACAAGAGACCCTTACAGGTTAGATATATCTATTTAGGTACATATCTTATAAAGATATCAAATTAGAATACCTTTCTATATTAATGATAACCACCCAGCACCAGTCATCAAATTTTCCATCTTCCATAGTTTTCCAATAAGAACTAGGAAGTCATCACTTTTAGAGATTTGGATTGGTCTAAGGCATCTTTGGTTTTTATTCTTATCTAGTCATCTTCATGAGTAAGTAATTGGATGATCTAAAAGTGGCATCAACCATAGTATGTATTCCTTCCCCCACAACACATTTTTCTAGAAAGAATATATCCATAGAAGGTGGTGGGAGCCTTTCAGAATCCTTTCATACAGAGACCAGGGGAGGAAAATCACCATATATATCCACATAGACTAGGGACCTACTACCATATGCACGTCCCATATTCATAAGCCTAACTCTCCATGTATTAAATGAATAGTTTTTCTGTCTAGACTTCACCCTCTAATGACATCCTAAATTTAATTCATGTTATGATGAAAAATATATCGAGGAATCCATAAAAATTCATATAAGAAGACACATATAATCATCATTCCATGATGATATGAATACTTAAAAACTCATTACCATACATCTTATCATTAGGAATAACTACCTATAGATATCTACTAACTTGTATTCCTTCCACTAGAATCCAATTCCCCAACATTTTACCAATTCCAAACTTGATATCATCATGATATCAAGTCACCAATCCTACCAAATTGGATTTTCACTAAAAAATAATGATCTAATCCTTAACGCCCATAATTTTTTTTCATAACATGAATTACAACCCAATTAAATCTCACAGCTCTCAGTCACACATGAAATGTGTTAGTCAAACCTTTATTGACTCCTAGAAAACTTGCATGACCTTCTCACTACAGTGCTAGATTAATTATCCCAATCAGGATATCTCAAAATTATTTACATTTCAGGTTTACTCAACCACCTAAACTAGAGTGAAAAATAATATTCACAACCATGATACATTATCTTTGATGAAATTGCATAAACACCCAGTTAACTACACCATATTTTAACATCCTCTCCTTTTGAAACTTGATAAAACTTTACTAATTTATTTAAAACAGTGGATATACTCCCTCCACTAGTACTAGAATATCACAAACTCTTGTCATAATAGGATTTTTCATTAAATTATGCACTAATTACATAACATTATACATATATTATTCAAAATAATCACAAAGTAATCTTTAGATATAGTGATAATTTGGAAACAAATATAAATCATCTGTTCTCCAGTCCTTCACCAATAATATAGTCCAAAATTCTATCTAGTTAGGTTAATGAAACTCACTCAATCCAAACTCTCGCCTTCAATCATTGATAATATGGTTGTAATATCACCTCTAATATTCCATTATGATTGTTCTTTTAATACAACCTGAGTAACCAATACACCTAACACAAAAATAATTCATTTAGATCTTAATATACCAAACATAAGAACAACCTAATTCCAAAATTTTCATCCATTAATCATTGGAATCCTAATTTTTTGAATTATGTATATTGTATTGGGGTGTTTTTGGTGATTTTTGTGGTATGTACATAGGGGATAGGGGAAGCTTTTGTATGCAATGCTACAGATCAAATCCTAGGGGCCTACTGGCTGCATCCTGGGGGTATGATAAATACCAACAGTTTATAAACCATTGGTATAATGTTGAAAAATATCATTACTATAGAAAAATGATTTATAAACCATTAGAAAAAATCTATATCAACTATTTAAAAACCTTTGGTATAGTTTGTACAAACTAGATAAGCCAACAGTTATAAATAAACCATTGGTAAAACATTATACCAACGGTTTAAGAACCATTGGAATACATTATATATACTAAGAGACCAACGGTTTGTAATCGTTGGGAGAAATCTATGACAACAGTTTTTAATAAACTATTGGTATACTGTAACATTGAGTAGCCTGCCCCAATGTTTTATGAATAATTGTTGGTATAGGGATATCCTCAAGACTTAACACCCAACGATTTCGAAAACAATTGGTATATATTATACCAACGGGTTTCCATCCTATACCAATGGTTTTAAACCATTAGTGTAGCCTAAGTTTCCAGCAGTGCAATCTGAAGCACTTATTTCCACTAAAATGAGTCTTGTTAGAAGTAAGGCTCTTTTTAGAATTACACTTGACAGACTTTCTGATCTTATAATTTTTTGAAGATTCATCTTTGGAGTTCTCAAGATTTTTGAACTTGACCTCCAACTAAATAAATTTCAGATTTAGAGAGTTCTTCGAGTCATCAGGTGACTTCACCATATCTTCACATTCACTATTCATTTTCTAAACTTGATCATCATACATTTAATTTACCATTAATAGTGAATGATTAAACTCTTTAATCCTATTTGTCTTAACCTATAGGTGTGATTCATTAGTATTCATAGAGGTTCTATATAGATTCTCCAATGCACATATCACTTCGGTATAAACATTCTTAGTCACATCCTTCTTACATACAATCAATTGAAATTAATCTTTAACCAAAGTGAATCTTTCATTGCAATGAAATATAGATTGTTCTTCTGATTCTTTAGTTAGGATGAATGTCTCATCCTTATCTTTGGTTTACTATTGAGATTCCTTAATACTCATGGTAGATTTATGATATTCCTCACATGAATGAATCATCTCAGTAAAAACATTCTCAGTTACTTCTTTCTCACACACATTTCTTTGCAATTCTTCTTTAACATAAGAGAAATTTTCATTGAAAAGTGACATAGTTTCTTCTTTGGCAACAATTATTTGTGAGATAAGTTTACATCTATGAAACTTCTTTTCCAAGGAATTCTCTATATCCTCAGCTTCTTTTTAAAGCCATGAATTTTCACCATATAGTCCCTTGATAAAATAAAATATGTAAGTGAAAAACTTAGTAGGAATATTCTACAGATAATTTTTTATTTTTGAATAAAAAAATTGAGGGATTCAATAAATTCTTCATCATCACCACTTGAATAAAACTCATTAAAAGGATATTTATCAACTGATTTAATGGGATACTTTTGATAGAATACCACTCTGACTATACTTGTATTTTGATGAACCCTCCTTATTATTCAAATTATTTCTCATCTTTGTTGCCTCTTTCTTTTGTATGTTCTTCATGGTTTTTGCAGTAATCTCTTTGTTGGCACTAATAGAGATAGGAACTGAACATTACATCTAAGACAACACTATCACATCTTCAAATTCAGGTATTCTCTTTATATTATTCTGATACAAACAACTGGGAAAATATGATAGATCCAATCATAGTTTTTACCTTTTCTCTGATACTAATTGATTATTTTCCCAATAGATCATGCAGGTACACTGAGAGGGGGGTATATGTGTACAAGTTTTTAAAAAAATTCTTTTCTTTTTTACAACCCATTTTTAATTCGAACCTATGCACTTTTAAGAGTGAATTTATCTTTCCTATTTATAAACAAAATTATGACACATGCAACAAAGAATGTTTCATAACCCAAATAGTTATAAATAAAATTCCCCTTTTTATTTAATTAAATATCTTACTAGGTATTATGGTTATAGAAAACACATGCACTTTATTGGTTTTATTATCCTATCATTTTTAAAAGTCTATTAAGAATCATTATCATTAGTAATATATCCATTGAATAGTGATCACGTTATTAGTATAAATGTAGGGTTTTGAAAAATCTAATTGAAATATATATAGAAATTGATGGCCTCAACTAGTAGGATCATACCCTATAAAGACCGTTTATCAGAGCATCCAAGGGAGATAGTGTCACTAGGACTTCCCCTTGACCAATACCAAGATGATATTCAAAAAATTAAGCATTTGTGGAACCGTTTATTAGAAAAGTACAATATTATCGATATCATGGCCCAAACCATGTTCACCGAACCTACCCGTGAAAGTCCCATTGTCGTGCACCTTAGACTTAGAGAATTTAAGGGTGTATTAAATGGATATGTATCAAGACCCAAGAAATATGAGTATGTAAATTATATTTTATAGAATAATGAATATATTTTCATTATATTATTGTTACTCTATAAATGATTTTGATTTTGATACAATAATTCACAAATAGTATTTTTTATGTAATATTCAAATTCAATTAAAGAATTTATTTTGATGAATTAATGGTTTTTTCAAATAATTAATATTTTAATAAAATATTATTAATAAATAATTTTTATTAAATATAATTGATCATATTATTTTAATGAAGTCAAATGTAATTTTTATAAGGGTTCAAAACTGTTATTGTCAAAAAAACCCATCATTTCTCAATAAATGGCAATTCTTTTTTTAAAAGTGAAAATTCATATATTTAAAAAAAAATTGATAAAATGAATATTATTTTTTGAATTAGAACTTTTAAATTATCCAACAATGAGTTTTTCATAATTTTCTGAGACAATCAAATTTTGAGATAAAAATTAAATACCATATAAATATACTTTGTGTATTATGATATAATAATGAACCAAAAGGGATGTAATAAATACTATATATGGGATCCAGGAAAAAATATATGTTTTATATTTAAAATAATGTGATTTTAAGTTCATTTTATTTATTTTTTAAATCCAATATGAATCCATCAAAACCATTAATATATTTTAAGGTTTTAAAATTATTTCTGTAAGAGTATGACACACCTTAACATAAGAAAAGGAATTATTTATTAAGTTTGTAAATTTACCTTATAAAATAATAAAACCACTCCCATTTGGAAGAAACCATGGGCTAAAACCATGGGATGGTTTGTGGATTTGATTATTTTATTATATAGAATCCAAAACCTAACTTCAAAAAAAAACAAATCCCCAATCATTCCCTATATAAACCCACCAAATCTCCCACTTCACTTCAATAAAAATATTTGGAGTACATCCTTACACTTCCCTAACCTTCCTAGAGTCCTTCCAATGTTCCCACAAGCTCTCCAGAAGACCCTCCCAAGCTTTTGGAGTCACACACTCAAGTAAGGGATCTTTTCTTTTCTCCTCTTTATTCAAGTATATTCTTTACCTTATGTATTTTATCTTCGTTTATTTATGATAGTAGATGTTATTTCATATCCCATTACTATCCAATTTATTTCAAAATGAATATATACCCATTTCTCTCTTATAAAACCATTTTATGTATTTTTAAGCAACGTTGTTATGTTGCATAAATTTTACCCTGATTTTCCATGCCAAAAATATTGTGTAGTAAACACCATGACCATTTCTTATCAAGGGTGTTCATATTAATACATATATAATTATTTGAATTGGGACTTAAATTTATTTATTCCACAATCTTTCATCATTGAAAAAATTATGATGATGAATGAGTCCTTGTTGTAAGATCTATGTAGCACACATAAGTATGAGAATGAAATGAATGTGATGGGTGCACCCAAAATTATATAGCGCTCTAATTCATTGGTTAATTTTTAGTCTTATGATACATCATGTTGGGATAGGGAGTGAAAAATATTCCTTTATGGGTATTTTTCCACCATGATGACTTGGCAGTTATCCTTAACCTATTTTTATGATGCAATTTTTTAAGTTATTTCAACAATTCTCATGATGCCCTTATGATTATCAGGCAATATCATGTCTTGTTGTTCATGTTTGTGATTCCTAATCTTCTATTCCCCATTGATATTACTATTTTCTAACATTTATGAATTTACTCATGTTATGTCATGTTTATTCTCTTACTTTTCTTTATATCTCACCCCTTTCTTATGTATGTCCTCAGTTTATCCCATGTAATTTTAAGAGCGGGCATGTTATAGAAGTTTTCAATAAAGATGATGTATTTACTATTTTAAATTGCTATGTAATATACCCAATTCCAAAATAAATGAGAATTATAAATCTTCAGGGTTGTATTTAGTGTTATCTTATGTAATAAACTAATAATTAATGTGTGATAAAGAGTAGAGTTTTAATAGTTGGTATCGAAGGAAAGGTTTAGTTATTTTTGGGATTATGATTATAAAACTATATAGAAAGCCTAAAGGATAAGACTAGGCATAAGAAAATATCCCTAAATTTTGTTTAATTATAGAATAAGTGTTGAATCAAAAATACATGGATTTCTTGATACTACAATTGGATGTGGTTCTAGAATAGGTGTACCTAGGGGTAACAACTCTGACAAGGTACATCAGGCCTGACTCAGCATAACCTAGTAGATGACAATGAGACTTACTACACACCTAGTTTGACACTCCCATGGGATATTATTTGGAAAAATAACAAGATCATTATGAACTATTATTGAGGGAATAAAATTCCCATAAGAATATATGTTAAGAAATAGATCATGGATAACATAGATTAAATCCAAGAAATTAATAAGTTAAAAAAATAAATTTAATTTATAATTTATCCCTTTAATGTTCTTAATATTTTGAAAATAGTCATCCCTAATTTTCCATTTATTCTATCAAATTGTTGGAAATAAAAGGAATCAGGTCAACAATCAATGTGATGACTAATTTGATGACTGCCCCAACGACAAGCCCAACCTGATGGGAGTAGGAATCATGAAATTTATAATGATACTCTCTCAGATGACTCAAGTTCTAAATAGAAACATGGATCCATAGAATTTTCCAAACCCCCATAAGAGAGAACAATCTATGATTTATTCCTTTAAGTGACAAAGGCCTCCAAATTTAAATGTAACATCTGATCCCTTAATCACGGAACAATGGATCAACTCAATTGAGAAGAACTTATCCATCCTCAAATGTTCTTAGCAAGAGAAGTTTATACTATATGTTTATCGTATGGAGGGATAAGCAGATCAGTGGTGGAAATTGATCAAGAATGTGAAGCTTGAGGAAGAAATCAAATCCATGGGGTGGAAGGATTTCATAAAAAAAATCAATAAATATTTTCCTCACACTCTCCTTCTTAAAATCTAAATGGATTTCCTTGAACTCAATAAATAATTATGATGAATCTATCTGGATATATGAGTAAAACTTCATAATACTTGCATGATACTCCACTGGATTTTTCGTTACCCTCAAATGCAAGGTTTGTCATTTCTTTGGTAGGATAAAACCTAGTTTATGAAAATCCCTTCCAATCCCAAACATTGATAGATATGAGGAAATTTTATGATGTGCCCTCAATGTCAAAATGGTTATCAGTGAATCTAAATGGTATCATAAGGATAAGAAGCATAAATTGGAGTTTAATTCTGGTAGTTTGATGGAGAAATATAATTGTTCCATGAAATTTTAACATTCCACTTGTCAAAGGTGACAAAAGAAGCACCCCCTGAAATTTCCTAGTGGGGATGAGGAAATCTTTAGGTATAGGAAGGAAGGAAAACTAGCTCATGATTGCTGACATGAGAAACCCAATAATGCAATGGAGGGAAGGAATTATCCAATCAACCCTCAATGAATTTTTCATTGATTCAAATAAAAGGAACCAAAACACTTTGGAAACCAATTCACTATGATAAGGGTTTTTAGAGGAAACCAAAAATCTCCAAGGCAGTAAGGGATATTTTTTTCCATCACAACCACTATAGTGGATCCTGACAACGAAGTGATGATAGGTATGAAAGTTATTCCTTCAATAATAGTGAACATACTTTTTTATTCTAGTTCTATGAATTCATTAATATCATGAAAGTTTATTAGATATATTCAAACACCACCACAAAGCATAGAAGTAGAGATGTCAGTGAAAATAGAAAATGGAGAAATTATTTCATCCCAAGTATATAAATCATCCCCTATCACAATTTGTGGGCTGAACTTCCCAAAGAACCTTATGATACACCCTTTAGTGTAATTTCAGGAAATTCTAGCCATGAATTGGCTTTCCTTATATAGATCCAACATAAATTTCCATGATAAGGAAATCACACTCTATATTACGAATTGCCCCCAATTCGGTACAAGTGTAAGGAGAAGAATGAATCTTCTTTAGAACCATAATCTCCAACATGTATATTAATACCCTATGAGAAATAATATCTATCTCAAATTATTGATTCCAAGGAATGAATCATCCTCAAAGACATGCATATTGTGAGGGAACACACTGATGTGTTTCTCGAGGAATTTCTTGGTCTTCCTCCAAGCTGAGAGGTTGAATTTTCCATTGATCTTATAACTGGGGAATTAAAATTCTCCAAGACTCTGTATATAATATATTTTATGGAACTTAATGTAATGAAGAAACAACTACAGAATAATCTGGAAAAAGGTATCAAACAACCAAGTGATTCACCATGGGGTGCACCGGTCCTCTTCGTCAAGAAGAAGGATGGGTCAATGCACCTTTGAATTTATTATCGTGTGATCAACAAGATCACGGTAAAGATCAAGTATACACTACCACATATTGATAAATTGTTTGATTATATGTGTGGAGAATAATAAATCTCTAAGGTTGATATGTGGTCAAGATATTATCAAGTTAGGGTGAAGAAGGAAGATATCACCAAGACTTCTTTTCATACAAGGTATGACCTATATGAGTTATTAGTAATTCTATTCGGAATCAATAATGCTCCAAAAATCATTATAGACTTGCTGAATAGTGTCTTTAGAGATTAACTCAAACAATTGGTGGTATTATTTATAGATTATATTCTAATATTCTCTAAAACCAAGGAAGATCATGAGGAGAATCTGAGCACTGTTATATAGACCTTACAAAAGGGGAATCTCTATTACAAGGAAAAAAATAGTATTTCTATTTTATGGAAGTCTCAATATTGGGGTATATCATCATAAGAAATGGGATATATATGGACCCTTCAAAGAAAAAATCAAATGAAGGATAGCTGAGGGCAACATCTGTGAAAGATATCCATAGTTTCCTTTTATTATTAGGTTATTATCATCAATTTATGAGGGATTTATCCCAATATTTAAACCCTCAAACCAAGATAAATCAATTGGGATTCAAGTTTTCTTGGAGTGGTGAATGTTAAGAGAGCATCAGGGAGCTAAAAAGGAGGTTTATCATTGCACATATTCTCAACCTACCCATAAGTGGAGAATGTTTCATGGTAATTAGTGATGCTTTGAAGAAGGTATTGGGTTGTGTCTTAATGAAGAATGATAAATTGATATCATATACTTCAAGGTAGGTGAATGTTTATGAACATAACTAACCAAAACATGATCAAGAGTTTGTTGTAGTGATATTTTATCTAAAAATACGGCAACATTATTTCTTTGGGGAGAAGTGTGAAATATATACATATCACAAAATCCTCAATATATGTTCCCACAGAAAGAGATGAATATTTACAAATGAAGATTCTTAGAGATGAAGATGGACTATGACAACTCAATCCACTAATATCCTAGGAAATAAAATAAATTAAAATAAAATATAAGTATAAAGGATTCAAAAATTCTATCATTGATGATAATTGAGAGGGATCTGATCTTCTTAGATTTGGAAAGGGTGGACATGGGAATCCAAAAGGAAGGAACATCATTAAACCATTCACAAATGATTGCTCTCAATGAGATGTTGTGGGAATTCATAAGAAATTGGAAACTATAAGAAAAGAGAAATACTTGGAGTTCAATGTTAATAAATAAGGATTTGTGAGATTTAGTTCACGATTATGTGTACCCTTAAATACTAAGTTAAATAAGGATCGATTGGATGATTAACATAGATCAACCTTCTCCATCCATCAAAAGAACACAAAGATTTATTGAGATCTTTGAGAACACTATTGGTGGGAAAATACAAAGAAGGAGATCATGAAATATACATCAAGATGACATGTATATCAGTAAGTGAAAGTGAAAAAGAGAAAATCCAAGGAGATTATGTAACCATTACCCATACCAACATGGAAATGGGAAAAACATCACCACGGACATTGTCACTATTCTTTTCAATACATCAAGAGGTAATAATGCTATTTGGGATATGATGGATTGTCTTAAAAATATTGCACACTTCATTGTGATTTGAGAGGACTTCTCACTAGATCAAATTTCATAGATATACATCTGAGAACTGGTGAGGCTACATGGGGTACCACTATCGATTATATCTGATCGAGATCCAAGATTCAAATCTATGTTTTGGAAGAGTCTCCAACATTCTCTAAATACTGAGTTTAATTTCAGCATAGATTATCTCCCTCAAAATGATGGACAATCTTAGTAGACTGTCTAAAAAAATGGTGACATATTGAGAGCATGCTCAATTGAATTCAATGGAGGATGGGATCAACATCTTAGTATTGTTCGAGTTCTCTTTCAACAACAGTTTCCACTCAACCATCGAAATGGATCCTTATGAATCCCTTTATGAGAAGAGGTGAAGAACACTGGCATGTTGGGATAAATTTGGGGACTGAAAACTAATAGGTCTTGAAATAGCCAAGGAAATAGTGGAAAAGGTTAAGACCATTCAGCAGCATATCAAGGCATCTCAAAGTTGACAGAAGATCTATGCTGACAGTCATTAACGAGACCTAGAGTTTGATGTTGGAGACATGGTATTCCTCTACATATCTTCATGGAATAAATACATGATACTTTGGCAGAAGGGAAATATTATTCCAAGATACATTGGACCCTTTGAGATCCTTGATCTCATCAGAGCGGTGGACAACTGACTATCACTCCCACCTAATCTATCTCAAGTACATGATGTATTCCATATATCCCTCTTGCGGAAGTACATACCAGACCCCTAACATGTAATCAATCTAGATTTGGTAACATTGGAGAACTATCTTTCCTATGAAGAGAAGACAGTGAAAATTGTAGGTCATAGAGACAAAGTTCTATGAAATATGAAAATGTGCCTAATCAAAGTGATGTGGATAAACCACAAGTTTGAAGAAGCGATGTTGAAATTGGATCAATTTATGAAACAAAGTTACCCTCGTCTGTTTTATTATGGGAAATGAAAATTTTTAGGGTGAAATTTCTCAAGGGGGGTAGATTGTAACGGATTGAATATTTATAAATAAAATTCTTCTTTTGATTTAAATAAATGTCTAATTATGTATTATGGTTATAGAAAAATATTCAATTCTTTATTTTTATTATCCTATCAGTTTTAAAAGACTGTTAATAATCATTACCATTTGTAATATAGTTTTTGAACAATGATCACATGATTAATATAAATATAGGGTTTTGAAAAATCCAATTGTAATAGGAAAAGGAAGTGATGACCTCAACCAGTAAGATCATACCCTATGAAGCCCATTTATCAGTGATTCTAAGGGAGTTGGAATCTCTAGTATTTTCCTATGACCAATATCAATATTGAGATACAACAACTTAAGCATGAGTGGAACCATTTATGAGATAATTTTATGCTCATCAAGATCGTGTACCAAATAATGTTTGTTGAACCACCCCTAAAATTCTCACCATCATGCACCTTATTATTAAGGTGTTTATGGGTGTATTAAATGGATATATATCAAGAAAATAGAAATATGAGTATGAAAATTATTTTTTATAGAATAATGAATATATTTCCATCCTATTATTGTTACTCTATAGATTATTTTTATTTTCATACAATAATACACAAATAGTATTTTTGAGTAATGGTCAAATTCAAAGAAGGAATTTATTCTGATGAATTAATGGAATTTTTAAATAAAAATAATTTTATAAAATAATTTTTTTAAATATAAATGATCATATAATTTTTATTAAGTCAAATGTAATTTTGATAAGGGTTCAAAAACTATTATTGTAAAAAAAACCATTTTTCTCAATAAATATCAATTCTTATATTAAAAGGGAAAATTCACATATTTATAAAAAAATTGATAAAATTAATATTATTTTTGGAATTATAACTTTGAAATTATCCATCTATAAATTTTTCATAATTTTATGAAACAGTCAAATTTTCAGGAAAAAATTAAATACCGAATAAATATACTTTGTGTATTATGACATCATAATTACCCATGAGTGATGTAATAAATACTATAAATTGTATCCATGAAAAAATAAATGTTTTATATTTAAAATAATGAGATTTTAATTTTATTTATTTATTTTATAAATCCATTATGAATCCTCCAAAACCATTAATATATTTTAAGGTTTCAAAATCATTTCTTTAAGAGTATGACTCACCTCCACATAAGAAATGGAATTGTTTTATTATGTTCAGCACTTGGAATTATAAAATAATAAAAAACTCTCCTTTGGAAGAAAACATGGGAAAAAATGGGAAGGATTGTGGTTTTTGTTATTTTATTATATAGGGTCCAAAACCTAATTTTGAGAAATAATAAAGAAATCCCCACTCATTACCTTTATAAACCCACCCAAGCTCCAACTTCTCTTCACCCAAAATTCTTAGAGTATGGCCTTACTCTGACCTCCCCACCCTATACTCCTCCCAAGGTGCCCCCAATCTCTCATGAAGTATGTCCAAAGCTTTTGGAGGCACACACTCAAGTAATGGATCTTTATCTTTCTCCTCTTTATTCAAGTATCTTCTTTAAGGTATTTTATCTTCATTTAATTATAATGGGATATTTTATTCCATATCCCTCGTACTTCCAATTGATGTCTAAATCATGATAGAACCTCTTCTCTCTCATCAACCAATTTTGTGAATATTTATGTGACGTCGTTATGTTGCAGAAATTTCACCGTGATATTCCATGCCAAAACAATTATGTAGTGAATACCATACCCATTTCTTATCAAGGATTTTCACATTTACACACTTATAATTCTTTTAATTGGAACTTATATATATGTATGGAATAAATTATGATGATGAATGAATCCATGTTGTATGATCTTTGTGGCACACTTAAGTATGAGAATGAAATAAATGTATTGGGTGCGCCTGAAATTATATAGCTCTCTAATGCATTAGGTAATGTTTAGTCTCGTGAGACATCATTTTGGGACTGGGAGGGAACCTAATTACTTTATAGGACTTTTTTTCACCATGATTTCTTGGAAATTATCCTTGACCTATGTTTATGGAGTAATATTTTAAGTTGTTTCCAAATTTCCCATGTTTCCTTTTTTAATATCATGCGATATTGTGTCTCATTGTTCATGTTTATGATTCCTACTCTTTTATTACCCATTTATATCCCTATTTTCTAACATTATTACTTTCTTTATGTTATGTCATGTTTATTCTCTTACTGGGTTTTATAGATCACCCATTTTTTATGTATGTCATCAGGTTATCCCATGCAGTTTTAAGTGCAAGCTTGTTAAGGAAGTTTTTAATAAAGATGATGTATTTCAAATTTTAAATTGTTATTTAATCTATCTAGTTCCCAAATAAACTATACTTATCAATCGTCAGGGGTTGTATTAAGTGTAGTATTATGTAATGAATAATAAATAATTTGTAACAAAGAGCAAGGTTGTTATAGAAAGTAAACGAAGCACAACACATGGTATATTTTTACAAGGTTCACCACCAATGTGGGTGTCAACATCCTTGTTGTGATCATGTTAATCTGAGACATATATTCTCTACTAGAAATCAATCAAAAATTCCAAGTGTTTTGGTCAAGTATCATTCAGAAAACCATGGTTGGTTGGAATGGACCTTTTCCCAAATTATACTGGTATCCCACCAGTGTTCTTTATACAGAGATCCCATCAGTGTTATTTATACTCGCATCCAACCAATGAATCATAAACACAACACTAACACAATGATAATGATCATAAGAACTTTAAGCCACCACTACAACACAAAATTGATCTTCCTCTTTGAGTTACTGAAATAAACTATTTCTACACTTGCTTACTTCAACTGAAACTCTTCAACTACCACTGAATATAATCAAAAACACTACATGAAAGTTGGTTCAGTATAATCTTCTAACTAAGTAAAAGTTATTACTTACACTTCAGGCCACTGAAATAATAGAAAGAACAACTGATTACTTATCAAAACACGACAAGTTTCCTTCTTTCACACATTAGTAAAAAAATATCCCTTCACCTAAACTCAATTATTACACACATGATTCATTGTGTGTTATTCTTGAAAATTTGATCACAATTATATTTTGATGCAAGAATTTACTCATATTCATGTGTATTCCATGTATGTATCATGAAAATTCTTTGCAAAAGAGTGTGTGTAATACACTGTCTACTTTTGTGTTCCTTCACTTACACCTTGTATGTTCACACACACTGGCCACTATTTTTTAATGCATACCCGAACACATACACTCACTTTTGTGAACTTATTGTTTATGAACAATACACATAATCTTTATGCATTCATAATTCATACATCACACATTTCCTTCTTTATCTATTTTAGAGACTACAATAGGTGTGAATTGTTTTGTTTCTCCTTCTCAAACCTCTTTTGCCCGCACACACACTGCATGTGTTTTATGCCTAGATATAATGCGTGTGCATGTACTTACCCTTCTTGCACACATTGAGATATATTTTCATTACCCTTATTCCTTGTGAGAAATAATATTTTGTGTGTAATAGAAATTTTCTTGGTTTACACTGCATGCATTCTACATGCAAAAATATACTGTCACTATTAAAACGTTCATGTGAATATGATCGTGCGTGAATTCTTGATGATCTTAACACAACAAGGGAGATGCTTGAAGCTCTATCCCGAATTCTTTGCGGAAACAAGTTTTTCACGAAGCAAACTAGTGTGCTATACATATGTTGTTAGCCCGTAGAATTATTTTCTTCTTTGTGCAAATAGATGTTCATGGTGGCTTCGTTTCTTTTGAAACAAGAGCCCATAAAAATTGACAGCAACTCGGACTTGGTGTTTCTGGTTTTTATAGGAGATCGGCACTGCCTTACAGCAAGTAGGCTGCCTTAGTTTCATGACAACGGATAAGCACCGTCATCAATAAAAACCAATTCACAACTTACTTTATATTTTCGTTTTGATCTTAACTTTTTCATGAAAACATAGTTTCATGAGATTTCAGTCGCATTGGAATTATCCAGACTCTTAAATAGTGTTGGCTATACAAGGGGAAAAATAAAGATAAATACAATAGGAAGAAAAAAGAGACAAAAAAGACCACCAGAGCTTTCAAGCTTTTCTATTTCACATGATACAGATTACATTTGTTCCCATATATATACTTTTCTCAAAAAAAAGAGACGCATATCATTAAATAAAGACACAAAAACAAGGCATCAATTAATGATATGCATGGTAATTGAAATGGACACATAGGGAGAGTAAATGAGCCAGATGGGGAAGCACTGCATTGGAAAGTTCTATATGGGGAAGAGCAGCGGCTTGCTTGGAAACCAATAGGTTTTGGGTTTGCTAATTCCAACACTCCCCTTCAAACCAAAACTGACTTCATTTCGAGCATCATTCTAAGATGTTTGAATGCATCTATCGGTAGTTCCTTTGTGAAAATATCTGCCACCTGTTCCATAGTATGACAATATTCCAATTTTATCATTTTCAATTTCACATGATCCCTGAGAAAAAGAAAATGAGTATCAATGTGTTTGTTTATCCCATGGTGTACCAAATTTTTGGCTAGTTCAATAGCCGACTTGTTATCCACATATATCACCGTGGATCCATCATGTGGATGTTTCATTTCCTTCAACAAATTTCCCAACCATATTCCCTCACAAACAGTAGAGGATGTTGTCACGTACTCTGCTTCACATGTGGATAGAGCAACCACACTCTGCTTCCTTGAATTCCAGTTGAAAGCAGTAGATCCAAGAAAAAATACATACCCAGTGGTGATTTTTATCTCATCTTGGTCGCCTACCCAATCACTGTCTGAGTAACCATATAGCTTTGCTTCTTCATTGTATGGATAAAACATACCAAAATTCAATGTTCTTTTGACATACCTGAGGATTCGTTTTGCTGCTAGCCAGTGTGGTTCTTTAGGTGCCTCCATATACCTGCTTAGAAGTCCAACACTATAGACAATATCTGGCCTTGTGATTGTGGGGTACCTCAGGCTTCCAATCAGACTCTTCAATAGATTTGAGTCAACGCTTCTTCCTTCTCCATCTTTTTTCAGTTTCAAGCTCGTTGCAACTGGTGTGTTTACATAATTACAATCGGCCATCTTGAATTTTTCAAGCAACTCCTTGGCATACCTTTTCTAAGATATATAGATGTCGCCATGTTTTTTCTTTACCTTTATGCCCAGAAAGAAGGACATGAGACCCCCATCAGTCATCTCAAACTCCTTGAACATGGACTTCTTGAAATCATCCAACATCAGTCAACAATTCCTTGTAAACAAAAAATCATCAACATACAAGCATGCAATAAGTATATCCCCTCGATCATTCTTCTTGATGTAAACTGCATGCTCATATGGACATTGGGCGAAGCCATTGTCTCTAAGATAGCTATCGATGCATGCATTCCAAGCAAGAGGAGCCTGCTTCAACCCGTAAAGATATTTATTCAGTTGATACACTTTGTCTTCCTCCCCTTGCATAACAAAGCCTTCAAGCTGGTCAACATAGAACTCTTCCTCCAGAATTCCATTCAGGAATGCAGACTTCACATCTAGTTGGTAGATCATCCAACTGTGATGAACAGCAAGGGATATGATCATCCTTAAAGTGTCAAGGCGAGAAACAAGAGTGAAGACTTCTTCATGGTCCACCCTGTACTTCTGTTTGTACCCCTTTTATACGAGCCTTGCCTTGTATCGATCGATCTCACCTTCATCATTTCACTTTATTTTGTACACCCATTTGACGTTAATTCTCTTCTAGCTTTTTGGAAGTGTAGTCAGCTCCCATGTGTCATTTCTCTCTATGGTATGAATTTCTTCTTCCATAGCCATTCTCCAGCTTTCTTCCCTCATGGCTTCTTGAAATGTCAGAGGCTCATGATCTGCATACAAGAAAAAAAGATTTACCTCTTTGGTCTGATCATAAATATCACTCAGATTTTTCATCTTCATAGGATCCATAGGCGAGGATGAGCTGGCCAAATTTTGATTTACTGGAGTGCTTTGAGGAGTGAGGAAATGTACTCATGGACTTCTTCCAACTGATTATGCATTCGAGGAAGGTGTTGCGGGTGTTTGATATTGATGTTCATGCCTTTCTTCAGGAACCTATGTCTCGACTGGAACATCCTTATTAGATTCTTCATCATTCCACTTCCACGCTTCTTCCTCACTAAAGACCACATCTCTACTCACCACTAATTTATTTATTAGTGGATTGTAAAGCTTGTAGGCTTTAGAAGCTTCACAATAACTGATAAAGATTCACTTTTCACCACGATCATCAAGTTTATTTCTTCTTTCTTAAGGAACTTGAGCGTAGGCGACACAGCTGAAGATTCTTAGGTGTTCCATGCTCAGTTTGTATCTGCTCCATGCTTCTTGTGGTTTCAAGTTCCAGACACTCTTCGTTGGACACCGATTGAGCAAGTAGGCAGTACATGCCACTGCCTCTTCCCAAAAACTCTTTAGTAGCCCTTTCCCCTTCAGCATGGTCCTCATCATGTCGAGGATAGTGTGGTTCTTCCTTTATGCAATTCCATTCTATTTATGGCATATAGGCTGCAGTGTATTGTTGTTTTATGTCATATTCCCTACAGAAATCTTGGAATTCATTTGAGGTGTATTCTCCACCTCTATCAGATCTGAGTACTTTGATTCTGTGGCCACTTTCAGTTTTAACATGAGCTTTGAAAGTTTTAAATATAGTGAAAGTAGATGATTTTTTTTTTGATGCAATACACCCACAACTTTTTGTTGAAATCATCGATAAAGGTAATAAAATACCTATTACCTCCAAGAGAGGGTGTTTCCAGTGGTCCGCAGATATCAATGTGAACCAATTGAAGTGGTTCTGTCACTCTTCTGGACACTCCACTTGGGAAGGAGTTCCTTTATTTCTTTCCGAGTGTACATACCTCACACACATGATTTGGAGATTCAATCGTCAGCAAGCCACGCACCATTCATGATGAGGATAGAAGTTTAATCCCGCTAAAATAGAGATGCCCAAAATGTAGATGCCATCTCCACGAATCATTATTCATGAACCCAAAGAGACACTCGTCGGTCTTTGTGTTGATTTACAGTGGAAACATGTGATTTCTCACCATTTGGACTTGAGAGACAAGTCTCCTGTGAGCATATCTTATATACAAAGAATAATTTTCCAAGTGTATGACATACCCCTTCTCAAGGAGTTGGCCGAGACTGATGATATTATTTTTTTATACTTGGTACATAATACACATTGGAAATATAATTTGACTCACCATTCTTCAGATATATTTTGATTTTACCTTTTCCAAGAACGAGCACCTTCAATAAGTCTCCAAAACTCCCATCTCCATGAACTTCTTTGGTGAGTTCCTCGAACAGATCTTTATTACCACTCATGTGGTTACTTGCACCTGTGTCCAGATACCATACATCAGGGCGTTCACATGTTTTTTCTTATTCCAGGAGGAGTGTGGTGCCTTCTTCTTCATGATGAGATGCTTCAGCATAGTTGGATCGCTCATCATTATCCACTTTTCTCCAACAATCAGAGGCATAGTGGCCAAATTTCTTACAGTTATGGCATTGAAAATTTTTTTCATTTCCACAACCACGCGTGAATCGGCCTCCACCGTGTCCTCTTCCATATAAGCTACTAATGTTTTGTTGCTTCTGTTGATATCTCAGATGGTATCCATGCCCTCTTCCTCTTTCTCAATAACTGCCTCATTTTGATTGGCCATTCTTGGATTCTTGCAGAGTCAACTTAGACTCTAGGGCATGATCTATTGTTGAACCTGCATTCTTCTGCATTCACTGCTCATGTACTTGCAACCACACCATCAATTATTTAATAGATAATTTTTCCAAATCTTTCGATTATTCGATTTCCACAACCACATGCTCAAAATTGGTTGTGAGAGATCGAAGTGCTTTCTCAATGACAAGAATGTCCTCCATTTTTTCACCATTCCTTTTAAAATTGTTAACAATGAGAATTAAACGTGAAAATTAATCAGAGATACTTTCACTATCTTTCATGTGAGATGATTCAAACTCTGCTCTTAGTGTTTGAAGACGAACCTGCATCACTCGATCAACACATTTGAAGATGGTGGAAAGTGTATCCCAAACTTACTTTCTTGATGTTTCTTCGGTAATCTCTTCGAACGTCGATTCATCTAACCCTAGATAGAGGAGTAATAATGCCTTGTTTTCTTTCTTCCTTTGGTTTTTGAGGGCCATCTTTTCTTCATTCATGAAGGCGGCTTCTTCCTTCGCAGTGGGTACTATATACCCATCGGTGGCGATCTCCCATAATTCTTGTGACCCGAACAAAGCCTTCATTTGGATGTACCACCTTTCATAGTTGTCCTTAGACATCTTCGGAACTTGTGGTTGAATTGTGGTGACCATCTTCAGAAATTGAAGGATGCTTTGGTACTACCATTTGATACCAGTTTGTTGGCTATACAATCCGGAAAAAAAATAAAGATAAATACAATAGGAAGAAAAAAGACACAACAAAGATCAAAAGAGCTTTCAAGCTTTTCTATTTCACATGCTATGGATTATATTTGTTCCCATATATATAATTTTCTCAAAAAAAAAAGACGCATTAAATAAAGACACAAAAACAAGGCATCAATTAATGATATGTATGGGAATTTAAATGGACACATAGGGAGAGTAAATGAGTAGGATGGGGAAGCGGTGCATGGGGAAGAGTATCGGCCTGATTGGAAACAAACAGGTTTTTGGTTTTCTAATTCCAAAAAATAGAGCTCAGAAGCTTTGGTTTGATCATATGTCGATGTCACTCCATGGAGATCCTAGAAAACAGAATTCCTCGACAGTTCCAATTTAATTTTCATTCAGTTTCATCCTCATTAAACAATGAAAACAATGCATTAAATAATTTCAATCATATTTGGATCAGAATAAAGAATAAATGACGATCAGAAGCTCAATTTGAGCTTCGGACAACATTTCATGGTGATCTCTTGATGAATAGGTTCTCTCGGGCATGGGCTGTGGTTGAAGACAACGTCGTTCAGTTGATCAGATGGCTTATATGATCAACAGATAAATTGAACGGTTGTGGTTCTATTGGAGCTACAGTAAAGCGCTAAAAAATGTTCCCACATAGAAATGACAAACATTTCAACGCTCCCCTATAAAAAAGTTGTGATTTGAACCTCCATATTTGGTTACCCAACACATATGATGTGTTGGCACGGCCCCGTGAATGCGCCCCCATTCATTGTCTTGCCCACCTCCCAATTCTTTCTTCTTATTCGGAATTCAATCATAAATTCCAACTAAACCCAACTTGAACAATATTTTTAATGGCTCTTCTTCTTCAAATCATTTTTGAAATCAATGTCCATCCGTATTTTCACAAGACTTGGGACATAATATCAGCTCTGAAATTGTCAGAATTATTTATGTAAAATGAAATTCATTTTGGATGGCATCCTTCAATCTTCAAAATGTTGTAAATAGTGTCCTCTTTTGACACATGTCATTTCAATTAAAAACACTTCAAAAAATCATCATATTAAAGGTTTATTCATTAGAAGAAACTCTTCTGACCAAAACATCATTGACAACTTATTAATATTTCTCAATGAAAATTAAATGGCATATTTCGAACCTTTTTCAACATTGACTTTCATCAAAAAAAATATTGACAATAATTACAACACGAATATTACTTTAATCAATTTAGGTTATTCTATTGGGAGCATCAACATATATAGAATCACTTATCTATAGAAGTGGCTTAATATTTAATTTAGATTATGTAAATGCAGTAGTGAACAGATAATAATATGAGGCAACCAATGTATAAAAAAATATAACCTTATTATTTAAATCCCCATTTTTTTAATGTTAAAGGGATTTGGACCGTAATTCAAGTATCCAAATCCCTTTATTGTGGTCTCCACTGACATACAGGACCACATCTACATTGGTACTGCCATTAAATGATTGTGACATCCCAATGAAAGGGTCATCCTCAATTGAATTGATGTCTGACCTTTTGATGATTTTTGTCGATAAGAGGATAATTGACCACTTTCTGTTTGCAGGATCTGGAACGTAAAATACATGTACTTGTGATTCCATTATAAATGGTTCATCCTTGTACCCTTTCTTATAGAAACTTTCATGAATCTCAATTCATTGATTTTAACTGTACTCCTGTTATCCACTCACTTTCATTGAAAAATCAGTACTTGAAATGTTGTATAATAAAACTCCCATATTTGTTTGATGATTCCAATGTATGGTATATTTTCATAAATTGGATTTATTCCATTCATACCAGATATATGCATTGCTTTTGACATAACCGTACCTCCACTATTTTTCATGGTACTACATTTATCATGGTCCTTTGTATTGAATGTATAACCACTAATTCTATAACCATTATAAGATAATACTTGTAGATGTAGTCCTCTGGCTAGTAATCAAAGTCGTTTTGAAATTGAATTCAGATTTCTAGTTGACCACTTAAAAATATGGTATCAAAACCATCCTACAAACTGTCCATTATGTGTATTTGATATCGAGCATTCATCCCTTGGTGGATTCAAATGCCTATGAATTACTTTGTGGGTTTAAACATATGGTTTAACCACTAAACTGTTATGTAAAATGTAAAGATAAGACAGATCCCTCTATATAATGTTATTTGAAACAACATTTATTCTGAAAATTCCTTCAACCATAGGCCACCCGGTGTGATGATATTTTGGTAGACCATTGCTTAACACATCAGACAAGCAGTTAGTTCAGAATTCAACGGATTCCTCAATAACATATCTCTCTACACAACCTTTTGGTAAACTTTAATTTTTTTATACACTTTCAAATTATTCATATAACATTCAATGGGGGTACATCCAAGAAGTTGGGTTCTTAGCCTAGTGGTAAAGGCACCCCATAATACTATATCACAAGGAGGGTTCAATACCTTCCAATCCCCATTTAGGGGGAAATTTCATAAGGGTTGTGTGTTTATTGGTGGGATATGCACGTGGAGGGGTTAGAGTGATCTATAGAAGGTGTCGGGCTCAGAGAAGCATAAGGGTAGAAAGCGGTCTCTTGGAAACCTTACTATCAGTAGGTGGTGACCTTGTAGGGGCTCAGTGGATAGATCACCTCAGAGTGGCGATGATCCTGGTGGCAGATGACAAGCGAGGGGGCAGACCTCTGGTAGATTATGGTGATGGACTTGGTTTTTCCAGCGATGGATTTGTTCAGAAAGGTAGCACGGTGAGGAAGATATGGGTTTGTGTGGCTAGAAGGTGAGTGGTGTAAAACTTTGATGGACTAAGGTGGCATGATTCGTGTGGTGAGGTGGCATGGTGAGAGGCGGCTTGACAGGAAACAAAAGAGATTCCCTCCACCAGTTCAGATCTAGATGGGGTCAAAGGAACTTCTCCCAACTTCAAAGGGCTACCAGATTTGGATGAATGAGATGGGATGAAATCCTCTATTGGGACCAATCCCTATGAAATGCACAAGTTAATGCTTGTTAAAAATCCTTGCGAACTGATGGAGTTTGATAAAAATATATATGTTGGGTGGGTCTATCTTGTGGTGTCAATCTATAGGGCCTTCAAGGGCTATGTATGAGGCTATATATGCTTCATGGGCCTCATGTCAGGTATTGGTCCAAAGTGCCTCTGGGATTACGATACATGTACCCATTAATCCATTTAATAAGGGGAAAAATAAATAAAAAATTAAAAGGCCTTTGCACTTGGTAGTTTCATCCATCAATACTGTACAAGACCACATAACTGAATCTCTATAACCAATTAAACAACCAAGTAAACCATCATATAAATGAATAAAAATGGGAATAATATATTCAATTCACATAATATGATATCAATTTCCTTTTCCATAGATGAAATTTTTTTGGGTCTATAAATTTATTGCATACAACATTGAAAAATAAATACATCTTGGTTAATATAAGATGAAAATTTTTAGTAAAAATGAATTGTAAATCTACATAAATTAGATCATGTAATTAAACATGGAAATCATATGATTTCTGACCCAGTAACCTTAAATCATTCATTTATATGATATTCTTTATTTATTATGAATCCCCATCTAGAACCATTACATAATTCAAGAAGTTGAAAAACTGGTACCTCTCTTTTCTGGAAAGAGTGTAAGAAGATGGATGAAGAAAAGTTCCTCTTTTACCCTTCACTAGTGCTAACTCTTCCTGTATCCCCATGTAAATCTTGTCAAAACTAGCATTAATTCTGTCGCTTTTTTCATGTGGTTTTAGTAATGTTCCAATGAAACTATCATAAACATTTTTTCCCACATGCATGGCATCAAAAAAATTTCTGATGTACAAACAATTCCTATAAAGTTATTAATTAAAACTAATCTCTTTTCCCAACATGTTTTCATAAGTTTTTTTAAATATGTTTTACCAAAATCGATGTCCATATCTTTTATTTTCTCAAATATTTTATCACCTATTAGTGGAGGTAGTGTTGTACCTTCTTCTCAATTCCCAACAAATGATATCATCCATGATTGGTATTTATGTCATCGTGGAAGAAATCTGTGTTTTTCGAGAAACACAGTCTTCAATGAATGTTTCAACCTAAACGAGTGTTCACCTTGATCACAAATGGGACACCCTTGAGTTCCTTTAATGTTATATCCTAACAAATATATATAGGTAGGAATGTTATTTATCATCATGTACAATATGGCTCTCAATATGAAATCTTCATTTTTATACGAATCATTCAAGATAACACCCGAATCTCATATTACATTAAAACATTTGATAAATGGATCCAAATAAACATTTATGCCATTACCTAATTGTTATAGTCCGGATATAAACAGAGAAAACATAATGTATTTTTGGTTCATGTATAAACACGGGGGAAAGCTATAATTTACCAACATAACTGACCATGTACTATGAGTGATACTTTATAAACCAAAAGGATTCACTCCATCTGTAGATAGTGAAAGACGAAGGTTTCACGGATTGTTTCTAAATTTCAGACACTCATTATAAATTTTCTTCAGCTAAGGAGAGTCTATTGGGAATAAATGTTTCCCATATTGATTTTATGTATCTGCATGCCATGTTAATTTCCTTGTAGTATCCTTACTTCCATATAGGCACCTAAACATTGGAATGATTGGAAAGTACCATAAAAATTTTGAAGGAATTGAATCAACTTTCTTGTATCGAGACACTCCACACTTTGGGAATTTTTAGATGATTTTTGATCCTTGAGAAATAGTATACAATCATTTGGATTGACATGTATTCTTTCATAGATCATTCCCATTGAATATAGAATTCATTGCACATTATATGATCGACACATAATCTCATTGTCTTCTTGTAGCATATCATTCAAGATTGAAATTACTTCAATAAAGCTTGTGTCGCCCCAAAAATTGTTAGAATTTACATTATATTGATTCAATGTGGCTGACAATACTATATTTAGTACAACCAATATAAAATAGTCTATTTTCACAACTCGTTAACTGAAATAGTTTTAGAAAATCACACAGTTCATCATTAACTATCATTGATGTTTCTCAATAAGATCTTCATCATCATTCACATGTGTAATTAGATCCTCAATATGGTGTCCATCATTGCACACGCTTGTAATAATATCATATGATCCATAAAACATAGTATTATCCTACTCACTAGAGACATTCAATTACTCCCCATGTTTAGTCCAACATTTATGACCTCGATATATTTCATGAAAGATCTAGTGTTCTTCCAACTTTTCTAGACTAATTAGTATTGAATAATAATAATAAAACCCCAGATAAAGGATTTGAGAAGGGTCATATGCATGATCATTTGAAAACATGATGAACACTTTCACCCCTTACGCATACTCTTTTGTCTTACGATTGACATTCATCCATTTCAGATCCATCCTATTTGACTAATAAATATTTATATTTAAAATAATAAATAAATACAAAGAAAGTGTGATCCTAGAACCCTAAATGGTCATTCTTCATATACATACACATATAATAATCAAATTTTATATAAGTTTTCATTATTCCAATAAATTTTTAGAACATATAAATACTGAGAATTATATGAATTTTAACTATTATAACACTTAGTTTTTATTACAAGAAGAAATATTTCATAAACAATCCTTTTTTGAAATAAATTCATCGAGAGAGAAAATTTATTCCCTATCTCTATTAATGTTCATAAGAATCCTATGGATTTATAAAAATGAATAAGTATAAGGGTATATATAATAAAATTTCAATTTGAAAACATATAAAAAAACAAATTAATCATTGATGTACATATTATATTCACTTAAATGCTTGGAGGATGATGGTGTAAAATAGGAAATCACATCATGTCATAAATAAGGAGTTTGTGTATATCACAAACAAAAGATGATTCAAGTCTTGAGAAGTATAGTAAAATTCTTGAAGTCTACAGGTTGAATAAATTTTACATATATTTCAGATTTGGATGAATATAAGAGAATGTTGATGGATAAAGAGATGGATTCAAAGGATACCATCGGAATAATGAATCAGAAAGTAAATTAAAAACATAATATAATTGAATAACTTTTTTATGAGATGAATTTATGAATGGAAATAGAAAACTCTATGGAGCCTCAGTTTTTATCTTAAAATAATAGTGTACATAATTTTAAATATTATACCCAAGGAAAATAATTCTCAGTTATATAATTTTGATGGTCAACTGAAGGAGAAGGATTCAAGGATTGAGATGATTGAGGGGTATATTCACATTTTTGAAGATCCTTCATCTATAATCTTTTGATCATGTACTTTTTGAGTTATAAGAAGAAAATGACTTTTTTAGTTGAATTATACCTGTTTCATGTTGAATGGGATATGCGGTCATAGCATCTCAAAACCAAAAAATGTGTTAGTCACCATGTGTGTGGCCTTTGTACACAGAAATAGGGAAAGAAATTGTCACAATCCGAATCTGATCGCCACCAAAACCCGCACCAAACCCGGACCGTGATAAGTCCCGGAGGGAGTTCCCAATCTCCATGGGCTGGAATAAGTTCTTGGGTATCAAAAACTAAAAATTGGGAATTATTTACCTGAGTTTGTATACTTAAAACAATAAATGAATCCATAAAATGAAATCTGGATTTTTCAAACCAAAACATATTTTACTAAAATTCAGAAATGAATTACATAATTTTAAAAATTGTTTGAAGACCATTACAAAGGTACAAACCCAAGAAAAGATAGCCCAAGAACCTCCACATGGAAAGAGGCACCGCCCTCAAGCCATCTCCATGACACTGCATCACGATGGACCGCTAAAAACCTGAACCAAAGGCATAAAACCTGTACCCAAACATGTGACATAAAATAGGCAAGTCTACTTAAAACCAAAGGTGTAAGTAGGGTGTGAGAGAAAGCCCAGTAGGATACAACTTCTAAGAGATTCCATGTGATAAACATTTCATGACAAAAAGAATTGCAAGTTTTGTAAATAAGAAATGCTTGTTACAATTTTCTAAAGGATGCAATAATAAATGAAAACAGTTTCATGTCGGCTAATTTTAAAGGACCAACAATTTTAAAATAAATAACAAAGATACTGAATTTTCTAGCCAACAATACCATATACCAATGGTAAGTACAAAGTATCTAATGAGCACAAGTAATAAGAAATAACCCCTAGGCACTATCTAGATGTGGGTCCCAGGTACCTCGTATCTTGGTGAGAGTAACCACAAAAAATATATGTTCACATGCAAGAGCCACTAGTTGGGATCATACCCATAACCTAGTGGTCCCCAATCATCATCATCATCATCATAATAGTTTAGTTATAGTTTTAAGCATCAATCTTGCTAAGTGAAACTGAGGCCAAACCCCACGGATTCACTAGCATACTAGTACTCGTCCACCCACCTAGATACCCAGGTTTTCCCTTTGTGCTCAAACAAGTTCAACAATCTATGAAATATAGTTTTTAAATGAAAATATAACTTCCACATCACACATTAACCAAACAGCCCCATGTACATCCCACAAGTCACAAATTCCCCTTTTCATTCAAATGCATTTTAAAATCACACTCACACCAAAATTGCCTATAACACATTTCACATTTCTTTAACACTTCCAAAAATTCTTTAAAAAATTTTATAAAACCATTACAAGATATTCAACTCACATAACAGCCCACACACATATCACATAATACCCTTCTCACCTTCACAATTCATTTTATCAATAAACTCACACGAAAAATCACACACCCATGTTTCGCGCACAAAACACAATTTAGTAAAACATTTTGGCAATTTATAAAACATTCTAAAACTTTTTGACATATCAAATCACCACTTTACCATTCAAAAACCCACATTAGGTGAACACAATCACCCAAACAGTACATATACACCCTTTCCCAACTTTGTTTAACCAAATAAAACATTTGTAATTTTTATAAAACAAACCCAAGAGGTATAACCATTGTTTGCACACTAAACCCATTTAAAAAACCTCATTAAAAACCAAAATCATACCAATTCCTATCCAAAACATAATTTTTGGCCCTAAAACAATTATTAAACCACCCCCAAGTGTTATAAAAATACATCAAATAATACCACAAAGATACACATGAAAACACACGTTTTCATAAATCACCTTCATGAAGTACAACACAGTCTTACACCTTAAACTCATTCAAAACCCACTTTTCAAGGCCCACATGACAATAAGGAATTAACAAACCAGAATTTTTATCCCCTTTCAAGACTAATAAATCACTTTCAAATGTTATAAACTAAACCCAAACATTACCCCAAGAGTCACACATGAAAAGTACCCAACTTCAAGCTAAAATACAACTAAAAATTAAATGTTTAACCAAATCCATCAAAAACAGTTTTCAAACCACAAAAAACAGATTATAAACATAATAAATTAATAAACCAAGCAATCTAACTCATCATAAAATGGTTACACATGGAATCACCTATCCTTTTGACTCGAAACCCTCAAAACTTGGTGTGAAACCTTAAGTGCACCACCGCTGCACCACAAGGAATATAAATCCAGACCTAAACCACAATTATTGACCCAAAAGACACATAATCAGACCTTAGGATCAAACCCTAGATTTTGGATATGAGTAAATTCAAGAAAGAGTAAATAAAACAAAAAGAGGATGGAAGGAACCAAGAAGGAATTCTCTTACTTGAAAAATCATGAGTAAATCAGCCTCAATCCTCCAATTTTTGAAACTTGAAGTACCCAAAACTGGTATGGAGGATTGAAGGGTTTATATTAGGTCATGTGGGGACCAAATTTTGGGGAAAAGACTGAAAATTTATGGAGTTATGAAAGAATCGTTTTACCTCATCAAATCTGGTTGATTTGAGAAAGATTAAGAAAAATCTCCCTAATCCGTGGGGTATATGAGCTCCAAAGAGGAAAAAAGCGATAATGGGAGTGATCCTGAGGTGTTTATCTTCGAGTGGGAGGTTTAATCACTGAAAAAAAGTAAAAAACGAATGAGATATTTATATTTTAAAAAAATAATTTAAAGTAGGAAATGGGCTTACGGGCAGGCTCATTACCTTAATCAAAAACCCAAATCCATCATGATTTTGGATTTATTTGTGATCTAAATAGATATGGTGATTTTAATATATCAGGTTATTACAATTGGGAAGTAAAATGGGTATAAAATAGTAAAAATTGAAGGAGTTATAGAAGAAATGAAATTTGTTTTTAAATCTGGAATTGGGCTCACGGTTTGGCCCAAATTTTCCAAACCCACCATTTTCATCAAAATGAGTGGTAAACCCCCAAAAAAATCAGGAATGGAAATTAAATGAATAATTAATTTTAAAAAAAGGTCATGGGTGTGACAATTCTCCCCACCATAAAACTTTCTGCCCTCGTAAATCCACATCAAGGATAAAGAAAAAACCAAACCCAACCGAAAGGCAGAAATGGACTCCTTTGCTAAGCTTCGCCCCTAGAGGCCAAAACACCTCTAGTGATCAATTAAGGAAAGAATATTTCACAACCAAAACATACACCTCTTTACTGAAATTATCAATCACATTAAAGATTTATCCTAAAAGAAAACTCCTCAAACACTATCTGAACAAGGCTCAAGTAATTTACCCAAACAGACAAGAACATCAAACAAGGTTACACTTACCTTGATATAACTAAACCATTAGGCACTCTCCAACCCCAACGTTTACCCAAGGAATATGTAGGTGGTTATATATCTCTGAACGAGACTACCCACTTCCAAGCCAAGACAAAGGGCAAAAGTGAGTTACTGGTACAAGGATACACAAATGGGCTCCCTGCCATAAAAGATAGCTTAAATTTTTCTGAGACGGAATCAAGACACTAAAAGGGGAGCCCCAAACAAACTCCCCAGTACAAGGGGTAGAATCCCATTAGACATATTCAAAATAATATACATGATACTCATATTTAGTCTCCCCACTATAAGAACCAACCATATTAACTTACCAATATGTGCCGGCACAGAAAGACCCCAAAACATAAAGAGTTGGGACGATCACACAGTTAGCCTGCACAGTTTGGGAAATTGTGCGCTAACCATGTGAATCCTTATACCTACATGGTTTTCTAGGGAATGGTTACTACTAAATGTGCACTCAACATTTCTAAACAAATCTAAAACATTTCCCCCAAACCCAAAGGAAACAAAAGGGGAAAAGAAAGTAATTGGGAGATAACATGGGGATGATGCCCTCCACCTCTTTCCACAGAACGGGAACAAAAGAAGCAAGATGAAAACACCAAATGTTTAAACTATTCCCATATCTCATACTAAGAACAGTTCATTATATAAGCTTAAAAACTACACTGGGATTTCCTCTAACTACGTGTCATCTTCTCTTCGGGACCTATGGCTGGAGCTGGAATGATTGAAGCATCTTCGGCATCGCAGTTAGGATTTGGAAACCCCCGAATAGAATTTCTTCTTCTGATGCTACAAACAACTACACGCAATCCCAGATGGGTTCACCAAGACATAACACACTCCATAACTCACTTTACCCTAACTTGGAAATTCACTAAAATAAGGGTTTAGAGGATGCACTCACATCACACCTTGTTTCTTCGGGTGATAAACAACAGAAATAAAGGACACATATAAACATTGTTCTTTAAAATAGAAGACGTCAAGATCTCCCAAAAGGAGAAACACTTCTAAAAAAATAGACTCACAAAATATTTTACAACTTCACCTTTACAATCAAATGATCACACGACATCACATCACGTCACCAAACATGACCAAAGCGACTGATAGAAATAATACAAGGAGGGGGCCTTACACAACACCCCAAAACATCACAGCATTCCAGAAAGTTTCCATAAGAGCCTCTCATGGCCAGATTTACCACACTGGTGGTTTAACATAAACCCATTCTTCGAAGAGACTATGAAGTACTTAGAGACCCTCTTAGACACTATCCATACTGACAACCAAAGACAACTTTCACCTTCGACGAATCAGGTAGCTTAAGAAACTAAGGTCTCTTTCAACCATCCACGAGCACTCTTCTGCAACAAGAGGATCTGAAAAAAAAACCAAGAAAGTAAATTTTGTAGACTCATTCTACAATGCTCAATAAAAGATTCCTTACATTGATCAACTAGAGTATTTTCCAATGGCGAAACAATCTGGGTTGCACTTCAGTTGTGCACTAAACATTAATGGGGGCGTACCTTATCCAACGAGAGAACCCAAAGACCCAACCAAGCAAGTACATTGGTAAAAACATGCCACAAAACAGATCCAAACTCATTAATGGAACCACCTTAAAGGTTTCCCGAAACATATATCATAGGAGACTACTAACCGGACCTTCTACCCAGCTTACCGACCAAACACAAACCCAAAACATAGTTCGAACAGGAGGGGTTCTTGGAATCAAAACATCCCACAACATCAACATTTTCCAAAAACACATAATATAAACCATCCCAAATAATTCATCAAGACATCATGTTTTTCTTTAAAAACATTTCTTTGAAAACCAATGGTTCAGCAGTTAGCGTATCCACCAATGGTACCCTATGGGCCTCACACATGCATGTTTCTGTGCCACACCGGCACCCTCCTCATATTCATCCCAACACTCATCCATTCATTCCATCAACCATTCATCATCCCATATAACCCAATTCATGTGGTCTCTCATGGAAATAGCAATGTTTAAAATGAAAATTCTTTCCACTTTTCAAAAACAAAATGGTCAACCAACCCATCCTTTTTCTCAAAACTATTAAAAATGAGGTCAAAATCTCAATTCACATCTTACAAAACTATTCATAAGGACACAAACATTTAGAAAAGAACTCAATTTCAAGTAATTCACATCAATTTTAAAACATATCATCCCATTAAAACACCCTTTAATTATTTAGAAAACTATATTGGAAATACTTTTGAAAACCAACTTCAATATGGTTCCTGATTTCAAAAGAGGTGTAAGCACGCTATTTTCCATTTCAAAATAATTCGGAATATTCAATTCCACCATTTCATAAATAAAACCATTCCCTCTTTATTTGAAAAATCATTTCACAAAAACTTTATTCTTAGTAAAACCAAGTCACTTTAAAACCAAAGTTTCATGATTTCAAAACTAATGCACAAAATAATGTGAGAGGAAACTAGTTCCAGTGGGTGACTTGGACATATGGTTGGCAGCCATATTCGATTCACTTCACCATCACAAAGAGTGTTCTAGGAAATATCCCTAGCTCCACATGGATTTCCAGACCCTGTGAGCTCACTGAGACCATTAACCCAACTCTCTTTTCATTTCCCCTAATCATTATCAGACTAAGAAAACCAAAAGACATAGATAAATCCCAACTTACCCTGGAGACTTGAATCCTGACATGAGGTGTGGTGATCAATCACACAACCCATAATCGGAATTTAATGTCTTGAAAATATTAACTCCAAACTATCCTGACTATTTCACAAATAACATGACTCAAATAGAGCGAACCCCCTTTGATACCATTTTTTCACGAACCGAATCTGATTGCCACCAAAACCCGCACCAAACCTGGACCATGATAATTCCCGAAGGGCGTTCCCAATCCCCACGGGCTATCACAAGTGCCTGGGTATCAAATACTGAAAATTGGGAATGATTTACCCAAGTTTGTATACTTAAAACAATAAATGAATCCATGAAATGAAATCTGGATTTTTCAAACCAAAACATTTTTTACTAAAATTCAGAACTTAATTACACAATTTTAAACAATTTTTGAAGACCATTACAAAGGTAAAAACCCAAGAAAAGACATCCCAAGAACCTCCACATGGAAAGAGGCACCACCCTCAAGCCATCTCCACGACACTGCATCACGATGGACCGCTAAAAACCTGAACCAAAGGCATAAAACCTGTACCCAAACCTGTGACATAAAATAAGCAAGTCTACTTACACCCAAAGGTGTAAGTAGGGTGTGAGAGAAAGCCCAGTAGAATACCACTGATAAGATATTCCATGTGATAAACATTTCATGACAAAAATAATTGCAAGTTTTGTAAATAAGAAATGCTTGTTACAATTTTCTAAAGGATGCAATAATAAATGAAAATAGTTTTCAAGTGGGCTAATTTTAAAGGACCAAAAATATTAAAATAAATAATAAAGATACTGAATTTTCCAGACAACAATACCGTATACTGACGATAAGTACAAAGGATCTAATGAGCACAAGTAGTAGAAAATAACCCCTAGGCACTAGCTAGCTGTGGGTCCCAGGTACCTCGTATCTCGGTGAGAGTAACCACAAAAAATATCTGTTCTCATGCATGATCCACTAGTAGATTTCATACCCATAACCTAGTGGTCCCCAATCATCATCAACATCATCATAATAGTTTAGTTAGAGTTGTAAGCATCAATATTTCTAAGTGAAACTGAGGAAAAACCCCACGGATTCACTAGCATACTTGTACACGTCCACCCACCTAGATACCCGAGTTTTCCCTTTGTGCTCAAAAAAGTTCAACAATCTATGAAATATAGTTTTTAAATGAAAATATCACTTCCACATCACACATAAACCAAACAGCCCCATGTACATCCCACAAGTCACAAATTCCACTTTTTATTCAAATGCATTTTGAAATCACACTCACTCCAAAATTTCCTATAACACATTTCACATTTCTTTAACACTTCCACAAATTATTTAAACAATTTTATAAAACCATTACAAGATATTCAACTCACATAACATCCTACACACATGTCACATAATACCCTTCTCACCTTCACAATTCATTTTATCAATAAACTCACACGAAAAATCACACACCCGTGTTTCGCGCACAAAACACAATTTAGTAAAACATTTTGGAAATTTATAAAACATTCTAAAATTTTTTGACATATCAAATCACTACTTTACCATTAAAAAACCCACATTAGTTGAACACAATCACCCAAACAGTACATATACACCCTTTCCCAACTTTGTTTAACCAAATAATACATTTGTAATTTTTATAAAACAAACCCAAGAGGTATAACCATTGTTTGCACACTAAACCCATTTAAAAACCCTCATTAAAAACCAAAATCATACCAATACCTATCCAAAACATAATTTTCGGCCCTAAAACAATTATTAAACCACCCCCAAGTGTTATAAAAATACATCAAATAATACCACAAAGATACACATGAAAACACACGTTTTCATAAATCACCTTCATGAAGTACAACACAGTCTTACACCTTAAACTCATTCAAAAACCACTTTTAAAGGCCCACATGACAATAAGGAATTAACAAACTAGAATTATCATCCTTTTTCAAGATTAATAAATCACTTTCAAATGTTATAAACTAAACCCAAACATTACCCCAAAAGTCACACATGAAAAGTACCCAATTTCAAGATAAAATACAACTAAAAATTAAATGTTTAACCAAATCCATCAAAAATAGTTTTCAAACCACACATAAAAGATTATAAACATACTAAATTAATAAACCAATAAATATAACTCATCATAAAATGGTTACACATGGAATCACTTACCCTTTTGACTCAAAACCCTCAAAACTTGGTGCGAAACCTTAAGCGCACCACCGCTGCACCACAATGAATATAAATCCAGACCTAAACCACAATTATTGACCCAAAAGACACCAAATCAGACCTTAGGATAGAACCCCAGCTTCTGGATTTGATTAAATTCAAGAAAGTGGAAATAAAACTAAAAGAGGATGGAAGGAACCAAGAAGGAATTCTCTTAATTGAAAAATCATGAGGAAATTGGCCCCAATCCCCCAATATTTGAAACTTGAACTACCCAAAACTGGTATGGAGGATTGAAGGATTTATATTAGGTCATGTGGGGACTGAATATTTTGGAAAAGACTGAAAATTTATGGAGTTATGAAAGAATCATTTTACCTCATCAAATCTGGTCGATTTAAGAAATATTGAGAAAGATAGCCCTAATCTGCGGGGTATATGAGCTCTAAAGAGGAAAACGTGATAAGGGGGTGAGCCTGAGGTGTTTAGATTAGATTGGGAGGTATAATCACCAAAAAACAGTAAAAACGAATGAGATATTGATATTTTAAAAAAATAATTTAAAGCAGGAAATGGGCTTACGGGCAGGCCCATTACCTTAATCAAAAACCCAAATCCATCATGATTTTGGATTTCTTTGTGGTCCAAAAGGATATGGTGATTTTAATATATCAGGTTATGCCAATTGGGAAGTGGAATGAGTATAAAATACTAAAAATTGAAGGATTTATAGAAGAAATGAAATTTGTTTTTAAATCTGGAATTGGGCTCACGGTTTGGCCCAAATTTTCAAAACCCACCATTTTCACCAAAATGAGTGGTAAAACCCCAAAACAAATCAGGAATGGAAATTAAATGAATAATGAATTTAAAAAAAAGTTCATGGGTGTGACAGAAATAGTAGGAAAAAACATGGCCAGAGGGGCAATAGAGACTAGGAGGTGTGGGGTGGGAACCACATTACTAATTATAAGGGGAACTCACACTTATAAAACATGTTCTAAACATAATAACTTTGGATTTGAGGTTTGATTTGTAAAAAACGATCAACTTAAACTGTAGAAGATATCTGGTTCTGTGAGATATTGAATGTGGTTCTAGGAAGATGCAATGTTAGGGTTCTTTTATAAATAGGGAGAAGTGTTTTATTAGAGATTATCGAAAAAAATGATAAAAGTATATTTTATCAACGCTAAAAACAAAAGCACTGATAAATACTGCTTTTATCAGTGCTAAAAAAACACTTATAAAAATTGTATTTATTAGCAATTAAATTTTAGAACTGATAAATACAAATTTTGGGAGCGCTTTTATAGATATAATAAATTATTACTTTTATCAATTCTAAAAAAGTCATGAAAAAACTAGAAAAATGAATGAAAAATGAAAAAAAATTACATAAATAATAAAATTATGAAAAATGAAATGTACTAACTATTTGAATTTAAAAAACAATAAAAAATGAATTTAAATGATTTAATTATACAATTTACAAACATATTGAAAATATTAAAATTTAATAAATAAATATTAAAAAGTGAATAAATTCTCATATATTCAAAAATGAATAAATTCTCATATATTCAAAAATTAATAAACAATGTAGAACGAATGAATATTAAAAATGAATAAATTAAAAAATTATTTTAAAAAATGAATTCCTAACATTAATAACATAATATACAAACACATAAAAAGGAAAAAATAAAATTAATTATATAAATAAAAAAATTGTTAAAACTGTTTTATAATAAATATTTAAATTACATAATTATTAAAAATGCATTTAAATAAATTAAAAATATAAATTTCAAACAAAGTAAGTTGTTAGAAAAAAATAATGAAATGAATAATTATTATTCATATAAATTTCTTACATATTGAAAATATTTAAAAATAGTAAATAAATATTTATAAATAAATATTAGAATATGATTAAATTCCAAAAATATAAAATTAATAAATATGAAAAATCAATAGATAATATTTACTAAACATGTATTAAAAATTTTCAAATAAAATTTAATTGATAACAATGCTATTTAAAAAAATGTATTTTTAATATTAATTAGATGAATTGTAAACACATACAATATAAGGGGATTTCCTTTGGCGGTTCTTTCTGCAAGGTGAAGGGGCAGGTGCAGAGGGAAGCTAGTAGCGAGGGAGATATGGATGAGTTCAGGTGATGTTAGGACGACGTGCTTCAGGCGGTGTAGGTCGGTGGGACCAAGCGGCTGGAAATAGTGGCGATCAGGATGAGCTCAGGTTGCACAAATTAGGAGATGCAGAGTGGTAGGACTGAACATTTGATAGTGAAGGTGATGAGGTCAATCTCAAGTGTTGGCAACGAACAACAGGTGGCATAGGTTGGTGAGGTCGAACAGCTAGAAACAGATGTGATAGGGCTAAGTTTGGGTGTTGGAAGGGCGGCACACATCAGGCAGCGCAGGACAGTACGGTCGAGCACAAGTGGCGAATGCCTACTGCATGAGAGACGACAACTGCATCATGGGCCTTAGGGTCAACAACTTGGGGTTTATTGCCCACTGGGCCTATAATGTCCATGTAATGAGATCTCTCTACCTAGAATAAAAAGAGGAGTGTATTTGTTTCAATAAAATAATGGAGTTATTCCACCATACCGATTAAAAAAAGTAATTATATAAATTTCAAACAATTCAAAAATCAAACAACTTAATAAATAAAATTAAGTATGAATTAATCATAAAAATTAAATAAATTTTAAAAATATTAAAACTTATTAAATAATTATGTATAAATATATATAAAATAAATAAATAATTCCAAGAATATATAAAATTAATGAATATTGAAAATGAATAAATAATATTAAATGAACCAATACGAAAAATGAATAAATAAAATTGATTAAATTACAGAAATATTATAAAAAGTTAATTCATAACATTAATTACATTAATTAAAAACCCTTAAAAATGAATAATAAATAATAAATAAATAATATTAATTATATAAATAACAAAATTATTAAAAATTAATTATATCGACTACACAAAAATATTAATAATTAAATTAAAGGAAATTAAATTACACACACATATATTCAGAACAAAAAAATTAAAATAAATATGATTGCATGATTTGATTAATTAAGTCAAAAATATGAAAAATTAGTTAAATAATATTTTATTTTGATATATTAAAAAATGAATGTAATATAATATCATAATTAACTGCATAAATAATTAATGATTAAATGAAATTTAATGTGATCACATTGTTTAATAATATAAAATTAAATTAAATTAATCCTTGTTATTTAAAATGACATTCAATTAAAAATGAATAAAATTGCAAAAAGAAAAAAGAAAATATGTAAGCATAAACAATAGTTAAAGGTAAAACAAATCTATGTAAGGGTAAAGTAATTTATGTAAGTGTAAAAAGAAGTTACATAAGGGTAAAAAAAGGTATGTAATGGTAAACAGAAACATATACATGTTAGGTAAGGGAAAATTAAAGGTATGTAAGGGTTAAAAAAGTTATGTAATGGTAAAATAATGTTATGTAAGGGTAAAAAAAGTTAAGTATGGGTAGAAAAAGTTATGTAGTGGTAAAATAATGTTACGTAAGGGTAAAATAAAGTAAATTTAGGGTAAAACAATGTTATGTAAGGGTAAATATAAATTTGTAAAGGTATGTGTAAATTAAATATAAGTAAGGGTAAAACAAAGTTAAGTAAGGATAAAATAAAGTTATGTAAGTTAAAAAAATGTTAGGTAAGGGTAATGAGAAGTTATGTAAGGGTAAACAAAAGTTATTCTGGGGTAAATAGAAATTATGTAATTTTAAAACAAAGATATGTAAGGGTAAATTGAAACCTATACAGGTTAAGTAAGGGTAAAATAAATTTAGGTAAGGGTAAAACCAAGTTAAGAAAGGGTAAAATAATGTTATTTAAGGTTAAACAGAAGTTGAGTTAGGGTAAAATGAAATTATGTATTGGTAAAAAAAAGTTATGTTAGGGTAAACAAATTTTATGTATTGGTAAAAAAAATGTATGTAAGGGTAAAATAAAGTTATGCAAGGGTAAATAATTTTTTTTAAGTGTATAACAAAGTTATGTTAGGGTAAATAAAAAAAATTATAAGTTTAGTGAGTGTACACTAAAGTTAAGTAAGGGTAAAAAAAGGTTATGTTAGGGTAAACTGAATTTGTTAAAGGGTAAACAGAATTCAATTAAGGGTAAAACAAAGTTATGTAAAGGTAAACTAAAGTCATGTTAGGGTAAAAAAAAGTTATATAAGGGTAAAAAAAATTTATGTAAGGGTAAATAGAAACCTGTATAGGGTATGTAAGGGTTAGCTATAGTTAAATATGGTTAAAAATTGTTTTATAAGAGTAAATAGGAACTTGTATAGGTTAAGTAATGGTAAACATAAACATTCCACATAAATATACGTACACATACATACACATATACACACAAACAATACACAAACACATACCCATACATATACACATACACATACATACACATGCATATATTTCCACACACACAAATATATGCACACACACATACATACAGGTACGTGCATAAACATACACATAAACAAAAAACACACACTCACACAACACAACCCAACACGAGCATAAACATACGACACATGCATATATGCATGTGTACATGTAAATATAAACATATATCCATATACACACTCATGCATACATATACATAAAAATACATGTATATATATTTCAAATTATTTAATTTGAATATAAATATATAAATTCCAATATGAATCACACCTTTAAATAAATGTATTATAGTTATATAATTGTTAAATTAAATTTTAATATATCATATTTATATAAAACATATACATATTTTTTAAAATAATGAATATAAATATACTATTAATCATTTTTATTGACTAACATAAATTTGATAATTATATGTATATATATAACTATGAAAATAATTTTGATAATAATTTTTTTATTAAAGTATATAAAAATCATATTTATATATTATATTAACATATATATTCTTATTTTAATATAAATATTTTATAAAAATATATATGTATGTGTATATAAATTAAATTATTCACTGTGACCTTTAATAGCACTTTTTCATACTATTAAAGATGGATATTTTATCAGTGATAAGAAAAGAGTTGATAAAGTGACACCTTTAACAATGAAAAAAGTACTAACAAATGGTATCATTTTATAAATGTCTTTTAGCACAGATAAAAGGTACCATTATCAGTGCTTTTTGCTAGAGTGGATAAAAGTTCACCTTTTATTAGAACTTTTTTTTAGCATTGATAAATGTTAGAATTGTAAATCATGCGATCTATAATAGTGATTTATTAAACATAATATCATGTGATTTATTCCAACATTATCCCACTTAACTCATGTGATATTAATTTTGGATGTTTAATAAATTCAATTAGTTTCTATGCACATTTATATCCATTATATTATGTATAGAATATTCATCATAATTATGAATAATATCAAATTGAGCCTTGGAGTTCATTCATCATCTAATAATATAGTCTCTTCCATGTACTACAACAATGAAATTTTCCTTATCATAATTAAAATTGTATCGATTTATATATTATAGGTTCATATTTAATGTATTTATTAATGTATATACTTATTAACATTATTCAATTCAATCATGTATACTTATTGAAAAACATGTAACATGATAAAAATATTTATAAGTCCAATTTTTAACTATAATAAACATAATAGAGATTAAATACAATGAAACATACATAGTAACAATACTCATATATTCAACATGTCCAATTAATGTCTTGGGTAACAACCCTTTCATCAAAAGGACATCAATAAAAAGATTTATGTTAATTTGTTCAATTAGAAACATATTTTTTTGAACACCATCCTTAACTTTAAAGTACTTTAAGTAATTATGTTTTAACACCTTTGGAATATTATTCATTCTTTGAAAAGAATACCACTAAAAAATTATCATAATAATCTTTTAAGGTCTTGGTGATACTGTTGACAATCCCAAGTCTAGAAATAATGGTTCGCAACCATAAACCCTAAATTATTTCCTCAAATAATACTGCATATTCAACATTTATAGTCAAATAAGCTATAAAATATTTCTCCAAAATTTTATATTATATTTCTCCTTCATCTTGAAGATTCACATAGAAAAAATCATAATTTCTTGTAACAACACAACTGGAGAATTCTGAATTAGTGTAACTAATCACCATAAAATGATTGAATCTTTTTTAGGTATCCATGTATACTTGGGGATCTAACACTAACTACTTGGTAGATCACTACTTCCTAGATATAATTCATTGGACACCTGGTGCCCCTTGGTAAGGAGCAAGCCCCCCCCCCCCAAAACCTTCTTCGGGTACCCAGTTTCAACCAATTTGGCACAAAGTTTCCCTCTACAGCCACCAATATACATCATTATGCCTCTTGAACCCCTTGATAAATGCTATGGTACTCCTATTACTTAGAAACCACCTAAGATACATCAAATTATACATTTCAAACACGTTTACTAATTCCAATTGTGGATAAAAATCAAAAAAACAAAATGAACCCTAGTTCTACATCTATTGAACCCCAATTTTCTCTAAAAACACTTACGTGAACCAGTGAAGGTCATTAAAATCCCCATAATAGTAATTATCATCTATGATAATTCATAATTTGTATCTAATTTGAAAAAAAATATGTCTTTGATACCAAATTCATGCTCCAAAACTCGATCACTACCTGGTTTAGTTGTGTGGATCCTATCCCCAAAATAGGGTAACCACCAGACACCTCGGATACCTCTAGATCTTGATCATCATGAATATTTTTTATTACCTGAAAAACATGCATATAATTCAATCAAATATTTTGGTTTTGATAAAACAAACTGATTATTGATGTGTGTATAAGAAGATTAGTGGTAATGTTGTAGTGTTTCTGATATTGTATGTTGATAACATGCCTCAAATTGGAAATGACATCCCAACTTAAAAATCTATAGATATCTGTTTGGGAAAATGATTCTCTATTAAACACATGGGTAAAAAATCATACACACTAGGTAGGAAGACTTAATATAATGATATAAGAGATTTCTTGGACTCAGTTAGAGAACATACATTGGAAAAGTGTAAAAGTGGTTTAACATAGATAACTCCAAAAAAGGGTCCCTACTAGTGTTTCATGGAATGAATATAAGTAATATTTATGATCCTTATAAGGAATGATAAATGATATGTAGAATTAACAATGAATCCACCATAGGCTCTATCATGTATATTATTTTTTGGTCGACTTATTGTCACCTATGATCTTAGCATAACTGGTAAATACCAATCTAATCATAGTGAGAATCACTAGATTTATATTAAGAACATCCATAATCAATTGAAAAGAACCAAGTATTTTTTCTTGGTATTTGTTGGAGAGGATTATATCTATGTAAATAGTTACATAGATGCAAGTTTCCAATCCAATAGAGGGGACATGAGATCTTAATCATGTTTTGAGTTTTTTATAAACGGTGGATCTACTAGTTAGAAGAGTTTTGAACAAGACATCATAGTAGAATCAACAATAGAGGAAGATTACATAGTTATATTAGATTAAATAAAGGTTTATGTTTTTATTAAGAGGTTCATTTATGAAGTTAAGGTGGTTTTTATAAAAAAAATGATTAATGGAGCTCTATTATGATAATTATGGAGCCATTAATTTGAATAAGGAACCCTGGTCTTACCAAATTACCAAATATATCCTTTATAAATACCATCTTATATGTTATATCATTGATAGGGGTGGTTTTAGTATAAGTTGGGTGGCTATAAACCATGATTTAGAAGATCCATTGATGAAACCATTATTTTAGTAGAAGCGTAAGGGACTTGTTGTGTCCCATGGTGTATGATACATATAAGATCTATGTAATTGTTTTATAATATATTATGATTTTATAATAAATAAAATCTCCATTTTCCATTTATTCATGGGTGTTGCGATCTATTTTACCTAAATAGTGTAGAGATAATATCATCTAAAAGTACAATTTTGAGTTATCCATAATTGATGATCTATTGGAATTGGTTCTCTAGAAAAAAATTATTTGTACTTTATGATAACTTGTATTCATTTTTTTTGAACATTAATAAACTTCTTATCATGTCATTATTGTTCTTCCGCATAACATAGTATGTTATAATGTCATAAGAGTAGTTGGCGCACTGAAAGGTCCTAGAAATTCCCTGCTATGATGGGAACCTATAAGTTCCATGAACGTATTTTTAAATATATGTTATATACCTGGATGAAATTATTTGGGGGACAAATAATATACAGGATATCAGGGGTGGGGAATAATTTTACTTTGAGGCATCTTCTCATGGTGTACACCCTTAGTAATATCCAGTGTAGGATATTATGAGAACGAGACCTGCTAGTAGGAAATCCACATTTATATGTTTCATTGGGTTTTCCTATATGTGGACATGTGTATTGAACATTAGACTTAAATATTATTATTAATGAGTTTTATAAGTTGTATTCTTTGAGGTATTGATGAAAATCATGATGACATATGTTCACGGTGAGGTTGGATATTTTGGGTGCATCATGAGTAATATTTCATTAATGTATAATGTGAGAAAGGATTTTTCTCTTATTTTCTTTAAAGAAAGTTAATATCTCACTCCATTTTATGTAAATGATATAGCCTAAATAAATCCATGGCTATTTTGGTATATAAGAAAGTCCAATTTTCAGAAATTCAAAGAAATAGACATTGAGAAAAAAGGATGATGGCACTAGCATGAAACCTTCTTGATTAGTGATATCATGACAAAAGGATTATATTACATAGTAGGTGTCTATATGAGGTATTTTTTTCATTCTAACATTAACATGTTTCTTTATTGGTGCATTGTCTTGTTACTAGACACTAACCTTGGACTTTTGGCTACTTCGCCTAATGCCACTAAGAAAGAGGCCTAGAGGGTCACATACTAAGTGTATCCAGAATATTCATTAAATAATATATTATTATTTATTATTTAACACATTGAATAAATATTCTTCCCACATGTGGTTTAATAATTATTCATCATTTCTTAATCACATATAGTTCATCACTTGTTATTCGATGGGATATTATGTGAGAATAATATTTAATAAATATTTATGTTTTATTTTCTGAATATAATATTTATTTATTTGTTACAGAATAATGAAGTGATATTAATTTATTAAATAAATATTCATTATTTAGGGATTTATAGATATTGTAGAGGAATGGAGGATCGATTTTAATGGTTCAGTGAGAAATAATATATATTGAATATTATTTGAATAAATAATAAATAATTTAATTCATGAGTTTAGTGCATGTCAATAAACAATAATATTTTTATTATTATTATAGACATGGGGTTCCATATGTATTATTAAAATAATAAGGTAATATTTGCAATTATTATTTTCTAACCTAAATCCAATAATATTATTTTCTAAATATAGCCAATTCATTTTTTTGTTATACTTAACGACATCATGAGAGAATCCTCTCAAACACTAGAGAGCTCCCTCTCCCAGAACACTCTCAAGAATGGAGAGTGATCTTCTTCCACCTTCAACTCTCTAGTCTAGGTAGAGATCAAAGAGAATCCTTTGGAAGAAATTCTTAAGGCAATAAAAGGTAAATGGCACAAGCATTAGGATCTTCCATGTTATCACCCATAGATTCCTAAGATGATGTTCGGAGGCTCATGGAACATGTGTGGATCACTACTGGAGGGAATCTACTCGTAATTCCTACAGCATAATAATGGAATGATGAAGATATATTGTCAGATCCATCAACATATAAGTGATTTCTCACAAGGTATTTCTTTAATTTCTTAAATTAATTATAAATAATATGTGACAATCTTACACTTTGGTTCCAACCTTTATCCATTGACTAAATTATTTGATTCAATTCTATGTATTGTGACATTTATCATCATGTAAATATCAGATTAATCCTTGATCCCTACAAAAATAAATGTTGGTAATTACCAATATGATGATTCCTCTATTCTCATATCCTATAAGTGGTATCAGAGGGGTCAAAAAATTATTTATAATTATTTAAAATTCATTGATTTATTTATGCATTTTTATTAGTTTTCAATTCATGTTTAATCATTCTTTAATCCATATTGTGAGATATTCTTTCTTCATTTTTGTTTCTCATAAATATAATCAAATTAATTAATTTTATGAATGAAATAAATTCAAATATCTCATCTAAAGGTGCCTAGGAGTTTTGTTGGACAACACAAGAGTTTATACCATGTAACCCGAAGGTACACACTGTGTACTAGTGTTTAATGAACGCTGAATTAATTTAGAATTTTATCAATTCATGATCATTTATTACATGAAATGAATTTAATTATACAATTCTTATTGATCAAGAAAGCCTCACGCACAGTCATCCGGAGTACACGTTGTATAACTTCTGTACATGACGTGTACTCCCTTAGTCACAAATGGGTCATGTGTCCTCTTACATGACCTAAATTACTTGTGTCCCTCTAACTCGGAGGCCACACACCATGTAGCCCATGTACACAATGTGTACTCCAATATTTTATATGGTCTGGTTACACGCCATGTCCCTATGCATTTAACATGGATAGACTGTGAGAATAATACACACTATGCAACTTTAATGTATATGTTTTTTACTTTAACCAAATTATACAGAATTAAAAAAATTAATTTATTATATTGTGAAATCCTTATCAATATGTGTTCTACGAGGTCATTAAGTTGATATTACATTCCATGTGATGGGTTATATATATATATATGACTAATTAATTTCTGTGTAATGTTCAAATATTCATATCATGTATAATTTATATTAAAGTTATTACACTATGTGCATTATAACATAACACATGGTGTAAATACCATGTGTTCTGTGTAGTCTTTAATTTGATAGTACACAACATGAAATTATGTGATAAGTCATTTATACCACATGTCGCAAGAGTGATCATTATATGAGTCTAATACATCTTGGGTAGTTCAGATAGGTACTCATTGTGTTTCATCTAAGTTAAATTTTTGTACACAATTAATTTTAAATAAATTTATTTATTTTTTAAAAAATTATGATGGTTTAGAATCTCAAAAATAAAATTCAGATGATAATTAAGATTAAATAATTGATTAATTAAAGAAGATAATTTATTGATTAAATTGAAATTTATCTTAAATAAGAATGATTAGAATTTAAGGCTAATTTTATTAAATGCATAATTTTTTTAATGCATGTGGATGATCATGAGCATATACCAGACCATTGTATGTTATTGGTTTCATTTAATTTGTTATTAAATCAAATAATTAGCATGCATGTCATCTCTACTCTTATTATGTAAGGGTATGTGTTACCATGGTTTATTTTGTGTAAACCCCTTAACTAATACTCTAGTCCTCACACCTATGTGTGAGTAAAAGAATATGTAATGGATAGATGTCCCAATCTAGTGGAGGCAGTTGAAGTTTAAAGATGAAGTGAAACTAATCCAAGAGAGATACATAGGTGAACAAGTGGAAAGCTGCAACACAAACCAAAAATGGTTCATGGTGTTTCCCATGGGTCAATGGTTAGTTAATCATCCACTAGATAAACTAACCATTAGTAAAATATTATGATCACACCACTTTATTATTTTATATTTTTTTTTATGGTTATTTCTTTATGGTTTCTTTTTCACAATCACATGAATTAATGAATTAGCAAGCATGCAAGATAGAAATAAAATAAACCAACTTAGGCATAAATATTATCTAATATAAGGTTAATAACTTATACAAATCCACTTAATATTAAAAATCATGTAATAAAGAAAATAATTAGAGATTTGTGCATAAAATATAAAATCCCTAAATTATAAATATTAATTTTGTATAGCCTCATACTAATTCAGTTAAAATTGAATCATAGTTAAAAGTGCTTGACCATCCATAGTTGGGGTTATTTAAATTATTGGGGATTAATAACATGATTTTTTGGGTTGAATTATCATAGTTTGCATCAAGGGTTGACTTACAATGCTGGACTTGGTGTATTTAAGAGGTAAAGGTAGAGGAAATCCCATTTAATTATTTTAGGAATGGAGAGTCTACTTAATAGATCAAGGAAATTTCATTTAATGGAGTTGGAATTTGGAATGCCTACCAAAAACCCATCAAATTGGTTAATTAGACACTTAGTGGTGATGAGAAGAGGAATATGAATCATTTCTACTAGAATATTTAAGAAAAAAAAGATATTCCAAATCCATTGGTGAGGGATATTGGGTTTCGATAAAATAATGGGATATTATAAATATATTATTTATTTATTTATAAAAAATCTATCCCATAAATTACTGAAACTATGATCATATTATTTTTAGAAATTGAAATTGAAATGACTTCAAACATATCATTTCAATCCAAAATTAATATGGATAACCTTCTAACCATGATAAATTTTCAAGGGTATAAAATTTGCTTATGCGATATCCTTTTCCATGAAAGGAAATTGTATATACTAGAAGAACATATTCTCGATGTGTCTGGTAATGAGGCTAGTGAATAAAATTTTACTCTCTATGAGAAAAATTGGAACAATACTAAAAATGATTATTTTTTCATGCTATCAACCATGATCGATGAGATTTTGAAGCAACATGAGGACATGGATGAATATATAATGATGTATCACCATCGATTTCTTTATCTTGATAAGGTGAGACAATAGAGATATTATATCTCTAATTATCTATTTACAACTATGCATGGAGACTCGGTGCCATCTGGACCTCATGTAGTCAATCTTATTGGCTACATTGAATGCTTAAAAATATTAAGGATTAAATTCCTAGATGAGTTGCGCACATATATCATTCCTTCCTCACTACCCAACACCATATCTAGTTTTATTTTTAATTATAACATGTCAATAATGAGAAGAGTCTTTTAAAAAAAATTAATTTGATTCTTCAAGTGTATAAGGACATGGGGTGTGACAAACTCATGTTCATTATGGTGAATTAGAAAAGGAAGAAAAAGGTGAAGCAGACCAAGACTCATAAAAAGTCTAAAGTTCCCAAGTATCTTCCATCCAAGAAGAATAAGATATGGATGTAGGGTAAGGAAAAGGAGGTAGTATGTTTTTACATGTGGAAAGTAAGTACATTGGAAGAAGAACCACACCTAGAAGCATAGGGAAGAAAATAGTCCTTTTGTTATTCAGAGTTATATTACAATATCAATGAATTTGGTATAAGATACTGCTTTTGGTTCCCACATCTATATCCAAATATAGGAACCAAGTAGATTCTAAAAGATTGCAAGAGAAGTGGTGGATTTATAAGCTGCCAATGGTGTAAGGATGGCTTCTCTAGCCATTGGTGAATACCACATTTCATTAAAAATAGGAATGATGTTGGTTTTAAAATATTTTTATTATGTACCAATAATTACCAAGAACATAATTTTTGTATCATGTTGAGATTTAGATGGTTTTATTTTCAAATTTGGAAATAAAAGTTTTTTCTTTTATAAATAAAACATATGTTATAGTATGTCACATTTAAATTATGGTCTTTATTTGTTAAATTAAAAATCCAATTATTTTCAATAGATAATGAATCATGTTCCCATGACACATATAACACCCAGATATGGCATCACCATCTAGGTTATATAAATGAGAAACATTTGAAAATGCTTTGTCAAGATTGTTATTTATAATATTTTGACCTATAACTACTTGAAAGATGTCAAGATTTTTTACATTAAAAAATGACTAAACCACAATTTAGTGGACATGGTGAAAGGGATACAGATCTTTTAGGATTGGTACACACTAATCTGTGTGGACCATTTATAGTCAAATCTAAAGGTGGGTATTATTAATTCATAACTTTTACTGATGAGGTATAAGTCTAAATATGGATCTATATGATGAGGTATAAGTCTAAATCCTTTGAGAAATTCAATGAAATCAAGAATAAAGTGTATAATCAACTTATAAAAAAGATAAAGAATCTTTTATTGGATTAATGTGGTTGATATCTAAAATAATATTTCACCAAATTTCTATAGGACATTGGGATTAAATGTCAAATCAATCCACCTTACACACCATAGTGGAATGGTGTTAGTGAAAGGAGGAACCATAACTTTAAGACACATTAAGGTTGATGGAGAGTCATGGATATATTCTATTATCCTTTTTGTTATATGCATGACAAACTAAGACATACACACTAAACAATGTCCCACCTATTATTGAAAATGGAATTCCCTTCAACTTATAGAGTAGAAAGAAACATGTTTTGTCACATACATGTGTATGGGGTTGTGAGGCATTTGTTAAGGCCTTTTTAGGAAAAAAAACTAGCACCCTATTGCACAAAGTGTATCGTTATAGGATATTCCCAGGAAACAAAATGATGCTACCTATACAACCACTCATAAAAGAATTTGATTATCACTAGAAAATCCATATTTCTTGAGGAGGAGAACATCCTCAAAAAGGATAGTGGGATAAATAGTTAATTTGATGAAGTTTATGCTCAAGATACACAAGAGTTAGTACATAAATAGATTCCATAGGTCCCCATGGAAGAACTATTTCCTAAATAACAAGTACCACATAGGATCACTATGGTTTTAAGAGAACAAGAGAGATATGTTTTTCTTATCAATGAAGATGTAGACTCATTATTGGTTGGAAATGATGAACCTAACTCCTAAAACGTAGCAGTAGAAAGATGGGAAGGTACAATATGGAAATAACCCATGAATTCCAAAATGGATTTCATATATCATAACCAAGTTTTGGTTCTGGTTGCTAATCCAGTTGATGTAAAGTTTGTAAGGTGAAAATGGGTATTCAAAATAAAATCGTACATGGAAGGTAAGGTAAATAAATATAAATCAATGCTAGTCTCTAAAGGGTTTAAATAACCTCAAGGAATTGACAATGATGAAACATGTTCACTAGTTTCTAGTTTTAAATCCACCATGATTATACTTTCTATAGTAGCTTACCCAGACTATGAAATTTGGAAGATGTATGTGAAAAAAACATTACTTAATGATAACCTTTAAGAAGATGTCTATATGAAACAACCAAAAGGTTTTGTGAGTCCAGGTGATTCCAAATATATTTTCAAGTTGCAGATATCTATTTATGGATTGAATAAATCATCTAGGTCATTGAAAATTCTATTTGATGAAGCTATAAAAGAATTTAATTTCATTAAGAACAAATGATATCCATGTGTTTACAAGAGGTTTAGTGGAGATTAAGTCATTATCCTAGTAGTATATGTTGATGAAATATTACTTATTAGAAATAAAATAAAATTCTTATAGTCCATTTTTGACTGCTTAAAAAGGGTTTCTCCATAATGGACTTAGGTGAAGTAGACTATATTCTAGGAAAAAAGATCATTCTTGATAAATCCAAGAGGCTGATCAGACTAAGTCAAAGTACATACACTGACCAGATACTAAAGAGATGTAGTATGGAAAAATCCAAGAGGGTATTGGTTTTAGTGTCACATGGTATACATATTTATAAGAAACTATGTACTCAAACACAATAGGAGAAAGAGAGAATGAGTAGGATCTTATACACTTAAATGATAGGATCAATCATGTATTCCATGTTATGTACTAGAATTTATGTTGAATATGAATTAAGCATGGTAGGAAAATATCAAGAAGGTCTGGGAGAACATCATTGGTCTATTGTTAAGTTTATCATCAAGTATCTAAGAAGAACATAGGATATGTTCTTGGTTTATGGAGGAGATGAGGAACTATTCATCTTGGGTTATATTGATTCTAGTTCTCAAATAGACCAGAATGATCTGAAGTCACATTCGTGATATGTTTTATGTCTCAATGGATGAGCTATGAGATGGAACAGTTCAAAGAAGACAGTTATTATTGATTCAATAATAGATTCCAAGTATATATATAAGCTTTTGATGCATCCAAGAAATCCACTTGGATACAGAACTTTTTCATGGAGATTAATGTGTTACCCATCAGTAAAGATACTATCACATTGTATTGTGATAATACTACAGCAATGCTGCTTGAAAAAGATCCAAGGTCACTCCAATGGACATAAAAAATACTATGGAAGTATCATCTCTAGAGGTATTTTTCTCAGAGGGATGAAGTAACAGTAAGAAGAGTTATTATAGAAGAAAACATGGTAAAACCCTTAACAAAAGGCCTATCTTAGAAGAAGCATGAGTATCATGTGAGATCTAAAAAAATAAATATTTTTATCCATTGGATCTAGTGAAAATGGGAGTTTGTTGGAGTTGTTTCTCTAGAAACAACTTCTTTTTTACTTTATGATAACATGTATTCCTTGTTTTTAATGTTAATAAACTCCTTATCAGGTCATTATTATTCTTCTGTGTAACATAGTATGGGATAATGTACTAAGAGTAACTATCACCCCTAAAGGTTATATTAGTCCCCTGCTATTATGAGAACCCATAAGTGACAGAACAATATTCTTAAATATATGTTCTATAGATGGATGAAATCATTTTAGGGACACAAATGAAATAATCTATTAGGGTTGGAGAGTTGTTGTACTTTGAGGAACCTTCTCATGGTGTACGACCTTGGTAATATCCAATGTAGGATATTATGAGAAAGAGACCCCAAAGTAGGAAATCCAAATTTATATGTTTTATTAGATGTTATAATATGTGGGAATTTGTATTGATCCTTAGACTTTATGATTATTATTAATGAGTGTTATAAATTTTTTACTTTTATTTATTGATAAAAATAGTAATGACATATGTTCCTGGTGAGGTGGGATACATTGGGTGCCTCACGAGTAGTATTTCATTAATAAATAATGTGAGAATGGATTTTTCTATTATTTTCTTTAACAGAAGTTGATATATCATGACCTTTGATGGAAATTATATAGCCTAAATAAATCAATGGCCAGTTTGTTCTATAGTCACATTCAATTTCCATAAATTCAAAGAAATAGACATTGAGCACATAGGTTGATGCCACTAGCATGAAACATTCTTGATTAGATATATCACGATAAAAGGATTATATTTAACAATATGCATCCATTTGGGGTATTATATCATTAAAAAATTAAATTTTTTCTCTAAGGGTGTGTTGGCATGTTGATAGATACTAACCATCAACTTTAGGCTTTTTGCCTATGCCACTGAAAAAGAGTCCTAGAGGTTCACCCACAAAGTGTATCCAAAATCTTAGTTAAATAATATATTATTATTTATTACTTAAAAAGTTGAATAAATATAATTCTCGCATGTGGTTTAATAATTATTCATGTTTTCTTGATCACATATATTCCACCACTAGTTATTTGATAGAATATTATATGAGTAGAATAATTAATAATTATTTATTTTCTATTTAGTGAAAATAATATTTATTTATTTATCGGAGAATAGTGAAGTGTTATTTATTAATTAGATAAATAGTCATTATTCAAGACCCGATAAATATTATAGGGTATTGGTGGACCAAGTTTAATGGTCTGGTAGGAAATAATTTATATTGAATATTAGTTGAATAAATAATACTTAATTTAATTTGTATGCTTAACACATGTAAAGAAATAATAACAATATTATTATTATTATAGACATGGGGTTCCATATGGATTTCATGAATAATAAGGTCCAGTTTCCAATTATTATTTTCATAACATATCATTATATAAACCCAATTATATTCATTTCTTATTAGAACCAATAAATTTTTTTGTTGTTCATAACGACATTGGGAGAGAATACTCTCAAGTCCCGAGATCTCCCTCTCCCAAAATTTTTTCAATAACAAAGAGTGATATTCCTCTACCTTCCACTATTGAGTGTAGAGAGAGATCATGTATAATCGTTTGGAAGCGATACTCGGGGTGATCAAATATGAACAGTGTAAGCGTAAGGATATATTATTATGGAACCCAAATATTCCTACAATTATTGTCATGAACCATACTAGTGGTCCCCATAATGTGACTCCCCAAGCTCGCCTCCAATAGGCCAAGGGCTGGGAACTAGCATCATGTAGGCATATCACTAACATGGAAGGCCTTACCTAAGTACCTGTACACACGAACATCTCCAAGACTGAATTGATGAGAAACTAAAACCTACTAAGAACAAAAATACATGCATACACTACAATCCACCCAACATAGTACAATATGAAGTAAAGTGATGTATAGTAGACTAGGCCAAATTACAAGCCCGCCAAAAGAAAAAGTCTGCAAACTAAGATTCCAAGCTATAAACAAGAAAAATATTTGGATTGCTGCTCGATGCCGAAGAAACACCTCGGCCTATAGGGAAACTCACAAAGTTCCATCCGGTTCAGGTCTTCCCAAGACTCCATCAAAAGGCCGTTCATCTGCACAAGACATGAAACATGTGGGTATAGCCCATGCAGGGGTGAGTATAACAATACTCAGTAGGAGACCCCAAAACCCCAAAGAAATACAAAGTAAAGGTATAGTCATATTTACACAATATATGTCTATAGAACATATAACAAGGTAAATATCTAGATATAATCAAAACTTAGACTCGTGGTCTGAAGGTAAACCACAAAAACCTCATACCACCACTAGGGATTCGGTCTGAATATTCCACGAAACACTCGTCTAGAAGAACCCACTCTATGAGTCTAATAGCTCTAATGACGTTCGTATGAGTAGTACTGTTTGTCAAGAAAGGTTACGAGAGAGAAAGATGCACTGATATATCTGAAGAGAGAATACATACACTCATTCTGGGATAACTCACTCTTGAGTGGTGGAAAGATCATGACACATGGATGAGGATCCTAGCTAGGGCCATTGGGGTGATATCGGGAATCGTCTGGATTCACTTACTAAGTACAGGATCAATATTCCGGTAGGATTGGTCACGCCGATACCTGACTCTACCTAGGGTCAAGAATGGATTTATTATATCACTCCCAGCCTCTCAGAGGGATTCCAACCATATCCAATAAATTCATACTAAAGGGGGGTTGTACTCCTATAGATAGGAAACGATACTATTGACCTTTAGGGGAAACAAGAAAAGGGGCACTAACCCAAAATAAACTTGTCCATGGAATGGTGTACAAGGATATCAAGCCTTGTAGAAGGGAGGACACAGTGTGAAAAGGGGGTCACATGTCGTGTCTCTTGACTCCAGGTGCTTCCCGTGTGCAATATCCCGAGCCTGGAGAACATGTCATGTAAAAATGGTATACATGGTGTGTAAGAAATCAACACTCCATGTCCAGGTATCTGGGGGATGCTCTGTGTATGTTATCCATGTGCTCGTACATGGCTTCAACCTATGTATACCAACCCGTGTATGGGTACATGGGTAAACCGACATAACCGGGCTAGTCTAGCTGTTTGGTGGAGTACATGTTGTGTACTCCACCCCATGTCCATGTATCATTCTAGATCCATGCTCAGTCTCACATAAGTACTCACAGACCTTGTGACAGCTGTCACATGAAATGTCCAACCTTTTAGTTTCCTGAACCCCTTTCCACATCTCAGCCATCCCCACATGCCATGTTCTTTAGGATACAATCCGTGTTCTTCATGATTTTCCAGAATCGATGGTTCTTCCTCCGATGCTTCAGTTGATCCTCTTATTTGAGATCCAGTCGTTCATTTACCACAAAAATAAAGATCTGAAGTCGCCCTACCATGGTAACACCGAATCAGTAGGTTTCTAAAGTCTGATCAGTCCCAAAAATGTGTTTCAATCATTTTCATGAAGAACTAGTGAAGGAAGACTTCTTCCAATCCGTGTCGAATCTTCATCTACCATCATTGTCGCACCTCTACTAGGATGTCATGATATCAGATCTATAATTTGGGATCATTGCATTGTGAAATGGACGTGAAACGATCCATTTTTCATAAACCCACAAAGAACATGAAGAACACAGGGTCAAAAGGGGAGAGGAGAAATCATATAACAAAATCAAGGAACGAACCTACATCGTTGTTCATTACGACATTGATTCCCTCCTGTTAGAAAGATAAAGCAACAAAAATAACAATTATGAAATCAATCCCCATAATAAAACCCAAAATCTTGACCCTCCCACAAGAACAGATGATCCACGAGTCAACCTATTCATGGGTTGATTCACATTCATCATTTAATCAAAGAATGAGGAAGAACATAATTGAAAATAACAACCCCTATGTCGATCATCAATAAAGATTTTATTTTTTACCATCATCAATGAGGTTCAATTTTATTGTGCAATGATCAGCGCGTCATCATGTGTTGTCATGTGTCATCATTGATAGAAGTCTTTGGGTTATTTCTAGATCTCCAATGAATTATCTAGGGTTGTGTGTAACCCATGGGTACCTACCTCTATTTAAAAAAGTAAATGTGTATTTGCAGCGTTATCGCATCCCAGCATAACTTCATTGTGTCCCAGCGTAATGTCACCACATTGCGTTTTAACATTTAAAATAAAATAATTCTTAAAATTATTTTATTCTAAAAATTATTTTATTCTTAAAACATTCAAAAACTAACTTTTGTAGTTGACCAACACTGGCCAATGTTAGGCCTCACCTAATATAAAAATGTTGCTCTGGACAAAATTGTGCCCTCAGATGTCTGATTTGAGAACCTATTTAGATGTTATTTCACTTTTTTAGGAAAACTACTTGAACGTGCTTTTTAAATGTTCAATTTATTTCAAACATTTATTTCGGGCACTTTGGGACTCAGAGTCTCATGCTGTCAAAAATCCTAGTTTGAAATAATTCTATATAATATTTAAAAATAATACACAGAAAATCCAAGACATTAAATTCTCCCCCATTAGTAATTTACATCCCTGAAAATCCAAAAAAAGGATACTCAAATAGATGTAGGTAATGGGCACAAATTCAAGCCTCCCGCTCCCACGTGCTCTCATGATGGTTCTTGTGCTACCACCAGACACGCGCCAAGGTAATCGCTTGCCCAAAAAGTATCATCTCCTATCGATCATCGATCTCCACTAGGTACTCTTGAAAGTTTTCTCCATCCTTGATGTCCATCTCACCCTAGTTGATGACGTGTGATGGGTCATGCATGTACCTCCTCAGCTACGACACGTGGAAGACATCTTGTACCCATTGCAACTACAGTGGTAGATCTAAGTGGTATGCCACCTCACCAACTCTATGTAGTATCTGGAAAGGTCCGATTAACATCAGAGACAGCTTTCTTCCTCATCTGAATCTCTGTAACCCTCATCGAGGTGAGACCCGAAAGAATACATGATCTCCCTCCTCAAACTCTAGAGGTCTCCTCCGTCTGTCAGCATAGGACTTATGCTGGCTCTGTGTAGTCTTTATCTGCTCTTGGATGATTTGCACCTTCTCGGTGGTAGCTCACACCACCTCTAGACCCATGAGTGCTAACTCTCTTTGGTCGGTCCAGCAGAGTGGTGACTGGAAGGGTCTCCTGTATAAAACCTCTAATGGTGTCATACCAATGGTGGAGTGGTAGATTTTGTTGTACACAAAATCCCCCAGTGGTAGGTGGTCCTCCCAACTATGCCCAAAGTCCATGATACATGCCCTCAACATATCCTCCAAAACATGAATGGTCCTCTTTGTCTGAATATCAGTCTTGGGATGGAATGCTGTGCTCAAGCATAGATCAGTCCCAAACACATATTGCAATAACTTCCATGATCAGGGTGTGAAATGATCATCATGGTTTGAGACTATCGTCGGTGGAATTCCATGAAGCTGAACTACCTCTTATATGTACAGGTGTCCCAGGATCTCCACATAACTATGCTCCCTAATGGAAAGGAAGTGGGCCAACTTGGTGAGTTGGTCAATGATCACCCATATGGAATTATTCCCCTTGGATGTTTGTGGTAAGACTATCACGAAGTCCATCGATATAACATCCCAATTCCACTCAGGCACCTCTAGAGGGTGAGATAACCCATCTAGAACCTGGTGCTAAGCCTTCACCTACTGGCATGTAAGTAAATGAGAAACAAACTCTGCTACTACCTTCTTCATGCATATCAACCAGAATAGATTTCGTAGGTCCTAGTACATTTTCGCTACTCCATGATGTACCTCCAAGGGTGGAGTATGAAACTCCCTTAGAACCTACCTACAACTCCAATGGTACAACCATTCATCCTCCAAAAAGAATGATGTGCTCCCCACCTTGTGAATATACATTAGAAGCATGTATTGTGGATAACTGATCATGTAAAGACTCACAGTTGACATCCCCAAGTTGTGCCTCCTTAACTCGGTGTAAGAGTGGAGGGGTGACAACCATCGACTAAAGGTAAGTTGTATCCTCCATATTCGTGATGGATAACTGTAACGAGGAAAACTGCTCCATCGCCTCTCTCAATAGTTGCGAACTCGATCACCTGCTAAGAGAATCCTCCACCTTATTCCCCTTCCCAAGTGTTTAGATGATCTCAAAATCATAGTCCTGGAGGAACTCTAGCCATCACCTCTACCTCAAATTTAGATCCTTTTGCGATAAGATGTACTTGATTATCCTGTGGTTAGAGTAGATGATAAACCGCTCACCCATAAGGTAGCATCACCACATCATATACATTAAGACTACCACTGCCAACTCACGGTCATGGGTCACGTAGTTCTATTCATGAGGTCTCACCTGGAACGAAACATAATCAATCACTGCCTCTCCTTGCATCAGGACACATCCAAGCCCTATCCCAGATGCTTCACAGAAAACTACATACTCGACACCCACCTCCAGCAATGTTAAGATTGGGTTGCTCATCAAGATCTACCTCAATTTCTAGAAATATTGTTGGAACTTCTCTTTCCATATGAAGGGTTTCCCCTTTTGGGTCAAGGATTTCATCGGTGATGATATCTAGGATAAATTAAGAAGGAATCTCTGGTAAAATCCTACAAACCCAAGGAAGATCTACACCTATATCATACTCTGAGGTGGCTCTTATACTAACACTACCTCCACCTTAGCTAGATCCATAGCTACTCCATCTGCTGAGAGGACATTTCCTAGAAAGTGGACCTTCTAAATCTAGAACTGGAACTTTGAGGGATTCTCATAAATATAGTTCTCTCGGAGTACGTCTAAAACCATCTGCAGGTGTCTTGTGAGCTCCTCCTCTAACACTGAGTACATAAGGATGTCGTTGATGAAGACTACAATGAAACGTTCTAAGTATGGCTGGAGGATCTGGTTCATGAGTCCAATGAATACTACAGGGGCATTCATCATGCCGAAGGGAATCACCAAGTACTCATAGTGACCATAGCAGAATCTAAAAGCCATCTTTGGGATATACTCATCTCATACACGCAGATGGTGAAAACCCAATCGAAGATCAATCTTCAAGAACCATTGTTCCCCTTTCAACTGATTGTAGAGGCCATTGATCCTTGGAAGTGGTTACTTATTCTTCACCGTCACCTATTTCAGGCACTAGTAATCCACACAAAACCTCAAGTTCCCATATTCCTTCTTGGAAAACAACATTAGGGCCACCCAGGGTGAAACACTGGGTCTCACAAACCCCTTCCTCTACAAATCCTCAAGCCACACACTCAACTCATGTAGATCTGCGGGAGCCATCTGATATGCTGGTGAGGATATTGGTGTCATCCCTAGATGAAATTCGATGCAAAAGTCAATCTCCCGGTGGGAAGGTAATCCTGGAACATCTTCTAAAAAGACATCCTCATACTCTGCCACTAATACTAGGAACTGAAAGCTTATAGAATCTGCTTCTCTAAGGGTAAGGATAGCCAATTCATGATTGATTGGTTGCACCCTCCTATTCATGATCCCCTCATGTGTTGCATGGGTCTCTTTTTATCCAACAAAGGAAAACCTCATCCCATCGTTGCGGACACACCGCACCCTATACCTAAAGTAGTCAATCTAGGAATAGACTGAAGATAGACATTCCATACTAAGAATGACGTCATAAGGCCTCGACACTGCCACCAAGAGGTTCCAACTGAAAGTCTCACCTCTAAGGGTAAGATCACATTGTTGGCAAATATGTGTGATCATTATGTCTCCTCCTGTAGGTGTCTCCAAATTTAAGGCTCGAGTAAATAGTTATACCAGAATATCAAGGTCTCATATGAGGTATGTGGCAAGGAAATAATGATCAGAACCTATTTCTATAAGTACAGTAGCTAAGGTAGAGTAGACACATATCGTACCTCAGATCATACTTGGAGTCCCTGGGTCATACGCATCGACCACATGTATCTGCCCATGCCCCTATCCCCCATCTCTCTAATCTTTGTGCGGACCTCCCGATGGTGGTGGTGGAAGTAGGTCAAAGCGTCTACCACCTCTCACAGCTCTCCCTTCTCCCCTTCCATGCCCGCCATTAGGCAGGTCTACCTATTCCACTCTCTGCCTTTATCTTGGTGGTCCATCCACCATGTCTCTGTCAGCAACTCGATGGGCTGGACAGTCTCTAGCAATATGTCTTGTGTCAGTGCATGAGTAGCATCGCCTCTCCCTAGGCTGGATGGATCTAGCCTGAGATCCTTGGACTGAAGATCCCCTGTCTTAAAACCTCATGAGACATCTCCAATGTTCTGATCCCTGTGTCTGACGTCGGCTCCCTGCTGTTGAGGTCTCAGCACCTATCTGGCTACTGCTGATTGCCACAGGCTGTCTTTACTCATCCAAGAATCTCTCAATCAATAAGGCTCGCTCGATAACTCTAGCATAAGTGTGAAGTCATAAAGGCATGAAACTAGCTCGAATATCCCATCATATTCTACGATCGAAGGTCTGAGCTATGAAGTATAGACCCATGACCAAATCCATCGAGTACCTTACGAGGTTAGTGAACCACAATGAATAGTAATCCACCATCATGCTGCCCTGCTAAAGATAAAGGAGCTCCTGGATACATAAAGCTCTCAGTGTAATTGGAGATAACTCCTCCCTAAATAGCTACTCGAACTCTTTCCATGAAATAGTCTCCTCATCATGAGACTGAATAGTCAAACTCCACCATCGTCATTTCAAACCATGAATAAGGCTCTCTCCTAGGATGACCATATGGTATGCTGGTGTCCTCACTAGTAAGAAAACTCGGGTCACCACCTCATTCCGGTCCTCAACTGCCTAAGGGTCAGGATCACCTCAGAACATGAGGGGTCTCTGTCTCTGAAACTCATGTAGCACGCTCAGTCTATGCTCTTTTTCTATTGGTATTGTTGGTACCATGCATTGCTATATTGATGGGGGCATAGTAGGTTCACCACCTAAAGGTAACATCTAGGGGTATGACCCTTAAATCGAAGCCTCTTCACTGAGGGGGTCATCCTCATGATCGAGCTACTGAATCCTAGCTAGTATGAATTATGGAGTCATCCTATAAACAACAATATGTAACACAATCAAGGAGTATATCTAGATAACTGGCTCAAAAGGAAAAGTAAACCATAACCCATTCCTATATTATTCATTTACCATTATTTTCCTTACAACCAGTGTTCTCGTGTACCGAGTTGAAGAGAAAGTTATCATAGTCCTAGTGTATGGATACATCGGTCGCACGCACCAACACTAGAGTCTCTGGCCTGAAAGTTGAACTCAAAACACTTAACACTATTTCCCCAAACCAACATCATAGGCTATCGTCCCTAAGGTAGAACTGACAACCATTTGATACCACTCTATCACAACCCATCCCAATGGGGTCTGTACCGTGACTCCCCAAGCCAGCCTCTAGTAGGGCAGGGACTGGTGACTAGCACCGAGTAGGATTATCACTAACATGAGAGGAATTTCCTATGTACCTGTACACACACACACATCTCCAAGCCTAAAATTCTCATAAAGTAAAATCCACTAAGAACAAAAATTCATGGATACACTTTAATCCCCCAAACATAGTACAACAGAAAGTAAAGTGTTGTAAAGTAGACTAGGATAGAATAAAATCCCCACAAAAGAAAAATTCTTACAAACTAAAAGCCCAACCTGTAAATAAGAAAGGTACTAGGACTTCTTCTCAACACTAAAGGAATACCTCAACCTATAGAGAAACTCACAAAGCTCGGTCAAGTCCTCATCCACCTTGGAATCTGTCAAAATGCCACTCATCTACACAAGACACAACATGTGTGGGCAGAGCTCATGCAAGGGTGAGTATAATAATACTCATTAGGAGACCCTGAAAACCAAAAGACAATACAAAGTAAAAATACAATCATCTCTACACAGTGCATGTCTACAGAACATATTACAATGAAAAGATCTAGATATACTCAAAACTCCGACCCGTAGTCTAGAGGTAAACAACAACAACCGCATATCATTGCTAGGGATTCTGACTAAAGATTCAACAAAGCACTCATCCTGGAGAACTTACTCCATGAGTTTGACAGCTCTGATGATGTCCATCCAAGAAGTATTATTTGTCAGGAAAGGTCATGAGAGAGAAAGATTCAATAATAGATATGAAGAGAGAATAGATACATTCATTCCATGAGAACTCACTCCTGAGTGGGTAAAATCTCATGATACGTGGATGAGGATCACCACTAGGGAAATTAAGGTGATACCGTAACTCATCTGAATTCAACTTATATGTAGAGGATTGACGTTCTAGTAGGATTGGTTGCACCGAAACCAGACTCTACCTTGGGTCAAGAATAGATATAGTATCTCACTCTGATCCTCTTGGATGGATTCTGACCCTATCCAAGAAAGTCCTATTGAAGGGGGGTCGTGCTCCTCTAGATAGGAAATGATATTGTTGGCCCTTAGTGGAAACAAGTAAAGCAGAACTAACCCAAACGAAACATGTCCAAGGATTGGTGGACAAGGATATCAAGACATGTAGAAGGGAGTACATAACATGTAGAAGGGTTCACACATCATGTCTCTTGACTCCAAGTACTGCTCGTGTAAAATAGCCTGATCTTGGAGAACATGTCATGTAAAAATTGTATATAAGACATGTAGGAAATCAACACGCCATTTCATGGTATCTGGGGGTTGTTCTGTGTACGCTAGCCATGTGTCTGTACACGGATTCAACTCATGTATGCCAACCTATGTACCGGTACATGGGGTAACCCGCGTAACCGGGCTGGTCTGTGCATGTGGTGGAGTACATGCCTTGTACTCCACCTCATGTATGTGTATCATCCCAGATACACACCGAGTCCCACCTAAGGACCCACACGCTATGTGACAGCTGTGACATGATGTTTCCAACCTTTTAGTTTCCCAAATCCCTAGTTGTCACTCATTCAACCCCAAATGTTGTGTTCTTAGGGATACACACTCTGTTCTTCGCAATTTTCCAGAATTGTTGGTTCTTCATCCGACACTTTGGTTGATCCTCCAATTCTCTATCCATCCATTCATTTTCCATGAAAATGAATATCTGAAGTCTCCATGCCATGTTACCACTGAATTAGTAGGTTTCAAAAATTTTATTGGTCCCAAAAACTCATTCCAATCATCCACGCATAGAATGGGTGAAGGAATATTTCTTCCAATCTGTTTCAAATTGTCATCTTCCATCATCATCGCACCTACCCTGGTTCATCACAATGTCAGATCTTTAATTTGGGATTTTTGAATTGTGAAAAGGACACGCAACGATCCTTTGTTCATAACCCCACAAAGAACACAAATAACATGGGGTCAAAAGGGGGAGAGGATAAATCATATAACAAAATCGAGGAACGAGCCTCCACTGTTGTTAATTATGAAATTGATCCACTCCCGTTATAAGGATCAAGTAGTATGAATAACAATTATGAAATCAATACCCAAAATCTTGACCATCCTACAAGAACAGGTGATCCCTAAGTCAACATGTTCATGGGTTCATTCACGTTTGTTGTTTAATCAAAGAACAGGAAAGACCATAATTGAAAATAACAGCACCTATCTCAATCATCGATGAAGATTGGATTTACTATCATCATTGATGAGGTATGATCTCATTGTGCAACGATCCATGTGTCATCCTGTGTCATCATTGAGAGGAGTCATCTAGTTCTTTCCATAGCTCTAGGGAATTATCTAGGGTTGTGTGTAGCCCTTGAGTCCCTTCCTCTGTTAAAAAAAAGAAAACGCGTATTTTCAGCATTGTCACATTGCATCATAACATCTCCATGTTGCAGCATAACATCATCGCGTTGCATTGTAACATTTAAAATAAAATAATTCTTAAAATTATTTAATTCTTAAAATGTCCAAAAACTAACTTTTGCAGCCAACTCATGTCGGCCGATGTTAGTCCTCTTCTAAGGTAAAACCACTAATCTGAATGCAATAGTGCCATCAGATTTTTGATCGAGACACCCATTTATGTGTTATTCCACTTTTTCCGGAAAAATGCTCATGCACGCCGTTTAAAATTTCAATTTATTTCAAACATTTATTCTGGGCACCCCGGGCCTCAGAATCACACGTCATCAAAAATCCTGGTCTCAAAATAATTCTATATAATATTTAAAAATAATACACATAAAATCTGAGACATTACAAAGATTTTTAGATGTTCATGGAACACGTGTGCATCACCACTGGAAGGAGTCTAATATTGATTCCTACAATGCAACAATGATATGATATAGATACGTTCTCATATCCATCAAAAATGAAAGAATTTATTGTAATGTAATTCATTTATTACTTAAATTAATTATAAATAATATGTGATGTTCCTGTGATTTGGTTCATGAATTTATCCATTATCTATATATATTGATTCAATTCCATTGATCATGGTATTTATTGTCATGTTAATCTCAGATTAATCATCAATCATTACAAAAAGAAAAGTTGGTCCTGACCCATATGATGCTTCCACTACCCACAGAATCTTTATGATCATCATAGATTATTATGGGATGTGATGATATGTTATGAATAGAATGAGAAGTGGACTCATGAGATAATATGTGGGTGTTTATTATTTGGACTGACATGATAAAGTATAACCCATAGAATGTCATATCATCATCGAAATATTTAGGGGTGTTTTTTTATTATAAATCCTTTTAAGTGAGGTCGGAGAGATATCTAATATGAGAAACTTCATAATTTGATACCTTTATTTTGAAAGCCCTGAGGACTAGCTAATTAGTGTATTGTTTAGTATGTTGTTGATCATGTCGTTGGTTGAAGCTCAACCAAGATGAGATTTGTCTACCCATATAATGATAAGAGAGATTTAACCCTTGATTAGACTGACAAAATGTGTGGTCGTGCTTAGTTAAATCACATATGATGTGTTTAGAAATTTGGATAAGGTACATGTGATGTAATCATCTACTTAATCAATTTTATATGATTTGATCATTGACTAAGTTAGTCTTTTTTGAAGAATAGAGAAGGTATGAAATATCTTATACAAGATGGACATTGTTTCATGTCTAGTGGTCACTCAATGTATGGAAAAAGAGATTATATAGGTGTATATATATGTGATATAAAGGATTCATCTTATGGTGGACTTGTTCGTATGAAGATATGACAATATTTGATGGAGATCTCCCCAGACCCCTTAGTAGCTTTAGTTTCACAAATGCATTTCTAATGGTCTATATTTTCTTATATCTATGAAATCTAGATTTTATATTTGTTTTCAATGCTACTAAGGCCCCCAGGGTTTCACGGTTAGGATTTTGGAGAGGTATTAAGTTTTAGACAATTTTTATTATTACAAAATGAAGACATTTTGATAAACCATGTTCAAAAATTTTTTGGTTGGATTCTCAAAAACTTGTGATGTTTTTATAGATTCCTTTTTTGAGATTTCAGTGAATGAAGGATATTATTGGATATGTGCTTAAATAGGTTTTTATAAATTTCAACTATATACTCAAGTTAGAGGATATGATATTCATGCAATGAATATCATAGGCTATGATGCACATATGTCATAAAGATACATATGGTGCATCTATTTTCCTCAATTGTAGACTGTGATAAGTCTTAAGGAATGGGTTTCGTGTGCTTGTAACACTCCTCTCATGGAGTATTCATCAATTCTGATTCATGAGATGATACATTTATGACCTTGAACATTTATTGATGGAGTTTAATGAATAGACTCAAATGGACAATAATTTTGGGGTGCATGAGATACCACCCAATATAGTCGACGCTCAAAGAAATCATCATTAATTGAATAGTGGATATATAGGGGATGTGATCCCTCCTGTTGGTGTGCCCTTGATACATGAAATCCAAGACAAAACTCCCTTTAAACTTTATTAGGGTTTGTCTCACAGAGAAGGTGCTAGCACCCCTTAATTGATCGAAAGTCCTTATGATATGTTTATTGATCCAAGGTCAGTGTACCAAATTTGGAGGCAAGATAATTTTGATTGTTTCTTAGGTGATCTTCATTGAGCATACAATGAAGTGTAAAAGATGGATTACTTGAAATTGTAATTATGATACAACCATTTTGTTCTTTGTTTTCATTGCACATTGAAACTGTTGAAGATAGATCCAGAATATAAGGGTTTTTAAACAATTATATTTTTCTAAATATTAATAACATTATTTTATACATAATTACTCATAATGTTTTAGTATATAATGATTTTATCTAAAATATTATTAATAGTAATTTCTTTAATTTAATTATTGAAAATAATTTTATTAACATTTATTTAACCAATAATATATTGTAAAGTTATTTTAATTTAAATATATTAAATAAAATTATGTATATATATAAAGTAATTATATTTTCCAAAATAGAATTAATTTCATTTTATACTTAAGTACACATAATATTAATTATTTATAATTAATGTTTTTAAATATTTTCTTAATATTAATTTTTTAATAATATTTATACATGATAAATTTTATAATATATATATATAATTATATTCAAATAAAGTAAATAATATTTTTTATAGAATATTATATGTAATATAATTTTTAAAATATATTCAGATTGCATAATTTTATTTTTCTATCTTATAATGTTTTTTAAAATTATTTTAATTTAAATATTATATTATATATAATATATATATTTAAATATATTTAAATGTAATTATTAATATTTGAAATTGTAATTATACTTATATATTTTTATAAGAAGTTATATTTTCATAAATATATGTATTTTTATCTTTTACCTAATTATCCATAATTCAACATAATTTAAATTATCCAAACATCATATTTAAATTTCCAAATTCATTCAACATAATCTAAATCAAATAAATAACATATAAATTAAATCATATATTCATACAATCATACAATTGAAATAAATATTTACACAGACCAGGGGAAAGGGGCTACATTATAAATAAAAACATGCAACACATAAATGATGAGAATAACTTGATGTGGCTTGAGCTCAAGACCTCCCCGAGACCTAGAGGGATATCTACCACTAGGATTAATCGTGAGATAGATACAATTGAAATAAAAAAATCATACAAACAAAAATAATTAACCAATTGGAAAAAAATATTAAATTAATAAAAAACAAAGAAATTATAAATTGGGTTGTTTTTTAGATAGTTCAAATTAATAATGAAATAAAAAATAATATCGTTATTAATCAAATAAAATATTTTCTAAAATATTATTGGTGGAAATAAAATAATATTAATTAATAAATATAAATATAAAAAGAAAAAAAAAATTAAACTTGATGTCCAAGATGGGGAAGTCAGTGTAGCGATTTATAAATAGGGATCCCCCACACCTAATGACTTAAACTAGAATTAGAATCACTGGGTGGAGATATTGTGTTATTTGTCTAGGGGTTGGAGCAGGCACGGGTGAGGAAGATGTGTCTGCTGGTCACATATGCTACTGTTCACACTCTCTGACCTCCTCTTTTCTGCTTGCTTCCAACAAGAAAGGGTTAAGATTCTATCAGGGAATCCAAAAATTACATGTTTAAAAAAGGGCATCAAAATACCTTTCCTCGATGACCCCCACACCACCATAACTGATATGTGTGGGGAGGGTATGGTTCCTTCTCTTTCACCCCTTCTACCCTCACCCCCATCTATGTATTCTTTATATTCCAACCCAATATTCATGTGCTATTTATGCAATAATTTTTGTGAAACAATATCCTTGTTTCCTTTCACACTACTTTTTGTGGGTTTCATTACCATTGAATAAAAAATGGGGTTTTTTTGGGTTGAAAGTGGATCGTCCTAAGGATAAAATCTCAGTTGCGAAAAATAAATTTTGAGAATTTCCATTGAAAATAGAGCACTGAAAATAAGAGCCAAAAATAAATGGGGACATTGGAATTTAACCTTGAAAAACCCTCCAATATAGAGGATTAAAAAACAATTGAGAAACTTTGATAAAATTCACTATTAATTAGAAAGTACATAAAATCCTTGTAAAATCAAAAACTTGAATTATAAATATAGCATAGAAAACCTATGTGAAATTCACACCTTAATATGCCTTTATCTTCTCTCTAATAAACATCCTGTGAAAAGATGTCACCCTTGGGAGATAAAAATAGAACACATAGTTCCATTATATTACCTAGCTACACAACCCAATTTTTCACTTCTCGCAACTGCCTATGACCAAAAATGGTAACCATTGTATCTACAACACACCACCTGAATTTTATCTCTCTCTCTCTCTGTGTGTGTGAAGCAACCTTGTTTCTCCCTTTTATAAGCAATGGAAAAACTAAAAAATATATGTTGCGCAACATCCTTTCAAATTTTCAAAAAATATTTAATGATAATATCTTAGAAATTATATCATTTGGAAAAAATATATATGTTGAAAATATCTCTCTACATTTAAATCACACGTGGAAGGTTTGAAAAAACCAAACCCTGAAAAATATCCTCCAAAATCGAGTTGAATCTCAAAAATCTCCCCTTTCAGACCATCAAAGGAGATGTAATTCCAATGAAATCATTTGGATTGTGAGTCGGTTGGTATCACACCAAATTTCATCCTATGCAGAAAATATGACACCCTTATTTTTCATCTCTAACGAAAACATAAAATCTCCCCCTACAAAAGAAATATAAATTTTGAAGTCTTCTTCATACCTACATCTGCACTTTAAATACTATAATGAAAAATATCTAGCTCCCCTATAATTTTAATCACCACATAATTTGATGCACCTGTAGGAATTAATTTCTCTATCTACTCAACATCCTCTAATCATTAAAAAACTCTCAGTGCATCACAGTGATCTTTGACTTTAATTCTCCCTTTACTAGTGGTTCTCTCTGATGAAAAAGAACTAGCTGCAATACCTAAAATACCTGATCTGACTTGATTAGAATTCCAAACCTTCTTAATATTAGTCAATGATCTTTGACTAATGTGCAATGATTTCTTATGACACAAATTTGACGAATTCCTCTGTGAAAATATATTCATCACATCATTACATTCCTTTACATCTATCTTATAAATTGTTTCCTCTATTCTTCCTCATGAATATGCCATAGACCCTCTTGACAATGTTTATCTTCCATTTCTAAACAAACTCCTGAATCCATTGTTATCAAGAGTACAAATGGATAAGATATTATGATGTATAAGTGGAGCATGTCGCACATCCTTTAATGTCGGCATATAATGTCATGACCTGTCCTCAGGGCCCATGCCGTGACTATCCCAAGCCCGCCTCCCATAGGCCAGGGGATGGCGACTAGCACCAAAGGCATAAATCCCGATAAAAGGGAAGGCATTGCCTTTATAAATAAAACAAACACCAAAAAGTACAAAAACTGAAGTAAACACTAAGTGAAATGAGTACAAAAGTAGTGCTAGAAAAGTAAATGGTCCAGAATACAAACTCAAACTGAAAGTACAGTATAACTGAAAAGTAAAGTACAATAACTGAAAGACAAAGCAGCAACCACCAAGACGTCCTCCAGAAACCCCACCTGAAGGGTGGGTACAGATAGTCTCCTCTGCTCCTTGGCTCCAGCTGTCTGCTCCGAGTACATCTCGTCCAGTGATCCGCCTCCAAGTACCATCCAGCTCCACGAGCTCCTACCTCGATCAGCGTTGTCCAACGTCTGCATCCAACACAACGTAGTGCAGGCATAGCCCATGCAGGGGTGAGTATACGCTACTTAGTAGGGACCCTGAGACCCTTGAATCTCTCTCAGAATCCATGAAGGATAAACCACAAAGGAAAGATACAATCACAAAGTATCAACCAACTCTACTTAGGTATATGACCATACATATACCTAATTCATCAATTCCAGCTCGGATCCAGCACATGAGCCCAAGTACAACCCAATCCACACAGGAAAGTAGAACTCAGTCCACACAGGAAAGTATGAATCAATCCACACAGGAATGCATAATCAAATCCACACAGGAAAACAAGTCAATCATATCGAGGATAATGATTGAAAGTCAAGACTCAACTCACACAGGTATTCCATAATAATAGAGAGAGATTAGATGATCAGATATAGCCATTGTATCATCTAAATTGTTGGACCCACATAGGATCGATAGGTACTAACCCCCACAATGAACCACACATGATCGATAGGTACTAACCCCCGCAATGACCCACACGGGATCTGACCCACAAAGGATCGGTATGCGCTGACCCACACAGGATCGCTGAGCGCTGACCCACACAGGATCTGACCCACACAGGATCGGTAATCACTGACCCACACAGGATTTCTGAGTATTATAGTCATCTTCATCGAACCCATGGAGGATTCTAGTACAATCGTCGTCATAGTCGTAGTCGCAGCCAGCTCTAGGGTCCCCGCACACAACATGCTCGTTTCCGGGAGGGTCTGCTCCACAAGTCAAGGGGTCGATACATAAACTGTCACTAAGTCTAGATTTTATGTATCTCAAAGTTCCGTCTCGTCAATAGGAACTCAACGCTACAAACGGCGCGTCAATCGGACGCCCGGTCTGAGAGTTATTGGCTTTTTCATCTCAGTGGTCCGGTTGGTTTTTAAGTCAAAACCAACCCGACTGTATTCCAACTATATCCAAACCTCGAGCAGAGTAAGCCAAAAGAACCATCTCACTAATAGAAATTCATCAAAGTCGATGGCACATCAATCGGACGTCCAGAACTCAAGTTATAAGCGTTTCCGCTCCGAGGGCCCGGTTGGTTCCGTGTTCGAACCAACCTGGCCATACCCAAAGTTCTCTGAAACCTTGAGTGTAATATATTGAAATGACTGTCTCGATCCAAGTATCACATCACAACTGATGGTGCATCGATCTGAGGTCCGTTGCCCAAGTTACGGGCATTTGAACAAACCTATCGATTTTAGGGGGTTTGGGCCCAGACCGACCCGGCCCGAGACCCCCTGGGTCGGCCGGAACCGGGTCGACCCGACCCGGTTATGGGTTCGGCCCATTAGGGCACGTCCCGCTGCGGGCGGCCCAGCGCAGGGGCCCAGCCCAGCGCGGGCGGCTCGGCGCTGGCCGAGCGGACACGGAAAGGGGGGGGTGTGCTGCCCCCGTCACTTTGTAACGGCGGCCCCCACGTGGGGGCCCGCTCCTTTGCCATCCGCCGGGGGTTACAAACCCCCAGACCTTCCCGATTTCGAGCGACCGTGATGGCCAACCGGTGAGCCATCGTGGGACCCCCCGCGGGGCCCGCCTTCCCTTGCGCCGGCGGCCGGATTTCTGGCCGCCCTTCCCTGCACCACCGCGGCCCTTGTCCGACCGGCGCGGCACGATGGCGCCGTGCCCCTCCACCGCGGCCCGACTCCGGTCATGGCTTCTTTCGGCCTCAATGGCACGGCGCGACGACGCCACGCTCCTTCTCCACGTTCCTACTCGTTCCCGCGTGGTGTCGTTGCACCACGCTGCCTTCGTTCCAAACCCCGATGGTGAACATCAACAAGGGGGAGGAGGATCGGCCATGTTTGTGTGGTCCGACCTCCTCCCATTAATTTGATAACAGGCGCATAAGGAGAATAAACAAGAACGCTAAAAGTCACGGACATAAAAACAAACCCCTACCTCGAAGAAGTCGTCGAATGAGGATCATCGCGGGAAATTGATGTCGCGGAAGACGGCGTCGCGGGACAAGGCTCCATAAACGTCGTCGGTGCTCACCCGATGAAGGATGCGGCGTGTCGTCGTTCTCCAGAAAAGGCGTCACTCACCAGCTGCAGAGAGAAGTGGAGAATACATGGTGATCTCCCCTTGCGGTGATGGAGTTCTTCTTCATAGACTCGGCATTCTTCGCAAAGGAGATGAAGTTCTTCAACCTTAGAGTATTTTCTTCCCCAAAATCTCAACACACATCCTCCAACCCGAATAAAATAAATAATTCTTATTTTATTAACACATTCCATGCATTTTCAAAACATCAAAATTCAAACTCAAAATTAAATTAATTGAATGGCATTAAACAATCAATTTAATTGTGAGAGTTGACATGTCATAAAAAGTGTTCCATAATTTTTATTTTACTCTTCAATTAATCCATTTATTTTTTTAGCAACCCTACCCGACCAAATGCAACTCCAGAAAGGGTCTTATTAAGAAATTATCGGTGTTGTGGTTTCATCGGTGCCCTCGGATTTCGATTCCGAGCACCAGTTCAAAAGTCAGGGAAACCCACTTGTTTGTTCACTGAACGTACCCGAGCTAAACTTCGGAAATTGATTCCGGGCACACTGGGCCTCGGAATCTTTTACCGTTAGAAACTTCATACTCGTAAAATCCCAAAGAAATTAAGAAAAAAGTTTCCTTGAAATTTAATGGTCTTTACATTACTCCCACCTCATGGATTTACGTCCCCGTAAAGATGCATCACAAACTAGGGAAACAAAAGTGGGTACTGTGAAGGCATCTGAGTCTCCCGCTCTCAAGTGCTCTCCTGGAGTTTCCCGTGCTGCCACCTGATGCGCAGTAGAGGAATCGACCACCCACGTAGGACCTGCTCCTGTCGTTCCTCGATCTCCACTGGGATCTCCGCAAAAGTCACCTCGTCCTCAATGTCCAGCTCCCCATAGTCGATGATATGTGTCGGGTCGTGCACGTATCTCCCCATCTGAGATACGTGGAAGACGTCGTGCACTCGGTGCAACTGAGGTGGTAGAGCCAGGCGATAAGCCACCTCGCCTATCCTACTGAGAACCTGGAATGGTCCTATGAAGCGCGGAGATAACTTTCTACCCCAGCCAAATCTCCGTAATCCACGTCGAGGTGAGACCTGCAAGAAAATGTGGTCGCCATCCTCGAACTCAAGTGGTCTCCGCCTCCTATTAGCATAAGACTTCTATCGGCTCTGAGCTATCCTCATCTACTCCTGGATGACCTGGACCTTCTCTGTCGTGTCCTGGACCATCTCTAGTCCCACAAGTGCGGACTCCCCAGGGTCTATCCAGCACAGAGGTGACCTGCAAGTTCGGTCGTACAATGCCTCATATGGTGCAATCCTTATGGTGGAGTGGTAGCTGTTGTTGTACGCAAACTCCGCCAAGGGAAGGTGATCCTCCCAACTGCGACCAAAGTCGAGGACACATGCACGGAGCATATCCTCGAGAGTCTGAATGGTCCTCTCCGTCTGACCATCCGTCTGAGGGTGAAAGGCAGTGCTCAGACGTAGTTGCATCCCGTATACCTCCTACAACCCCTTCCAAATTCGAGAAGTAAAGTGAGCATCTCAATTGGAGACGATAGATGAGGGCACACCATGAAGCCATACAATTTCATGAACATAGAGGCGTCTCAAGCTCTCCACTGAGCCCTGCTCTCTGATGGGTAGAAAGTGGGCCGACATGGTGAGTCGGTCAACAATCACCCAAATGGAGTCGTGACCTATGGAAGTACATGGAATTCCAGTCATGAAATCCATAGATATACCGTCCCACTTCCACTCCGGTACCTCCAAAGGTTGTACCAAGCCTGCTGGTACCTGGTGCTCCGCCTTCACCTGCAGGTAGGTGAGACATCGAGAAAGAAACTCTACTACAACCTTCTTCATACCCGGCCACCAGTGTTGTCGACTAAGATTATGGTACATCTTTGCCACACCTGGATGTATTGCTAAAGGGGAAGTGTGAAACTCTCTCAGCACCTCCTCCTGTAAAGCAGGTGGTACCATGGTACATCCTCTGAAAAGGACGACGTGTTCTCCTCCTGTAGAGAATCCATCAGGTGTCTGTCTTAAGGATATCTGTGCACACCGCATCTCACAGTCAACATCCCCACGTTGTGCCTCTCTGACCCGCTGAAGTAGTGAAGGTGTGATTGTGAGAGAATAAAGGAAGGTTTCCCCATCTCTATCCACGAAGGATATTTGCAAAGCGGCTAGCTGCTCTGTCACCTCTCCAAGTAGTTGAATGCCCGTCCTCCTGCTGAGAGCATCAGCTACTACGTTCCCCTTCCCAGGAGTATATACCATCTCAAATTCATAGTCCTGGAGAAACTCGAGCCATCGCCGCTGTCTCAGGTTCAGGTCCTTCTGTGAGAAGATGTACCTGAGACTCTGGTGGTCAAAAAAGACTGTTAAGTGCTCACCCATCAGATAGTATCGCCACATCTTCAGAGTGAAGACCATTGCTACTAACTCCAGGTCATGGGTAGCATAGTTCTTCTCGTGCTGCCTCAACTGTTATGATCTATAGGCGATCATTGCCCGCTCCTGCATCAGGACACACCCAAGTCTGGTCCCTGATGTGCCGCAGTAAACTACATACCCTACTCCCTCCTCTGGAAGCCTTAAGATGGTTGCACTAGTCAATCTCTATCTCAGCTCCTGGAATCTCTACTGACATCTATCTGACCACACAAAGGGTTTTCCCTTCTTTGTTAAAGCTAAAAGTGGTGCTGAAACTCTGGAGAAGTCGGGAACAAATCTTCGGTAGTACCCTACCAAACCTAAGAAACTCTGAACCTCCGTCACGCTCCTGGGTGGCTCCCAAGAAAGCACATCCTTGATCTTTGCAGGATCCACCGCAACTCCCACCTCAGAGATGACGTGTCCTAAGAAGTGGATCTCTCGAATCCAGAACTAACACTTCAAGAGCTTACCATAAATCCGGTGCTCTCGGAGTGTGTCCAGCACAACTCACAAGTGGTAGGCATGCTCCTCCTCAGTAGTCGAGTATATCAATATGTCGTCGATGAAGATCACAACAAATCTATTGAGGTAAGGATGGAAGATCCTGTTCATGAGACTCATAAACACTTCTGAAGCATTGGTTACGCCAAAAGGCATAACTAAGAACTTAGTGGCCATACCGACATCTGAAAGCCATCTTCTGCACATCCTCATCTCGAACTCTGAGCAGATGATAGTCTGACCTAAGGTCTATCTTTGAGAACCATCATGCTCCCTTGAGCTGATCGATGAGGTCATCAATCCTCGGTAGCGGATACTTGTTCCTCACGGTCACCTGGTTCAGGCGATGGTAATCGACACACAATCTCAAGCTCTCGTCCGCCTTCTTGGAGAACAAAATCAGGGAAGCCCAGGGTGAAACACTGGGTCGGATGAATCCCTTGCCCTGCAAGTCCTCCAGCTGTACCCGCAGCTCTCAAAGCTCGGCAGGAGCCATCTGATATTCTGGAGTGGATATCGAGGCAATCCTGGGGTACATTTCAATATAGAATTCTACCTCTCTGCGAGGAGGTAGTCCTGGAACGTCGTTAGTAAAAACATCCACATACTGATCCGCCACTACAGGAAAACTCGGACTCCGCACGTCAACTGCTCCTAGGATGAGGCTAGCTAACTGATGAGTGATCGGATGTCCTCTCCTCTGTGTGAGTCCATCCTGCACTTCAAAGGCTCCCTTCTCGCCGGTGAATGTGAACCTGCTCCCATCGGTGGGGACACACCGCAGCTTGCACCTAATACAGTCGATCTGAGCATGAACTGTAGATAACCAATCTATGCCAAAGATGACGTCGTAAGGCCTCAACGCCGCTACAAGAAGATCCCATCCAAAGCTCTCACCTCCTAGAGTAAGCTCACACTGTCGGCAACAGTGCGTAATCGTTGAGTCTGCTTTCGTAGGAGTCTCTAGCCGTAAGGATCAAGCCAACGGCTCTATCAGAATCTCTGAGCTCTGAACAAGGGCAGCGACAATGAAAGAATGACTCGCACCTGTGTCTATAAGAACTGCAGCAAGGGTAGAGTAGACACAGATAGTACCTCTAATCATCTCTAGTGCGTTGTGGTCGTAAGCCTCCACTTCCTGAAGCTGAGCCTGCCTCTATCCGCTAGCTCCCTATGGTCGGGGTGGACCTCCTGGTGGTGGTCCCTCAACTTCGGTTGTTCCTCTGCACGGTGGGTCGAACAGTCCCGAGCCATGTGGCCCTTTCTGCCGCATGCATAGCACTGACTGGCTCTACCGCGTGTGCCCCGCACCTCTGAGCCAGTATCTTGAGGTCGTCTGCCTGATGGTCTGGTCCTCTTGGACCCATGTGACATCCGTCGACTACCAGCTGTAGAAGACTCTGCTATGTGTTGCCCTGGGGTAGGTCTCGCTACTGGTGTAGGCTCAGTAAGAAAGCTCTCTACCATAAGGGCTCGCTCCAGTACTCCTGCATGTGTCGTAATGCTGAGGGAGATCATCGATGCCCTGATCTCATGCTTCAGACCCTGATCGAAGGTCTGAGCCCGGAAGAATGGGTCTCATACCATGTCTGTGGAATATCGCGAGAGATCGGTAAATCTCGCCGAGTACTGGGATACCGTCATGCTACCATGCCGCAGCTGTAGTAGCTCCTGAATGCGCACCGCACGGAGGGTGGCTGGGATGAACTCCGACCGAAAGAGGCTCTAGAAGTCCAACCAAAGGAGAGATGCCTCGTCATGCATCTGGAGCATCAGGCTCCACCATCTACCTGCTGCCGCGTGCAAAAGACTCGCTGCAAGGATCACTATGAGGTTAGCTGGTGTCCCTACTAGTCTGAAGACTAGAACTACTCCCTCCAGCCAGTCCTCCGCTGCCTAAGGGTTTTTATCCCCGTAGAACCTGGGCGGTCTCTGACGCTGAAACTCGTGTAGTGCACTAAGGCGACGTGCACTCTCAGCGGCTGGTGCTGGTGGCATCGGTGGCTCAGCAGGTAGAGGCACCGCTGATGCCTCCGCTGTAATAGGGCCCTGCATCGAGGCCTCGTCGCTCGGTGGGCTGTCGTCTCGCACAAAGCTCAAAACCCTAGATGGCTACCATCATGGGGCCATCCTGAAAAGAAATAGGTGTGCCACGGTCAATACAGTATACCTGGTAAGCTGACACAAAGTAATCACAAAGAAAACTTTTGAAACACACATGCAATCAATGTTTTCATGCATTGAGTCGGAAATCAGAAGTCAGGGTCCTCGTGTATGGATACGTCGGCCGCCGCACCAACACTAGACTCTCTGGACTGATAACCACACTCAATACCCTTAACATTATTACTTTACATAGAAGAAAGATCAGATCCCTGAGTTTTGCGGTAGAATTGAACTCCTCTGATACCAATTTGTCACGACCCGTCCTCGGGGCCCGTGTCGTGACTACCCCAAGCCCGCCTCCCATAGGCCATGGGATTTCGACTAGCACCAAAGGCGTAAATCCCGATAAAAGGGGAGAAATTTCCTTTATAAAGAAAACAAACACCATGGAGTATGCAAACTGAAGTAAACACTAAGTGAAATGAGTACAAAAGTAGTGCTGGAAAAGTAAATGGGCCAGAATACAAACCCAAACTGAAAGTGCAGTATAACTGAAAAGTAAAGTACAATAACTGAAAGACAAAGCAGCAACCACCAGGACATCCTCCAGAAACCCCACCTGAAGGGTGGGTACAGATAGTCTCCTCTGCTCCTCGGCTCCAGCCGTTCGCTCCGAGTACGTCTTGTCCAGTGATCCGCCTCCAGGTATTGTCCAACTCCACGAGCTCCTACCTCTATCAACTCTATCCGACGTCTACATCCAACACAATGTAGTGCGGGTATATCCCATGTAGGGGTGAGTATACGCTACTCAGTAGGGACCCCGAGACCCCCGAAGGTCTCTCAGAATCCACGAAGGATAAACCACAAAGGAAAGATACAATCACAAAGTATCAACCAACTCTACTTAGGTATATGCCCATACATATACCTAAGTCATCAATTCCAGCTCAGCTCCAGGACACGAGCCCAAGTACAACCCAATCCACACAAGAAAGTATAACTCAATCCACATAGGAAAGTACGACTCAATCCACACAAGAATGCATAATCAAATCCACACAGGAAAACAAGTCAATCATATCGAGGATAATGATTGAAATTCAAGACTCGGCTCACATAGGTATTCCACAATAATAGAGAGAGATTAGATGACCAGATGTAGCCACTATATTATCTAAATTTTTGGACCCACACAGGATCGATAGGTACTAACCCCCACAGTGACCCACACAGGATCGATAGGTACTAACCCCCGCAATGACCCACAGATGATCTGACCCGCACAGGATCGGTATGCACTGACCCACACAGGATCGCTGAGCGCTGACCCACATAGGATCGGTAAGCACTGACCCACATAGGATCGCTGAGTGTTGTAGTCTTCGTCGTCGAACCCACGGAGGATTCTAGTACAATCATCATCGTAGTCGCAGTAGCAGCTAGCTCTAGGGTCCCTACACACAGCAAGCTCGTTTCTAGGAGGGTCTGATCCATGAGTCAAGGGGTTGATACATAAACTGTCACGAAGTCCAGATTTGATGTATCGCAAAGTTCCGTCTCTTCAATAGGAACTCAATGCAACAGACGGCGCGTCAATCGGACGCCCGGTCTGAGAGTTATTGGCTTTTTCGTCCCAGGGGTTCAGTTGGTTTTTAAGTCAAAACCAACCCGACCGTACTCCAACTACATCCAAACCTCAAGAGGAGTAATCCAAAATAACCGTCTCACTAATAGGAATTCATCAAAGTCGACGGCACGTCAATCGGACGTCCGGAGCTCAAGTTATAAGTGTTTCCGCTCTGAGGGCCCGGTTGGTTTCGTGTTCGAACCAACCCGGCCATACCCAAAGTTCTTCGAAACCTTGACTGTAATATATGAAAACGACCGTCTCGATCCAAGGATCCCATCGCAGCTGACGGTGCATCGATCGGAGGTCCGTAGCCCAAGTTACGGGCGTTTGAAGGAACCTGTCCCATTTTAGGGGGTTTGGGCCCGGACCGACCCGACCCAAGACCCCCTGGGTCGGCCCGAACCGGGTCGACCCGACCCGGGACCGGGTCCGGACCATTAGGGTGTGGCCCGGACCGGCTGGCGTGGCCTGGCCCAGCCAGCGCGGCCCCGCCCGGCCGGCGGGGCCCGGCCTGTCGCGGGGGCCCGGCCCAGCACGGGCGGCCCGACCCGGCCCGATGCGGCCGGTCCGGCCTGGGCGGCTCGGCGCTGGCTGAGCGGGGTGGCTCGGTGCTGGCCGAGCAGACATGGAAAGGGGGGGCGTGCTGCCCCCATCTCTTTGTAACGGCGGCCCCCACGTGGGGGCCCACTCCTTTGCTAGTCGTCGGGGGTTACAAACCCCCGGCCCTTCCCAATTTCGGCCGGCCATGATGGTCGGCCGGTGAGCCGCTGCGGGAGCCCCCGCAGGTCCCGCCTTCCCTTACACCGGTGGCCAGATTTCCAGCCGCCCTTCCCTGCATCGCCGCGGCCTTAGGTCGTGGCCCTTGTCCGACCGGCGCCGCGCGACGGCGCCACGCCCCTCCGCCACGGCCCGACTCCTGTCGCGGCTTCTTTCGGCCTCAACGGCACGGCGCGACAGCACCGCGCTCCTTTGCCGCATTCCTCCTCGTTCTTGCGCGGTTTTGTTACACCGCGCCGCCTTCGTTCCAAATCCCGATGGTGAACATCAACAAGGGGGAGGAGGATCGGCCGTGTTTGTGCGGTCCGACCTCCTCCTGTTAATTTGATAACAGGCGGCTAAGGAGAATAAACAAGAATGCCAAAAGTCACGAACAAAAAAACAAACCCCTACCTCGAAGAAGTCATCGAAAGAGGATCGTCGTGGGAAATTGATGTCACAGAAGATGGTGTCGCGGGACGAGGCTCCGTAAACATCATCGGTGCTCGCCCGATGAAGGATGTGGCGCATTGTCATTCTCTGGAAAAGGCGTCACTCACCAGCTGCGGAGAGGAGAAAAGAGGGCACGATGATCTCCCCTTGCGGTGACGGAGTTCTTTGTCATAGACTCTGCGTTTTTCGCAAAGGAGATGAAGTTCTTCAACCATTGAGTATTTTCTTCCCCAAAATCTCAACACACAACCTCCAACCCGAATAAAATAAGGAATGCTTATTTTATTAACACATGCCATGCATTTTCAAAACTTCAAAATTCAAACTCAAAATTAAATTAATTGAATGACATTAAACAATCAATTTAATTGTGAGAGTTGACATGTCATAAAAAGTGGGAGGTGGGTGTGTTACACATTTATGGGGGGTTGCCAACATAAAGAGGGAGTTTAGGGAATTTGAAGGGGTGGGGCTTGTGTGGGCCCCACCTCACTAATATCCTACCAAGAGTTAAGATTTTAGTGGGTCCCACACAACTCCCTCACATGGGTGGTTAGCTCCACCCAACTTCCATCCTTAGGATTTAATCACTTAAAAATAAATAAAATAAAAAGTGTTCCACAATTTTTATTTTACTCTTCAATTAATCCATTTATTTTTTTAGCAACACTACCCGACCAAACGCAAATCCAGAAAGGGTCTTCTTAAGCAATTATCGGCATTGTGGTTTCATCAGTGCCCTTGGATTTCGATTCCAAGCACCGGTTCAAAAGTTAGGAAAACCCGCTCGTTCATTCACTGAACGTACCCGAGCTAAACTTCGGAAATTGATTCCGGGCACACTGGGCCTCGGAATCTGGTACCGTCAGAAACTGCATACTCGTAAAATCCCAAAGAAATTAAGAAAAAAAATTCCTTGAAATTTACGGGTCTTTACATATAACCTGTATTCATAGTGATATAAATATCACCAAAACCAATGACATCAGTAGAATCTCCATTTTTCATCTTCAATATACCAAATTCACCATCTTCATATGAATAAAATAATACCCTCTTCAATTTAATATGGAATGATGTTATGGAATAAATAACCCATTCGGTGTACAAATCTGACCTATGATAATAAAAACCAACTAAAAGTAAATCACCCTTACCGTGTATAAGACTTACACCAGTATCATATGAATGGGTAATGTGCGCTTTATTTTCCTCCTTATGCCTTTTCAATACATAGTAATTTCTATGCAAATGACCCTCCTTGTCGCAAAAGCTTCACTTTACCTTTCTTCTTGTCTTCGACTGACCTCTCATATTACTATGTCTATCTACCATAGATAGAATATCACTATTACCTAAAGATTCACCATCATTGTTCTTTATCCAAGTCTTATTTGTAAACATTGATGAAATCACATCATCCAACGTCATTTTATATTTCCCGAACAATAATGTGGTGATGATATTATTATATGAATTAGATAATGATCCTAAAAGAATCAATGTATTTTATTCTTATACCATTTTAATAAGTATCGTGTTACCTTTAACATCGTTATTGACCACTACTGAATACAGCTCCATCATAATTTTATTGAACTCATCCATATGGTTACCAAAATATCAATTCTCTAGAGTTCACAAATGATACAATCATTTTTTCGGATATAAATGATTTTTGAGGGATATCAATTTATACCATATTTCATGCTTTTCCTAGCTCTCCTCTGGATCTATCAGATTCATCACTTCCCAAATTTTATTATCACCCAAATACATTTTTATTTTACTTGTCATCAACTCTCATATACTGAAATCCACCAACACTCATCATCTCTAACTTTTATTATTTTTTCTTCAACACATTAAATGTCTTCTCAAAGGCTAAAATATTTTTAACTCATTGTTTCCATAGAGTAAAATCATTTTTCCCATTAAACATTTCAATGTGGGTAGAAATCAATCGACATGAATCGCCAATATATGATCATCAAGTAACATGAATAACCTCCTCAAATATCAGTTGTTGGATCAGAAGTGGATCATCCTGAGTATAAAATCTCAGTTGCAACAAATATATTGTGACAATTTCCAATGAAAAGGGAGAGTAAAAAAATAAGAGTAGAAAATACATAGGGACACATAAATTAAATTTGGAAAAACCCCTCTAATGTGGAGGGTTAAAAAAGCATGGGGAAACCTAGAAATAATATACTATGATTCAGAGAGTAGATAAAATCCAAGCAGAATCCCAAACATGAATTACAAATATATCATTGAAAACATGTGTGAAATTCAAACTTTGATACTCCGTCATCGGCTCTTTGAAAATCACCTCGTGAAAAGATGTCACCCTTTGGAGATCAAAACCAAACATGCAATATCGTTACAACACCTCATTTCGCAACATGATTTGTTTCCGCCCATTGCTTCCCACACCCAAAAATCACCACCCACATATCTACTACACACTACCTGATTTTTCCTCTCTGTGTGCATCACCCCTATCAGTCCCTTTTAAAAGAAAAGGAAACCCTAAAATTCATGTTCTTTGCAACATCCTTTCAAGTATTCAAAAGAGATAACAATGATAATATCTTAAGAAGGATATTAGTGATAAATAGTGATATGTTTAAAATATCTTTATGCAATTAAACCATACGTGGAAGGTTTGAAAAAATAAAACCCCCAAAATTATGGTGAATCACAATAGGTTTCAGAGTAATATTATCAATATTCCTTTTTTATTTTATTTTATGTGTTATATGAAGGAAAATCCATATATCGTGAGTTCTTCTAATATGCTTATCGTACATCGTACTATTGATAATTGGAGTAATGGTCTTTTAATTTTTGGTTTTATATCATCAAAATATCACTTCACTAATCATTTTTTCCACACCTTTTTATTTTAAATTTCATATTTCAATTATTAAATTTAGATGTAATTACTTTGGGTTGGCCAAATAAATGTGCATAGAATGAAAATAAAATAAGGGTTGTAGGGAGGGATAGGGAATCAGTGAAGGATATCAATTTGTGAGTTTCACAACCATAGTTCAGCCCTTTAACATGATGAAAAAAAGGATTTTACTGTGCTAAAAATGTGTTGTTTTTATTTGCACTGTTAAAGGGGGTTCGTTATTAACACTAAAAAAGCACTAATAAAGACCCCCTTTATGTGTGCTAGTTTAGTGCAGATAAAATCACCCCTTTATCAACACTTTTATTAGTGGTGATAATGGTGCCTTTTTATCAGTACTTTCATTAGCACTGACAAAGGCCCACCTACTATAGTGTACTATTTTAATTAGAGCACACTACAACAAATTCACCTGTAACTAGTATCAAAATACCCTAATATGAAAATACATAATTTTATTGAAATAAAATTTACATCACAAATAAAAAAACAAATATATACATTTCAAACAATGTTTTGTATTATTATGTTTGCAATTACTATCCTCAAACATTTAAAAACATTAATGTTTCTTCATCTTGGGCACACCCGTTACCCCCTCTCATAAAAGCCCGACCATGGTATCAGTTTCCCAATAAACCACCCCAACCCAAGAGAATGAATCCACCTATATATGAAAACAAATATTATATTATAAATATTATAAATAATTAAATTAAACATAATTATGAAAGAATACATTAATAAAATGTCAATTTAAAATAAAAGGACACACTTAGTGTTATACTAGTCACATCATGAATTAGATTGATTTAGGGTTGATTTCTACACGTCACAAATGACTTACAGATCATTTTCATAAAGTATCAAAATATTTCCAATGTGTTTAATTGGTTTTCAGTATTTCACTTGTTATTTTTACTAAAATTAATGTCGATTTTAAATAAAAAGACACACATGAAGTCATATCGGTCAAACTATGCATCAGATCGAGGTGAAACTAATTCATACATGCCACAAATGACTTATGGATAATTTTTCTAAAATATCAAAACAATCAAAATATGTTTTCTTAGTTTTCAATATGTCACTTGTGTTATTTACAAAAATGTCATTTCAAATTGGAAACATGCATTTGAGTCATATCAGTCGCATCATGTGTCGGTTTGACAAGATATTTCTTTATACACATCAAAAATGACTTCTGAATTTATTTTCTAAATTAGTAATACAATAAGATAACGTTTTCTTGGTTTTTAGTGAGTGACAAAATTTTTGAACTAAAATATCAATTTTATACTGATAATGGATTTTTTGAGTCATACGGGCCACACCATACATCAGATTGAGGTACAATTGATTCATACACATCAAAAATGACTTATAGATCATTTTCTTAAAGTACCAAAAAATATGAATAATTTTTCTCAGTTTTTTGTATGTCACTTGTTCTTTTTGCAAAAAGTAATGTCAATTTTAAATAAAATGACCCATTTAGAGTAATAGAGGTCACACCATGCATCAGATTGAGGTGCAGTTGATTCTTACAAATTAAAAATGACGTATGGATCATTTTTATAAAGTATCGAAATAATCCAAATGTATCTTCTCAGTTTTCAATATGTTACTTGTTATGTTTACTAAAATTAATGTCAATTTTAAATAAAAAGACACACTTGGAGTTATACCAGTCACATCGTTCATTGGATTGAGGTTTGGTTGATTCTTACATGTCCCAAATAATATATAGATTGTTTTGCTAAAGTATCAAAATATTCTGAATGTTTTTTCTTGATTTTTAGTATGTTAATTTTTCTTTTTACTAAAATTATTGTCAATTCTAAATAAAAAGACACACTTTGAGTCATATAGGTCACATCATGCATCCGATTGAGTTTTTTATGATTTCTACAAGTTAGAAAAGACATATGGATTGATTTAATAATGTATCAAAACAATTATAAGTATTTTTTATTCATTTTTTATTTTGTGATGTGTGTTTTGAACTGAAATGTTGATTTTAAACTAAAAACTTACAGTCTGAGTCATACCAAGGACACAATGTATCAGATTGTGATGTAGATGATTGAGTATGAAATATGTGTTTTACTTTAAAATAACAACAAAAAGATTGAAAATATATAACATGTTCCCTTCTAATGTAAGAGAAACCCCATGCTCCCTGAAGCACTTCATGTTTCATGTAGCATGCGGTTTTCTCTTCCATTAAAACAGAACATGTTCTTTCTTTTATGGATGGTTGTAACTAGTTGAAAGAAAAATACGACTTCCCAATAGTTCTATGAAAAAACTAAATAAGTATTTGATAAAAATGATAAAGAGATTAACTTACAATTAGTAGATAAAATGATTAAAAAATTAATTAAATAAGTAATAGGAATTCAAATTTCATGATGGTTGTATACATTCTTGATCCATTTCATTATTTTCATTATTTCAGTTGTAGCCTCAAAGTCCAATCTTGCATGGGTATGAGAAACCCTAAAAAAGCCACCCGACCTCAAGAAAAATAATCCATCAGTAAAAGAAAATAATTATTATGTTAGTAATACTATAAAGAAATAAATTAAATATAAATATTAAACAATACCTTAATAAAATATCAATTTCAAACTGAAACCATATAAGTTGAGTCATACCAGGTATAATGTGTATGTGAATGATCATAGTAAAATACTGAATTATCCTTTTTGACAAATCCATTTCTTTATAATATCTATAAAAAATAAGAAAATAAGTATCAGATAAAAATGATGAGGAAATTATCTAAAAAAGTTGATAAAATGATGAAAAAATTAACTAAATAAGAAGTATGAAGTCACATATTCATGATATATATTTACATTCTAACATCAGGTATAATTCCCATTCATTTTTAAATAAATCTATTTCATCTTGTGCATATGAGAATTTTTTATTGTCGAGTAAGTACTAAAAAAAAATATAAATTCAAAAAGGATTAATAAATATTTTAAATTAAATAGTAATTATCTTCAAAAATACCTCTTTGGGGAGGCTAGTTTATTGATGGTATATTATATCTCCCATAAATTTACAAACATAATAACAATAATATTTTCTATTTTTTGTTTCATACACTGCAGAAACATTAAGTAAAATAAGTAATTTTTTTAATATGTGTTATGATATTGAAATATTAATTTATATACCCTGATACTTATCCACTTGTAAAAGTCGACAGGCTCATTGTGGGCATGTATTTTCCTCATTTCATGATTTTGATGATATTTAAACACTACCCTATCATACTAGAATTATCATTAAAACATAATATAAAATATATAACTTGAAGATTATTTCTATGATGTTGGATGTAGTGTATTACAAATTTAGAAATGTCATCACATGTGGTTGGATTATTGGGTATTGATGCAGTGAATCCAAATAATAAATCTTTATAGTATAAAAAATGATCGCAATAAGTCCACAATCCTTCCTAAAAATAAAAAGGAACAAGTAATGAAAGGAATGAAAATGTATTTGATATGATTAAATTGTAGATTATTACCCCTACATAGTTAGTATCAATAAGAGTTTGTCATCCATAAGTTTGATTTCAAATGATGCAGCCAGTTTTTCCACTATTTCATCAATTTTAACTAATTCCATTTTTTTGGTATGTAGAAGTGGCATGAGGACTAATGATTACATATTTATGTTCATACTGTAATACCTTCAATTTCTATTCATATATTATCCTAAAAATATATAAATTGTATTTAGTCATAATTAACATAGTAGATTAGATATTGGAAAAACAAATCATGAAATCACACCACATGCATACATTTACAACTGAGACTCCTATCCAATCATATGTTAGGATTTAATCTACATTCTCAAGATAAATGTAGTATGTAATGGACACTCCATGCATTTGTTCTTAAAAATAAACTATGTGATTACTACCACTTTGAAACCTTGTATTCACATGAACCTTAAATGTTAGTAAATGTGGATATTGAACAGGCAAGGTAAAGGTGCTTTATGAAGATATTTTTGATCAGTTGGTTGATCCTTTAGATGGTTTTGATTCAGCCTTTTATTTCACCCCATCCCTTTGTCTATCTATAATAAAATTTATCTATTCTGCCCTTTTTTCATTAATTTTTAAAGGATTAGCATGAAAAATAAATTTGAAATTAATACCTCCTTATAGATAGGTTTTTCACAAGATCTGATGACCATGCTATGAATGTTCCAATATCTTGGTCGATTGTATGAATATCTACATCATCAAGTGGAACATATAGCTCTTAGTGCTCGGTTCATGAGCTATATTAATCCCCACTATCATATGACTTGTTGGAAGTTTTCTATCATGTAGTGTGTCTTTTTGGATATTGAACATGACAGCCCTTGAAACAAGAAGATAAGTGGGTGTTGAAAGATATAAATCACAGTAATTTTTACCCTATATAATATTAGTACAGGAAAGGTATGAGTGTATTCATGATTCTCTTTTCACAGAAACAATTATGAGAATATTTATAACCTCGTCTAAGAAATATCTTTGAGTGGAATGGCTTGCCTCAAAGCTATTTGGGGAGGGGGGATCTTTATACAGTGGTTTTTCTTGAGTTTTTTCTTCTCTTCACTCCCCCCATAAAATTTTCCAGAAAATCAGGCTTCAAATGAAATTTTTCTTCAAGGTAATTTAATTGTACCTAAATCTATTCCATTTTTTATCATTATTATCATATTCTATTATATTTTAAAAATATGTTCGGGGTGCCACCCTAAAACCAGCACCTCTTACATGAGCATACTATTCTAACCGCTTCATGGCCACTGATAGTAGGTATTCATCCATTATAGTTTTTGATGATTCTAGTGTCTATGTTGGATAGAAAATATAGGAAAATAATTAATCATAGTTATGTAATAGAGATTTAAAGAAAAAGAGAATTTATCATGTCATACATATACAGGATTCCCACATTTTTTTGTGTTTTCATTTATTAGTATCCCATATTTATTTACATGAGCCTCCTTCCAAAGAACATGAAGTGTAATTGAAGTGGATTTTGATTTTGATTCATCAATGTAGATATAAATAAAGTAACATAATTATGTTGTTGTTTTAAGTCACATATAAGTTTTATGGTATATTTAAAATATGTACCAATTGATTCAAGTGAAGCGTACCCCATTATTACTTTACGATAGGGCTAGGTTGGTTTTTCTAGCCATTCATTTTTTTGAACACAATTGATGTTTAATAAATTAAAAATTCTTAATAAAATTTATTAATACATGTATTTTCAAAAAAAATTATTACCATCCACAATGTATCAACAAAGATATATTCTCATGATTTCCAGTAAACGTACCCCACACTTCTTGGCTTATTAGGTGTTCATTCAAATGTGGTGGGTGGAGATTTATTTTCCATTCATCATCATTTAGATGAAATTTCATTAGAATTATACCAAATCCTATGTGAGCCTTTCCAGAAAGTATAAATACAAATTTCTTGTGGGATTCATCTACTATAAATGCACTCTCCAAGGGATAACTAAGAGTAAGTCAATGTTTTGTTATATTATTTTTTAGTAAAATAAAGAAAGTGTTGGGGAAAAATACCTCAAGATAACATTGAATAATTTTCAGGTTGATTGTATTTGTTGATGAAAGCGGGTTTCCATGGTTAGTTATGGAGTTACAGAGATTTTGTTGAAAATTTTTGTTGAAAAAGATCCAAGAAAAAGGAATGGGTGCTATGGAGGTGGTAAAAAAATATCGTATACAAGGTGGCATCGTTTCCCAGTGTTTGCCAAAATTTTGGGCCTCAAAATTATTAAAATAGAGAAATGTGTTTTTTGGAAAAGGAATTAAGATGCAAGATTGAAGGTGATTTGGAAATTTGTGTGCAAGGCATGTGTTTGGGATCACTACATGGAAAAATGGAAAATGCTTGGATCACATGAAAGATTTGAAATTTGCGTGAAATATGAGTTTGCGGGAAAGGGACTTTCTCACCAAATGTGACGTCAAATGTGGTTTTGCACACTCAAATAAGATCTTACGTGATTATAAGAATATGCTTTAGTATCTTGCGCACAGGGTTATCCGAGTCTATAAATAGGCAGTTAACCCCCTCATTTGAGTATCCCAACACTTAGAGAGAATTTTAGCTCTGAAGCATGTATGAACTGTATGCAAAGGGATTTGCATATAAGAAGGGATTTTGTGTGAAAGCAGGGTTTGTGTGTAAGAAGAGAGTTTTTTGTAAGAATAGGTTTGCACACAAAATGTAAAAGTTGCGTGAAAGTTGGTTTTTCACGACAAAGGAAAATGTTGTGTGCAAAGTGATAAAGTTGCGCTCAAGGCACCCCAAGGTTGTGTGAAAGATTGAGGTTCCCCAGTACTTCTGTGGTAAAGAGGTATTCATCAGTGGATGAAATTTAGACTTCAACAGAGAATCTACATACAGTGGAGGATGCATTCATTAGTGATAACAAAGGGACCTACAATTCCATAAACTGTGAGTGGATCCCTTCCAAGAGTATTAAGAAAAGGAAGAGGAAAAAAGGAGTTCCTTTCCACCATTAGTGAGCCAGAGAAAGAGATATAGGTAGTGACCCTTGGGAATGCAGTGATAAGAACCTAAACCTTCTAAAGGTAGTGAGCCTAGGTATAGCAGTGATCTATCCAAAACCTTGTACTTTGGTTGTGAGCTTTAGTGAATTTGATACATCAGCACATCACTAGTGTATGCTCCTTAGATGTGCCCCAATGAGGGTGAACCAAGTAAAATCAATGTCTCCCATGCATGATTCCATTTATATTCATATATTGTTATGGGTGAAGGAGAGAAGATTGTTTGGTTTAATGACTAAACAAGATCCAAAGGGGTAGTAGTTTTAATCTATCATTCCATGATTCACACCCACACCTTAGGGTATTCGATCTAGTGGAACTAACATAAAGGATATCATAATATTACCATAATCTCTTCCCAAAATAGTGTCTTAAGAATGGGAACAACATGGTTCCATAAAGATACGCCAATCATCATGTGATGTTGAGTGATGAGACACATGAAACTACTGAACATTTCCTTATTGGGGATTACAGGTTGGTCATGCACATTCCATCCGACCACGAATTTGATGTATTTTCTTTTCACCTTCATAATTTTTCCAAACCCCATCCCGCTACAACACTATTCCTTTTTTGGGACATCATTTCTTATCCCTATACCATTTCCTTGAGTTCAACATCATTAATATGTTGTTCCTATTGATTTGTAGTATTGACATGTGAAGAAGTTCATTGTTCCTTTGCACAGGGTGCAGTAGCAGGTTGAGAAACCTGTTATTCCTTGAGATTGGGAGTATTTGAATGTGCAGAAATCATTATCTACAGAAATGGTTCAAAATTTAATTTAGATTATGTAAATGAAGAAGTGAACGGATAATAACATGAGGTAACACAATTTGTATTATAAATAAATATAACATGATTATTGAACTCTCTTTTTTTTAAAGGTTGAAGTGATTTGACCTCACTATCAAGTATCAAAAATCCCTTAATTGTGGTCTCCTATGATATACAAGACCTCGTCTACATCGGAAAAAATATGAAATGATTATGATGTCCAAATCAAAGGGTTACCCTTCGTTAAATTTTCATCTAACCCTTCAATTTTTTTTCTCGATAACAGAACAATTGAAAACTTTAAGTTTGCAGGATGTGGAACCTAAAATAATTTCACTACCTATTATTCTATTATAAATGGTTTGTCTTTGTACCCATCCTTACTAAAATCCACTTTCCCAAATCCCTATTCATCTATTTTAATAACCCTCTTGTTATCAACCCACTTGCATTGAAAAATAGACAATTGGAATGTTGTATAATTCAACTCTCATATTTGTTTGATGATGAAAAAGTATGAAATATTTTCATAAATTGGATTTTTGTCCTTGGTACCAGATACATTCATCGATTCAACCACAAGTGTAACTCCACTATTTTTCATGGTACTTCCTTTATCATGTTTATTTTTATAGTATGTATAGCCATTAATTACATAACCATTATAAGATAATATAGGCACACTTGGTCCTCTAGCTACCCATCAAAATTGTTCTGAAATTGAATCTGGATTTTCATCTAACTCCTTAAAAATATTTTCTTAAAACCATTTTATAAACTATTGATTATTTGTATTTGAAATACATATTTCATCCCATGATGGATTCAAATACCTATGAATTTCTTTGTGGGTATCAATATATAGAGAAAACACTAAACGGTTATAAAAAATGTAAAGGTGGGAGTGCTCTCGATTTGTAATATTGATTGTGACAACAACTATTTCATAAATTTCTTCACCCAAAAGCCACCCAGTGTGATGTGATTTTGATAGAACAATTCTTTCTACACCAGATAGGTAATCAGTACAGAATTCAACAAATTCCTCAGTAATATATCATTCTTCAGTATAACCCTATGTTTGACATTAATTTTTGACATTCCCTTTCAAAATTTTCATAAACCATCCCATGGGGTATATTCATCTATAATGTATAAGACCACACAGTTGAATATCTCTCCCCAAGTTAAACATCAAGTGGACCATCATATCAAACAATGATGATGGGAATAAAATTTCTAATTTTCATAATATGGTAGTAATTTCTTTTTCCAATGTTGGAAATTTTATCGGGTCTATAAATTTTTTGCGTATATATTTGAAAATGAAATAAATAATTTTTAATGTATGAGAGACATTCTTAGAAAAAATAAAATGCAAAGATACATGCATTAGATCTTGCATAAAAACATGACAGTCATGTTATTTCAGACCCTTAAAATTTAAATTGGTCATTGACATGATATTCCTGATATTCTATGAATACCCCTCTAGATAATTTACATCTTTCAAGAAGTTGAAAAACTAATATCTCTTCTACCTAGAAAGAGTGTAATCAGCTGGTGGAAGAAACATTTCTTTTTCACTATTCACTGGCACCAAATCATCATGTATTCTCATGACAATCATGTCCAACCTAGCATTAATTTCATCATTTTTTTACTAGATTCATGTAGTAACGTGCCAATGAAACTATCAGATGGATTTTTTTCAACATTCATAACATCATGAAAATATCAAATGTATAGACAATTCCATTATGGCAATTAAAAAATGGATATCTTTTTTCAACTATTTTTTTTAAGGTTTTTAAAAAAATGTTTACCAAAAGTAGTGTCCATATATTTTACTTTCTTAAATTGTTGATCACTTGTTAATGGATAAAATGTTGTATGTACTTATGCACTCCCATTGAATGATTTTTTTCAAGATTGGTACTTATGTTTCCGAGGTATAAATCTATGATGTCCTAGAAATATAGTCTTTGATGAATGTTTAAACCTAATTTACTATGTACCTTGTTCACAAATGGGACACCCTTTATTTTCTTTAATTTTATATCCTAAAAAATTTCCCTAAGTATGAAAGTCATTTACTGTCCCATACAATACAGATCTCAACATGAAATCTTCATTTTTGTATAAATCATACAATGTAACACTTGAATCCCATAATAATTTTAAATATTCGGTCAATGGATCCAAATAAACATCAATATCATTACCTAGTTGTTTTGGTTCTGATATAAGCATAAATAACATAATGTGTTTTTCTTTCATGCATAACCATGATGGAAATTTATAATTTACCAACATAACCGACCATGTACTATGAGTGATGCTTTGAAAACCAAAAGGATTCACTCCATCTACAGATAGCACAAGACAAAGTTTTCTTGTATCATTTCCAAATTTAAGATACTCATGATCAATTATCTTCCACTGAGGAGAGTCTATTGGGTGAAGAAGATTCCCATCATTATTTCCTATATCTATGTGCCACATCAATTTCCTTAAAGTATCCTCACTTCTATATAGTCTCGTAAACCTTGGAATGATTGGAAAGTATCGTACAAATTTCATAGGACTCGACGCATCTTTCTTGTATCGAGAATCAACTCACTTTGGGCATTCATTATGTGATTTTTGATCCTTAAAAAACAGTATATAGTCATTTGGACATGCATGTATTCCTTCATAGATCATATCCATTGAATGTTACATTTTTTTAGTGTCATATGTTCAGATATGAAGATCATTATCTTCTGGGAGCATATCAATCAAGAGAGCAAGTGGCTTAGTAAAGTTGGTGTCACTCGATCTGTTTCCATCTTTTAAATTAAACAGACTCAGTATAGCTCACATTGCTGTATATTTTGTGCAACTAGTATACAATGGTGTCTTTTCACAACTTTTTAACTTCTCAAACAATTTTTGGAAAATCATGAAGTTTGTAAGAACCCGTTTTTTATTTTTGAGGTACGAGCTTCTTCTTTTTCCTTTTCCTTAAGTGTTTTTGAGAAAATATGGAAAATGGGGGAAAATCCTAAATTTTAGAACTACACGCCGTGTACTTTTCCACACGCCATGTACTTTTGGTCGTGTTGGGATGAGTACACGGGGCGTTTAGCCATGTCGGTGATGAGGGGTGTAGGAACCGACTACACACCGTGTAGTGATACTTACACGCCGTGTAGTCAGTCGGCAGACTTAAACAGTAAGGCGGTGAGTCGCCGCCAACTGGGCGACAGTACACGCCGTGTACTTGGGAGTACATGTCGTGTACTCATGTCGAAGGATGAACAGTGTGGTGGTTCCACCAGGGGAACAGTTAAATGAAAGGAGTACACGTCGTGTACTTTGTTTTTTCGGCTTAAAACAGGCAGTAGCCTCCTCATTTGGCAGAGGAGACATTTGACCCATTTTGGAGTCAAAGGAGGTGGTCGGACCTTTGAAGATCCGCAGGGTGTTCATCTGGAATCTGATTCAGCCTCGGACGATCCCGTTGGAACCGCACGGGTAAGGGCTTCCACCTCCTTGGTTGGTTCTTACCAATTCTTCTCCTAACAGGAGTTATTTACGTTTGAATGGGTTTTGTTCTTCGTCAGATCTACGCCGTTCTTGGGCGTTTCTGGAGTCGGCATTCGGGTATAACGCTTGTTGGCATTTAAGGTAGGTGGCTTGGTGTTTAGTTTTCCAACTGTTGTGTGTTTTGTGCGTTTTCGTGCCACGAACCCATATTGGGGTGTCGTGTGGCTGAGATCGTTGCTATATTTAATGTCTAGAATTGATTAGGTATTTAATTATGATATTAAAATACTGATTGGGATCGTTGCTTGGATCTGGAACCACCCTGGGGATGTGTTTCACTGTTTAGTCGTTTGGCCAGGATACCCAAGGGTATGCCTTTAAATGTAGTAATTGTAGAATTGTCTTAAGAGGAATTGCTTGTTACTTCTTGTTTCCATGTTGGGCATGGCCCATTTACCTGTTATCCTGAGAGCGTTTTTGTGATTAGCCTGAGGGCACTGCACTATATTAGCCTAAGGGTTTTAGTTATTTCGCTTGAGGGAAACCTTTCGTGCCAGAGGGCTTGACTTCTGTGCCTGAGGGCGACACTTCCTACGCCTGAGGGAAATTTCTGTTATGCCTGAGGGAAATACCTGCGGGTTGGATTCTGTTTAGCCTGAGGGCGTGGTTCACTATATTAGCCTGAGGGCAAGATACTGGTTAGCCTGAGGGCTTGGTGTTGTTGAGCACAGAATGATACTAAATTTAATGGATTAAATGAATAATAAAATGGAAATTTAATTGTTAAGTTAGTTACTTTTCATTACTACTTACTTTATTGCATTTTACTATTGCACACTGTTGTTGCATGCTTACACACAGTTGGGAACGGGCATTTGGTGGGTACCTACTGAGATATATTTCTCACACCCTGTTTGGGTCACGCTTTTCGGCCCAAACAGATTACGTTTCTGCAAGTAAAGATAGGGGAAAGAGTCCCTATACAGGTACATGATTGCTACTAAGGAATAAGAGGGCATGGGACCGAGCCTAGGCTCGCGATGCCGCTGCCAGCTGTTTTGCTTTGTTTTGTTGTACTCTGCTTTTGGTTGTATCGTAATGATGTATAACATGTTCTGGCTGTTTTCTTATAACTTGAGACATGTAGCATCATCATTTATATATTGTTGGTTATATCCACTATTGTTGTTTATTTCAGTTGTGTATGGTTTACTGCTTCCGTTGTTCGCTGTATGTTTTATTTTGTATTCCACTGCGCTACACTTTGACAAATGAGGGCATAGTTTCCCCACTATCAGACTTGGGCCCTCGCTGCTAGTCGGCAGCCTCTGGCGTTTGGGGAAATGCGCTTGAGGTCACATGGCGAACCGGATTCGGGGCACCCGTTGCGTGGCACCCGGGTCCGGGACGTTACAAAGTGGTATCAGAGGGGTTTCTTTTCTTTGGATTACTATTTGGAGCCGTAGTGAGGGATAGGACGAAACAGTAGTTGGTAATAAGTTATGCCCGGGCGTAGCTAACCCGTGTACAGGGAAAAACCAGTCTACCTCGTAAATTGCAATTTCTAATTTTGCAAATTTTACAGTTGATATGATTTCACCGTTGGGTGACGCACTTGGATTGTGTTGTTATAATTTATCTATGAGTTCTATTTAGTTACAACCCGATGAGATGAGGGTATGCCATCTCATGCGTCATATAGGCACATGCGAGAATCACATGTCATGCATAGTTTCCATGCCATGTAGGTGCATTAGAAATTGCATGTTGTTGTGATAGTTGATGTGTTAGAAAAGAATGTTGTTGTGATAGTTGATTGATAATTACCTGCTATTGATAGGGTAATTTTTGTGTGAGCTGTTTATAGAATGGACGCCAAACTTTGGTTTTTGGGGAGTATGGGCCCCCATTGACCGGAATTTGGTGGATCATTGACTGTTTATAAGTTATAACACAGATAAGATGTCAAACTTTGATTCGTGGGGAGTATGGGACCTCACGGATTGGAATTTGGCACTTAGGTGTTGTTTTTCAGTGTTTTCTGGGTTCCGAAAAAGTTTCTGAGGCATAGTGTTCGGAAACCCAGTATACACGTCGTGTAGTATTATTACACACGTCATGTATGGCCTTCTGTTCGGGAAGAAAAATGAACTTTTTAAGTACACGTTGTGTACTCTGAGTACACATCGTGTAGTCTCTTCCCGTGTCACAAACCGTGTGGGCGGCGACACAGGGTAGAGAAGTGCTTGGGCAAAACAAGCCGTGTACCAGATCTACATGTTGTGTAGTGTTGACTCAGAGTCCGGCCGTGTAACTAACAACACGGGTCGGTGAACTCCTTTACAAAACACGTCGTGTCAATTATGAACACGCCGTGTAGTGTGACCTAGGGACTCGGTCGTCTAACTAACAACACGGGTCGATGTCACCGTTCCTTGAACACGTCGTGTGCCTATGGGACACGCCGTGTAGTCTTGACCAGTGACAGACTGTGTGGAGTTAGCCATGTGGCTGGGGAAACAGGGTGATGTACACGTCGTCTGCGGGTGTAACACACCGTGTGGTTTCAAGCCGAGTAGTCGGCCGTGTCACAAGCGACACGGGTAGTTGGAAAATAACACCATACACGCCGTGTAGATTATGTACACTCCGTGTAGTTTTGTTTAACGGGAGCCATGTGGATAAGCCGTGCAGAAGGACCCGGGCAGGGGAAGGGAAGTCAAGTACATGTCGTGTAGTCAGTGTGCACGTCGTGTAGTCTTGTTTAGAAAATTTGGAGATGGCTTCTTCCTCTTGTTTCCTTTGTGGTTTCTTCATTTCAGCCTTAATAGTCTTGAATCTAAGGCGTGCTTTTGACCTTGTAGTGTCATGCCGCCTAGACGACCGTGCGTTGTTCGCCAGGAGAGCGGCAATGAGAATACTCCGGAGATGGTGGGCCATGGGCTACCAGTTGATCCTCCAGCAGAGCCAGATGCGGCACCAGCTGCTATACCGGACACAGGCGCAGAGGTGCAGTTCCGTGAAGGCTTATTGCGGTTCATGCAGACCTTTCAGGGAGCACTGCAGGCTGCCACATCTATGGCCGAGCTTACACGTATCTTCCAGCAGAAGCATCCGCCTACGTTTTTAGGGGATGGTGGATCACAGGCTGCGGAGTCTTGGCTGGGGTCGATGCAGACTATTTTCGAGCATCTTGAGACACCTCTAGGGTGGAGGGTCAAGCTCGCGACATACATGCTGCGTGATTCCACCAAGAGGTGGTGGGATGTTACCACCCAGTCAGAGCATCACAGGTACATGGCGTGGGAAGACTTTCAGGCAGTCTTCTATGAATTTTTCTTCCCGGAGACGCTCAGATCAGATAGAGCTCGAGAGTTCATGAATCTGCAGCAGGGCGCTATGTCAGTGATGGACTATTCTGCTCTTTTTACGGAGCTTCAGCGCTTTGCACTCGTGCTCGTGGGTGATGAGACGCTGAGAGCCAGAGGTTTTGAGAATGGCCTTTGATATGACATTCGAGCGCTGGTGAATGTCTTCAGGTTGCCTACTGTACACGCTATCGTGAACCAGACGCTGATTACGGAGAGGAACCTGCGGGAATCTAGTGGTGTGGGCTAGGGAAGTTCAGCACCAGTTACTAGTACTATTTCTGCTGGCAAGAGGAAGAGATAGATAGACTTCTCTTAGGGCGGCAGTACCAGCCAGGCAGCTTCATCAGGTGGTCTGATCAGGTGCTACCAGTGTGGCAGAGAGGGTCAAAAGAGACCGTAGTGTCCACGAGACCCAGTGGAGTGTCGAGCTTGCGGCAAGATGGGTCATCTACAGCGCTTTTGCAGGGTGTTTCCACCGATGGCTTGTGAGAGGGGTTCTGTGCAGACTCCGTGTGCGGGAACAGGACCAGTGGCTTCTTACCAGTCGGGGAACTGGAATACGTCAGGGCGTGCAGGCAGAGATGGTGGTCGTGGCCGTGGTAGCCAGACACCAGGATCTCAGAGACAGCAGGGCGGGACAGCTCAGGGCAGTCAGGCTGTGTCGTAGGGCCGCGACACTGGGCAGGCATATGCAGTGCAACAGACCCAGCAGGAGCAGGATCCCGGACCTTCTACAGTCAGAGGTACTATTTTAGTAGCTTCTGTCTTATCTTCTGTACTTTTTGATATGGGTGTTACGCATATTTTCATATCTGTACCCGTAGTGGAGTGCCTTGGGCTCTGTGTTTCTTCTTCTTCTGGTATCATGATGCTAGACACTCCGTTGGGAACTAGAACGGCTGATGTGTGTCAGTTCAAGGAGTGCCCCCTTGAGGTTGGTGGGTGTCACTTCCTTTGGGACCTCTATGTCCTAGAGATGACAAGCTATGACGTCATTCTCGGGATGGACTGGTTGGTTCCCTTCCGGGCCTTTGTAGACTGCTATCGTCGCAAGGTGTGTTTCACGTCACCAGAGGGCGGAGAGTTTCTATGCAAGGGCGAATGAGATGTTCAGGCGAGTTGAGCTGGACCAGAGCATCATGGGCGAGGTGGAGTCACAGCCCAGATTGCGAGCTTATATCTGGATGACCAGGGGACTTGTCAGATGGATTTTCCTCCTGTTGTTGATCATTTCAGGGATGTCTTCCCGGACGACTTTTCAGGCCTTCCTCTGGAGCGAGAGGTGGATTTCTCTATTGAGATTGTGTCAGGAGTAGTACTGGTGTCCATTCCTCCTTATAGGATGGCTACACCTGAGTTGCAGGAGCTCAAGAGGCAGTTAGGGGAGTTGTAGGCAAAGGGCTTTATCCGACCCAGTACTTCTCCTTGGGGTTCGCCGGTCCTTTTTGGGAAGAAGGCGGACGGTACCCTCAAACTTTGCGTGGATTATCGGAAGCTGAACCAGTTGACGGTTAAGAACCGATATCCCTTACCGAGGATTGATGATCTTTTTGATCAGCTTCGTGGGGCACGAGTGTTCTCGAAGATTGACCTGAGATCAGGATATCATCAGCTGCGTGTGAGACCATCAGATATACCTCTCACGGCTTTCAGGAGTAGGTATGGTCTATACAAGTATACGGTTATGCTGTTCTGACTCACGAACGCACCAGCGATTTTCATGGATCTGATGAATCGTGTGTTTCATCCGTATCTTGATTCTTTTGTGGTAGTATTCATGGATGACATCTTGGTGTACTCTCACACTCGACACGACCATGCCACCCATCTTGAGATCGTATTGAGTACACTGAGGGAGCATCGGCTATATGCTAAGCTCTCAAAGTTCCACTTTTGGATGGACCAGATTCACTTCTTGGGTCATATCATCTCTGAGGCAGGAGTTTCAGTAGACCCAAAGAAGGTGAGAGCAGTAGTTTCCTGGGAGCATCATAAGAACATGTTTGAGATACGGAGTTTCTTAGGGCTGGCTGGTTACTACAGGCGTTTTATACAGGACTTCTCCCTCTTAGCAGCGCCGTTAACGGGCTTGACTAAGAAGGGTGTGAAATTCGTTTGGTCGGAAGCTTGCGAGGCATCCTTTCAGGACCTGAAAGTGTGGTTGACATCAACACTGATCCCGATACTTCCAGAGCAGTGGAATAACTATACAGTTTACTGTGATGCATCAGGTATTGGGCTGGGAGCAGTGTTGATGCAGGGCGACCGAGTTGTTGCGTACGGGTCTCGGCAGTTGAGGCCGCATGAGAGGAATTACCCGACGCATGATCACGAGTTAGTTGCAGTTGTACATGCGTTGCGCTATTGGAGACATTATCTTTTGGTGGAGCATTTTTTGGTTTTCACCGACCACAAAAGCCTCAAGTATATATTTACTCAGCGTGACTTGAATATGAGGCAGAGGAGGTGGGTTGAATACCTACAGTCCTTCGATTTTGAGCTTGCCTATACACCTGGAAAAGGTAATGTAGTAGCTGATGCACTGAGCAGGAAGACTCAGATATAGGCAGTGAAGGAGGCCAGTGGTGAGTAGGAGCTCATGACTTTGTTCTCTGAGATGCATCTGGAGGTGCATGACAGTCAGGGACGGACTTATCTTTCTTCATTAGCTGTGACTTCTACCCTCCTGGATAGAGTGAGGACGAGGCAGCTATCTGATTCAGAAGGCCTAGTTCTATGGGAGTCGGTGGCAAGTGAGGACCCTCCTCCTGGTTGGACGATAGGCGGTGATGAAGTTCTGTGTTTCCATGGACGAGTATGGGTTCCAGGAGATATACGCGAGGAGCTGATGCAGGAGTTTCATGCCTAATATTGGGCAGTTCATCCCGGGGTTACCAAGATGTACTGTAACACCCCGAGCTTTCACGATATGCCTCTCTTTCAATAATGCAATAGCTTGCATTGTACGCAACTTCGAGTTCTAAAACACCGCGACTAATCATAATAGCCGTTATGAATAGTAATAACCACTTTTTAAAATTATAGAAATTTTATATTTCAAAATGGACTTCATTTTTGGATTCGGAATATCGAAATTAGCCTATGTTGAATTTTTGGTATTTTTCTGAGAACTTCTACTTTTTTATGAATAGTGAAAAATACTTAAAAACAACTTTTTTAATCAAAATAATTTATATTGATAAATTATAATATTTATTGGTTTTAAAGTATAATTAGAATATATTTTTACCATTTTATCCAATGGTGGTCATTAGAATTAATTTAACATTGAAATTGGACATAAACAATTGCCAATCTTTTGATATAAATTGTTTCTTAAAAACACGCTATTTGTTGTGACAGCGGGAATTAATTATAAAATTAATTAATGCAACTTATATGTTTGGAATTTTGTAAAATAGACATCATTTTTGAATTCGGAATATCAATTATAGCTTAGGGTGAAATTTTGGCATTGTTCTGAAAAACTTCAATTTTTGATGAATAGTGAAACCACTAAGTGGTAGTTAAATAACTGATTTTTCGTTTAAATAAAATAGTACCACCTCTGTGATTTGATTTTCAAAAATCCGACATACATGGTTGTCATTAAGAAGTAAAATGTGGTTCAATGAGATTAAAATAATTTTTGGTGAATAGTAACTTTTAAGTTCTTAATCGTGATTAGAGGTAATTAGTGTAGTTTAAGGTAAAAACAATGTTTTAATAATATGATATGAGCTTGACACTTGTCCTACTCCTATTGGATGAGTCATGGCCGACCAATAAAACCCATGGGTCAACTTGGGGACCCCATGGAGCCACTTTGGTTGGAAAATGACATTAATATATATTTATTTAATGTTAAAATTAAATTGACACAAACATGAGTTGTTTTACTAAAACAGTTTTTAAGTGGGGTTACACAAGTCCAAATTTTGATTATAAATATTCATTAGAAAGATAAAACGATTTCCTACATCATAGTATTTTTTTTATAATTTTTAGACATTAAATAAATTAAATTATTTATGACATCATGATGATGCAGCGATGACCTCATTATTTAACGATTTAAATAAAATGAGAAGATAATGTAAAATCCAAGGCTTACACTTGTCCAAAACCTATTGGATGAGGATATTTCGAACCCTTATCACCTTAGCCTCGAATTATACAAGTGTGGGACCTTTAGAATCCGAAAATCATTGTATAATAGAATAACATTTCATTACTTTCCAAAAGTGCCCCTCCTCTCCACTTATAAAAGGCCCCCACCTCTCCCACCTTATTCACACCATCAAGCCATTTGGCTCGACCAACCTCTGCCCAAATACTCTCCCAACTTCCCCATCTTACTCCTAGAAGCCTCACTTTGGGCAGAACTCTTCCCAAGGAAGCCTTTGGCTCAAATCAAAAAGAGTTACCTGATTTTGAGTTAATGTCTTCTCTAATGTTGTTTTGTTTTATTTTTCTTCTCCAACCCCCTAAACTCTTTTTATTCATTTCTTTTGTAAAAACACCAGTATCCTCAATATACTAGGATGTTTTTATAAGAAGGATTCGAGCTACACTTACACACACCTACATCTAATGGTTAAATAACATACGGTTTCTGTGGATGGCGAATTTATGCCTCACGAAACGATGATTGTTCAACACTCATATAACACCTTCAAAGGTGGCCATTAAGATGTCACTATTTTTATATATGATATATAATATGTTTATGTTTTACTTATGCTTCTGTATTTCTCATTTATGGCATACTTTATGATTTCCATTATGGGTAAAACGCGATAATTTCATTTTAGGAAGTGCGGACTACCGCCCCCTCAAAGTGATTTGAATCGTTAATGCCATATGTGGGATGTATAAAGGATGGAGTAAATGGTATTATACACTATATTATACTGGAATTATATTATACATTTATATCATTATGATTTCGTTCCATTAAATATGAAATTGAAATGAAAGTAGCGTTCATGCGTACGTACGGCTTACCGTCTCCATGAACGGTGCATTTCATTTCTTACCTCTAAATGTTATGTAATATTATAAATGAATGTATATACTGGATATACAAGATATATATGACATCTAAATCATGAATATAATTCTGAAGATAATGGATATTCTACCACATAAACAACTTGTAATTATAAGAAGTTTATTGTTGACTCAAATACCAAAGATCGACAAAACGACCGTTATTAACTTAAATAATTACATAATGTTCATATCATTGTAATAAGTGATATAATAAGGATAATGAAATTGAAAATGGTTCTTAATAAGGTATATATTAACTCTAGTTTATTATTCAGGAGGTTAAAGAACGGTTGAGTCAAGTCAGACACGAGGTAAGGGAACTTCTTAACCCAATTACCATTCTTTGGGTTAATCTCCTACTTTCAAATTATGTCATGATATTATTATGTCCTATTTTGTATTTTTACATTCTTTATGTGTACCTATAGTGAATACACATAATAGATATATTTTATTTTAAAAATGATCTTTTAAGGACTTCGTCTCAATCTCCTTTCATTGAGGCATATTTGGTTTTATACACAATTTTCTTTTATACGGTGTATAAACCCCGTTGACTTTTATGTTTATTCAAAAGGAATCTTTTTTATACGAAGCGTTTTACTAAACGACAAAAAGGGAATGTTTTTCTTTCCGTACTTATGCGGCGACAACGACTTCTCCGCCACCGTGACCATTATTTGAGTTTCGGCTTCCTCTACAAGCCATCATTTTTTTTAATGAAAAATAAATACAAAGTTTTAACTTTCTTTTATTTTGGTATTGAAAATGGTTTTGAAAGTGTTTTTATCATATCAAAGTGTTGTATTGATATCTTGTGATTGAAATGTGGAAATGTTATGTTTCCTTTATGCATGTTTTATGTGATACGATTATGTTATGGTTTATGATATGTTTAAACCTATTCATATGAGGAATGCATTGGACTTAATAAGTGACGGGTGGAGCCCGCTATAGCTCCTCGATGCATCGGTAGGTCTCATGAGACAAACTAGTGTCTTGGAACGAGGCCTTGACAAAATCTAATTTGTGGACTTGGCACGAGGCCTTGGCTACGTGGTTATGATAGTCTGGCATTATGCATTCCATCATTATGAAAATGGTTATTGATATTGCATGTGATTATTCGACCAGTATAATATCCATGTGAAGAAGTGAATGGAATTATCTCATTTTACTTTTTCCATATTATGTTGAAGTTCAAGTTCAAAAGGCTTTTGTTTTAGTTATACATTGCCTTAAATGTTTATGTTTATTGATGAAAGCTTCCGCTATATTGTCATCCTTACTGAGCATCTGAGCTCACCCCTTTCAATGTTTTAATATTTTCCAGGATGTGAAGAAGTATTTTATGAATGACCTGTAGGGATAGTCAGAAGAGGATATGAGTGTGGACTATGAAGACTTTGATTTTAGTTTTTCACTTTATGATGTAATGTAAGACTTATGAATGTATCTAGTGTTTCCAAGGCTACTAAACTAATCGGTCTTTCGAGACTTGATCTTTTGTGATCATGCCAATGTTACGAAGTAACGCACCGGCTCTGGGTAGCTGGGGTCGGGGCGTTACAGTTGGTATCAGAGGCAGTTTAGTACTAACCTTGGAAGGTAGATTTAGACAAACTCTGATTAGAGCACGTAGACCTAAGATGAACTTTGAGGATTAGTATAGAAGAACTTCCTAGAATTTTGGTATTATAGAGATGTTATGAGTTTTCCGAGCAATACATCCCTGTCTGGATACGAGCAGGTAGAGGCGGCTCTGGCACATATGTACCTAGGGGTAAAACCCGAAAACACCGCTTTGAGCTAGACTCGAACGGGAACTGGTGCACGACAACGGGCCTTGCTGCACTCTTGGTTACGACACTCCCGGGGGATATGCTTAGGATAATTCTCATTTTCTTTACAAACCACTATGAACGGTTATGAGTATATACTTCCTCAATGAAAACCTTTTTATGATTATGGATTATATCCATAAATAGTTCAATTTATGTTAAGTATTTTATAAGTATGGAATTATGTATTTTGATTCATAAACTAATCTAGTTTATGCCATTGTATAGAAATGGCGCCTAGTGGAAGGAATGGAAACCGTATCAATGCACGAACTCCGTGTAGGGATTGCCCTCCTGCTCAAGATAATTATTGTGGATCTGGAGATACAACTGGTGCTGATCAACTTATTACCATACTGGGACAACTCACTCAGGTTATGAATAATAACCTTACTCGTATGGAGCACCCTGATCCGTAACGTGGAGGATCAATGTTAGACCGCTTCATGAGGCAACAACCACCAACATTTAATGGGGGTACAAATCCATTAGTAGCTGAGCAATGGATAAACTCCTTAGAGAAAATATTCCATGCCTTGGGGAGTAGCGAAAGGGAGAAGGTTGTCATGGCAGTTTACCGCCTCACTGGAGATGCCGATCAGTGGTGGTCGCTGATTCAAAACACAAAGGAAGATGATGACGTATCGAATATGGAATGGAGGGAGTTCAAAGAGCTTTTCTTAGAAAAATACTTTCCTCGTGACCATCGAGCAGATATGGAAAGGCAATTTCTGAGTTTAAGGCAGAAGGAGGATGAGAATGTCGCAAAGTATGAGGCTAACTTTACAAGGTTAGCGAGGCATGCTGCCGATTATATACGTAACCCAAGGAGTAATATTGATCGTTTCTTTGATGGGTTAAAACCATTTCTCCGCCGAGCTTTAGTATCACAATCCTTCTCATCATACGAAGATATTGTCTCGTGTGCTATCAAGACAGAAAAGGAATTCTCTAAGTCTTATGACAATAAAGTAAAGCAAGAGAAGAAGAGAACGGGGGAACAAGAGACAGATAAAGGGAAAAAGGGAAAGAAGGATTTTCCATTATGTGATAATTGTGGGAAGAATCACCCTAGTACGTGCCTAAAAGGAATGGGAGTTTGTTATAAATGTGGAGAAAAGGGTCATCAGGCTCGTGATTGCAAGGGAAAGAAAGAGGCTGTCAAAGTTGAATGCTACAATTGTAGGGAAATGTGGCATTATGCAAATGAATGTCCTAAGTGTCAAGGAAACTTACCTCAGAAAAGGCCAAGGGATCAAGGCCAATCTTATGTTGTGACTACAGTTGAAGCGGAATAATAATGTATTGGTGCTTTTGGACTCATGAATTATATTATGGTTATTAGAATAATGTGATATATATATATAAGGATTGTACTGCAGTACTTGTTGATTTCATTAAGGTTTTAATATGATGAAGGTAATTATATTTTTAGTATGTGACAATAAGAAAAACTTTACTTTGTTTGGGGAATCTGATAAATTGATTTTGGAATTAAGAGACCTTTTAGAGAAAGTCTGGACAGAGGTATTTTGGATAATATAAAGGTTGGAGTGGATTAAGTTGATCTTTGGATAGTATTGTTTAAGGTTAAAAAATTTATGAAGATTATTTTTGAATATTATAATACTATAGTTTTAGGAAAAGGACAACCTGCAGGGTGGGGCATAACCCGTCGCGTCGGACAAAGCTGCAGGAATCGAACCCACAATCATAGTGCGACAGGCCTTTATTTCCTACCACTAGCCTACAGGAAGTCCCTGGTTATTAAAAAATAATTTTACTAATCTAAATGGTATGTGTTAACATTTTGAACCTTATACAATTAAGATAAGTATAATATTTTTGAGTTCTATTATCTTTTGAGTGAAAGATGAGTTGAAGGTTGAAACTCTAATTGTCAAGCATAAATATATATATACCTATCTCTTATTCAATGAATGAATTAATTCTTAAACTTTAGTAAAGGGATATTAAAACAAAAAATGTGTTATCCTAATACCTTATGTCTTGTTGAACTGATGATATTTTAAATCAACATAGATTGAAGGCTTTGAGGCCCTCAATTTGACAGTTGATTGTGATTGATGACCTCAATCACTCCCTACAAATATTTACGTTTTTCCTCCAATTATATGTCTCTAATTGCCACCAATGTTCTCCTTATCGAGATCATAATTTGGTGGTGACTTTCTTATTTCCATTTCCCTCTTATTAAGGCTAAATTTTATTAACCTTATTTCCGATGTGGGTTTTCCACAAAAGTATTTTCTATTTTTAACCATTTATTTTCAAAGAAAAATTTTAAATTGCGAGGACGCAATTTATTGAAGGAGGGGAGAATGTAACACCCCGAGCTTTCACGATACACTTCTCTTTCAATAATGCAATAGCTTGCATTGTACGCAACTTCGAGTTCTAAAACACCGCGACTAATCATAGTAGCTGTTATGAATAGTAATAACCACTTTTTAAAACTATAGAAATTTTATATTTCAAAATGGACTTCATTTTTGGATTCGGAATATCAAAATTAGCCTATGTTGAATTTTTGGTATTTTTCTAAGAACTTCTACTTTTTTATGAATAGTGAAAAATACTTAAAAACAACTTTTTTAATCAAAATAATTTATAGTGATAAATTATAATATTTAGTGGTTTTAAAGTATAATTAGAATATATTTTTACCATTTTATCCAATGGTGGTCATTAGAATTAATTTAACATTGAAATTGGACATAAACAATTGCCAATCTTTTGATATAAATTGTTTCTTAAAAACACGCTATTTGCTGTGACAACGGGAATTAATTATAAAATTAATTAATGCAACTTATATGTTTGGAATTTTGTAAAATAGACATCATTTTTGAATTCGGAATATCAATTATAGCTTAGGGTGAAATTTTGGCATTGTTCTGAAAAACTTCAATTTTTGATGAATAGTGAAACCACTAAGTGGTAGTTAAATAACTGATTTTTCGTTTAAATAAAATATTACCACCTCTGTGATTTGATTTTCAAAAATCCGACATACATGGTTGTCATTAAGAAGTAAAATGTGGTTCAATGATATTAAAATAATTTTTGGTGAATAGTAACTTTTAAGTTCTTAATCGCGATTAGAGGTAATTAGTGTAGTTTAAGGTAAAAACAATGTTTTAATAATATGATATGAGCTTGACACTTGTCCTAATCCTATTGGATGAGTCATGGCCGACCAAGACAACCCATGGGTCAACTTGGGGACCCCATGGAGCCACTTTGGTTGGAAAATGACATTAATATATATTTATTTAATGTTAAAATTAAATTGACACAAACATGAGTTGTTTTACTAAAATAGTTTTTAAGTGGGGTTACACAAGTCCAAATTTTGATTATAAATATTCATTAGAAATATAAAAAGATTTCCTAAATCATAGTATTTTTTTTATAATTTTTAGACATTAAATAAATTAAATTATTTATGACATCATGATGATGCAGCGATGACCTCATTATTTAACGATTTAAATAAAATGAGAAGATAATGTAAAATCCAAGGATTACACTTGTCCAAAGCCTATTGGATGAGGATATTTCGAACCCTTGTCACCTTATACTCGAATTATACAAGTGTGGGACCTTTAGAATCCGAAAAGCATTGTATAATAGAATAACATTTCATTACTTTCCAAAAGTGCCCCTCCTCTCCACTTATAAAAGGCCCCCATCTCTCCCACCTTATTCACACCTTCAAGCCATTTGGCTCGGCCAAACTCTGCCCAAATACTCTCCCAACTTCCCCCTCTTATTCCTAGAAGCCTCACTTTGGGAAGAACTCTTCCCAAGGAAGCCTTTGGCTCAAATCAAAAAGAGTTGCCCGATTTTGAGGTAATGTCTTCTCTAATGTTGTTTTGTTTTATTTTTCTTCTTCAAACCCCTAAACTCTTTTTATTCATTTCTTTTGTAACAACACCAGTATCCTCAATATACTAGGATGTTGTTATAAGAAGGATTCGAGATACACTTACACACACCTACATCTAATGGTTAAAGAACATACGGTTTTTGTGGATGGCGAATTTATGCCTCACGAAACGATGATTGTTCAACACTCATATAACACCTTCAAAGGTGGCCATTAAGATGTCACTATTTTTATATATGATATATAATATGTTTATGTTTTACTTATGCTTCTGTATTTCTCATTTATGTCATACTTTATGATTTCCATTATGGGTAAAACGCGATAATTTCATTTTAGGAAGTGCGGACTACCGCCCCCTCAAAGTGATTTGAATCGTTAATGCCATATGTGGGATGTATAAAGGATGGAGTAAATGGTATTATACACTATATTATACTGAAATTATATTATACATTTATATCATTATGATTTCGTTCCATTAAATATGAAATTGAAATGAAAGTAGCGTTCATGCGTACGTACGGCTTACCGTCTCCATGAACGGTGCATTTCATTTCTTACCTCTAAATGTTATGTAATATTATAAATGAATGTATATACTGGATATATAAGATATATATGACATCTAAATCATGAATATAATTCTGAAGATAATGGATATTCTACCACATAAACAACTTGTAATTATAAGAAGTTTATTGTTGACTCAAATACCAAAGATCGACAAAACGACCGTTATTAACTTAAATAATTACATAATGTTCATATCATTGTAATAAGTGATATAATAAGGATAATGAAATTGAAAATGGTTCTTAATAAGGTATATATTAACTCTAGTTTATTATTCAGGAGGTTAAAGAACGGTTGAGTCAAGTCAGACACGAGGTAAGGGAACTTCTTAACCCAATTACCATTCTTTGGGTTAATCTCCTACTTTCAAATTATGTCATGATATTATTATGTCCTATTTTGTATTTTTACATTCTTTATGTGTACCTATAGTGAATACACATAATAGATATATTTTATTTTAAAAATGATCTTTTAAGGATTTCGTCTCAATCTCCTTTCATTGAGGCATATTTGGTTTTATACACAATTTTCTTTTATACGGTGTATAAACCCCGTTGACTTTTATGTTCATTCAAAAGGAATCTTTTTTATACGAAGCGTTTTACTAAACGACAAAAAGGGGATGTTTTTCTTTCCGTACTTATGCGGCGACAATGACTTCTCCGCCGCCATGACCATTATTTGAGTTTCGGCTTCCTCTACAAGCCATCATTTTTTTTAATGAAAAATAAATACAAAGTTTTAACTTTCTTTTATTTTGGTATTGAAAATGGTTTTGAAAGCGTTTTTATCATATCAAAGTGTTGTATTGATATCTTGTGATTGAAATGTGGAAATGTTATGTTTCCTTTATGCATGTTTTATGTGATACGATTATGTTATGGTTTATGATATGTTTAAACCTATTCATATGAGGAATGCATTGGACTTAATAAGTGACGGGTGGAGCCCGCTATAGCTCCTCGATGCATCGGCAGGTCTCATGAGACAAACTAGTGTCTTGGCACGAGGCCTTGACAAAATCTAATTTGTGGACTTGGCACGAGGCCTTGGCTACGTGGTTATGATAGTCTGGCATTATGCATTCCATCATTATGAAAATGGTTATTGATATTGCATGTGATTATTCGACCAGTAGAATATCCATGTGAAGAAGTGAATGGCATTATCTCATTTTACTTTTGCCATATTATGTTGAAGTTCAAGTTCAAAAGGCTTTTGTTTTAGTTATACATTGCCTTAAATGTTTATATTTATTGATGAAAGCTTCCGCTATATTGTCATCCTTACTGAGCATCTGAGCTCACCCCTTTCAATGTTTTAATATTTTCCAGGATGTGAAGAAGTATTTTATGAATGACCTGCAGGGATAGTCAGAAGAGGATATGAGTGTGGACTATGAAGACTTTGATTTTAGTTTTTCACTTTATGATGTAATGTAAGACTTATGAATGTATCTAGTGTTTCCAAGGCTACTAAACTAATCGGTCTTTCGAGACTTGATCTTTTGTGATCATGCCAATGTTACGAAGTAACGCACCGGCTCTGGGTAGCTGGGGTCGGGGCGTTACATGTACCGCGACTTGAGATGTCAATACTGGTGGCCGGGTATGAAGAATGATGTAGCTGATTTTGTTACGAGGTGTTCCACCTGTCAGCAGGTGAAGGCGGAGCATCAGAGACCAGTTGGACTTTTACAGCAGTTACCCATTCCGAAGTGGAAATGGGATGATGTCGCGATGGATTTCGTGACTGGGTTGTCGAGGTCACCTCGTGGCAATGATGCCATGTGGGTTGTTGTGGACAGACTCACGAAGGTAGCTCACCTTTTGCCGATCAAGGAGACTTTCGGTGTTGACGAGCTCGGAAGGCTGTATATCCGAGAGATCATACGTCTTCATGGGGTCCCTCGTTCTATCGTTTCTGATAGGGACGCCCGTTTCACGTCTCGTTTCTGGCAGAGTTTTCAGAGGGTGCTGGGTACACAGGTGCTTCTGAGCACAGCTTACCACCCTCACACAGATGGCCAGTCAGAGCGTATGATACAGGTGCTAGAGGACATGCTGCGTGCATGCGTCCTGGACCTTGGGGGCTCTTGGGAGAAGCATATACCCTTAGTCGAGTTCGCCTATAACAATAGCTTCCAGGCGACTATTGAGATGACACCATACGAGGCATTATACGGTAGGTCATGCTGATCACCTTTGTGCTGGATAGAGGCAGGTGAAGCAGCTTTACTGGGGTCACAGCTCGTGCAGGAGACGTCTGAGCAGGTCTAATTGATTCAGAAGCGGATGGCTACTGCACAGTCTCATCAGAAGTCTTATGTTGATCGCCGCAGATGACCCATGGAGTTCGTGGTCGGGGATCAGGTTTTTCTACGTGTTTCGCCGAGGCTGGGACACAAGCGGATCAGGAGACAGGGTAAGCTTTCACCGAGGTATGTGGGGCCATTCGAGATTCTGGAGAGTCGGGCTGGTTGTCTATCGGTTGCAGTTACCGCAGCAATACCAAGCCATGCACGACGTCTTTCATGTGTCTCAGTTGCATCGCTATCATTCAGACCCGTCTCACGTCTTTCAGCCTGAGGAGGTTGAGCTTCACCATGATGCGTCCTTTGAGGAGCATCCGATGCGTATCGTTGACAGGAGCACGAAGGTTCTCCGAGGCCGGTCAGTTCCTCTCGTACGGGTGCTATGGCAGCATGGGAGAGTGCAGGACGAGACCTGGGAGCGGGAGGCCGACGTACGTGCTCAGTGGCCAGAGCTGTTCTGAGCTTTATCTTCGCCACCCTTGGAAGGGCAATTCGGGGACGAATTGCTATAAGGGGGGAAGTTTGTAAGAACTCGGTTCTTATTTTTGAGGTACGGGCTTCTTCTTTTTCCTTTTCCTTAAGTGTTTTTGAGAAAATATGGAAAATGGGGAAAAATCCTAATTTTTGGAACTACATGTCGTGTACTTTTCCACACGCCGTGTACTTTTGGCCGTGTTGGGATGAGTACACGGGGCGTGTAGCCATGTCGGCGACGAGGGGTGTAGGAACCAACTACACGCCGTGTAGTGGTACTTACACGCCGTGTAGTCAGTCGGTAGGCTTAAACAGTAAGGCGGTGAGTCGCCGCCAGCTGGGCGACAGTACACGCCGTGTACTTGGGAGTACATGTTGTGTACTCATGTCGACGGATGAACAGTGTGACGGTGCCGCCAGGGGAACAGTTAAATGAAAGGAGTACACGTCGTGTACTCAGAAGTACACGTCGTGTACTTTGTTTTTTCGGATTAAAACAGGCAGTAGCCTCCTCATTTGGCAGAGGAGACATTTGACCCGTTTTGGAGCCAAAGGAGGAGGTCGGACCTTTGAAGATCCGCCGGGCGTTCATCTGGAATCCGATTCGGCCTCGGACGATCCCGTTGGAACCGCACGGGTAAGGGCTTCCACCTCCTTGGTTGGTTCTTACCAATTCTTCTCCTAACAGGAGTTATTTACGTTTGAATGGGTTTTGTTCTTCGTCATATCTACGCCGTTCTTGGGCGTTTCTGGAGTCGGTGTTCGGGTATAACGCTCGTTGGCGTTTAAGGTGGGTGGCTTGGTATTTAGTTTTCCAATTGTCGTGCGTTTTGTGCGTTTTCGTGCCACGAACCCATGTTGAGGTGTCGTGTGGCTGAGGCTGTTGCTATATTTAATGCCTAGAATTGATTAGGTATTTAATTATGATATTAAAATGCCGGTTGGCATCGTTGCTTGGATCTGGAACCACCCTGGGGGTGCGTTTCACTGTTTAGTCGTTTGGCCAGGATACCCGAGGGTATGCCTTTAAATGTAGTAATTGTAGAATTGCCTTGAGAGGAATTGCTTGTTACTGCTTATTTTCATGTTGGGCATGGCCCGTTTACCTGTTAGCCTGAGGGCGTTGTTATGATTAACCTGAGGGCACTACACTATATTAGTCTGAGGGCTGTAGTTATTTCGCCTGAGACCTTTCATGCCTGAGGGCTTGACATCTGTGCCTGAGGGCGACACTTCCTACGTCTGAGGGTAATTTCTGTTACGCCTGGGGACAATACCTGCGGGTTGGATTCTGTTTAGCCTAAGGGTGTGGTTCACTATATTAGCCTGAGGGCAAGATACCGGTTGACCTGAGGGCTTGGTGATGTTGAGCACAGAATGATACTAAATTTAATGGATTAAATGAATAATAAAATGACAATTTAATTGTTAAGTTAGTTACTTTTCAGTACTGCTTACTTTATTTCATTTTACTATTGCACATTGTTGTTGCATTCTTACACGCAGTTGGGCACGGGCCTTTGGTGGGTGCCTACTGAGATATATTTCTCACACCCTGTTTGGGTCACGCTTTTCGGCCCAAACAGATTACGTTGCTGCAGGTAAAGATAGGGGCAAGAGTGCATATACATGTACATGATTGCTGCTGGGGAATAAGAGGGCATGGGACCGAGCCTAGGCTCACGATGCCGCTGCCAGCTGTTTTGCTTTGTTTTGCTGTACTCTGCTTTTGGTTGTATCGTAATGATGTATAACATGTTCTGGTTGTTTTCTTAGAACTTGAGACATGTAGCATCATTATTTATATACTGTTAGTTATATCCACTGCTGTTGTTTATTTCAGTTGTTTATGGTTTACTGCTTCCTCTGTTCATTGTATGTTTTATTTTGTATTCTGCTGCGCTACACTTTGACAAATGAGGGCATAGTTTCCCCACTATCAGACCTGGACCCTCGCTGCTAGTCGGCAGCCTCTGGCGTTTGGAGAAATGCGCTTGAGGTCACGTGGCGAACCGGATTCGGGGCACCCGTTGCGTGGCACCTGAGTCCGGAACGTTACAAAGTTTATCTTCAACTATCATTAAAATTTCTTCAATACAATATTCATCATCATTTGCGCTAGTAATCACATCCTCGATACCATCTTCTTCATTCTCCACACTTATAATCACATCAGATGATCCATAAAACATAGTGTTATCTCAACCACTAGCTATATTCTCTTTTTCTTCATGTTTATTACACTATTTATGACTTCAATATGTTATGTGATAGATCAAGTGTTCTTCCAACTCATCTGGACTAATTATTCTTGAATAACAACGACGTAAAATTGAAAAAAGGATTTGAGAAGGCTCGCATGCGTGATCTTTTGCAAACATGATGAACTTTTTCACCCCATCTTCATACTCTGTTGTTATATGATTATAATCCATCCATTTTATATTCATATCTATCCTATTTGATCCAGTAATATTAATATCAAGAAAATAAAAAAAAAATACACAAAAGAGGCCTTTAAAATAAGGGTTACCCAGCATTTGAATGTTTCAAATAATTTCATCATGCTTTGAAGGAAATGACTAATTGAATTTATGAAAAGAATTATTCCACTAATGGTAGGTGTTATCCTCTGAATTCATCGATAATGTTCATCGGTAACTAGTATGTGATGACTACTGCTCAGAGTAGTTCAAAAAATGTAGGTGCATGTCCATAAGAGAATGTGGATGAGTCTCGGGAAACAAAATGAAATATTAAATTTTTGAGAGATGAAGCTGATGCGGATGATAGTTATTATTTAATTTTGTTGCCTGAGAATCATCCACTTAGAAGATAACACCAAATCAAATAGAATATGTAGTTGTGGATTACTCCACTAATTTAAATCATGCAGCTGATGTTGTAAGAAAATATGTTTAGGAAAAAAAGAAAACTATTATGGTTTCATGCCTCATAATTATGCTAAGTGATATTAAATATTAATATCACCCCTTCGATACATTTTTGAACATCAAATCCAAAAAAGGGCTAATTTTGATACTCATTCAACACTCAATTAAAAGGATACATCTAATTTCTATCTGTTATGATTTAAAAAATAAAATAGTGCATATAATAAAATATCTCTTAATAATCCAAATGAATTTGTTTCTTATTGTTTGTAAATAAGCAATAATTACTACAAATTAAAAAATATTATTAATGTTTATTAATTAAATAGTAATTAATAAATAAAGATTAAAACTAACTAGTAATAATTATGCTAAGTGATATTAAATATTAATTAATCCATAATAATTTTTAAATTACTAACTAAGACAACATATTAATTAATTAAGAAGTAATTATCATATTTAGAAATTATTTAGAAATTAATTAACAATAATTAATACTAACATGTAATTATGAACTACTAACTAATATTAAATATTATTTAATACATAATAATTATAATGAAAACTGCTCATTCATGGGTTTGGAAACAGAACCCATGACTCTAAATTGATTAAAATGTAAAAGTATACAACAAAGGGAGATAGTCAAAATAAGCATAAATTTCCTCAACCAAAAACAAAGAGTCACTTCCCTATTGACCCGAAGTTCCTAGGAAATCTTCCTCTACCCTTTGTGTGTCAGCTTTTGCGCCATGTCTTGGCTTGTCATGGGGGAATATACTCTTCATCGGATGAAGATTTCGAGGATTCCTCTGGCATGGAATAGATTCTAAAATTCTTAGAGAGATCCTGAAATCTCTGGGTTATCTCAAAATCCATCTTTAATATTAATTGCTAACATCTTTTGAACAATTAAATAATCATCAAATCCAAAAACTTCTATCTCTATTATAGAATATATAGCTTCAAGTTGTGGATTAAACCAGTTTTCTGTATCATTTTAGGCTTTCAATCGGCCTTTCACCTTCCCCTCGCAGGAATAATAATAGAGGTTTTTTCCTATTCAATTTTACATTCCTCATCTGAAGCCTTGACAAAGTACTCATAGGCATTTGTCATAAGATCAGAGAAGTTGGATGGATAAATCCATCTCACATTCATCAAGTTTTCACCACTCCAACATGAGGATTTGTCAGTTACATATTCCACCGAGAGTGGGGAGGCCTAAGAAGATGATTCAACACATAATTTGGATTTGTGAGGGATAACCATTTGAAACCACTCATCATCCAATAAAATGGTCTTACCATTAGGAAAAGGTTCCTTCATGCTCACTACCATGTTTGAGTGGTCCCTAGTTTTTGGAGGGGAGAATCTTAGATCCTTGTTGTCCTTGGCTGTCATTATTCCAGAGCAATACCTCCAATCCATTTTTTTCCATTTTCTTTAAAGGTTAGCGGTAACCGAACATAGGAATTCAAAATTCAAAAGCAACTCCACCGCTTAAACAGGACAAACATTCAAATGTTAAACAGATAACTAACCACCTCGTGCTATGCACCCTAAAATCTCATATCGCCGGCAAAGTCTTCCACTGGGCTCCGAGCTGCCCACCTAATCGTCTCAATACCATCACCGTCTCCAAATCATCAAAAGAACGTCATCATCTCGAACCTTCACCGTCTTCATCGGTAGCAGCACCTCGACGTCACGCCAATCTCACTGGCGAGATTCATCGGAATCAAGGGCATCACCGTTATGAAGAAATCACCGTTGAACACCACCATCACAAACCATCAGAGCCGCAAAAAGGGGAAGCCCCACCACAATCCATCACAAACATCAAGCCCTCCAGGGATCCATGTTCAGAGTCAAAGCCGCCAAGGGGGAAACACCTCCTGAAATGCGTCGACTGCTCAAAACTCACATCCCAAAACACCTCGAGTACCACAGTTCGAATCCGACTTGGAGAAGATTGGGGGAAACGAGGAGCCAGAGCAGAGTTCCAAACAGACCAAAGTCACAACAACGAGATGTGGGAACCGCCATGACCACCGAACCCTGGAGAAAACGGCACCATTCCATCATCACCCGTCACAGAGAACGAAGCCTCGAACGCCTCCGCAACAGACCAGAACGCCAGCGAGATTCAACCTACATCTTCCATCTCCGTCGACAGCACATCGTACCCAGATTCAAATTCAAACCAACATCATCAGCCTCAGACGGCTAAACTGCGCCGCACACCTTGAAAATCGAACACATCGCCCCATCTTCGCCGGCGAGACAAGTCGCTATCAGCTTTGATGTCACCGTCAGCGACAACCACAAGGCCCGACTTCACAGGACTCGTCCTCCCCATCCAAACTCCACACCAGAGTCGAACACCATCAAAGAACATCCAAAATGAAGCAGAAACCAGAACGGATCCGTCGTGATAGGCAAGAACAAAACCAAATATAAAACGAAATCTTGAGGAAGAAAACCAAAAAACCGAAGAATCAAACCAGGATATGCATAGAGCACCATCGACAGCCAAATCCCACCTCCCAAAACCTTTGAAGAACCACTGTTCCGAGTCCAACTCGGAGGGGAGCTGATGGTCTTGAGGTCAGGGCAGTGATTAAAACTGCATAGGCCTCCGAACAGCAGCAAAAACACGATATTGAAACCAGCATCTGGAAACGATAACACGACGATACGGTCTCGCCTGAAAGACCCTCGACCACTGGACCGCATATCCCAAAACCACTGAGAATCCATCGCTGCAGATCCAACCTGGAGAAGCGCGATGGAACGAGAGGTCAGAGCAGGGTAGAAGTAGCCGAGGGCTTTGACAACGGAGACCGCCGACGGAAGCAACAAAACCACCATGAGAGCTAACAAGAGATGACCACTCCGCCGAGAAGGAATCCGGCCATGAATGAACCAGATTGCGGAGCGGGAATAGGAAAAAGAAAAGAGAGAAGGGGAAGAAGAAAACGGGAAGGAGGAGGATAAAGAAGGGGAGAACGCACAGAGCGCCGCCGACCCTGAGAAGAGGGTTTCAGGAGGAAACCCTAGTGGAGCCGAAATCGAGAGCGAGGAGGGGGAGACCGGGGGAGACGGGAGCCATTTCCCCCACAACCTCCAGAGAAATACCCAATGTCATTGTGTTGTAAAACTCCCCCATGTCCTATAATGATCTACTAATCCATAAAATCCTTTGGAACAAGTTCCATTCAACCATCAGGTGCAACACATCCACTTGTGGCTCCTCCCTTGCCTTTGGTATGAACAATGGTCGATCCTCCAATGGGTTCTCCCCTAAACTATTACTAGATCTCATGTAGAGGTCATTCAATTGATCCGTTATATGCAAAGGATCAAGGGAATCCTGGTCCATTTCGTCACAGGGGACTTGTGATTGTACAGCCCCAGAAAATGTAACCATATACTCACCAGATCCCCACTGCTCTCTCAATACTATACTGGTAGCAGGGGTATCGGCTCTCGAACACTTCATCAGATCTTCATCTTTCCCAAAAATGAGCACCCTATCCTCCACGAGTGAATCATCATAAGATGTACCCCCATTCCTCGTCCCCCGAGTATCAGAATAATGCATCCTATCATGTTAATCACCATCTTTACAGAATTTTCCTTGGAGCAGCCAGCTTCTTTTTCCCCTGGCTTATATTGCTCCATCAATATAGGTGATTTTACTTTGGGATTCAGATCAATAATCCCTCCATTGGTTGGTGGTTTTTTTCACTCCTCCACAAAGTGACCATTTCACCTACACCTGAAGCAACATAGTTTCCGGTGAAATTTATCAATTGAATTCCCAATACATTTACATTTCCTGAAGAAAACTAGGACCTTCTCATATTCTATACTATGTTCTAGCCGATGATCAGAGGTAGTTAACACCATAATATCAATAGGAGCATCAGATAAATAAATTTCTACAAGGATTCTGGAAAAGTGCCCATACCTGGCACGCTCCTTCTCCTTATCGATTTTGATCGGCACCCCCACTTCAGAGGCGGCAGCCCAAAGAATCTAGGGATGTCAAAAGAACCAACGGAGCCCGTGAATGCAGATCTAGGTCCGTGTAATTGAATTCTTGACCAATTCTCAGTAAAAAAAAGGCTCTGAATCTCGGACCAGGAGGAATCCCGGTTTGAGTGAAACAAAACCCATACCCCATGCATTGAGCTTGAGATCACTTGAGTCAAAAAAACATGGAAAAACCCCTTAGAGATGGAGGTGATTCACTATCCACCAAACCCCCAAATAGATAGAGTTTCTTTTGTAGACCCTCAGCAATCTAGGCATTACCTTCCAGAGAAAGAGTTGGCCGAACGATAATTGAATGTCTGCACTCTGTAATTTGTGCCTCAAGGATATCATGACTTGCCTTGACAATAGAGAGTGACCCATTCCGAGTGATTCTCTTGCTCGAGGGATTCAAATCACTTCTCAAATCAGAAAAAAATAGAGGGTTTCCAATAGGGGAAAATACCTTCTTCATCTCTACCAAAACATCAGGAGACTTGATAACACTAGCTGGTTCCACCACCCTCTTCGATGGTCTGATGAAGACATCTCGGGGGTCGAAGTGACAATCAAGATCCACAACCATGAGAAGAATCACAAATCGTAATCAACACCAAGAGAGGGAAGCTCTCCGACCGCCACCATCTCCCCATAATAATTATATATAATTTTATATATTAATTAATATACGACTATATATTATTATAAATATAATAAATATATTTATTATTTAAATTAATTTAGTATAATTTTATAATTATTTAAATATATATTTATATATAATTCTATATATTTATTAATATATGAGTATATTTTAGTATAAATATAATTAATATATTTATTATTTAAATATATTTATTATTTGAATATATTTATTATAATTTTATAATTTTTTAAATATGTTTATTTATTAATAATTATAATTATAAATAAATATATTTATAAATATTTGAATATAATTATAAATATATTCATATAATTATATAGAAGTATATCATTATATATATATTTATATACTTATATATATTTTATTTATTAATATATAAATATATATAATTATAAATAAAAAAAAAATTTATTATAATTTTAATATTATTTAAATATATATATATATTTATATTTATAACTATATAAATACTTTTTTGAAAACATCATATAAATTTGAATTATTGATATATATAAAATTTATCAATTATCAATTATCATATTGTAATTACCCATAGGCAAAAACCTAAAATTGCATGCACAAAAATTGACACTAAAAAAACTCTAATTACCCATGGAAAAATTACACATTGCAATTGAGCGTGGTAAATGAGTGGAGAATCTGCAATTGAGAAATTTTTTTAAAATTAAAGAAAACAATTAATAGAAATAACAAAATAAAAATGTTAAAATAATTTTAAAAAAACCCTAGGTATAATCTGGGCGGCGGCCGACAGCAAGGGTGGGGCGGTGAGTGGTAGTCGACAACAAGGGAGAGGCGGCGAGTGGTAGATGGTGCCATGTGAGGGGCAGCAGGTGGTAAACTAGGGAAAGGGATAGAGTGTGTGGTGGATGACGACAAATGGAGAGGAGGGGGCTCAGTAGGAGGGGTGGTGGGTGGTGGTCGGTGACAAGGGAGGGGTAGTGGGCGACAATCGACTGCAAGTGAGGGGTAATAGGCGGCAAGGGAGGGGCGGCGGGTGGTAGGTTACAACAATGGAGGGAGGGTTGGGCAGACAGGGGCAAGACAGGGAGGGTGGGCGGTGGGCGACAGTAAGGGTGGGAGGGGAGGGGTCTCGATAGGCGGAGGCCGATCAAGATCCATATTGCATCACCCAGGTCGAAGCTTCATACCTGCTAGACCCGTCAGACACAATGCTTGTCGAGGTCGAGCCGTCGTAATGGGTGAAAATCGGATGAGAGAGGTAACAAATATCACAAAGTACAGATCCAGTGAAACAAAAAATAAATCATCACATATACCGTAGATTTGGAGATGATTGCTTCGTCAAGAGCGGTAGCGGGGGTGACAAGATTCAGCAAGAGTGACATCGTCAGCATGATTCAGCGAGAGCGATGGTGGTGGTGACATTAGGGTTTTGTGAGATCTTTGAGGTGCAAGAGAAGACTTAGTAAAGATTCTTTTTACAGGAACAAGTAAGGATTTTAAAAGCACTTTCAAAAAAGTGAGGATAAAGAGTAGTTTTATCAGTGCTAAAAAAATTGCCGATAAAACTACTCTATCAACGCTAAAAAAGCATTGATAAAACCACTATTTATTAGCGTTAAAATTATAACACTGATAAAGAGGGGTTTTATCTACAGTTTTTTAGCATTGATAACGATCATTCATTATCACTGCTAAAAAAGCACTGATAAAGATCTAATCTTAAAAATATATATATATATTTATAATTATAATTATAAATTAATATATTTTAAAATATTTCTATATATTTATAAAAATATAGCAGTGGTGTCACCATAGCGGAACTGTAGCGATGACAACACTATAACAGCCCAGGTACTGTGGTAACACTATTCATCAATGGGTCTTTGGGTCAAAATTATGGGTCATTATGGCCATGTACTGGGATTTTGTGCCCACTGGGCCAACGTGCCATGTAATGGGCTTCATGCCCACTAGGCCTACATGCCATGTACTGAATAAATAAGGCTTGATGGATGAGTTATCCCCTTGGGGGGCTATGGCGTGTCTTTGCTGTCTATGTGTGAGGTGTGTGTGTGTTTAAATGTAATTGTATCACAATCACCTATTATATATATAATTACAAATATAATACATATATTTATTATTTAAATATAATTTTTATAATATTATAATTATTTAAATATGTAATTTTTTGTTTATATTTATATTTATAAATAAATATATTTAAAAAGTATTTATATAAATTTATAAAAATATTTATATATGTTTATATATATATATATATATATTTATATAAATATATATATATATTAATATAATATATATATATATAATTATAATAAACATTTTTTATATAAATATATTTATTATTTTTTTATATTTATTTTAATTTTATAATTATATAAATATTTATTTATTTTCATATAATTATAAATATAAATAAATATATTTAAAAAGTATTTATATATAATTATAAATATCATATATATATATATATATAATTTAAATATATTTATTATAATTTTATAATTATTTAAATATATATATGTATTTATTTATAATTTATCATAAATAAACGTGTTTGTAAATATTTGCATATAATTATAAATATATTTATAAATATTTATATAATTATATATTTTTATTTATTAATATATAATATATATTTATAAAATTATAATAAACATATTTATTATTTAAATATATTTATTATAATTTTATAATTATTTAAATATATGTTTATTTATTTCCATTATAATTATAAATATATATATTTGAAAATATTTCAATATAATTATAAATATATTTATATAATTATATATATTTATATTATTATACCTAATGGTCCGCACCGCTTTGGAATATTTATATAATTATAAATAGAGTAACTATATTTATTATTTAAAAATATTTCTTATAATATTATAATTATTTAAATATATATTATTTATTTATATTTATAATTACACCTAAATATATTTAAAAAGTATTTATATATAATTATAAATATAATGTTGGGGATCTTCGTTCGGTGATCTCCTGGCGATTCTCTAGTGATTTGAGATGTCGATCCATGGTGAACCCTTAGGTTTTTTATTTCGATCCAAGGAAGTATCCATTCCTCCTTCGAAGGTGGGGGCTACGGGAGATAGTGTGACTCAGGTGCTCCAAGCTCTATCAGATTCGGTCTATGCGACGAAGAATGTTGTGTGGAACCCTATGAGGAATCATGATGGATTGGAGAATATTTCTTCAAGAAAAAGGTTTTTTTAGATATTTGGGATACTTTGGAATCATTGCATAAGTGGATTACCAAGAATGGCTTTGTCGCCTTTGTCGAAGGTGAACCTTAGGATTTTTGAAGACCATCTTGTGGATTGAAAATCCCCTCCTCCCCACCGAGATCTTGAATTCTCATAAGGATATCCCATGGAAGCCAGATGATCTAAGGAGCCTAATTCATCAGTGTAGGGGATTTTGTGATTGGCGATTGATCTCAATAGGTATTGGTGTATATCACATTGTTTTCCCTTCGAAGGGCCATTAAATTTTTCCATGGAGTTTCGACGTGATTCCTCTTAAACATGGGTATCTTACCACTCAACAATGGGATCCTCTCTTCGATTCATTTTCAGCTAGGAGATATTCTATGCAAACAAGGATTAAAATCTGGTTCCTGGGTTGGATTTTTATCACCCTTCAATCCTATGGGAAGTCGCCTCTGTAGTGGGGACTCCGATCAAAATAGACAAGGAGACTGAGTGAACTCATCATGGCCATTTTTCTAGAGTATTGGTGGACATTGATTTATCTTATGATATGTTTGAAATTGGATTTTTGTTGCGGGCGATTTCAAGTTGGATTATCAATTCAATTTGAGTGGCTTCCTGGGTTTTGTGGAACTTGTTTCTATATTGGGCACTCTTTTGAGCAATGCTGTTAGAGCTTGCAATGTTCTCATTGTATGAAATCGGGACATGCCTCTGATCAGTGCAAGCTGAAGCAGCCGGTAAGTGATCTCAAGAGAGGAAGGCAGGTACAGAAGGTTGGTGTTACCCCTATTTCTAACACTCATGTTTTAAGAAGATCTTCCTTTCTCGATGTTGTCAAGCAAGTGGCTGTGAGCTCAGTTCCAAGAGATCCTACTACGACGGGTAAATCCCTTTATGATGGGATTCCTCTGAAGGATCAGGTTGACGTGTCTCATCATAACTCTCTGGTAATGGGTAATACTGCAGCTGTTGTCCATAACACCAAGGGGTAGATCATACCTGAAACTGGTGGTGGAAATAAGGCTCCCAATGTGTTTGCTACTGGACCAATTTGGGGTGTAGGTGGTATCATATTGGCGGACCCGAAGGCATCATGGGATGATGTTGCTGCTAATGAGGAGGAGGACCAGTCTAATTTTAAGGCTGTTATTCAAGTGGAAGTTGACTTTGATATGAGTAATGATTTACTTGCTTCTACTAAAAGGAAGGGGAAGGATAGGTTGGTTGATTATGATGGATTTCTATTGGTCATTCATAGAAAGCCCGAGGCTCAACCAATTTTGCATTCAAATATTCAGATTGATGAGCGTGAATAGGATCATGTGATCAATGCAAATACCAAAGTTGTTTAGATGGAGCTGCATATAAAGGATTTTGTGGGCTCCCCTTTGGATTGGACCCTAATTATTTTTGACAAATAGGGAAAGGGTTGAGGAGCAGGATTTTCCCTTACAGATTGAGAATCCAATTGGCATTCCCTCATCTAGGAATGATGATTGTTTTGAGAATGTGGGGTGGTCCTATCCACTCCATTTCACTGATTGAATGAAAAATGCATATGTCTCCTTTGGGAGGGCCACTGATGAAGAATGTGATACTCTATGGGTAAAAAATTCAAGTATCATAACTCCAAAGGGCTGGGAAGGTTAAATCCCCATCGTATTCCTCTGCAAGGAAGCGACATAATGGTACTTCTCTCACAACTTGAAGTCACTTTTCATCAATGGAGCTGGAGGTATTTGGTTTCAATGCTTATGTAGCAGTACATAATTTGTTATCCATAAACAATGAAAACAGACTCCGATCCAATCTAGAAATGAAATTTCAAGATTCATCTTGGAATTTCATGATATGCTCCACTCTGGAGGGATAATCTAAATCTTCCTCGGATGAAGAATGTGTGGCCCCTCAAAGGGTCAAGACAAGGCGGTAAGGTCGACACATGAAAGTTAGAGGATGATATCCTAGGAATCTGGGATCTAGAATGGCTTGAATGAACTATCTTATTTGTTTCTTTTATTGTGGGAATTATATGTCTTGTTTACTTGCTTCCCACATGTCTTGTACATTCTCATTTTATTAATAAATTTTAGGGACATGGATTTTGCTTTTCCAAATCCATGGGTGAGCTGTTTAGGTATAATTATAAATATAATACACATATTTTTTTATTAAAATATATTAATTATAATTTTATAGTTATTTAAATATATATATTTATAATTATAATTATAAAGAAATATATTTAAATAGTATTTATATATAATTAAAAATATATTTATATTAATATATATAATTATAAATATATAATTATAAATAATATATATTTTTATTTAAATATATTTATTACAATTTTATAAATATTTAAATATGTATATATATATATATATAATATGTATAAATAAGCCGAGGGAATTCGTAATCTATCCCTAGGGGGGGTGGGCAATGGACCGAGTTTGATCCTAACATGTGGGCGTGTGCATCTTTGATGTAATTGTACCACCAAATACCCACCTAATAAATATTTTTTGAATATATTTATTACAATTTTATAATTATTTAAATAAATAAATATTTATTTATAATTTTATAAATATTTTTCTAAAACATTATATATATATTTGAATTATACAAATATATATTAATATACAATACCTATATTAATTATAAACAAGTATTTTTAATTAATGTATATAAATAAACATTATTTTTTGAATATAAATATGATAATTATATATATATTAATAATATTTTTTTTATGAAAAGTTTTTTCTGCGCTATGAATAATGCTGATAAAGATCATCATTTATCAGTTCTAAAAAAATGCTGATAAATGTTACACATTTATCGGTGCATTTTTTGATGATGATAAAAGATAACTTTATCATCACTTTAGCTAGCGTTAATAAAGAAACCCCTTTTAACATCGCTTTCTATTTAGCATTGATAAAAGTTGGCATTAAATAAACGCCGATATGTGGAAGTGTTTTAATGTTAACTTGCGTAAGTAGTGTTTCATGCAAAACCAATTACATCATCCAAACCAAACATATGTGCATGAAAGAAAAAATTACATTAGTTTAGTCAAATAATTTAATCTATAAAATATTGTTCACTTCTACAAATACATGTGTTGTTTTATTTTATCCAATTCCAAAATGTTGTAATATGGTATTCTTTAAATTGAAGTGATCAAACAAATAGATCTATTACTTTTATTTTATTTTATTAGAATTATTATAGTATCAAACGTCAAATTCACCTTATATTAATATTATTTGTTAATTTCATAAATGAAATTTTAATTAAGGTAGATTTATCCACAAATACCATTGTTAGCCTGATTTAGAATGAAGTCTCATGAAAAGTTTAAAAAAATATTTCTTTTGAAAATATTAAGGTTATTAGTGGTGGTTGGTGATGGAGAACCGCAGGGTGCAAATCGATTCTTATGTTGTTCTTTACAGGGATGGCTGGAGTCGATCTCGGTTCGCATGACATAGAAGGCCGGGAGACGCAGGGTTTGTTGGTGAAGACCTTGGGTTGATTCTAGGGGAAGACTGCTGGGAGGCTGGAAGGACGCTAAGACGGTGATGGATTTTTTTATTAAAATGTGTTTTTTTTTTGAGAAACCGCTTAGGTTATTTTTTTTAAAAAATACGCTACAAAAGCAGCATCGCAGATGCCACATTTGTGTTAGTGTGCAAAGGAGACATCGGTGATGCTGTCTTTGCTCCCCCGCACTGCCTTTGGCCCAGATCGATGACATGACAAAGGCGGCTGAGGGGAAGCCGCCTTTGGCCTCTGGGTAAGGCAAAAGACAGCTTCTGTGATGCCGCCTTTGTCTGAAATAACTATAAAAGGGCTGCCACCCCTTATCCTCAATTGAATCTTACCTTCTTCTCTCCAAAATTCTCTCTATCTCTCTCTAAAAAAATCATTTGTTGTACGAGTTTTTACGAAGCTTCATTTAGAGGTATGTTTCTTTATTTAACTTAATGTTTTTATTTAATTAATTTAATTATTTTAGTTTTAAATATTTCATTTTTTAAGTAGTTTAGGTAGTTCTTAATATTTGGTTATTTAGTTTCTGTAATTAGTTATATATAGTTTGAAATAATTATTATTAGGTAGTATAGATTAAGTATAGATTAACTTAGGATTAAGAATTTTGAAATTTTGGTAGCTTAAAGATTATGCGGTTATTTAAGCAATTAGATTCCTATCTGGATACAAACAAGTGGGTGTGACTCTCACACAGATGTACATAGGGGTAAAACCCGAAAACACCACTTTGAGCTAGACTCGAACGAGAACCGGTGCATGATAACAGGCCTTGCTACATCCTGGTTTGACACTCCTGGGGAATATACTTAAGATGATTCATATTTTTTTTATAAACTACTAAAATTTCTAAGAAATGAAAAATCAAATCAATATGTTTATCAATAATAAAATGATAAATATAATGTTATAGAATCAAATAAGGACATAAGCATTAACGAATTAAAGTTAGTTAATTACAATTAAATAATGAATATAATATGATTAACGATTAAAGAATAAATAATTAAATAATAACTTAATAATGATTAAATAATTATTGATTAGTTAAAAATTGTAGTAATAAAATCAGTTTAAAATGACAATTATAATTATTTAAAATGAAATGGAGAAGAAAATGTTTTAAAATATAAAGATTATATAGTTTTGAAATAATATGTACTATTAGACATAATTAATTATAGAATAATTAATAAATAACATAGGATTAAAATATGGATCCATATAATGATTAGCTAACGATACTGATGAAAATATAAAGTGAAATGAAGAAGAACAAACACATTAAAAAAGGTGCCCTGAAATTACATTATAAGAAATATCATATGGTCAAACATTAGTAGCTTATTTTAGGGTATAGAAAGGCGCCCTAAAATTATATTCTAATAAACATCATATGGTCAAACATCATTGTTAATATTTGTTACACTATCATAATTTTGATGAAAGAAACATTTTTGATGTAGAGAGTCATGTTTGCCTGTGTATACTACTATGGGGAGATTATTCAAACTGAGAAAGGAGCTTCTTACAGTAATCAACCAATTATGGTGGTTAGTATAGCTGATTGTGCATAAGTGACGTTCAAAAGATAATTCATGGTTCCTTAAATCTGGGACCCGATCAGAAGATCGTGTCTATGTGTTATAGAAATTTTCAATTTCTGACAACACTGTGGCATTGAGCTTGTCCATTGGTTGCTGATGCGCAGTGGGTCCAAGAAATTAATTTATTTTCTCAATGGTCATATAGTACCATGATGAAGTTATATGTTGATGTTGCTACTATACAACAACAATGCCCAATTGTACGAAGACGTAGAATTACAAGAGTGGTTGAAGACATTCCACCCCATGAAATTGAGCCTATTCCAAATGATTTAGTAGAAGAGGACAACCTAGATGATCTCCCAGATATATATGTCAATACAATTTCTAATGAGGAGTTTCGTAATGATGGATTAGATGGTGAAAACAGTGCTGATGAGGAGGGACCAATGGAAGATAGGGAGGAGGTTTTGAGAAATGCATTAGTTGTACATCAACCTCTACCTATAATAAATAATCCACAAATCTTTTTATCTTGGTCAGAAGCAATGACACGTGTGCCTGCATTCGACAATACTGTTCTCACACCAGAAAATGAGTTCCCTAAAGTTCTACCAGATAGATTTAGTGAGGTGGACAAAACCTTATATATTGGAAGAAATTTTCCTAGTAAAGATGTCTTAAAAATCATGCTAAAGTGATTTCATATTGAGAGACACTTCAACAATGTAGTTCACGAATCATGCCATAGTAAATATGTTATATGGTGTGAGAAGTATGGGGATGATTGTAGATATCACTTAAGGGTGATTCCGGACATTACATTTGGAGGTTGGAGAATCTCAAGGATTGAGGCAGCTCATACTTGCCTTCATCCAAGCCTCACACAAGACCATACCTCATTGGATGAAGAATTTGTGTCATCTATTGTGGTTGATATGATTTGTACATGTCAATATGTTCTAATATCCCTTGTTCAAGAGAGGATTCAACAGAAATATGGTTATAAGATTTCCTATATTAAGGCATGGATGGCGAAACAAAAGGCAATTGTGAAGGTTTATGGTGATTGGGATGACTCATATCGGGTGTTGCCGTAATTGCTAGCCATACTGAGGCATCATAACCTAGTTGTATTCCATCTGGATACAAATGAACATGTGTCTCATGATAACCGACTTGATCCATCTCGTGTACAATTTCATCAGTTGTTCTGGGCATTCCTTCCCTGTATCTCCACATTTCGTTTATGCAAACAGTTTATTCAGATTGATGGAACATTTCTGTATGAAAAATACAAGGGCGTATTGTTGATTGCGACAACCCAAGAGGGAAATGTTTCACCTCTTCCTCTTTCCTTTTCCATTGTAGAGAAAGAAAACTATGAATCATGGAGTTGGTTTCTGGCATGTATCAGCAACCATTTCACCAACATTCGGGGTGTTTGTTTGATATTTGATTGCCAACGAGCAATTAATGAGGCAATCAATGTAGATCGTGATACATTGAGATACCCAAATGCACATCATCGGTTCTGCATTAGACACATTGCTAGCAATGTGCATAAAAAATTCCACAACGAACCGATGAAGAAGGCAATCATGAGGCTTGGTACGCATTCTATTCGTTCTGTTTTACTATTTAAATATAAAGATAAAATCAATTTATGTGAAATATAATCTATGATTTGTAGAATATGAATCGGACCACCGGTGGTTTGAAGAACATTTTGAACAAATTCTACAGGCTAATCAAGATGTTTATGATTATATGATGCAGATTCCAAAAGAGAAATGGACATTGGCATATGATGGGGGAAAGAGGTACGAACACATGATGACAAACATTGTGGATTGCATAAATGGTATCTTCAAAGGAATACGCAAGCTACTTATAACTACCTTGGTTCAAGAGACATTATATCGATGTGTGAAGTACTTTATGGATAGACAAAAACTAGCATCAGACAGAATACAACAGGGGCTAAGATACAGAAGAAACTTTCAACGAGAGATTAAAAAGAATATTTAAGAAGCTTCTAGTTATCACATCTTTCTCTTTCGAAGAGAAGACTCCCGATTTGAAGTTCAAGAGCGTTCAGACCCCATCAAAAATTGCATTGGTGAAAAAATAGTGGTATTACTGGAAACAAGGCAATGCCAATGTGGAAACTTTCAGGCCTTACAGTTTCCATGTACACACGCCATCGCATCATGTGCCTCTATGAACATCTCATGGGAAGCATATGTTGATCTACTGTACCAGATGGATCCCATTGCTAACAGTTATGCTGAACTATGGACACCTATTGGGGAGTATCGTTATTTCAAAATGCCTGAAATTCATCCGATAGTGATACCTGACATTAATCGGTTACGTCCTCGTGGGAGACCGAAGGTGAGTAGGATGCATAATGATATGGACTGGCCTCAAGAAAAAGGACAAAGTTTGCGATGCATGATATGTCATAAAGAAGGTCATAACCGGAAACGATGCCCTAACGTTGTTGGGTCGAGTTCACAGTCTCATCCATAATGATGTATTGTCTTCATTGTGACATTACCATATTGTAAACTAAATGTTGTTATCTCTTCTTTTTTACTTGGTTTTCTAAACCCCAAACATTTGAGATAACTTTTCATATTAATATTCTTGATTTCAAGAAATAACTTTAAATATGAGGTAATAGAATTTATTTCATATATCCGAAAGCAAAACACTTAACCCATATTATAAAGTAAATGTTATTAACCCATAAACATGTTTCCTAAACATTAATATTAATTTTTTTAACCCTAAACCCTAAAACCTAAACCCAAACCTAAACATGTAGGATATTTTAGTAAACTATTATATAACGAAATTATAGTATCATAAAGATTAGCAAAAGTTATTGAATACATACAGATAGATAAATTCAAAAAACATCATTACTAATTGAAATTGTTTATCTTAATCCAATCAATAATTAGTTAATCATAAAGCTCCCCCAAAATATGTGCAACAAAATTCAATACTCAATATTTTAGATAATAGAACTTATTTCATATTAATATTCTTGGTTTCAAGAAATAAATTTAAATCCGAGGTAATAGAATTTATTTCATAAATCCAAAAGAGGAACACTTAACCCATATTGTAAAGTAAATGTTATTAACCCATAAACATGTTTCCTGAACATTAATATTAAAATTTTTAACCCTAAAACCTAAAACCTAAACCCAAACCTAAACATGTAGAATATTTTAGTAAACTATTATATGAAGAAATTATAGTATCATAAAGATTAGCATAAGTTATTGAATACATACAGTTAGATAAAATAAAAAACCATCATTACGAATTGACATTGTTTATCTTAATCCAATCCATAAGTAGTTAATCATAAATCTCCCCCAAAATATGTGCAACCAAATTCAAGACTCAATATTTTAGATAATAGAACTTATATCATATTAATATTCTTGGTTTCAAGAAATAACTTTAAATATGAGGTAATAGAATTTATTTCATAAATCCGAAAGTGAAACACTTAACCCATATTGTAAAGTAAATGTTATTAACCCATAAACATGTTTCCTAAACGTTAATATTAAAATTTTAACCCTAAACACTCAAACCTAAAACCAAACCTAAACATGTAGGATATTTTAGTAAACTATTCTATAACGAAATTATAGTATCATAAATATTAGCATAAGTTATTGAATACATACAGTTAGATAAATTCAAAAACCATCATTACTAATTAACATTGTATATCTTAATCTAATCCATAATGTTATATTTACATTTTACACTTATGACTCATTTCATTTGTTTATATGTAGATGGATGATACCATACTACTCACTCAGCAGTGTACCCATATTTCATAGGCCGTGTTAGAGGGTCAACCAGATCGATTAGTGAAGGTGCGTTGAGTACACCATTTTCATCACATGGAGCCTCCACATGCCATTAGACCTTACTTATGCCGTGCTGGCTTCTATGGACCTGTCGTATCATATTTAACATTTGTAGATCATTACCTACTTGCTGCCCTCATTGAGAGATGGAGACCAGAGACACACACATTCCACCTGCTTGAGGGAGAGATGACCATCACCCTCGAGGATGTCGTAGTGCTTCTCAGTCTGCCTATCCAGGGGAGACTCGTTATTGGACTCACTCGTGCAGCTTGGCCAGACCTTGCTCAGTGCTTGTTAGGCATTGATATTTTGTCCGACCATAGGGCTACAGATGGATCGTCCAAATCTATGCCTTGGTTGGAGTCGCAGATTCCACAATTACAGGATGATGATGATGAGAAGACCATCATGCGTTATGCCAATGCATATATCTTACAACTCATTGGAGGGACCATGTGTACTGATCACTAGGGGATGCACGTGCATATGATGTATCTACCCCTACTAGAGGACTTTGATCGGGCTGGGACGTACAGTTGGGGATCAGCCTGCTTGGCATACACGTATAGATCATTATGCAGGTTATCACACATGGACCGTACACTACTGGAAATAGGCTTATTTGCGACGGGGCATTTGCGATGGGGGTCCGTCGCAAATGGCCCATTGCGGAAAATGGCATCGCAACTAAATCTATTTGCGACGAAACTGTCGCTAAAAATATTATTAGCGATGGAAATAATTCCCGTTTCTAATACCAGTCGATGTATTTTAAAAAAATCTTTAAATAAGCATTTGCGACGGGATCATCGCAAATGGTATTTGCGACGGGTTCCTCAACCCGTCGCAAATAAGTACAAAAAAATAAATATTTGTGACGGACCCGTCGTAAATGTTATTTGTGTTGGGTTACTGATACCGTCGCAAATAAGTTTAAAAAAAATATTCAAAAAATTTATTAAATAGTATTTGCGATGGGCCCGTCGCAATTACCTGTTGCGACGGGGTCGTCAGCCCGTCGTAAATAAGTATAAAAAATAAAAAAAATTAAATATTAATATTATTATAATTCATATTAAAAAATATTATAATTAAATTAAAATATTAGAAAATTTTAATATATATAAAAATAATAACTATTATAAAATATGAATAATATTATTAATCATATTAATATTATAATATTATATAATAATAATAATAATATAAAGAATTCATATTATTATAAATAATTAAAAAATTATAATTTTACTTAAAATATTTGAAACTTTTTATGTATTAAAAATATTGAATATAATATTATTAAAGTAATTAGAAAATAAAAATATCAAAAATATCAATTTTTTTTAAAAAAATATAAACAAATAATTAAAATACTAAGTATAATAATATTATTAATAAAATAAATAATAAACTATTAAAAATAAATAGAAATTAAATAATGAAATATATAAGAGAGACAAAAACTCTGAATAGAAAATATTATATAGTTTGAATTCACAAACTTTATAACATAAAAAAAAATCACTGATCTGAAGGAGGAGGGGGAGCGGGAGGGGGATGATCTGTAGGAGCTAGTGGAGGAAAATCCATTCCTGATGCACGAGTAAGTCTGCACATGCACTCCATATGCTCATGCTGTTGCTGCTGCTGCTGCCATATAATCATCTGCTCCTCGTGCACCTACTGCTGTCGTCGACGCTCCTCCTCATACTGCTGCTGCTGCAGACACATCTCCTCCTGCTCCTTACAGAGACTCTCTATCAACTCAGTCTGAGATCGCAACTGATCCTCATACTGTGAAGCGGAAGATGATGCACAAGCTCCTCTCGAGCTGGGTGCTGACATCACAGCAGTGCCATAATAATCTCCCGGAGCCAGTCGACTGCAGATACCAACTACTCAGACCTTCTCGAATCTATACTGGGTCGCCTACATCCAGGACGCCTCATAAAACTAATGGCCACTGGATTGATCAGATGTCTCAACCTGACTCTCATCCTGAGTCTGTGACGCTGTGGCCTCATATGACTCCTGTAATTGCAATTTAAAATTAAAATTCTGAATATATTATATGGAATTAATTTTCAAATTGAAAAAAAAATAATACTGACCACAATATGACTTTGGAAATCACCTCTAATCTCCCAAGTAGCTGGATCAGTATACATCCTCTGATATATGTCGAACTCCGTAATATCAGGCTGCTTGACAGCCTATAAGAATATAAAATAAATTGTTAATATTTAAAGTTATATAAAATATTTATAAAAAATGTACGTACCAGATGCTGTCTATGAGTACTGAATGTACGACTCCTAGCTCGATGAGTCACTTCCTATCTCCCTCGATTTTGTCTCCCCATCGATGATCTCCTCTGAAACTCACCACTCAACCAATGTGAACATAATCCATCCCATACATGGGATGAAATGTACTCTGGTCGATGCGCTCTACAGGAGTCATCAAATACTGAAAATCCTGCTTTATTCATGGTAGTCTTTCTTAAGTTGTGCAAAAACTGACGAGAGCGATCACGCATGACCACCTTCCATGCCTCATGGATGGGGTCACACATGGTATCCTCGATCGGATACCATAAACCCTACAAATAATTCAAAATATCAAGTTATAAATGAAATAACTTTCAAAATAAAAATTATTTATTTACGTATGTACCAACCAATGGTAAAACATGGCCTTCCGCACATCAACAGGAATCTGCTCCCATGTGGTCTATGGCTGAGAAAAATAGTTGCGCAAGATAGCGCTGCCCTGTCCGACTGCTATATGTGTAAAACTGTAAAAACAATAAAACATTTATTATGTAAACAGATTAATGAAATCATAGTAAAATGCATAGGTTATCATACCTCCGTGTGCATGCATCAAACCCAAGATGTGGACTTCGCTCGGGGATGGGGTTAGGAATCATCAATTGGGCAAGACCGCGCCCCCTCCACGTACCTCCTGAAGCATCTGTAGACTGAGGGTCAGATGCCACCAAATCCCCCTCATCGAAATTTATATCATCCTCTAACAACTCACAAATTATGTACGAATTTATCTGAAATAGAAAATAAATATTGTTAGAATATAATTGAAAATTATTATTATATATACATATATATTAGTTATGATTATATATAACTATCATTGAATTGTATCAATGTTCACCTTCATCATCATCTTCATATCTAACGATGTCATCTTCATATTCCTCCTCAATATCATCGATATCCATTTGACGTCCAGTTTCTTTATCTCTTACCATTTCACATTCATTTGTGACATCATTAACATCATCATCATCATTGACTCTTAATTATAGGGTGTCATCATCGATAATCATGTCTCTTTGTAAAAAAGATTGATTTTGAGTACTCTCTTGAAAAACTTCAATTCCTTGTACTTCAGTGATAGCACATTCACTCTGCCTAAATTGATTGTCTCAAATTTTGATTTTTATTATGCTCCACCAATCAGTCAAGTGGATTGACGTAGCACAATACTTTGTGTAATAAACTTGATGTGCCTGTTGAGCCAGTACGAATGGTTCATTTACTATAAGAACACTTTTATATTTAATATCGATGATTCGATGAGTCATATGAACATGCACGCCTCTCTCAGTATCCAACCACTGAAATTTGAACATCATTATGTAATGTTGTCCTAGATAACAGAGTTCAATAATTTCATCAAGCGTGCCATAAAAGTCAACTTCATTTTCTCTATGATGAGATCCTCTCAAGCAAACTCTACTTTTCATTGTCTTTTTTGATTCCCCATATGCATGCGTATGAAATCAAAAACCATTCAACACATATGCATTATAAGATTTAACCATTTTGGATGGTGGGTTACTCAATATACACAACCGTTTGTCAATTTTATCAGCATATCGAGACACCTGAAAATTTGTGAAATAATTATCAATATACTAAACTATAAATTGAATGAGATGTTAAAACATTAATAATTTATGTTACCAGTTTTTGAAACCACTGAGAAAATTTTTTCTGTCGGCGTTCTTCGAGAGCAGTTGCTGTAATTTGTGAAAGTTGTTTCTTGATATGATTATCATATAACCTATGAAAAACAAAGTTATTTATTGTAACATAAATGATAGAATAAGTGATAGAAACACTTATAGTACAAATGATGACATCTCTTCACAGTTGAGAAGAACATATGTATGAGCTCTGTGATGTTCATCATCTGAAAGCCATCATTCATGAACTCCACCAAAACCAAGCTCTGGCTAGTTTAAAACAGATAATTGATTGTCTCTTTCATCAAAATTCCTCTTGTTCTATCCCATGCAGTTGTGTTTTGAGGGATACTCATATTAAAAATAGTGGGATCAGAAAAAAGATATTTCTTCTTGCAAATAAGCTTCAGTAATAGATCCTTCAACAGATGCTTTATTACGTACTTTCTTTTTCAATTTCTGCATGCATCTTTCGAATGGATACATCCATCGAAACTATACTGGACCTCCACATTTTACTTCATATGGAAAATTTAATATCAAATGTTCCATTGAGTCAAAGAAAGATGGCAGAAATATTTTTTCCATTTTACATATAATTACAACAACAACTTCTTCAAGTTTGTTTAGAACATCGTAATCTGTTGTCGCCGCACAAATTTCCTGAAAAAAATATGATATGTCTGTTATGGAATCCCAAATCACAGAATTCAACAGACCTCTTAGTCCAATGGGCAGAAGTCTTTCCATTAAAACACGACAATCATGAATTTTTAATCTGGTAATATGACAATTCTTTACACATCTACCCAAATTGGAAGCACAACCAACTGAAATCAGTATGAAAAACTTACTCTGACATACATTAGAGCACATTTTTCATACTGATTTCAGTGGGAGAAAGTAGCAAAGATATGATACGTTGAACAAAAGGTAGACACCAATCCACTGGAAATTGTGCCAATTTATAACCATGTACTCGAATTTATTTGATTAATTATTTCTAATTATTACAAATTATTATTAATTATTAGTAATTATTACTAATTATTATTAATTATTACTAATTATTACTAATTATTATTAATTATTACTAATTATTACAAATCTCAATATTTCCAATAGATTTTTATCTATTCTTAACAAGTTCAAATCTTAAAAGGGTCATCAATTTTCAGGTCATGCCCAATAAAAAGTTTGCGTCAGGCACGTCCAATGTAAACTCTATAATTTTCCTTAAATGGTTGATCACATCGCAAGTAGTGTTGCAATAGGACAACACAAGTAATGTCGTTCTCTTCTTTAAGAATCATCTCATATGACCCTTTACATAGATCATTCTTCCTTGAAAAATTAAGAGAATTTCAGTATCTTTCCCTTAATTTTTCAAGAAAGAATGGTCTATGTAAAAAGTCATGTGATATGATTCTTATAGATGAGAAAGACATGACTTGGGTTGTCCTATTGCAACGCTACTTGTGAGGTGATCAACCAAACAAGGACAATTATAGAGTTTACATTGGACACAGTTGATGCAAACTTTTTATTGGGCATGACCTAAAAATTGACGAACCTTTAAGATTTGAACATGTTAAGAATAGAGCAAAACTTGTTTGAAATATTGATAATTGTAATATTTTTTAATTTTTTTATAATTTTAATAATATTAATATTTTTTTATAAATATTAAACATATAATAATAAAATAATTATATTATTAGTATTATTTAATTATTAATATTTGAATAATATAATATTTTATATTATGTTACTATTTATGATACTAATTATATTACTAATTATGTTACTAATTAGTAATGCAAAGATATGTATATAGGTTGGGTGGTTAGTCAATCATTGAATAGAAAAACAAATGTGATTGACCGCTCATCTACCTCAATTTTCTTTTCATTTGTGTGTTGAGGTTGACAGGATACTTATGCATCCAAATGTAATATTTTCTTTTACTATCAAAATTATAAACCTCCTCACCTCTATGCTAGGAGGTTGATAATTTTGACAGTAAAAGCAAATATTACATGTGGAGGCAGAAGTTTCATGTCAATCCTCAACACAAAAATGAAAATAAAATTGAGGTAGATGAGCAGTCAATCACGCTTGCTAATTATCCTAATTGTAGTTTCTAATTATCCTAATTGTTTTTAATTATTTCCTAATTGTTTTTTATAATTCTTCAGTGAAGCTTTTTGGGCAGAATAGCAGAAAAAGTAAAAGTATAAAATTTTCCTGTCATTCATATGTTATGTTTGCTCACGGTCGTTTCCTAATTATTTTTAATTGTTTCAAATTGTTTCTAATTTTTTCTAATTTTTTCTAATTGTTTCTAATTGTTTCTAATTCTTTATAATTCTTTCTAATTGTTTCCTAATTGTTTCTAATTGTTTCCTAATTATTTCTAATTGTTTTCTAATTCTTTGTAATTATTTCCTAATTCTTTTTAATTGTTTTTTAATTCTTTTTAATTCTTTCCTAATTCTTTTTAATTATTTTCTAATTCTTTTTAATTGTTTCCTAATTATTTTTAATTGTTTCATAATTCTTTTTAATTGTTTCCTAATTCTTTTTAATTGTTTCCTAATTATTTTTAATTGTTTCCTAACTCTTTTTAATTGTTTTCTAACTCTTTTTAATTGTTTCCTAATTCTTTTTAATTATTTCCTAATTCTTTTTAATTGTTTCCTAATTCTTTTTAATTGTTTACTAATTATTTTTAATTGTTTCCTAATTATTTTTATTTCTAATTATTACCCAAACATCCTTCGGGAGTGTTGAACCAAGAGTGCAGCAAGCCCCGCTGTCGTGTACCAGGTTACCCCGAGTCAAGCTCAAAACACCTTGTCAGAGTTTTCACTTCTAGGTACATCTGTGCCAAAACCACCTCTACTTGTTCGTATCCAGACAAGGATTATTTGGTACAACCACTTAATCTAATTATACTATATAGCTACTAAAAATTCTATTTAAAAAATTAAAATTAACAATTAAAAATAAGATTAACAATTAAAAATAATTTAAAAATTAATAATAGTTTAAAAAATAAAAAAATATAAATACCTTAGATATTTTGAGGCAATTAACGTCTTATAACTCCTCTCCTATTCTCGTAAGAAAAAATAAAACCGAAAGAAATTTTCTACTTAGAACTAGAAGTTAAAGAAAGAAATAAAGAGAGATCTGAATGATTTGAAAAAAAACGGGTGGGGGTATATATAGGTTAGATTATTTGTGACAGGATACCATCGCAAATACCTTCGCCCGCATTAATTACGGGTGGTGGTTAAAAGGTTTCTTGTGATGAGCTCATCGCAAATACCTGCCTACCAACATACCATTAGCGACGGGCGGATATCCCGTCGCAAAAATTCTATTTACCGCCGCCAGTATTGGCGACGAGCCCCATTGAAAATAACACCTGATGACTGATTTTTTGCGATGAGACAATTTAACCGTCGCAAATAGTATTTACCGCTGCCGGGTAGTTGCGACGAGTAGATGAATACCGTCACAAATATGCTTCCCGCATTTTGGCGCGCAAACCGTTCCATATCTTTTTCGATGGGACACGTATACTCGTCGCAAATAACTGAACATTTGCGACAGGAATATATTCTCGTCAAAAATATTCTTTTCATCAGAGATTTTGTGATGAGAATAATTCCCATCGCAAATACCCTATTGCAATAATCGGTTTTTCCCGTAGTGGTACAGGTCTCGGAGGATGCGTCATCCTTATTCAAACATGGGCATGGGAGTGCATCCTAGCATTCCGCCCTGACCTTGCTGGTCCGTCGGTCGAGATGGAGGTACTGCATGACGCTCTACGTGCACGCGTGTATGATAAGTCATTTCTATTGGTTTCTGATTCTATTATGAGTTATTGACTATAATTTCTCATTATTTTTCACTATCGTTGATGTCTTTTATAGGTGGTGGCAGCGACACAATTTTGACATGGTTTAGATATAACATTTGGTCATATATCAGCTACAATTGGACTATCTCTTACCTGATAAGGTATGTATATACAATCTATCACTGTCTAACATATTTAATAATAACATCAATTTTGGTTTTTAGTTAGGTGTTTTTTTGACAAAATCACTTGTCATTTCAGATTTCATGGCTTCCATACTGGAGTATTATAGACCATTTTCCAGCATACAACACTGTTGGGATTGAGGATGCTATGGGTGTAGTACCCCTCATTGACTTCCATATTATTGAGTGGCAGCATCTTGACAGGGTCATGTGCCAGGTTTTCTGTACTCAGCTGATTACATTACCATCGATACAGACAGATCGACTTCATTGGATGAAGCTGATAGGGAGGCAGGATGATGAATGGCCCCAAGTACATGCCAGTTTTATTGACTGCTGGCAGAGATGTGCAGAGTTTCATATTCAGGGTTTTCCTACGAATCGATTCTCTCTTTCAGAGCAGGTTGATTATGCTACGTGGTATATAATGAAGTCAATACTGTATCTTACCGAAGACAGCATAGATATGCAGAGGATGGTAAGTCAATAAATTTCCATTAGTTTTCTTATTGAATTATTTTCTAATTCCATTTGAATCTATTTACAGGGAAGTCACATAGAGCAGCTTGTTCGAATGAGTGATGAAGAGGTGGAGGGGGTCTTTAGCCAGATAGTTGTCCATGCTACAGAACTGGAGGCAAGGGTATCTTTTTGTGTGCTTTCTGGGATTATCTTCACATGTCCAGCTCGAAGAGAGGAGGTTCCTACCCCAGAGACACATCCTGCAGCTGCTACTGGTGCTGAGGAGCCATGACCACGGCGACGTAGACAACGTCGTGCTACATGTGAGGCCTCACCTGTTCCACAGGCAGAGGTTGGCCCTCTAGTAGTTCAGGATCAGCCAATTCAGGATGTGCCTTAGGTGGCATGAGATCCATCTTTCCTGACAGGATATCCACAGTTCTCTCCATCTTGGGTTCCATATCTTTCACAACCTTGGATTCTAGAGCCATCTCCGTCTTGGGGTACAAATCCATCGCAGGCTTCGTTCCCCACTACGATGGAGGCAGGTCCTTCTACCACCCTAGTGGGATAAGGATCTGGATGGTAGTATGAGATGTAGTTGATAGCTCCTCCCACTAACACATAGATGGAGGATGCGACAGTCGACATTCCAGTGCCCGAGGATCAGCCTTCTCCAGGTCATCAGACTCCACTACGCACTCGATGCGGACATCCTATTCGCAGACCACCATGTGGGATGGAATCTCCTCACCACAGACATAGGCATTGATTGTATATTATTGTTTACATTTTTTATGTCTATTGAAATCAAACTACAATTATTACTTGTTGGTTAGAGTGGAATCTCAAGAGGGGGTGAATTGTGTTCCAATTTAAGAAATGTTTAAAATTTCATTTATATCGGTCTTATAGTTTATATTATATAGGCCGCCAAAGTCACGTACTTGAATAAAAGATAAATTATATTGAAACATTAAGTTTTATTTATATATATTTATATAACCATACAAACATAATAATAAAACATTAATAATTACTAATTACCTAATTACAAATTATATAATTAATAATTCTATTACTAATTAATTCTTATATAATTAATAATTATATTACTAAGTAACTAATTAATTATTAAATAGTTAATAATTATATTACTAATTAACTAATTATATTACTATTTAACTAATTAATTATTATATAATTAATTATTAATAATTACTAATTAAGTAACTAATTATTATAAAAAAAATAGTTATATAATTAATAATTATATTAATAATTAATAATTAATAATTAATAATTAATAATTAATAATTAATAATTATAATTAGTAATTATAATGAATAATTATATTTAGTAATTATAATGAATAATTATAATTAGTAATTATAATGAATATTTAGAATTAATAATTATAATGAATGACGATAATTTATAATTATATTACTAATTAACTAGTTTACTGTTATATAATTAATAATTATATTACCAATTAACTAATTAATTATCATATAATAATTTTCAATAATTACTAATTATTAAGTATAATGAATAAATATAATTTATAATTATATTACTAATTAACTAATTAACTACTATATATTGAGTAATTGTATTACTAATTAATTAGATAATTATTATATAATTAATTATTAATAACTACTAATTAAATAATTAATTATTATATAATTAATTTTTAATAATATTAATTTAATAATTTAATAATTTATTATATGTTTAATCCATGTTTTAAATTTAAATTATATCTGTCTTATAGTTTATATTTTATAGTATTTCAACAGCACATACTTGAATCATTTTTCAGTTTCAAGTAGGTGGTTTTGAAAGATTATAAATTATTTTTCATGAACATTTTTTATGAAATTATTTTTATTTTCAACTATTTGTTATATGTTTAATCTATGTTTTATGTTTCATTTATATCGGTCTTATAGTTTATATTTTATAGGGTTTCAAAGTCACATGCTTGAAACATTTTTATGTTTCATGTAGGTGTCTTTGAAAACTTATAAATTATTTTCCATCAATATTTTTTATGATATTCTTTTTATTTTCAACAATTTTTTATGTGTTTAATCCATGTATTATTTTTCATTTATATTGGTCTTGTAGTTTATATTTTATAGGCTTCTAAAGTCATGTACTTGAAACTTTTTAAGTTTCAAGTATGTGGTTTTGAAAGCTTATAAATTATTTTCTTTCATCATTTTTATGAAATTATTTTTGTTTTCAAATATTTTTTATATGTTTAATCCATGTTTTAAGTTTCATTTATATTAGTCTTATAGTTTATATTTTATAGTCTTTCAAAGTCACTTACTTGAAACAGAATCCCACAACGAAAATGCAGAATATTCTATGCAGGAAATGGAGAACCAAAATCCCATATAAAAAATACAGAATAATTTCTAGGGTAAGTTCTATAATAAAAGGGAGCCCTGGGTGAGAGCTTCTATTAGAATACAGATTGTTGTAATGGCAGTACTGTTGAATTTTAAATAGCGGATAAATTATACTAAAAGTTTTATTTTTATATTTGTTTTGTTTTGTTTATATATATATATATTTAAATAAACAAAACAAAACAAAAAAAGAAATAAAAATAATTTATAATATTTCTTGGGTTTTAGTGGAAAGGCGGCATCGCGGATGCCACCTTTCACACGATGCTAAAGGCAGCATCGCAGATGCCTCCTTTAAGGCACGATTTTCAAATTTTTTTAAACCTATGACATTTTTAATTTTTTTTTTTAAAAAATGTATTAAAAAAAACTTGATGGTGATAGATATTTGGCTTCAAGTGGCCTAAAAATGTTGGGACCCAACAACAATGTTTGGGTCTGCTGATGGGTGGCTTTTGTTGGTGGTGCAAGGGATGGAGTTCTTTTGTGGAGGGGACCTATTCCTTGGTTGGGCGACACGCTGCTGATGACATGCCTGTGTGGTGGTGATGGGTATTGAGAGCCCTCTAGACGACATTTTTGGGATCCTGGTGGATCCGATGGGGGATCATCCATGATGATGGTTTAGGACAGGAGACACCAATGATGTCCACTAGATAAACTTAGGATGCGAGAGGATGATGACCTTGAGATGGGGATCATGATGACCTTGGGTGGATGAAAGTTGACCGCAGGAGGTGGTGATCCAGCTGTGGGAAACCCTAGCTCAGGTTGATTCGGGTGGGGTGTCCTCGGGTATGGGTTTTGGGCCATTTTTTCTCTGATTCTCCATTTTTTGGACCTTTTTTACCTTTGTTTGGTTTTGTGTTGCGCTATACTATTTTGGGTGTCCCGTGGATTCGTGGAGTAAATCCCGTTAGGGCACATGACTCTTGAGCAGTTTTTAGTGGCTTGGGTGCTGGAGAGTTTTGATTCTCACAACATCTATCATTGATATGGAATACTGATAGGTGTGATGACTATGAACATTGGTGATATGGGATACCAATGAGTTTTTTGAACAAATATGACTTTTAAGTGACGGTTCTGTTCGAAGCATGGGTGGTGATGCTAAGGGTACAGTTACACAATTGGGGTGGAGTTCGATGGATGGCGGCTTGATGATGTATATGCTTAGGGAGTGCATGGGCCTTCTCGGGAGGTGAGATCATAGTGGCCGCTTGGGATCCCACAATGGGGCTTCAACCCAGTTTTCATGATGGACTTTAGGATGGTTTTGTGGGCCATTGGGCTGTTCATTTTGGGGGTCCTTGGATCTCACCCTTGTTGGGCCTTTTGTTGGGAACTTTTTTGTTTGGGTGTAAGTGTTGTTCCCCATCATTGTTTCTTTGCACTTTACTTTTTCTTAATAATAAAGTTTAGGGACCATGTGCTAAAACTCAGGGTCTGCACTGCTTTGAGTAGAATTCAAACATTCCTTGATCCATGAGTCCCTTGTTTATGTCCCTATGAAAATGATTTATATCCTTTTTCCATATGTTATATTCCTCACAATTTGAAGGAACTTACAAAAATAAAATTAAATACATAATGGCCAAGACATGACCCTTTAAATAGTGATAAAATTATTACAGGGGTGGTTAGATTTATTTTCATGCAACTAACTGTCAATGTTCATCATTGTGAAAAAATTATCCCTTATTATCTCATGATAATACTCCCTATTATAAATATGGTATTTAACTATGCTAGGAATAGTGTTCATCAGAGCTAAAAAATGATTATGTTGTAAGCCTTTTTAAAAGACAATGGATTTTATTAGCACTTAAAATAGCACTGAAAAAGGGAGATCTTTGTCAGTGTTTTTTCAATGCTGATAAAGGACACTCTTTATTATCATATTTTTAGCCCTGATGAAGGGAACTTTTATCAGCACTAGGAATAGAACTGACAAAATCCATACTACAGTATTATGATGCTAAAATTATAGCACTGCAACATCAAATACAAAATTTAATTGAAATTAAACTTACATCCCCAATACGAGAAAAAACACTATATTACAAACATTTCAAACATTTATTTGTATAATTATATTGATACTCAAAATTTATCACAAACATCAATAAATTAAAAAACATCAATGTTTCATTGTCTTTGACCCCCCTGAACCACTCTCAAAAGTGTCTAATAATTCTACTAGTTGTTGAGAAAACTGTCAGGATCAATTTCTTCTAGTCCAAGGTCTTTTGGGCCCAACACATAATCTCTTATGGGGTACCATCCTAAAAACCATGGGTGATAGGAGGAATTGTACTTCAAAGGTTATATGTGAGCCATCATCCTTTGTAGAAACTGCTGTGAGATTGATTTTGCACATAACAATCCTCCCCTCAAACCAAAGACTAAACAACCGGGCCTTCCCTTAAATGATAATATATTAGATCCAAATTATCTTGAATTTGCACCGCTATATCTCTCTCCACCGGGACATTCATTCAACCCACTGTTATTAGACAAAAGTTCGATACAAGGCACCGCCATGGATCCACATGCTCCAACCCAATCCATCATTATTGTTCCCAAACTTGTTTTTGGGGAATACACCACACTAAATCGCACCTAAGCTAAACCATGGCTATGATATCACTTGTTAGGATCAATTTCCTCTAGTCCTAGGTCTTCCAGGACCAACACATAAGCCCTTATGGGGTTCCATCCTAAAACTCATGGGTTCTAGGAGGAATTGCCCATATAAGATTATATGTGAGTCAACATCCTATGCATAAAACGATGGGGGATTGGGTTTTCACCCAGCACAAACCATCCTAGCTCGAGAAAAAAACTGAATCTGTATAACAAATCAATTTTTATATTAGAAATACTATAAAAAAATAAATTAGACATAAATTTGAAACAATACATTAATAAAATATCACTTTTAAACTAAAAACATAATCATCGAGTCATACCAGGGACACCATGTGCTGGATTAATGTTTGGTTAATTTCTACATGGCACAAATGATTAATGGATCATTGTACTAAAGTATCAATATAATCAAAGTTCATTTTCTCACTTTTAAGTACGTAATGTGTGTTTTTAACTAAAGTATAAATTTTAAACTAAAAACATACATTTCAAGTCATACCAGCCACACCATGTGTCATATTAACATTTAGCTAATTCTTATAGGTTTCAAATTAATTAAGGATTATTTTACTAAAGTATCAAGAAAAATCAATAAAATTTTCTCATTTTTAGGTAAGTGATGTGTGTTTTGAAATAAAATTTCAATTTTTAATAAAATCACACTTTAAGTCATACTGATCACACCATGTGTCGAATTGATGTGCAGTTAATTCCTACATATCAAAAATGACTTAAGGAATATTTTTCTAAAGTATAAATACGATAAATATTTGTTGGTGTTACTGGACATTTAGGCACAAGGCTTTAGAATATTTTCACACCATGAAAAGTCATGAAAATAATAGAAGGCCAAAAGTAAGGAGGAGCAAAGCTAAAGATAAGAGAAAACCTATTGAAAAAATCATAAAAAGAAAGAAAAAGAATCTAATGTATGTGATAAAAAGAAATTGAAACCTACTTGGACTAAGAACAAAGGTAATATATTATTTCCTACATCAAAAGGAGAGAGAAAAAGGACATGAAAATCACATTCTACTTAGAAAAAAAGGCTCAGTTTGAAGAAGCACAAAAATAAAATGTTACTGGAAAGAATAACTATCATGGTGGAAGATCTAAGCTCATAGGTTTTTTCTAGTGTAGTGAAATATATATACACAAAGCCTACTCTTGTTGGTATAACATGCAATTTCTAGGAAACACTCACGAATCAAGGGGGAGACATGGTGAATAAATGAGAACAAATTATCTATGAAATGAAGCATTAGCAAGAAATCCATCCCAACTATAAGTATAAAACAACTATGAATTCTTAGATAAAGTGTGTGGAAAATTAAAATTTGAAGGTCATATAGATGAAAAATTCATGACAATACTTCTAGGAGTGATTCCCTATATTATGAAAGGGAAGTGGTTTCAATAGAAAAAAATTTTAAGTCATGTGAATATTCTGAGATGACTTATAATGTTATGAATGAATGCCTAGCTGTTTGTACAAATAAACTAAACTTAGCTTAAAAATTAAAGAATGTTGAAAACATTCTAAATTTAAAGGAAATCAAGTACCTTTATAAGGTGAGGTTTGAATTGATGAGAAATTGTCAATAACTGGAAACATGAAAAATCTAGATGACTATATTGGGAAAAGGTATTCTACATAAAGAATAATTTCATGGGAAGAAATAATATAATCAAATAGATGAGACAAAAAACTTAAAGATGTGTATAAATAAATATTCTAATATAGATATTAAAATAAAATAATTTCCTAGGTTGAGAAGAATCTCATAGCCTAAATGCTATTTCTAAGGAAAAAAATATTTCCCTCATTATTCCCATTTTTTATATGCTTTTATACTAACAGGAATGGAATTGAAGGAGATGGATTTATACCATGAGGTGGAGCATTGATGATTTAATTCTGTTAAATCCTCACTACACAAGGAATGTGTAACTTCTAAACAGATTTGAAAAATTGGAATATGAGGTAAGAAAATTACTCCCAATACCTACTCTGAATGAACTAATAATTACTATAACGCGGAATATGAGATTGAGGTAACAAGGAGGAGATATATCTCTTTACACGTGAACTTTTTGATGTGTTGGTTGAGATATATATGAGATGAAATATATTTCATAATTTGATTGTTTGATCATCCCCAAAACATGAAGAGGTTAGTTATCATAATTTAATATTACATGTTGCATTACAGATTGCATTGATCACCTCAATTATACACTCTTGTTTTTTATAAAGGGTTTTCCATGTAGAAATAGAGTTGTTTAGGTAAAGGATATTTGATAAATAAATATGTGTGAATTCATCCTAATCTAACAAGTTGCTATAGTTAAGTCCTTAAATGAATTGAGGAGAAGCGTATGCTCTGATGGAATGGGAAGACTACTGAGATGATCAGTCCCCTATTATACCTCTTCATTTATTTTTAATAAGGTGGAGAAGAATATTGAATTACTATAGTGAAAAAGTACCACCAAAACATATAAAGGGGGAGATTGAAGAGAACAAGTGAAATATTGAATAATTAATGTTCAATTGTTTTCAGTGTATCATAAGTTCCATATATGAGGATGTATTTAATTAGGAGATGATAATTTAGGGGCATTGGATGTCATGATTGATAAAGAATCTGTGTAAATATAGGCTGATGGAGGTACTTATATTTTTATGAAAAAATAATTGTAAAGACCATGAAAAATATTTTTGATACCCTGAAAAATATTATTTTTCTTGATGATTGATATAGAAGATGATGTTGATAATACCTTGGGTGAGAAGACTTGCATGAATAATTTCAAGAAGAAGTGGAATTACGAAGGCCATGAAAAATTATATTATTTAATGAAGAGTATTAATTATGAATTCCATGAAAATATATTTATATTTTTCATGAATAATATTTGAAGAAGAATATAATAAATAGTTTTTACTAAGTAGTTTTAGTAGTCCTTATACAAATAATTTGTCATCCCATGGCCAACAAAGGACTCACCACAATGACACATGTGGGGCTTAGGTGGCCAACCAAATTGGAGGCAGGTCAACATGGACATACTAGGCAAGTAGGGGTGAGAATATATGGGGATATAATGGATAGCATGCACATAGTACATGCATAGAAGTGGGTGGTTCGACTATAGAGGGAGACATGGTGGCAGAGGTGTTCCATCATAGGTCGATTCCTGAGGAAGCCGATAGAAAACGCCATTACCCACAAATGAGTCATACCGGTAACAAAATGTGTTAGATTGATGCATGGTTAATTCTTACAGATCAAAAATAACTTAAGGAATTTTTTTAACGTATCAAGACAATCCATGTTTTTATCTTGGTTTTTAGTGAGTGAAACATGTTTTTAACTAAAATGTCATTTTAAAATTGAAAACTAGAACTTTCAGTCATACTGGTCACAACATGTGTCAGATTAATGTGTGGATGATTCTTACACATAAAAAATGACTTTTGGATCATTGTCATTAAGAATAAAGATAATCTGAGTGGTTTTCTTGGTTTTTAGCGAGTGACACATGTTTTTAACTAAAATGTCATTTTTAAACTAAAAACACATATTTCGAGTCATATAGGTCACATCATGTATCAAATTAAGGTTTGACTAATTAATATACATAAAAAATTACTTATTGATCATTTTCTTAAAGTATCATAACAATTTTAATACTTTTAATAAATTTTGAGTATACCATGCATTATCTTATCTAAAATCTCAATTTTAAACTAAAACCACACATTTTTAGTCATACCAGGAAAAGCATGTGTCATATTAATTCATGGTTGTTTCTTACAAATAAAAAATGATTTATAGATCATTTTCCTAAAGTATTAATGAAATTCAAGTGAATTTGATCAGTTTTTATTATGTGGCATGTGTTTTGAACTAAAATGTTAATTTTAAATAAAAATAAACATTTTGAGTTATACTAGTCACACTATGTGTTGGATTGATGTGAGGTTGATTATGACACATCAAAAATGACTTAAGAAATGTTTTTAAAATGTATTAAGACAACAAGAGTGTTTTTTCTATGTTTTCAATGAGTGAAACATTTGTTTAACTAAAAAGTCATTTTTAAACTAAAACCACACACTTTTAGTCATACCGATCACACCATGTGTTGGATTTACATGCATATGATTATTAAATGTTAAAAATGACTTATGGATCATTTTTTTAAATTATCAATATATTCTAGGCATTTTTCTTGATTTTTAGTGAGTAACTAACATTTTTAATTAAACTGTCAATTTTAAACTGAAAGCACACATTTCTAGTCACACTGTTCATTAGATTGAGATATGATTGATTCATATATGTCACAAATGACTTATGAATAATTTTACTAAAGTATAAAAATAATATGAATGTTTTTTCTCAGTTTTGAGTATTTCATATGACTTTTTAACTAAAAATTCATTTCTAAACCAAAACCACACATTTTGAGTCATGCCAATCCCATCATGTATATGATTAAGGTCTAAATGATTCATAAATGTCACAAATGACTTATAGATAATCTTTATAAAGTATCAAAATAATTTTAATGTATTTTGTTTTGATTGAGTATATCACATGACTTTTGAACTAAAATGTGAATTCTAACTAAAAATGAACACTTTGAGTCACGCTGGTCACACCATGAGTTAGATTAACATGTCATTGATTAATATATGTCACAAATGACATAAATATAATTTTCATAAAGTATTAATACAATATGGGTGTGTTTTCTAAGTATTCAGTGTGAAAAACACATTTTTAACTAAAAAGTCATTTTCAAATTGAAAACTCCCACGTTGAGTCATAATGGTCACATTGTTTATTGGATTGATGTGAGGTTGATTCCTACACATCAAAAAATGAGTTATGTATCATTTTTCTAAATTATCAAGACAAATTGAGCACATTTAATTGGTTTTCAATATGTAAAATATGTTTTTATCTAAAATGTTATTTTCTACCTGAAAAAATACATTTTGATTCATACCAATCACACAATGTATCAAATTGAGGTATGATTAATTACTACATGTCACAAATGACTTATGTATCATTTTTTCAAAAGCATCAGAACAATGTGAATGAATTTATCAGTTTTAAGAATTCCATGTGTATTTTTTACTAAAATTTCATTATTAAAACAAAACCAAACATTTTGAGTCACATGAGTCACACCTTATATTGGATAGAGGTGAGGATAATTTCTATATATAAAAAGTTAATTATGGATCCTTGTTTGAATTTATCAAAAAATATGAACGTGTTTGCTCAGTTTTGAGTATGTCATATGTATTTTGAACTAAAATGTCAATTTTAAATAAAAACACACACTTTGAGTCATACCGGTCACACCGTGTGTCAGATTAACATGTGGTTGATTCACACCAATAAAAAAGGAATTAAGGATAATTTTCTTAATGTATCAAGATAATTAGAGTGTATTTTATTAGTTTTTAGGTAGCAACACATGTTTTTAACTAAAATGTCATTTTTAATTAAAAACACTCACTTTGAGTTATTTTAGTCACACTGTGTGTTAGATTAATGTGTGGTTGATTCCTGCATATAAAAAATAAATTATAGATTTTTTCTGTAATGTATCCTGATAATCTGAGTGTGTTTTCTCATTTTTCAATGAGTGACATGTTTTTAACAAAAATATATTTTTTAAATTTATATCACCAATTTTGAGTCATACAGGTCATACCACGTATCATATTATGGTATTAATGATTCTTATACATCAATAATGAATTATGGACCATTTTCATGAAGTTTAAAAATAATCTGAACATTTTTTTCTTTGTTTTGAGTATTTCATGCATCTTTTTTAATAAATGTCATTTTAAAACTGAAACCACATAGTTTGTGTCGTACCATTCACATTGTGTAATAGATTGATGTCCGTCTTATTCATATACATCACATATGGCATATGGATCATTATACAAATGTATCAAAACAATATGAATGTATTTTATTAGTTTTGAGTATTTCATGTGTCTTTTAAAGTAAAATGTCATTTTAAACTGGGAACACACACTTTGAGTCATACATGCCATACCATGTGTTTGAATTATGTGTGGTTGATTCCTATATGTTAAAAATGAAATAAGGATCATTTTTGTAAAGTATCAGTACAATCAAAGAATTTTTCTTAGTTTACATTAAGTTACAAATGTTTTTAACTAAAATATCATTTTTAAACTGAAAATAGTCATTTCAAGTCATACCGGTCCCCCTGTGAATCAGATTTAATTACAACTGATTTCTACTCATAAAAAATGACTTATGGATCATTTTTCTAAATTTTTAATAAAATTTTATTATTCTTACTTAGTTTTGAGTGTGTCATACATATTTTTAACAAAATTTTAAATTTAAAATTAAAACTCAAACTAGTAATTTGTAAACTGAAAATAGAATCTTATGAACATAAAAAAAAAATAAAGAAAAAATAGATCATTGATGAGAAAAATAGTACTTGAGTGCATCATCCATATTGAATAATTTTCAAATAATTTTGTTTCTTCGATCATTATGTGCTCTTAATAAAGAAAAAAATGGTTGAAGAAAAAACAATTCTTGATGAAGAAAATTATTTATGATCTTTGTGAAAATTAACTAAATAATGTTTAGATAACAATAAGAAAGAAATTAACTAAAAAATAGTTGATAAAATGAAGGGAAAATTAACTAAATAAGTAGCAAGAAGTCACCTCCTCATGATGCATGTATACATTCTCACACCATGTATTCTACCCATATGTTTCTAAATATATATATTTCCTATTTTGAATATGAGGACTATCAAAAATACTTTAATTATTGTAAATATAAAAAAATAATTTTTTAATAATTTTTTTAAATGAAATTGTAGTTTTAATCTGAAATACCTCTTCTAAGATACTAGTTTTTTGATAAAATATGATATTATTCATAAATTTAAAAACATAATAATGACAATATTTTATATTAGTTTCTTTCAGACACTTTACAAACATTAGAAAAAATAAGTAATTTTTTTAAATATGTTTTGATAGTGAGATGTTAGTATATATTCCCAAATACTTTTCCACTTATAGAATTCGATAGGCTTCTTGTTCTCATGGACCGTCCTCATGCCAAGATTTTGAAAATATTTAAACCCCACCCTATCATAATAATTTTTTTATTAAAACATATTATAAAATATATAAGTTGATGTTCATTTATAAACTATTGTATATAGTGTATTACAAATTGATAAATTTCAATATGTGTGGTCCATTTTTTGGGTATACATGAATAAAATCCAATAAAAAATATTTAGAGTATCAAAATTGATTACAATGAGCAACTAATAATCCCTAAAAATAGATAAAGGAATAAGTAATGAAAGGAATGAAAATATATTTGATATGTTTAAATTATGAAGTTTTCCCCTTGTATTATGGGTATTAAAAATATCCTGTCAACTATAAGTTTGTTTTGAAACATTGCAGTTAGTTTTTATTACAGGAGTCTCCCTTAAAATAGTATTTATATATACTCCTCTAAGAATTATGAATATTATTTAGTAATAATTAACATATTAGATAAGCCATTGGAAAACAAATTATTAAAACACAGCTCATGTATACATATACAAATGAGACTCTTATACATCATTTCTTGTGGATTTCATCTATATTCTAAAGACCAAGAATGTTTGTAATAACCTCTCAGTGCATTTGTTCTTCAAAATAAATTATGGCTGTATCACCATTTTTGAACATTTTATTCACATGAAATTGTAATATTAATAAATGTGGATGTTTAACTGGTGGGGTGAAGGTACTTTATAAAGTCCTTCTCAGTTGATTGGTTGATCCTTTAGATTTATTTAAACCCTACCTTCTATTTCCCATTCCCTTTATCCATATTTAATAAAATTCACTAGTTTATATTTTTTTCATAAATTATTAAAGGTTTTTCATGAAAAAAAATTAGAGAAAAATACCTCCTTTTTAAAATGTATTTTTACAAGATCAAACAAAAATGATATAAAAGTTTCAAAATCAATTTCGAACGTGTGAACATATTGATCATTAAGGGGAATAGGTAGCTCAGATCTCGGATCATGATATATGTAAATCCCCACTCTCACATAACCCTTTGGACATTGTTTGTTGTGTAGAATATATACTTAGATATTGTACATTGTACCCCATAAACAAGGATATGGATGGGAACAAACAGATATAAATAAAAATTATTCTCACCTTGTATACTATTAATATTGGAAAAGTATCAGTATGTTCGTGATACACATTTCACAGAAATAGTTATGAAAAAATTGATTACGTCAAGTAAGAAATACCTTTTAGGGGAATGTATTTCTCGAAGATGGGGTGGATCTTCTTGTAGTAGTTTTAATTCTGTTGTTTCTTCTCTTTAATTCCTTCACATAATATTTTATAACAACTCAAACTAACCATTAAGTCTTTCTTCAAGAAGAGCTGCTCATTGATCGTACCACGATTCACTGTTTTATTCCACCCTTACATCGCAGTTTTAAACTAGTTTTGTAATGAATATTCAAAATATAATAATAAATTGCACTTTATTTTTGAATCAATAAATTAATGTTAATCAATATTATAATGGTCAATGTTACTTGTTTTTATTGTTTCAATGTAGGTGGAGGTGATTGGAGGGCCCTTGATGAAGTGGAAGAAAAATGGGCCAAAATTGCATGGATCCATGGACATATGTCCACTGTTTTTAATAGTACACGAAATCCGTGCATCCAAATGGGCTGACATTTTGTGGACCTATCAAACATGTGATAGGATACATTTTATATTAATAAACCCAATCATGATTCGGCCTCTATAGGGTCCATACTAACTGATCTTTCCAAGCCACCGAATTTGGACCAAGTCAAATGCGGTGTTCTGTATTTTATCAATATCTTGAGTTGTATTTGTACAAATGGTGCCAAACATTTGGTGGAGATAGTCAAGAGGTATGGATACAACTTTTCTATTTTCTCCAAATCGGGATAAGACTGTCTGAAGGCCGAAACGCATTGTGCAAGTGGATTTATGAAATCTGTGTGCCTAAAACCACCTTCCAATTTTCCTATAAAAGGGCACCAAGGGAACCTCATTTGCAAGTTCGGCCAAGGAGTGAAGTGCTGACAATTTGGAGTCCTAGAGGAGTCTCCTAATCACCTTGGAGGTTCTGGAGGCCCGTATCCTCATAGGGGAATCAAGGATGAAGAAGGAGTTCCACCCGAGCTTCCTCCTCCTCACGATGTTGAGCTAAAAGTTGGGTGTTCGTTGTGAGGGAGATACACACATGTCAAGGGAGTTCCGATGAATACATTAGCTACTGGTTTGGAGTAATTTGGGTGTTTGAAAATTTCATTCCATGTATCTTACTTTATTTCAGATTTGAATGCTTGATTTGATGCATGTGAGTGTTATGCTCTTAATTTCTAACCGATCGGTGTGAGGTTTTGAGTGCGTGACTTGTGTTGTTCCGATTGGACATCACAAGAGTCCTTTTCATACCCACCTTATTGAGATTTCAATATGATTTTGAAGCTCTTATTCCATGAATAAGTACTGGACCTTGACAATACGATTGTTACGTCAAGGTTTGGTCCTTAAAGCATTGAAATAAAAGCTTAGGAATTAATCGGGATTCCAATTAACTCCAACCAAAGAATTACTCTAAACCTAAGATGAATCTACATGAACAATGAACTTTATATGTGTGTAGTGAAATCAAATCAACCCTTTTATCACATATTTTTCAAAATCCACTTGGTCACTCAATTTTTAAGCTATTTCAACTAAGTCGTTGTTTTAAACTCTTTTCAAAACCACCCCCTCTCATAGTCATTTTTATTTAAAATACACACTCTAAACCTACCAAATCTCCTTGAGAGACGACCTAGGGTCTACCCTAGACTATAAATCAACCTTAAAAACATAATCAATTTGACGTGTCATGACAACACGACCAAATTTTTGCACCGTTTCCAGGGAGCGCTTTGGTTTTTTGTGCGTGTTTTTGATAAATTTTTTGTAATTTTTGTGAATAATTGTTTGTTTTATCTTCTACCTTTGAATTTATTTTTGTGTTCTAATTTATTTATTCTGTATGTTCTGTGTATGATGTGTTCTACTCAGGGAGACCTACAAACTTTCGAACCCAAACCAGAGAGGATCCTACATCAACGAAACCAAGACATACAAGACCACACTTTGAAGGAGGAGACATCACATCTTAAAATTATTCTTGATCCTTCTTCTTCTTCTGAAACCAAAGTTAAAATTGAACATAACTTGTATAACATGGCTGAAAATAATAGAACACTAAAATAAATAACCTCACCTGATGTTGATATCTGACCCACTTACATTCAATTACAAGGCGAGGCACCCAATTTTGAACTAAAATATGGTTTAATTCATTTATTACCAAGATTTCATGGAATGCCTGGAGAAGATCCACATAAGAATTTAAAAGAATTTCATACTGTGTGTTCAACATTAAAACCTGATAATGTGGATGAAGAAAAAGTAAAACTTAGGGCATTTCCATTTTCATTAGAAGACACGGCTAAAGATTGACTGTATTATGTTAATTCACCTATTAGAGGTTGGGCGGACATGAAACGACTTTTTCTTGAAAAATACTTCCCAGCCTCTCGAACTGCAACAATATGGAAAGAAATATGTGGGATAATAAAATCTCAAGGAGAAACCCTTCATGAATATTGGGAACGATTTAAAAGATTGTGTTCAAGTTGTCCACATCACCAAATAAGTGATCAACTTTTAATTCAGTATTTTTATGAAGGTTTAATCCCTATTGATCGAAACATGATTGATGCTGTTGTAGGTGGTGCACTATTGGATAAAACCCCAATCACTGCAAGGACCCTAATTGAGACCATGGCATAGAACACTCAACAATTCAGTTCAAGGTCCAGTGTACCCATTCGAGGTGTCCATGAGGTGCAAATTACTGAATTCGAGAAGAAGGTGGACACAAAGTTTGAAGAGGTGAGTACCCTTCTACAACAACTTGCTATTTCCCAAGGGAAATTTCAATCTACTCCTCCCATACATTGTGGTATATGCTCTTCTGATACCCACTATTCTGACCAATGCCCCCAATTGAGAGAAACTTCTGAGAGTTGTGAGGCAATATTCCCAGGACGCCCCTATAACCAACCCATTAGGAAAGAACCTTACTATCCATCCAACCCTGGGTGGAAAGACACCCAAGACTATAGGCAAGGGGGTATTCAAACCAGCCTCATCAACCATGGAACCAACCAGGGCAAAGTAGTCATCAACCACCACCACCCAGAAATTTTCAACCACCTCAAAGGCCTTTCCAACAACCCCCTCCAAAAACTGAACCTAGCCTAGAAGATATTATGAAACAAATGGCTGCCAATAATCTCTAATTCCAACAAAGCACTCAGGAATCCATACAAGACCTCAAAACCCAATTAGGTCAACTAGATAACTCGGTGGGTGAAATCCAAAGCCATGGGTCTGGTAAAATACCCTCTCAACCACTTGTCAACCCTAGGGATAAGGGAAATGTTAGTGCCATCACCCTTAGGAGTGGAACTCAACTTAAAAGCCAAATGAACCCTCTATTAGAGTCATCCTCTCCTAAGGGGACCGCCATCCCAACCACTGAAAAAGGTTCAAATGAGATGGAACCTTGTCTTGAGAGAAGTCCTACCAAAGGGAAGAGTGTGTCTATTGATGAGTTACCAAGCCCAAGCATCCCTCTTCCATTTACCCAAAGAGCCACCCAACCAAGGAAACAAAAGGAAACTGAACTTGATAAAGAAATCTTGGAGACTTTCAAAAAAGTGAAGGTTAACATTCCATTGATTGATGTCGTCAAGAAAATTCCGAGATATGCCAAGTTTCTGAAGGAGATGTGTACCCACCGAAGGAGACTTAGAGGTGATGAGAAGGTGAGCCTGGGAAGGAACATCTCAGCATTGATACAACCATCACTTCCCACCAAGTGCAACGATACTGGAACATTCTTGATTCCGTGCACCATAGGGGAGTATTATTTCTCCAATGCTATGCTTGATTTGGGTGCTTCTATTAATGTGATGCCTCACTCCATATAATCTTCTTTGCAGGTCGGTGAACTAAATCCCACAGGAATAGTTGTTCAGCTAGCAAATCAGAGTACGACACACCCTTTTGGTGTGTTAGAGGATGTTCTTGTGAGGGTTCAAAATTTAATATTTCCTGCTGATTTTTATGTGCTAAAAATGGAAGATGATAGGATTAATGGACATGCCCCAATTATATTGGGGAGACCTTTATTGAAAACCGCCAAAGCCACAATTAATGTCCATAATGGTACATTATCTATGGAATTTGGTGGTGACATAGTCCATTTTAACATCCTTGATTCCATGAAGAACCCCTCAGAAGAACACTCCCCTCTCTCGGTAAATTCAATTGATGTACTCCCTTCCCCTAAAATCACTTCATTTGTTTCCCCTGATCCCATTTCTGAGTTTTCCTCTTTGATTGAAATTCTTGGTAATGAGTCATGTGATGATTGTTGTAGTGGTCTAGAAAAGTGTCATGCATGTTTATTAATTGATAATTTCTTGAACACAGAGGATCACATGACCATCGATGATACTGCTATGCTTGTAAAAGCTAATTCCCCATCTGAGGATGATACCATTGAGCAGTTAGATGAGATTATTGACCTCTCACTTTCACACACACTCCCATAAATCCAAAATCCACCTGAATTGGAACTAAAGCAACTGCCTCAAGATTTAAAATATTCATATCTTGAGAATGGAAACAAATTGCCCGTCATCATTGCTAGTTCACTCCCTCATGAGCATGAATTGAGCCTGCTTAAACTTTTGAGGGAGCATAAACAAGAATTGGGATGGACACTTGCAGACATTCCTGGTATTATCCAATCAATTTGTACACATAATATTTTATTAACTGATGAGGATAAACCAGTGAGGCAGGAAAAATTTCGACTGAACCCAAACCTCTTAGAAGTAGTTAAAAATGAAGTAACAAAGTTGTTGGCTACTGGAATCATTTACCCCATCTCTGATAGCCAATGGGTCAGTCCCATTCAAGTAGTTCCTAAAACAACTGGCCTAACGGTAATTGAAAATGAAAACAATGAATTGGTTCCAACTCGTGTGAAGAATAGTTGGCGCATCTGTATAGATTATCGCCGACTAAACCAACACACTAGGAAGGACCATTTACCCTTGCCATTCATTGACCAAATGCTAGAGAGGCTAGCAGGGAAGTCCCATTACTGTTTTCTTGATGGGTATTCTGGATACTTTCAGATCCATATTTCCCCCAAGGATCAGGAAAAGACAACCTTCACTTGTCCCTTAGGTACATTTGCCTATAGAAGGATGCCATTTGGCCTGTGCAATGCTCCGGGTACATTCCAGCGATGTATGGTTAGTATTTTTTCGGATTACCTGGAGGATTGCATGGAAGTTTTCATGGATGATTTTACTTTTTATGGATCCTATTTTGATGAATGTTTAAGTAGTCTTGGTTCTGTTCTACGTCGCTGTATTGAAAAGAATATTGTATTAAATTATGAGAAATGCCATTTCATGGTGCGACAAGGTATAGTTTTGGGACATGTCATTTCTAGGGATGGTATCCAAGTAGATAAATCGAAAGTGGATGTCATTTCTTCCTTAACATTCCCTAAAAATGTACGTGATGTGTGGTCTTTCCTAGGTCATACTGGATTTTACCGTCATTTCATTCATGATTTTAGTAAGATTGCACTTCCCCTCTCCCGCTTACTCTAAAAAGAAAAAGATTTTGTTTTTGATAAAGAATGTGAAGAATCTTTTAATAAATTAAAATGGAGTCTCACATCACCCCTGGTAATCCAACCACCTCGGTGGGATTTACCATTTGAGCTCATGTGTGACGCCTCTAACTATGCAGTTGGGGCAGTCTTATCATAAAGGGTCGATCGAGCTCCACATGTCATTGCCTATGCCTCACGCACTTTAGACCCTGCCCAAGAAAACTACACCACCACTGAAAAAGAATTTCTTTCCATTGTGTTTTCCTTGGATAAATTCAGGTCATACCTTTTAGGGTCCAAAGTCATTGTGTTCTCAGACCATGCAGCCCTCCGGTATCCCCTAAAGAAACTGGAATCCAAACCACGTCTCATTCGTTGGATGCTCCTCCTTCAAGAATTCAATCTAAAAATTAGAGATAAAAAAAGAAGCAGAGAATGTGGTGACAGATCATATCAGTAGGATCCCCCCATCCTCGGACATTGTCTCATCCCCCTGTATTCCCATTAATGACTTGTTTCCTGATGAGAAATTGTACAAAGTGCAAGATGTTATTCCCTGGTATGCTGAAATTGTAAATTATCTGGTAGCGTCTTTCATTCCTACTGATTAAAACAAAAACCAAGCCAGTCGTCTAAAATATGAGTCTCGTTGGTACATTTGAGATGACCCCTACCTTTGGCGCACATGTAGTGATTAGGTCCTTAGGAATTGTGTTTCCGATAGTGATTTTCAGTCTGTCCTTAGATTCTGCCACACTCTTTCTTGTGGGGGCCACTTTGGTCCCCAACGGACTGCTCACAAAGTTCTTGATTCTGGTCTCTTTTGGCCAACACTTTTTCAGGATGACCATGAATTTTGTAAATCTTGTCCTCATTTTCAAAGAATGGGGAATGTCTCTAAAAGGAATGAAATGCCACAAAAACCCTTGCTCTTTCATGACATTTTTTATGTTTGGGGCATTGACTTTATGGGGCCATTTCCCAATTCTTTTGGAAACATGTACATTCTTTTGGCTATTGATTACATATCAAAATGGGTAGAGGCACGAGCCATAAGGACAGATGATTCCAAAACAGTTGTAGAATTTTTGAGAACTCAGATCTTTTGTAGGTTTAGATTACCTAGGTTCATCATCAGTGACCAGGGTTCTCATTTCTTCAATCGAACAATGCAAACACTTTTGCGTCGGTATGGGGTTGGTCATCGAGTTTCTACTGCATATCATCCACAGAACAATGGTCAAGATGAGGTGTCAAATAGAGTGGTAAAAAAAATTCTTGAAAAAACGGTTCAACCCAATAGGAAAGATTGGAGTCTTAGACTTGATGATTCATTATGGGCCTACCGTACTGCTTTCAAAACTCCCATTGGAATGTCACCCTATCGTCTTGTGTTTGGAAAGAGTTGTCACCTCCCTGTTGAGATTGAGCACCGGGACTACTGGGCCATCAAACAATGCAATTCTAATCATTCTGGTGCAGGTGCTCAAAGGAAGTTGAAGATTCAGGAGCTAGAGAAAATGAGAAGAGAATCATATGAAAACTCCAGTATTTATAAGGAGAGAACCAAGGCTGCTCATGACCGTCTTATCCTTCATCGTCAGTTCCATATTGGGCAGAAGGTCCTCCTTTATAATTCAAGGCTAAAGTTGCATCTAGGTAAGCTTAGTTCCTGCTAGTTTGGACCATACACTGTTACTAACGTCTCTCCATTTGTTGTTGTACAGGTTCAAAATGAAGAAACCAAGCAAAACTTCACTGTCAATGGGCAGCGGCTGAAGCACTTTCATGAACCCGTTCTGGAGTCCCCGATGGAGGAACTCCAGAAGCAAACTATGAATGGAATCAACCAGGTTTTATCCTTCCTTCCCACATTCTCTTTTACTACAGTGAGGACACTGCATACTCTAGGTGTGTGTGTGTGTGTGTGGGGGGGGGGGGGGTTGGATACATTCCTGGGTTAGTTAGGAATTTTCATCATTTTCTCCTTTTGTTTTCTCTTTTTGGCCTTCTTTATGGTATTTTCATTTTTCCCCATCAACAAATTCAAAATTCCATGATGTGGCAACCATAAAGTGGGGAAAGTAAAAATACCATAACAAAGGATAAAAAGAATTTGTGTATGATTTTACCATCAAGGAGTGATTTTTAGTGAATTGATTTTCTGTCAATGATATAAATGGTTGTATCTATGTGAAACCTTTGAGATGATTGATGCCCTTCGTGTGAATAGTTTTTTTGAAAACTATTTCACTAATATCTCCACAAATTTTTGCACCAAACCACAAAGTGTGATTATTTCTTACTTAATATAAGGTAAATATATGTTGGGTTAATGTTTTTCAGCTTTAAATGATATTTCCATATGTTTTTTCCTTATCCGATCTGTTTCATTACTGTACCAGATTGACCTATGCGTGTGTACCTAATGTCCGACTGTTGTACGTCCTCAAAAGAAATTTTTTTTGTGTGTCTTGGGTAGGTCAAAAACCACTCCTCCTCAACCTTTGATCTTGTTATAACTATTTTAATTAGTGTCGTGAGGAGATCAAACAAGGGTTGAGAGATGAGTGTGAGATTTGTTCCAATTGAAACTTCAAAAAAAATATAATAAACGAGGGGAGTGATGAAATGTGCAATATATGGGGATATCTAGGTCGAGAGCTTATGGTTTGACTCCTGGGAATGCTTAAATAAGTGGGTCTTGAAATATGATTACAAAGGATGTAGGACAGGTTCAGTGACAAAATCATTTAAGTTGAAAAATGTTAAAATAACATATATTTATTGGATGGAAAGTGGAAAGAATGGCATGGAATGGTTTCCACACACACACACATGGAGATTTAGTGTCATGGTTTATTTATGAATTCCTTTATCAATTGTATATCATGAATATTTTTTAATTTTTCTATGATATGATTTATGAGACATCTTTTTCTATTTTCACTAGGAAGAACTCCTTGGTGTGGTTCGTGCATTGATCACTTTACTTTAAATAAAATTTCCTCAAATGATAAATCTTCAGGATGTTGGAAATATATATATATATGCATTAATTTATTTGGATATATGACTTTTCCCAAGAGTGAAAATGTTTAGGTGTGGGGGTGTGATCGTACCTTGATTCACTATTTTATTCCACCCTTACACCGCAATTTTAAACTAGTTTTGTAATGAATATTCAAAATATAATAATAAATTTCACTTTATTTATGAATAAATAAATTAATGTTAATAAATATTATAATGGGCAATGTTACTTGTTTTTATTGTTTCAATGTAGGTGGAGGTGATTTGGAGGGCCCTTGATGAAGTGGAAGAAAAATGGGCCAAAATTGCATGGATCCATGGACATATGTCCACTGTTTTGAATAGTACGTGAAATCCGTGCATCCAAATGGGCTAAAATTTTGTGGGCCTGTCCAAAATTTAATAGGATACATTTGATATTAAGGAACCCAATCCTGATTCAGCCTCTATAGGGCCCATCCGAACTGATCTATCCAAGACACTGAATTTGGACCAAGTCAAATGCAGTGTTCTGTATTTTATCAATATCATGATTTGTAGTTGTAAAAATGGTGCCAAACTTTCAGTGGAGACATTCAAGAGGTATGGATACAACTTTTCTATTTTCTCCAAATCGGGATAAGACTTTCTGAAGGCCGAAACGAGTCATGCAAGTGGATTTATGAAATCTGTGTGCCTAAAACCACCTTCCAATTTTCTTATAAAAGGGCACCAAGGGAACCTCATTTGCAAGTTCGGCCAATGAGTTAAGTGCTACCAATTTGGAGTCCTATAGGAGTCTCCTAATAACCTTGGAGGTTCTGGAGGCCCCTATCCTCATAGGGGAATCAAGGATGAAGAAGGAGTTCCACCCGAGCTTCCTCCTCCTCACGATGTCGAGCTAAAAGTTGGGTGTTCGTTGTGAGGGAGCTACACACATGTCAAGGGAGTTCTGATGCATACATTAGCTACTAGTTTATAGTAATTTGGGTGTTTAAAAATTTCATTCCATGTATCTTATTTTATTTCAGATTTGGATGCTTGATTTGATGCATGTGAGTGTTATGCTCTTAATTTCTAACCGATCAGTGTGAGGTTTTTAGTGCGTGACTTGTGTTGTTCTGATTGGAAATCACAAGAATCCTTTTCATAACCAACTTATTGAGATTTCAATATGATTTGGAAGCACTTATTCCATTCATAAGTACTAGACCTTGACAATAAGATTGTTACGTCAAGGCTTGGTCCTTAAATCATTGAAATAAAAGCTTAGGAATTAATCGGGATTCCAATTAACTCCAACCAAAGAATTACTCTAAACCTAAGATGAATCTACATGAACAATGAACTTGATATGTGTGTAGTGAAATCACATCGACCCTTTTATATCATATTTTTCAAAATCCACTAGGTCACTCAATTTTTAAGCTATTTCAACTAAGTCGTTGTTTTAAACTCTTTTCAAAACCACCCCCTCTCTTAGTCATTTTTATTAAAAATACACACTCTAAACCTACCAATGATCCTTGAGAGATGACCTAGGGTCTACCCTAGACTATAAATCAACCTTAAAAACATAATCAATTTGACGTGTCATGACAACACAACCACTCATGTCATTATATTCTCCATTTTATTATCTTTATCCCCCTTTTCATTTCTTTTCTCAAAATATATTTGGGAACACACTCTAAAACCCATACCTCTAACATAGACATATTGTTATATTCACTTCAAGGTCACTGAAAGTAATTTTCACTAGGTACAACCAAGGATGATTCTTATGTATTTTCCAAATAAAAATACAAGAAAATTTGTAATAATTATTATGTAATACTAATTTGAATAAGAACATTTTTTTATGTCATACTTACACATGATTTCCATAATATTTGTGTGATTTATTATATTAGTATTCCAGATTTATTTACATGAGCCTCCTTCCATAACACATGATTTGGGATGGAAGTGGCTTTGTATTTTGATTCATCAATCTACCTATAAATAAAATAACATAATTTTGTTGTTGTTTCAATCCACATAAAATTATTATTTTAGATTTAAAACACATGCCATTTTTTCATATAAAGCATAATACATTCTTGACTTACAGTAGGGGTACATTGGTTTTTCTACACAATACTTATTTTTAGCACTCAGTTTCAATTTCATAAATTAATAATTCTTAATCAATTTTATTAATACACATATTTTCATGTAATGTATTACAAATCATCATGTACTTGAAAGGATTCCTCCACATAATGACTAATAAATACATTTCATAATTCCTAGTTTATTATGTGTGTATACATTTGTGGTGGGTGAGAGTTTACTTTCCCTTATTTATCCCTTTGATTATGCTTTGTAAGAATTGTCTAAAAGATGATATGATCCTTTCTAGTGAACATTAATATAAATTTAATTCGGTATCCAACTATTATAAATTCACTCTACAAGGGATAATTAAGAGTAAATCAACATTTTATTATCTTGTTTTTTAGTAAAATGGAGAAATTTTATCGTAATATTACCCTAATATCTTACCAAATTAGTTCCTTAAACTCGGGAACAACCTTATGCCACATATATACATCCACCAGCACATGAATTCTAGTGTTGATCCCAATGTAACTAATAAAAATGGACTTGTTGGGTTTAACTGGCTGGTCATGTGCATTCCATCCAACCTCGAGTTTGATGCCTCTACAACTCACCTTAATAATCTTTGTTAACACCATCACACTATGAAAGTACTATTTTTTTATGGGACATAGGTTGTTTACATTCTACTAGTTCCTAAACATCAACACCATCAATATTCTATTCCTCGAGAATGATATCCATGACATGTGGTGAAACTTGTTGTCCCTTTGGATAAGGAGCATCGACATGTTGAGAAACTGATTTTTTGTCAGGTTTGGGAGAATTGGTGTGTATAGAAGAAATTATATTCATAAGTGGTTGAAAATTTAATTTATTTTATGTAAATATAGTAGTAAATATATTATAATATGAGGAAACAAAATATATATTAGTGGAGGAGGTTTTGTACCTTCTTCTGAATTCCCATCAAATGATGTCATCTATGATCAATATTTATGTCCTTAGGGTAGAAAATTTTATGTCCCAAAAAAATAGCCTTCAATGAATGTTTCAACCTAACTGATTGTGAACCTTGTACACAATTGGGACGCCCTTGAGTTACATTAATGTTATATCTTAACAAATTTATATAAAAAGGAAATTTATTTATCATTATGTACATCGTGGATCTCAACATGAAATCTTCATGTATATAATCATCATACAACATAACACTCAAATCCCACATTACATTAAAATATTCAATTAATGGATCCAAATATACATCAATGTTATTACCTGGTTGTTTTGGTTTTAATATAAGCTGAAACAACATAAATTATTTTCACTTCATGCATAACCATGAGGTCAAGTTATAATATACCAACATAATCAACCATATATTGTGAGTGATGATTTATAAACCAAGAGGATTCACTCCATATATAGATAGTGAAAGATGATGGTTTCTAAATTGATTTCCAAATTCAGGATACGCATGATAAATTTTCTTCCACTGAGGAGAGTCTGATGAGTGATGATGTTTCCCATCTTGATTTCTTGTTTCTGAATGCCATGTTAATTTCCTTGTAGTATCCTCACTTCCATATAGGCACCTAAAACTTGGAATTATTAGATATTATTATACAACTTTTGAAGGAATAGATTAATCTTTCGTATATAGAGTTTCACCACACTTGGATTTTTAAGTGATTTATGGTACTTGAGATATAGTATACATTAATTTTGACAGGCATATATTCTTTCAAAGAGCATACCCATTGAACATAGAATTCATTTATCATTACATGTCTGACTTAGAAGCTCAATATATTGTTGTATCATATCATTCAAGAGAGAATGTAGTTCAATAAAGCTGGTGTCACCCCATAAATTGTTAGCTTTTATGTTATGTAGATTCAATATAGATGACAATGATATATATTTAGTAAAACTAGCATACAATAACATCTTTGCACAACTCATTAACTGAAACAGTTTTGGGAAATCATGAAGTTAAAATTTAACAATAATTTTCATTTCCTCGATATGATATTCATCATCATTCACACATGTAATCAGATCCTCAAAAAAATCTTCATCATTTCTCACACTTGTAATAATATTAGATGATCCATAAAACACAGTAATTTCCCAGATACTAGATACATTAAATTTGTCCTTGTGTTTATTCTAATATTTATGAATTCCATCTATTTCGTGATAGATCAAGTATTCTTCCAACTCCCCTAGACTAATTAGTCTTGAATAAAAACAACATAAACATAGACAATGGATTTGAGAAGGGTCATATGCATGATCATTTTCAAACATGATGAAATCCTTTTCCCTTCATCATACTCTTATTTCATATGATTGGAATCCATCCATTTTCAATTCTGATCCATCCTATTTGATTCACTAATATTCAAAGTTTACAAAATAAATAAATACACAGATTGTATGAGATTCAAACCCGAAAAGGATAATATTTACACACACACACATATAGAAATCATATTTGATATAAATTTTCACTACGTCAAAAACTATTTTCAACATATAATGACCAATAATTATATGAATTTTAAGTAACAAAACATTTATTTTTTTGTTACAAGAAGACACATATTATAAATCATTATTTTTTTTGAAATAGATTCATCAAAGGAGATAATTCACTCGATATCGATATAAATTTTCATAAGAAACCTATTGATTTATATAAATGGATAAGTATTAGTGTATATATAATAATATTTTTCTATAAAAATATATAAAAAAACAAATTATTTATCGATGTACATTTTATAGTCCCCTAATTCTTGGAGGATGGTGCTATAAAATAGGAAATCACAAAATTTCATAAATATGAAGTTTGTGTATGTCACAAATAAGAGACGATTCAAGTATTGAGAAGTGAAGAGCAATTAATAAAGTCTAATGGTTGAATAAATTCTACTTATGTTTCATATTTGGATGAATATAAGAGAATGTTGAAGGAGAAAGAGATGGATTCAAAGGATACCATTTCAAGAATGAATAAGAAAGTAAAGGAACAATATTATATAATTGAATAATTTTTTTTATGAGATGAATTTATGAATAGAAATAGACAACTCCATGAATCCTCAAAGTCTATCTTAAAAAATTGTGTAAAGAATGGGTAAATATTGTACACAAGGAAAAGAATTATCACTTATAGAATTAAATGGTAAACTAAAGGACAATGATTCAAGGATTGAGATGATTGATGGATATATTAATATTTTGAAAGGGATTTCATCTACAACCTATTGAGAATGAATTTATTGAGTTATAAGACAAAAAATGTGATTTTTTTCACTTGATGGAAGATTCTACCTATTTCAAGTTGAATGGAATCTACAGTGAGACCATATTAAAACCAAAAAACGTGTTAGGCACCATGTGTGTGGCCTTTGTACAAAGGCATAGGGAAAGAACTAGTAGGAAAAACGAGAACAAAGGGGAAATTGAGACTGAGAGGTGTGCTGTGGGAACCACATTACCAATTATAGGGGACACTCACACTTATAAGACAAATTCGGAACATCATACATTTGGATTTGAGGTTTCATTCATAAAAAATGACCATCTTCGGTTGCAACAGACCTCCGGTTCCATGAGAGCTTGACTGTGATGTCTGAAAGACACAATGTTAGGGTTTTCCTATAAAGAGGGAGAAGAGTTTTATCAACACTTATTGAAAAGCAATGATAAAAGTAAAATTTTCCAGCGCTAAAAACAAAAGTGCTAATAAATATTACTTTTTCAATGCTAAAAAATCACTAATAAAAGTATTATTTATTAGGTCTTAAATTTTAGTACTCATAAATTCTAATTTTGTTAGCGAATTTTTAGCTATAATAAATTATAACTCTTATCAATACGAAAGAAGGGATGAAAAAAGATAAAAAAAAGAAAAAATGAATGAAAAATGAATAAAAATTACATAAATAATAAAATTATCAAAAATGAAATATACTAACTGTTTAAATTGTAAAAAAATATTAAAAAATGAATTTAAATAATTTAATTATATAAATTACAAACATATTGAAAATATTAAAATTTAATAAATAAACATTAAAAAATGAACAAATTTCGAATATATTAAATTTCAATAAATAATATAGTATGAATGAAAATTAAAATTGAATAAATAAAAAAAATAAAAAAATGAATTCATTTCATTAATTACATAACATAAAAACACATAAAAATAATTATTAAGAAATAGATTTTAGTAAATTAATTATATAAATTTAAAGTATATTAAGTTGTTAAAATACAATAAAAAATGAATAAATATTATTCATATAAATTAAAAACACATTTAAAATATTAAAATATAGTAAATAAATATGTAAAAATAAATATTTAAAAATTATTAATTTTAAAAAATATCAAATTTAATAAAGATTAAAAATGAATAAATAATATTTACTGAATGAGTATTAAAATTTTCTAAATAAAATTTATTAGATAACAAAACTATTTAAAAAAATTAACTCATGCGATTAATTACATGAATTGTAAATGCATACAATTTAAGGGGATTTCCGTCGGTGGTTCTTTCCGCAAGGTGAAGGGGCCTGCAAAGTAGGAAGCTGACAGCGAGGGAGATAGGGTTGAGTTTAGGTTACGGTGGGATGATGCGCTTCAGGTGGCGCAGGGAAACAGGACCAAGTGGCTAACATTGGAGGTGATAGGGCTGAGCTCGGGCAGCGCGCATCAGGTGACACATTGAAGCAGGACTAAGTGGCTGATAGTGAAGGTGACGGGGCTGATCTCGAGCATCGACATGGAAGAGTGCATTATACGGTGCAGAAATCCAGTGCCGAGTGGCCATAAACAGATGCGACGAGGCCATGTTTGGGTGTCTGTAGTGTAAGGCACATAAGGTGGCACAAGCCAACAGGGCTGAGCACGAGTGATGGAAGGGCGATAGATGCCTATTTCACGAGCAACTATAAGTGCATCATGGGCCGTAGGGCCACCTACATGAGGTTTAATGCCCACTGCGCCTATAATGGCCATGCAATGAGATCTTTGTGCCTATAATAACAAGCGAAGTGTCTTTGTTTCAATAAAAAGGGAGACTTCCACCCTACCGGTTAAAAAAAATTACTATAAAAATTTCAAGCATTTTAAAAATAATAAAAAAATTACTATATAAATTTCAATCATTTTAAAAATAATACAACTTAATAAATAAAATTGAATAAATATAATCATATAAATTAAAAAAATATTAAAAATATTAAAACATATTAAATAATTATGTACACATAAAAATAAAAAAATAAATACATTCCAAAAATATAAAAGATTATTAAATATTAAAAATGAATAAATAATATCAAATGAGATAATATTAAAATGAATAAATAAAATTGAATAAATTACTTAAATTTTATAAATATTGAATTCATAATATTAATTATATGAATATTGAAAAATGAATAAAAATGAATAAATAAATAATATTAATTATATAAATTACAAAATTATTAAAAATTAAGGATATTGACTATACAAAAATATTAATAATTAAATTAAATTAAATTAAATTAAATTACACACACACACACACACATATTCATATTGAATAAATTAAAATTATTAGGGTTATATGATTTTATTAATTAAGTAAAATATATGAAAAATTAGTTAAATAATAAATAATTTTCATTACTTACAAAAGGAATTTAATATATAGACATAATTAACTGAATAAACAATTAATGATAAAATTAAATTAAACGTGATCTCATTGTTTAATAATATAGGATTAAATTTAAAAAAAATTTGAAATGAAATTCAACTAAAAATAAATAAAATTACAAAAATAAAAAAGAAAATATGTAATGGTAAAAAAAGTTAAGAACAGGTAAAAACAATTATGTAAGGGTAAACTAAAGTTAAGTAAGGGTAAATGAAAGTTATGTATGGTAAAAAAAGTTATGAAATAGTAAAAAATTCTTATACATGTTAAGTAAGGGTAAACTAAAGGTATGTAAGGGTATAAAAGTTTAGTATGGGTAAACTAATTTTATGTAAGGATAAAAAAATGTTATGTAAGGGTAAAATCTCGTTATGTAATGGTAAAATAAGTTGAGTAAGGGTAAAAAAGTTATGTTAAGGTAAAATGAAGTTATTTAAGCTTAAACTGAATATTTTATATGTCAAGTAGGTGTAAACTAAAGATAAGTAAGGGTAAAACAAAGTTAAGTAAGGATAAACTAAAGTGATGTAAGGTAAATAGAGGTTACGTAAGGTTAATGAAATGTTATGTAAGGGTAAATTAAATTTATATAAGGGTAAAGAGATGTTAAATAAGGGTAAAACAAAGTTATGTGAGGGTAAATAGAAACTTGTACAGGTTAAGTAAGGTTAAAATAAATTTAACTAAGTGTAAAACCAAGTTAATCAAGGGTAAAATAAAGTTATTTAAGGGTGAAAAAATGTTAAGTAAGTGTAAAAAAATTATTTATGGGTAAAATATAGTTATATAAGGGTAAGCATATGTTAATTATGGAAAAATAAAATTTATATAAGGGTAAACTAATGTTATGTAAGGGTAAAATTGTAACAACCCAAACTTTCATTAATGAAAATTACTCTTGGTCTTTTTAAATGTCTTATTATATGGTTATGTGAAACATATGAACTTACTTGGTTTTATGTTTTTGGATTTAAAATACCGTTAAGAAATTGTGACCGTTGCTAATATAGTCGTTGAATAGTGATCACATGATTAGTATAAATATAGGGCTTTAACAAGTCCAATTTACTCAGAGAAAGGAAGCAATGGTCTCATCCAATAGAATTTCCCCATTCGAATCCCATTTGTTGAAGCTCAAAAAGGATGTGGCATCATTGGCCTTCACTCTTGACCAAGACTAAGCCAAGCTTGAATAAGTTAAGCTCAAGAGGAACCGCCTATGAGAAAAGTGGAAGTTGATAGAGATTACCACTCGAGCAATGTTATCCAAGCCACCCCAAGAGTGTGTCACCATCGCGCACCTTACCCTAAGGTCTTATGTGGGTGTTTTAAGGGGTTATGTAAAAAGACCCTAGTACTATGATTATGTACATTATTTTTGTATACAATAAATAATATACTTTCATTTTATTATTATTACTTTGTAAATTGTTTTTAAAGAGAAAATAGTTTTTTAGTTAATATTCAACTAAGAAATCTATTTTGATGAATTAATGGATTTCTTAATTAAATAATATTTCAATAAAATATTATTATTATTAAATTACCTTTTATTAAATATAAATGATCATATGAATTCAATTGTAATTTTTATTAAGGTTTGAAATCCATTTTTATCAAAACCCATGAATTTTTGATAAATGTTAGTTTTTATTTTAAAAGTAAAAATTAACATATTTAGAAAATTATTTAGATAAAATGAATATTATTTCTAGAATCAGGATGTCGAAATTATCTAATGGTAAAATTTTTCATAATTTTTTGAGACAGTCAAATTTTTGGGTAAAAATTAAATACCGTTTAAATATATAATGTGTTTTATGAAATCATAAGGGCCCAATAATGGTGTAATAAAATAATATAAACATTATGTTCGGCCAATATATGTTTTAAAATTAAAAATATGTGATTTTAGATTTGTTTGATTTATTTTACCAAGTTTTAGTGGACCCTTCAAGACTTATAAAACATTTTCTCTTTTTAAATTTTTTTACTTGAGAGTGTGACTCTCCTCCACATAAGCCACACTATTATTTTAAGATGTTCAGCCATTGGACTAATAAAATATTTTTTTCCACTCCCCTTTGGAAAAAACCATGGGAAAAACCATAGTATGGTTTGTGGTTTTGATTAGTTTAATGTGAGGTGTCCCAAACCTAAATAATAAAGAATTCCCTCTCCTTTCCTATATAAACCCACCCAAGCACCCAATTCCTCTTCACTAAAAGACCTTTTAGTTCATCCAAACTCTTCCCTACTATCTCTATAATCCTCCCAAGGCACCCCAATCTCCCAAGAAGCCTCTCTCAAGCCTCTCCCAAGCCTTTGGAAGCACACTTCCAAGTAAGGGTTTTTCTTCCTTTCTCTTTTTTATCCAAGTTTCTTAATATTGTTATGACCTTTTATTTTCAATTATAAATGTTGGGGTATGATTTAACACCTCCCTCATACTTCCAGATTTATGTTTGAATGATGAGATACCCCTTTCTCTTTCACTAAATGCCTCCCATGTACACCCGTTACTATGCTAAAATTCCGAAAGGAATTTCTCTCTCTCCTAATTTACATTCAAGAAACTCTTTTGTATAATGAATCTAAATTCCATTAAAATTGTTGGGAAATGTATTTATATGACTCCCTTACTGTCCATTTCATGTATATATGATGAGACACCCCTTTCTCTCTCATCAACCTTTCTTATAAATTCTTATGTCACGCCGTTATGCTTTCGAAATTGCACCATGTTTTTCCATGCCAAAGTCATTACGTAGTGAATACAATGTCCATTTATCTATCAAGGGTATTCACCTTCATGCACATTTACTTATTGATTATATAGTTTCATGTATTAATTCCACATTCCTTTATTGTGGAATAAATGACGATGTTTAATGAATCAATGTTTTATGATCCATGTGGCACACTTATTCATGAAATGAAATGTTTAAAAAGGGTGCACCCTGATAGAACTCCAATGTATTGGATAAATTATTGTATCATGATATATCATGTGCAATGAGTGTTGAATAATGATAATTCAAGTGAAATAAGGGTTTATTTGTGCTTCATGTGCAATGAGGGGTTTACTCAGGCTCCACATGAAATGAGCCTTGGCTCATGCTAATTCCATGTTAAGTATTGTTTCCACATCTTCATGTTATGATTATCATGTTTTATCATGAATTTATGTTTATGTTTCTATTGTGATCCATTTATTATCCTATTGACTAACATGAAATTTATTCCTCATTTTATTCCATTTTTATTCCCTTACTGGGCTTTATAGATCACCCTTTTCTTATGAATGTCCTCAGGTTATCCCATGTAATGCTAAGTACGAGGGAATGTAGTGGTCATGTAAAGGAACTTTTCAACAAAGATGTTGTGTTTCATGTTTTAAGTTGTTATGTAATGTTCCTAATCCCCAAATACACTATACCTATCAATCTTACATGTTATATCAAGGGAAGAGTTTATGTAATATATCATGTTTAAGTGTGTAATAAAGATCAGGGTTGTTATAGTAGGTATTAGAGGATAGGTTTAGTTATTTTTTGGATTAGGACTAGAAAACCCTAGTTATGCCTTAGAGAAAAGAATAAGTATAATAAAAACATCCTTATGTTTTGGTGAGTATTGAGTAAGTGGTTTATTAAGAAAATACATCCCTGTCTGGATACGAGCAAGTAGAGGCGGGTTTGGCACAGATGTATCCTAGGGGTAAAACCCAAAAACACCGCTTTGAGCTAGACTTGAACGGGAACTAGTGCACGAAAAAAACAACTTGCTTCACTCTTGGTTACGACACTCCCAGGGGATATGCTTTGGTAAATTCACAAGCTTAGTATGAACCATTATTAAGGGACTTAAAAAAATTCCCTAAAAATATATGTTAGAAAGTAGATCATGGATAACATAGATTCATAAGTTAAGGAAATAAATGCTATTTATAACTCATCTGTTTTGTACTTGGATTACACTTTATGTGTTACCCCTAACTTTCCTTTTATTCCAGCCAATGGACGGTAATAGGGGGACTTGGGCTAACAACCAATTTGAAGATCAATGTGATGATTGTACTAATGAGATGCCCAATCCGATGGGAGTGAGAATCATGAACATTGTCACACTTATCTCTCAAATAACTCAATATTTGAATAGAAAAATGTGTCAAGAGGAATGTTTGACCCACCCTAAGAAATAACAAGTCGTAATCGAGAGCTTCATGAGACAAAGGCATCCTACTTTTAATGGATCATCCGATCCCTCAATCACCAAATAATGGATCAACTCCATTGAAAAGATCTTCTATATCCTTTAATGTTCTGAACAAGAGAAGGTTATTTTGGATGCTTATCATATGGAGGGTGAAGCCGATCAATGGTGTACATTGATCAAAAACACAAAGCCTGAGGAAGATATCAAGGCGTTAGAATGGAAGGATTTTTGAAAGATGTTTTTTGATAAATATTTTCCGCGCACCCTCCGGCTTAAGATGGAAAGGGACTTCCTTTACCTCAAGAAAAAAATGATGAATCTGTCAGAGCATACGAGAAAAAATTCTCAAGGCTTGCACAATATGCTTCTGGCTTTGTCGTTACCCTCGAATGAAAGGATGACCTCTTCTTTGGAGGGTTGAAACCTTGATTTTGTAAAGCGCTTGCAATCTGTGACTTCGATAGCTATGAGGAAATTGTTCGATGATCCCTAAAGGTTGAAATGGAGATCATAGAATCTCAGGGGTATCATGTGGATAAGAAGCGTAAGGTGGAATTCGATGTTGGCAGTCCAATGGATAAATCTAACGGTGCTAAGAAGATCCATCACCCCACTCACCAAAGGCGTGGAAAGAAGCACCCATGAAATTTCCTAAAGGGGATGAGGAAATGATTTAGGTGTGGAAGATAAGGGCACCAGGACCTTAATTGTCAGCAAGAAAAACCCAAGACTGAAATATAGGAGAGGAACGCTCTGTTCAAACCTCAACGCATTGTTCATTGCTACTACTGCAAAGAACCAGGGCAGCTTACAAATCAATGCCCTAAGACAAGGTTTTTTAGAGGCAACCAACAACCTCCAAGGTAGAAAGGGAGATATTTTACCATCACTACCGCCTAAGTGAACCCGTACAATTAAGTGGTGATAGGTACACTAGTTATTCATTCAAGAATAGAGAACATAATTTCTGATTCTAGTTCTACACATTCTTTTACATCCTGAAAGTTTAGTAGAACAATCCCAACACCACCACAAATCATGGAAGTAATGATGTTGGTGAGTATGAAAAATTGGGAAATCATTGCATCCCATGAATATAACTCCTCCCCTATCATAATATGTGGATTGAACTTTCCAGATAACCTCATCATACTCCCTCTGGTGGAATTTGATGCAATTCTCAACATGGATTGGCTTTTCTTATATAGAGCCAACATAAATTTCCATGAGAGGGAAATCAATCTCCATGTGGAGAATCGACCCCTGATTCTATATAAGTGCAAGGAGGTGGATGATTCTTCTTTAGCTTCATCATCTCAAGAATGGATACTACTTCCCTATGAGCACACATATCTGGCTCAGATGATTGAGGCCAAGGAAGAAACCATCCTTAAAGACATGCCTATTGTGAGGGAATTTGCTGAAGTGTTTCACAAGGAGTTGCATGGTCTTCCTACCAGAAGAGATGTTGAATTCTCAATTGACCTTATTCCTAGGGAATTTCTGATATCCAAGACTCCATATATAATGGATGTTGTGGAGATTGAGGGGCTTAAGAAACAACTACAGGAGAATCTAGATAAAGGGTTTATACACCCAAGTGCTTCACCATGGGGTGCACTAGTCCTATTTTTCAAGAATAAGGATGGGTCAATGAGCCTTTGCATTAATTATCATGATCTTAACAAAATCACGATAAAGAACAAGTATCCTCTCCCACGAATTGATGACCTGTTCGATTAGCTTCGTGGAGAAAAATACTTCTATAAGGTAGATTTTCATTCGATATATTATCAAGTAAGGGTGAAGAAGGAAGATATACCCAAGATTGCTTTTCGTATAAGATACGGGCACTATGAATTCATAGTAATGCCTTTCAGACTCACTAATTCTCCAACAATCTTCATGTAATTGATGAATATAGTCTTTAGAGATTACCACGACAAATTTTTGGTAGTCTTTATAGATGATATTCTAATATACTCCAAAACCAAGGAGGATCATGAGGAGTATCTAAGAACTATACTAGAGACCTTGTGAAAGGAGAAGCTCTATGAAAAGTACAACAAGTGTTAGTTCTGGTAGAAGGAGGTCTCATTATTGGTCCATATCATCACAAGCAATGAGATATCTATGGATCCCTCTAAGACAGTTGCAATAGAGGGATGGACGAGGACAACATTGGTAACAAATATCTTTAGATTCTTGGGGTTAGTTAGATATTATTGATGATTTGTGAGGAATTTCTCATGATTGTCCAACCCTCTTACCAAGATAACTTAGATGGGAGTAAAGTTTACTTGGAGTGATGAATGCGAGGAAAGCTTCAAGGAGTTAAAAAGGAGAATTATCAATACGACCATGCTCACTTTACCCACAAGTGGAGAATTTTTTTTGGTATTTAGTGATGCTTCAAATAATGTCCTGGGATGTGTGTTGATTCAAAAATAAAAAGTCATTTCCTATTCTTCAAGGCAATTGAAAGTTTATGAGCAAAACTATCCAACACATGACCATGAGTTGGCGACATTATATCTTTGGGGAGAAGTGTGAAATATATATGAACCACAAAAGACTCAAGTATATATTCACATAGAAAGAGTTAAACATGCACCAAATAATATGGTTGGAACTGATCAAAGACTATGACTGCTCAATCCATTACCACCCTGGGAAAGCGAAAAAGGTGTTAGATGCTCTAAGTAGAAAGGAAAAAATGATTCTATCATTGATGAGAATTGAGAAGGATCCAATATTATTAGATTTGATGAATATGGACATGGTAATCATAAAGAAGGGAAGATAATCAAACCTTTCACAAATGATTTCTCAACCATCTCTTTTGGAAAGGTTAAAGGATGCTCAAAAGGATGATGTGGGAATTCCAAAGAAAGTGGAAGCTATCTGAAAAGGGAAATCCTTAGATTTCAATGTTAATGAATAAGGACTTGTGAGATTTTGGAAAAGACTATGTGTTCCATCATGTCCAGAGATGAAGAAGGAACTTTTGGATGATGCACATAGTTCTAATTTCTCTATTCACCTAGGAAACACAAATATATATCGAGATATACAAGAGTATTATTGGTGGGATAACATGAATAAGGAGATCGCTAAATATAAATCAAAGTGCCTAGTGTGTCAGTAAGTGAAGACTGAGAGACAAAAGTCTAAGGGGATGATGCAACCATTACCCATACAAGCATGGAAATGGGAGAAAATCACCATGGACTTTGTCACCAGACTTCTGGAGACATCCAAAGGAAATAATGCAATCTAGGTTGTTGTGGATCGTCTTAAAAAGTCTGCACACTTCCTTAAAATTCGAGAGGATTTCTCATTGGATCAATTGGAACAGATATATATCAGGGAAGTGGTAAGGCTCTATAGAGTACTACTATCTATTGTATCCGATCGAGATCCAAGATTCACCTCTAAGTTTTGGAAGAGTCTTCAACATGCTCTAGATATTGAGCTGAACTTTAGTATGGATTATCATCCTCAAACTGATGGCCAATCTGAGCATACTATCCAAACACTTGAGAACATGTTGAGAACGTGCTCAATAGACTTTAAAGGAGGATGAGATCAATATCTTCCTCTGGTTGAGTTCTCTTATAACAACAGTTTCCACTCGAGCATCCAAATGAAACCATATGAAGCCCTATATGGGAAGAGGTTTAGACCAATGGCATGTTGGGATGAAGTCGGTGAGCGTAAGATGCTAGGACCGGAAATCTTCGATGAAATGGTGGAGAAAGTGGAAACCATTCAGCAGCATATCAAGGTATCCCAGATTCGAAAAAAGAGTTATGTAGATAACCATCAACAAGACCTTGAGTTTAAAGTTGGAGACATGGTATTTCTATATATATCTCTATGGAAAAAGGTCATGAGGTTTGAAAAGAATAGGAAGTTAAGTCCTATGTACATCGCCCCCTTTGAGATTCTTGATCGTGTCAGGGATGTGGTCTATCTACTAGCACTTACAATTACCATGGAAAAAGTACATGATGTCTTTTATGTATCCCTATTAAGGAATTACGTACCAGACCCTTCAAATGTACTCTCATTAGAGTTAGTACAACTAGATGATGATCTTTCTTACGAGGAGAAACTAATAAAGATCTTAGATCGTAGGGAAAAACTCTTACAAAATAAGACAATTCCCCTTGTCAAGGTGTTGTGGAAAAACCACAAGTTTGAAGAAGTGACATGGGAATCATAGGAAGTGATGAAGCAGAGTTACCTTCATCTATTTTAGTGTGGGAAAAGGAAATTTTGAGGGCGTAATTTCTTAAGGGGTGAAGATTGTAACAACCCAAACATTCATTAATGAAAATTCCTCTTGGTCTTTTTAAATGTCATATTATATGGTTATGTAAAACATATGAACTTCCATTGTTTTATGTTTTTGGATTTCAAAATACTTTTAAGAAATTGTGACTGTTGCTAATATATCCGTTGAACAGTGATCACATGATTAGTATAAATATAGGTCTTTAAAAAATCCAATTTACTCAAAAAAAAGAAAGTGATGACCTCATACAATAGACTTTCCCCCTACAAAGCCCCTTTTTAGGATCTAAGAAAGGAGGTGGGGTCATTAGGCTTTGCTCTTGACCAATCCCAAGCTGAGCTTGAATACGTTAAGCTCGAGTGGAACTGCCTACGAGAGAAGTGGAAGTTGATAGAGATTACAACTCGAGCAATCTAATCCAAGACACCTCAAGAGTCTGTTACAATCACACACCTTACCCTAAGGTCTAATGCTGTTGTTTTAAGGGGTTATGTAAAAAGAACCTAGTACTATGATTATGTACATTATTTTTGTATATAATAAATAATATACTTTCATTTTATTATTGTTAATTTGTAAATTGTTTTTAAAGAACCAGTAGTATTTTTATTTAATATTCAACTAAGAAATATATTTTGATGAATTAATGGATTTTTTAATTAAATAATATTTTTTAAAATATTATTATTATTAAATTACTTTTTATTAAATATAAATGATCATATGAATGCAATTGTAATTTTTATTAAGGTTTGAAATCCATTTTTTTCAAAACCCATGAATTTTCGATAAATGTCGGTTTTTATTTTAAAAGTGAAAATTAACATATTTAGAAAATTATTTAGATAAAATGAATATTATTTTTGGAATCAGGACATTGAAATTATCCAATGGTTATATTTTCATAATTTTCTGAGACAATCAAAATTTTGGGTAAAAATTAAATATCGTTTAAATATATAATGTGTTTTATGACATCATAATGACCTAATAGTGATGTAATAAAATACTATACACATTATGTTCAGCCAATATATGTTTTAACATTAAAATAATGTGATTTTAGATTTTTTTGATTTATTTTACAAAGTTTTAGTGGACCCTTCAAGACTTATAAAACAATTTGTCCTTTTAAATTATTTTCCTTGAGAGTATGACTCATCTCCACATAAGCCACCCTATTATTTTAAGAATTTCGGCCTTTGGAATTATAAAATATTGTTTTCTACTCCCCTTTTGAAAAAACCATAGGCAAAAACCATGGTCTTGTTTGTGGTTTAGATTAGTTTAATGTGAGGTGTCCCAAACCTAAATAATAAATAATTTCCTCTCCTTTCCTATATAAACCCACCCAAGCTCCCAATTCCTCTTCACTCAAAGCCTTTGGAGTTCATCCAACATCTACCCTCCTCTCTCTATAATCCTCCCAAGGTGCCCCAAGCTCCCAATAATCCTCTCTCAAGCCTCTCCCAAGCCTTTGGAAGTACACTTCCAAGTAAGAGTTTTTCTTCCTTTCTCTTTTTATCCAAGTTTCTTAATATTGTTATGCCCATTTATTTTCAATTATAAATTATGGGGGTATGATTTATCACCTCCCCCATACTGCCCTATTTATGTTTGAATGATGAGAGACCCCTTTCTCTCTCATTAAATTCCTCCCATGTACACCTGTTACTATTCCAAAATCCCAAAAAGAATTTCTCTCTCCTTATTTACATTCAAGAAACTCTTTTGTATCATGAATCTAAATTCCATTACAATTTTTGGGACATGTATCTATATGACTCCCTTACTGTCCATTTCATGTACATATGATGAGACACCCCTTTATATCTTATCAACCTTTATTATGAATTCTTATGTCACGTCGTTATGGTGTCGAAATTGCACCATGTTTTTCCAAGCCAAAGTCATTGTGTAGTTAATACCATGCCCATTTCTCTATCAAGGGTATTCACCTTTATGCACATTTACCCATTGATTATAGAGTTTCATGTATGAATTCCACATTCCTTTATCTTGGAATAAATTATGATGTTTAATGAATCAATGTTTAATGATCCATGTGGCATACTTATTCATGAAATGAAATGTTTAAGAAGGGTGGGCCCTGATAGCGCTCCAATGCATTGGGTAAATTATTGTATCATGATACGTCATGTGCAATGAGTGTTGAATCATGCTAATTCAAGTTCAATTAGGGTTTACTCATGCTTTATGTTCAATGAGGGTTTACTCATGCTCCATGTGCAATGAGCCTTGGCTCATGCTAATTCCATGTTAAGTGTTGTTGCCACATCTCCATGTTATGATTATCATGATTTATCATGCATTTATGTTTATGTTTCTCTTGTGCTCCATTGATATGCCTATTGACTAAAATAAAATTTATTACTCATGTTATTCCATGTTTAATCCCTTACTGGGCTTTGTAGATCACCATTTTCTTATGAATATCCTCAGGTTATCCCATGCAATGCTAAGTATGAGGGAATGTAGTGGTCATGTAAAGGAAGTTTTCAATAAAGATGTTATGTTTCATGTTTTAAGTTGTTATGTAATGTTCCTAATCTCCAAAGACACTAGACCTCTCGATCTTCCATGTTGTATCAAGTGAAAAGTTTATGTAATATATCATGTTTAAGTGTGTAATAAAGAGCAGGGTTGTTATAAAAATAAAGTTATGTGAGGGTAAAAAAAGTTAATTAATGGTAAAATTAAGCTATGTAAGGGTAAATAATTTTTTTTATAGGTTTAGTAAGTGTAAACTAAAGTTATGTAAGGGGAAAAAGTTACGTAAGGGTAAAATAAAGTTATGTAAGGGTAAATAGAAGTTAAGTATTGGTAAAACAATGTTATATAAGGGTAAAAAAAGTTTTTATATGGGTAAATAAAAACATCCAAAGGTTACCTAAGGGTTAAATAAAGTTAAGGGTAAAAAAAGTTTTGTGACGGTAAATAGAAACTTATACATGTTAATTAAGGGTAAACATACACATGACACATAAATATATGTGCACATACAGACACATACATACATGTCACACACACACACACACACACACACACACAGACACATACACATACACATACACATACACATACACATACACATACACATACACATACACATACACATACACATACACATACACATACACATACACATACACATACACATACACATACACATACACATACACATACACATACACATACACATACACATACACATACACATACACATACACATACACATACACATACACATACACATACACATACACATACACATACACATACACATACACATACACATACACATACACATACACATACACATACACATACACATACACATACACATACACATACACATACACATACACATACACATACACATACACATACACATACACATACACATACACATACACATACAAATACACATACACATACACATACACATACACATACACATACACATGCATGTATGTCTACATATACATAGATACACATATATAGACATATAGATATGCATATATACATACATACATGTACCCACATAGAAAGATGAAGGTCACCGTAATTGTGAATTCATATGTTGAGCTTGATGAGAATGAGCAGGAGTAGTGGGTTAATGTGGATCACAAAAATTTCTAGACAGAGATTCCTTTTAAAGGATTTGGTGGTCCCCCCTTTTAGTGGGCCCCTAATTATCTTGAAAAACAAGGAAAGGGTTTAGGAAGATGAGAAAGATTCTTACTTGAATCCCTAATGCAGAAGTGATGATTGTTTGAAGAATGTACAATGGTCTTATAAACCTCATTTCACTAATTTAATGAAAAATGAATATGTCTCCTTTGGAAGGGCCTCTAATGAAGAGTGTGATACTTCATGTTTAAATAATTCTAGTATCATTATTGAAGAGGACCAGAAAGGTGAAAGTCCCATTGTAGGCTTGGAAAGGATGCAGTAGAATGTTACTTTTTGCAACATGAAGTTATTTTTTCATTAATGGATCCATAGGTATTGGTTTCAATTCCTATGCAGTAGTGGATAAGTTATTATCTATTAACATTCAAGATGGAATCTATTCCAATCTTGAAATGGATTTTCTGGACTAATCCTGGAAATTTAGGATATAATCTGCTCTAGAGGGATCATTTGAATCATCATCGGATGAATATTGTGTGGCCCCTCAAAGGGTCAAGACATGGTGGTAAGGTCGACACCCAAAAGGTAGAGAATGTTATCCAAGTAATCTAGGATCTATAAAGACTTGAATGAATTGCCTTTTTTTTCTATGGTGAGCATTATATTCCTTATTGACTTGTTTCTCCCTTTACTTATACGTTTTTATTTTATTATTATATTTTGGGATCATTGATTTAGTTTTCCCAAATCTATGGTTGAGTTTTTTGAGTATATTAGTTATTCATTAAATTTAATATCTTGTGATTTATTCAAACATTATCCCACTTAACTTATATGATATTACATTATGATGTTAAATAAATGTAATCAGTAATTATGCATATTTTTATCCATTATATTATGTATATAACTTTCATCATAATAAATAATAATATCAACATGAGTCATGGAGGCTATATGTCATCTCTGAATATAATCCATTCCATGTAATAAAAAATTGAAATTTTCCTTATCATAATTAAAATTGTAGAGATTTATATATAATTGGTGAATAGAGAATGAGTTTATTGAAGGCTATACATGTTATCATCATTCAATTAAATCATGAATACTTATTGAGAAAATTGTAACATGATTAAAAAATTTATATGTCCAAGTGTCAACTGTATTAAACATAATAGTGATTACATACAATGAAACCTACTTAGTAACAATTATCATACATTCAACATGTCCAATTAATGTCTTGGGTGGAAACCATTTCATCAAAAGGCTAAATATAATAATATTTGTTTTAATTTATTCAATTGGAAACATGTGTTTCTAAACTTCCTCCTTAATTGAAAAGTACTTTAATTACTTGTGTTTAACACCTTTGGAATATTGGTAATTCTTTGAAAAGAATACTACTTTTGCATTTTCATAATAAATTTTCAAGGACTTGGCAATACTATCGACAATCCAAAGTCCTGAAATAAATCTCCACAACCCTAAACCCTATGTTTTAGCCTCAAAGCATTCTAAAAATTTAGTTTCCATGATTGAAGTATCTATAACTGATTTCTTCAAACTTTTCTATGATACTTCTCTTTTGGATAGAAAATAGACATAAAAATTGTAATTTATAGTATCAATGCAACTACAAAAGAATAAATCATTGAATATAATCACCATAATATGATTTGATCTTTTATTATTATCCATGTGATGATTTTTCCATTCATGTATTATAAAAAAATATTTTTATCTCTCCAATGATACAATCTAGGATTTCTTTGGTATATTCCCAACATGCCAAATATAAAGCTAATATTTATCCTTTCACATGTTTCAGAATACATAAATATTCCAAAAATATATGCATAAGGAATTATTTCCAAATATTTTCATTCCAAATCATTTTTGGGACATTTATTGAGATTAAATATATCTTCTTTTTGAATTGGAATCGGTGATGTTGAAAATTTTTCCATCATAAATCTATATAAAATTTTAGTAATATATTCTTTATGAGATAATAATACTAACCCTTTAGTTCTATTATATAATATTTCTATTATAAATACATATCCCATGTCTTTTATTTTGAAATTATTTGAGATGAATTTCTTAGTCTGACACAATAGACCAAGATTATTCACAATAATAAATATGTTGTAAAAATTTAAAATAAAAAATATAAATTTAATCACACTGATCTTCTAGTACATAGACCAATAAATGATGTTTTCCAAAAATAGAAAGGATAAAATGGTGTCATTGAACCTAAGATACCATTGTTGGGAATATTTTTTCCTTTACTTTAATGGATTATACCATTGGTTAATCCATGTATACATACTACCCAAAATTGTTATTTATAAAGGATGTTTTAACATCCATTTGATCTAACTATAAATCTAACTAAGATACCAATGGCATAATAATTATGAAATAATATTTCTTATAAACCAATAAGAAAGTTTCCTTAAAGTATATAACATCCTTTTGACTAAATCCATTAGCAACAAGTTTGGACTTGTAACATTCAAGGTTACCAAAAATGTCACATTTGGTTTTGTAGACCCATTTACATCCAACTCACTTTCACACATCAGGTAATTCCATAAGGTCCTATACTTTTGTTCCATTTAATTCAAATCACATTTAATTTAATCTTACCATTTTTTGAATTATCATAATTAATGGATTAAAAATATGAAACCAGATCATTATCTGTTCCATGATCACTTTCGAAATTATGTAGATATACCACATAATCATTAAATAGATGAACTTCATTCCCTTTGATAACTTATTAACACTATTTCTTGTGGTTATTTAATAATTTATATATTTTGAATTTAGGAAACATTATGTTGTTGTTCTACATGATTATTTTATACAGAAATAAATTGAAGAACAAAAAAATGTAATGTTGGAGTACTTGAACTCCAAATTCCATAATTTCCACATTTAATGGAATTTAAAACCCAATTGATTCCCCATTATAAATAAATATATCATTTAAATGTTAAAAAATTCTCATATTATGGTCATGATAAAAAATATATAGACTTTTAATTTGTCTAGATAACCAATGAAATATCCACTGATTACTCTTGCATCTGTTTTCTTTATTCTGGATTATAAGCTCTTATTTCTTCTTGACAAACCCACACATATAGGTGTCTCAAACTAGGTTTCCTACAAATACAAAGCTCAAAAAGAGTATTTTAAACTACTTTACTATGAATACTATTCAATAAATATATGGTAGTTTTTATATCATACATCCTCAATGATAAGGGTAAATAATAATTACATAACATACTCCTAACCATATCTATCAATGTCTTATTATGCATTTATTATAAACTATTTTGGTGTGGTGTATGAAACATAGTGTATTTTGTACATATATGATGGATTTCTAGAAACATTTCAAATATACTAGGGTTTTTTACACTTTCACCAAATCTTTTATAATATTCACCATCCCTATCAAATATTATAACCTATACATTCCAGTATTAGTAATTGGAGCTATCCCTATACCAATAGTTTTAGCCAAAACCATTGGTATAGATCCCTTGTAGAGACCCTATACCAACAGTTTCCTCAAAGTTGTTATTATAGATCACTAAAATGGAACTATACCCACAGTTTTGGACAAAATTGTTGGTATAGGTCCATTGTAGAGATCCTATACCAAAGGTTTGGAAAAAAAATTTGGTATAGGTCCAACCTATACCAACATTTTTTCCAAATCCATTGGTATAGGTTAAAAAATCAAGGCACCTATACCAATGGTTCTCAAAACCATTGGTATAGGTCTATACTAACAGTTTTATAACAATTTGTATATATACCCATATTTTTTATGAATTAATTTGTAAAATAAAATTAAATACATAAAATGTTAAACTAATTATAAATATACATGTATATATTTATGAAATTGTGTTCACAAAAGTCATCTCAGGTTAGTGGTTAGGTTGTTGGATTATAAATTGAAGGTTCTGAGATTAAAACCAAGTTGAGTTTTATTTTTACATTACCTATACCAACGGTTTTGAAAAACTATTGGTATAGGTTTTTCATATGAATTATTACATCAATTTTACAAAACTATTGGTATAGTTCTATACTAAAGGTTTTCCCAAAACTTTTTGTATAGATCTATACCAACACCATAATAGCCACCACCAATCTAAACCATTGGTATAAGCTATACCAATGGTTTGGAGACCTATACCAATGATTCTAAACCATTGGTGTAGGGTATTTTTCTAGTAGTGTTTCTGTCTAATTTTCTATCATATTCATTTACATAAATTTCCCAGGAATTTATTAGTTTAGATTTCTCATGAAACAAATATACCTATCCTTAACATGAAAAATATCTAATAAATATGACAAAATATTTTTCCCTACTAAAATAAATAACATTAAATAGTTCTCATATATTAGTATGTATAATCTCAAGGAGTTGATTACTCCCAGTGGCACCTTTCTTTGTTTCCGTTTTCTCATTTTATAAAATGCACGTAAATATTTAGGTTAGTAAATATAAATCTTAATATATTTAAATCTTAATCAATCTCTATAATATTTTATTAGAAATATGACCTGAATATTTATTCATGAAATTAGAAGACTTTTCATATACTAAACCACATTTATCTCCAAAATTATTATGAAAAGTCATAATTATTTCAACATAAAAATTATTAATATTTAGTTCTTATAAACCATCACATAATTTACAAGATCCAATCATTCGTGTATGCTTAATCAAACTAAAATATTCATTCCAAAAAATAAAAGAGTATCAAAAAATATCTAATTTTGAAAAAGAAACCAAATAACTATATATAATATATATATAAAAGTCTTAACATAAATCCAAACTATATTAACTCTCAAGGATCAAATGGTATGCCTCCACTATTTCCAATACAACCTTCACAATGTTCCCCATAAATTTGATATTTTTAGTTGGGATTATGATTTGGGTTGAAAGGAACCCTTACATAGTATTGGAAACATGAGTCACACAACAAGAATCATTCCACCATGTATCATATTGAACATTATATATGTTCGAATCAAAACATACATATTCATTTTTATTACCTTTCTTTTCAAATAAATCCTTTCATTTCAAAAACACTTTTTGGAAATGTCCAACATTCCAACAAAAATAGAATTTATCTATATTTTCATTGTCCTAGTTCTTGATCGAGGACTCATTAAATTTCAAAGGACCCTTTCCCTTTCCAGGTTTCTTTATACCATACTTGTTTCCTCATTAGTAATGCACATAATGGATGAAGTGGATTTATTGATTCTTTAGTCTTGTTTTATCTTATACCAGCATACTATACAATTCATGCACATTAAATTTATATTTAATGGTGTTGTATTTTATTTGGAATGTTCTATACATAGATGGTAACGAGTTTTGGAAAAACTATACAAGGAAAAATTCATCCACATCCATTCCCAAAGTCTTATGGATTTCAATAATATTTTTTCTTTTAATGAAATTCTCATATATAATATTTGAACCATCAAATTTCATGGTGGTAAATTTACTCATTAATGTCTGCTAAAGAGATTTATCAGTAGTTTGAGATCTTTCTCCCACAAATTTCATAAATTCATTTTCAATTTCTATTTTTGAAAGGCCATACTTGATGTTACATGCTACACTCAATTGCATGAACATAAAACATAACATGTTTGATATTTCCCATGTTACATAATATATTTCATCACCATCATTAATCTCATCCAAAGTAGTAGTAATTATCTTTATTTAGAGTGATAAATCAAGATCCAATACACAAAGGTGAAATTTTATTTTCTCACTCCAATCAGAGAAATTTATTCAATTAATGATCAAAATAGTTGAATTAATAAATACAATATTAAAATTAATTCTTTGAGTTATAAATAAATATACATTGATTCAGACATTTTAATATATAATCGGTAATATTGTTCTCCTTTATATGATTCACTAATACAAAATCCCAATTGAGACTAATTATATTAAATTTATTTATAAATAATACATTCATTAATTATAAATACTCATTATCTTTGGATATATAAATAAATCTCATAATGTTTATATATATTCAATAATTATATTCATAAATTATAATAATATTCAAATTGATTCATGAAATTAATAAATATATCATAATAAAGAATTTTAATTTATCATAAAATATTATAATAGTATCAAATTTATGAGTAATCTAAATATATAATTTTTACATAATTTTGGAACAAAATTAACTGTATGATTTGACCACTTTGGTCATAATGTTCCAAATATAAAACATCTTTACATAACATTGTAATAATATTAAAAATATTTTTTCACAGTCATAAAATTAATCAAATCATAATTACAATAAGGTTAATATTATAAATAATAAAATAATCGAATTCTACTTAAAGGAATCCTCATGTCATGTTAGTAATATTGTTTTAATTGCATAAATAACATATTCCATCACAAAATCTTAAACAATATATATATTATAATAACAATGATTATTTACCAATAATAAGAAGGATTTTGGACTCCTTAATTTACATTAAATAATTTTTGTGGGTTTTAATACTCATGACTAATAGGGGCTTATCCAATTATTATTACTAAAAAATTTTCTAACATGGTGTAACCGGTGAATCTATTTTGTTTACATGGGACTACCAAATTCTTTTTCAAATAAAAAAATATTTATATTTAAAATACATTACATAATATATATATATATATATATTACATTAGTGGTACTATTATAAAAAAGGACACACACACACACACACCTGACCCTCTCCTTATATATGTATCTCATTAACCCCCAAGTGACGAGAACCCAGTATTTGGAATATATTTATATATTATACAGGTTTTTATACACCACTTATTTTTATGGGGCCCTAATTCTCACAATTCATGACCCGTAATCCCACCCATATAGTAGCCTGAAGGCCTATTTTTAGGTTAATTATATCATAGTCCCATTTGAAGTCATCAACTTCCCATCCTTTATTCCACATGCACATGCACCACCATCAAATCCCTAGCCACAATAGCCAGTATTTGGACCTCCCTTTTTATCCTTCAATGATTGAGACCACCATGACTGCATTACACAATTCCTGTGCTGAAATCACCAAGACAACGCCCACTGATGACTCAACAAACACCTATTTATGGAGCATCCCCAAAAATGTAAATATATAAATACCTAGTACATATTCTCAAAAATTTATTAATTTGTTTTTGAAAATTTAAACCCCTACATGATAATAGCAACAGAACATGATTAATTATGGAATAATATATATTTATTAATGAACCTTTGATACTTTATATAAGATTATTTTCTATAATTTTAGTATCTTTATAATCTATATTTATCACATCAATAAATCAAAAATTAATAATTTTTGACAAACATAACATTACAATTAAAACACACCTTGTTCTATGAATCCATTTTATTCTATTAAAGATAAGGATTTATATCATTTTTCCTTCTTCTATATTCTATACAATTTTATTTAATAAACTAGAATAAAAGTTAAGAGTTAATGGAAAGTAAATGACCCTTTAAATAGGGATAAAATAATTACCTGGGTTATTACATGGGTAGTTTTATAATTAACTATTAAAGTCCATCTATTTGACAAAATTATCCCTTATTATCCCATTATGATATCTATTAAACTTAATATCATGTGATTTATTCCAACATTATTTCTCATAAATCATGTGATAATACATTATGATGTTTAATAAATTCATTCAGTTATTCTGCACAATTTTATGCATTCTATTCTCTATAAAAAATTCATCATAATTAAGGATAATGTCAACATGAGTCGTAGTGGTCATACATAATCTAATAATATATCCCCTTTCATGTAATATAGAAATGAAATTTTCCTTATCATAAATAAAATGATATATATATATATATAATTGGTCTAATGATAATTTATTTATTTAATACTATACCTATTATCATTATTCAATTCCATTATGTATACTTATACAAAAACATGAAACACGGTCAAAACATTTTCAAGTCCAAGTGTCAATTGTAACAAACATAACAGTAATTACATACAATGAAACCTATATAGTAATAGTTCCCATTCTTTCAACATTTCCAATAAATTTATTAGGGGATAAAATTTTTGTCAAAGGGTTAGAAATCACAAGATTTGTGTTAATATGTTCAATTGACACCTTATGTTTCATAACATCCTTCTTAAAAATAAATTACTTTAATTATATGTATTTTACACCTTTGGAACATCAGTAATTCTTCAAAAATTATACTTCTAAAATCTTTTCACAATAAATTTTCATGGTTTTGTCAATACTGTCAACAATTTCATGTCCTGAAATAAAGTTCCACAACCATGTACCGTAAATCGTACCCTCAAATATTATTACAAATTAATATTCCAAGTTCAAAGAAAATATAACCAATTTATTTAATCTTTTTAATGATATTTATTTTTTATCTATAAGATACACATAACCAAATGAATACATTCTAATATCAACACAATCAATAAATTCTAAATCAATGTATCCAATGACCTCAAGATGATTTGATATTTTATTAGTAATCATGTGACTATTTATTCCTTGACAATATCAAAAAAGTTTATTTATAACTCAAAATTATCAAATAATTTATTTCTTTGGTATCATCCTAACATGTGAACTTGTAATACCCAATGTGTATGAATGTGTATTGATTTTTGGAAGAATTTTTATCTTTAGTTTAGTGGAAGGTATTTTTGATAATTTAGTTTTGGAATAAAATTAAAGAGGTTTAAATGATTCAAAATGTTGTTTTTTAACTTGGAATGAAGCTAAAAGAGAATTCAAAGGGCTCAAGTAGAGGAGGTCAGTCTAGAAGGGGATATAATTTGTAGCCATCGATTAGCCACTGTCCTAGTACTAGCTAACTGAGGAGACACCGAAAAGCTAGTGAGATCGAACAAGCTTGCTAGTGGGGGGTTTTAAATGGGTAAATTTACACCTCCCCATGGGTTTTTATAGGGGGTATACTTCCTCCATATCCTTTTTGTTCACACATAGGACAACCCTCTCCCTTATTTGTCTCTTTGGGGTTGCTGTTGAAGGAGATGATTTATTTGGTGTTTTGAAGAAGATAAGAGGTAATTTCTTCCACTCTCTTTTAATCCTCATATCACTCTTCCCTTTACATTTATTTTGATTAGTCTTTGATTAGGTATTGATGGATATTTCACTTTAGGTTGGTGAAATTTCCCATTTTCAATGTGGAATTGGTTTTTCCTCAAAATGGGTATCACATAACGATGTCCACCTACTATCTCTCATTGATTCGATGAATGTACGTCATGATATATATATTTATATGGTTTTATTAGATATTAAATTATTTTAGTGATTTAAATGGAATCATGTGTTGGGGATTTAGCTCTATGTAGGTTCAGAATTGTGATAGGCTATCTGACACCCTATTGCTTGAGGAAACAACGATCGTCAGATGAAAAGTGAGTCAATATTCAATATGTCTGATTTAAATTTTTTATTTAAAATTAATTATAATTTATATAATAAATATTTTTTCAATTCTTGGAATGGTTTATAGATTATTGTGGATGGCTATGGTAGGTTGAGTTAAGATGAGGCTTGGATGGGCCTTAGTAGGCTTAGGTAGAGCTTCCAGGCTTGGCAATCAAGATGAAATGGATTTTTTAGAAGGTAGGTTTTCCTCATCATTTCCCATGGGTTTTATTTATTTTTTATATGCATGTGGAATCCATGGACTCTCCCATAGTTGAGTGAACCTCTTTAATTAATTGATTCATTTAAACTGAATTAAATTATATAAATTAAATTAAATTTGTTAATATAAAATGAAATTTCTAGGGCGAACATACATATTCCAGGTCCCACATTGAACCCTTGACCATCAACTTTACCTCATTATCTACTCATTAACGAGTCTTGACTTTAAATGTTTCCTCTAAGATACAAGTACCCCATTGGGAGGTGTTTTTAAATTAAAGGAATTTTATGACTCAAAAATAAGCACCTTTATTGACCCCTTAAGTACGAGTGGGTGGTGGTTAGGTTGATTGGATGAAGGAAGCCATGATCTTAAGAGGTTCCCCTGATACATTAGGCTAGTGGGATGGATATGGTTTTTTCTTCCCCACATAGATTTGGTGAACTATGTGAGTGGTCCTTGGTAAGAGATCAAGATATATTTGGTGTTTAGGTACACCTAAGGTGTTTTGGAGAGGGGGATGGGATTGATACCATCCCCCTTATGGAGTGTTTTGACCTAAGAGATAGGATGGGATTAAGGGACATTGATGAGGTTTATGGGCCATGATGAGACATAGGGGACCTGGGTGGATACCCTGAGGGCATGTTGATCCCAGTGAGATGGTGTGCCTAAGTATATAGACTAGGATTATGGGTTTAGGTATTCATACAACCATTTTTTATATTTATTTGTATGATGGGATATGGTATACCCCATTGGGGTGGTATTGTTATGAAATGGAAAATTCCCATGGGATGGTGGTTATATTGGTTGGTATATGTACAGGAAACACCCTTGGGTTAGTCATTAATTTATATAGAGAACACCCATAGTTGGGAGGTATATGATGACTAAAGAAAACTCCTTCTATTTAGGTTTATGATGAAAAAAGAAAAATCACTGAGGGGAGGTTTGTGATACCACTGGTGGGGTTTCCATGGATTTAGAGATGAGATTAAATTAGTTCTAGGTATATTATAGGTCCTTCCATGTGTGTGTTTATATGACTTGTTGAGTGTTTAGTGGTCATGGTTGAGTCTCTCAGACGGTTGGGGTTTAGCTGTTGGAAACCATTGTACTCTAGGATGGTGTAGTCATCGAGCTAGGATATCAGGATGTAAATCAACTTAGGATGTTATCATGAATATCAGGGAGTGTTTATCTCCATGTTATTATCACTATATACAAGGGTGGATGAAGACCTTATGTCCTTATCTGGATACCAGGGTGAAAGAGCCCAGGTTGTTATTATGGTTGGATTAGTCATCGTAATATGATCAAATACACTGATACTAGTCAAAGCAGATATAGTTGATCAAGGCCATAGACCTAGGGATTGATGGTGGTTATTTTTTCATTCATCATTTATCAATTCAGATCATATAACATTCAAATATCACTACATTGATGGTATGTATGTGTATACATTTGTGGTTCCATACTAATTTATATATTCACACCTCAATCGATTCTTCATTGCACTTGGGTACCTGAGCATCCCTCAATTGTTGTAATTTAAGGTTGGGTTAAGGTTGGTATTGCTTGATTCAACTTTAGTAACCCAGACATGATTGTAGATAAATATGTGTTGAGGCTTGAGTATTATTATATATTATCCTCTATTTATTTCAGTCTTTATTTATTCCTTTATTATTAATCTTATTTGTATATGTGATCATCCCATTTGGAGATCTATCTTGTATATTGGTGTGACCATTTGAGTATTTATGTAGAATTCCATTTATTATTAGTGATTCATGTTTATTGTTTCCCTGTACTCTGATAGGTGTGTATAAATGATGTTTTAGTTATTTTATATATGATTTTTCACTTAGATATAGGGGGTATAGTACTCTCATAGTGCCACCCTTGACCCCTTGCTATTAGTCGATAGCCTCTAGAATACGAGGAACCATGCCTGAGGTCATGTGGCACCACTAGTCTGGTTACTATTCACAGCAAACCAGGTCATGAAATTACAAATTTGTAATATAGATTGTTTTAATTTTCCTTTATATTTAGGTAATGGTAGATAGGGGACATAGTAATGTTCTAGATCTTGTCTTATACCTCAGGCTAGTGCATAAAGAATCCCATTTCCAATGAAAAATCTAGGCTACCTATGATGGGACCGATGTTCTATATTTTTGATGTTACCGTTGTATTTGTTTCACATCGTATGAAACACATGGTGTTTGATATTGATTATTTTATTAGATTTGTGGCTCTTGGGTTGTTGGAAAAGAAGACAATTATTGGGTTTGGCTCTTGGGCCATAGAGTTAATATGTATCTCATGTGTCTTGCTAGGCATGTTGGATCCACATGACTGGTAGTCCTACTAATGTGTGATTATATCACTAGTGATAAAGGTTAATCTATTTAATATTTTAGCAACCAATCATTTGTTGTTTTTTTATATATTCTCTTGGTGTAATTTTACTCAATTGAATTGAAATATATATATATATATATATATATTTGTTTTTTGTGGTAGGTCATTTAGATCTATGGGTAGATGTTTATTGATGATGATGAAATTTCCCCTTGGTGTATAGGACATGGGGTGACCCTAGTAGGCCATGATGGGAATTTTATTCCCTTAGGATAATCCCTTTGTTGGTTGTTAGTGTTCAATTTTTTTACTTAAAGTGTTATTGAAAACCTATATAGGGTTTTCCCATATAACATGGAGTGGGATTCTACTTAACTGAACCATGTGACTATGGTTCGTGGGATATAGGTCATCATAGGATGATGCTGGTTGTATATGTGTATGTCAATGTGATTCTAGAGGGAGTAGTCCCATGTGTGGATTCTCAAGAGAATCGGTGCCCTTGTGGATGGATGTGTTGGATTTGATACATAATATGTATGTGGGGACTCTAGAATGGTTTTTTTGATAGGTGAGATGCTTGGTTATGTTTTAGAGAAGAGAATTTAGGAAATTTACCATGAGTTATGGACTTGTGAGTTTCTATTTATGGGATAGTTGGGGGTGGGCCTAGTGAACTTGCAACATGACTTGGTGTTTTGGAGAGTCGATTCCCGGTTGTTCTGATGGGGGTGACCCATTGGAGGGGTTAACCCGATTTTTTGTTTTTCCCTAAAGATAAGAAACAAGGTAGGTTCTTCAAGGCATGGTATTGTTCCACTCTAGGTGCCACCAATTTTATGTTATGGGCATAGAGATTCATGGGACTTCTGAGGTAGAGCACCATGAGTGTTAATGCTTTTGGTTTGATATCGGTTTCAATGGGAATAGAATTTGGGTACCCAACCCCATTGTTTGTAGATGAGTCTCAGTAATGTGGTGAGAGAAATAATAGAGAATAATGGTTATGAAATTTCACCATTAACTGGAAGTTGTGTGATAGACCATGTAATGGGTAAAGTGCTATTTTTGAAGAGTAGTTCTGAGGGTACCCGATTTAGTTGAGTTGGGTGTACTAGTCATAGGAGAGTATGTGGTAGTTGAATTCTGATATGATCACGATAACACATGTTTTTTTAAATGTGAGATTGGATAAAGTTGGAACCCATGATGTGAATGTGTGAGATAAGGGATTATGTACTCTGATGGGATGCTTTGATGATGGATTGATAGAAGAAACACATGTATGATTATGACCAAACCTAATGAGTTTTTTAGCAGGTGATGAGTAATGACATTTTCCTAAGTGGAGATTGGGTAGTGAGTGATGTTTTATGTTGATTATTGGGTATTAGTGGGTTCATAAATTATAATTCATTGTGAGTGAGGATGAAATGAGCATGGCCCCATTGCTTGTATTTTGACCCAATGATGTGGAGATAAGGATACTCCTATGGCGGAGAGAAGGATGGAAATGGATCCAAATTCCCCTCCCCCATAACATATCCTGAATAAAAGGAATGTGTAAAATGGTTAGAAATCAATCCCACAAGGGAAGAAGATGTCAATTGGGTAATAAGTATCTCATGACTATGTAAAAATGCTGGTTGAAACACACTTTAGTCTCTTTATGCACTACAGAAAAATCTGAAAATGTAATGGATAGTGAAGAGGAATCCTTAGTTGATACATCATAGACCCATGTAAGGGTATACTATGGTTATGAATTAACTATTATAAGATGTGGAGGAGTATTTAAATGATCATGATGGACATCCTATTCATATACCACATTATTATATGACACATCCATTATAATATTTTTAGCATATAACACATCCCTATAAGGATCACCACCTTCAATATCATCTCGAACATCAATGGAATTCCCATGATAGATCTCATTCATGGGGAGTAGTAGATCTATCACTAATATCTGAAAACATGCCTTGTCAAATGTGCCTTACTCTATAGGATTAGATATTTGAATTAGGTCTATGGTACAAGCATCTTATAAAAAAATATATTACTAAATAAAGTTAATAAAAATTATTCTTAAAAGTGGAAGGAAGAATTATTAAAAACTTATGAAAACCCCATATGTGTCACGTATGATATAATAATGAGGTTATATGGCACTATGAAACATAATACAACTAATCAAATAGTGGAATGTGTACCGTTCATTCCATTTATAATAGAAAATCATGACATACATCCCATATCTTGATATAGAATGAATGATATAAACTTTCTTCAAAGTCTCAATTCCCTAAAATGTTCAGGGAATTAAGTAAAGAAAACTAACTGGGCAATGCAGGGAGGGTGGATAGAAGTCAAATTACCTCATAAATTGATCATTATAGCACCACTCAATAATGTGAAAATGAATAATATGTATGACACATGTGTTAGTGGAAATCACTATTGTATAATAAGGTATGATAATCTTGGGGACAGGTTCAACATATGGTGTCCATGATACTTAAAATATCAAAAAATGAATATGAAATTAATAAATGAAATCATATACCACACACAATAATAATTTAAATATATAATTAATAATAGTATACATAATCTAGATGAAGATTGTCCAACATATGTCTATAAGTGTGGAAATAATGTTTGGTGGTATATAATTGTTGATGGGTATGAATCCACATAAAAATGAATTTTTTTATTTATAATTTCATAATACAAAATTATAGATTTGATATTCATATAAGGAATGAAAAATATACCATCATCCATACAGGACATAATGTAAAATGTCAGTAGAAAATGGTGCACAAAAATGTTGAGTGAAGTAAGGGATGCACTCTAATATCCACATATAGATAGAAATAACACATCGGATAATCTATATATTATCTATATAACATGTGCTAAATCACCATCTATATGTATAAGAAAGAAATTAAGACCCCCAATTTCACCTCCCTGTCTGGTCTAGATCCCCAAGTTATTGTAAATACATCAAATGGAAAGATATAGTATAATGATCGATGAATATCGAGCCACCAATAAGACAAAAAATATATACACATGAAAAATATTATCACTGTGATCTTTTCAAAATCATTATCTAAATGTGTAAAGTGATCATTTTTCCATGACATGTGTATTCGACTGTTGATGAGATACCAACCATCAACTGAGATCTCAATGCCTAGTAGCCTGCGAACTAAATCAAACCAATCCCTAGAAACTTAAACTATCATTATTTCCCCCTTTATAGGGAGCCATGACATAAGGGACATTTCCTTGAGAGTAATCATCATATCTGCCTCTAATAGATTAAAATTATGCACCCCTGACCTCCATCTCTCTACAAGGTATTCAATGACCTGATGATCAAAAAAGGTTAAATCACACATAGCTATTTCATAGAACCATACATGTAAAAGATAAGGGATGATGACATAAGGGGTTGAAAATGATGGAAGTGTTGTGGCCTTTGTATACTTAGAGAATGAATAGGACAACCCTCTAAGACTAGATAAGAAAAATTTCTATATTGGATAGTTATAAAAGGAACATCCTCTATATCTACATATGATATAATGATAGTGAGTAAAAAATATATCCCCATTAATGTGAGTAAAGGAACATTCACTATTATTCAATAATTTTCTGTTAATGTTTTGTTAATTAATTTACATCACATTCATTTTATATTTAATAACTATTTTTTAAAAGTTTTTTGTTTATAATGTTTGATTTTTAATTCATTAAATATTAAATTTTTAAGATTTTATTCTAAATGTTTTTACCATCATGTGGTCATATTTCACCTTTATATATTAATATGTATTCATTATGCATGTTTAGTTTACCTATACACAACTTATCTACTTTTATGTCTATCTTTACAAAGACATTGCTATACCTTTACACAATTTTATTTTAATTATAGAAATTAATTCATATGCTTTATTTCAATAACATTTTAATAATTTTATTTACTATAAGACTCTAAGATATGTTTAAACTATTTTATTCATTTTTAAAATAAATATATATGATATTCTTTAATATTCTATAATGTCTCAATCACATCTAAAATATTAAACTATCACAAAATATCAAGATACATATTGGATCTGAAATGATACATGATTTTTTTGGAATCTCACATGAATCATACCAAAGTAAAATAATTTTTTACACATCAATACTAAAATACATAGAGACGACCAATGATGATGTGAATTGGAGCTCCCTCATACCATGTTGGGGCATTTTTTATAAGTATGACCTTTACTACGACATATAATACATTTTAGTCCCACTCCCCATTCTTGATCCCAATCCATCTCATTTATAATATGAGTATAAATTTTAATTCCACGGGTATGAAACCTGGAAATATGATGGAATAATGTTCATTGATCATAAGGTAAGGTAAAATAATGAAAATAGCTAACATGCATGCATGACACACTGTATTAGTTAAACAGATTGCTCAAATGATATAAAGGATCAACAATAGGTTTCTAGGATATGTTCTTTGACGAACAAGCTACAATGACATGTGTATATGAATACCACAATTCATATAAGGAACTAAAATCAAAATACCTATTTTCAAGTAATACCACTAGAACTTGACTAATATTTCCTATGAGTGTCTCATGGTACTCAGTAACCTTAATGTGGCTTCCTACCTAGTAAAAGATTTGAAAATGAAATGAAGATGCATCTGGTAATATCTTATCAATTTCCCTTTAGCATTTTTGACCAAAGTGGGAAGTGCATCACCTATTGGATCCCTTGATAATCCAATTGGGGGCATTTAAAAAATTACTTCACTGATCAATAGAATATATCCTATACTAATTATGTTATTAGTTGTTTACAAACACCATATAAGATTCCATTTATGCACTCCAAAATATTAGTGTACATATGAACATATATCAGACCACTATCATTTTCCAATGAAAATTTTCCCTATGAAATCTATATCATATAATCATATACATCTTGGTTATCCCTTTGAATTATTTCCAGCTTCTTATCAAATTTTCCCAATTTTTTCTTGTATTCTGAAATAATAAGACATCAATACATTTAAAGGGAGAAAAAATTAACCAAATTGAAATTAGTTTATTGAAAAAGTCCAACTTTATGATTACCTTTTTTATTTTTCTTATTTTAAAATTATTTTTGAAATTACATCCAATATTTTTGATGAAATATTGAAGATAATAATTATGTTATTTCCATGAAAACCCATCACTGTTAACAACCTCTATAATTGATTGATAATGATTAGATATTAAGAAAACTACTTGTATTTTCATAACATGCATGCATATACATGTCGATAAATAATTCTATGATTTTAATTCTTCATTTTAAAAAATAGACAATTAATGTTGGAGGGGGGAAATATTGACATCCCGTGAGGTCGCAATGAGTAATACACCTATATAGTTTCCATAAAGAAAAAGTTTCATCAAACTTAATGAATTTTTTGTAATAAATAAATGTAGTGATACACAACCCGAATACCCCAAATAGACTATGGAATTTTACCTTTGTTTGATCAAATAGATTATCATGGGTGACATAGTAAAACATGTCTAGATGATAAATGACATGATTTCTACGATACAATAATCCCATTACCAGTGGAAAAAATTTATATGATTCATCCCAATCAACATACAATTTTAAAATTGATTTTAGTTTTTCCATCCATGATTTTTCATATGAAAAACTGTATTTGAATAATTGTTTAACACATTCCTAGATGAGTGTCACATGAACATCCTTACACATTCATATCATCTCAATAATAGCAGTTGATATAAACTCTTCATATTGTACAGAATGATCCTATGACAGTGTCAGATACACACAAGTATATGGACCTTAAAAAATTTTCATCTTTTAACATGAAAACATTTTTTCATATATCACATGAATGAAAACTTTACATCTAGACCTATATTTATCACATCAAATGATTTGCTTTCATTGTTGGAATCATCAACCATAATTTAAAAATTTCACTCTATATGGTATTTCATAGCCACATTTTTTGATGCTATTCCACTTTCAAACTATCATCAAATATATAAGGTTATATCAGTTTCATCATATGCATTACCTATAATTATTGAGAGTTTAGTACTTGGTATAATGACACCCCAATCAATCTCATGTGCACGTAACATTCCCTCCATTAAGGAAGCCAATGAAGGAGGATGGTTACCACTCATTGGTTCTTTCATATATGTTAAAGGAACCTCATAAGGTTTATTGATCAAATATTCCTCAACTACATCATCTCCAATTGCATCATCAGTATAACAAACCCAAAACCGCACTCACAGATATAGTGATAAAAACATAATCTTTATATATTTGGGTTCAAGAACAATAAATGTGATCCAATTTTAGCCATAAAAAATATAACATCAAAAAAAATATTGAATCACTTAAATATCTATGAACCTATTTTGTTTAAGTGTTAGTGAATTAGGAAAACTCTTATTTAAGAATATCCATATATTTTAGTGATCATTGTTCAAAAAATTCTTCAACATCTCAAATAAAATTCAACACACATATGAAATTTCTATACATAATTCATTTAAAATTATTCTTCATAACCTGGGGAAATGGAAAACATAAGAAGGTTGAGATCAAATAATAAATAAGGGTAAACATAGGCATTAAAAATTGAATGTAATCAGTGAGAATAATATGAGAATAAGGGTATGAGGACATAACCAAAGTTCATGAGTATAACATAAGATAATTCAAACCTTAAAAATGTGGATAATTAAACATTTAACATGAAATAATGATTTTAAAAAGGCATGAATAATAAGAATTAATAATCACAAGGAATGTGAAGTCAATCTTGATCAAAGAAACCACTAAAAGTCATTGAAAGAATAGTGAAAATATGTTGGTATCTTAGAAAATTATCTTTATAACTTACGTTCAATTATGTTACAAATAAATAGATATCAGTTGAATCCATAAGATAACCCACCCCATTATACACCCCCTTCTTTCCTTTAAAGATATGGAACATTACCCAATTCATTAGGGAACTATATCGGGCCCACCCATTATATAAGATGTATTGAAACCACCTATTGTATAACATATATCAAGATCACCCATCATATAAGATGTATCAAGCTCACCCACCATCATCATAATTTCCAAGTACCATACATGAATATAACTCATGAAATCTTGTATTTTCATCATCAATCATTAAAAAACATCTTACATTACTTTATAGATTGATTCAACCTTGTAAAAGGAATGTTTTTCATGAAAATACCTTGAAAATAATAATTTTAAGTCATCCAGAGAAAGAATATGGATGCTATCATAAGTTCATACTTCCAATGAATCATACAAATAATTTTAGGATATTTACATAGATTCTAATATCTATAGATGAACATTTAATACATTTTTTTCCAAAACATCATAAAATAACCTTTTCATTATGTTCCCTTAAAAACATAAAATTAAAAAAATATCGAGAAATATATTTTCATTGAAAATGACCATGGAAAATTATAAAGTAAGATTCAAAGTAAGGAGTATATATGAAGGTGAAAAAATATATTCATGTTGTAAATGTAAAAAAATTAAGATTAATTTTAGACTTATACAAATAGAGTTAAAAGTGACCAATGTTGTAAACTTTAAGAAATTTTCCATTAAAACCTTTTAAAAGATGGTAAAATATAATGGAAAAAAACATTATGAATTTATTAATTTTTAGAAAAGAAATTTATTTAATTAAGATAAATAACATGGAGGAAGAGTTTTTTAGAAGTATATAAAAACTTTAAAACAATGTTAATTTTAATGAGAAACCCTTATAAAAATTTTAAAGAAAAAAATTGAAATAAATTACATAATAATGAAAACAAAACAACATTGGTATAAAAGAGTCATGATATTATATATCAATAATTAGTGTATATATCATATAAATGAATATTGTTTCATCAACTAAATACATTTCATAAAGAAATAATTTCGAGATGAGAAACTCTTACAAATTGTGTAATGCTTGAATAAAAAACACGTTGAAAGGGAAAAAATAAAGTTATTATATAAAGCCAATAATTTAAATGAATGAATATGTTAGATCACATTTTTGGTGTAATAAGTACACCATATACAATAAATCCTGATGCATAATATGAATTATGTCTTAAAGAATAGAAATCGAGACCATGAAAACCCTTACAACATTTATAACATTTGTATCAATATCTCAAGAAAGAGAGAACCACAAGAAAACATTAAATATCATGATCAAATATTTATTATTAATATAATATCATATTAGGTAGAATATACACCTTATGAAATAAATTAGGTGCATAATATGAAACATGTATCAAAGAAACAATGTTGAAATTAATAATCCATATGAAGATCGTATTATTAAAGTTAGGATTTATTCAATGAATTGATTATGTGTAACAATAGAAAAAACAAAAAAATTGAAATGAAATATAATAAAATCAGAGTTCATTTCTTTTATAATCTTGGCTAACATAGTCAAGGAAGTACAAGTATAACTTATTTAATTAAAATTGAGTTAAGAAAACCCTTACCTTGTGTCCATAATTGTTATATATATCCTTCAAATTCTATATAATAAACTTATATTAATTATTTTATTTTTTAAGAAACTTTTATAGTTTTATTAATTTATAATTAAACCAGTAATTTCATTTATTTAAATCACATATTTAATTACTTAATTAGTTAAGTCTATGTCATATGTTTTGAGGAAGTTTAGTTAATAATTTAAAAAAATTCAGTATATTGACCGAGGTCAAATATTTCAGGGTTACATTAAGAAAAAATAATAATATTGACATAAATATCATTTTTTAATATGAAATTCAAATTTATATCCATCCATGAATGTAGTACATGAAAAATGATTCACAATACTTTGTGGAGGTGGTAATCCACACGTATGCAGGGATGACGCTATCATTTTTCAATGGATGGAAGGGTAAGAAAATAGATGATATCATATCCTAAAATAATAATAATTATGACCTAAATATCACATATATATACATTAAATCAATCATTATAAAAATCCATTAGAGGAGGTTATGTAAAATGAAACTCATTGCTTCGTGGGGGTGGTAGTATTCACCTATGCATGAATGATGTTTTCATTCCCCATTTCATGGAAAAGAAGATGATAAAGGGTTTTAACATAGTCATAATAAAATTTTAGTACAATGAAAATAATTTTTTTATTGTATCATTATGGTTTAATAATATTTGAATGATTAATTATGAGAAATAAAATTAAAATGTATAGTTAAGAGTTATGACTATTATTTTGAAAACCACATTTGGGTTATAACTTAATCCTTTTAGGATGATATTTTGATGAGACCAAAGTCACTAAGTAATGTATTTTAATTTCATGAAGTTATTTGGGAAGGTATTGTATGAGATAGAGTGCTCAAAATGTGTGAGAAATAAAGGAGAGGAGGTGCCCTTTTATAAAAGAGGGGAGGGGCACCCTTGGAATTACATAAAGTATTAAATTAATATAAATTAAATTTCATGTTAAAGTGTATCCAAAATTGATATATTTAGAATATAATATGGACATAAGTCGAAATATAGGCATATAATAAAATTTTGAAAATTATTGGTTATGTTTTAACCCTTATCTCTTAGTTTAAACCCCTCATTAACCCTTTTAATGATTACTACTGTAAAAATGTTTTTACTCTTTAGGGGTCAAGATAGTTAAAATAAAATAGAAAGTGTCCCATAAGTTGAAAATGGATAATATTATTGACTTCATACCATTATATTTCTAGAATATATGTTTTTTACAAAATTTATATTATTTAATAAAATATTATTTTATATAAGATACAATTTAAGTCATTTTCAAAATTATTCACATAATTCTACTTTTAAGAATAATAAGAATATAATTTAATTCAAATATAAACTTTTAAAACATAAAAAATATTTTTTATTTATCCAATTTTTTTGGGATACAATAATTCATCAAAATTATATTATTTTTAATGTTTTTAAAATCATTTACTCTACTTTTTAATTTCATGAACATGCTTTGTATCAGCGTTGCACAAGAGTTTAAAACAATTATTTCATCAATAAAATTTAAAAATAATTTAACATAATAAAAAAATTCATTTATATTTTAAATAAATATTTATAACTAAACATAACTTACTTTTATCCCTATGAAGAAATAATACAGATATTTAAACATAGAGAGTGAAATTTTGTATTTATTCTTTACTTGAAGTAATATTAATGACATTATCATAAAAAATGGCAGAAAGTTTCCATATCATTTAATATTTGATGAGGACAGTCAAAATTAACTCATAAAATAGAAATAAATAATGTATTGGTTATATTTTTAAAACCATATCACATTATTTTTAACATTTATTACTAGTTTTACCCTTACCAATGTGGGAAATATATAACACAATTACTATTTATTATGACAAAAAATAATGTTAAACTATTTAAAAATTTTCAACCACTTTATTCTAATTATATATTTCTTTTTTCATGATTAAATTTTTATATGTTTTGGAAATTAAATTTAATATAATTAAGTAAAACACAAAGATTTTATTAGAAAACTGTGTTTTTAAGCCCAAAAATGTTCTTATACCAAAATAATGTATAAATCTGATTCCTAGTTCAATATTTAGATTATTAATAACTAAAAGAGACATCTGTTAAGATAAAATTCAAAGAATAACTAGGCTTTCCAATAAAAATAATTCATATATTTACAAATATCTATATTTTTCACTATTCACTAAAAATCATTATTTTAAAAAAATACCAAAATTTCACACAAAGATAATTTTGATATACCAATTTCAAAAATTAATTCTTTTTTATTGAATTAAATTTCTAAAACATTATAAAATTTGTTAAAATATTTGTTAAAAAAAACTATTTTTGATGAAAACATATTGTTGAAGTATAAAATAAATTTACTGAAAATTGTGTTCCTATTCCCTAATAATTGTTCAATACATTTTTATTGAGTACAAAAATTTTATATATATTTCATAGTTTATTTAAACCTATTCATATCCACAAATTAATTATAATGTTAAGAAAACCATATTTAAATAAAATATTTCATGGTTAGTTTATTCTTTGCATTTCATGTCATATACACCATAAAACATAGTTTTATTTTAAAATATCAAGGTTTTACATTCAAACCCCTTTAATAAGTTACAATATTGAAATTTTATATTGATCTTGGTAATCACCGATTTAACATTAGAAAATACCTTTTTTGAAAACCCACATCCTAAAAAGATTTAAAACATCATCATTTTAAAAATAGGGAAAGAGAAATTTATTGCCCATTAGGAATAAAAAATAACTAGTTTTCCATATAGTATAACATTAGTGGTAAGTGAAAATATGGACAGGGAGGAAAATAGTAATGTCTAAATGATGTAAAGATGTAGAGAATATAGTCATGATAAAGTTAATGAACACAAAACTGTAAATCAACAATGGATTAAGAGGACCATCAATTAATCATAAATGAAGGTAATAGGATGAAATTTTTATTTCATGATCCTTTTCATAGAGTTTAGGTATTCCTTTACCATCTAGAGTAATAATATAAGAAAATATAACTACGTGATTTTATTTAAATCCATAAATTCAATTAAATTCTTTCATTACATGTTTCAATTAGTTTTCACCATTATCCCGTATTTTAATCCAAATGATGAGTGTGAAATGTTTAATGAATGTATCACTATAATCAACTTCTGATTGAAAATAAGGTATATAAAAGGATGAAAGTATTTTCTTCTTGTCCATACAAAAACCAAAATTGTTAGCACATGACAAGGTTACAAAAAAAATGAATGAACCTTCATATAAATAAATTATACATTAATCTCCACAATTAAAAAATAAAAACAAAGGATAAACATAGATCAATCCATAAATAAATAACCACATATCCCAATTAACCTAAATAACATCAATAATAAATAATTTTTGAACCTAAAATTCTATCTCATTATATTTATCTTACATCAATAAAAATTTAATATAATTCTTCAAAAGCAGTCCTTCATGTTAAACCTAAGGGTTATAGACACCTCAAACTGAAAAACAAATCTCCCAAAATATCATTAATCACCTTAAAATATCATCACTTACAAACTCAAAAGGAATGAAAAGTTATATTTAACTTTGAATGAACCAAAAACTTATAAACCAATGATGGTATCTATAAGTATTATGTTAACATCACATGAAAACATCATAGTCTCTAAATTTATCTAAACCATACTTTGAAACCAAATATAACAAACCCTGACAAGTACTTCCGAATATGATGCTAACAACATAATCTTAACATTTTTATCTTTGACACTGATAAACACGATCCAATTTTTTTCTATAAAAATTGTACAACATCAAATAGAAATATTGGATCACTTACCTCCCAAGTTCCTTTTAGGTTTAGAGTTTTAAAGAATTAGGAAAACTATTACATAACAATACCCATGTCCTCAAGTGATCAGTTTTATAATATACCCATATTTTCTTATTTCCCAAAAAGTCTTTAGTATCTACTATAGAATTATTCAAACATAAAAATATTCTAGAAATAATTCATTTAACATCACTCTTAATAACCAGGGAAAATGAAAAACATTATAATTTTGGGTTAAAATTCTCAGTAAGTGTAAACATAAGAATTGGAAATTGAATTTCATTAGTGATAATAAGATGATCATAAGGGTATTATGATATAATAAATGTTCATGAGAATAAAATAAGATAATTTATAAGTATTGAAATGGGGATCATTAAAAATTATGAAATTTCATAAAACTTTAATAGAGGAAAGAGTTATAAGAATCCATTATCATGTTCCATACAATGTAAATATTGATCAAAGGAAACATTAAAAACACATATCATGCATAGAGAAAATGTGTTTGTATATTGGAACATTATCCTCATAATTCATGTTCAATCATGTCTGAAATAACTAGCACCTCACTAAATCCATAATAGAATCCTCTCTGATTAACTCGCACCTTCTTTCCTTAAAAGAAAAATAACATTACCTAATGCATTGAAGAGATATATCAGGTTCACTCATTATATAAGTTGTATTAGGTTCACCCATAATATAAGATGTATTGGCCACAAAAATCATCATTAATAATGTCCAATTATCATACATGTATATAAAAAATGGAATATTTCATTTTTATCATCATTATTTTTTCAAAACCATTAATTCCTTTATTGATTGATTTACCCTTGGAAAAGAAATGGATTCATGATAATTTATTTAAAATAGTTATCGTAATCTATGCATATAAATAATATGAATAGTAACATAAGATTATATTCCTTTTGAATTAGAGTAATCATTAAAGGATGTTTAAATATATGAGAATACCATTAAAATAATATTTAAAACATTTTTTTGAAAACATGGGAAAATACCCTTTTTATTTAGTACCTTTGAAATCTAAAAAGTCACAAAATAATGATAAAAATATTTTCATTGAATATAACCATGGAAACATATAAAGTAAGATTCAAAGAAAGGTATATATATAAATAAGTTTAAATCTGTTCATGTTGTAAATGTTAAAAATAAAATTCTTATCAAACTTGGGTAATGAGAGTTAAAAGTGACCCATGAAAAAAGCATTAAATTTTTTTTCCTTTAAAACCTTTTAAAATAATGTCAAATTTTATGGAAAATAACTTTTGGAAATCATTTATATATATAAAATAATATTTTTTGAATTAAGATAAAGAACATAGAGGAAGAGTGTGGTTAAAATTATTTACAAACTTTACAAGATTTTTTTTAATGAAAACCCCTATACATAATTTTAAAAACAAAAACCATTTATAATAAATAAAATAATAAGGAACATAAAATATCATGATTATAAAAATAATTATGATATTATATGTCTGGAATCAATTTATACACCATTTAAATTAATGTAGTTTCCTCAATAAAAACATGTCTCAAAAAAGGAAGATTGAAAAGAGAAACCCTTTCAACTTAGGTAATTCTTGAATCAAAAAACAATTGAAAAAAAGAACATGAAATGATTCTATAAAACTCAAAATTTCAATGATATAATATTTTAAATCAAACTCAATTGGAAATAAGTACACCATATAAAATTAATCATGGTGCTTAACATGAATTATTTCTCAAATAATAGAAATTGAGACCATGAAAACCCTTGAAAAGTTTATAACATCTAAGTCAATATCTCATGAAAGTGATAACATAAAATAAAATTTAAATATCATCATAAACTATTCATTCATGATGTAATATCATAATAGGTAGTATATACACCATATAATAGGAAGTATGTGTATAATAGGAAATATATTTCAATGAAACAATATTGAGATGAATAATCCATATAAAGATTGTATCATTGAAGTTAGGATTTAATCAATGAAGTGACTATGTATAATATTTTTTAAAAAAAGTTTAAACAAAACATAATAAAATTAGATTTTATTTCATGCATAATTTTGGAATAACATATTTCATAACATATTTAATGATGTAGAAGTATATTCCAATAAATGAAAATTGAGTTAAGAAACCCCTTAACTAGAGTCTAGACTTTCAATGTATGTCTTTAAAAAATGATATAATAAACATATATTAATATTTAATTATTTTAATACCTTTTAAAGGTTTATTAATTTATCATTAATCCATTTATTTCATTTATTTAAACAATATATTTAATTAGTTAATTAGTTAACTCCACATCAGATGCTTTGAGGATATTTAGTTCATAAATTCAAAATGACTTTGGTAAATTGACCTTAGTCAAATTGGTTGTAGTTATATTATATAAAAAATAATGATAATTAAATAATGATAATTTTTATACATTAAATAAAATTTTATAACCATTTAATAATGGAGTGCATGGGAAAAGAACCACATCACCTCATTGAGGTGGTAATCCACATGTATCCATGAATGACGTTGTCATTTAAATTGGATGGAAGGGTAATACGATAGATGATATTTTTTATTTAATGAATTATAATTATGAAATTAATATAAGATATATACATTAAATCTATGATTATAAATTTCTATGAGATGCAGTAATGAAAAATGAAACACATTATTTCATTGATGTGGTAGTCTACACATAGGTACAAATGATGTTTTCATTCCCCATTTGATGGAAATAGAGATTAAAATAGGTTGTAACATTATAATAATAAAATTTATTTATATTTTAGATACTTAAATTATTAATTAATCATGTTTTAAGAAGATTTTAAAGAGGTAGAAGGAGAAGTAAAATAAAAACAACCAGTTAAGAGTTATACCCCTTCTTTGAAAAATCGACTTAGAATTACAACTTAATACTCCTAGGTTGGTATTTTGAAAATAAAATATTATATAGATCATGAATAGAAATTTTTTGGTAGGGATTTGGGTAATTATTGGCTGAGATAGAGTGCTAAAAAGTTGTCAGGTATAGAGGAGAGAAGGTTCCCTTTTATAAGTGAGCGGAGGGGAACCCATGGGAGTGCTTAAAGTATTAAATTAATATAAATTAATTTTCATATTTAAGTGGATAAAAATTTATATATTTATAATATAGGATGTATATAAGTTTAAATAATATCATTTAATAAAATTTAGGCATGTTTTTGTGTTGCTTTAACCCATGTCTCTTTTTTAACCCCCATTAACTCTTTTAACGATTAGTGTTAGAACACTATTTTTTAATATTTAGGGGTTAATAAAGTTACAATAAAAGGAAAATTGTCCCTTAAGTGGATAATCAATGTTATTATAGACCATATTTCATTAAAATTTTAAAATATAATATTTTTATATGTTTTATATCATTTAATACAGTATTATTTAATATAAGATACCATTAAAGTCATTTTCAACACCATTCACATAATTTGAATTCTAAAAATATCAAAAACTAAATTTAATTAGAAAATAAAATGTTAAAACATAAATAATATGATATATTTGTCTAAAACATTAATTTAATATAATGATAAATCTAAATAATATCACTTTTTATGTATTTACAATCATTTACTTGATTTTTTTTACTTGAACAAGCATTGCACCAGTGTTGCGTAAGAATTTATTGTAATGATTTCATCACTAAAAATTTAAAAAAATATCAAAAATAAAAAATATTCATTTATATTTTAAATAACAATTTGGAATCAAATATAACATCTTTTTATCCTAGAGAAAAAATATTATAGATATTTCATTAAAGAGAGTGACATTTTGTATTTATTATTTACATAAAATAATATTAAGGTCATTATGAAATATGAATGGATAAAAGTTTCAATATCATTGAATAATGGATGATATTGTTCAAAATAAAGTCATATAATATAAATAAGGTAGATGTTAGATATGTTTTTAAATCCATATAACATAGTAATTAACCTTAATTACACAATTTACCCTTGCCGAGGCGATAAAAATTTACCATGGTTACTATTTATTATGACTAAAAATAAAGTCAAAATATTTACTAAAATTAAACCTCCTGATTTTAAATATGGATTTAATTTTTTAGGATTCAATTCCCATCAGTTTCAGAAATCAATTTTAACATAAATTCATAAAACACAAAAAAAACTATTTTCCTAAAAATGTATTTTCAAGCACAAAAAATGAACTTATAGAAAAATCAAGTATAAATAATATTCCTAGGCAATTAATTAAATTATTTTAATCTAAAGGATAATTATTTTAATTTAATATCAAATTCAAATCATAATTTTTCTTTTCAATGAAAATATATGATAATTTTATAAAAATCCTTGTTATGTTCAAAACCATCCAAATTTCTTGGTATACCGAACAATATATACCATTTCCCGCTATTCAGCCTCATATATAGTACTAACTCGAAGATATACATAGAATCATCCCTTAAAAAATCCTTATTATGTTTAAAATACCCCACCACATCCTAGGAAGTGTAGATCACCAAGGGTCTCCCCATCCATGTTCACTTTCTTAAAATTATAGATCGGTGTAATCCAACTAATTGCATTAATGGTGAGTGGTTTCATGACTCTTCCTAGAACACCAAGAATGCAATGAGTACTCAAGTCAAAGAAATAATTATTCATAGTTCCTATTTGAATGTTGTTGGATGTTTAGATAGCCTTATGTATTAAGACAATTCCAACAGGAAGATATTCTTTTGAGTCTTCAAATATAGCCTCATTCCACATTTTCCAAATAGTGGTGAACAATTCTCTAACAACAATGATCATTAGGCTGTAATTCTTCTCATTGAACCTATTTTTAATTATATAAAAGAACATATCTTCAAACCCAAAATTAAGGCATGATCTTCATTTTAAAACCTAATAGATATATACCCAGTGACTCTTTAAAAAAGAGAAATTTACAAACAGATGCACATAGGTTTTAGAATCAACATGTAAAAGAATACATGTCGAACTAAATGAGAAGCCATCAATTTGAAGGCAATCATTAGTGGGGAGGAGATTTTTTCACACCTTCCATAATAATATATAAGTGTAAGGTATAAATAAATACCCCATGAAATTCATCATCCATTTTATGTCATTGATATTTTTGAGATAGTATGTTCTGTAGCATTCCTTGGTAGTGAAAATACCACCAAATATGGGAATCCAATCAATTACATCAACATCAGTGAAGTTATAACTTTAAAATTGAGTGATGAAATCATTTAAAAGGACATTATAGGCTTCTAAAATGTATGTTTTATGATAAAAAATTATCATTTGTTTGAAGTTTTTAGGTATTTTAAATTGGTTCTTTAGAGGGATTCCAATTTAAGGCACATTCCCTCAATTAAATATAGAATCCTTTCAAACAAACCATTTCAAAAAATCTATCAATTCAGTATAAGATGATCTAATGGTAAGCCAAACCAAGAAGAAATGAGGATATAATCCCTTAAGTTTTGGAATTAATCTATCTTATAAAAAATAAAGGGTATCATTACTGGAGGTGATAAGGTTGCATGTGAAATAATTTTTGAGTTCCTCATTAAATTTTCAAATCTACTTTAATCCAATACCACCCATATCAACCGAATTGGTGCACTCTATCTAGGGAATATATAAATTTTCCCTCTCATTCACACATATTGTCTAAATAAAATATATAATCCCCATATGAAGCTTATTTTTCTAGTTAAAAGTACATTTATAGATATATAATGTGCATACCATCATTTATGTGATCACTATGTTAACAATAAAAATCAACACAACTTTTTAGATACACTCCACTTTCCACTTTTCCATTTTGTAATTCACCTTCAAGGATATATTTTCAAGATAACAACTCATCATTTTACAATTGTAAAGAGGTACACCAAGATAATAAAAAAGGAGATATACTGTTTCCACTCTTCCATTTGGAAAATCACCTTAAATAATAATATTTTTTAACCAATTATCTAAAAATTAACACAATTTAAATTATCCTAACATCATATTTTAACTTTCAAAGTCATTCAACATAATATATATCATAAAAAACATATAAATTAAATGATACATTCATTTAATTATGAAATTTTAATCAATAAACCATACAAACAAAATAAAAAAACAAATTTTAAAACTAATAATTTAAAAAAAAAATTTACCTTCCTGAATGCCGTAAATAATATGTTTGGAAATAAAAATCAATCAATATATCTTCACTACAAAAAATGAGGGGTGGGTATGTAAAAAATTATTGGGGGTGTCCCTTATATGGTTTTTTATTTGTATGAGGCATGAACCCTATTAATTCTGCCTGTGTGACAATTTCATAGGATGTGTGACTGAGGTTTTGGATTCATTTTTAGAGAATTTTGAACCCCATTCATGCTTCCTCACCGAATAATGATGCATGAGTGGATTTCATACTTCATAGAACCTATTTTTAAATATAATATTCACTGGCCTATTTTAGAAATTTTTTAATGTCTAAACCTTATTTAATAAAACTCATTACAATAAATTACATATTTCATTTAAAATATTAAATTAATATAAATTTTAAAAATTATAAACTGAGTTATTTTCTAGGAAGTTACTATTAATAACCCAATCAAACAAAATCTTTTAGGTTATTAATTAAATAAAAATATTTACTAAATTATTAATAGCAGAAAAAAAATAATATTAAATAGTAAAAATAGGTATAAAAAGTAAAATAACTTAAATGTGATGTCACAAAAGGGTATACTATCATTGGAAGGTATAAATAGGGATCCCCACACCTAATGAAATAACCCTAGATCCATTTAGTAAAGAAATTGGGTTATTTATTGATGGGTTAGGGTGGGATATGATAAGGAAGCAGTGTCTATTGGTCAAATCTTCCATTGTATGTACACTCCACCCTCATATTATCTTCTTGATTTATAAAGGTAGTAGGGCTCCAACCACCATCAAAAGACGAACCAAATCTGACACTATATGAACTAGATCCGCCAAATCTATAAATGATGTATTTTTTGGGTTCTTGAGGAGGTATTAACATTCTCACTAATCTATGGATACTTATCCTTCACATCATACTATCTCTCATCAACTCCATATTATCCATATTCCAATCTCTTCCTATTGTAATGTGGACCAATCCCATCTTCATGCGTCTCAACTACCACCAGTCCTTAGTCATGTAATAATTTTTTTTAAATTGTGTCTATATTTAGTTTTAGTATGATTTTTGGGTTTATTTACATTTCAATAAATCTAGGCTTTGAAGTATAATTATCGTCTTCTTATTTTATTATATGTTTATTATATTCTATTTGAAATTTTATATGAATGAATCCATGTTGTGATCTGTTTTAATATTGTTTTCGCACATCATACTACTGAAAATGGACTAATGGTGAAGCCAACCCCTAGTAAGGGCAGTCTTTGATTGGTTTATTATTCTTTATCTATGTTATTATTCCTTGTACATTCTATAATTATGTTTCACAACATTCATCCTATCATTCTATTTCTTGAACTATTATATTTTTTATAGTGAATTTTATTATGACCTTTCCCTATAAACATAGGACAATTGGCTGATGAATATAAATCATACGTATCCTTTTCTAATTTTCTCTTTCTGTTTCATGAACATTTTGATGAAAATTTTGGATACATTATGATTAGAACCATATTGGATATGTTTCAATGTTTCTTCATCAATTCCATTCTTGTTTTGATTCCCTTTGAATTTTATTGAAACCTTACTATTTGTTAGTATGTTTGTCATTAGATTTGAATATTTTATCATGTTTTATGGAATTAATATATTAGGTTATGCTTGTTCAATCATTTTTTGGGAGTACAATTTCTCACTTGATCATAGTTTTTTAATGTTCAAGAAACTGATTTTATTATTCTGGAAAATAATATCAGTTCTGGTTCTACATTTGTGAATGTGAAAATATTTCTCATCATTTGATTATATTTTCTATAATTATTGTTTATAGAATATTTTTAATGTTTTTTGAGAATTTATAAAATATTGGATTGTTGTAATTGCCACCAACATGTGTATTTTTTCATGGATATTGTATCATTTGAATGTTCCTGGTTATTGTAATTTAGAAAAAAATATTATTGCTTTGGATCATTTGGGTTTTTCAAACCAAAATATATACCAATGGGATCATAGCCATGAATAAAGATTACAATATCTATGAAACGCCCAAAAATAAGTTTCATATCTAAATTGTTCATGATTTTGTGTTGTCAAAATTATAAATTGAATTATTTTTTTCTTTAAATGATTTATTCTAGAGATTTTATAATGAAAAAATCTTTTTTTAATATAACTAGATCACACTATCTTTTGGCTATAATTTTTCAATATTTTATTAATTATTTGTTTCTTTACTATTTCACTATTTTGTATTACCTATAAGGGACCTTTTTCATCCTAGAGTTTTTTGGATTGTGTCTTGGATTCTTAGGTGGGAGGGGTCTCAGTGTAAGGTTGGCCTATATGATAGTGTTGGTTAGAAGTTTAAAGTTCATGGTAGTGTCTTACTATTGTTTTTACCTCCTATGTATTTCATTTTTATTAGGATTTGTGTTGATTTTTTTTGTTTCTCTAGTTTTTGTCATGGTTTGGTATGGTCTCTTTGGGTTATTTCCTATGGAAAATAGTGATTCATCTTAGGTTGTTTGAGTTTACACATTATTTCATTCTTGGTTTTCCACCAATCTTTATGGCCTTACTAATTGAACCCTTTAGTGGCTTGGTAAAGGTTTCTTTGGAAATATGAGACTTGTCACTAGGATAACTAAACTAGATAACATTTTTTCTGGGTCTTTAGTTACCATCCAATGGATTAATACTTTTTCTCAGAGTTTAGATATTTTTCTTAGGACAATGGGTATGTACATGATTTTTAATGGTATCATATTCTTAAGGATCTCTCCTATTATCTTGTTTTATGAAGAGTGATCACATTAGGTGGATATTATGAACCCCATTTACGAATTTATGTTTTCCTATATCAATATTTTTTACTGATGGTGTTTATCAGTGTGGTGTTCCTCATCTTGAGATGTATCTTAGTTTAAGAAAATAGTGGATGTGTTTCACCCTTGACTTTATAGGTTCAGGTATAGACGTTATATTTGTCTTTTACTATGTTTTTATTTTTTAGTGTCTTTTCTTTTTTGGTATTTTTCATGATTTCACTGGTTATTTATGAGTAATTCTTGGTGAGTTTTCCAAGATTATTTTTCCATGGTTTTAGAGAACAGTTTCTATTGTTTTCTTATTTTTTGCAGGTACTAGTTACTTTCTTTCAAACATCATCATTAGTATTGTCATATAGGGAGACTTTAGTAAGAGTTAGTGCATGTTTCTTTTATGTTTATAATTGTTTAAATTATTATCATGTTGTAGAATAATTAGAATATCATTCAATATAGGCAAGCTATTTCATATTGATTCATGTTATAGGGAAACACTGTTGTCATACCATTTATTATCTTGTATTTAGGATGTGTCCAGATAAATGATTGTACTTGATACATAATCATCATAGGTTAGAGAATAAAATTTCAAGTTGGAGATTATGTGGATATTTTTTCCATATTAAATTATGGATTATGAATTTTAATTACCAATGAAGATAATTATAAATTTCTTATTCACCATTTGATTTTTGATTATTAAATTAAATATTTAATATTATGTTTGTTATGGATATGTTTTATTCCATTGATGAAGCTATAATCATGCAACCCTGGTTTTTCCATTTTTTGCCCTTTTTTAGTTTCATAACTGGAACTTCTGAATAACCTTGGAATCCTCCATCGTAGGCATGTCATGTGTAACCCATAATATACTCAATTCTCATATAAAATGCCTCTTCATTTGGTGTGATGCTTCCCATATTCTTTATAAAGGGAATAAAATTATCTCCCTGGTCCTATTTGGCAAAGAGAGAGATTTAATTAGGGGGGTTTTCTATTATTCAATGCACTACCTTTTCTCATTTACATTGGTAATTAGGTGGAGAAGTTGAGGGTTAAAGGATTTCCACTTGTTTGGGAATCCCTATTTGTTGGTGAAAAAAATAGGGGCATATTGAGATGTTGACTCATCCACATATTGTTATTGGAGATCGCATCATTTAATGCGATTATCTGGTACATTTGATGATGGCGTTTAGAGGTCGTTGTGTCCATGTGTAGTCTATTTTGTTGTGAAATGAACTAGAGGGAGACAAACCTATAACAAGGGTATCATTCTTGACTCATCCATGGAAGGTTCATTCTCATAGCAAGGTATCTTGTCTGGATTGTTTAACTTGGTGGGAAACATAACTGGACTGCAACAATGATCCCAATAGAGAAAGACTCGACAATAACTTGTCTCATCATAGAGGCATCAACTAAGGTGAAGTTGAAACTTGATATTGGGGTCTTAGCTTGGTTTATTTTCCTTTGGTATTGTTAGGAATCCTTATACTTTTTGTTTTACTGTTTCATAATTGTCATCCTTTCTTGTTATATATTGTACACCTTTACTTTTCATAGTGAACCTAATGATGATCCTTTCCCAAGAATGTAGTCCAATTAGTCAAAACATGTAATTCCTTTTTCCCTTTTACTGATTTCCAAACTATTTTTTTTCATCCTATAATCATCAAATGTATGTTGTATCTAGAATTTATTAAAATATGGTAATATATTTTTTATTTAAAAATAGTTTGAGTTGTTTTCCTCACATTTTATCTCTTAATTTTGTTTTTTTCCTTTCTTGTTGCTTTTATATTTTTTATATACTGGAATATGAATTTATGATTTGTAATTATATAAGATGAATCTTACATATTTTATTCTCATTATTTTGGTTCTGGTTTACAAATATTCATGTACATATTTTTCTTTTCAATTTATGATGATATATATTGTAAGAATATTAAGTTTAAGTTAATTTATTAGTCACTTCCAGTGTGTTATTAAATATTTTTCTTATCATTTGTAATTAATTTAGTGTAATGGAGTTATATTATATGATTTTATTTCTATTATGATGTTCTTTTTTCATGAATAAAAAAACATAAAACAAGTTTATTTTTTTGTTTTTGGGTTTTATGAAACAAAATTCACACCCAATAGATCTTGGTGGTTTCATGTGGACTGCCACATTAATGAATCCCATGACAACGTCCAATTCAATAATGTGGGGTTTTAGTGTATTATCCCTCATCTTGTCGTATTTCTTGTCTATTTTACTATATTTTATGATTTATATGAATGAATCAACATTTCACCAATATATATCATTGTTATTTTGAACATGAAAGTTATAAATCTTTCTCATTCCCCATTGATTTCCATCATCAATACAATAATCATTTTTTCATTATTTTTATTTTCTTATATGTTTTGTAATGTACATTCTATTTTTACTTGTTTTTGTGATGACTCATATCTCCCAAATCTAGTGCAATGATCTTTATAATTTCATAACTTAGCATAAAAATTTACTACATCCAACTAATTCCCCAGATCAAAAAGTTTCTTAGGAATTAAAATAATTTTTCATGATTAAATAATTTAAGATAACTTATCTAAAACATCAATTATATTAAATGAATTTATATTCATGATTTGATATAGAAATTAAATCATTAATAATTATTATAGTTTCCCTTATGATTTACTTCATGAAGTAATGGATAGATAATAAACCCAAGTAAATAAATTACAATAGTTTTGGGTTAACTTGTTGAGGAAGATATGTTGGACTAAATAAAACTTTTTAAGAGATACCTTCAATCTTCTCCCCACGACTATTAATGAAAACACATAGATTGATACATAAAAAAGAGAATTTTATATTTGTTTTGGGTTTTGATTAGGTTATTGAGTTTATAAATAAGTTTGATACTCCCGAAATAATTTTTTTTATTGATGAAAACTATTTATTATATTGATATGTATAACATTTAGGTTATACACATATTTCATTTGATGATGGATGAAATTTGGGAAAGGCATATTGGATAGTGAGACTTATGAAGTTAAATATATGAAAAAAATTTAAAATTCTATAACATATAGAGTAACACACATAAAAAATGAGAGGCCGGTATAACTAACCTCCTTTTTAAAAAATTTATAGTTTATTTTTCATATTCCACCAAGATGGTTTTCATAGGCTTTTGAATTTAAAAATAGAAGTAGAATGAGTGGCTTTAGTAAACGAGGTAGATGTGTAAAGGCTTTAAAACTGTAGTTGAGAAAAAAGAGACTTCCATATAGAAGTCCTTTTTGAATGACAATCCTTTTATACCATTTATAACTCTTCATCAATAATTTCCAACATCCACCTATTTTCCTCTCGCTGCAAATAGAGATGTACAAGCTCTTATTTTATAGAATAAATTTAATGAAAATACTTATGTTAATCTCCATGATTCACCAATTGAATAAAATAAAATTTATCTTGATCCACTATAAATTGGAAATTTTTTCTTCATTCATTTACATTGTAGAGTAATTTAATCATCAAAAGGATAGTGTACCTTCCATGACCCAAAAAACATGAAAAATACCGATTTAGTTTTTCCACGTAAGGTCAGGCTAACCTACTCATATGCCAAAGGTTACTAAACCACTTGAGTATAATATACCCTCAAATATCACCACAATAGTAAACAAAACTAAACATCATAAACAAATAAAATATCATAGTGTAGTAATAGTAATTATAATATAAATCAAACAATAAAATAATATATCATATAGGTTCATGGGTGAAGAAGATGTGATTAGGATCATAGAAAACAATAGAAATTTACCAACTTCATCATATTTCTACCCATAACTAGATGAATAATGACCCCTAATTAATGAGACCAAATTATCACATATAATTTATAATTAATTTATATAGATTTATAATTAACTTATGTTGGAACTATTTCTTCATTTAACATTCAGTATACCACTTCTTGGTGTACAATTATTGACATGAGATGATTAACATATAGAATATCTCTAGCAGTGATCCACACATGCTTTAAGAACCTCCAATAATTGTATTTTAAATCCCTTAGTGCAAGCACAAAAGACTCTAATACTTTCATTATTTGTCATTAATCTCCATATGAAGATCTTCAAGTTGGAAGGATTTTTTTCTTTCTCAAGACCGGAGAGGCTGGATGAGGATCACTCTATTTTCTATAAATAATTATAGGAAAATCATTCTCCAAGGACTGAGAGGATTCTATCTATAATTTATTATGAAATAAGATTATAATAGCTAAACTAGTGTTAGATAATAAAATAAATTTGTATTTATAAAAATAGGGTCAGAGAATAAATAATTGCACATAATAAATTATTTTACTCATAATCACTAATGAAAACTACTTCTGAATAATTATAATAATATATTTACTTGATTTTTTCTAAACTCACTGATAATTAAGTATTATTTATCGAATAAATAATTTAACATTTATTCAAATAACATTTCATATATCATATCTCAATGGACCATTTTCTCATCCCATCATTCATCTATGGTATAATGGGCTTTGGAAAATGAATATTTATTTAAATAAATAAATTTCACTACATTATATTCACTAATAAATAGATAAATATTATTATCAGTAAATTAGAAAATACATATTTGTTCAATTTACAACTAAAATATATTCTCTTGAATAATCTGTGACTAAATATTTTTGATCAAATAAATATGAATAATTACTAAAATAAATATGATAAAAATATTTATTCAACATGTTAAATTTATATAGACACACATGCCACTGGTGTCAGGGCCCAAACCATTCTAACTATATTGTTATCGACCTAGTCCTGGATCCATTCCTTGAACACATGTCACTGCTTGAGAGTGTTCCCAAGGAACCAGTGATATGGATAGTGGTTAGGGTGACCTATGAGATCTACCTCCTTAGGCCTCTTGAATTTTGTAAACTGAAGGATTCCATGATCCAAGGCACTCCAAAAATAGATGGGGACTTGAGCCTCATTGAATAAGTAGGTATGGATTCTTTGATCTCGGAAAGGGGACCTAGGATCTAGGCTTTACAAAGGGAGGGGGCCTTGTGAGGAGGTGGAACCTGGTTGTCTCACCTAGGTGGTAGTGGTGCATTACATGGTGGCGCTTGCCGATTATGAGGTGGGTGATTCTGAGCTGGAGTCTGAGGTTGAGGCAGCGACCATCAGTGAAGTTGTGGAGGTGGATTTACTAGTAGAAATTCCATATATCTAGGGGCCTCTGTCTATACAGTAATGGCGGTCTCAACCACAGAGGATCTTCTTGCAGGAGCTGCGGGAGGCAATGAGTGTGCTTGATTAGCTTGCTGTAAGGCTTCCTCTATATGTTGAGCATTGTTAGAGAAATCATAGATTCCTACTGGGAAGTTCTGAGTGATGATAGAAAGACCAATTCACTTTTTTTACATTCCCCATGCACATCATTATTAGATTCTCCTAAGTCAATGACATATCAAGTGAATATGTGAGGCCCTTCCACCTAGTGAAAAAGTCATCGACTCACTCATCTAGACTTTTCTTGCACTAGAAGATGTCGAAAATACTAGTCTTGTGGGATGTGGAACTGAATTGGTAAAGAAACTTCCTGTGAAGATCTTCCCAACCACCTATGGACCCAATGGGTAACTGAATGTACCAGACAAATGTGGTTCCTTCCAATGTCTATACGAAACACTAGATCTTAGCGGCCTCATGCTGCACTGGAGTTCCCATCATGGGTCTACACCTTGAAATTATGTAGTCTAGATGTTTCAGTAGGTCACTAATCCCATTGAAAGGGGAGAAGGTTGGATTATCAAAACCCAGAGGTGCTGGAATATCATCCACCCATGTTGGATATGGCTTTCCATCAAGTGGGATCTCTACCAGTTGGGTTTCAAGAGGCTCGAGGTGAGAGATGAGACCGTCCATTGGATAATCCTATAAAGTATTCATATCTTGAGGAGGGTCTATGACCAACAATGCATTGGTAGGATCTTCAATATGGTAAGAGGGACCAGTGGTTCACAGAGCAGCTGGTGTAATTACCTGAGGAGCTACTGAAGGAACTTGTGGAGCAGCCAGTGGGACTTGCAGAGCAGCCAGTTGAACCTAATCTAGGTCCTGAGGAAGGTTTTCATGCAATTCACCTGGATTTAGTGATGCATACAGGGGTATTTTCCCATAAACACTGGCATCTACCCAGACTTGGTGGGTAGGGTTGTCAAGATCACTAGGAGGAAACTCACCAGGGGGAGGTTGTACTTTCCCTTACTTCCCGGGTCAAGGATTACCATAATCTGGACACCATTCATTAGTGTATTTGGAAAGGAAATAATCAACCATTTTCCTTTGTTCTATGCTAAATTGAGACAATACATTATTTTTAGGATAATTTTCCTTCTTTTTCACCGAGCTAAATGGGTTGGAGGGCTTGACAGTACTAATGTGCTCTTTACCCTTATCGGGGTCTCGACCAAAATACAATGAGTCAGAAGGTTTAGGAAGGAAAAGAAAGTTTCTTTGTGGTGAGTAACCCTACCCAAAGGATCCAATAGGTTTGGAACCATCCCAGGGGGTAAGTTCTCTTCAATGAGTCCTATATTGGTTTCCTCTTCTGTAAGGTCAACCATGTTAACTAAGACTATTCCTGGAGGCATATCCTCAATTTCACCAAGCAAGTCAAGCTGGTGCTGGATATGACTAAAATTAAGGACAACATGAACCCCCCAGCCACAAATCTGGACATGTGGGAAAGCCTTGATGATAATTTTGGGGAGCACCATAAATCTCTAGATTCATCATTGCTAGAGGTTCTGATGATGACCAGGTGATGTAGGGTGCTAAGTGACTGGGAGTGCAGCCAAATCAACTAGGAAGAACTGCTGTATGGTGTTTTAGAAGTATTCCCAGCTCTTGGTGTAAGCTAACCATCAATGAAGGAGTAAGAAATGTATCATACCTAAGGTTTTGCAGAAGAACACGTCCTCGTCCTAGGTGAGGGACTCCAGAATATTGATGCATTTAGTTGCAATTGTCTAGAAAATCTTGGGGATATGGTCCACTATAATAATTTCCCAAAACATTCTCAACATAGACTTGGGATTAATCCCTTGGTTTCCCCATTCATCTACTGGGGGTGGTTGAGGGACCGGTAACATCACTGGTGTGGACTGTTATAATGACGGACTAGTCATTGCAGAGTACAATGCACGAGCTGACAAAACGCTACATCTTGTGCTATCTCCCTAGGACTATACTAACTATATCACCACATCCCTATAGGATTGGGTAATGACCACCATTATATTCTTAGGGGTAGCAGTCATTGGCGGTGGATCAAGCTGGTGCTGGTCATCAAGCAGTCCCCAGAACAATTCTTCATGATCTCTTATCAAGGTAGAGAATGATCCTGGTGATGATAGAGAGGACTGCACAACAAGATCCTAGATAGGAGCCAAATATTATTCCACTTATATTTATCTACAGAGGGTTTCAGGGATTTAGTGAACCTCACTCTCCAGGAGAAAGAAGTTGATACACCGAGTCCCTATTCTCAACCCTGACATAGAGGATCAGGGTGAGGGTTCCATCATCGAGTCAAACTACAATTCAGAATCTGAGTTGTGGACAGGATGGAAAGTGATCTAGTGCTTCTTGTAGTTCTTATTTTTGTGGTGAGGATTTTCCCTCCATCCCTAGGGTGGTTCCTCAGGGCATGGTAGATCTTCGACATGGGGAGGACCTCCATGAGGGTTGGTGCTAGAGTGAGGAGGACTCCCACTAGGATGAGTTAGGGTGTGGGGGGCACCCATACAAATGTAAAATGTAACATGGGGGGGGGGGGGGCTCCATGATTGTGAGTTTTGGAGAATGCAGGGCCTCCACTAGAGATGGTAATCATATGGGGAGGACCTCCATGGTGGAAGTTCGTAGTGTGGGGAGGACCTTTGCATCGACTGACTCTAGTAGTAGAAGTATATTTAGGGCCTTCATACCGATCATACTAGAAATGGGAAAGATCACTTTATCGACTATTGATGAAGTGGGGAGGACCTTCGATCTAGTTAATTCCATCGTGGGGAGGGTCCTCACTTGATCTGGTGATGATGCGAGGAGGAAATTCACATTGATGAGATGAAATATGGGGAAAACCACCATACCTAGGATAATAGGCATGAGGATGACCTATGTGCTAGGAATTAACAAGAAAAGGATGACCTCTTATTTGACTGGTAGTGATGACATAGGGAGGACCTCCATGCTAAATGAGGGAGTGGGGTATACCTCTACTCTAGCTAAAGATGGTATGGGGAGGACCTCCATACTGAATCTCAACATTGTAGGTTGACCCATGATGGCTGTTGCTTGCACCAGAAAATGGGAGAGTTAACCTAGCTTCCCCAGGGGGTGGATGGGGTTTCTACCCCGATTGATCGTAGTGGTACCCCTACTCTGTAACAATTGGGAGGTCCCCCTGCCCCATAGTGATAGTGCTCTGATAACATACATCGGTGGTGGTATGGTCCACTGAAGATGTGGAATATGATTCTCCCATATGGGTATACTCTTGAGATTGTGCATGACGTTGGTGTTAGGTTAGCTAAACTGGGATAAGCTATGTAGGGGTATGGACCACATGTTCCTCGGACTGCGGGACCAGTTGGAGGCATTGATGTATCCTGGTGGGATTCCTCCTTGGTGGCTCTTGGGATGAAGTCATAACCAGAATGAATCAATCACCCTTTACCTCATTGAAATAGGGGATTGATTCATAATAGAATTCTAGGGAGAGTCTCCCGAAATAGTTGAAGATCAGAGAGGGGAGAAGCGGCTCCTTGCACGACCCTTGGGGGAGGCGGCGATGATGGGGCACTAAGGCCTCCATATCTTGATGATCAATATCCTTCATCAAGATGACCCCCTCTTATTAATATAAATGGAAAATAATTTCTATTACCCTCTATTGGATAGTTTCATATGGTGATATGGGACATGGGTTCTTATTATCTGTGGTAGTGGGAGCCTTCAAAGAAGAGGTGAAGCCATGTGGGATTTTCGCATTTGTATGGCCCTTGCCCCTGTATCTATGGGGGTGAGGTGATCAGTTTCCTATAGTTGTATCTTAGGTTGTGCAAATCAAGAAGATTTATCCATCAGTATAGGTACTAGGAAAGAAATTCCCAGTGACCCAGTTTCGTTTAATCTTTCATGTCTAGATAGAAAGATCCATGGTGACAATGTTGCAGACTGGGATGCCCAAAAATTAGTTGCCCCAAATCTTGGTGAGTTTCATGCTAGAACCACTATTTTATTTGTGGGACCTAGAGATGGTTATCTTAAGATAGTTACACGATCATCTATTGATGTATCGAAAGCTATTAATCTCCATTTTGAGAAGAATAATTTCACATCGCATTCACCATTTCTATTTTTATTGCTTTCGCTGGGGCATGCATCACTGTGACATGTGTGTTTGGATGCTCGGCCGATGATCACATTTGTTGCCTTGCATTACTTCTTTCCAAAGGTAGGTGGCATCTATCACCTTCTTAAAGAAAGTTTTCTCCATAATTGAAATGGGATGATGGGATGTCAGTTCGTCCTTCTGTAAATTCTTCCTCAGAATTCGTCACCAAGTCCGGGTCTCCCTTAAGACCAAGACATTGTTCAGTGCCATCATTTTGTGGACTCAGGTTAATTATACTACTTCTATTAGGAAATTCCAAAGGGTCAAGTCAGGGCAGCAGCCTGCAGTCAGGAGAGTAGTCACGTTGGGCATCACTGGCATGTCTGGATGCTAAAACACGAGTACACCTGAATTCTCCCTTATGATAGGGCTTCTTGAGGGTGTGGAAGCCCGAGGCATCCCATATGGATTTCATGGTCTAATATTTCTCTAATCCCACGTGATTCATGCTTGGTATCACTACTGGAAATTTATCTTATACAAACTGTTTGAAACAATGGGTATTTCCCACAAAACCATGGCTATAGGCTATACCAACAGTTTGAAGGAACCGTGAGAAACTGAGGCATCGATACAACCTTCAGCTATATCGATGGTATAAAAATCCTATACCCACGATTTGAGAACTGTGGGTGTAGACTATACCAATAGTTCATCAAACCATAGGTATTCAAGGTGTGGGTATATCAATCGACTATACCCACAGTTTATATACCCACGGGTTGAGAACCGTGGGTATAGATTTATTTAAATAAAACAAAACCCATTGGATTAGAAACGACACCACAACTCACTATATGAAGAAGTGTACCACTATGACAAATACACTTTTATGTGTATATATATATATACAAATTATCTTATATATATACATATAAACTCTAGGTATAAGGAAAATGTCAAGCGGTGGGTTTCAAACTTGGACCGCTGCTTTGCAGTAAAGGGACCTTACCACTACACCACTTTCTTTTTTATGTATATACATATACATTATTATAAATATATATATATATAAACGGTGGGTAAATAAAATATAGCACATGGAATTTGAACCTGCACCACTGTAGTGCAGCGCAAGTACCTTACCACTACATCGTTCGACATATGTGTATAGAAATATCTTATCTTATATATATTTATAAACCATGGGAGGTAAAAAACCATGGCTATAGGTTTTCCTGCACATTTTCTTCTGCATGAAAACATAAGGTACCCTATACCTACGGTTCAGTAAAACCGTGGGTATAGCCTTTGAGATTTAACCCTATACCCATGGTTCTCAGAGAACTTTGGGTATATTCTTATATACCATAGGCTATACCCACAATTCATTTTAAACCATGTGTATAAGATTACATACAAAATTCTATACCCACAGTTCATGGAAACCGTGGGTATAGGCCCACCTATACCCATGGTTTAGTGTAAACCGTGGGTATAGGTTTTCCCACGGTGTTCCCGCATAATTTTTTTGGCTTCCCACGCTTACGTGGGTACCCTATACCCACAGATTATCTAGAACCAGGGGTACATGTTAGAAAATCTAACATATAAACACGGTTCATGAAAACCGTGGGTATAGACCCATTTTACAGTAGTGTGTGAGAAACAAGAGGTAGTAATAGACTAGACGATCACATTGCAAAAGGTGCGTCATCGAGGAGTAGAATGGGGAATATGCGTGGATAGCGGCCTAAGGAGAGGAAGATTAGGAAGCTACATGAGGGTGCCTAGATGTACGAGGAGAATATAGCCATCATACAGGGGGACTCTACCAAGATTTCTGGGCTTATGCAAAGGCTTCCCAGGGTAAACATGGTGACAAATACCAAAGGGAAAGAGAGGGAGGGCACTGATTCTTATCGCTTCTTTAATCTTCCCAGATCTACCACACATGTAGCAATCATATTTTAACGTCATGCAATGAGGATGTGGGGTTTCTTGGAAGTTTAATGTACTACATCTCGGACGATGAGGAATTTCTCCTCACCCCTAGGACTTACATAACCTCTACCCTTTAACCCTTGTTTAAGGGAAGACACCTACAATTCCATGTATTAATGGGTTTATAGAGTGATCCATTGGGCGGTCCATGTTAGAATGGATATGAGAAGAATCAATATCCATTAGTGTGCCTATGAAAAGAAGAATTAGGTAGGGAAACATAGCATGGATCCCCAATTGATGGACTGGGAAATCACTACGCCCAATCCTGGAGGGCTGCACGGGGGAGGTGTGTGCAATATTGGGGTGTTGCGTGTAAGAGGGGCTCAAAAATGGTGCCTTAGTGTAAGGAAAACACATGGATAACATATGAGGGAGTTCACACAAGATTGAAGGCTTGCACAAAAGATGGGGGGTTATTCGCAAAATGAATGGTTTGCGCACAAAATGAGGGGCTATGTGCAAGATGGAAGCCTACGCACAAGTTGGGCATAACACAATGACCACCATGCCCGCATGAAGGAGAATTTGAGTGCAATTGGCATAGAGTAAAAGAAAATGGGTGAGGCTCAATCCCTATAGGGACCACTCAAAGGAGGGCCCCTGGGAGACATATCACGTAAGATCTAGTACCTTGAGTCCATGTCTTTCATGCGTTCTTGGAAGGAGTGTCTTACGTGAAGTAGAGCAGTGGTTCATATTTCAGAGCGAGTACTCAGAATGAGGGGGTAAGCTTCTATTTATAGGAAAAATATTTGGTGGTGGCATGCAAGTATTCCTTCTCAGAAGTGTTAGTTGATGTTTCATTTGGCATGGAAGATATTTCATGTTAACCATTTTCTTTTCCCATAAACTGATTTACTAAGCACCTCTGACTGGTTCGTTTTTCAGAAGGTCGCAAGGGAAAAATCCATTTGAAGTTGCTTTTTCACTGTAAGTACTTTATCATGGATTTTAATATTGCATGAAAACCTCAAATCTTTCATGCACCTTCCTCTGGTTTCTTGGGATCGTCCACTGATTCAAAGCATAACTTTGTTTTTCTTAAATATACCGATTCATGAACTCAAACAAAATTTGGTGCTAACCGTATCCATATAAATTTATTCCCATTATTCATTGAATCATTTTCAATGAGTAGCCATATCAATTAATCCATTCATAACTGATTGTAAGTGATAAAAAAACTATCTGAGAGAAACAAATATATATCAAATATATATTTATTATTGCGAGTATTTAACACATGCATTATAATACATGCATAAAATGAATGTAATTAAATATACACCATATATATATATATATATATATTATTTGATAGATAATAATCTCTCACTTGCACTAAAATCTCATAAGGATAATATTTATAACTTTACAACTCTATGTGAATCCTTCCAAACTCTTTTTGATATAGTTTTTCCTTAAACTCTGTTCATTTTGAACTAAAAATTTATCCAAAAATTTTATCCATATCCAAGGGGTGAATTTTGTGACCCTGTGGGACATAGAATCATTGAAAAAAACTTTGAATTCTCCATTTAATAGATGTAAGCAAAGAGCTACCTCTATAAAAGCATCTGTGCTGCTCAAGCTACTAAGGGATAAGTTGGGATCTTTACAAAACAAACTAATATCTCTATAAAAACATGTCCACCACAAGATCTGTCAAATACACAATATGTATCTTATATAATCCTGTTGTCCCTAATATCAAGAGACCACTAAAAATGGAACATTTCAATTTATTATAGGCCTCTAATAATTTTCCTTATTCTCCAAAAAATAATGAATAAGTTGATGAATATATCACATTTCATTCATCTATCTAATATGAATATCACATGTCAATTATTCAATTAGTAAACACATCATATGTGAAATAACTATGCATATTCATTCATTTACTTAATCTAATTCAATCATGGGATAAATGTATTTTCTTATCATAAAAGTGGATAAATCCCATCTTGGTTGGACTCCAACCGATGACATGATCATAAATATAACCAACCGTCCCCGTATTATCTAAGTTCATATATTGAATTATATAAGTAGGGTATCAACGTATTAAGAATATCAAGCTGGGTTTCTATCCAACCTCAGGTAAGAATTATTGATAATAATCATACAAACTGATGTATATCTATGACTGTATGACATTCCATGAGATATACTTTAGCATATCAGTCCAAGTAATCAGTATCTACTTATTACCTCAAGAATATATCCTTTAATATCTCATATACAACCCACTGTAATGAATATAATAATCTATTCAGGATACCATTTACATATCATCACAATCCATTATACTCTTAGATAATCATCAATTAGAGACAACTCAAAGTTTTTACTTTGAGGGGATATGTATAATTCACCCATTCTTGTAAAATATATTGCAACACACATGAATGAATATTAAATAGTGATTTACTTTTTTATAATGACATTATACATTCACAACCACTTAAACAAATCTCTTATAGATATATAAAATGAACCTTATGTGATTGAGGCAACAATGGATTCATTTTATAAACATTACATCCATGTTTAATTTCCTTCACATCCCTATGTGGCCATCTAATAAAATACTCCCACTAACCACTGAGTGAGTGACATTTATGAATAAAGTTATTTTGAATAATTGAGAGGAATATGAATCTTATTCCTTATGATCAACTGTTTAAACTTATATTCAAACTCCATAACATCATAACATCAAATTTTATAAAGTTATATTTTTCTTTCTACATAAAAATATTTCTATGTATATCCTTATAATATTTAAAACCCTTTGTTTTAAAATTTTCCTTGAAATATTTTTAAATAATGTAATTATTTACATTATTACTTTACCATCACATCTGAAACTATTTTAGGATAAAGTGATATCAATTTTGTTACGGTAACTAATGTGACTATTTATATTTTTCTCTACCTCAATACCCTAAAATATTTTTGTATAAAGTGAAATCCACTTCATTGTGTAAAAATATATAAGAATTTACATTACATTTACCAATATTTCCAAAACCTTTTAGGAAATCAAGTGAATTTTACTTTGTAACTAAAATGGAATAACAATGATATTTACTTTATCAGAGTAACTAAGTACAACTATTTACATTTTATTACTATAACATATCCTAACTCTTTAGGATATTAAGAATAAAATCCATCAAAATCATATTAGAACAATATTTTATTTGTTTACTTTAAACTTCTCTAAATTTTATACACTTCCACTATCCTAGTAGACATCATATTCTCTTTATAATAACTTTATATGATCCAACAAAAAATAATTTGAGTTTTAGGAAATAACATTTATTTATTTTTAGTGGGAATATTTAAAAAATAATAAATTGTTTCCATATCTTATATGGAATCCTATTTTTTGGAACTTTTCCATTCATAAAGAATAATTTATTAAAATATATCATCGATGTATAGTGAGAATACATTACCTCAAATTTTAAAAAATATCTGGATAAACACTTTTATCAAAATCTTCATCTCAAAACTTTTTATAGAAATCCAATGAATCATAAACCATGTGTATATATTTAATCATCTCATAACAACCCTTAGTTATCGAACATCCCATCCTATCTTATAAGAGAATCAAGATGAAGATAATTTTTTTTACTTAGATTCATCTAAGCTTGAAACATTCCTTTAAATTAAAATTCATTATATACTGACTATTTACTTCATCTCATGAATATAAAATACATGCTTGATCAATTCTTCCTTTGATTTTTAACTGATGTATATTTATAAAACATTGTAAAATATGTATTCTATATCGCACACCCTTTAAAAAGCAAAGAATTAACTTCTATAAAATCCTTACCTGATATGGAAATTCCATGGAGTTTCACAAACTTCATTAGGTATATTTCGATAATCCAATCATATTGAATTATTATTATTCCTTTCCAGATAACCCTACGTTTCAATGAACTTGATAAGATTATTAAAGAAACATTGTTGAACTTTTCAACCAATTTTTCTTCTTCTAGTTTGAATCTTTTTGCAAAATTTACTATCTATATAGTATTAGAATCCAGATATCATATGCCCAGTTCATTCATTATCAACAATTTGAGATTATTGTGTAAACCATTTTCATTGAATTCACTCATATTGTCATAACATTTCCATAATGAAAATCGGATAAATTCTCTATCTAGAACAATCCATTTTAGTCTACTCTTTAATGTTTTTATATAATTAAACTAATCATAATCCATATATAAAAACACCCATCTCATTTCATTTAAATGATCATTTCTTAAAATCTCTTCTCAAGAGATAAATGAGATATTGTACACATCTTATGATGATTTTATGCAAGCTCCAAGCATCCATGTTATCAATATTTCAACACCTTTTCTCCTTTAATTAAAAAAAATTCAAGAATCAATTTTTTATCTTTCTAACCTTTTGTATATTTATATCACCTTTGAAAACATAAAGTTTATATCATATTTATTTTAGAAAAATATAAATGATTTCCATAACCAATAAATATTTAAGGAAAATTTTAGTCTCACAAAGTCATCAATATATTAAATCATATTGAATTTCATTTTACATAACCAATAATATTGTGTATATGAGACAAAATCATATATTTACCCAATCATATTGAATAAATGAGTGGAGACTAATATTCCTTAGGTCATTTTCCATCTAATGTATTTTAAACCTTAATATAATCATTCCATGATTCCATAATCATCTAGATTCACTTTTTGAATAATTTAAATAGTTGGTTACTTAGGAAGGAACTATTATAACACACAAAATATTTTTTAAGATATTTTCTTATGAACATTTCTAAAGTTATAATTTTATGGAGTAACTTACATTAAACATATCATTTTCAAGAATTAATTACAAAGTTTTATCTAGATGATGAGGATGATGATGATATATCTACAATATAATATTTTTATCATATGAATATCATGTATAATATCCTTTCATTTTGGGATTTTAATGAACGTTCTCCCATAAAAATAATGAACCTATATATCATATCCATTTACCGAGCCAAGATCCAAATTCCACTAAGCAAATGACCCTATTGTGGCATAAAACTCAACACTTAGTAATTTAGGTAGGGCATCATCCCATTCACAGTAGTTGTGATTCATAGAAATTTTAGTGGATAAACCATTATCAAAATACATCATACCTATTATCTCAATTATATTCCTCTATAATCCCAACCATTGGTGTCACCCAAATAATTTTAACCCAAAGAAAACCTCCAAAATAGGCTAACATAAGAAAATATAGGGGCACCCCACTATGGCATGAAATTTTTCATTGAATAATCCGGGGTCACTGTAACATACCAAGTAAGTAATGAATAATATATTTTCATATATATGTCTATTTATGAATTAGATAGTGTTTTAATGACTTAAAATGAGAATAAATCCAATTTTAAGCATAGAATTCTCTAATATTTTTAAAAGATTGTTTTACCGCCTTTTGATGGCGACCCATTTTTAAATATATATTTTGACAATTTTATAATATCTATTTGTAAAAATAAACTTATTATTTATGATTGGGACATTGGAATTTACTTTGGATAATTTTTTGGTATTTTTCTGATAATGTTCATTTTTTTATGAATAGTGAAAAATACTGCATTTTACATCAAAACTGCTTTTTCATCTAATTTAATTATATAGTTAGATTATATTTTTAATTGGTATTAAAGTTTAATTAGAATATATTTTTACCATTTAATCCGATAGTAGTCATTAGAACTAATTTCACTTTGGAATTGGACATAAACAAGTGCCAAACTTTTCATAGATATTGTTTCAAAAAAACCCGCTATTTGTTTTGACAACGAGAATTATTTTTAAATTAATTATTGCAATTTCTATGTTTGGAATTTGGTAAAATGGATTCCATATATGGAATTAGAAGGTCCAAATTATGTAATTAAGACTCTTTTGTTTTTGGACATTATGAATAGTAATGACGGTAATTATCTTTAATTATCTTGATTAATTAGTAATCAGGTAGTTAAGGATAATAAAATAATATCATAATAATAACAAATGACCCCAACATGTGGCCTAATGAAACTGGTTGTGACATGGCCGACCATGGGATTCCTTGTGCCAAACTTTGGGACCCCATGGAATCACTTTTGGGTGAAAGTGACACTTTATCATTTTATTTTTAAAGGAGAATATCACTAAAGAATGCATCACCCGAGTAAAACATTTTTAATTTTGTCTACATAAATTATCTATTGAACTATAAATATTCATTGGAAATATAAAATTATTTCCTACATCATAGTATTTTTTTATAATTTTTAGACATTAAATAAATTAAATTATTGATGACATCATGATGATGCAGCGATTACCTCATTAATGAACGATTTAAATAAAATCAAAAGATAATGTAAAATCTAAGACATACACTTTTCAAAGACCTATTGGATGAGTATATTTATAACCATTATCACCTAATAGTTTAAATATAACAATGTGGGACATTTAAAATCTGAAACTCATTTTAATATAAAGTAACATTTTATAACTTTCCAAGAGTTCCCTTCCTCTCCTCTTATAAAAGGCCCCCACCTCTACATCTTTACACACAAATCTCAAGACTTTATCTTGGCCAATAACTTCTCATTTCATATCTCTACATCCCTATCTTCATCCTATAAGCCTTAACTTAGGCATAAATCTCTTCAAGAAACCCTTTTGGTTCAAACCAAGAGGAGTTACCCGATTTAAAGGTAAAGACTTCTCTAATGTTCTTTTGTTTTATTTTTCTTCTCCAACCCCCTAAAATATTTTTATTCATTTATTTTGTAACAACACCAATATCATAAATATACTAGGATGTTTTTATAAGAAGTATTTGAGCTACAATTACACACACCTTCATCTAATCATTAAAGAGCATATTGTTTCTGTGGATGGCGAATTTCTGCCTCACAAAATGATGATTGTTCAATATTATTATAACACCTTCAAAGGTGGCCATTAATATTTCACACTATTTATATATTATATATATTATGTTTATGTTTTCCTTAGGCTTCTGTATTTTTTATTTATGGCATACCTTTATGGTTTCCATTATGGGTAAAACGCGATATCTTCATTTTAGGAAGTGCGGAATACCACCCCCTCAAAGTGATTTGATTCGTTAATTCCATATGTGGAAAGTATAAAGGATTGAGTTAATGAAATTATATATGATATTATACTAGAATTATAATATACCTTTATATCATTATTATTCCATTCCATTAAATAGGAAATAGGAATGGAAGTAGCGTTCATGTGTACGCACGACTTACCATCTCCATGAACGGTGCATTTCATTTCTTACCTCTAAATGTTATGTAATATTATAAATGCATGAATATAATAGATATATATAATATATATGATATATACATCATGAATATAATTCTGGATATAATGGATATCTTACCACATGAACAACTTGTAATTACAAGAAATTTATTTTTGACTCAAGTGCCAAGGGTCGATAAAATGACCATTATTAACTTAAATAATTACATAGTGTTCATGACATGGTAATAAGTGATGTTAAAGGAATAATGAACTTGAAAAATGTTTTTAATAAAGTATAAATTAACTCAAGTTTATTATTTAGGAGGTTAAAGGACGATCGAGTCAAGTCAGACCCGAGGTAAGGGACATCGTCTCAATCTCCTTTCATTGAGGCATATTTTGTTTTATACACAACCTTCTTTTATACGGTGTATAAACCCCTTTTACTTTTACATTTATTCAAAAGTAATATTTTTATATGAAGCGTCTTACTAAATGAAAAAAGGGAATGTTTTGTCGTACGTAAGCGGTGACAACGACTTCTCCGCCGCTGTGACCATTATTTAGGTTTCAGCTTCCTCTACAAGCCATAACTTTTTTTAAATGAAAAATAAATATCATGTTTAACTTTTATTTTATTTTGGTATTGAAAATGGTTTCATAATGTTTTTATTATATCAATGTGTTGTATTGATATCTGGTGATTGAAATGTGGAAATGTTATGTTTCCTTTATGCATGTTTTATGTGATATGATTATGTTATGGTTCTTGGGAATTGTTTATGAAGATGGGTGGTTCCGTGATAAACTAAGGTTGGGTGAGCCCGATTTAACTCTCCAATTCATTGGGTAATGCAAAGGGGTTAAACGTTAAGGTTTCTCCGAATAGATTTAGGGAATATACTATGATGGGTATTCCAAACGTAACCATGAGGGTTACTCCCTATGTAAGAATGTTATGAATGCCTCAAGTTACCTTTATGTCTTATGATTTCTATGAGTTATTAATAAATCTTATGATTTCATGAGGTATGTTAAAATGCTTATGTTTTATGATTAAAGTATGATTTCGTACATGGACTAATGTTTTGATTTCGTACTTTTATATCCCTTACTAAGATTTTTATGCTCTTCCCATGTTTTTGAAATGTTTTTCACAGGTCAAGGGAAAGGTACATGATGTGATGATAATGTCAAGGAAGTGTCAAGAAAGAATCCATGTTTTATTTTAAATATGTTTCCGTTGATGGAAAAAATGAGTACTATCTTTTATGTAACTACTTTGTTTAAATGTGGAATGTAATGCATGATTTAGGTTTTAATTCTCTAAAACTCTAAACCTGAAAAGAACCTCAATATGTATTCTTGAAATAACTCAAGATTAAGTAATGTTTAAGGTTGGGGCCTTAGAGTGGTATCAAAGGGAGGTTTAGATAACTTTAGAAGTTAGAATTCTATTAAATGGTTATCCAAATATATTTTTTTATGGTAAAATTGAAATGATATAGAATTTAAAGATTACCATGTTACTTCATCTAAGAAATGTTTGTTCAGAATGGTTTTCCATAGAGGAAATAGGGAAGCAGTGCTAGGAAGGCATACAGAAGGAAATGACCTTCCGAATCAGCATCCTAAGATGGTCGTAATTGGAACTGAACAGTTTGTTATAGTAATGGCGTAGTTGACTCAAGCGATAAATGGTTGTGGCATCCATGCACGAGATCAACCAGATCAACCGCAGAGGAACATGTCAGTGGTGGAACATTTCATGAGGAAAAATCCCTCATCATTCAGAGGATCATCTAACCCTGTGTTAGCTGAGGGGTGAATTAAAGAACTGGTGAAGATTTTTGATGTCATGGGGTGATCAGGCAATCAAAATGTTAGTCTTGCTATTTACTGTTTGGAGGGTGAAGCAGATCAGTGGTGGTCGATGGTTAAAAATATCAGGGACACTGATGAGATTGATTCTCTCAACTGGGATGAATTCAAAGGTATGTTTCTTGAGAAGTATTTTCCTAAGGCTGTTTGACTTAGGATGGAAAAAAAGTTCATGGAATTGAGGCAAGAGGAAGACTCAGTGGCTGCTTATGAAGAAAGGTTCACTTGATTGACAAGGTATGCTCCAAATTTTATCTGAGACCTTGATAGTAAAATCAATCATTTTTACTCTGGATTAAAGCCAAAATATCGAAGGGCATTGTCTTCTAGTGAGTTAAAAAGTTATGAAAAGATTGTTTGATGTGCTGAGAAGGTGGAAATGAAGTTTTACAATGATAAAGTGTTCTATAAAAACCAACTGAAGAAGAGACTGAGGTGGTAAAAGAAAGGGAAGAATTCTTCAAAAAGGTCTGATGGTAAGAAAACTAAGTTTCCAGTTTGTGATAAATGTGGTAAAATGCTTGCTTGGGAATGTCTTATGAATTCTGGAAAGTGCTATCGATGTGGTAATATTGGACATAAGGGTCGTGATTTCACTGGAAAAGATCAAGGTGATGGTAAGACCAAATTTGATTTACAGTTAGTGAAATGTTTCAAGTGCAATGAGATGGGTTACTATGCAAACGAGTGTCCGACAAAGAGCTCGAGTGATGGGAAGCAGTTAGACTACAAGCAGAAAGGGGTGGAGAAATCCTTTGAAACTACTTCAGTAGATGTTGGGCCATGAAATGAAGTGGTATTAGGTACTTTGTTTGTTTCTTCAGATTATGCCAAAGTGTTGTTTGATTCGGGGTCTACACATTCTTTCATATCTGAAAACTTTTCTAGTAAATTGGGAATTCCATCTCAAGAAATGACTCCTAAACTTGTGGTAAGAACACCTGGGAGAAATGTTGAGACAAAAATAATTTATATGAATCTTCCTATCCTTATCCGTGGAAAGAACCTACTTGCAAACCTTATTGTTTTACCTCTAGTGGAGTTTGATGTTATCCTGGGTATGGATTGGCTCTCTGTTTACCATGATAAGATTGATTGTAAAGCTGAAGAAGTTTATTTTCAGAAAGGCTTTCAGTTTTTGTACAAGAATGAACCCTTACTGTTGATAACATATCAAGAGACTGATAAACTTGTAAAAGATGGAAATGAATGTTACCTTGCACATATTGTTGAAAAAAAGGAACCGTTTAGATTAATGATGTTCCAGTGGTAAATGAGTATCCTGATGTTTTTCTTGATGAGTTGCCTGGAATAATACCAGATCGGGAAGTTGAATTTACTGTTGACTTAGTTCCTGATGCTAAGCCAATTTCAAAACCCCCTTATCAAATGGCTCAAATTGAACTTTTAGAGTTGAAGGAGCAATTGTAAGATTTACTAGAGAAAGGTTTCATTCGACCTATCACATCACCATGGGGTGCTCCTATCTTATTTGTTAAAAAGAAAGATGGTTCTATGAGACTTTTCATTGATTATAGATCCTTGAATAACATCACTGTTAAGAACAAATATCCTTTGCCTCATATCAATGATTTGTTTGATCAGATCCAGGGAGCACAGTATTTTTCAAAGATTGACCTGAGATCAGTGTACCATTAGTTGAAGGTAAAGGAAACAGATATTCCAAAGACCACGTTTCAAACAATATATTGCCATTATGAATTTGTAGTTATGCCTTTTGGGCTAACCAATGCACCTACTGTATTCATGGACCTTGTGAATAGAATTTTCCATGAGTTCTTGGATAAGTTTGTGGTTGTTTTCATTGATGATATTTTGGTGTTTTCTAAAAGGAAAGAGGAGAATGAAAGACATTTAAGGGTTATTTTTCAAACCATGAAAGAAAAGAAATTGTATGGGAAATTCAAAAAGTGTGAGTTTTGGTTGCAAAAAATTTCTTTCCTTGGTCATATTGTTTCTAAATATGGGATAACTGTTGATCCTGCAAAAAAAAAGGTTGTGGAAGAATGGCCAAGACCCACAAATGTAACTGAGATTCGTAGATTCCTTGGTTTGGCAGGCTATTACCGAATGTTTGTTATAAATTTTTCACTGTTATCTAGTCCAATGACTAAACTAACTCAGAAGGGTGTTAAGTTTATTTGGACAAAAGAATGTGATGATTGTTTTCAGGAATTAAAAAGAAGATTGGTGAATGCTCTAGTTTTGGAACTACCTTCCGGGAATGGTGAGTTTGTTATCTATAGTGATGCTTCATTGAAAGAACTTGGTTGCATCCTAATGCAGAATGATCAGGTAATTACTTACGCTTCACTTTAGTTGAAAACTCATGAGTTAAATTACCCCACACATGATTTGGAATTATCTGTAGTTGTTTTCTCTTTGAAAATTTGGAGGCATCATTTGTATGGTGTAATGTTTGAAATATATACTGATTACAAAAGTTTAAAGTATATATTCACTCAGAAAGAATTTAACATGAGATAGAGGAGATTTCTGGAATTAATCAAGGATTATGATTGTACAATTCATTACCATCTGAGAAAAGTAAATAAAGTGGCTGATGATATGAGTCGAAAAAGTAATGATTCATTAACAATGTTACATTTGGAAAGTGATCCTTTGGTTAAGGATTTGATGAAATTTGGAATAGAAGTTGTTGGTGCAGGATGTTCTTCTGTTTTGTTTCAAGTATCAGTGAAATCTTCTCTATCAGATTGAATTAAGCAAGCACAGAAGCAAGACAGTGAGTTGCAGAAAAAGGTAGAGCTAGTTCAGAAGGGTAAGTTGCCTGAATTCAACAATGATAATGTTTGTGTTTTGATATTTAGGAAGAGATTGTGTGTGCCTTGTGATTCACAATTAAAGAGAGAGTTGTTATGTGAAGCTCATAGTTCTCCATTTTCAGTTCATCCAGGTAGTACTAAGATGTATAGAGATCTTCGGGAGTATTACTGGTGGGATGGAATGAAAAGAGATATTGCTGATTTTACTGTGAAGTGTTTGACTTGTCAACAGGTTAAAGCAGAGAAGAAGTTACCTAAAGGGATGATTTAGCCTTTACCAGTGCTAGAGTGGAAATGGGAGAATATATCCATGGACTTTGTTGTGGGATTTCCGAAGACACCTCGAGGTAATAATGCAATATGGGTTATTGTTGATCGCTTGACTAAATCTGCTCATTTCCTTGCTATACGAGATACTTTTTCTCTAGATCAACTTTCTCATTTGTATCTTAAAGAGTTAGTCAGGTTATAGGGAGTTCCCCTCTCCATTGTATCTGATCGTGATCCCAGGTTTACTTCTAACTTTTGGAAAGGCCTTCAGAAGTTGTTGGGTACTGAATTAAATTTTATCACAAATTTTCATCCTCAATCAGATGGGAAGTTAGAAAAAACAATTCAGACTTTGGAGGATATGCTACATGATTTTTTGATGGATTATCAGGGAAGTTGGGACCAACATCTTTCTTTGGTTGAGTTTTCTTATAATAACAGTTTTCATTCCAGTATACAGATGGCACCATTTGAGGCATTATATGGGAAGTGGTGTTGAACTCCAGCTTTCTGGGATGAAGTTGGTGAAAGGAAGTTGACGGGACCGGAATTGGTAGAAGAGTTGGCAGAAAAAGTTCAGCTGATACAGAGACACATGAGAACAGCTCAGAGTAGGCAGAAGAGTTATGCGGACAACATGAGGAAGGATCTCTCTTTTGAGGTAGGTGATCAGGTTTATCTCAAAGTTTCACCATGGAAAAGTGTGATGTAATTTGGTAAGAAAGGAAAGCTGAGTCCAAGATTCATTGGACCATATGAAATTATGGAGAGAGTTGGATCAGTTTCATACCGAGTTTCTTTACCTCCGAGTTTATCTCAGGTACATAATGTTTTTCATGTTTTAATGTTAAGGAAGTACATGCCAGATCCATCTCATGTTTTGAGTCCAGAGGTAGTTCAGCTGGAATAGAACCAATCTTATGAGGAACAACCGGTCCAGATTTTTGACCACAGGGAGAAAGTATTGCTGAATAAGGTGATTCATCAAGTAATGGTTTTGTGGAAAAACCACATGATTGAAGAGACAATATGGGAATCTGAAAATGCAATGAGGGATAAATACCCCCACTTATTCGATAAGTAAATAAATTGCAGGGATGCAATTTTCTAAAGGGGGAAGGATGTAACATCCCAAGTAAGTAATGAATAATATATTTTCATATCTATGTCTATTTATGAATTAGATAGTGTTTTAAAGACTTAAAATGAGAATAAATCCAATCTTAAGCATAGAATTATCTAATATTTTTAAAAGATTGTTTTAACGCCTTTTAATGGTGACCCATTTTTAAATCTATATTTTGAAAATTTTATAATCTCTATTTGTAAAAATAAACTTATTATTTATTATTGGGACATTGAAATCTACTTTGGATAAAGTTTTGGTATTTTTATGACAATGTTCATTTTTTATGAATAGTGAAAAATACTGCATTTTACATCAAAACTGCTTTTTCATATAATTTAATTATATGGGTAGATTATCTTTTTAATTGGTATTAAAGTGTAATTAGAATATATTTTTACCATTTAATCCAATAGTGGTCATTAGAACTAATTTCACTTTGGAATTGGGCATAAACAAGTGCCAAACTTTTCATAGATATTGTTTCAAAAAAACCCGCTATTTGTTTTGACAAGGAGAATTATTTTTAAATTAATTATTGCAATTTATATGTTTGGAATTTGGTAAAATGGATTCCATATATGGAATCAGAAGTTCCAAATTATGTAATTAATACTCTTTTGTTTTTGGACATTATGAATAGTAACGACGGTAATTATCTTTAATTATCTTGATTAATTAGTAATCGGGTAGTTTAAGATAATAAAATAATATCATAATAATACCAAATGACCCCAAAATGTGTCCTAATGATACTGGTTGTGTCATGTCTGACCATGAGATTCCTTGTGCCAAACTTTGGGACCCCATGGAATCACTTTTGGGTGAAAGTTACACTACCATTTTATTTTTAAAGAAAGGAGAATATCACTAAAGAATGTATCACCCGAGTAAAACATTTTTAATTTTGTCTACATAAATGATATCTTGGACTATACTTTTTTTTTCATACATCATGGTATTTTTGTTATAATTTTTATACCTTAAATAAATTAAATTATTTATGACATCATGATGATGCAGTGATTACCTCATTAATGAACGATTTAAATAAAATGAAAAGATAATGTAAAATATAAGACATAAACTAGTCAAAGACCTATTGGATGAGTATATTTTTATCCCTTATCACCTTATCCTCAAAATATATCAATGTGGGATCTTTAAAATCCTAAAATCATTTTAATATAAAGTAACATTTTATAACTTTTCAAGAGCGCCCCTCCTCTCCTCTTATAAAAGGCCCCCACCTCTACCTCTTTACACACACCTCTCAAGCCTTTTTATCATCCAAGTCCTACACATTTCATCTCTCAACATCCCTCTATTCATCCTAGAAGCATTAACATATGCATAAAGCTCTTCAAGAAACCCTTTTGGTTCAAACCAAGAAGAGTTACCCGATTTAAAGGTAAAGATTTATCTAATGTTCTTTTGTTTTATTTTTCTTCTCCAACCCCTAAACTATTTTTATTAATTTATTTTGTAACAAAACCAGTATATTAAATATACTAGGATGTTGTTATAATAAGTATTTGATCTACACTTACACACACATTCATCTAATGGTTAAAGAGCATACTGTTTCTGTGGATGATGAATTTCTGCCTCACGAAATAATGATTGTTCAATATTCTTCTAAAATCTTAAAATGTGGCCATTAAGATGTCACTATATTTATATATGATATATATTATGTTTATGGTTTCCTTAGGCTTCTGTATTTTTCATTTATGACACACATTTATGGTTTCTATTATGGGTAAAACGTAATATCTCCATTTTAGGAATTGCGGACTACCGCCCCCTCAAAGTGATTTGATTCGTTAATGCCATATGTGGGACATATAAAGGATGGAGTTAATGATATTATACTTTAATTATAATATACCTTTATATCATTATTATTTAATTCCATTAAATTGGAAATAGGAATGGAAGTAGCGTTCATGCGTACGTATGACTTACCGTCTCCATGAACGGTGCATTTCATTTCTTACCTCTAAATGTTATATAATATTATAAATGCATACATATACTAGATATATATGATATATATGATATTAATTTCATGAATATAATTCTGGATATAATGGATATCTTACCACATGAACAACTTGTAATTATAATAAATTTATTTTTGACTCAAGTGTCAAGGGTCGACAAAATGACCATTATTAACTTAAATAATTACATAGTGTTCATGGCATGGTAATAAGTGATATAAAAGGAATAATGAACTTGAAAAAGTTTCTTAATCAATTATAAATAAACTCAAGTTTATTATCTATGAGGTTAAAGAACGATCGAGTCAAGTCAGACCTGAGGTAAGGGACATCGTCTTAATCTCATTTCATTGAGGAATATTTTGTTTTATACACAACCTTATTTTATAAGGTGTATAAACCCCTTTTACTTTTACATTTATTCACAAGGAATCTTTTTATATGAAGCGTTTTACTAAACGAAAAAAGGGAATGTTTTGTTGTACGTATTCGGCGACAACGACTTCTCCGCCGCCGTGACCATTATTTGAGTTTCGGCTTCCTCTACAAGCCATAAATTTTTTTAAATGAAAAATAAATACCATGTTTTACTTTTCTTTTATTTTTGTATTGAAAATGGTTTCATATTGTTTTTATTATATCAATGTGTTGTATTGATATCTTGTGATTGAAATGTGGAAATGTTATGTTTCCTTTATGCACGTTTTATGTGATACGATTATGTTATGGTTCTTGGGAATTGTTTATGAAGACAGGTGGTTCTGTGATAAACTAAGGGAAGGTGAGCCCGATATAGCTCTCCAATTCATTGGGTAATGCGAAGGGGTTAAACATTAAGGTTTATCCGAAGAGATTTAGGGAATATACTATGATGGGTATTCCAAACGTAACCATGAGGGTTACTCCCTATGTAAGAATGTTATGAATGCCTCAAGTTACCTTTATGTCTTATGATTTCTCTGAGTTATTTATAAATCTTATGATTTCATGAGGTATGTTAAAATGATTATGTTTTATGAGTAAATTATGATTTCTTACATGGAATAATGTTTTCATTTCGTACTTTTATATCCTTTACTGAGATTTTTATGCTCATCCCAAGTTTTTGAAATGTTTTTCACATGTCAAGGGAAAGGTACCTGATATGATGATAGTGTCAAGGAAGTGTTAAGAAAGAATCCATGTTTTATTTTAAATATGTTTCTGTTGATGGAAAAAATGAGTACTATCTTTTATGTAACCACTTTGTTTAAATGTGGAATGTAATGCATGATTTATGTTCTAATTCTCTAAAACAATAAACCTGAAAAGATCCTCAACATGTATTCTTGAAATAACTCAAGATTAAGTAATGTTTAAGGCTGGGACCTTATAGTCACTTATTACTTTATTGACTTACACAAGAAAATATGGGGGTACACCACTATGGCATGAAACTTCCAAGTTGGATGATCAAATTATTGAAAAGAATCCTTTTGGAAGGAATATCACACTTAGTATTTATGGGGTTTTCTTTTAAGGTATACTGAATTTAATATACATAATATGAATAATAAATTCATATATATTACATCACATATATTTATTATCATCTTAGGCTTTATTACCTTTCAATATATGCATGATTCTAATATCTTAGTTTTGGAATCCTTACTTAAACCATCAAATAATGTGTTGTCACCACATTAAAGTGTAACTCTTTACATAACCCACAAGTATATTCTAATAACCCAAAAATTGAATTAAAATATATTAATACATATCCAAATTCCCCATATGAATAAGGTAAATAAACTCTTAATGTAAAGGCATACAGTTATATGACATTGACAAACACTACATGAGTATGCATGGAGCGACATATTACAAAAACTATTCACTTTCTTAGATAAAAAAAGCCTCCAAGAAAGTAGGTGGTCTAACCCCAAGTCTCTCTACCTTGAGAGACTTGACCCAAAGGGAGAATTAAATTCATGAAATCTCTAACACCTAATATACAAAAACTATGTCCAACAACTATATTCATGGTCATAATGTAAAATTAAAAAATGAGTTTAAAGTAGATGAATACTAAATTTTATGATATTAAACCTATCATGATATGCAAGAATCTATCCGAGTTGAAATTAGTTATATGAATTTTGTAATATAGTCATTCATAATATAAACAATTCACAACTATGAATAAAATATGGAATAACCCTTAAATAAATAAACAATTCATATATTTAAACATGATATAAAAATTTATAAACAATTTTATAAATAAAAATCTAATTATTAACCAATTTATAATTTCATCTTTGACATTATGGATATTCCATAATTTTAAATATAATCTATTTGTATTCTATCCAATATTATTTATTTCATATTTATATTAATATAGAATTTAGCTTTTAAATATACAATATTATATGAATTATAAACTATTTATAATTCAATTTCTATTATGTAAACCTTTTATAACTAAATATCACATACTTAATTATTATTTAAACCTTGATCATATCAGTTATCTAAAAACATTTTAATGTGCCTTATATAATATCAAAATAAAGACCCTTTAATTTAAAAAATTTAAAAATAATTAATTATAAGCTAAAAATGAATGTTAAGGAAATTTAATAAATAAAAACTTTATTTATTTTCCAAAATATCATACATTTAGTAACTATTCATAAATAATTTCTAATTATAATCATTTTAAAAATTAGCAAGATTATAAAGATTTTTATTCTTATGAAAATGAACCCTTTAACATTTTATATTAAATGGAATTAATATGGTATTTCATCAATTATAATCATTTTATAATTAAATATCTATTATATAAACATTGGTATATAATATTAATTTCACATATGTTGGAATTTATAATTTCTTTATAAATCACCATTTTTGATTTCTAAATAAACCATTAATTTCTGTATCATAAATCATGACCCTTAATTTTTCAAATGGTATTTTAAAAAATATTTAACAAAGAACCATAAAAATTTATAGTTAATTAATTTATAAAACTTTTTTTTAATTTATATAAATATTTCAAAATACATTTTACATTATTTATAAACAATTTATAAATAATATAATTCAATTTAAAGATGAATTCTCTTACATAAAATAAATACTTTATTTATTTTAAAAAATAGAGTAATATATATGACCATTTCATATTTATTTCGAGGCTTGAAAATTATTATTTTACTATTAAAACATATTTTTCATAAATTAATAAACATTTTGATTCATCAAATAAGCCTACACTTTGATACCACTGATTGGTTTTTTAATCATCATATGACCATATGTAGTGGAAGACAACCAAAAAATAAAAATATCTATCTTTGAGAATCAACATGTTAATATACTAAATTAATAGTGTACTAGGAAATCACAATTGGAAATAGTCTTCTTATTTCATTGTGAAGGATAATTCTTGATGAAGATCATGAAATTGTGAAAAAAAAATCAATCTTCCTCTGAGGGGGGTACACCGACTAATGGATCCATGATCGTATCGTGAGGATACCTGAATGATGAAGGGGTGTTAGTGCCTTTGTCTTAGACAATGAACTACAATATTGTAGGAAGATAGAAATGAGTGTCTAGGTCACAATTTCTTATCAAAAAAAGAAGGGATCACTTCCAATTATATAATCATCCAGGAAGAGTTTTATTAAATGATAATGCATCATCCATATTAATGCATCTATATACATTTATTACAATAATTAATTAATTATTATTTAATGAGTAGTCAATCCAATTAATCCTTTCATAACAGATTGTAACTGATAATAAAACCATTTGAGAGAATTAATTCTTTATCAAATATATATTTATCATCTCATGTATTTGATAAATGCCTTCTAATATATTAATCAAATGAATATAATTAAATATTAACTTTATATATATAATATCCTATTATATATATATATATTAGTTAATATATAACAAGTAATATTATAAAGAAATAACTTAAACATAAATATTAAACAATACATTAATAAAATATCAATTTTAAATTGAAAACTTAAACATCAAGTCATATCAGGTACACAATGTGATAAATTATTGTTTGGTTCATTTATACACGTCACAAATGATTTATGGATCATTGTACTAAGTATCATGATGATCTAATTTAATTTTCTCAGCTATAATCATGTGATGAGTGTTTTGAACTAAAGTATCAAATTTAAACTAAAAACATATACTTCAAGTCAGACCAGGAGCAACGTGTGTCATATTAATGTGTGGTTGATTTTTACAGGTCCCAAATGATTTATGGATAATTTTTCTAAAGTATCAAACAAATTAGAGAACATTTTATAAGTTTTAAATATGTGGTGTGTATTTTGAACTAAATTGTCAATTTTAAATAAAAACACACTTTGAGTCATATCAGTCTCACCGTGTGTTAGATTGATGTGTAATTAATTATTACATATCAAAAATGACTTAAGGAACATTTTTACAAAGTATCATGATAATCATAGTTTTTTTGGTGTTGTTGGAAGTTCAAGCATAAGGGTTTTGAATGTCGGAATAACATGAAAATTTATGAAAATAATGGAAGGTCACAAGAAAGGAAAAGCAACATCGAAAAAAGGAGAAAACCTATTGACCAAAATCATAGGATAAAAGAAAATAAAACTGATAGAGGTAACAAAATGAAACCCAAACCTTATTGGGGAAAGAATAGAAATGAAAGTTTATTTTCTATATCAAAGAGAGAGAGAGAGAGAAATATGTCAAGAAAATCAAATCCACATATAAAAAGAAGTCTCTGTTTGAAGAAGTGAAAAAAAAATGTTTCTTGATTGAATACATATCAATGTTGAAGATCTATGTTCATAGGTTTTTTTGGTGCTGTAAAAGGTGTGGATGAAAATCCTACTCTTGTTGTATAAAATTTCATCTCTAGAAAATAGTCATAAATCAAGGGGTAGTCATGGTAAAAAAATGATAATAGATTATCAAGAAAATAATTTGTTAGAAAGAAATACATCCAAGGTTTAATTACAAAACATATATGAATGATCAGAAGAAGTTTGTGGAATATTTGAATAAGATGGTCATAGTGCAGTGAAATGCATGAAAAGGCCTCTAGGAGTGATTCCCTATATTATGAAATGGAATTAGTTTCAATAGAAAAACAATGGTAAGTCATGTGAAGATTCTGATAAGACTGATAATGTAATAAAATAATGATTATTTTTTTATACAAACCAAATAAAATTGGATTAAAAATTATAAAATGCTAAAAAATTTCTAAATCTAATGAAAATCAACTTCCTATAAAAGGTGAGGTTAAATTTTATGAGAAGTTTTAAATAATTGGAAAATTAAAAATCTATATGATTATAGTGGAAAAAATAATTCCACACAAAGAATAATTTAAAGGAAAAAATATAATAAAGTATATGAGACTCAAAATAGAAAGATGAGTCCAAATAAATACTCCCATAATGAGATTGGAAGAAAAGAATGGCCCAAGTTGAGTATAAGCTCTCAGCCTAAATGTTACTTATGAGAAAAAATATGTCCCTCCTTATTCTATTTTTTATATTACTTTATTCTAACATGTAGGTAATAAAAGGATATTGATTTATCCCTTGAGGCGGATCATTGAAGATTTAATGTTATTAAATACTCACTACATAGTGAATGTGGAACATCCAAACAATGTTCCAAAATTGGAAGATGAGTTATGGGAATTAATCCCAATCCCTACTCTAAATGAACTAATAATTATTATAAAGGGTAAGATAACATTGAGGTAACAAGGGGGATCTATATATATTTTCGCATGAACTTTTTTTGTGTTTGTTGAGATATGTTTAGGATACAATATATTTCATAATTTGATTATTTGATCATCCCCAAAAAAGAAAGATATGAGTTATCATATTTTAATATTACATGTTTCATTATAGATAACGTTGATCAACTTGGATATACACTATTGTTTTCTACAAAGGGTTTGTATGTTTAGACTTATATTTGTTTAGGTAAAAGATCTTTTATGCTAAAATACGTACGATTTCATACTTTTCTAACAAGTGGATATGACTAAGGCCATGAATGAATGAAGGATATGAGGATTACCTAATGTCAGGCTAAGAGTGATGAGAGGGACAATGCCCTATTATTCCTTTTCATATACTGTCAATAATGTGGAGAATAATATTGAATTTATAAAGTGAAAAAGTATGAAAAAAATATAAAGTTCTAGATCGATGAGCACAATTGAAATATTGAATTATAAAGATATTAATTGTTGTTAGTGTATCAAAAGTCAACATATGGGGAAGAATTAATTGATGATTTGATGATGCATGGGAATTTAATGTCATTTTTATCAAAGAATCCATGTAAGTAAATATGTTTATTGATGCATTTCCATGTCCATGGAAAATGGACTATGAATACCATGGAAATTTTTATGAACATTGTGTAAAATATTATTCATTATCGTGATTGGTTGAGATGATGATGTTGAGAATACATTGTGTGAGAATACTTAAATGAATAATTTTGAGAAGAAGTAGAGTTACAAAGGCCATGAAAAATTATATTATTTCATGAGGAGTTTCATTTTTATGTCCATAAAAAATATATTTACATATTTCAAGAATAATATTTGAATAAGAATTTAATACATAGTTTTTACTAAATATTTTGGGAAGGCCTTATACAAAAAATTGGAAATCACTTGACTAACCAAGGACCCACCTCAACCACACATTTTGGTCATAGGTGGTTGACTACATGGGATATATTTAAACATGTCCATCCTAGGGATTCATGGGTGATAACCTATAGGGTTGGAATGTAAAGAATGCACATAGAAAATGCACAGAAGTTGGTGGTGCCACTATGATGGGTGACATGATGGTGGAGGGGTGTCGGCATAGGTCGGTCCATGCAGAAGTCGAGAGCAAACTCCGTTATCCAAAAATAAGTCATAATAATCACACAATGTGTTATATTTATGTTTGATTAATTACTATACATCAAAAAGTACTTAAAGAAAATTAATCTAAATTATCAAGATAATCAGAGCTTGTTTTCAAGGTTTTCATTGAGTGAGACATGTTCTCAACTAAAATGCCATTTTTAAATCGAAAACATGCACTTTGAGCCACACCAATCACAGCGTGTGTCATATTGATGCGAAACAAATTCCTACATATTAAAAAATAACTATGTATTTTTTTCCTAAAGTTTCAAGGAGATTTTAGCATGTTTTTCCAAGTTTTAGTGAGTGACACATGTTTTTAACAAAATTGTCATTTTTAAACTGAAAACACATATTTGGAGTCATACCTATCAAATACTGTATCTAATTAAGGTACGATAAATTATTACCCATCAAAAATGACTTATGGAATTTTTTTTGAAAGTATAATAACAATATGAATGCATTTTGTGAATTTTTAGTATGTTAGGCATCTTCTAATATAATTTTTTTTTTAAATTGAAACCACACATTGTTAGTTATACTGGCCACACCACGTGTCATAATAATTTGTTATTGTTTATTATACATCATTAATTATTTATGGATAATTTCCTTAATTTATTAATAAAATATAAATTCGTATTATTTGTTTTAAATATGGGACATGTGTTTTGAACTAAAATGTCAATTTAAAAATAAACACACACACTTTGAGTCATACCAGTCACACCGTGTTTAGAATTGACATGTAGTTGATTTTTAGACATAAAAAATGCCTTATTTAATGTTTTTAAAATGTATTAGAACAACCAAAGTGATTTTTCTATGTTTTTAGTGAGCGACACATGATTTTAACTAAAATGTCACTTTTAAACTGAAATTGCACATTTTGAGTCGTACCGATCACACTATGTGTCGAATTGACAAAAATATTATTGTTACTAGTTACAAATGTCTTAGTGATAATTTTAGTAATGTATCAAGACAATCTAAGCATCCTTTCTTGATTTTTAGTGAGTGAATCATGTTTTTAACTAAAATGTCATTTTGAAATTGAAAACACACATTTCTAGTCATAGTGGTCACACCATGCATTAGATTATGGTATTATTTATTCCTGCACATAAAAAATAACTTATTAATCATTTTATTAATGTTTCAAACCAATCATAATTATTTTCCTCAATTTTGAGTATGTTAGGTTTCATTTTAACTAAAATGTCATTTTTATTTTGAAACCAAACATTTTGAGTCATATCGATCACATCGTGTATTAGATTGAGGTGTGAATAATTCACACACATTTAAAATTACTTATGGTACATTTTCATAAATCATAAAAATAATTTGAATTCATTTTATCTTTTTTGAGTATGTCAATCATCTTTTGAACTAAAATGTAAATTCTAAATAAAAATGAACACTTTATGTTATATTGGTCACAATGTTTGTCAGATTAACTTGTGATTGATTCATACATGTTTAAAATTACTTAAGGATTATTTTCCTAAATAATCATGAAAATATGATTATGATTTCTAGGTTTTTAGTGATTGACAAATGTTTTAAGATAAAATTTCATTTTTTATTTGAAAACATGCATTTTGAGTCACATTGGTCACATCTTTTGTCGGATTTATGTGTGGTTGATTCGTACACATTAAAAAAATGAGATATGGATTATTGTACATAAGTATCAATATAATTAATTAATTTTTACTTGCTTTTTATTGAGTGAAACATATTTTAACTAAAATGACATTTTTAAAATGAAAACACACATTTCAAGTCATACCGACCACACCGTGTATCATGTAGAGGAATGATTAATTCATACTTGTCACAAATGACTTACAGATAATTTTAATAATGTATGAAAACAATTTAATAGAATTTTGTGGTTTTTAGTAAGTCAATTATATATTTTTAGTAAAATGACAATTTTAAATTGAAACCATGCATTTTTATTCGTACCAGACACACTATGTATCAGATGGAGGTAAGGATAATTCCTATACATACAAAATGAATTAGGAATAATTTTACTAAAGTATACAAATAATATGAATGTTTTCACTCAATTTTGAGTATTTCACACATATTTTGAACTAAAATGTCAATTTATAATAAAAACACACGCTTTGAGATATACTAGTCACATTGTGTGTCACATTAACGTGTTCTTAATTGATACATGTAAAAAATAATATAAGTGTTGTTTTGTAAAAATATTAAGGAAATCCTAGTTTATTTACTAGGTTTTCATTTACTGAAACATATTTTTAACAAAAATGCCATTTTTAATTGGAAACATGCAATTTGAGTCCTACCATTCACATCGTGTATTGACCCATACCCCAGTAGCCCAGAGTCGCTACCTTACTTTATTACAGTGGAATATATACAAGAGATAACATCACCAAGGATCAATCAGTTTAGTAGCCTTGAAATATGATATACATAAATGGTTCCCTTATTACATTGGTAATTAAACATAGAACATAAAAAAGTAAAATAAACTAATTCCTTAGCACTTATTCAAAGATTTCATCTTAATTACCTTGGGAAGGGGAAAAAAAGGGTGAGATAAAATTCTCAGTACGGGTTACATATAGTAGAAACATGAATCAATGATAAGTGAAACATAATCAATTATACATAATCAATATGAAATGATAAATAACTTAAAAATACATGCCATTTAATCAATAAACTTATAATGAAAATGCATCCATAGATTTTGTCATAGTGAAAATATCATGGGCAGGACTAACTGAATATTGAATGAAGGAAATTCTTAATTATTAGATGTTATTTATCTAGAACATGAACCACTATGGTCAAGAACATTCATAATAAGGTTTATGACTATGGGTTGAAACCCGTCTGATTCTTCTTGGAAAAAAACACAAAGGGTTTATTGATAACTATTTTGTCTCATGTGACCTGTCGAGGAATCTATGGGTTATCTATAACCGGGCCCCAAATCTTTTAGAATGTCCAAATAATCCCTCAAATATAGAAATGATATATTTAATTCATAAATCAATATGAATTATTAAAATATCTATATTTTGCAGAGGATACAAAATTATCAATATTTCCCCAATTAAAATAACATTCAAAGTAAACACTACATTGGAAAATAGTATACAGTTTTGAAAATACTCATATATATGATATAAAAATATGTATATTTAAGTAAATATTCAATTATTGATGTTTATAAATAAAAGGGGAAGTATGAAAAGGTAATAAGTGATGAATATGGAATATTTCCAATAGAAATTTAATAGAGATAAAAAACCCTCTCCACTTGTAATCAATCAAATCGTGTTCCCCATAAAATTAATAATCATCAAATGAAATGCTAAATACCATGCCTATAAAGAGATTCAAGATATTATATATAAATGGGTGGTATTCATACACCACACACAAGAAATAAGTGGTGAATATGTCTTATCTAACAGAAATAACAACGTGATGGAAACCCCTTACCTTATATATGAAAGAGTTTATAACTTGTACTTAATGTCCTAGATAATAAAATTAGATTCATTAATTACTTAATAAAAAACCTCTTCAACATATATTTTTTTCATTAAAATTTTATTAAGTTCATTTATGGAAATTCTAAGGAGTTATAATGTTTAATTTCATTGTTCTGGGAGCATTCATTTCACGATTTTATGGTTGGTTCCCTTGTGTATAATTATGAGAGTTCTTGTAAAATGGAAGAAAAAAAATCCCAAAGTGTAATGGAATTATGTTAATATAATTTCTTGATTTTAAAAGGGCCTCAAATATCATATTTTTATATGGTATAAGTATGATTTCTTAGATAAAAGATTAATGAAAAATGATTAGTTTATTTTGGATGTTTTTAGGACCGTCACAAACTAGTATCATTTTATTTAATATTATGTTTATATACTGATTTCTGAAACTTAAATAAGTTTTAATACACATATTATAATCTATTTGAACCATATAAATGGTTTTGTGGATATCCTTGAAGGTGTTAATTAAATACAAAAACACATCATCCATGAAGGCGGTGAATCGACACCTCACAGATGATGTTTTCATATTTAGAATTAATAGGGGAGGAGAAGAAATTTGATGATGAATTTTACATTAACATAATAAAATTAAAGAACACACACACACAAAAACACACACATATATATAATAATGGATTTACTATTCCACTTTGGGTAGGGGAGGTGAGGAGAGGCTAAGAAAATAAAAGATATTAAAATAGAATGAAAGAGGATTTACCTCTCAAATATCATCTCCATGGGAACCTTCATAAGACACTTGGATTTGGTATTTTAGTAAGAAAAAAGGTCCTGGAAGTGGGTAAGAAACTTGATAAAGTAATTAGAAAAAATATTAGCAAGCTCTATGTATTAGAAGGTGTGAGGAGAATGGGTGGTATTTACAGTGAAAGAGAGATTATTTTGGCTCTAGACTATCAATAGTAATGATTCTTGTAACTAAGTATAGTAAATTGTGCATTTGTGTTCAAACTAATAGTTTCTTAAATCACTAATGACTCAAAAATTCATGTATTTGGATTAAAATGTTAAATACCATAAATTAATGTTTTTCACTATTCACTAAAAATTTAACTTTTTTAGAAAAATATCAAAAATTCACCCTAATTTTTTTAACAGTTAGATTTCAAAAATGGATTCCATTTTATGAAAATAATTTTCTAAATATGATAAATTTTATTTTTAATTAAAATCATCATTTATTTGAATAATATAGATTTTAATTTAATAATTGATTTTTTCACAATTTTAAAAATTAATTATGGTCTGATAAAATTATCTTATAATTATAAAAAACATTATTAAATTATTAATTTATTTTATGAAAATATTTTTTTAAATCATTGTATCAATTATAAAATTGTATATAATCATTAACATTTCCCAAAAATACCAACAATTAATTTATCATTTAAAAAAAATTATTTACTTATTTCATGATATAAATATATCATATTTTCATGTATGAGAAAACTAAATTTTATTTATACTTTCATAGTTTAGGTTATTATTCTAATGGAAAATTTACTATTCCTAACACTCACATTAATGTTCCAATGGTCATGTTAATATTTAATAGTATATAACAGTTTGTTTAAGATCTATGTTGTATGAAATGGAGGCTATCAAATAAATTGAGTTGATTCAAGAAGATACATATAAACAATTCCATGGGTGTTATACATCATGTGTTAAATTGGTGTGAAGTTGATTCACACACATCAAAAATGACTTATGGATCATTTTCATGAAGTATCATGACAATCTGAGCATGTTTTCTCAGTTTCAAGTGAGAGATATGTTTTTAATAAAAAATTTCATTTTTACACTAAAAACACATATTTTGAGTCATATGTGTCACAACTTGTATCAAATTAAGGTTTAAATGATTCATATAATTGAAAAATTATTTATGGAACATTTTCGTAAAGTACCAAAACAATATGATTATGTTATCCCGGTTTTGATTATATCAGGCATCCTTTTTACTAAAATATAATTTTGGAATCGAAACCACATAGTTTGAGTCATACCTGCCACACCGTTTAATAGATTAATGTACATATGATTCCTATAAATTACATATGACTTATGTATCATTTTTATAATGTATCAAAACAATATTAATGTGTTTTATTGGTTTTGAGTATGTCTTGTGTCTTTTGAAGTAAAATTTAATTTAAAACTAGAATCACACACTTTGAGTCATACTGGTCACACTGTCCGTCTGATCAATGTGTGGTTGATTCCTATATGTCACAAATGACTTAAGTATTTTTTTGAAAATATCAATACAATCCAAGAATTGTTTCTTGTTTTTTAATGAGTTAAACATGCACTTAACTCAAATGTAATTTTTAAACTAAAAACACACATTTAGAGTCATACTGGTTACACCGTGTATTACATTTAGGTACAAATGATTCCTATGTATCAAAAATTATATATTGATTATTGTCCTAACATATCAAAATAATTTTATTTTTTTCTCAATTTTGAGTTTTTCACACTTATTTTTAACTAAAATTTCAATTTAAATAGAAAAATCACAATTTTATCCATTTGTAAAAGGAAAAAAGACACTTCTTAACATAAAAAAATAAAATTAAGAACAAATATATCAATTAGGATAAAAAATATCACATGAGAGCATCATCCTCATTGAAGACTTTTCCAAGAATTATTTTTCTCTGATCATTTTGTTCTCTTAAATAAATCACAAAATGGTTGAAGAAAAAAAATTATTGATGAAGTAATTTTTTCATGATGTTTTTGAAAATTTACTAAATAAGAATCAGATAAAAATGATATGAAAATTAAGTAAAAAATAGCAGATAAAATTATGAAAGAACTAAGTAAATATGTCACAGGAAGTAACCTCTTCATTACGTCAGTATACATTCTCACACTATACATTTTTCACATTCATTTATAAAACAAATCTATTTCCCATTTTGAATGTGAGGGAAATCAACAATACTTGCTGTATAGGAAAAATATAAATAAATTCATGATTATTGATTTTTTTAAATTAAATTGTAATTATAATTGGAAATACCTTTTTGGGGGTGCTAGTTTATTAATGAAATATGATATCTTTCATATATTTTTAAATTTAATAACCAAAATATTTTCTATTAGTCTGTTTTCGAAATTAAATAAAAATTGATAAAAATAAGTAATTTATTTTTATATATGTTTTTTCAATGAAATATTATTATATATACTCTAATACTTATCTACTTGAAGAAGTTGATAGGCATCGAATGCTTATGGATTGTCCTCATGCTTATATTTTGATGATATTTAAACAACACCCTATGATAAATTTTTTTTTCATTAAATCATAATATAAAATGTACAACACGAAGTTTATTTATAAAATGTTTCATATAGTGTATTAAAAATTGATAAACATCAACATATGTGGTTGATTTTTTGGGTATCCTTTCATTTAATACAAAAAACAAATATTTTGAATATAAAAATTGATTTTAATGGGAAACCAATTATTGTTAACAATAAAAAAAGGAACAAGTAATAAAGGGAATGATAATATATTTGATATTATTAAATTGTGCAGTTTTCCACTTGCATCGTGGGTATTTAAAAGAGTTTTCAGCTCTATGTTTGATTTCAAACATTGTGGCCATTGTTTCTAATAAAAATTTGTATTCATCTTCTTCCAATGTGATTTTTTTTGTTTAAAAGTTATGTGAGGACTAATGAGTCCAAATATTTGTTCACATGGATTTCTCTTTAGATAATATTGGTATAATCTCCTAAAAAGAATATTAAGAGTATTTAAATATAATTAACTTTATAGATCAACTATTGGAAATAAAAATTATAAAAACACACCTCATGTATACATTTAAAAATGGGAAGCCTTGCTATCCTTGATTGAGGATTTCATCTATATTCTCAAGACCAAGAAGGTTTCTAATAACCTCCCAGTAATTTTTTTTTGAAATCAATTATGGTTGTATTTCCTTTTTTGAATATTTTTTCTATATAAACTTGTAATAATAATAACTGAAGAAGTTCAACTGGTAGGGTAAAGGTACTTTCTAAAGGTATTTTTAATGGATTGGTTTGTCCTTTACATTGTTTTGATCTCAACATATATTTCCCATTCCCTTTCTATATCTCTAATAACATTCAACATTTCATGATCTTTTCATTAATTATTAATTTTTTTCATGAAAAATAAATTGGAAAGGAACAATGACTTCTCAACATGTATTTTTATAAGACCAATCATCCATTCAATGAAATTAATAATAGAATGTTCGACCATGTGAATATTCAGATCATTAATGAGAATAAGTAGCTTGGTTCTCAACTTATTTTTAAAATAAATCGTCACTCTCACATGACCTTTTAGTCATTTTTTTGTGGAATATCACCTTGAATATTGTAAACTATACCCCTTACGACTATGTGATGCATGGGTGTGGGAAGATATAAATCTCAATTATTTTCACCTTGTAGAATCTCAGTACATTAAAAATATCAGTGTCTTCCTGATACACATTTGAAAGAATTTTTATGGAAGAATTTATTGAATCATGTAAGTAAGACCTTTTAGGGGAATGCCTTTCCTTAATTCCAAGGGGGATCTTCATGAAGTGGTTTTTTTTCTATTGTTTAATCTCTTTGATGCCTTCTCATAGTATTCTATAACAACTCAAGATACCAAGTAGTTTTTTTAGATAAACTATTCATATATACATATTCTCTATTTTTTTATATTCATCCCCTTGTGCACTTCATTTCTCAAAATATTTTTAGATATACACTCTAGAACTCACACCTATAACACAATCATATTCTTCTGGACACTTCAAGATCACTGAAAGTATTCATCATCAAGTATGACCAATGATTCTTATTGTGTCTTATATATTTAAAAAATATAGTAAAATGAGTAATCATTATTATGTAAAAATTATTTAAAGAAAAAAAATGTTTTATGTAATACATACACATTCTTTTTATACTCTTATTATATTTTGATCTATTAGTATTCCATATTTATTTACAGTATCCTCCTTCCATATCACTTGATGTAGGGTGGAAGTAGCCTTTGATTTTGATTCATCTATATACATATAAATAATGGAACATAATTATTTTTATTTTTCATGACAATTAAAAGTAATATTATATATTTAAAATACATTCCATTTTTTTAATGTGAAACATATCACATTTTTTCTTTACGGAAGGGGTTCATTGGTTTTTCTACACACTTTTTTAGCACTAAGTTTCCACTTCATAAATTAAGAATTATTAATCAATGTTTTTAATACACATATTTTCAAGTAATTTATTACCAATTATCATGTACCTAAAAAGATTCCTACACATAATGACTAAAAAAAATTCCTTGTTTCTTAGTTTATTATTTGTGTATACAAATATAGTGGGTGTGAGTTTAATTTTTCTTTTGTATCCCAATGATTATGCTTTGTATGAATTATCTAAAATCTTCTATGATCCTTTCTGATGAACATTAATAAAAATTTCATTTGACAATCATCTAGTATAAAATCAATCTCAAAGGGATAATAAAGAGTAAAGAATCTTTATATTTTTTATTTATTATAATAAAGAAAGTATGTCATAATGTTACCATAATCTCTTCCCAAATTAGAGCCTTAACCCTAAACACAACACTGTGCCACATATCTAAATCAATTATCACATGCATTAAATTTTTGTGCCCAATGAAACCAATAAAAATAGAATTTATGGGTTTAATTGGTTGGTCACATGTATTCCATCCAACCTTGAATTTTATGCCATCTCTACTCACCATAATAGTTTTTTATTAACATCAACATGCAGTGATAAAATTGTTTTTTCTATGACATAGGTTTTCACCTTCTACCATTTCCTTGGCTTCAACATCATTAATATGTTATTCTTTGAGATTGGAAACCTCAACATGTGAAGAAAGTTGTTGTTCTTCTGCATTGCGAGCATCATAATGTTGATAATACTATTTTTCCTTAGGATTTAGAGCATCAGTATGTATAGAAGTAATAATCTATAGAAATGGTTAAATATTTAATTTATATTTTTTAAATGTATTAGTTAATATATAATAATACGAGGAAACACAATGTATATTAAAAACAATATAACCGTATTCTTGAAATATTTTTTTTCCATTAAATGATGAAGGGATTTGAACCCTCTTTTGAGTATCCAAATCCCCTCATTGTGGTATCCTATGATATAAAAGAACCATTTACATTGGAATTTCCACAAAATTATTTCAAAATACCAATGAATGGGTTATCCTTAGTTGAATTTACATCTGATCCTTCAATGGTTTTGGTCGATAATATAATAATTGACCACTTTATTTTTTGCAGGATTTGGAACAGAAAATACATGTAATCCTTGTGATTACATTATAAACAGTTCATCCTTATACCATTTCATAAAAAAATACACTTTCATGAATCCCAATTCATCAATTTTAACTTTAATCATTTTATCCACCCACTTTCATTGAAAAATAAGTACTTAGAATATTGTATAATCCAACTCCCTTATTTATTTGATGATACCCATGTATGGATTATTTTCTTAAATTGGATTTTTTCTCTTTCTAACAGATATATGAATCACTTCATGCATAAGTATACCTCCACTATTTTTTATGGTACTAAAATTATCATGATCCATTGTATTTAATATATTACCATTAATTACATAACCATTAGAAGATAAGAAATTTGAACATGGTACTATGGCTAGATATCAAAGTAATTTTTAAATATAATTTAGGTTTTTAATTTAATCCTTAAATATATAGTATCAAAACCATCCTATAAACTATCCATTATGTGTGTTTGATATAAAGATTTCATCCCATGATGGATTAAAATTCCTAAGAATAACATTGTGGGTTTCAACTTATGGTTCAACCTCTAAAATACTATATAAAATGTAATTATAAGACATAACCCAATCTATAATAGTATTTGTGACAAAATCTATTCTAGGAAATCCTTCACCCATAGGCCACCTTGTGTGATGAAATTTGGTAGACCAATGCTTTCCACATCAAAAAGTTAGTCGGTATAAAAATTAATAGATTCCTCAACAATATATTTCTCTATAATAAAACCTTATAGTCATCTTCAATTTTTTATATACACTTTTAAAATATTCATATATAGTTTAATAGGGTACATACTTCTATAATGAATTATCCCACATAGTTGGATCTCTCTAACCAATTGAACCATCAAGTGAACTATTGTATTAAGGAATGATGGTGGTAAGAATATCTTCAATTCATATAATATGACTTCAATTTCCTTTTCCATAGTTGAAATTTTTCTGAGTCTATAAATTTACTACATAAAAATATGAAAACTAAGGAGTCAATTGTTAATATATAATGGACATTATTTGTGAAAATGAAACATAATGGTACATTCATTAGACCATTCATCAAAAAATGAAAATCATGTGATTTCAAATCATTTATCTTTAAATTAATCATTTAATTGATATTCTTGTTTTTTTATGAATAAACCTCTCAAACCTCTATATGATTTAAGATGTTGAAAATTTGATATATCTATTTCTAGGAAAGAGTGTATGTAGTTGGATGATGAAAGGTTAATCTTTATCCCTTCACTCTTTCTAACACTTCCCATATCCCCATGTAAATCATGTACAAACTAGCCATAGTTCCATTTTTTTTATAGGTGGATTTAGTATTGTTATAATGGCACTATCACACACATTTTTTTTCCACATGCATGGCATCAAAAAAATGTCCGTCGTTCAAACAATTTTTGTACAATAATTAATTAAAACTGATATTTTTTTCAACTAGTTTTGATAAGGTTTTTTGAAAAAGTCTCACAAAAAGTTTGGTCTATATATTTTACTTTATCAAATGTTAGATCAACTATTTGTGTAGGTAATTTTGTACCTTCTTCTGAATTACCATTGAATAATTTCATCTATGATTGGAATTTATGTCATCGGGGTATAAATTTGTGATATCCCAGAAACACATTCTTCAATTAATGTTTCAACCTAAATATGTGTGAATTTTTTTTAAAAATGGGACACCCTTGAGTTCATTTAATTTTATATCTTAAATTGTTTCCATAAAAATAAAACTTAATTATCATCATGTACAATATGGTTGTCAATGTGAAATTTTCATTTTGTAAGAATCATATAATGTAACACCTGAATAACATTTTACAGTCAAATCTTCTATCAAAGGATCCAAATAAACATAAATTTCATTACATAGTTTTCTTAGTCCTGATATAAATAGAGGTGAAATAATGTATTTTTTTCATTATATATAACCATAGGGGAATGTTATAATTTACCAACATAACCGACCATGTACTGTGAGTGATACTTTATAAACCAAAATAATTCACTCAATCTGTAGATAGTGAAATGTGAATGTTTCTTAGCTCATTTATAAATTAAGGATACTCATAATCAATTTTCTTCCATTGAGGATAGTCTTCTGAGTAATGATGCTTCCCATATTGTTTTATTGTATTTTCATGCCACATTAATTACCTTGTATTCCCCTCACTTACATATAGGCACCTAAAACATAGAATGATTAGAAAGTACCATAAAAATTAAAATGGAATTGGATCATCCTTATTGTATTAAGACACACAAAAATTTGATCATTTTTAAGTGATTAATCATACTTGAGAACACTACAAAAAAATATCTTATACCAACAGATATTTATTGACAGATAATATATTTGTTGGTAAAAATGAGCAGTTCCAACAGATATTAGGTTATATTGGTATTGATTTTATGCACCAACACTTGTTCTTACCAATAGTTATATCTGTTGATATTGATCATTTAATATCAACAAATCTTTTACCAATAGTTTAAATCTATTTCTTTATCATGTTAATATTAACATTTTGATATAAGTATATTATTTTCAGTGAATGTTATAAATTATAAGTATTTTATTAAAATATTATAATTATATGTTTTCATCAAAAAATTATATGTTTGTGATATATAATATATATATCTGATATAAAATTGATGATAAATGATTATAATTTTTCAAAACACGAATAAGATTGAATTTACATGAGTAAAAAATACAAAAATAAAGTTATTTATATATAATTTAATTATATGTATATAATATAATTTTTAATTTCGAATATATATAAATTTAATTTTTTCCATTATATATAAATTATATATAAATTTATTATATATCATGATATTTTTTTACATTATACCAATAAAATGACTCTTCCAGTAAATAAAATGTTTTGTTATTATTAATTTATTTTTTTACTTTTATTTTTTATTTTTACCTTTGCTCCCCCATATTTTACCCACTTCATCCCCTGTTGTGTTCCCCATCCAGGAGGATCCCCGACCACGTTCCTCCCTCCACTTCCGACCATGGCCATCTCTCCGTCCAGTTTCGCTTGTGGTCTCCCCAACTTAGCATTTCTTCTCCTCCACTCTATTATTCTCTTTTAATTTTTCTTTTCATTATCTTACTTGCGGTGCGCATGACCCATCTGAACCCTAACCCTATTTGGGTGTTTTATTTATTGATTCTTGAAGGTTAGGGATTGTGAGACATGATTGAGGTTTGTTTTATCCACGTTTGTTGAATGCATTTTAGGGTAGTGAATAATCTGTTAATGGATAGTGAAAAATATGTTTGTTTTAGTGTAGTACAATTTTTTTTTGTTTTAGTTGTGTTTGTTAAAGGAGTTTTAGGCATTTTAGGGTAGTGTGTAATATGTTTTATGGTAGTTTGTAATATATTTGTTTTAGTGAATTTTATCCTTGTCTATTGATTCTTTATTAGCGTTGAACTTCTCCAGCTGGGAAGCATCAAAATTCAGGTCTCTTACCATTGTATAGCTAACACTCCCATCATCCATGCTCGCATAAACCTACATCCCACCGAACCATTTCCATCTATGAACTTTCAAATCATTCTAATCCGTTAACTTCACCCGGACAACACCTTGTGGATGATTCTCACAAACCTTGATGGTGTCAACTGGACCAAGATTCAGTCATTCCTCTTCAGCATCTACTTCAAATTCATAATGCATATTCACATCAGATCTCATTTCAACAGTAGTAAGAATATGGAGAAGGATAACAATAGTAGGAATCAACAAATATGAATCATCACATCCTTCCCATCCAAGCATCTGCTATTCAACCAGGTTTATTTTTCCCTCTTGTCCACTTGTTTGTTATGAATTTCTCACCTTTTTTCAAAAATCTAGCTTGGGTCACCATCATGGGGGTATTTCAACCTAGTCGCAGAGGTTTTCCATCCAAGATCTCTATATCCCATGAAACCTAAGGTTTGTTCAAATATATAACAAGTGAATCTCACTTTTTTCATCCTATCACCTTGTCATCATAGATCCACTCGGGGAGTTATTGGTTTCAGGGTCCTCCTTTATTATCCAACACATGGAAAACTCTTGGACAACCTCATCAAAAGTAACATCATCTGAAAATACATTAACAAAAACGTGTGTGTTTTGTTTTCACTCGAATCAACTATTAGAAGACAATAATTTACTATTTATATTCATACAATTTGAAATTTTCCTTCAATACTATCTTTGTAACTCTATCCTTAATGCCAATGGTTTTTCATTGCATATGGTTTTTCAGCTATTTTATTAGGTTTCATTCCTAATTGAAAGTAGTGTCATTATAAATAGTAATCACCTTTACTAGATTATGGGATTTAATGTAGTGTTTCTAGAATATAGAATTTTGAGTTATGTGTCACTCTTAATTGAAGTTAGTGTTAGTCTAAATGGTTTGTTGTAACGAGATAGATAATATTCATGTTATTTTTATATCATGCATTGCTATTTTGAGTTATTGTGGTCACTTGTAATTTTTTTCTATTCTAGTAATTTTTATGTTGTGCTCCCTAGTTATTTTTACATGCCATTGGTTGGTCACTGGATGAATGTGGTCATTGGTTGGTCACTAGATCGATAAACTTCTGGTTATTGTGCTCACTTGTTAGATATTATTATGTTGTCTATTTCCACTGGTTTTAAGGGATTATATATCGATGGGAAAATATAAGACACAAAAGAAAAATCAATTGGGGACATTTGATTTCCTTGAACATCAGGAATCTGGAGGTTGGGGGAGGTGAGAAGCTCTGGGAAAGGCCTTAAACAAATTTAGTTGTAACAAAAATAAAGAGGTTTTTTCAGTTGAATCGTACAAACCAATTAAACCACTGATCAAAATTTCTAGAACACGTTAGAAACTATGATCAAGCGAAGAATATTAGAGGTTATTATTTTCACTAGTTATATAATCCTCTTGTTGCAGTGGATGATATTTTGAAATCATGCTTCTTAATTTTTATATCATGCATTTAAATGAAAACTATTTTCTAATTGTTGTGTTTGTGTGATCAGAAGTTGCTCATAATGGTGCAAGTCTAAAGTGGACAGGTGATTCTTGTGATCAAAGTTGGGACAGGTGCCACTTCAAACATAGAATGGTGGTCTACTACAATCAAAGGGATGATGGTGATGTTTCCCATGTTTATATCCACTACTATAGAATCCTTATGTTGGATGTGCTGATCCAAAAATCCAGTAGAATGGCCTTATTCGCCATTGTTTGAAAACTGGGATCAGATTTCTGTCTCTAATGAATCCTTTAGATGGGCGTGCCGAACAAATCAATAGGTGTATATCTCTTTGAATTCAATTCCAAATTTACCAACAAAATGAGAAGGATAAATGTCTTGACATGGTAAAAATTGATGGTTTTATGAAACATATTTTCAATGTGCATGGTGATAATAATACAGAAATTATGACGTTTTTACTTGTGTTTTTACTTTCAAATTTTTCTAACTCTTGTGGATAAAATGAAAAAGTTACCAATGATTTTGAAAAGGACATGTAGTATTCCATTGGTGACATGATAATGTGTATCATGAAGATTTGGAAGATGTTACTTCATCCGTATTTTGTCATGGAGTGTGTGGAGTAGTTGGGACCACACGTTTAAGGTAATTTATTGATGCATAATTACTATTTTAGTGTTCTCACTAACAGCTTAATTCCAATCACCTATTTATAATTCCATGGATTGAAATCTGGAATATTTTTTAGTTTTCTCACTAATAATATATTGATGCCTCATTCATTTGTTAAATTTATTCTTCATCTATGTATGAAATGTAAGTAGAATCTAGGTGGGTTTCAAACTATTTGTGAAATATAGAATCTATGTATTGTGTGAAATCTGGAATCTGTGAAATCTGAAATTTTCGTTGCGGGGAGAGCGTGAGCATCGAAGGCCTAGCCTACATGGTCTAGGCTTGTGAAACAACATTTCCAGCTTTGGAAGGGGTGGTATGAGGTCCTAAAGAAGAGCCTGGATGTCTTTCCCACAAGAAGACACTTATTAAACCTATAGTTGGACAATTTATTTGATGGATGAATCAATATTTACATACATTTTTCAACTTGCAAGTAAATGGTAAATCCATCCATGAAAAATGTACATTCACTTCTCTTTCTCCTAATTAATCAATTACCCTACTTTTACATTCTAGTATAAATTCCAAATTATTTTTTCAGAATGTTTCACTTCGATTTATTCTTCTTTCTGCTGATTATTTTCATTACTTTCTCTATACTAGTTATCATTATAACATCTCTTTTGTACTATTTTTCTATACATCATTTTTCTTTGTGCTGTGATTATATACCTCATTTGTTTCCAATCATTTTAAGCATTATTTCTGGTATACATGAAATTATGTGTTTCTAAATGTGTTGTATTTACTGATTCAGATGGTTATTTCATGTCACACCTACGGTTTAAATGATTTATTCCAAGTAGGGATTTTGTAGAGAAACCTTAAGAGATAATGACACTATCCATGAGGAGTAGCTTGAAGGGGTCGACGATACCCATAATTAAAGTAAGAGATGATAAAAATCATTTATAAATGTCTTAAACCGTAAGTATGAATAATCAAAATTCATTTTGACTTTACCAATATAAATTATTAATATTTTTAGTGTCATCTTTTTGGAATTCAAAAATATAAATATGAATATTATTTCATCTTGGATATTTTCAATCTTTCGAGTGTATAAAATTTATATTTCACCACCAGGTACTAATGTGGATGAAGCGGGGGTTAGGTAGTGGAATACTAGGCAACGACCGACGTCAAGAGAAGTATTACTAGTGATGGTTTCTTATTACTGTGGGGATAACATGAGCATCGAAGGATGAGACTATATGGTTAGGGTTGTGATGCAATGTTACCAGCTTTGGAAGTGGAGGTATGAGACCACGGGAGGCTAAATGTTCACATGGGACTAAGAGAAGATGAGATAAAAGGATACCTCATGAATACCATATTCTCCATCACGAAGGACTGGTCAGTGCATTTACTCGCATCAATGGGGTCAAAAATCAGCATATATCAGGAAGAAGATGAAGAAGATGATGAAATTATTAGGATAGATTATGGGCATTTTTATCACACAGATCTCATAAAGATGAGGCTGTCATAGAAAAACACCTGCTTCATCTATAAGTCTGAAGATGTAGCAAGAAAATATGAGTAGTGGTGTTTGTAGATTTATGAATTTCTTCACCATGATTATGAAGTATCCATTTTCATATGTTTGAAGATTTTCACATGGAAAGGATGATTTTTGATCCAAGGTGTGACTACTAGCTATTTGGTTATAATTGCAGAATTCGAGTGAAATAAGATTTAGAAATGTGAAGAAAGATCATTGAGAACACAAATTCTGTATTTAAACTTACTGCAAAATCTGATCTAGAAGTATTGATTATGGTCTAGGTGAGGAAAAATCCATTCCGTATCAATCTTGTGAATTTTTTTTATTAAAATAAATCTTAAAATCTCTGATTTTCTTCATCTTTTCATGGATACTAAACACTATTTTTACATAACATTTTATATTTGGTGTTCCCTTATCACATTGTTTATTTTCATAAAAAAAAGATCATGTAAATTGGAGTGAACTACCAGGTAAAAGGAAAGTCCAAACTAAAAAAGGTACATTCACCTATCTCTCTTCTAATTAATATTTTACCCATCTATAGAGAAATACTGAAATACTAAAATGTTCACTAGTTAATTATGATAAGAGTAATTAGATTGTATACTACAATTTTAGGGTGGAAGGGAATATTTGTAGGCCTGTGCATATTATTATTTGGTATAAATATAAGAGTTTTATATATGAAAAATATGCAGTGTATCTCCTCATCTACATTATTATTTGGTATAAATATAACACATAGTGTTATATATACAATCTATGCACACATGGCCTGGCATCTTCTTATTGCATAGACAGATGATGAGTGAAATCTAGAATATGTTATCTAATTTAGTTTTTTAATTACATTCTATCTTGAATATGTAATCTATTTTTATGCTCTCATCATCATTACTGATAGGTAATGTGAATAAGATAGTGATTTATAGGAGTGAGCATTCATATTTTGGTTCCAGTTTAAGGGATCCTCATTGTTCGTTTACTAATGGCTGTTGTGAAAACCCATCGTCAGTTTTTTTTGTCTTTTACTTGATTATGAGGCTCGTTTTTTTTTCATTTTAGTGGCTAGGTTAATCATTTTTTTCAAGGGAGGGAAGCACACATTACTGAGGAGAGTGATGATAACTCTTAGAATCTAATAGGTAAGCTTCTTCCTCCACAACCCCCTGGAATTTTGGTTTTTTACATGTCTTAATTATATGATAGAGCTGGCTTTGGATCTTAGTTTGAGGATTTTTGGTATTTTCATTGTTTAAAATAAATATTTTCTTCTTATTCTATGTTTGAATTATAAATCATTCCTCCCAACACCTTCAAACCTCTCTTATGTTAATCACTCCCTTTCTCCTTGGAGAATGAGCATAGAATATACCCAACACCGGTGTAAGTTCAAACAGAAACTCCTAATCTCATCTCTCATGTACCTATATAGTTAATTAGAGGGATGAATTAATATTGACATAAATTTTTCAAAAAGAAGTTAAAGGGAAAATATTTCTAAGAAAAAAAAGGTACATTCACCTCTCTTTCCCCTAATTAATCAATTATCATGCTATAGGAAACCATTGGAAAGATTAAATGTGCACTAGTTAAATCTGATGAGAGTAATTAGAAAGTATGCTGCAATTATTGGGCAGAGGGAATATTGTTAGACCTGTGAATATTTTTATTTGTTATAAATAAAATCTTAATTTATTTTTATGAATGTTTATTTCCTTGTTGTGCAGGTACTACCTTTGTTGAATGTCGAAAGGAAGTTCAACTCAAATGCAGGAAGTTCAACACAAATATTTATTTCTTGTCATGCAGGTACTACCTTTAAACCTATGGTTTAAGCGTATTCATGTCACTTGTCTGTATACCTCCCTCAATTACATATGAGGTCTTTGATCATCTATTTACTCATCTATTTCTGTAGACCGAAGTTGGTATGGATAAATATAGAGATGAAATAGACTGGAGTTGGCATGGATGAGCTGGAGTTGGAGCTTGAGATGGCATGGATAGGGTTGGAGCTGGACGAGATGACATAGATTGGAGCTGACATTGATGGGGTTGGATCTCACATGGATGGGTTGGAGCTGACATGGATGGGCTGGAGTTGCTGGTGCTAGAGTCGCTGGCAATGATGGGCTGAAGCTGCTGTTGGGGGGTGGGTGGGGTGGGGCTGTTGATAGATAGTATTGTGGAACATAAATGGGAGGGAAGGGTTGTCCAGGGAAAAAAAAGTGGAACAATCCTAGTGGGGATCCAACTAGTTTTTTTTTGTAATGAATTTCATTATTAATATAATTAATTCTTTTCTAATTTTGAATATGTGTTAAAATCATCTTTGGTTTAATAATTAAAACATATGTATTATATTTGATAAATTAATAAATATAATATGAAATTTTAGTGGCAATAAAAATTTATAATTTATAATTAAATGTAATTTATAAACAAATATTATATTTTGATAATATTATTACCAACAGATAAATTTTACATCATAATATGTTGCTAAACAGTTTAACCAACATATATATTATATGTTGGTGTTATTATAATTGCAACATAACTATTTTATTTGTCGCAAAAACATTTAGCGACAGAGTTTTTACCAATAGTTTAGTGACAGAGTCATATATGTTGGTAAAACGTTTTACCAACAGAAAATGCACTTTTACCAACAGACATTCCCCTGTTGGAAAAAAGTGATATATTTTGTAGTGGAAATAATATACAGTCAATTAGACATGCATTTATTCTTTTAGAGATCATGCCTATTGAACATATCATTTGTTTAGTGTTTTATATTCCACAGGGAATCTCATTATCGTCTTTCTTCATATCATTAATGAGATAAAGTTATTTGGTAAAGCTAGTGTCACACCATACACTGTTGAATTTAACATTACATAGATTCTGTATGGATGGTAATACTATACATTTAGTACAACCTGTATATAATGGAATATTTTAAAAACTCATTAAAAAAAACTATTTCTGACAATCACGACATTCATATTTAACTATCATTTTCATTTCCTCTCTATGGTCTTCATCATCATTCATGCAAGTAATGAGATACTATATATTATCTTCATCATTGCACACACTTGTAATGATATCAAATGATCTATAAAAAAAAGTATTATCCTAGTTATTATCTACATTCAATTATTCCCTGTGGTTAGTAAAACATTTATTAATTAGATCTATTCTATGAAAGATCAAGTATTCTTCCAACTCTTTGGACTAATTATTCTTGAATATAAACAACATAATCACAGAAAAAAGTATTTGAGAAGGGTCAATTGAATTATTATTTTCAAACATGATGAAATATTTCACCCCTTCCTTGTAATATATTATCATATTATTATCATCTATAAATTTTTGATTCATATCCATCATATTTGATTCATTTATAATCATATTTAAAAAATAAATAAATATACAGAACGTATGATCCTAGAACCCTAAAACTCTATTCTTTATGTACACACATATATAGTCATCATATTTGATATTAATTATATAACAACCCTTCTCTTTGTTACACACTTAAACATGATTTATTACATAAACATTCGCTTAAGACAACTCTGAGGATTGAGAGGTATAGTGTCTTGAGAAATTAGGAACATTATATAACAAATTAGAACACAAAACACAACATCTTTATTGAAAACTTCTTTTATATGACCACAACATTCCTTCATACTTAGCATTGCATGGGGTAACCTAAGGACATACATAAAAAAGGATGAGATATAAATCCAAATAAGGGATTAAATAAGGCATAACAAGAAGAATACAATACATGTTAGGCAATAGACATATCAATGGATCATTAGAGAAACATGAACATAAAGGCATGATATACCATGATTATCATAACATGGAAATGTGGGAACGACATTTAACATGATATTAGAATTAGAAAAGGACCATTGCACATAGAGAATGAGTAAACACTCATTTCAATTTAATTATCATGAGTAAAACACAATTTCAATTGATGTATCATGATACTAATCTTTACTCAATGCATTGGAGCGCTATCAGGGAACACCCTTCTTAATCATTTCATTTAATGCATAAGTGTGCCACATGGATCATACAAAATAATCATTTATTCCACAATAAAGGAATGTGAAACTCATACATGAGATTATATAATCAATAAGTAAATGTTCATAAATGTGAATTCCCTTGATAGAGAGATGGGCATGGTATTCACCACATAATGACTTTGGCTTGGAAAATCATGGTGTAATTTCCGCAGCATAACGATGTTACATAAGAATTAATAAAAATGGTTGATGAGATAGAAATGGGTATATAATCATATTTACATGAAATGGATAGTAATGGGGTCATATAGATACATGTACTAACAATGTAATGGAATTTATATGTATAACTCAATATAATTTCTTGAATGTAAATGAGGAGAGAGAAATCCCTTACGAAATTTCGGCATGGTAACATGTGTACATGGGAGGCACTAATGAGAGAGAAAGGGGTATCTCATCATTCAAACATATAGAGGGAAGTACATGTGAGGTTATAAATTATACCTCAACATTTTTAATAGAAAATAAAATGGTATAACAACATAAATAAATTTGGACAAAAATGAGAAAGAAAGAAATCCCTTACTGGGAAGTGTGATCACAAAGGCTTGGGAGAGGATTGATAGAGGCTTATTGGGAGCTTGGGGAACCTTGGGAGGATTATAGATATAGTATGTAAGAGTTTGGTATATATCCAAAGGTTTTGAGTGAAGAGGACGTGGGAGCGTGGGTGGGTTTATATAAGAAAGAGAGGGAATTGTTTATTATTTAGGTTTTGGACACTACACATTAAACTAATAAAGACCACAAATCCACCCATGGGTTTTGACCATGATTTTTTCCAAAGGGGAGTGTAAAACATTATTTTATAAGTCCAATGACCTAAATTATTAAAATATTAGGCTGAATTATGTAAAGGCGAGTCACACTTTCAAGGAAATCATTTTAAAAAGTTAAAATGTTTTGTAAGACTTATAGGGTCTAATAAAGCTTTTTAAAGTAAATCAAAAAACCTAAAATCACATTATTTTAATGGTAAAACATGTATTGGATGAACAAACCATTTATATTATTTTATTACATCACTATTGAGTCATTATGATGTCATAAAACATATTATATAATTAAACAGTATTTAATTTTTACCCAAAAAATAAACTCTCAGAAAATTATGAAAAAATCAACATTGGATAATTTCGATATCCAGATTCCAAAAATAATATTTATTTTATCTAAATAATTTTCTAAATATGTGAATTTTATTTTTAAAATAAAAACTGACATTTATAGAAAATTCATGGGTTTTGACAACAACTTTAAAACCTCAATGAAAATCACAATTGTATTCATTAAAATTATAAGATCATTTATATTTAATAAAAATTAATTTTTTTATAATATTTATTAAAATATTATTTAATTCAAAAATAAATTAATTCATCAAAATAGATTTTTTAGTTGAATATTAACTAAAAATGCTATTTGTGCTTTAAAAACTATTTACAAAGTAACAATAATAAAATGAATGCATATTCTTTATTCTATACAAATATAATGCACATAATCATATTTCTAGGGTCTTGTTACATAACCCCTTATAACACCTGCATATGACCTAAGGGTAAAGTGTGCGATGGTGATAGACTCTTGGGGTGGCTCAGATAGCATCGCTCGGGTGGTAATCTATATCAACTTCCACTTCTCCTATAGGAGTTTTCATTCGAGCTTAACATGTCGAAGATTGTATTGGACTTGGTCAAGAGAAAATCATAGTGACACCAACTCCTTTTCGAGCTATAAAAAATGGGCTTTGTATATAGCAATTCTACTAGATGAGGCCATCGCTTCCTTTGTCTGAGTAAATTGGATTTGTTAAAGACCTCTATTTATACTAATCAATTGATCACTATTCAACGACTATATTAGCAATGATAAAAATTCTTAACAGCATTTTAAAATCCAAAAACATAAAACCTTAGATTTTTATATTTTATATAACCATTTTACATAATAAGACATTTAATTAGATCAGTAGGAATTTTCATTAATAAAATTTTGGTTCATTAAAATCTTCCCCCCCTTAAGAAATTTCACCCTCAAATTTTTTTCCCCACACTTAAATAGATGAGGGTAAATCTGCTTCATCACTTCCTCCAATTCTCACTTTGTTTCTTCAAACTTGTGGTTTCTCCACAATACTTTCACAATGGGCATTATCTTATTTCGTAGAATGTTTTCCTTATGATCTAAGATCTTCATCAACTTCTATTCATTGGAGAGGTCATTATCAAACGGTACTACCTCTGGATTTGGTACATGTGATGGGTCAGGTATGTACTTGTGACACCCCAAACTTATTTCTTATGTAATAACACTATTTTATTGTTTTACTATATTTAATTTCCATACTGACCAAAATAATACTTGTAAATAAACACAAGTCTTTCTTTTTTTAATGAAACACTGAAAATGATTACATTAAAACAAGACCAAATTACCTCACTACCCTAGAATACCAACTAAAAGACCTATTAAAATCACAGGGAGACCACCCAAAATAACAAAAATCCCAAGAAAATAGTAAGGTTCTTTTGGATCCATCACAATGAACATTAGTATAACAAGAACCACAACAATTGTACTAAGCATCAGAGGAATGACGAGCACCATCTTCTCCAAGTAGTCTTGATGTAGGAACACCATAGTCATGTTTTTATAATGCCTTAAAGATTACCCAACCATTTTCTGCTTAAGTGACCGTTGAGTCTCCAATGGCTACAAGGCCTTATAGCCATTCGGTATTCTGGTGGTTTAATTTAAAGTGCCTATGTATAATGAGTTTTCCAACTGTTTAAAGTGTGCATTGAAGTTATAACTTTAAAAATGTTTTAATAAATTATTTTTATATATTTTATAAGGATAATGATTTAATGTTAAAATGGGTTTGAATCATAACCCTTTTGTTTTAAAAGAAATACCAAGAGAATTATGTACTTGATAATACTTTGTTTTGGTACAAAGAAATATATTTTTGAGTTTGAAATTGTACTTTGATAAAATTAATATAATGACAATTATTGTATTTAATATTTTAGTTATACTTATTGAATCAAGTATTTAAATATTTCAAATGTCTTGAAAAGATTTTATAAAAGTTTTCATCCTTGGATGTATAAAAACAAGGTTTTAACTAAGAATATGTTTTAGATTTTAAATATAATACTAGTATAATATTTTATTTATGATATACTAAAATTTTATTTATAACTTTATGTTTTAAAACTAAAGTGTTTATAAACTAAGGAAAATATTGGTTTTAGGAATTTTTTTACTCATAATAGAGAATTGGTATTCTCTGTTTGAAGACACCTATAAATGTATATGAAAAATGATTTTTATGTTTAACAAAAATGAATTTTTACTATGAAAAAATGGGTGAGTACCCCACCTATCTGAGGGAAACATAGTAGTCAAAGCCACTCAAGGCCTTGGTGGGCATCTCACAGAACCCCTAGAAAATGGCCCAGGGCTGTGCATGCATGGGTACATGCCAAGTCCCGCACATGTATGAATAGAATTCCCTAAGCCCGCACAGGAGTGCGCATGAAAGGGAGTTAGAGCGCGCCACTATGCTGGGAGACATGACGGCATGGATGGGCACAAAAGCATACCCGCAGAGACCCGCTATGGGGAAGTACTGGGGAGGTGGGAGGGGGATTTTTGGGCTCATTATAAGAGCTCCGAGCTTATAAATCTAGAGTTTAGGTCACTTCGTTTCAATGTGGGATGAAATATTTTAGCTTAAATCAGATCTGGACCATTAGATCTTGCCACACAGAACCTGGACCGTCTGATCAGTTTGTCCATTGAACCCACGCAACCACAGATTTCCCTTGATGTTTTTATTAGATATTCAATCCCTTCAGATCTAATCTTGACCTTCCTTCTATTTTTAAAACACCACATCGCTAGAAACCCTTTGATCAAACCAGGGCTTTAATCATGACCGTTCATCCGTTTTTAAATCTTCGAACCTTTCTCAGCTGTTCAATCATGTCTCAGCTGATCCGATCCGTTCCTTCTTTTCTACACCTCTCCCTTCACCTTATTCTTCTTCCTCCCGTGTGCACCACACCAGTAGCCTCACTAATATTCTTTTCTTTTTTTTTCTTCACCCGTGACACTGGGTGTCCCCTGTTCTGTTTTGTTTTCCACAAGACCAGACAATCTCGGTCTTATTTTAAACCAAGGTGCCTCTGTTTTCCATGAAAGTGGCCTTAAAAATATATTATATATGATTTTTAAATATATATCATTTTTCACCTAAACCCTATGGTGTTCATCCTCTCCAGCGCCTCCATCAAGCTCCTCCTGATCTATTCTTCTTCTTCGAACCAGGTAAGGGAACTATATTGTCTTTCTTTGTTTTGGTTTTTTTGGTTTATATATATAGTTATATTTATACATGGTTGTTCTTATATTCCTCTCGATTTCTTTGAAGGATCTTATAAAAATGAATTCCTGTTTTTGAAAAAATTTAATAGGGTTTTATGTTGGTACCTTGAATATGTTTTAATACATATATACACTTATGTATAAATGTGTTCTGAATAAAACCATACCGATTTTTTAATTTGAAAGAAGAAGGACTCCTACTCTAAATGGAATTAATAATGAACAGAAAACATGTCAAGTTTATAGGTTTATTAAGTTGATGAAATTATAAATATATATGTACTTTTACACACACACACACACACATATGCATTTATTTTTGAAACAATACCCATGGTTTTACACTATGGTTTTCATATATTGATTTTTGTCTAAATTATGCTTCTATTACATATGAATTATGTATTGGGATTCCTAGGTTTTGATGAAGAACACTTTAAAACATACAGTTATATATATATATTCATATATATATATATGTATATATATATCTTAATCCTAAAATTAATATGGTTTCACAATATGGGTTCACAAAATATTGATAAAAGGATATACCAAGTTTTTTGAAGTGTGCAAATTTTCAAGAATCAACTTGGTATTTGTTTTAGTAATACAACCCTTTATTTATCACTTTATGTGCATATAGATTTCACACTTATTTTCATAAAGTCTAAATGGTATTGGTTAGAATGTTTTGTGGTTGATTTTCATGCTTTACAATTTATAACATTGTGTTTAAATAGTTGGGATCACCCTTGTGGTATGTTTATACATAAACATGTGAGTAATGGGTGTCTAAACAACTATGTGTTTAATACCTCACATAAAATATTTTTTTTACTTTTATATTAGTTATGTATTCAATCCATGATGAATTTACATTATGCATTTTTGAATATAATATGTTTTCATAATAAGGATTTTGGAATTCTAGAGTCATCATTTTATGTGAAAAACCTGTATTTTATGTGCAATAGATATAATCACATGTGCTATAATCTGCCTACCATACTTGTCATTTATTAAATTACCATATAGTTGTTAGCTTTGTTTGACACTTAAGTGCATGATTCACTATATATAAGTAAATGCTAAATAATGTAATTAAACTGTTATGACCATTTATGGATTAAGGAACTAAATTATTCAAAGTGGTATGGGACACCTTGAATAATAAGAAATGAGAAATTAAATATTCAAAGTGATATGAGACACTTTGAATATACAGCCTTAATTGGAATATAAGGAATGTATTAGACTCGGTATTTAACAGGCTGGGGACCAGTTAATGAAAGCCCTACGGGTGGGGGACCAGTTAATGAAATACCTACGGGTTGGGGACTGGTTAATGAAATCCCTACACTGCATCTGTAGTTATCATGAGAAAAATTATATCATGGCACGAGACCTTGACACAGTCCCACATTATACATTCCCTAATTATGTTTATGATAATTAATTAACCAAGAAGATATTTGACTAGTAGAATATTCATAGTTAATAGCATGTACTTATGAGTATTAGAATATGTAAATGCTTATGGTATAATGTTTATTCACCATTCATATATTTACTTACCAGTTTATGATTTATAGTTATTAAGGAAAGAATAGTGTTATTATTTTATGAGAAACTTTGATCATGTATTACTCTCAGTTGTAAATTTGGCACTTGTACTTTCACATGTCACACTTATTAAATTTAGAATGACTTTTACTTTATATGTTGCGCACCCTATATTTTGTACAAGCATGATTATGATTAGAACATGTTTCACTATGATCCTATTAGTATTCCTTGAAATTTTCACTTATAATTCTTGGACAAAATGTTATGTTATTATTCATGTATTCCAACTTTCTTTATAAAAATGTTTTATGAATAATTTTAAAGGAATTTTTTCAAAAGGTTTTAATTGAAATATTATTTTATTTTAAAACACCTTACTGGGCATTCTTATGTGCACCCTATGTGTTAAATTAAATTTTACAGTTTTAGTAGATTTGATTTTCACTGTTTGGTGGTAGAATTGTGGAGATTCTTTTACCTTTCAGTTTTAAAGGAATTTTAATAATTGTATCTCATTCTCCAGGACCTAAACCAAAAGATCCTCTTTAGTGGAACATGATATGTGTTTTACCAATATTTATTTTTATAAAAAATTACACATGATTTTTTATTTGAAACCGCACTAGCTCTGGGGAAGCTTGGGGCCAGGGTGTGAGAATACTTCCTCAAGCGTGATACATGGAATACATAATGTGTTTGAGATAGGTTCAGTGGGAGTTCTAGTTGATAGTTCATAGCTCTAATGCAATCAAGGATCTCAAAAGGGCCAATGTATCTTGGACTAAGCTTTCCCTTCTTCCAAAATCTCATAACCCTCTTCCATGAAGATATGCAGAAAAATACCATATCTCCTACATCAAAATATAGGTATCATTGAAGATTATCAACATAGATATTTTGTCAACTCTAAGCAGCTTTAATGTGCTGCAGGATGGTCTTATCCTTCTCCACCATTTCTTCAACCATTTCTGGACCTAGGAGTTTTCACTCCCCAGCTTCATCCCAACATGTTGGTGTTCTGTATCTCTTCCCATAAAGGGCTTCCTAAGGAGCCATTTGGATGATTGAGTGGAAACTGTTATTGTAACAGAACTCAACTAGAAGAATATGTGGATCTCATCCTCCTTTTAAGTCCATTGGGAAAGCTTTCAGAATGTCCTTAAGTGTTTTGATAGTCTACTCAGAAGAGAAACCAGTTTGAGGATGATAAGACATACTAAAGTTTAGCTCAATATTTAGAGCATGTTGAAGACTTTTCCAGAACTTAGAGGATAATCTTAGATCTCAATCAGATACAATAGATAGTGGTACTCTATGCATCCTTATAACTTCTCTGATGTATATCCATTCCATTTGATCTAATGAGAAATTATTTCGAATTGAAATGAAGTGTTTAGTCTTTGTAAGATGATCCACAACAACCTAGATAGCATTGTTTTCTTTGTATGTCTTAAGAATCCCAATGACAAAGTCCATGGTGATGTTTTCCCATTTCCTTGTTGGTATGGGTAATGGTTTCATCATACCCTTAGACTTCTTCCTCTCATCCTCCACTTAATAACATACTAGGTACTTTGATGTATACTCAGTAATCTCCTTCTTCATGTTATCCAACCAATAATTCTCTTGGAGATCTCAATACATCTTTGTGTTTCCTGGGTGAATGGAGAAATTTGAACTATGTGCATCATCCAAATGTTCTTTCTTTAACTTCAGATTTAACGTAATGTATATTCATGACCCAAATCTCATAATTCCTTATTCATTAACATTGAAATCCAAATATTTCCCTTTTCTGATAGTTTCCACTTTCTTCTGAATTCACACATCATCATTTTGAGCATCCTTTAAACTTTCCAAAATAGACGGTTGAACAATCATTTGTGAAAGGATTGATGATGTTCCCTTATTTATGATTCCCATGTCTATCTTCATTAAATCTAAGAAGATTGGATCCTTTTTAATTCTCATCAATGATAGATTTGTTGATTCCTTTCTACTTAGAGCATCCGATACCTTGTTTACTTTCCCAGGGTGTTAATGGATTGAGCAGTCATAGTCTTTGATCAGCTCTAGTCATATTCGTTGGTGCATATTTGACTCTTTCTGTGTGAATATATATACTTGAGGATTTTGTGATCCGTGTATATTTCATACTTCTCCCCAAAGAGGTAATGTTAATAAAATTTTAAAGTGAAGATTACTGTATCCAACTCTAGATCATATGTTGGATATTGTTTCTCATGAACTTTCAATTTCCTTGAAGCATAGGCAATGAATTTCTCATTTTTCATCAACACACAGCCCATTCCCTTCTTCGAAGAATCACTAAATACCCCACAAAAAGTTATCCACTTGTGGGTAGTGTGATAACAGGCGTTGGGATAATCCTCATTTTCAACTCCTTAAATCTATCTTCAAATTCATCACACCAAGAAAAATTTAATCCCTTCTGAGTTAGCTTGGAAGGATGGTTGGACAATCATGAGAAATTTCTCAAAAATTAGCGATAATATCTAGCTAACCCCAGGAAGCTACGAATATCTATTATCGATGTTGGCCTCGAACATCCCTCAATTGCTTCTGTATTGTAGGGATCCACAAATATCCCATTTCTTGTGATGATATTACCCAATAATGAGACCTCCTTTAACCAAAAATCAAACTTTCTGTACTTTTCATAGAGCTTCTCCTTTCACATGGTCTCTAGTACAACGCATAGATACTATTTATGGTCCTCCTTGGTTTTGGAGTGTATTATAATATCATCTATAAAGAAAACCATGGATTTTCCAAAGTAATCTCTAAAGACTATATAAATCAAGTCCATGAAGATTTTTGAATCATTAGTGAGTCCAAAATGCATTACTATGAATTCAAAGTGCCCATATCTTGTACAAAAAGTAGTATTGAGGATATCCTACTTCTTCACCCTTAATTGATAATATCCTGACCATAGATCCACCTTGGAGAAGTATTGTGCTCCACTAAGCTTATCAAACAAGTCATCAATTCGTGGAATATGATACTTTTTCTTTATCATGACTTTGTTGAGATCACAATAATCAATGAAAAATCACATTTACCCATCCTTCTTCTTAATGAAGAGGACTAGTGCACCCCATGGTGAAGCACTTGGGCGTATAAACCCTTTATCCAGATTCTCATGTAGTTGTTTCCTTAGTTCCTCAATCCCCACAACAACCATTCTATATGGAGTCTTGGAAATTGGAAATGACCCAGGTATAAGATCAATTGAGAATTCAACATATCTTTTATGAGGAAGACCAGACAATTCCTCTGGAAACACTTCAGTGAATTCCCTCACAATAGGCATGTCTTCAAGGATGGTTTCTTATTTAGGCTCAATCATCTAAGAAAGATACATATGCTCATAGGGAAGTAATATCCATGCTTGAGATGATGGTTCTAAAGAAGATCCATACTTCTCCTTGCACTTGTATAAAATTAGGGATCGATTCTCCATAGGGAGAGTGATTTTCTCTCAAGTAAATTTATATTGGCTCTATATAGGGAAATCCAATCCATGCTAATAATTGCATCAAATTCTACCGAAGGGATTATGATGTGGTTTTATGGGAAGTTCAATCCACAAATTATGACAGAGGAGGAGTTATATTCATGGGATGAAATGATTTCCCCATTTTTCGTTCTTACTGACTTCTTTACGTCCATGATTTGTGGCGGTGTTTGGATTATTCTACTAAACTTTTGGGATACAAAAGAATGCATAGAACTAGAATCAAAAAGTACATTCTCTATTCTTGAATGAATAACTTGTGTACCTATCACCACTTTGTTGTCAAGGTTCACTTCTATAGTAGTTATGGAAAAAGATCTCCCTTGCTTCCTTAGAGATTGTTGGTTGCCTATGAAAACCCATGGATTAGGGAACTAGTTTTCAAAGTGCCTTGGTTATTTGTAGTTTAAGAAATGAAAAATGTGTTGAGGGTCGAATTAAGCATTCCTCTCCTCTCTTACAGCCGCAAATTTTTCTTGTCGGCAGTTAATGGCCAGGTGCCCTTCTCTTCCACACCTAAAGCATTTCCTTATCTCCTTCAGGTAATTTCTGGGGTTCTTCATTACACACCTTTGGCAAGTGGGGTGCTGGATTTTCTTAGCACCATTGGAATTATACATCAGAATGCCAGAATTGAAGTCTACCTTATGCTTGTTATCTCCATGATACCCTTGAGATTCACTGATCTCCATTTTGAATTTGAGGGCACATCATAAAATTTCATCATAGCTCTCGAAGTCACAGATTGCTTGGGATTTCTGTAAGCTAGGTTTTATCCCACCAAAGAAGTGGTAAAGCTTTCATTCCAGGGTAATGAAAAATCTATAGGTGTATCGTGCATTCCTTGTGAATTTTTCCTCATACGCTCTAAGAGAATCATCGTCCTTTTGATTGAGGGAAAGTAAGTCCCATTACATCTTAAGTTAGAGGGTGCACGGAAAATATTTATCAAAAAACATTTTCTGGAAATCCTTCCATTCGAATTCCTCAATCTCTTCCTCAAGCTTCATATTTTTGATCAATGTCCACCATTGATTAGCTTCAACCTCTATACGATAAGCAGCCATATGATCCTTCTCTTGTTTGTAACATTGAAGTATAGAGAATATCTTTTCAATGGAATTGATCAATTGTTTGGAAATTGAGGGATCAAATGATACCTTAAAAGTAGGAGGCCTTTATCTCATGAATCTCTCGATTGGGACTTGTACTTTCTTGGGAGGGGGGGGGGGGGGTTAACCATTTCTCTTGACCCATGTTTCTATTGAAAACTTGAGTTAACTGACAGAGTATCAGGACAAAGTTTGCGAATCTTTATCCCATCGAATTGGGAATCTCATTAGAATAGTCATTACATTGATATTCACATCAGTTGTTAGCCTGAGTCCTCCTATTACCTGCCATTGGCTGGAATAAGAGGAAAGTTAGGGGTAACACAAAAAAGGGGAATACAAAGACAAAAAGGGATAAATTATAAATTAAACTTATTTCCTTAAGTTATGAATTCCTAGGCTTCAATCTATGTTATCCATGATCTAATTCCCAACACATATTCTTAAGGGAATTTTTTAATTACCTTAATAGTGGTTCATACTAAGATTATGAATTTAACAAAGCATATCCTTTGGGAGTGTCATAACCAAGATTACTGCAAGGCCCATTTTTTACACCGGTTCCCATTCGAGTCTAGCTCAATGCAGTTTTTTTTTTGTGTTTTACCCCTAGATACTTCTGTTCTAGTGTTGCCTCTACCTATTCATATCCAAACATGGATTTATTTTCCTGATAAACCACTTACTCAATACTCACCAAAATTTAGGGATGTTTTTTATTATACTTAGTCTTATCACTAAGGCTTTTACTAGGGTTTTCTAATCATAATCCCAAAAATTACTAAACCTCCCTTTGATACCAACTATAAAAAACCTTCTATTTATTACAAAATTAAACATTATTTATTACATAAAAATGTATTTAAGACAACTTTGAGGATCAAGAGGTCCAGTGTCTTGGGAAATTATTAAAATTACATAACAACTTAGAACATAAAACACAACATCTTTATTGAAAACTTCTTTTATAGGACCACAACATTCCTTCATACTTAGAATTTAATCTTATAACCCAAGGACATGAATAAAAAAGGGTTAAGCTATAAATCCCAGTAAGGTAGTAAACAAGGCATAACATGAAGAATACAATACATGTTAGAAAATATTCATATCAATGGAGCATAAGAAAAACATGAACATAAAGGCATGATATACCTTGATTATCATATCATGGAAATGTTGAAATAAGATTTAACATGATATTATAATGATCCAAGGACCATTGAACATGGAGCATGAGTAAACCATCATTGAAATTTAATTATCATGAGTAATCCCTCATTAAACTTGAAATATCATGATACTAATCTTTACCCAATGCATTGGAGCGCTATTAGGGCGCACCCTTCTAAATCATTTCATTTCATGCATAAGTGTGCCACATGGATCATATAACATCATCATTTAGTTCATGATAAAGTAATTTGGAATTAATAAATAAAACAATATAATAAATAAGTAAATGTGCATAAATGTGAATACCCTTGATAGAGAAATGAGTATGGTATTGACTACACAATGACTTTGGCTTGGAAAATCGTGGTGCAATTTTGGCAGCATAACGACATTACATAAGAATTAATAAAAATAGTTGATGGGAGAGAAAGGGGTATATCATAATAGTTACATGAAATGGAAATTAATGGGGTCATATAGATACATTTCCCAATGTATTTAATGGAATTTAGATGCATAACACCAAATAATTTCTTGAATGTAAATGAGGAGAGAGAAATCCCTTATGGAATTTCGGCATGGTAACATGTGTACATGGGAGGAACTAATGAGAGATAAAGGGGTCTATCATCATTAAAAAATAAGGAGGAAAGTATAGGTGAGGTTATAAATCATACCTCAACATTTTTAACTGAAAATAAAAGTGCATAAAAATATAAATAAATTTGGACAAAAACGAGTAAGGAAGAAATCCCTTACTTGGAAGTGTGATCCCAAAGGCTTGGGAGAGGCTTGAGAGAGGATTATTGGGAGTTTGGGGTGACTTGGGAGGATTATATAGATATTAGGTAAGATTTTTGTGGAGATATAAATGTTTTTAGTGAAGAGTAAGTGGGATCGTGGGTGGGTTTATATATGAAAAGAGAGGAAATTATTTATTATTTAGGTTTTGGACACTACACATTAATCTAATCAAAATCCCAAACCAACCCATATTTTTTGACCATGGTTTTTTCCAAAAGGGAGTGGAAGAAATTATTTTATAATTTAAATGACATAAATTATTAAAATATTAGGATTTCTTATGTGGAGGTGAGTCACACTCTCAAGGAAATCATTTTAAAAAGTTAAAATGTTTTATAAGTCTTGGAGGGTCCACTAAAGTTTTGTAAAATAAATAAAAAAACCTAAAATCACATTATTTTAATGGTAAAACATATATTGTCCGAAAAAACATTTATAGTATTTTATTACATCACTATTTGGTCATTATGATTTCATAAAACACATTATATAATTAATCGGTATTTAATTTTTACTCAAAAATTTGACTGTCTCAGAAAATTATGAAAAATTCACCAAAGGATAATTTCTACATCCTGATTCCAGAAATAATATTAATTTTATCTAAATTATTTTCTAAATATGTGAATTTTTAATTTTAAAATAAAAACTGACATGTATTGAAAATTCATGGGTTTTGACAACAAAAACTTTCAAACCTAAATGAAAATCACAATTGTATTTATTAAAATTATATGATCATTTATATATAATAAAAATTAATTTAGTGATAATATTTTATTAAAATATTATTTAATTAAAAAATCCATTAAATCTTAAAAATAGATTTCCCAGTTGAATACTAACTAAAAATAATAATTGTGCTTTAAAAACTATTTACTAAGTAATAATAATAAAATGAATGTATATTCTTTATTCTATAAAAAATAATGAACATAATCATATTAATAGGGTCTTGTTACATAACCCCTTATAACACCCACATATGACCTAAGGGTAAGGTGTGCAATGGTGAAAGACTCTTGGTGTGGCTCAAATAGCATCTCTCAGGTGGTAATTTCTACCAACTTCTACTTCTCTCGCAGGAACTTCTGTTCGAGCTTAATTTGTCAAAGATCATCCTTGGATTAGTCAAGAGAGAAGCCAAGTGACACCATCTCATTTCTGAGCTCTGAGAAATGGGCTTCGTATTGAGTAATTCTATTAGATGAGACCATCGATCTATATTTATTCTAATCAATTGATCATTTTTCAACATCTATATTAGAAATGGTAATAATTATTAATTGTATTTTAAAATCTAAAAACATAAAACTAAGGAATTTAATATTTTATATAAAAATTTTACATAATAAGACATTTAATTAGATCAAGAGGAATTTTCATTAATAAATGTTTGGTTCATTAAAAATTTTTATTATATAAACAACGTAGTAGAACCTATAAAGCCCATGAATTATTTGAATTTTTATTATTAAAACACTTATTTTTTTAATATAAGAATACACATATCATCAATCCTTATTATTTTTTAAATTTATTCATCAAGGGAGATAATTCACTCCCTGTCGCAATCAATGTTCTTAGTAAACCAATGGGTTTTTAAAAATGGATAAGTATTTTGGTATATATAATAAGATTTCACAATGAAAAAATATAAAAAAAAGTACTTATTGATGTACATATTATATTCACATAAATTACTGGAGGATAATGGTAGAAAATTATAAATCATATCATTAAATAAATAAAGAGTATGCGTATATCAAAAACTAGAAATTATTCAAGTCTTGAGAGGTTAAGTACAATTCTAAAAGAATAAAGGTTGAAAAGATTCTAAACTTGTTTTAGATTTGGATGAATATAATAGAATTTTGATGGAGAAAGAGATGGATTCAAATGATACCATTGCAGGAATGAATATAAATGTAAAGGAACAACATGATATAGTTGAATAAATGTTTTATGAGATGAATTTCAGAATGAAAATTGAAAACTCCATTGAGCCTCATTGACTATATTAAAATAATAGTGTAAAGAATTGAAAATAATTGTAAACAAGAGAAAGACTTATGGCTTAGATAATTTATATAGTCAACTGATGGAGAATGATTTGAGGATTGATATTTTTAAGAGATATATTAATATTTTGAATGATATTTAATCTATAATTTTTTGAGCATGTACTTTTTGAGTTAAACAACAAAAAATATAACCTTTTCACCTAAATTAAGTTCCTACCTATTTCAATTTAATTGGAATCTAGGGTCAGAGAATCCTAAAACCAAAAATGTGTTAGACACCATGCACATGGACTTTGTGCATATGCATTTATAAAGAAACAATAGGAAAAAAGAGACCACATGGGTAATAAAAACTAAGAGGTGTGGGGTGGGAATTACATTACCAATTAAAGGTGACACTCACACTTGTAAAACAAGTTCAGAACATCATACCATTGAATTTGAGGTTTGATTTGTCAAAAACGATCAACTTTGGATATAACAGATCCATGGTTCTGTGAGATCTTGAGTGAGGTTCATGGAGTACGCAATTTTAGGATTCCTCTATAAAGGGGTATAAGTATTTTATCAGTTCTTACAAAAAATATTTGATAAAAATATATTTTTTCAATTCTAAAAACAAAAGCACTAATAAATAATACTTTTATCAGTGCTAAAAAAGAAATCATAAAAGTTTTATTTACTAGCGCTTATATTTTGGAACTGATAAATACTACTTTTGTTAGTAATTTTTCACAATAATAAATTATAACTGTAATAAATGCTAAAAAAAGAGATGAACAAAGTAAGAAATGAAAAAATAAATTAAAAATGAATAAAAATTACATAAATAATAAAATTATAAAAAATGACATATACTAACTATTTAAATTACAAAAAATATTTAAAAATTAATGTAAATGAATTAATTATATGAATTTAAAACATATTGGAAACATTAAAATTTAGTAATAAATATTAAATAAGGCCATTCGAGCACAATTGGATTTTATAAGGTGGATCAGGAGCACCTGTATAGAATCCTACAAAGAAATTAGGGTTCCTATTTGTCCATGGCTATTCTACACTATTTGTGATTTTATATTCTTCCTTTGGATATAATTTCATCAATGTATCAACCTACATAGTTGGCCATTCATGAGATTCCTTAGACTCCCACCTATACAACTAAAGTTTCAAAAGCAGCTACGAAGCTAATTGGAGTTGTGGTCTACAATCATCCGACTTCAGATAAGATGAATTTGGTGGCTGGGTCGAATGATGCTTCATAACGTCTTAAGAATTATGATAAAAACATCAATATTTAGGTGAGGTTTTCAATAGTTTTAGTTATGCACCCCTGAGTTATGATGGTTTTCTATGAGATTCTCATTTAGGTGTTTCATTCAAGGAGGCAGCCTTGAGAAATCTGGATGATGGTAAATCATTGGAATTTATAAATCAAAAATTATTTTCTTCTTTCATCGATTATTATTCGAGTAGGGTTTTTAATAAGTGACACTACTCATGTTATGGAGAGACAAGAATTAGTCTTAGAGAGGCTTGAAATGAGTCATAATTACATCATTGATCAAGTTGTTCTTCAAAGGGTGTAAAGTCGTGGAGATTGGAGGATCTGATGAATAGGTTATCCTCTGTCTAGGGCTTCTAAAACTAGAAATGTATTCCAGTGGGGAATGGATTATATCACATTATGTTTCTATGTGTCGAATTTAATAAAATGGAATAGGGCTTCAACATGGTTTTTATGAATCCAAATACTCTTACTCTTCAAGAGTGTAATTTTGGTTTTAACCCCTACTAGTGCAGAAACTCCTTTTCACCAGTTTAGGTTAAAATTAATTTTTTAATTGGATTATGTGGTATCCATTTTTTTATATTTCTTCTACAATAGGTTTAAAAATTAATATGGAAAAAAATAAATATAGGTTTGGATATTTTTCAAGTGTTCTTATGGAAGTTGATTTAAGCTCAATAGTAAAAAAAAAGGTTCTATTATCCATTGAGAATGATGAATTGAACATTCATATTGAATATGAAAAGATTCCTTATTATTTCTATGATTCCATTACAATTTTATATTCATTAGAAAATTTTTGGAGATCCATTATTTTCTTAACTTTCTCTATTAGGGGGAATGATGAATATGTTTTCAAGAAAAGAAAATGCAAGCACATTTGAATAGGATATGTGTAACAAGTTGAGAAGGGTCTATAACAGCTACAAACTGATTCCTCAAGGAATCAAAAGTGTGGAAAGTAGAGAGGTATTATTAAGTGATAATGTTAAGTCTCCTGGCATGATATAGGTTGTTAATATGGTAAGATATGCTCTTCTATACTCTGATTTCTTAGAACATGAATAGAAAAATGTAATGGGTGTGACTAGAATCAGTAGGGAAAATATGTTTTGTATGATTCAACAAACATAGGGTTGTGATATATAGATTTTCAACACTTCTGGTAGTGTTGGTCCCTCTCTTTCTAATCAAATAGAGAGGAAAGGGCAACATGCAAGGGATGAAGCTCAACAAGGTGCAGAGCTACAAGAGTAAGCAAATGAGGATCTTATTTTGTGTGTCGCACAAGAGGATTCTCCTTCATAGCCTAAAGGAAAAGACTATATGGTGCAGCCAATGGAAATGGATTTCTGAGGACATGCTTCAAAAGATGGTGGGTTTATGAAATATTATATTTAGAAGGATATGAATTATCATCAACATATTCAAAAATTAATCTTCTTCTCAGGAATTGGGAAGTGGTGTGATGTTTCTAATGATAGAAGTAATAAAGAGCGGCATATGGTTTTACTAGAAACCACTCATCTCAGGCCTTTAGGTAGTGGTGTTTATTTTAAGGATGATGTCATTGGGGGAAGGAGTGATCCTCAAAAAATAAGACAATAAAAGTATTATTCCAATATTATAAGTAATGTGTTTAACAAATCATATTCTAAGGATTTAAACATCAAGTACAACCCTGAGCATGAAAGGTCTAAGGCATGGATTATTATGATTCCTAACCATATTATATAACAATCAGAGTGGGAAACCACTGATGAATATGATTATAACTATGTGAATGGTATTTCTTATTATGATTACTAATATGTTTTTTTGGATGAGGGAAAGTCTCTTTTTCTGACCCCATCCATTTCACTTTTTTCATATTCTTTCTTTTAATAAATGGTCTGGAGCTTTGCTTCTCACTAGATCTTTTCGAAAAAAAATTAAAATAAATTAAATATAAATATGGAATATATTAAAAATTAATAAATAATACAGGATGAATGAATACTATATCTAGATAAATTTAAAAAAGTATTTAAAAAATTGAATTCATTACCTTAATTACATAACATACAACACATAAAAAGGAATAAAAAATCATATTAATTATATAAATAAAAAAATTGTTAAAAATGTAAAATATTAACTATTTTAATTATATAATTATTAAAAAATGCATTTAAATAAATACATAATATAAATTTCAAACATATTATGTTGTCAAAACACAATAAAAATGAGTAAATATTATTCACATGAATTACGAATATAATAGAAATACTAAAACATAGAAAATAAATATGTGTAAATAAATATTAGAATATGATTAAATTCCAAAAAATATCAAAATTAATAAATATTAAAAATAAATAAATAATATTTACTAAATGAGTATTAAAAATTGTTAAATAAAATTTTATAGATAATAACACTATTTAAAAAAATGAATTTTTAAGATTAACTATATGAATTTTGAATGCATACAATTTAAGTATATTTTTTGGTTGTTCTTTGGGCAAGGTGAAGGGGTCGATGTAGTGGGCGGCTAACAGAGGGGGAAACATAAATAAGTTCAATAGATAGTAGGATGATGTGATTTAGGGGGCACAGGTTGGTGGGACCAGGCTACTAGCAGCGGAGGAGACATGGTTGAGCATGGGTAGTACACATCAGATGGCGCAAGGTGGTGGGACCGAACGACAGATAGGGAAGGTGATGGGGGAAGATCTCCGGCGTTGTCAGGGTGGTTCACATCAAGCGGTGAGGCCAAGCAGATGGAAACAGATGCGATGTGTGCAAGTTAGGATTTTGACAAGGCAATGCACATCAGGCGGCACATGGCGATAGGGTAGAGAATAGGTAAAGGCAAGGTGGAAGATTCTTGCTGCATGAGCAACGACAGATGCATCATGAGCCTTAAGGCCATCACTCAGGGTTTAATGCCCACCAGGCCTATAATGGTCATGTGAAAAGACCCCTTTGTCGAGAATAACAAGAGGGAGTGTCTTTGTTCAATAAAATAAATGCAGAATTCCACACTACCAGTTAAAAAAATAATTATATAAATTTCAATCACTTTAAAAATAATACAACTTAATAAATAAAATTGAATAAATATTAATCATAAAAGTAAAAAAAATTATTATTTTTAGAACTTAGTAAATAATTATGTATACATAAATGTTAAAAGATGAATAAATTTTTAAAATATAAAAAATAAATAAATATTAAAAATGTATAAATAATATGAAATAAAAGAATATAAAAAATGATTAAATAAAATTGAATAAATTAGAGAAATATTTGAAAATGATAATTCGTAAGATTAATTACATGAATTACGACACATAAAAAAGAATACAAATAAAAAAATAAAAAATATTAATTATATATATAACAAAACTATTAAAAATGAATTATATTGACTAGACAAAAATATTAATAATTAAATAAAATTATATTATATTATACAATCACACATACAAATATTCAGAATGAATAAATTAAAATAAATTTGATTACATGATTTTATTAATTATTTAAAAAATATGAAGAAATAGTTAAATAATATTTTCTTTTATATAATAAAAAATGCAGGTAATATAATTACATAATTAATTAATGATTAAATTAAATTAAACATGATCTTATTCTTTAATAATATAAAATTAAATTAAATTGAACATTATTATTAAAAATGACATTCCATTCAAAATGAATAAAATTAAAAAAAATAAAAAAGAAAATAAGTAGGGGTAAACAAAAGTTATGTAAGTGTAAAACAAAGTTATATAAGGGTAAAATAATATTATGTAAGGTTAAACTGATGTTAATTAAGGGTATATAAAAGTTATGTAATGGTAAATAGAAACTTGTACATGTTATTTAAGTGGAAATAAAAAGTATGTAAGTGTAAAACATATTAAGAATGGATAAACTAATGTTATGTAAGGGTAAATAAAAGTTTATTAAGGGTAAAACAAAGTTATGTATGGGTAAAATAAAGTCATATAAGGGTAAATAATGTTAATTTAGGGTAAAACAATGTAATGTAAGGGTAAATAGAAACTTATAAAAGTTTAGTTAGGGTAATGTAAAGATATGTAAGGGTAAAACAAAGTTAAGAAATGAAACACTAAAGTAATGTATGGTAAATCGAGGTTAGGTAAGGGTAAATAAAATTCATGTAAGGGTAAACTAATGTTATGTAGGGGTAAAAAAAAGTTAAGTAAGGGTAAAACAATGTAATGTAATAGTAAAGAGAAAATTACATTGGTTATGTAAAGGTAAACAAAATTTATATAGGGGTAAAACAAAGTTTAGAATGGTTAAACTAAATTTATTAAGGGTATAAAGATTTGGTATGGGTAAAGTAAAGTTATGTAAGGGTAAAAAAAGTTAAGTATGAGTAAAACAAAGTTTTATAATGATAAACTAAAGTTATATAAGTGTAAAAAAAGTTAAGAAAGTGTAAAATAGAGTTATATAAGGGTAAATAGAAACTTGTATAGGTTTATTAAGTGTAAAATAACATTATGTAAGGGTAAAAAAAGTTAAGTATGGGTAAATTAAGTTATTTAATGGTAAATGGAAGTAAATTAAGGGTAAAAAAAATTTATATAAGGGTAAACTAAAGGTATGTAATGGTAAACACAAGTTATATAAGGGTAAAACAAAGTCATATAAGGGTAAATAGAAACATGTATATGTTAAGTAAGGGTTATCAAAAGTTAATTAAGTTTAAAAAATGTTCTATAAGGGTAAATAAAAACTTGTACATGTTAAGTAAGGGAAAATATACACATGTCACATACTTATACATACACAAAATCACATGTCATATACAAACATACAGATACACATACACATAAACTTACCCATAAACATGAATGTACACCCACACACACACACACACATATTCATATATAAATATGTACACACACATACATGTACACACACACAAACACACACACATATATATACAAAACACACACACTCACACAACACAACATAACACATTCATACACACACAACAAAATACATGCATGTGCATATAAAAATATACACATACATCTATATACATACACATGCTTATATATACATACAAGTACATGTATGCATATTTCAAAATATTTAATTGGAATATATATATAAATTAAAATATGAGTCACACATTTAAATTAATATATTATTATTATATAACTAATTAATTAATTATTTATATATCATATTTACATTTAAAATATTCACATTTTTTTATTAATGTATATAAATATAATATTAAATTTTTTTATTGACTAATATAAATATAATAATATGTTATATATAAAATTATGAAAATAATCTTGATAATAATTTTTTTATTAAAATTTATAAAATCATCTTTATATATTATATTTACATCTACATACTTATTGTAATATAAATATTATTTTAAAATATATAACTAAGTGTATACAAATAAAATTATTCACTGCGACCTTTAATAACACTTTTTTATGCTGTTAAAGATAGATATTTTATTAACACAAAGAAAAGCGTTGATAAAATGACACCTTTATCAGTGGAAGAAATAAATAACAAAGGGTTCTCTTTTATCAATGATATTTCTTTATTGCTTATAAAATTTACCTTTATAAGCTATTTTTTAGAGTTGATAATAGTTCACCCTTTATTAGTGCTTTTTTTGGAACTGATAATAGGCAACACTAAAAATCATGTGACATGTAGTTATGATTTATTAAACACAATATCATGTAATTTATTCAAACACTATCCCACATAACTCAAGTGATATCACTTTTTAGAGTTTAATAAAATCAATCGGTTATTATATATATTTATATCCATTGTATTATGTATATAATATTCATTATAATTAAGAATAATTACAACATGAGTCTTGGAAGTCAAACATAATCAACTAATATATTTCCTTCCATGTACTACAACATTGAACTTTACCTTATCATAATTAAAATTGAAGAGATTTATATACAATTTTTCCTGAGGTAATGAATTTATTAAAGGCTATACATATTAGAATCATTCAATTCAATCATGTATTCTTATTAAAAAACATTCAACATGGTCAATTTTTTAAGTAAAAGTGTCAAATTTTAATAAAAATAATAGTGAATACATACAATGAAACTTACTTAGTAATAATCTTCATATATCCAACTTATAAGATTAATGTCTTGGGAAACAACCCTTTCATCAAAAGGCCAACAATCATAATATTTTTGTTAACTTGTTCAATTGGAAACATATGTTTCCGAACTATCTCCTTAACTAAAAAGTACTTTAATTCCATGTGTTTGAAAACATTTGAAAATTGTTCATTCTTTGAAAGGAATACTATTAAAGAATTGTGATAATAAATTTTTAAGGGCTTGGGGATAATGTCAACTATCCCATATCCTAAAATAAAGTTCCACAACCACAAAACCTAAATTATAGCCTCAATACATGATAAAAATTTAGATTACATGGTCAAATAAGCTGTAATTGATTTCTTAAAAATATCCCCTGATATTTCTCTTTTGGATAGAATATACATATAGAAAAAAATCATAATTTCTTATAATAACACAACTGGAGAAGTTTTAATAAGTGTATATAATCCCTATAAGATGATTGTATCTTTTATAGGTATCCATGCATACCTAGTATGAAAATACTGGCTACCTGGTGGATCAATACATAATAAGTATAATGCATTGGACACCTGGTAGCCCTTAGTAGGGATAAGGCCCCACTGAGATCTTTCCTGGGTACACATTTTCACCCAATTAGGTACAAAGTTTCCCTCTACAGCCACTGATATGCATCATCTATCCTCTTGAACCCCCAAAAAATTCTATGAGACACCTCTTCCTAATATACCACCTCAGACACATCCCCTCCGCAATTTTAAACACATCCACTAATGAAAATTATTGATACAAATTGAAAAAATCAAAACAAACCCTGATTCCACATCCATTGAAACCTAATTTTCTATAATTCCACTGACATGAAATTGTAAAGGTCATTACCACATCCCCAAATAAATAGTTTTAATTTTTGATAAGTCCTCATGTGTATCTCTTATGAATAGAAAATATTGCTAATATCAGATTCATGCTCAAAAACCATATCACTAACTAGTTTAGTCATGTCAATCCAATACCCAAACTAGTGAAACTACCAAAAAATCGGATACCTCCTACTCTATCTCATCATAAATGTTTTTTTTCCTTTATAAACATGATGGTAATTCAATCAATGTTTTTTGTTTCATAAAAAAAACTGAGGATTGATTTGTGTATATGTAGATTAATGGGGGTATTGCAGTGTTTCTAATATTACACATTGGTGACATAATTATTATTATAAATTACATAAAAAAATTACACTCCATAAATATTTGGTTGGGAAAATTATTATACATTAAATACATGGGTGAAGTATCCTATGTACAAGGTATGAAGATCTACAGAGAATGATCTAATAGGTTTGTTGGAATCAGTTGGAACACATACATTAGAACCATGTAAAAGCAGTTTAACATAGAGAAACCCTAAAAATGGTCCTTAATACTATTTCATGGGATGGATTATAGAATAATTTAGGATTATTATAATTAATGAGAAAGGATATATCAAATTACTAATGTTTCCACCATAGGCACTATTAAGTATGTTATGTTGTGTACTCGACCTGATGTCGCCTTTGGTATTATAATAACCAATAGATACCAATCCTATCTGGGTGGGAATAACTAGATTGTTATTAAGAACATACTTAATTACTTGAGAATAAATAAATATGTGTTCTTGTATTTGTAGGATAGTATTATCTATGTGTAAAGGGTCACAAAGATGTGAGTTTCTAACCCAATAGAGGAAACATGAGATCATAATCTAGTTTTTTATTTTTTTCTAAATGGTGGAGCTAATAGTTGGAATATTTTCAAACAATCCATCATATAAAACTCGACAATAGAGGTAGATTAAATCATTGATTCAATTACATCAAAGGAAAATGTTTTTATTTGGAGGTTTATTTCTAATTTTGAGGTGGTTATTATCATCAAGATAGTAATTGAGCATTAGTATGGAAATAATGGATCCATTAATCTGGATAATGAACCCCAATATCACCAAAGGAGCAAATAAATCCATCATAAATACCATATCATATGATATATCATTGTGAGGGGTGATGTAATTATTAGCTGTGTGGATACAGACTATGATGCAGAAGGTCCATTTATGAAACCATTATCTTAGTAGAAGCATAAGGGTCATATTATATCTCTTGGTATATGATATATATAAGATTTATATAATGATTATATAAATTATTATGATTTTATAATAAATAAAACCTCAGTTTATCATTTATTCATGGGTGATGTAGTCTATTTTATATAAATATTTGAATGATAATATACTATCAAAGTACAAATTTGATTTATCCATAATCGATGATCTTTTGGAGTTGGTGCCCTATAACAAACTTATGTGTACTTTATTATAACCCTTTTTCACTATTTTTAATTTTAATATACTATTTATCAAATCATGATTTTTATTCTACGCAATATATTATGTGATATTTTCCTATGAGTAGTTGTCATAATGAAAGGTCATAGGAGTCCCCTATTATAATTAGAACCCATATATTCCATGATAGTATTCTTAAATATATGTTATATAGGTGGATTAAATAATTTTAAGGACACAAATGATACATGCTATCAGGGGTGGAGACTCATAGGAATTTGAGGCACCTTATCATGGTGTATGACCTTGTGAATATTTAGCATAGGATATTATGAGAACAAGACCTACAAGTAGTAAATTCACATTTATATGGTTCATTTAATGTCCCTATCTACATACATGTGTATTGATCCTTAGAGTTTATGATTATTATTAATTAGTTTTAAAAGTAACATACTTTTATGTATTGATGAAAACCAAGACAACACATGTTTTTTGTGAGGCAGGATATGTTGGGTGCATCACGAGTAATATTTCATTAAAGAATAATATGATAACGGATTTTTCCATTCTGTTATACAACGAAAGTTGATATCTTAGGCCCTTTGATGTAAATTATATAGCCTAAATAAATATGTGTCCATGGTGTACTGTAGGTAATTTCTATTTCAAAAAAAGTCAAAGAAAGATAAATTGAGTACATAGGTTGATGGTACTAGCATGCAACCTTATAGATCAGAGAAATCATCATAAATGAATTATATTGCATGGTAAGTGTTTGTATGAGGTATTATGTCATTGAATCATTAACTTGTTTATTTATATCTATATTTTCATGTTTCTATATGCTAATCTTGGACATTAGACTGATTCACCTTAGACAACTAAGGAAGAGGATTAGAGGGTCACACACTAAGTGTATCCATAATCTCAGTTAAATAATATATTATTATTTATTTTTTAATAAGTTGAATAAATATTATTCCTGCCTATTATTTAATAATTATTCATATTTTCTTAATGACCTATATTATGTCCCCAGTTATTCGAGAGAATATTATGTTTATAGAATATTTAATAAATATTTTTTTTGTATTTATTGAATGTAATATTTTTTTGGAGAATAATGAAGTGATATTTATTCATTAAATAAATAGTCATTATTCAATTCCAGATTAATATTGTGAAGGAACAATGGACTTATTTTAATGATCTAGTGAGAAATAATATATATTGAATAATATTTTAATAAATAATAATTAATTTAATTCATAATTTTAGTGCATATCAAGAAAAATTAATAATATTATTATTATAGACATGGGGTTATACAAGGATTACAAAAATAATAAGGGTGTATTTGAAATTATTATTTTTTAACCGAATCATTAAATAAATCCAATTATATTATTTTCTTATTAGAACCAGTTCATTTTTGTGTTGTGAACAACGATATAAAAATAGAATCATCTTAATCACTAGAGATATCCTTCTCCCTGAACACTCTTTAGAATAGAGAGAGATATTATCTACCTTCCACTCTTGATTCTAGAGAGAGATCAATGATAATCCATTAGAATAGATTCTAGGGGTGATCAAAGGTGAATGATTAAAGCATTTGGATATGACATGATAACACCTAGAAATTCATATGGTGGTGTTAATAAGTTCTTGGAACATGTTTTTATTCCCATTGGATGAAATATAATCTTGATTTTTTACAATGTAATTACGGTACGATGTAGATATGTTGTCAGATCCATCAAAAAAGAAAGAATTTATTGAAATTTAATTTTTTAATTGATTAAATTAATTATATGTAAAATGTGATGATCCTTTGCTTTAGTTATGAAGTATATCCATTGTCTACATTCTCTGATTCAATTACATTGATCATGAAATTTATTTTCAAGTAAATCTTAGATTAATCATCGATCATGAAAAAAATAAAAGTTGGGAATAACCCATCATATGCTTCTATTCTGCCCAGTACCTACAAGTGGTGTCAAAGGGAACACATAATTATTTATTATTATTTAAAGATATTTGATTGATTTAAGAACTTATTATTAGTTTTCAAGTCTATTTTAATCATTTATTAATCAAAATTATGATATCTATAAAGGTTCCTAAGAGTCCGTCCAGATAACACAAGAGTACACACCATGTAACCTGGAGGTATACGTTGTGTACTAATTTTTAATGCACTTTTAATTAATTCATAACTAATTCAAGTCATTTGAATTTATTACACACCATGTGTTGACTAGGATAGCCTTGGGAATGGTTAGTTTGAGTACATGTCATGTAACCTCCATACATAATGTGTTGTCCCTTAGTCTCAGATAGGCTGTGTATCCTCTTATATGACCTACATGACTGGTGGCCATATAACTTAGAGACCAAATTGTGTGCATCCCATGTACACAATGTGTACTCTAATATTTTCTATTTCATAGTTAAACTCCATGTCACTAGGCTTGTGAGATAGATAAATAGTGATAATAATACACGTCAGGTAGCTTTTATGAACACACACTTTACTTTAATCAAATTACAAAAAATTAAAAAATTAATTTATTATACTTTGTAAACCTTATCAAAATGTGCTCCATGTGGTCATTAAGTTGAAATTACATTCCATGTGATGTGTTATATATATATATATATATATATAAATGACTAATTAATTTCTGTATAATGTTCAGATTTTCATATTGTGTATAAGTCACATTATATTTATTAATCTACCCACATTGAAGAATAACACAAAGCATAAATACCATGAGTTTTTTTTGGTCAATAAGTTGATAGTACACACCATGAAATTATGTGATAAGTTATGTATTCCACACGGAGTAAGAGTGGAAATTATACGAGTACAATACACATTGGGTAGTTCAGATGGGTACTCAATCAATTGCCTCCATGGTACATTTTTTTAGATAGTTAATTATAAATTTATTTATTTAATTTGTTTAAAATTATGATGGATTATAATCTCAAGGAAATTAAAATGATAATTAACATAAATTAATTGACTAATTAAAGAAAATAATTAATTGATTTGAGTATGATTTATCTTAAATAAGAATGATTAGAATTGAATTATAATTTTATTAAATGTGTAATTCTTTGCATGCATGTGGATGATCATAAGCCTATAATGGACCATTTTATGTGATTGGTTTTATTTAATTTATTATGAAATCAAATTTTTGGATTGTGTGTCATCTATTCTCTTATTATGTAATGGTCTATGTTGCCATGGTTTATTTTGTGTAAACCCCTTAATCGATCCTTTAGTTCTCTCACTTATGTGTGAGTAAGAACATTTGTAAGGGATGGAGATACAATGCTAGTAGAGGTTGTTCAATTTCAGAGCTGAGGTGAATCTAATCGAAGAGATATGCATAGGTGAATGGGTGGAAAGCTGCAACACAAACCATAAATGGTTCATGATGTTTTTCTAGGAGGTCGATGATTAGTTTATTATCCAATATATAAAATAACCATTAGTAAAATCTCATGATCATACCAATTTGTTATTTTATTTCTATCATGTTTCATGATTATTTGAATATTAAATTTTTTTCACGATAACATGAATTAATTATTTAGTAAGCATGAAATATAGAACTAAAATATACCAGATTATGTGTAAATATTATACTATACATGGTTAACAACCTATGTAAATCCACTTAATTTTAAAAATAATGTATTAAAGATAATAATTTGAAATTTACACATAAAAGATAAAATAAGTCAATTATATATATATATATCAAGTGAGTGTAAACTTCAACTACTTCAGTTAAAATCGAACCAAAGTTCAAAGTGATTGACCTACAAAATTTGGGGTGGTTTCAATAATTTAGGATTTCTAACTTGAAGTATTGATTTGACTTAAATAATTTCACATCCAGGGTTTACTTCTAAAGTAATACTTAGAGTAACTTAGAGGAAACTTTGAGTAAATACAATTTAAGGATTTCAATATTAGGGATTCCAGTCAACAAATCAAGGAACTATAAGTTAATGTAGTTAGAATTTGAAATGACTACCTAAAACCATTCAAATTTATTGAATGAACAAATTCAGGGTGATGAAAAGGGTAATATAGATTCTTTCCACTTGAATATCCAAGAAACATGATATTATGAAGCCAATAGAGAAGGATGTTGGGTTTTAATAAAATAGTGAGATATTAATAAATATAACATTTATTTATTATTTCAAAAGATTATCAGATAAAGTACTAAAACATGGCTCATCTTCTTTTTAGAAACAAAAATAATAATGATTTTAAGAATATCAATTTGATCCATACTTGAGAAGGGTAAAATTATCACCAGCACAAATTTATAGTAGTGGAAAAGGAACTTTCGGGTTATCCTACAGCATGAATGGAGATTGTATGTTCTAGAAGAACATATTTCTAAGGAACATGGTAATGAGGCTAGTGAGTAAGAGCTGACTCTCTATGAGAAATATTTTAACGATGCTATAAATGTTCAGTGATTCTTGCTACCATCCAAGGCCAGTGATATTTTGAAGCATCATGAGGATATAGATGTGTATAGAATGATGTCTTACCTATAGTATCTCTATCAAGAGAAGGTGATACAATAGATATTTGAGATCTCCAATGCTTTGTTTACAACTATTCATGGAGATTTGGTGCCAAATGGGCCTCATGTAGTCAAAATTATTGGCTAAATCGAATTCTTATACATATTAAGGATTAAATTCCAAGATGAGTTAAAAATATATCACTTAAATTTATCACTACCCAAGAACTTATCTAGTTTTATTGTTAATTATGACTTGATAAATAATGAGAAGAGTATTTCAAAAATTCATACTCTGATTCTTCATGTGGGTCAGAAAATAGGGAATGAAAAACCCATGGACCCTTTGGTGAATAAGAAAATGAAGAGAAAGGCATAGGGTCCTAATAATAAAAAATAAATATAAAGCTCCTGAGAACTGTCCTTAAAAAATAGGATTATCTAGAGAAATATATGGAAAAGGAGGTAGTATGTTTTGAATATGGAAGATATTGATAGTGGAATAAGAATTTTGCAACACCCCGACCCCAGTTGCCCAAAGTCGGTGCATTATTTTAATACATTGGCATGGTTACAAGGAATCAAGTCCCGAAGGACCGATTGGTATAATAGACTTGGAAAATAGATTACATTTCATGAATGTTACATTAAACTTCATAACATACAAAAATACATAAATAATCCTTTATGAACTCTATTATTCCCTTGTCTTAACCCTACATATCAACCAGAATACACTTCTTGGAATCCTGGGAAAAATAAAACATAGAAAGGGGTGATCTCAAATGCTCAGTAAGGATAAAAATACAGAGAAAACATTCATAAATAAGCATAAATAGTTAAGGCAATGTATAACTAAAACAAAAGTCTTTTAAACTTGAACTTCAGCATAATATGGAAAAAATAAAATGAAGTAATTCCATTTACTTATTCACATAGATATTCTACTAGTCGAATAATCACATGCAATATCACTAACCACTTTTATAATGATAGAATGCATAATGCCAGACTATCATAACCACATAGTCAAGGCCTTGTGCCACGACTACAAATAAGATTTTGTCAAGGCCGTGTTCCAAGATACTAGTTTGTCTCATGATACCTACCGATGCATCGAGGAGCTATAGCGGGCTCCACTCGTCACTTATTAAGTCCAATACATTCCTCATATGAATAAGTATAAACATAACATAAACATTCATACCAAAACTAGAATATGAAATGTCAATACTTTCTCCATAAACTATGAATGGTATAAAAATAACACATCCACAGTCAAACATATCACAAAACCTTCAATACAACATTTAAGTTTTTTATCATAATAAATCAACTTCAAATAAGCTTAAAATCCATCAAAGGATGTTGACATTGATGAAAATGAACAGTAAAATGATTTGATAAAAATACCCATTTTTCATGAAATCATTTAAAAGTCTCACAATTTATAAAGGAATTCATTTAAAAGATATTTTTTGAATCAAAGTGTCCCATACCACTTTGAAACTTTTGAAAATAATTATCATTTCAAAGCATTCATGTCCATATAAATAAATCCTTAAAAATCATTTTAAAATCATGGACATTAATTAAAAGGGATTAGAAAGACAAATATTTAAAATATTTAAAATAATGTTTTAGTAAAAAGTACCTTAAAAATAATCTCTTTGAAAACCATTCTATGAAATATGGACATGGATAATAAATATGTCCCAGTAGATACTTACATAAAAAAACCTCGGATAATTTAGAGATTGTGAAATTAACCCTTACCAATTTGGAAACATACAAAACATACGCACCATGAAAGAGGTATCATACAATAAATATGTAAATACACATAAATTAAAGTGTATTACACAAAGAATACAATTATGGGTAGTACATACACCACACAAAAGGTAATAGGGGCAATATGGTATGAATCTCACGAGAAGGAGTGAGATGAAAACCCCTTACCTCATGTCCGACTTGACCTGTTCATTATTTAACATCCTGAATAATAAAATAAAGTTAATCTATAATTTATTAAGAACATTTTTCTAGTTTATTATTCCTTTTATTTCACTTATTACCATGTTATAATAATTATGTAATCATTTATGTTAATAACGTTCGTTTTGTCGATATTTGGCACTTGAGTAAAAAATGAACACCTTATAGTTACAAGTTGTTCACATGGTGAAAATAAAATTATATACAGAATGATATTCATGATTTATATATCATATATATCATATATATCATATATAAACAAGTATTTATAATAGTACATATCATTTTGGGGTAAGAATGAAATGTACCGTTCATGGAGACGGTAAGTCGTTCGTACACATGAACGCTACATTCATTTCTATTTCTAATTTTAACGGTCTTAAAAAATAATTATATATAGGTATATTATAATTACAGTATAATATCATATATAATATCATTAAATTCATCCTTTATATGTCCCACATATGGTATTAATGAGTCATATCACTTTGAGGGGGCGGTAGTCCGCACTTCCTCAAATGAAATTATCGCGTTTACTCATAACGAAAAAAATTAAGGTGTGATATAAAATAAAAATATAGAAGCATGAAGAAAAAAAACATAACATATATCATATATAAATACAGTTCCATCATAATGGACACCATGAGAGGTGGTCGAAGGTAATTGAACAATCATCATTCGTGAGGCATTAGTTTTCCATCCACAGAAACATTATGTTCTTCACCCATTAGATGGAGGTGTGTGTAAGTGTCATTAAAATACATCTCATAAAAAATCCTAGTATATTTAGGTTACTGGTTTTGTTATAAAATAAAGTAATAAAAAGAGTTTAGGGGTTGGAGGAGTAAAATACAAGAGAATAAATTAAGAGAAATTGTTACCTTTAATTTGGGTAACTTCCTTTGGTTTGAACCAAAAGGACTCCTTGAAGTGCCTTCTGCCTAAGGTAAGGCTTCTATGAGTAATATAGGGATGTAGGGAGCTTAAATGTCCTTTGTTTGGACGATCCTAAAGGCTTTAGAGGTGAGATGAATTGGTTAGAAGTGGTATCCTTTTATAAGGGGGAGGAGGGGCTCTTTAGGAAAGTGTGAAAATATTATTTTATTATATAATGATATTTAGTTTATAAAGGTCCTAAAAAAATTAGTGTAAAAGATACAATGACTCATGGTCGTAATAAAATCATCAAATAATAATTAGACATGTTTTGGATATTATTTTAATATTTATAATCTAAATTATTTAAATCATTTATTAATGAGGTAAATACTGCATCATTATATTGTCCAAAATAATTTAACTTATTCGATGTCTAAAAATTATAAAAAAATGCAATGATGTAGGAAATATTTTTAGATTTCCATTGAATAGTTATAGTCAAAAATATTACTTATATAACACCATATAAAAATTAATTACTAAAAGGTTTTTGTTTATGTCAATTTTGACTTTACATTAAATTAATTAATCTAAAGTACCATTATCATTCATAAGTGGCTCCATGGGGTCCCAAAATCGACCCAAAGATTCCCATGGTCGGCCATTACTCATAAAATAAGGTTAGGACATGTATGAAGATAATTTTGAATTTTTATAATATTCTTTTTACCTTAAGTTACCCTATTTACCTTTAACCGCGGTAAATAAAAGTAAAAAGTTACTATTCAAAAAAATTATTTTTATCTTATTGAACCACATTTTACTCTTTGATATTAACCGTGTCTCTCAGATTTTCAAAATTCAACTCAAATAAGCGGTAAAATTATGTTTTATGTGAATTTGAAAATTCTCCTATGAGGTGGGTAAAAGACAGTGAAAAGTTCGATAAATTTTTTATATATCTAAAATTATTATAAACTGAATCCAATGAATTAAAATAAACTTATATAAGTATTATGTATCTATTTTGACATAAATGAATTTAAATATAATAAATAATTATTTAAATAAAAATTTGGTTTTAAACTATAACTCAGTGTTTTTCACTATATATCAAAAATTGAAAGTTTTTAGAAAAATACAAAAAATTCACCCTAAGCTAATTTTGATATTCTGAATTCAAAAATGAATTCTATTTTTCCAATTTAAAAACATAGAAGTTTCATTTATTAATTTAAAATTAATTCCCATTGTCAAAACCAAAAGGTGTATTTTTAGGAAATAATAACTATCAAAAGATTGACACTTGTTTATGTCCAATTTCAAAGTGAAATTAATTACAATGACCAGAATTGGATTAAATGGTAAAAATATAATCTATTTATACTTCCAAACCATTAAAATGTATAATTTAACACTATAAATTATTTCTATTAAAAAAGTTGTTTTTAATTAAAATATTGTATTTTTCACTATTCACCCAAATATGAAAGTTATCAGAGAAACACCAAAAATTTATTGAAAATAAATTCTTATGTCATGATTCTAAAGAAGAAGTTTATTTTGTAAAATTGAATATATAAATGTTTCAAATATTTGATTTAAAAAGGGTTCACCATTAAAAAAGGTAAAAGTGCATTTTTTAAAAAATACTTCTTTTATCAGAAAAAAATGAATTAGCTCTTAAATTATGTCTAAGAAACTCATAATATGGATTCTAAAATTATAAGGATTATATAATGTTCAAAATTCAGTTAATACTATTCATAACCACTTTTGAATGGCTAGTTTGGTAATCTGGTGGTGCGCTTGAACTCGGTGTTGCGTGTAGTGGAAGTTATTGAATTACTTTGAAGAAATAAAGTACTATGAAATATTGGGGTGTTACATTCTTCCCTCCTTCAATAAAGTGTGTCCTCGCAATTTGAAATTGTTCTTAGAAAATAAAAGGTTAAAAATAGAAAATACCTTTGTGGGGAAACCCACATTAGAAATTGGGTTAATAAAATTTAGTCTTAATAAGAGGAAAAGAGGAATAAAGAAGTCACCACCAAATTATGATCTCGATTAGGAGAAAATTGGTGGAAATTAGAGACACATAATTGGAGGAAAAATGTAAATATTTATAGGGACTGATTGAGGTCATCAATCACAAACAATTATAGAATGGAGGCCCTCAAAGCCATCAATCTATGATGATTTAAAATATCATCGGTTCTACAAAACATAATGTATTAGGATAGCACATTTTTAGTTTTAATACCACTTAACTAAAGTTTAAGAATTAATTTCTTCATAGAATAAGAGAATAAAAAAACTATACTTGACAAGTAGAGTTCCATCCTTTAACTAAGTCCTACTATAAAATCATCTTTCACTCTAAAAGATAATAGAACTTAAAAAATATATTCTATTTATCCTATTCATATAGGATTAAAAAAATGAATTCATAATTCATCTACTAGACCCTTTAAAAAAACTACATTATTCAATCCAAGACATCACGTGGGTTAGTGGTAGGTGATACTCCCTTGTCACCCTTCGGTTGTGGGTTCAAGTCTCGTGGCCTTGCCGGACGCGACGAGTTGCCGCCCGACCTCCGGGTTGTCCTTTTTATAGAAATCCAAAAATAATCTCAAACTAGACTTATCCAAAATAATTATATCCAAACTCACAGTCCAAAATTTATAGAGAAGTTAAACACAATGAAGATCCTTTTTTCCACGTAATAACATGTGAACACCTTCATCATGTATTCTTCTAAAACACTGTAACATCTTGAATCACCATAAAACCTTATTGATTACATTCATGCTCCCTTATTCATTATAGAATACTGGATTTACTCCTTCTATCCAAATTTTTTTTAAACTCAAACAATGATGGAATATATACAAATCATTAATCAGTTTCAAGGTAGTGAAGAATATCCAATATAATTTATCCAAATCAATCATGTATTATTCCAAAATCACTACCTCGGTATCAAAACCATATTATGGTTTATCTTTCTCTCAACCATATATTTACAAAAAATTTAACCTTCTATTGGGTCACTTTTCTTATTTACACACAATCTGAAGTCCTTAATGAAATAATACTACAGTACAATCCTTATATACTCCATAATTATTATAACCAGTACATCGTTGATACAACACTCAAATAACATAATTCTTTAATAACAACATAAGAACTCTAATCATTCCTCTTCATTTGAGGTAGTATCATAACTTGATTATAATCCAATAACATCATTTGCGGTATACTTTTATGAATAGGACATTGATTTGTGTAGTGTCCTAACGCCTAGCAGATGAAGCATTGTACATTTGAATTTTTTACCCTTGCAATCATGTACTTGGTGTCCTTTTTCTCCACACTTATAAAAAAACTCTCATTCCCTTCAAGTATTTACCAAGGTGATTCATTCCACATTTATCACATATTGGAAAATCCTTCTTTCCCTTATTCCCTTTATCCATCTTTCTTTCTACCATCCTTTTCTTCTCTTGCTTCTCTTCAAAGCCATAGGATTCAGAGAATTCTTTACTGATCATATGATACTATTTATTCATATGATGATAATACATGGGAGACTATTTCCTTTCTAAATGTTGGCTTAATACCATGAATGATATGACCCTTCTTACTCTTTGGATCATACGTATTGTTGGAGTTCTCATTCCTTCTACCGGGTGCCATTTCTAAACAATGGCATACACTAGGTCAATTTATGAATCACAATTCATAATTCCAAACATGTAAAATACCTAGCATAAATTGAATAGTTTATGGATATAGTCCATAATCACAAAAAAAAATTTATTTGAGGAGGCATATAATCATAAACCCTTCATAGTGGTTTGTAAAGAAAATGAGAATTATCCAAAGCATATCCCCCAGGAGTGTCGTAACCAAGAGTGCATCAAGGCCCATTTTTGTGCACCACTTCCCGTTCGAGTCTAGCTCAAAGTGGTGTTTTCGGGTTTTACCCCTAGGTACATTTGTGCCAGAGCCGCCTCTACCTGCTTGTATCTAGATAGGGATGTATTTTCTTGGAAAACTCCCAAAATCTCTACATTACCAAAATTATAGGAAGTCCTCATATACTAATCCTCAAATTATATCTTAGGTTTATGTTCTCTAATCAGAGTTTATCTAAATCTAGCTTGCAAGGTTATTGCTAAACTTCCTCTGATACCAACTGTAACGCCCAGACCTTAGTTACCAAAAGTCAGTGCATTATTTTAATACATTGGCATGATTACAAGGAATCAAGTCTCGAAGGACCAATCAGTTTAGCAGTTTTGAAAAATAAATTATATACATGAATGTTACATTACACTTCATAACATAAAAAACAACAAAAATAATCTTTTATGAAGGCCATTATTCTCTTGTCTTAACCCTGCATATCAATCACAATACACTTCTTGGAATCCTGGGAAAAATAAAACATAGAAATGGGTGAGCTCAGATGCTTAGTAAGGATAACAATACATTGGAAACATTCATAAATAAGCATAAACATTTAAGGTAATGTATAACTAAAACAAAAGTCTTTTAAAATTGAAATTCAGCATAATATGAAAAAAAATAAAATGAAGTAATGCCATTTACTTATTCATATGGATATTCTACTAGTCGAATAATTACATGCAATATCACTAACCACTTTCATAATGATGGAATACATAATAACAGACTATCATAACCACATAGTCAAGGCCTTGTGCTAAGAATACAAATAAGATTTTGTCAAGGCCTTGTGCCAAGACACTAGTTTGTCTCATGAGACCTACCGATGCATCGAGGAGCTATAGCAGGCTCCACCCTTCACTTATTAAGTCCAATGCATTCCTGATATGAATAGTTTTAAACATAACATAAACATTCCTACCAAAACTAGCATATGAAATGTCAATACTTTCTCCATAAACCATGAATGGTATAAAAATAACACATCCACAGTCAATCATATCACAAAACCTTTAATACAACATGTAAGTTTTGTATCATAATAAATAAACTGTAAATAAGCTTAAAATCCATCAATGGATGTTGACGTAGATGAAAACTAATAGTAAAATGATTCAATAAACATACCCCTTTTTCATGAAATCATTAAAAGTCTCACAATTTATAAATGAAGTCATTTAAAAGATATTTCTGAATCAAAGTGTCCCATACCACTTTGAAACTTTTGAAAAGAATTATCATTTCAAAGCATTCATGTCCTTATAAATAAATCCTTAAAAATCATTTTGAAATCATGGAAATTAATTAAAAGGGATTAGAAAGATATATCTTTAAAATATTTAAAATGATGTTTTAGTAAAAATTCCCTTAAAAATAATCCCTTACAAACCCTTTTATGAAACATGGGCATAGATAATAAATATTTCCCAGTATATACTTACATTAAACAACCTTGGATAAGAAATAGGTTGTGAAATTAACCCTTGGTTCATGTGTTATGGAGGCATGGTGTCCTGGAAGAGAGCACATGGGAGCGGGATGCCCAGTTACACGTTTAGTACCCAGAGCTGTTTTGTTTGTTATTTGTTCTGATCCTTGTTGATATTTTCTACCTTGTGGTTTAATTTTTTTTGAAATGCTTGTTTAGCTTAGCTGTTGGGTGATCAATTCTCTATTCTCTATGTGTTCATATTCAAATGTATGACTATTGGTAAAACCTAACTGCTAATCAGGACACATTAATGTGGATGCGATTAAACCCTTGCGGGCGAGTCAGTGCCTACCAAATCGGATAATATCATGACATGCAAGAAGGGATTCCCTAAATCATGTGTTGGACAGTGTGGTACCTGTGATGTAGTGAATGTTTGTGGTTGATGAATCTTGGGGGGTTCTGTTCCAGCTTTCCAACAAAGGGGTTTTCCCCTGAGAAGTATCTTTAGAGGGTGGTTGTTCGGACCCCACTCTTCTCTTTTTTGGTTTTCTCTTATATTCTCGAGGGTGAGAATAGTTTGAGAACTATCTGATGTAATGGACCAGGTTTGTGAGGTCCATTACTTTGTGAAAATCTAATGTTGGGTGTTCTGGGTGGTCTGGGAAAGTCATCAAGGCTTCTCGGTGAAGATCAACCTCCCTAACATAGGCCTACCGGTAGCCTTAGCCTACAGGTAGTAGGCCTACCAGTAGCTCGGTCTACCGGTAGCTGTGGCCTACCGGTGGCTGCAGCCTACCTATATCTCGGCTACCGGTAGTTTTCAGCTGACCGGTAGCGTGGCTACCGATGCCTGTAGCCGACCGGTAGCTCGGCTATCGGTAGGTGCAGCCACCGGTAGCTCTACCCAGGTTTTCCAGTGCACCTCCCCTTTTATGCAAAATGGTTTTTAAACCATGTTTTGACCCCTTTAAGGTTGTTTTAAAGCCCAGTAACGCCCATAAATTTGTTTAATTAAATGACATGTGTGTGTTGGTTTAAACCGCCCCCAAGAGAAGGCACCCTTTAATGACGTGTGGTGTATCTCAACCGCGTGGTCAACCCACGACCCCACTACATACGCGGTTTCACATTCTTATCTTAACCATCCAGGCCTTATAACCTAAGGGTTCTCCCTATGTTTCTTTTCTCGATCACCCTGTGCTAGGAGTAACCTTTGTTCAGACAAGACGCATCGCTATCCATGAAGCTCCATGCCCAGGCTTAGCATCAATCGTCGATCAACAGGTAGGGATTATTCCTTCGTCTCTCCTTTCTATGTATCATGCGGGGTGGGAATTCTTTTGATTCTGTATAATTGGATGGACCAAACCTTAATGAAGATAATAAACGGAGGGGAGGGTGTGATCGATGATGCTGATTTGCTTTATGATCTTTCATGATTAATGATTGATTAATTGTACGGGATTACACCTACTGAAAATCATGGTCGTTGGTAGTCTTTCTATGTGCACTAACGAACCCTTACCCCTGGTGATGTTTAAATGGATTGTGTTGTGTCTGTGAACCTTGTTGTGTAAAAGAATTTGGTTAATTACGTACATCTGGCTAATTAAATTGAAAGAACCAGGATCAATCCTTTCTGTGATAACCCCAGTTAAAGCACAACAAAGTTGAAATTATATAGTGTGTTAAATCTTTTAAATCTGAAAATACTAGCATGGGCCTGCTTTATGTTGGCGGTGGTGGTTGGGTTGTTTTCCTTCATGGGCCGATTGCTGGGTGATGTGGGTGGGGATGGGATCCCCTATTTTTATACTCTCGGTGGTTGTGAATTTGAGGATGGTATCCTCTATTTGTATCATGAATTGGGAAGGGATTCTCTGTTGCTGGGAAACCGTTGGCCCCTAGATATTGGGGGACATAGGGCTGTATTGTGGGGGTTGTTGTGACTTTACAAGAGAACCAGGTGTGAATGATTAAATTTCTATCGGATTTATTCTTTATTGGCTTGTGCTTATGCTTACTAGTTTCCCAAGTAGGCGCAGAAACTTATTTAAAAAATATTACTGAACTTGAAAACAAGGATGGGACAAATGGGGTTTTGGTTTGATGTGAGTTGTGACTTGGCATGGGTGTTGTTCTCTTCTCTTTAAAATAAATGGTAAGGATAGTGTTCTTTAGGCTGGCTAAGAAAAACCTAGATTTGGGTGAGTGATTGTTTACCAATATATATATATATATACTTGTAGTTTTTGTGTTTCTTATTCGTTCCCCACCCAAGTTGAGCACTTAATGCCGAACAACCCCATTTCATGGGGGAGGGTGTTTTTCCCAACACTTCCAATAGTGGCTGGTTATTAGCTCCTTTCTTCCCCCTTTCCCAGATAGCCCAAGTATCTTCGGGTAGGCTGTGATGTCCTGAAGTCCATTATTAGCCCATGAATCTTCGGGCAGGGTAGTGTGGTGGTTGGCCCATGTGTGTGCAGGCAGGTGGTTCCCAAGTATCTTCAGGATGAGGCCCAGGTGTATTTGGGTGTGGCAGTGGTTGTTCTGGACTAGGTGTTTGCAGACATGGTTATGTGTGACAGTTGAGGCCCAGGTGTCTGCGGGCGGGTTAGTGGTTGTGGCTTAGGTGTGTACGAGTGGGGTTTGGCAATGGGACTGTGTGAGGTTATGACCCAGGTGTGTGCAGGCAGGGTGTGGTAGTGGGACTGTAGTGATAATGGCGGGATTGGTTCGTTGCGTAGGATTCCTTCAATAACCAGTGGGAAAGCAGCGCGGGGTACCCAAATATCGATGTGCTATTACAATACATTACTTGACTTGCATTATTTGGGGAGTGTGCCTTGGTGAGGCTTGGGTGGATAGTTTACCTTTTTATGTGTTTGGTTTACTCTTTTTCTCACGGAACTTTAGTACGTTCCCCCGCTTGTGAACGAGAGTCTTTGGTTTTCCCTACTGAGTATACTTGTATGCTCACCCTACGTATATAAACCGCTTTCATGTTTCTAGGAGGACTTCAGGGATCGTGTTGGACCGTACTAGTTTGGACCTTTGGGACAGTAGCAGTTGCTGTTTTTCTTTCTTTAGTACTTTACCTTTGTAGTCTCTTGTACCTTGTGGTATTTACTTTTGAAACATGCATATGGGAATGGTTTGTTTTGGTTTTACTTGCGTTTTTTAGTTTTGTTGTTGTGTGACTTACTATCTTATCTCCTGATCCTATTAAAAGAAAAAGGGTAATGCCTTCAATTTAGTGTGTGATTCTATACCATTGGTTCTAGTCACCAGTCCAGGACCTATTGAAGGTGGGTTTCGGGGGTCATTATCTCTCCTTCAACTTAAAGAAGGAAGGACCTAACAATTTGCTGACCCTTACCTCCTTTTGGTGAAGGCAGATCATGACACACTATCCTTTATACGTCCGACATATTGTATTAATGAGTCATATCACTTTGAGGGGGCGGTAGTCCGCTCTTCCTCAAATGAAATTATCGCGTTTACTCATAATGGAAACCATTAAGGTATGCTATAAAAGAAAAATACAGAAGCATGAAGAAAACAAAAACATAATATATATCATATATAAATACAGTTCCATCATAATGGCCACCATGAGAGGTTGTAGGAGGTAATTGAACAATCATCATTTCGTGAGGCATTAGTTTTCCATCCACATAAACATTATGTTCTTCACACATTAGATGGAGGTGTGTGTAAGTGTAATTCAAATACATCTCATAAAAACATCCTAGTATATTGAGGATACTGGTGTTGTTATAAAAGAAAGTAATAAAAATAGTTTAGGGGTTGGAGGAGTAAAATAAAAGAAAATAAATTAAGAGAAATTGTTACCATTAATTTGGGTAACTTCCTTTGGTTTGAACCAAAAGGACTCCTTGAAGTGTTTTCTGCCTAAGGTAAGGCTTCTAGGAGGAGGAGAGGGATATAGGGAGATTAAATGGGTATATTTTGGACGATCCTAAAGGCTTGAGAGGTGTGATGAATTGGCTATAAGTGGTATCCTTTTATAAAGGGGAGGAGGGGATCTTTAGGAAAGTGTAAAAATATTATTTTATTATATAATTATATTCGGTTTCTAAAGGTCCAAAAATCATTAGATTTGAATATAAGATGACTCATGGTAGTAATAAAATCATCCAATAATAATTGGACATGTTTTGGATATTATTTTAATATTTATAATCTAATTTATTTAAATCATTTATTAATGAGGTAAATACTGCATCACTGTATTGTCCAAAATAATATAATTTATTCGATGTCTAAAAATTATAAAAAAATACAATGATGTAGGAAATATTTTTAGCTTTCCAATGAAAATTTATAGTCAAAACTATTACTTATATAAAAACATATAAAAATTAATTACTAAAAGGTTTTTTATGTCAATTTTTCCTTTACATTAAATTAATTAATATAAAGTGTCATTATCATTCATAAGTGGCTCCATGGGGTCCCAAAATCGACCCAAAGATGCCCATGGTTGGCCATTACTCATCCTATAAAGTTAGGACATCTGTAAAGGTAATTTTGAATTTTTTCAATATTCTTTTTTACCTTGAGTTACCCTATTTACCTTTAACCGCGGTAAATAAAAGTAAAAAGTTACTATTCACCAAAAATTATGTTTATCTTATTGAACCACATTTTACTCCTTGATATTAACTGTGTCTCTCAGATTTTCGAAATTAAACTCACAAAAGCGGTAAAATTAAGTTTTATGTGAATTTGCAAATTCTCCTAGGATGTGGGTAAAAGACGATGAAAAGTTTTATAAAATTTTTATATATCTAAAATTATTATAAAATGACTCCAATGAATTACAATGAACTTATATATATATATTATATATATATTTTGACATAAATTAATTTAAATAGAATTAATAATTATTTAAATAAAAATTCAGTTTTAAACTATAACTCAGTGTTTTTCACTATTTTTCAAAAAAGGAAAGCTTTCAGAAAAATACAGAAAATTCAACCTAAGCTAATTTTGATATTAAAAATTCAAAAATGAAGTCTATTTTACCAAATTAAAAACATAGATGTTGAATTTATTAATTTAAAAATAATTCCCTTTGTCAAAACCAAAAGGTGTGTTTTTAAGAAATAATAACTATCAAAAGATTGACACTTATTTATGTCCAATTTCAAATTGAAATTACTTACAATGAACAGAATTAGATTAAATGGAAAAATATAATTCACCCAAATATGGAAGTTATCAGAAAACACCAAAAATTTATTGAAACTAAATTCTTATGTCCTGATTCTAAAGAAGAAGTTTATTTTGTCAAATTGAATATATAAATGTTTCAAATATTGGATTTAAAAAGGGTTCACCATTAAATAATGGTAAAAGTGAATTTTTAAAAAAATACTTCTTTTATCTAAAAAAATGAATTACTTATTACATTATGTCTAAGAAACTCATAATATGGATTCTAAAATTATAAGGATTATATAATGTTCAAAATCCAGTTTATAAAATTCATAACCGCTTTTGAATGACTAGTTTGGTAATCTTGTGGTGCGCTTGAACTCGGTGTTGCGTGTAGTGCAAGTTATTGAATTACTTTGATGAAATAACACACTATGAAATATTGGGGTGTTACAAATTTCACCTATAAGTATACATAAAAGTGGGAAACATTTTTATATTTCTGATAACCCAAGGATTGGAGATCCATGCATCGCTACATATCTCACAAAGGTAAAAATGAATCCATATATAGTTTGCAATAATAGAATATTTTAGTGTAATGTGGTATATACATTTTCCAGGAAACATAACATCATGTGGTAAGGAAATTTGTGACTTGATATCATGAAAACAATGACTAACTTAGGAAATGTAAGATTGATAATTATTCATCATTATTCTGATATGAAGAAGGAAATTTTAGTCCAAAATATTTGGAATTCTTGGATGATGAGGACTCATATAAAAAATGTGTGCGAGGATTGACAATGTACGATGTTTTAAAATCTTGTTAATTGTGTAACATTATTAGGGAATATGGTGATAGAAGCTATCTAACATAAGAATGAATATTCCTTTAGTTGTCATGACTTTTATGTGAAATATAATAGGATCCAAATAGGGGCATTGTATGCATAGTCAAAATAGAAGTTTCATTAGGAAACATAAATTCCGTAGCTGATGGTGAAAGAAATATTATGGAAATATTAGTTTTCCAAGGATAAGGATTATGAAGTGTTAAATGAATTAATTCTAGAAAAAAATAATCATTTGAACTGATAAAATTCATGGGGTGTGGAGCTCTCTCCATAGATCTGAATCATATATAGATAAGAAGTCATTTTTGCAATAATAAGAAGATAAATGAGGGAACCCAATTATGATTTCCAACATGGATCATTGTTTGTACATAAGAGAGGGTGGTATTTAATTTATTTTTCAATTGGGATTAGGATTTGGGGTTTAATAATCACTACATATCTCATAAGTTTGTGAATGAAGGAAAAAGTAGTTATAGAATAGATGTGTGGTGGAAGACAACACAAAAAATTGAAATGTCATATTTTTTTATATCATGAAACAAGGATACATATTTGAGTAATCCCAAATTTATCATATAAGGAATCCTTTAAGTATTATAGTTTAAAAAATGTTATAAGGATGTTGGAAATGCACCTTAATGTCGTAAGATGAGGATGATGTATCACATAGTCTAACATCATTTGATTGGGGTTGTGTAAATAGATGTCAATAGTACATAATAGAACTATGCAATGGTAAATGTAGGAGGGTGGGGATAACATTTTTACATTACAGTTACCCCAAAAACCAATGATTAAGTTATCACTATATATTATAAGATATTGTGAATCATGACACACATCTTTTTATAAATATTATGTGATAAGAGACTAGCACCCAAAGTTGTGATCCAGTTAAGCATAAAAAAATGTTATTTAGTTTTGTGTTGTGAAACAAGGAAATGGACCATGAAGTTGTACGTCATGCCGAAAAGACGTTATTTGTTAGGATCATACACACATTGTAATCCCATGGGAGAATTTTAGGGTGATATCATTGTAGGTAATATATGGTTTTGTGGTTAATTTTATTTTGGGTCTGAATAAAAAAGGTCTAGGCATCCTCACATATCTTCCCAATGTGAGAATCAAGCCACATGTAGTTCTATGAAGAATGCTCCATGTGAAGGTCTAGACTATACATATTGAGGGGGACAATTTGATATTACAGCTATACCCTGAATCAGAGATTTGGGTGTCACTGTGTATCCTCTAATAACTAGAATCATTCCACATATAGTTATTAATTAGTGGTGCTGTAGAAGACCAATACCCAAGATAGTGATCCATTCAAGCATGGTTCAAAATATCACATTGTTTTATGTTGTGTGATGAGGTTATTAAACATGTCATTTTATATAACACAACATGAACAATGGTGTCTTTTATTTTCATGGTCATTTAACTAAAACCAATTATTTGGGTAATATAGTTTTGTGGACCTGGAAGAAATGGGCCCATCATGAATAGATTCTTTGGAGTAAAGGCCGGTGAAAACCATCTTATGATTGGGGTAAACATGATGTTAAGAATAAGTTAGGTAGTCAATGAATCACAAAATATCCTATTATTAAAAGACTCAGGAAACTTATATTTATAGACTAGGGGTGTGGTAGGATACCAACACCGAAGGATATGATCTGACCAAGTATGTATTGAAATGTTTATACAATTTTACATCATGAAATAAGGATGTTAATCATGTAGTTTTATGTCATTCGTCCATGATTATAAGGTATTTCTGTTTTAGGTCATATAACAAGGACCATCAATTTTATTTTTATGTTAATGTACAAAGGACAATGAGGATATGGAATTTAACATCATACAATCATGAATATGGTGTCACGTAGTTTATTGTTTTGTTACAAGGATGAAGACTATAAATTCTAACATCTTGCAGCCAATATGAAGTGTGTTTTGGGATTAAACCTATAGAGGAGGCCCGTGATTTGGTTCCTATGGAATTACATGAAATATTTCTTGATAAATCATTCCTTGGGAGGTGTTTTAGTATGCTATCCATACATTTTGAATAAAGAGTATGCTTTATTGGAGTGGATCTCGTGTATGGAATTTTATCCTCCTCACTTTGGTTTCAGTTTTAGAGGTTTATTCCCTATTATCTGTTGGGTTTTGAGGAACAATAAAATTTCTCTTCCAAGGAATTAGTAGATATGTAATTTCTTATTGAAGTCTTATGTTATCTAATTATGTAATATTTCTAAATGATACAGGGTATAAAACCTATTCTCATGATGTTTATCTAATTCTTCAAACAAATTTGGTCATTGTTCCAAATCTAATAGTTGTTCAAATATAGCTATCCAGAGTGAGGGTAATAGAACCTCTTTGGGAAACACTTCTTCTATTAAATAAACTATAAAATATAAAGTTACCTAGGTAGAAGTGTAGGTTTTAGTTTGTTAGGTACACAAGGAATGAAAATTCTTATTAGGTCAATATTTTCTCCATTTGTCTACCATATTCTAGGGTAGGACCACTATAGATTTATTGAAATCTATTATCTATATATTGAACACTATATGTTATCCATAAGAGTGGTGGGATTTTACATTGTACTCCCGATACAACTTCATCAATTCAGAAGAGAAAAAATTGGTGCTATTTTTCATTAGTATTGTTTGATGTACACCAAATTTAGTGACGAAGTTTGACTTCACAAAATTGATGATTATTTTGGTTTTTTACTTCATTAAGGGATACCACCTAATCTCATTTATAGAAGTAGTTATTAGCATTATAGATATAATTAATCATCTTAGATATATATGGAGGGTATGGTCCTACAACATCCATCCCTCATATAGCGAATATCCAAGTGTTAGATCCACTAGGTCAGATACCCTGAGGGGGGGGGGGAGGGGGTGAATCAAGGTATGGAATATTAAAAATATTTCCCCTTTGGATCTTGTTTTTTCTTTAAAAAACACACTTCTCTCTTCTTCCTGTAGCTATGTATGAACCAAAATGAAATCATGCATGAGAAATAATGATTTTACTTGGTTCACCCTCATTGGGATTCATCCAAGGAGAAAACAACGATGATTTTCTGATGTACCAAATTCACTAAATCTAACTAAAAATTACATGGTTCAGGCTAGATCACTTCTATTCCCATGTTCACTACCTTTAAAAGTTTAGGGGTCTATTGACTACATTCCCAAGGGTCACTCCCAATGTCTCTATCTCTAGCTCACTGCCGGTGGAAAGGATCATTGTCTTCCTCTTCCTTTTCTCAATACTCTTGGAAAGGATTCACACATAGTTTATAGACTTGTAGGTCCATTAAATTTCATGAATTCCACATTCATAACTATAGATATATGCTCTATTGAAGTTTCATTGTCATCGACTGATGAATACTACTTTACCATAGATATGTTGGGAAACTTCCAACTTTTCACGCAACCTCTGGGTGACTTTCACGCTACTTTAAGCATGAAGAACTAGTGTTTCCTTTGTCATGGAAATACCACTTGCTTTCTACACTAAACTTTTGCATACAAAACCTTATTATAATTACAACTTTCATGACACAGACCTGTTTACATCCAACTCACTATTGGTGCGCAACTACCATCTGGTGCCTAACTTCTGAATAACTCACAAATTGAGAGTCCTCACCACTTGGTGACCAGAGAGTGAATTTTATATAAGTGACGAGCTTCTCAATAATTACTGGTTATCAATATATTTATCAGCATTTTGATGACCCTATGCGTGAGGCATGTAACTCTCCTCCTACCGTGCAAGTCCATTCTCCAAAGACACTATCACGAAACTCACCCTGTACGCCACTCCAAAACTTGCACGCCACTCCTTCATTTACCAAATTTTTTATGTTATGATTTTGAAACATGCATGGTGCACAACTTTCCAAGTATCCTTGAAAATATCACATAACTCCCTTTTCCAAAAACACTTTTCTATATTCTCCAATTTTCGGACCCAAAAATTTGGAAAACTATGGGAAATGATGCCACCTTGTATACGTTCTTTTTGTACCACCTCCAGAATATCCATTCCTTTTCCATGGATCCTTGTAAACATAGTTTTTCAATAATATCTCTAGAATTCCACAACAAACCATGGAAACCATCTTTATCATCAAACACAATAAACCAAAAAATGCTTCAATGTTACCTTGAGGGATTTTCCCAACAATATACCCCTTCGGGTTTGTTGACAACTCTTTCATAAATTGAAACCTCTTTATAGATTCATCTATTTTCTACCAACATTATCTTCATGTGAATCATATATTGGTCAAATATTTACCAAAAACATACTCTAATCCTACATGAGCCATGCTTGGTGTGAGAAATAAGAGTAATATGAAAAGTTCATCATTGAAATAGTTCATTCTAAAACCTCTTAAATGATTTCATCATGAACTCCATCTATCATGATATATTTCATTTAATCAGTTACTCCTAGTATTTTTTGATTTAATACTCCCCCTGTATCATTGTTTCTCCAACCATTAGTTTTAAATCTGACTATCATGCTTCTCCATTGTCATCTTTAACGCCCAATATCACGCTGCTCCACTTTTCAGCTTCTCATCGTGTTTTCTCCATTTTATAAAAAAAATTACCCCCCTTTTCAATGAACCCAAAAGTCACTCCTTTGTAGTCTGCAACATGTTAAAGAACACAGATCATTACATTTGAAAAAAAACAACATACCTCAGAGAGAGGGGGTCCAAAATCCACACTTTTTCAAGTGTGGGGAGTTGACTAAACTCCTAGAGCCAATCAATGCCTTTCAAAATATTCATTGGGTATGGTCTTTGTAAGAATGTCAGCAACCTGTTGTTTTTTAGTCACATAGTCCAAATTTAAATTCCCTTTCTCTACATTATACTTGATAAAGTGACATTTCATTATAATGTGATTTGTTCTTTAGTGATGGGCTAGATTTTTTCTATGGTTTATATCACTTGAATTATCAGTGTGGATTTCTATAGGAGACTTCACTTCAACTCCCATATCTTCAAGCTACTGCTTCATCCATAATAACTGCATGCATGCTTGAGAAGCTGAAATAAATTCACCTTATGAAGTGTTCAATGAAATGAAATCTTATTTCATTCTTAGCCAAGAAATACACATTCCAATAAGATATAATACAACACATGAAGTTAACTTTCTATCATATGCTTGATCCATCCCAATATGCATTAGTATATTCCAATAACTCTAGATAAGAGTTTTCATTATACATAAAACTAAAATCTACAATCCTCTTGATATACTGATGTATTCTTTTCACTATAATCATGTGTCTTTATTTGGCATTGCTTTCGTACCTCACTATTTGACATGTAGAAAAAACAATACTTGGTCGTGTCACTGTTATGTACAATAGAATTCCAATGATCGGCCTATATTCTATGACATTAATTATTTTTCCTTTATTATCCCATGATAGTTTCATCTGGGTATCCACTGGACTCCTTATATCCTTGGAATTGTCCATTCCAAATCTTCTTAAAACCTTCATGTCATATCCAGATTGTGAAGTGAATGTTCCATTCCTTCCTTGTGTGACCTGTAAACCAAATAAAAATGTTAGTTCTCCAATAATTGACATTTGAAACTCAATTTTCATTAATTCAGAATAATTTCTGCACTACTCTTCATCTAATCCTACAAATATTATTTCATCGATATATACCAACACCATCATCCTTTGATTTCTGTCATTGTTGACATACATATTGTAATCAACTCCACCATAATGAAATCCATGTTTCTTCAAGAACTAATCTAGACTTGAATACGATGCTCTTGGTGCTTCCTTCAACCCATATAAATCCATCTTCAGACGAAAAATTATGTTCTCATCTTTATGAATTAGAAAACCATCTGGCTACTAAATATAAACTTCTTCTTCCAGATCCCTATTCAGAAATACTAACTTGACATCCATCTGGAAAACCTTAAATTTTCTTTTCACTATTAAAGACAAGAATAATATTATAGTATATATCCATACAATATGTGAAAATGTCTCATAAATATTGATACTCTCTATCTGGTAGTACCCTTTGCACACTAGTCATGTTTGATTCGAATCACAACACCATCTTCATTAATTTTGTTATGGAAGACCCATTTTTTCCCAATGACATTTTTATATATTTGCCATAAAATTATCTCCCATGTATGATTATTATCAATTTTATTCAAGCTATTCATTCATATGTAAAACCTAATTCTCATTCCATCTACTTCACTAAAAAATTTGGGCTCTACCTATGATTAGTATGATTCTTGATGTAGAGTCTTCATCCTTCATGTCTGAACTAGCACCATCTGATCACCAATAATATATTTCCTATTAATTTTAGCTCTTCTATCTAGTCTCTTTTAAGATATATATTTTTTATTATCCTTCTCATCATATGAGTCTTCTTATGAATCAGCCTCTAGAACCAAAGTATCCCATGATCTATGTATCTCCTCATCACTATCCTCTTGATACTAGTCATGTATTTTTTTGAATATTCAGCTCATTATCCACTATTATTACATCATGTCTTTATAATATATTTCCTAGATGATTATTGAGCATTTATATGTTTTTATTTTCTTTGTGTAGCCAAGAAACATCCCTTTATCTCCATGGGACAAAAAAATACCTTGTTTCTCTATATTGATAATGAAACACTTACTTCTGAAGACTCCAAAGTACTTCAACATTGGATTCATTCCATACCAAATCTCATACAAAGTTTTTTCCTCTTTTGGACACAATAATGATCTATTCAATATATTTAATGATTTAATGATTTACCCTTTCCAAAACTTCTATGGACGGTCTTTATCAAAGAGAATTGTTCTAGCCATGTTGTTGATAATAATTTTTTTCAACCACTCCATTCTACTATGGAGTTCTTGTTACTGGAACTTGATGTTTTACCCCTTGTTTCTTCAGATAATCTTCCACTTGGATATTTTTGAACTTTGTTCATTATATTTTTGGATCTTCTGAATTTCTTGACCCAACATCTTCTCAAATTCCCTTAGATAAGTTTTTATGCAACTGAATACCTCATATTTGTGGGTGTTGATTGAAACTCATGCCATTTTATTATAATCATCAATGAAGAGAACATAATATCTCTTATTATCAATATCCCTTGGTGAAATTATCCCACACACATCAATTTTCACTAACTTAATAAATTTATTTGACCTTTTCTATTTTGACTAATATGTCCTTTTAATGATCTTACCTTGTTGATAAGCATCACACATATGGGTATGATCATGTGATAATCTTGGGAGATCTCAAGAAACATCATATTTAACTAGATCTTCCATGGATATTTGGATCAAGTGTCCAAGACATTTATTCCATAATTTATTTTATTCTTCCTTAGATATAAAGCACATATATTATTCTCCATTTAAAAGGTAAATATTTACCATTTTATTCTTTACTTGAAAAACAATTGCGCCATATTTTTCTGTAATGATACATGACTTCTTTGAAAAACTTATGGCATGTACTGGGTTACATAATTGTCTGACACTTATCAAGTTGTGACTATTAACTTCAACAACCAAGACATCTTCACATCTCATGTATTTTCCCTCAAACATGGATTTTCCAAAGACAAAAATCATCATCCCTTCATCCTTACCAAATCTTATATTAATTTCCTTATTGTACCTGATTCGAATCACTAGATCCTTATTTCCAATCATATAATAAGTACATGTCTACTAATAATACAAATTCTAGTGAGATATGATTATATAAAATCAATCTCTGCAACTACTACCTTTTGAGATCTTTTATTCTTAATCCATGTTCTTGACTTCATACTTGGTATGGATTAGTAATATTTTGTCTTCCTTAGTGAATAATGGACCAGATTCATCTTGCAACACTACAAATTAATTTTTCATTTTCATCTCACATGAAGGTTCACTGAATTACTGCTTGAAAAATATTTGGTTATGCTTCTGTACATTCCTTTTCACGGTTCACGTACAATATCTATCCATTTTTCCAAATCCTCCAAACCTATAATAATGAATATAGAAAGCTATTCTATATTATTTCACTCTGTTTGGATACCATTGTTAGTATTGTTCCCTTCAGTATCTCTTAGCTAATGATCCCACATTTTTGAGTGTCCCATCATTCCAGGACAATAATAACTGATGTGAGGTGCATTCCTATGTGTCACTTCTACACCACTAGTTTTCCCTTGAGTTCTATGAATATTATGGCTCTTCTTTATACTCAAATCAACCTTCACTCTCAAGTGGGTTCTTGTGGTCTCACATTAATCATCAAACCTCTTTGTTTTTGATCAACCTTCATACCGGCCTTATATTTTAGATTTGACTATTTCTATTGTTCTTCTAGACCTTTATGCTCTACCTGTGTCTTCTCAGTTTCCAAAATGATCTTCTTTCCCTATGTCATACCAACAGTTAATAAATTTTCTTGGTCCATAATATTTTATCACAGACTAACAAGCTCATGTTCAAGTTCTTCGATACATTTGATTTGATATTTTCTAGTTTGGGTCCAGCTATCAATTTCTCTTTTCTATTCATTAATATTGATATTGTACTCAACAACTTTATCTGAGCTCTCTGGCATTGAAGATTTTAGTTTTTTAGTTTATTTAGTCGACATAATATTCTATTCCTCTCGCTTTTGCATATAGTGTTTGGAATCACTAACCACTTTTTGACTTTATTTGTTTTAGCTCTTCAAACATATATCTCCTCAAGAGAGGATTATAATTCTACTTGAAGGTCAAGTTTTCATTCTAATTATCCCTCGTCATTGTCACTCTCTTCCCTTTTTTAGAAATTTCCTATAACTAAAACTATAAGCTCTGCATTACGATCCTTGCAATTTTCTAACTCATCAACTTCATATTCATCTGAACTATCATCTTCTGTTGATAGAAGACTCTTCTTCCTTAAGAAGTTTTTCTTAAATTTTGTCTTCCCTTCCATGTAGGTTGAATACTACTTCATGGTAATTTCATCTTGATCATATTCTCTTTCTTGAAACTTCTTAGGGAACCTTGGTATAATATGGACAACCTTTTCACATCAAAAGCATACAAGAGGTAATTTACCATTGAAGCTTTCTTTTCCTCTTAATATATTTGAAGAAATGAATGACATCACTTCATCTATCTCTTCTTCTTCATGACCATCTTCAATAGTTATCTTCTTCATGGCCTTGAATGCCACTACTTTAGACTTACCCTTCTCCACAGCATTGTTATCAACAATTCTGATTTCTTATGAAACAAGAGTACTATGAAAGTTATATAATGCCAACTCCTTCAGATCCTTATCTTTAAATACAAAATCCTTCAAATTAAACTGAGGTGTAAGTTTTATCAAGATATTATTTACAATCATTATATCTTCAATAAATTCTCCAAGACCATGCATATCTTCCACTACCACATTTTCCCAATCATTGAATGCATCAATAGACCCATTGAGGTTTATTTTGAGATCCTTATACTTGTTCCATAAAACTTGCAAATTTTATTCTCTAACTTTTGAGTCACCCGCATAAATATTGAATAAATTTTCCCACATAACATGTGATGTTTTTCATGACATCACTTTCCTGTAAAGTTCATTTGACGGGGCTCCCCCTAAGGCATTTATTGCCTTATCATCGGCATCCAAATATCTTCTTCTAGCTTCTGATAGAGAACCACTATCAATACTTGATGAAATACCGACATTTATGATATAAAGACATCCATTATTAAATATTGGAAGTAGTTCTGCTTCTGATTCTTACATAATTGAAAATTATTTCCATCGAAGTTAGGAATCCATTTTTTATTTACAACCTCTATTTCTTCTACTAAGAGAGAACAACCGAATTTCAACCCTTACCTATGGTACAAATTTTCAGGTCCACTAGCTCAAAAACCCAAAGAGTTGGGGTGAATTAGGGTATGGTATATTAAAACTATTACCTCTTTTGATATTGTTTCTTCAGGAAACAAAATAAACTTTCTTCTTCCACCCATATCAATGTATGAAGAGAAATGAAACCATGAAAAAGACAAAATGATTTTACATGGTTCACCCTCATAGGGATATGTTCAAGGATCATAAAAAGACAATGTGTTGATGTACCAAATTAACTAAATTTCGGTACCAATTACAAGGTTCGGGATAATTCACTTCTATTCCTAGGATCACTACTTTTACAAAGATTAGGTTCTACTCACTGTATTCCCATGGGTCACTCTCTATGTCTCTTTCTCTAGCTCACTATCGGTGGAAAGGATCACCATCTTCCTATTCCTTCACTCACTGCTCTTGGAAATGATTGATATACACTTTATGGACCTATAGGTCCATTCTTTTTCATGAATTCCACAAAATCAACTATATATAGATGATCTGTTGATGTTTTAATTTCATCCACTGATGAATAGCACTTTACTATCGATATACTGGGAAACTTCCAACTTTTCGGGAAACCATAGGGTGACTAAAATGCTACTTTAAGCATGACATCCAAGTGTTTGCCTTTTCATGGAGAAACCATTTGAATTATACACCAAAATTGTGTGACCCAACCTTATTATACTCATAACCTGCATGGAACATACTCTTTTATGCTCAACTCACTATTGGCACACAACTACCATCTCGGGTGCAACTTCTGAATAACTTACTACTTACACAGCCTCACCATTTGTGTGAACAAAACTCTAATTTTCTCTAAGTGTTGAGATTATATATAATGAGGGGGTATCCGTATATTTATATGCATTTTGATGACCCTACACATGAGGAGCACAACTTCCCCCTATAGTGAAAGTCCATTCTCCCTAGCCACTCTCACACAACTCAACCTTTTACACCACTCCAAAACATGTGCGCCACTCTTCACATCTCCATATATTGATGTTTTGATTTTGAAACATCAATGACATACATATTTACAAGGATCTTTGACACTAGTGTGCAACTCCATTTTCCAAAAACACTTTTCTCCAATCTCCAAATTTTAGACCCAAAAATTTGGAAAACAATGGAAAACACCACCACCTTGTATACGTTATTTTTGTAACACCTCTAGATCATCCATTCCATTTTCATGTATCCTTATAAATGTTTTTTTTCAAAAATCTCTATAGAATTCTACAACATACCAGGGAAACTTCTTGAGAAATTGTGTGTAATCAATGGAAATTGAAGGCTAAAAATACCAAATCCCCCTAATTTGGTGAGAAAATATGGTTCCTAACTAATGGGAGGTATATGATCTAGCGTGAACTTCTTCCATGATTGTGATAGTGTCCTTTCCATCTATGTATTTGAGTAGAATTTCATAAAACCGCTTCATGTAAATAATTTTCTGATGACCTAGGCTGTTATAGAGAGTGAAATTGACTTCTATTCATAGATCCTACTCTATTTGAGCTCTGTATGGAGAAATATATCCATTTTAGAGATATAACAGGTTGGGAATCATCAATACATTTACATTATTTTATGGTTATAGAGTAGAATTGATCTCGTTGATCTCTTCATTAAACATTGAACAAAGAGAATTTTTTTTCTTTCGATGGGTGATACTGATGACTATTTCATCTTGATATGGATCTACCATGGGTGAAATAGAAATTGCTAATGAATCTACCTAATATTTCTATAAATGTGGGATATGAGTTTATATATGATCATCGGGTAATTCTTCTATCTAACTTTCAAAATAATTAAGAACAAAGATCATCTCTTCTTTCCTATTGTCATAATCATCATTGATCTTCATAATTAAAAACTCCAAATAAACCTTAATACTCTGGTGGTTCATAAGAATTTTCAAAGGAAGTTCCTATCCTGTAATGAAGGAATGATATTCAGCCTCGTTGTTTGTGTATCCTTGAGATGCTAGAAAAGAATAGGGAAATAATTCATTTATTGGTGAAATGAGGATGATCTCTAACCCGACATTATTAATCTTGGGAATTTATATTCTCTTTCTAGTTTTACTTCAAGATGAACCATTAAAGTACATTTCCCACATTCGAGTAGAGTCCATAATGGAAATGATTTTCTCATCTTGAATTTCGATCAACATTGGTACTTCTTCCATTAAGGGATTTTACACCAGAAAGTTTTCTAATGCATATACTTTCCTTGGTTTCTATTATATGAACTAGATGTCAAACTGTTGCATAATGACCAACCATCGTATGAAGAGTCCAGTCAATATGGGATGATTGATGATATATTCAAGATGATCGATTCAAGATATAAAATGGACCCCATGGAACTATAAGAAATTCATTAGAGTCTGAATTCTGAAAATCAACACCAAATAGTTCATCTAGATATTTGAATATTGAATATCAATATCTAGCATGGTGTGACTAAGATAATAAAGTCTATTCACACTACCAATATCATTTTTATGGAAGAAAATAACCAAGAGATCATTCCAAATCTATCACATATAGAATCAATGGATTAACTTCTATCGGTAGAAGCAAAACTAGTGGTATCAATAGATATTTCTTGAAGCTATAAAAGGATTCTTGTAATTCATCTTTCCATTGAAATAAAACCCCCTTCATTATCATTTTTTTCATGGGATTTGTTTTTTATTTTAAGCTTTCCATGAAGCATTGAATATACAGAAGGTGTACCTACATTCATATCAATTCATTAAAGTTTCAAAGAGGGGAATTACCAATAATTTCTATTGTATTTTCAGGGTTTAATTTGATTCCATGGTGAAGTATGAAGAAAATGAGACATTTCTATGATGTAATGGTGAAAAAACATTTATGGGATTCATATTCATGATGTGTTGATAAAGTTTTTCAATGATGATTTTTAAATGAGTAAGGTGATCAAAAAATTCATGAGACTTAACCACCAAATAATTTACATAACATTTGACTATTTTCACTAGGATGGTTTTGAGGGTATGATCCATGGAAAATTGATATGTAGTTCCATAATTATTAAAATTAAATTGAATTAATAAGTAATACTACACTCCATCGGGGGCCCTGAAGAAGGTGGCTTCTTCATCTTCTAGGGACATTTGGATTTGATTATATCTTTAATAGTTATCTATGAATAAAAGGGTTTTATATCCATCTATTTACTCAATAAAAAGTTTTATGATTGGAACTAGAAAATCATCCATCAAACAGTTCTGCTTGAGGTCATTTAAATTGACAAAAACACTGATTTTTCTTTTATTTTCCTTGACCGAGACTATGTTGGTAATGAATTTTGGGTATTAAAATTCCTGAAAAAAATTAGATTTGATTAGCATATCAAATTTGGATTTGACCAAGGAAGCATGAGTAAAATGTTTCCTTTTTTATTCCTGCTTGTTTCTACAATGGTCATCCGGTAATATCAGTTGATGGGTAGCAACAACATGATTTAAACTTTTAATTTCATTATAATTTAATAAAAACATATCTCGATGATTCTTTATAAAAGTGATATAAATCTACTTTTCATTGAGGGGAATTTATTCATTGATTAACATTGGATATGGATCATCCTCTATACCTAGTATGATCTTTTAGAGTTCATCGGTACTGGTAGAGACCCTATATTCATATTGTTGGGAAGAATCTCTAAGACATTTTATTCCTCTTAATTCTTTTTTATTTCTCTATTCCCATATCATCATGGTGGAGAGATGCAGGTGAATCATAATAGTTATGGGAAATAAAATTATCAGTATGGATTACATCTAATATAAATTTCATGAATTTAAAAGGTTTGACAGATGAAGTGGAAACTTGGTGAAGTTATGATGATAAGGATATATAATTTTCTTCTAAGGTGAAACTTCCAACAAGGGAATCAAATAATTTTTCAACATCCCTATCTTATAATTACATAGATGATATCCTGAAGACCAAGAAACACATATATGAATATAAGATCATATATCCAATCTAAATTATGTGTAGAACATATTAATAAATGAAATATATAAATAGATTAGCTAATTTCATTTCAAAACCATTTTGAGCAATGAATCAAGTGAAATTATTAGTCATGGGTTATTTCCCTTCTCTATGGTATAATCTTGCTTCAATATATTTAGATTCATAGAAAAAATGGCTATCTATCACCATGTGACATCCCAATATTCCCACTATTGTATTATTTAAGGAATTTATGGTATTATAAAGGGATTGTTGAATGATGATATACCCTAGGCCTTCCTACCAATAAATTGAAATCTAAATCTTTCTTGATGACCAAGAACTTATAATCGAAGAAAAGATCACCAAACTGAGTTTAATATTAATGATATAGATGATTTTCCATTATATTTTAATATAACCCTGATGCATTGGAGTAGACAAGGATAAATCATCTTTAGTGTATAACTATCGGATAAGAGTTCTAAGAGGAATGAGGTTGACACCTTATCCATTATCAATGAAAGATCAATGGATTCCAATGTATTCTAATCTATCGGTTACGTATAGGGTTCTAATACATTATTATATTCCATATTTTATTTCATCTTCTGTGAAGGAGATAACAATATTACATTCTTCTGGTTCAACCCCTACTTGATATAACTTAGTGTAAGAAACATGATCTTAAAAATACTGAGGGAATAAGAGAGACTCTAAAAGTTCTTATCACAAATTCTTTTGACAAATTTAGAGTATCCAAAACTGAAATCATTTCCAAAACTACAAAAAATGACCATAGAGTTTCATATTTATGAGTCAAATGTATAAGTTTACCCATAGGGAATTGTTTTTATGAGTAATTTTTAAAGATGAATTTCTTGATGAATATTTATCATCTAGTGGAGTATATTTGGAATGAATTTTATCTATGGTTTAATCAAGCCACCTTGGCCTACCTACTTTCATGGGATATATATATTATCTTCTATTCATTAACAAGTCTTCCAAAATGATTGGTATAAATGATTTTTCAAATGGTTGTAGGAATTTTTACGCTCCCACTGGGTTTTTTCAATGGCCTTTCACAAAAGTATTCGTTATATAGATGGATCTAGAAATGATATAAATCATGTTTTGTATTTGATTGCAGTCATCCCACCGTTTGTTTCCCTGAACCCTCTGGGCTCAATTCATATCTCCCTAATTTGGTTTGTGTAACTTAGTTTGATAAAATATCTCATCATAAGATAAGGAAATCATCAAATTAACTACATCAATGGATCCAAATATATAAGCTTCATCTGATGAGGACTCGATTTGTTGGTTCGATTTCTATTGTATATTTTTTAGGGGTGGCTCTTGCTCTCTTGGGTCTAAAGGCATGAAGTTAGAATATATCAAGTCTATATTTTTCCTTTACATAGTTTCTTCTTCTAGTATTTTCTTTCAACCATTATGGATATTCCATATTGTATAATATTTTTAGAGGCATGAGGTTCCAAAAGATTTGGTCAGGCTACAGTTGAGGCAGTTGGGGGAATATTTGTTTTTTACAACTATGACATGATAATATTATGAAATTAGTTGATCTTATTTCAAGTCATCTAATCATTGAAATTCAATTCACCTTTATTAGAAAATTATTTCCATTCTTCCTTTTCTTCTTGAAGAGTGGGGGAAATGCATGCCACTTGTGATGGGGATTTTCATAGATTCACCTAACCTGAATCAACCATCTATTATAGTATATCTTTGAAGAATAAAAAAATGATAGATAGTGATACCTAACATTTTTTGATAGGAAAAATAATTTAGGAGATCTTAGAGACCATATTTATTGGGTTTTCTAGGTTCTAGAAGATTTAGAATGTTGCTTTCCAATGCTGCCAAAAAATAATCAAAAAAATTCTCATCTCAAATGGAGTAATCTATTTTTCCATTATTTAAATTGAGAATGTTTTATCCCTCTCATTCCATCCTGAAGAGGTTTTTGTTACTATTATTACTAACCTAAAGGGGGTGATTTATTTTAAGGTGTAGGCTTATGAGTAGGATCCGTCACAGGGGATAGTTTTAGAGTGATAGTTTTGGTTTCTATAATACATCTTCTCTTTACATGGGTTGTCAGTACCAGTACATATTTGGATCTATTTCACAAGATATATTATTTAAATATATACAAAACTATAGTGATATCTCATAACACACTCATATAATTAATGGGAATTTTTGATGTTTTCAATTCTTCATGGACACTCTATATGGAATACCCCAATAATTATTCTTATAGAAATTGAAAATTTCATAAGTTAGACCCTTAGACCAAGAGATAAAGTCTACAACTCTCTCATTTTCAGACTATTTGTATTTTTATAGGATAAAAGTTATTTTCTTTGAAAACATTTAACTGGACAACTAAATAAATTTCTAAAGAAGGTCTTACCATCCTTTGATCAGATCTAGATGTATACTGGTGTACTTGAAAAACCTTGGCGCTTTGATGGTTTGAAAATAACACCGAATCTTGGTGGATTATTTTTGTAATAAAGTTTCCATCCTAGGGATGAACCATGATACATAATGTGTTAGATGATGATCCATATATCCTAATCCATTGAATGTTGGAAATGTGGGATTTCCATAATTGGGTGGGTAAAGTGTTTCATCAACCCATTTAGTATAAGGTTCTCATTTCAGATGTACTAGTGTGTGTTTTTATTATATCTCTTAGAGATGGTATTCTATTGAATCGATAATGTCAACAAGTCCTGTGGTATTGGACACTTGAGTAGGGGATGAAGCATGAGGAATAAAAGGTTGACGAAGATGTGCTGGTTCTATGTAAAATTGTGCTTGAACATGCTAGTTTTAACTTGAATGAAATTGGTTAGGTGATTTGGCCAATGGAGGAAAATATCGGTAATCCAATGTCATTGGTTTAAAACATTTTTTTTGTATTTATACTGTATTTCCTAGAAATTAGGAATCTATATTTTCTTGTATAATGGTCTCCTCATTCCAAGTTACATCAGCCGAATGAGTAAAATGAGGTTATTTTGGAGTAATGTATCCACTGACAGTATAACCCCTAAGTAATTTGGTATTAAGCCTATTAAATTATCTCATTCATGTCTGATACTAAGCTAAGATCTATTTTAGTGTAATAGATTCAACACCTTTTTTTAATATATGGGATTGAAACGTATCCATATTGTTTTCTTTTTCTGATTATTGTCAATGAGGAGGTAGTGGATCATTTGGATGAATCCAAAAATTCATGGTAATCCTCTGATTTCTATTGTGAAAACTTTGTTATTCTATTTCAAAGTAGACCATATTTTGAATTTTTATTCTCAAATATTTTTCTCCAAAATTATCCCGATGGTCTACTGTATTTTTAGTAGTAGTAATGATGACATTGACTGATGTAAACTACATTATAGACATTTTATTAGTTATATAATAGTGAGAGAGTTGGTTTCTAGTGGAATTTCAATAATAAAAGTTGTGATTATTTGGTGTGATTGTCATTTTAATATTTCATTTTGGATTGGGACCATCAAGGGAGCGCATACTTTCCTTCATGGATCTATTTTAATCTATTTGGGGAAGAGTAACCTAAAGCGAATCTAAGGATAAATTAATTTTCCATGTCACTAAAGAAGAAACTGCATAATAAGATAGGATAAGTATGGAGGATTGATTTTTTGGATCATCACCTAACCAAGAGAAGTCTAATTCTCAATGGGTTTGAGGTAAAAATTCCACTAGTCCTACAAGATGGTGGTGCTCTTTTTCCACATCCACAACGTTTCATGCCTAGTTTATTAGATCTGAAGGTTTTATTAAAAATTCCTCCAACCCTATGGGATGGTGTTTCTCCTATGATACCATGAATAAAATTATTTAAACCACTCTTCTAATCTTATAGAACTTTGTTCAATCCTTTTTTTGTTGATTAATATGATTTATATTTGAGAAACATGTTGATTAATACATTTTTGATATTTTTGAAATTTGTGTTATTTGGAGAAATAATTCCCTTGAGTGGGAAGGTTGTTCAATATTTTTAGTTTCTGGATGAAAAATCACTTCTATGTATTGCAATAATCTAGCTCTAAATATTTGAGAGTTGTTGGGGGTAACATTATGTTATTGATACCATTTTTTATGAGGATGGTTTGTTTCCCAAAGCTGACTTGAGGAAATTATATTACCTAATGTCACTCTTAGAAAATGTTGTTGATCCAGAATTGAGGTAAAATGTAATTCCCCATGCACCCCATAATCTAACATAAAAACCATATGGGATTTAATAAAATAATGAGGGTAATCCTTTTAATACATATAGACATTCACGTTGAAGAGATACTTTCTATTTTCCACATTTTAAGTGTCGCACATCTTAGAGGTATGTTAAGTAAAGTTGATGTTGAATCTCTTATATTACCTTATCATGATTTGGATATATATTATAATTTAATTCCTTTATTTTAAATTGAATAATCATATTCTATATGTTCAGGCGGATTTTTTGAACACAATCATTTGAAAATTCCTCTAGTATGTGGAATTAGGGAGTGGATAAGGGAAATAAAATTATAGGTATATTTTCGTTTTCCAATTGTCTCCTCATTAGAAGCATTTCTCCTTCATCTTTGTCAGAGTTTATTCATCTAGATCTGAACAAATTGGACATTTTCCCATTTATTTATTATAAACAACAAGGTTGATAGAGATTTCCTTTAATGAATTAGAAGATATGGGATCCCCAGAGGGATTCAAGAATTACAGTTTCCTTAATCCTTCTTTGAGTTGAAAATGAATATCACTTTTATGTGATTAGGAATTAGGAATTTGTGGCCCCATTTTCCCAAGAACCTCATGGCATTAGTGCTTTATCAAATTTAATTCATCATGAGGAGGAACTTCTTGATGAAATGAAATGTCTCTATGGGGAGGAGCATAAAAATGAATTTCATAATGGGAAAGACTACCATCATGGATTGATATCATACTATACAGAGAAATTATATAGTGTAAACCCTTGGTAGGACCTTGAGGTTAGACAATAGTAAGGGTGGGACCTTCTTGTTATTGAATATTCTATCCATGCAGAGGTATACTATGGATATCATTAGGATATGGGCTCTCAATATTGATCAGATTATACACATGAAGTGAGACTTCATGGTAAGATGTACGAAGGGATCCTATATAACCACTAGGTTTTAAATTATAGGGAATTCCTTCATAATTGACTCTACTATATCTATAATTTAGTGATGAATAAATAGGATGTTGAACCATCATTGATATATGTTTAAGGTCTTCCAAAGAAATAGTATTTATTAGATCATTGTCATGGACTAGATCTTCAATTCCCAACTTATTTTGGTGAGGCTTTATTTTGGATTTCTTCCATTGAGAAATTGGAGTCACTTATTGTGGGTGATAAATTTCATATGAAGAAACATATTTGATGACATCCTATGCTGTTGTAGAAATATTAATCATCTTTTTTGAATTTTTTAAGGATATATTCTTAGCATAGGGTGGCCACTGAATTAGACTAATGACTTCCATTTTGAAAATGTATATGTTCCCAATCCGATTTTCCATTTATCATGGGATGGACATAACCCTCCTATATGGGATTAGGAATATGAATCTTCTCCATGGTGAATCTTGAATTATTCAGCTGAGTCACCTCAAATACAGATGAAGGGTTGTGTTATTGACACCAATTCCTTATCGATGCTATCATTATATACAGGAAAAAATGTATAATGTAGATAGGAATATATGCATGTCCTTCCATCATTGTCAAAATATAAGTAGTGACATCATCAGTTAGAATGGGAATATATTCTCATTCTATATCTTGAGCAGGGGTATATTCCTTCTATTAAACTCTAGTTACCCTGTGTATGTGCCTGAAATATTTAAGTACATGGGAAGAGATATCGGTATACCTTTATTAGTAGTTCGGAGTTGCCAAAAATTTTCTTTGAGTGCCACCATGTTGGTTTGGTAAGCTTGATGTGTGAGGACAGGTGTGTTCTCTTGTTCATTATTTTCCACCATGTTGGTCTAATGGTCTTGAATGGTGAGGGAATGTGTTGGTGGTTGGTCATTATTTTCATTCAAGTAGGTGTGATAGGTTGGATGGGTGCGTGCAGATGTCAGTCCCTACACATTATTTCCCACCCATTTGTTATAGAATACTCTTTCAGGTTCTTCCAAACTATGTTGGTGGGATTGGGTGGTGAAGAAAAGTGTTGGTCCCTATTAATGATTTTCTACCAAGTTTTTCTAGTATGATTCATTAGTGTGGGATTGTGTTTGTTCTTTCATGTAATTTACAACTATTTTTGTTAGGGGAGCTTCATTAGAGGGAACAAAGGTATGACTCTATTCACTAATGACATGTTTCCACCCTTAGAAAATTATATTGGGTGCTCGGGTCTGAGTTACCTATGATGGACTATGGAGAGTGGAACCCCAATCATGTTGAGGGCATGGTGTCAATCAGCACTAGGAGTGATTGCTATTGGAAAGACCCCTTTAGTGGTACCCTTTTAATTTTTGGACTTGGTCGATGGTGACCTTGGAATTATCATCCCTATGATAAGGGTGGAATTATTTGTAGCATTCGAAGGAAAATATCCCAAAATTATTTGACCGAGAAACTATTTTTGTTGGATTGTGGACCACCATGAGTCATTCAGTAGATGGCTAGTGGGGCTTTATACGATGGATGACATCCCTAAATAATCATGATATTAAACATTTGGTACTCATGAGTGGCCAAGAACCAAATATTTTGGAGAGAAGAATATTCATAAAAATCATTGATTCCAAATTCATCTGGTTTCATAGCCTCATCTAGGTACAGAATATTATTTATCATGGTTGTGATGAGGTTACAAAAAACCTCATCTTTTAAAAAGGGTAGTTTTTTTAGTTGTGCCTCATTTCATTGGTTCCCTTTTTCTTTCTTTATTTCACAATGAGAGTTATTTTTTCGGCACTTTCCAATATTTGAGTGGTACTAGGTGATATGGATGTTTCTAAGGAACCATGGTAATTTTATGTGCTTTTTTATATGAAACACTATCTTTTTATACTGTCAAATAACATTTTTCATAAGTAGTTTAAATAAGATGAGATTTGGACCTATTTCATTGGATAGAATTTTCTATACATTTTATGAAGACTAAAAACCCTTGGGTCCTTGTAGGTACTTTAATGGGATTAAAGATGACAATACCTCATAATAGTGATTTAATAAATAAATATCATGTATTTTCTTTTGTGGGAGCTATATATTGAGCGAGAATTTCAGACATTTATATCTAAAAATAATGTCTCTAACCCTCTCATTTTGATGTTATACTTAATTTGGGAGGATAATTAGCATCACATTGCTTAACATAGAGTAGAATTAGATGAGGAACTAACAATGAATGTCTGTCTATATTTTTATGAACCATTTTGGAAAACTGTTATACTAGAAAAATGATGCTCACATTTGTGTTTTTGCAAAGGTTTGGTTTTTTTATACCTCCTTTTAATCATGTTTTCCCTTCATAGGGCCACATCAGTAATAAAAATGTTTGATGATATGGTTTGTATCTCCCATTCCAAAGATAGTAGGGAATTAAATATTTCTAAAGTTGGACGAATAATGTGGTAACATTTACCCCATTTCTAAGGGTTTGGTATGACCAAATCCTTCCACCACCACTACTCTATCAATTGAACACTACATTTTGTGATATTGATTTTATTCCTTAAAGGTAGTATTATTTCATTTGGTGGAACAACTGAAATATGTTGTATTTGCGATAATAACCTCTCCTATGGAAATAAAATTACAATATTGAATCATTGAGGGACTATTTAGAATTGTAAATGGGGTAAATGTTGTTACTAAATATTCTATACATAATACCCCCACACTATTCGATCAATACATAGGAAGTAGTAAATCTTGGATACCTTTATAATAAATATATTTCCAAAGGAACTATCTAAATATTAGTTTAAGGGAACATGAATGAAATTTATTCACCCAAATAACCACACTATGTTGAAAAAAATTCAACCCTATTCACTATAAATGATAAAAACAGTCTTGTAATGATTGTAAATGTAAGGAAAAATGAACACATTGTTTTATGACTTTCAGATTGAGTGTCCTATATCCACTAGAATAACATTATATCATTCCATTTATCTGGAATTAAATATTAAAAACTTGTGACTAATGATTCACATTGATTATTACTATTATACAATAATTAAATATAAAAACATGGTTCCACACATTCGTATTTATAGAGATTTCTTGTCAGTCATTCGATTTCACCAAACTCCAAGAAATATTGGAGTCCATCTATTCCACTATTCTTACTATTGATCTCTTGATGAAATCCATAGTATGAAAACCACCTATAGAAAACTTGAAACCTCCTAATAATAAAATTAATATTTGTGACCTTATAGAAGTCTTAACCTAACTTTATAAACAAGACTACATGGTACTTAGAAAATTGGAAGAAAATTCTTTTTAATAACATCCTTTTGGATTTTCTGAAGGAAAATACACCACTTCCACTACATTTATAACCTAAAAAAAATTTATGCTATTCCTTATGGTTGACTATATTTGATTAATTTATGTAGACTCCATACATTAAAAAAAATATAACTTATATAATACTTCTGATAAAACCATATCACCAAATTCAACATCTTATATATACAATGATTCTCCACCTTCTTATATTTACTCAATCCCAACCGAGTCTTGATGTTTCCTCAGTGTTTTAATACAATAAATCTTGGTGAAATTTTTTGTTATATTCTATTTCCTAGATATCTTTAATATATCAAACTCACAATAATCTAACATATTCAATTTATATGGGTATATTAGATCAATGTGTTACCTCATTATTGAAATATGAAATTATAACCATCTCTTAACATGATTATTTCATAACCAAATACTTTTCTTCTATTATAGAAAGTGAAATCACCAGTTGTAAAATTGACATCCATCTAATAGTGTGTCCACCAAATGGGTAAACATATCCATCTATGCTCTTTTGTGAATCATAATTGTATCAATTTTTTCGTCTACAAACTTAAGTAATTGATTATCATATTTGTAATAATGAGTTTAATCATTCATTACACTTAGATACTAAATCATTCAATATAAAATAATCTACTAAGCTTTCCCTAGATTTTTGATAAACTTAATGACCACCCCTAATGCATGAGAAATATATAGATGGGTGTATACTATAGCATACATAAACCTTTCGACTGTTGAGTAATATTGATATTTCACATTTTACTTCAATTCTTCTTCATTTTGTGGTTCCTACTTCTTTGAATGTCTAAATTAATCAGTGAGAGTAGTTAAAACTATATTAAATGCATACATACATACATACATACATATACATATACATATATATATATATCTAAATGAATTTATAGATATGATCCTTCTGTGATAAAACTGAGATCCATATTTTCCTATCACATTAAATCCTTATTCACAAGATCTTTTTTGTATCACCAATACCATTAATCTCAAACATTCTAGACAACTCCTCCTTCAATATCAAATTTAGTGGAATATTCAGATCCACTGATAACACAACATCCATGTATCAGAGTAATAAATTTAATTCATTTTTACTATAATCATTTTGATAAAATAAATGATCATAGTTACTTCTTGTGAAATCCATCTCTTCCATGGAGGAATAAAACATTTTATTCAAACACCTTGGTTCTTATTTAAATCCATAAAGAATCTAATTCTACCTTCACACCAAGATGTAATTCTAATTTTCTACAAAACCAACTGGTTTCTTTATAAATTTTTTCCCTCCAAATCCCCATGATGAAAATCTATCTTTATATCCATTTTTTCACGGTATAAATTTTTGGATGCAAAAATGTATAATACAGTTTTGTTAGTAGTACGTATAATTACCATATATTTGTTTTGGGATGTAAATACCGACATCATGCTAAAGCGTCATCTCAAATAGCTTTACCTTATACCTCTTCCATCCATCAATAGATTATTTTTACTAGAATACCAACTTTTTATCTAGAAAATTCCTCCCTTGTGATATTAATTTTATCCCCTAGGTTTTATTCTATCTACTTGAATCCAACTACTATAGAATTTCTAATTCCCACATTCGAAAATCACCCACAGTATTAACCGATTCTAGAATTTTCAGTTCTCCCAAATCCCATAAAACAAAAAATATGTTATTATCTCTATAAATATGTAATTCCCATATGAACCTTGATGATATTCATAATAAACCTATGATTTAGAATATTTTGAAACTAAAACATCCCAATCATCACCTTCGAAAATTGTAGATTGAGCTTATGAAATTCATGAGCTTTTAGGTATGCCTTTTGCTGGTTGAACCTCTAAATATTCATGCACCACTCTCTAAACTTTCTAAAACATGTGATCATTTGATAGAATCAGAGAAATATGAATTTTTAAGAACCTATGATCTTCTGAAACAACCATCTAGATCAATTTAAATTGATTTAGAATCATTATTCTCAAATTCATTTACCTTTTAGGTTCTAATCAATCCATATGAACTTTTAAATAAAGACCACATTCAAGATTTTGAAAACATTCCTCATGGCATCATTTTAAAGAAGTAAACCAAAATCAACATCCCTATAACATATAATGATGCTTGCTTGATATTTTTATTTTGTTTATCTATTTCTTTTTTTATTCACATGCTTGTAGGATAAATTCTGTAAGAATATGAGATAATTAATTTTTAGTACATTATTGAAACAAAATTTTAATGGTAAAAACATTTCATGTAGTTTGGATTATGAGGACTTCTACCTGAGTATCCAAGAGTCAGTGGTTACTTTATTACATTGGCAATAAATAAATGAAACCATAACCTAAAGTGTCGAATAGTTTAGTTATCTTATAAAAAATGATACATACTATAATTTCACATTATAATTGAATACATTAAAACAATTTTTTTCATGAAATAATTTTCATCTTTCACAAATCCCTACATATCAATAATGAAACACTTCCTAGAATTATGGGGATAGGTGAAATTAGAATGGTGTTCGCTCGTATGATCAGTAAGGGTGTGCATACAATGGAATATGTCATGAATAAATAAGGAATACCTATATTTAAAGGTTTACAACTAAAGAAACTTTCTATTTTATCAATGACTTGATCATGAAGAAAAATATAGTTAGAACAGATGATGATAAAATAACTCCTTATAAATAATCAGATGAGTTTGAAACATATCCATAGATATTATAACTAATCAAATAATCGCATAAATATAAATCACTAAACACATAATGAGACCTACAAAACATATCCATGGATATCATACCTTCAGATCCCTGTTCCAAGACATCTTATATAAATGTGTAATGCATTAAAAAGATACTCATGCACATTTGTCTCATGAGACCTACTAATGCATCACAATAATATATTAGGACCCATCCATCACATACTATGTCCAATTTATTTCTAATTTGAAAGGTATAAAACATAATAAATTTAAAAATATATATTGAAAAACTAGTACACACATTTTTCATTCATTCCCCTATCAATAAACATAGTAAGAAACCGTCCTTTTTAAAATTTTTAATGACATCAAAATTGAACATCTCCAGTCAAACTGATCATTAAAAATCTAGGGAAATAACATGAACTATATAATTACAATATAAATATAATGGGGAATATATAAAATAAGGTATATTTTCTTAATGAATATAAATTCAATAAAAATTTCATTAAGTTAATTCTTGAGAAAATAACATTTTCACTTTGAGAGTTAATTTTAAAAAACTAAAAAATTATTGAATATTAAGGTAAAAAATTACTTAAAATTAACCATAGAGACACTTAAGGAATAATTCAAAGAAATGAGTGGTCATGATATTTAAAAATTCCTTCCATTCCAAGTATATTAAAATATTAATTCTTTAAAAAATTTCTTTCTCACTTTTGTGAAAAAGATTAAAAAGAATCTCATTCACAAAAGACAAGAATGCAACTTGTAAATCATTTTTTAGAAAATAAAAACATGGGAAGAAAATAATTTTTACAATTATAGGATAATATTAAAAAATAATTTTTTTAGAAAACATGGAAATGGAAGAGAAAATGTCCTGACCAAGTTGAAAAACAATGTCGGTTTTCCTTAAAAACATTATTATGGTTTCCTGAGTACTTAAAGAGAGAAAATTTAAATGAATACATGATTTTTATAGGTATAACCATATGATTTAAAAATATATTATGTTTATGATTAAAATATATAAGGATTAAACTAGTATAGAAATAAATAGAGAAAATTTAGAATAATGACGAAATTGTGAAATAAACCCTTACCTTAGATTCAACTTTTTATATATGTTTTTGAACCTACAATATAATTAATATATAATTATTATAAATATATTAAATCACAAAAAATACAAATATAATCCTATATATTATTTACTTATAGTATTTTATCACCCATTTATTGACAATTCCTCATTAAAATCACAATTCCGGGTGATAAGTACATCAATTTTACAGGGATGTTTTTGTTTGGTATTTTTTTATTTTTATTTAGATCATTATTGTATCACCTAAATACTGATAATAATTATATAAACACCATATATATTAATTTTTTATTTTTCAAGTTGTCTATAAATTATAGTTATAGAAAAATAAATTACACCTTTCATTGGGCCAGTAGGTCATACGTACGCCTGAATTCTATTTTCACTCTTTGATGGATGGAAAAAATAAAATGTAAATAATAAATCCCCTTTAAAGAGCCATTATTATATCATTTAAAATATATATATTTATGAAAACCATCCTTATTACCATCCATGTAAAAAATAAAATGAAAACTTAATTGTATCTCTTGGTGGAGGTGGTAATCCACGCGTTCAAAGGAGTAGTGTTATCATTTTATAGAGGATTGGAAGGTAAGAAGTTATATGTGATATTAATTTTTAATAATTATAACTATGTCTTAATTATCATATATAAACCTTAGACACACCATAATATATATCTATGTAATATGGTGGTAGAAAATGAGTTATAACGCTATGTGGAGATGGTAATCCTTACATACACACTATGGATACATTCATTTACCATTTATGGGAAAGAGAATTTATAATGGTTATTTCATAATCATAATAACACTTATGTATATTTAAGATACTTGTATTATTATTTTATGAAAAATTCTCTAGATTTAGAGGATATAAAAGAAGAAATTAATTGAATGAGTTTGGGTAAAATAATTACCTCTTCTATAGGAGAGCTCATTTAGATACATTCTTAGTAAACATAAGGTTGATATTTTGGGAGTAAAAAAAAGTTCTTGGTGGAGCAAGGTTTCTCAATTTTGGGTAAATTTGTGAAGGAAGGGGTGTCATTTTATAAGGTATTTAATAGATAAACATAGAATTATAAAAAGAATTAAAATACATATAATCCATTATCAATAAAAATGAATCCCAATTTCCATAGATATATATATATAATTTAGGATACGATTGAAATATCATCAACCAATAAAAAATGTAATGATTAAAGTTGTATTTTAAGCCTTATCTTTTTGTTTAACCACTTAGTAAATCAATTTTAACCTTGACCATTGTAACATTTTTTACACACTTAATTGGTAATAGTTTTACATATAATATCACAACTATCTCATTAATGGGAAACATATGACATAATAAACCATATATTATCCCCTTGTACACTTTCAATTATTTAATAAATTTCTATAAAATATTATTTCGACAAATTATCATCAATGTCATGTTTGACACTATTCATATAATTCACTTAAAAGACATGAAGACAAATTAGGAATTTGAATATAATCCTTTAATAGAATAATAATATTTCATATTAATCTATAGAGTTATTTTAATGCTATAAATCATTCAAATTATATCACTTTTAATATTTTTAAAAGAAATTACTTTAATTTATCATCAATTGATTAATATTATGTCATTGTTGAAAAAGAATTCAAGGTAATTATATAATTATAAAAAATTATATATAAAATTTAAATATGAAAAAAACATTATTTTTATCATAATACTTCTTTAGATTCATTTATAACTTTATTTTTTTCCAAGGGGACACAAAAGGTATATTTATAACTAAAAGAGTGAAACATTGATACATTATTTTATTTAAACATTATATTGGTCATTTTAATGGAAAAGTGTCAATTAAAATAATACATTTTTATCCAAATGTGATAAGGGTATAATTTAATTCAACCAATAATAATTAGGTTGAAAATATATTTTCTTTTCACATAGTTCTAACCTATATTAACCCGAAATACCCTAAACTAATGTGTTAAAGCTTACCATGTTTATAATTATTAACTACCAAAAATTAAATGGACATATTTACCAAATTTTAAATTAATTATTGAAAATATAAAATCTATCTTATCAAATTTAATATATTTAATTATATGAAATTAATTTTAAATTAAGTGTTAAAAACATGATGAAAACTGTCTTTAGAAAAATAAAAACATTTATACATAAAACATGAATTATTCATATCCAACACATAATAAAAATATTAGATGAATATTAATAAATTTTATTAAATATATTACCTATAAATTTAATGAAAATAATTATCTAATAGTCTTAAGTTTAATTTATTAATATCAAAACATGTTAGGCACATAATATTTTTTCATAAAATTCCTTTTATGTATAATGTTTCCCTAAATTAGACCATAATATTGATTTCAATAATCATTATTTGATTTTACATAATAAACTAGAACTAATTTAACTTTTAAATCATTTTAAAACTAAATGGAACTTTGTAAATTCTTGAAACAAAAATGTAGTTTTCAATAATATTAAATATTTTTCATAGTTCACTGAAAACCCAATCTTTTCCAAAAAATCATAAGTTTTACATTAAGGTAATTTTTTATATTGATTTAAAAAAGTAATAAAGTTTTATAAAATAATTTTTTTTGAGGTTCCATAATTTTATTATATTATTTTTTTCATAAAACTACATGCAATATAGTTTTGAAGAAAATGCATTTGTGAAGAATAAAAAACATTACTAAAAATTGAGTTATTCTTTCCATTGAATTAAAAAAATGAAATCTTATTGATTATTTACATTATGTATTTTCAGTAATTTTTTTAATACTATTCGTACCCTCTAATTAAGTGGTTGGTTTATAATAGTTATATTAAAAAAATACTATTTTTTGGTTCATTTACTCTTGGTGTTGAGTGTCATATATGCTATTGAGCATCATGTTATTTTTAAAACCTCAGGGTGTTACACTCCCCCTAAATATGTTAAATCATATAATGTTTTAACTTATACATGGTAATAAAGTGTTTTTACATTTAAAAACTCCTATATGGAATCCCACATTGTAAAAAAATGGTTTATTAAAACTTCCTCTTAATGAGAGGGAAATAGAAATACAACGGTCATCTATAATAACACATAACTAGGTTTTCAAGTCACAGAAAATTAGTGGTAAGTGAAAATATGCACATAGAAGAAAAGTTTACTTTCCAAATAATGATGGGGAGTGTAGATATAATTGATTACAAAAAGGGAATGACCCTGAGAAAGTAAGTGACCACAAAACCATAAACCAAAGAGGTGCTAGAATGACATCAATTCATCAGAAATGATGTTATTAAGATAAATTTTTTGATTCAAGATAGTTTTTCAAAAATTTGAGATATTATTTTATTATTGAGATAGAAATCATAATAAAAGTTACTTACTTTATTTTTTCCCATTTCATTAGAAAAATTTCATCCTTTGGTTATTCTTTGATGAATTTTTACTTCATCTCTTAATCTATGAAATGATGAAGAATTTTTTATATATAAAGAACTGAAATTTATTTTTAATGGATCATAAGACCCAGAAATGGATGAAAATAAATTTATCCTAAAAATACCAAAACCAATATGATTAAAATAATTTTATATATTAACCAAAATTAATATACCCTCATTTAAAGAAAAAAAATACAAAAACCACAATAATAACCACCAAAGATAAACTTAGTTCATTTCATAAATAATTTACCTTAAGACTTCACCAAAATATCTTCATCCATTTTCAAAACCCAATAATATGAAATATTTGATAAAATATTTATCCTTATACATCATAAAGTGTCTCATAATGTCATATACAAAACATTTGAATACTTGATCACATATTCTCTTAAAACATACTAATATCTTGTATTCTATTAAGACCCAAAATTAATACATAACTGGTTCTACCAACTAACATTATTTCTATTCCATATATCAAATAAATATAATAAGGTAGTAAAATCCATCATAAATTATTTTTCATTAAATCACTATCCATTTTCAAGGTAACTAGTACTATCCCATTTAATTCTTCAATTTTAATAATTTATTTATCCCAACTAAAAATTAATAACTCAACATGAGAAACAAATTAATGGTTATATTTTCCTTATTAATGTATTCTCCAAAAATATCACCATACCATGAATCAATTTTCATGTTTATTGATACCATTCAACATATTATTTCAAATCCTTAATGAAAAACTGCTGCAGTATAACATTTATATGTTTAATGAGTCTTATAATTAGGATATCATTGATAAAATAATTCTACTATATAATTAAACAATCCAAATACAAAATAACATTATTAATTTCACTTTGGATATAGTATTAGCATATGATTCACCTTAATCTCTCATTTTCTATGAGGCATATTCTCTTTATGCTTACAGAATTCTTTCCCATAGTTACTTATAACCTTATAGTTAAAACACTAAAAATTTGAGGTTGTTTTATTACCATTTAATTCACACACATAATTTTGTTTCTATCTACACTTTAATTAAACTCCCATTCCATTCATGAAAGTTTCATATTATTTATTTCCACAAATATCACATGTGGGGAAATTATTCTTTACCATATTCCACTTATCCATTTTTCACCTCCATCCTTTTTTTATCATTAATTACTTCATGGATATAATAATTGTATAATTGTTTCTCTATCTTGATAGAACATGATACTGTATACTCATATGATGAGAATGATCTTGAGTCTAATTCCCTTCAAAATATTGGTTTTAACCCATCAATGAAATGGTCAATAATAAACTTTGGATTATGTATATTGTCTATAGCATTAATTGATAACCTTATAATGATTTATTTATACATAGAAAAATTTTCATCTCCCTTTTATATTAGAATCAATAATTATCTCTCCATATTTTCTTATTTCTCATGAAGAAAATATATTTCCAAGAAAAATACCTTAAAATACATCCATTTCTTTCTTTTCATTTCCTCATCATCTTAGTTTTTTGAATTAATGAATACCATTAATCTGAATCCCCTGAGAGATGATAAAATTCCATGAAGACCTTCTCCTTTTCATTACATCCTAAAGTTACAAATATATTTTATAAGTAACTTATCCATTTCTTAACTACAAATTTATTTTTAATTATATTCAATCATGGAGGATTATGACACCTGAAGTGGTATAAAGTTATTAAACCACATTTAAGAAAAGTAAGATGATCTATATAATAAATATTATTGGAATAACCCGAGCCAAATAACCCAAAATAGATATAATTTTTTTCTTCAACAATAGCTCCATCACCAGGTTCATTTTCTATTCTAGGAGGGAAATCCCTACATAGAATAGATTTATTGATATAGTTTCCATTCCATCATATGGGAACTATTTATGATAATGGAATTAACCATATTATATTTTTATCTTATAAATCATAATGTATAATTTAAAAACTAGGGAAAAACTTAATATAAATAGGATTTTAATTTATAACTAATCTCATAATCTTATTCTTTTTTTTCTTTGGGAATATTTTTAAAATAACACTATTTTCATATCGTTCATAATGGTTTGTAAAAAAAATTCCAATTAACACAATAATATCCCCAAGTAGTGTCAAAATAGGTTTTAAGCAAGGCCTGTTATCGTAGATTAAGTCATGATTGAGTCAAATCACAATGTTCCCTTTTTAGATTTATTTTCCCTTGTTATAACTATGCTAAATCCACATCCACTTATAGTATCCAGATAGGGATTTATTGATAGGGATTCAATATAATATCCACCATACTAAAATATTAGGATGTTATCCTATACATAGACTTGTTCTCCATGACAATTATTAGGTTCTATTATTTAATTCTGGTTTTACTAAATATTGTTCCCAATGTTTATACAAAAATTACTCTATACCAACTGTAAATTCCATAACATTATTCCCAATATTCAATTATTAATTTATTATATTTGCACTATATACAAGGAATCATATCCAAAAAGAACAAAATATTTTAATAGTCTTAGAAAAAATTGAAGTATAAATGAATTTCACATTATAATTAAGAATATAAAATAAATCACTGTATTTTATGTGGTAACATCATTTTACCCCTTTTCATATCCCTTCCTATCAATTATAAAACTCTTCTTAGAAACTAAGGGAAAGGAGACATTAAAAAGAGGTAATCTAGGATACTTAGTAAGGGAATTGATAAAATAGAAGTTATCATGAATAAATAAGGCATAATAAATATGGAAAGATATATAAAAAATAGATTCCATTTAATAAATAACATGGGAATTATGAATATTATGGAAATAATAAATGTTGATCAAATAATTCCATCATGCAACTCATACATAGAAATATTAACTAATCAAATGAAAAGATGGGAATAAATCCCTAATATCATAATGTTGGAATGAATAATTATGGAAATCATAAACGTATTTTCATGGCCTTATTCCAAGATAAATTATATAAATGTGTAAGGCCTAGTTCAAAAACCAATCACAATTTTTCTTATGAGGCCTACAAATTAATCAGGTGGTTTTAATAGAATATTACTATCACATACTATGCCAAATTCCTTCCTCATATTAATGGTGTACAAAAATAATCAATTTAATCATTATGATTGAAAAATAATCGTACACAATGATAATAAAATCTCAAATAAATAAACATAATCATAAATGATCCACAATAATATAGAGAATGGAATCAAAATAGTACATCCCCAGTCAAAAAGATCATAAAAAATCCATAAAAATAATAATGATCATATAATTAAAAAATATCCCTCATGTATCATTTTTAAAATAATGGGATTTGTCAATGATGAATAAAAATACAATAAAAACTTTATGAAAAACATTCTCATTAAAAATACCATTTTAACTTTGAAAATCAATTTAATAAAAATTAAAAAATCTAGAATATTAGGAAAAAGAGTTACTTTGAAAATAATCATGGAAACATGAAATGGAATTTTCAAATCAAGGATCATTCAGGATTTTGGAAATATCATTTATTCTAAGTACATTTCAATAAAAACACTTTAAAACATTCATTTTTCACTATTGTAAAAAGGTTAAAAAACACATTCTTAGGGAAACAAAAAGATGATTCTATTTAAACAAATTTTTAGAAAATTAATACTTGTATAAATATTAATTTAATCAATACTAATATAATTGAAAAAAATTTCTAAAAACCTTCTTGGAAAACATGTACATTGAAGAGAAACATTTATGACCGAGTAGAAAAACATTATCAAATTTCATTATTAAAATTATTTCTGTATCATGATTACTTAAATAGAGGAAATTAAAAGGGAAAATTTTTATTTACAATATTAAATAGACTATATGAAAATATATTGGGTTTAGTATATAAATATATTATTATTTTCCTAATTATTACATTAACATAAACAATCCGGAAAAATTATGATATTTTGAAATAAACCCTTACTACAGATTCAATTTCTTTGACATGTGTCTCAAAATCTTGTATTAAAAATATATTAATGATTAATTATCATATATATCATACCATATATTATTTTCCTATAATATTTTATTGCTTGTTTTTTATAATTTTTTTAAATCACTATTTCATGTGATAACTACACCATTTTTCATATATGTTTTTATTCTGTAATTTTGGTTTTTGTATTTTGATCATTATTTCATAAACTATAGAATTATAATAATTATATATGTATTATAAATATTCGATATATATGTATTTAGAGTCATTCATAAAAGGTATACATTGAAAAATAAATTACATTGTTCATAGAGATGGTTGGTTATATATACAGAAGAACACTATTTTCACTTTTCAAAAGAAGGAAGGGAAAAAGGAAAAGAATAATTCAATTTTATAAAAGAATTAATATATTATATACATCATAAATGAAGATAAAATGAATTATTATAACTATACATGAAAAAAATAAAACGGAAAACAAATTACATCGCTTTGTGGAGGGAATAACCTACAAATATGTTTGTGTGATGTTATCATTTTCCAATGGATTGGATGGTAAGAAGGTATATTTGATATTAATTATCATATAAGTATAATTATTTCATATGTTACATATATAATCATTAAACCCATGAAAATAACCATCCATTATTTATGGTGGTGGAAAATGAATTGTATCATCATGTGGAGACGGTTACCAATGCATTCACACAAGTGGTAAGTTCACTTCAATTTTGATGGGAAATAAGGTGGATAATTTTGTTATAAAAATAATAATAAAATTTATGTATATTTGTTATAATTTATTTTTTATTTTCATATATATACCTTATATTTTGAATAGTGATAAGAATAAATAAATTGGAAGTGGTTGGGTAAGACTATTACATATTCTTTGGGAGACCTCTTTTAGATCAGCTCATAAGGAACCTAATATTGGTATTTTGGGAAGTTAAAAACCTAAAAACATGGAAATATTTTTTTTAATATTAATGGGAAGAGATTGGTTAAACTAGTATTCTAAATGTGGTGTAAATAACTGAAGGAATGGGTGTCCATTTATATAGAAGGAAAATGACACACTAGAAATTATTAAAATGATTAAAATATAACTAATTAATATGAAAGAAAAGTGATTCTAAATGGAAATAAATTCTAAAATGGAGTAGAATTTGGTAAGAAAGTCATACAACAATAAATTTTTTAAATTTTTAAGTGGTATTTGAAAACTTATCTTTTGGTTTAACCACTTAGTTAATCTATTTTAACCATTAATGTGGTCACATGTTTTTCAAACATGATGGGTTATACTATTACATATAAGGTGAAAAATGACTCGTAAATGGACTGGGGATGATATTTTCGACATTATATCATCCCAATTGTATTCATTCAAGATTTTATGTATTTTAAATAAAATATCAATTTGATGAAATATCATTAATCTCAATTTTTTCACAATTCAGTTAATTTGAATTAAAATACATAAAGAAAAAGTTGGAATTAAAATATAATCTATTAAAACAACAACAATAATTCATAATAATATATAAAATTCATGAAAAAATATGAATAATTCAAATTATATCACATTTAATACCATTATAATTATTTAATTTTATTTTTCATTAATTGAATAAATAATTTTTCATCATTGTATAATCATTTATGTTTAAAATATAATTAAAAATAAATAAATTTCTATTATGAAAATATTTTCATTTTACTAAAAATATATGTTTATATTCATTCATAAATTTCTATTAGTCCTTTGTGTACACATAATACACATTTAAAACTGAGAGAGAGACACTTTGTTACTTTTATTTCATTAAGTATTATATTTTAAATTTCCATGGACATGTTTTAATTAAACAAATAAAATTTTATCCTAAGTTTACAAGGTTATAATTTCATTCTTCCAATAATAATTAAGATGAAAAATTATGACCTTATATGATTGTTTTACCCTTGATTAATTGGATTTAACCTTTACTAAGTTAATTTTTTTACCATTATTACTATTCATAGAGCCTAAAAATAAAAGGAACATATTTATCAAATTTGAACATCATGATTAAAAATATGGAATCAATTATATAAAATTTAATACCTATACGTATTATAAATTTAATTTAAAATATATACATCAGACATGATGAAAATCACTTTTAGAAAAATACAGTTTTTTGAATCATAAAACTGGATTTATTCATATCCATTGCATAGTAAAAATAATTGATGAATATAAAAGTTTTTTATTGAATATTTGATATATAAATTTCATTAAAATAATTCAAACATATTTATTAATTTATTTTATTAAGTTGAATATATATAGATCATATAAACATTTTTTTTGAAAATTGTCTTTTTATATATAAATTGTTTTTATACCAAATTCAACAAATATTTGATGTGAATGAACATAAATGGATTATTAATAATATATTAGAAATAATTTAAAATAAAAATAATTTTAAAATAATGTTTTAGTTTGTAAATTCTTGAATGAAAAATACTGTTTGCAATAAAAATCGGGATTTTTCATTATTCATTGAAAACCAAATGATTTCTCAAAAATATGAAAATTTCATCTTCAGAAAATATTTATATGATGATTTAAATAATTTAGTTATTTTTATAAAATAAAATATATACATTCTACAAAAATTAATTATAATATTTTCTAACAAAAGTTAATAAATAATTAGTTTTGAACAAAACGTATTTAGGAAGCCCAAAATAACATTATTGAAAATTTAGATATTATTTACTATGAATAAATCAATGATTTTTTATTAATATGATCCATTTTAAATATTTCACGATTTATTTAATACTATTCATAACAACCAATTCAATGGTTAGGTTATAATAACTATATTTACATAATAATATTTTCTGGGTCTTTTAGGACTGGTGTTTCGTGTTGTATATGCTATAAAACATAGTGTTATTTTTAAAATATTATGGTGTTATACCAATGTAATTATGTTGATTATATCATTTTTATACCCAATTATTCGACAAAAAAAATGTTAGGAATTTTAAAAAGTTACAACATACTTATTTTTCACTCTATAAATGTTTGATTCATTCTCTTGGATACACCATTTTGTTCAAATATACCCGGAACAATCTTCTCGTATTGAATCCCAATGTAATTATAGTAATTTGGAAAACACCTTCTATTAAACTCATTACCATTGTATCATATCATAAATTTTAGTTATGTTATATTTTCTATTTCCACCATAGCCTTCTATTTAATAATGATTCCAAACACCACATTGTTACATTTCATAAATTGTACATGTACTTTTCTTCTGTAATCATAAATAAAGTTTGAAAAGAACATTTTACATTCATGATAATGAACTACAGAAGTTCACAAAACTTCTAGATGAAACAAATATAGGTTCTAGATTTTTTATTTTTTTCTAAATAGATTGAAAGACACATTACAAATTTTCTTGAGTATGAAAATTTCACATCTTATGAAATCTGAATGATCAATATTAAATTTTCTCATTTATAATATATTCTTCATTGATTTCTTACTATGGTGATAAAATAAATTATTAAATAGTTATGATTTTATTAGGTATTGATATTGTATAAAATTAAATCTATGGGTAGTTATTTTTTATGTATGGGGATGGTTTTTATACTCTTCGTCAGTAAGATTCTTGGATGATAATTGATAGAGGGACATCCATAACTTCTATTTTATGAAATGAATTCAGTCCTATTTTAAAAACATCATGATGTCATTCTAGGGTGTATAAATTACCGATAACATTATTTGTATTTTCTCATCGACCAATTATTTCCAAATATCTATTTCATCCTCATCAAATTTGAGAGGAAATCATTCCAACTGATCTAACCATTATGTTTTTTTCCAAGTTATTTTTTATAAAGGTATGGTTTTAGTGATGTCTATTTTACTAATCTACTGTATATTTGTGGAATATAAGGTTTCTATCTTGATAGTATCCCCTAACCATCTATTGTTTAAGAGGAAATATCAAATATGAGATTCAAGGTTTAGGGAATAATCATCCCAAATCATTTTAGCATTTATCATTATATGAGTTTTCTAAAAATATCATTTAAAAGTGGTGAATATTATTTTCCTGATGAACTATAACCATGGTGAATATCTTTTGGGTGACTACATAATTATTCTCCTTAGTTAGGACCTTTATGGTTTCTAATAAATAAGATAGAAAATGGAGGTAATTCATTCCTATTTATATTCACAATTCAAGGATTAATTTTATTCCTTTCATCATGGGAAGGGTTCTCATGATTGATAATATTTTTGAAACATGGAGGACCTTCATGGAATGTGATTTTTTCACATTCTGATTATGAGTCAATAGACTCTTGGGCTACCATAGATGGGTTTTCAAGGGCCTCAAGAAACTCAAAAAAAATACATACATGGATATGGGTATTCTCTTTGGCCATTATAAACCTTTTGAAATTTATCCATTTGGATACTCAACTAAATATAAATTGGTAACATTATTTTATATGAGTCCTCACATGTGAATCCCATGTCATCAATAGAATTTGAAAATGTTCTACTTAATTTCAAAAAGAAATATAGGAATGCCCTGTATTTTTCACTAGAATATATTGATGGGTTCTTTTAGACAAGGATACAATATATGATTGTCTTTCTGTATCTTCCTAGATTTTTTTTTCAATATTATTCATACTAAATATATTCGCTAATGTTTTTCCACTTTTAAGCCTTTTCTGAGATATACTAACATAAATCATAGATGGAGGTATGGTTATTAGCCCACACATATGCATCTATTTAAATATAATAATGGTCCTCTTAAAGGGAGGAAGGGATATGATCCCACTCATGAGTAGCCACCGAGATATCTCAATGAAGTTATTCAATGATGGTTGGTGTAGGTATATGGGACTTCTCATGGGTGATTTCTGGGATATTTTAAATATCATTGTCCATATTTACAATAATGATATACTGACAACTTTATAAAATGTGGGATGAGATATCGACATGTCCATCCATTAAGGCCAATTTTTTTGATGGGATTATATAACATGAATGAGAGTAGAATCCCATTCTTCAATGGGAGTGTTGATATATTTCCACACTTATATTCAATATTATATCAAGACCTGACAACATACTTCACTTATAGTAATGGGGAACATGGTTCTTCCCCCTTGTTACAACTGGTCTACGTCAGCATTCTCTAGATGAAGCTGTAGAACACTGGTGTGTATAGATAGTATGATAAGGTATATTATCTCTCACTTTACCTAGTACTTGTTGATGAATATCATCTTGGTGAATAATAATATGGGACTATTCAGGGAGTCATTATGTCTTATTCCTTATGTGAGACACATTCTATGGTGAAAAGTTCTGATTGGTTGATACTGAGGTCTCATAGGCATCCTCCTTAGTGTACTCATGAGGTATTGGGGATGTATGATTTTTTCTGGGATTATGGGGGTTTAAATATCCCTCCTAGTACACCCCTATGTAACTGTGATTTCATGATTAACCTTTTCTTCCAACTCCTAATGTTAAGGGAGGTGAAAATTACCACACTCTAAGGAGAGTCTCTTAAAGTATTTGGAGGTGGAGATAGGTGCAAATGGATTGACTATAAATTTCCTCTAGTGGGATGGGGTATGAGGATTATATTATTATAGTCTATTTCAGGTATCCTATAAATATTGAACTGTCCATGATGGAGGTACTCCTTCATTAATATAATTGAAACTTTGTGCTAGAACCGCTGAGTGGATGAAATTTTCCTTTTGGTCATGTGGGATTAAGCTTTCATGACCCTGGATCATAATGAATTTTTTTTGAATTAAGATTCAACCTATTTTTAAAGAATGGGGCTCTTGATAGGCATACGTATCGTAAAATAATAACCAAAATAGGAACACCCATCAGTGTATCATTATAATTAAGTGCATGATCAACCAATAATTTTCATATATAAAGGATTCAAGTTGGGTTCACCAATATTTTTTTCTTGAAACAGATGAAACAAAATTGATTCATGCATGGTTATGAAAGTTTGATCATAGTTTATAGATTCATATTAGGTTTACTATTTTTTTATAATTGAATCGAAAAAGATCACCAATGTTCTTGGAAACTGGGTTCTTTATTAACATTGAACCTTTCTTGTTGGATTCACAATTATTATTTTTGATTGAATTATGAAATAATAAAATTCCGTAAATATCTAGGAAATTTGATTTTTTTTATATTTGACAATTCATATTGGGTTTAACACATTTTTCTATATATTATCCTAACACGACTCCTCCATGAAATTTTTAGTCATCAATGACCTTGATTTTAAAGTTAGGCAGTCATTTACCCATGTCTGGTTAGATGCTAGGTAATAGGTTTCTATAAATTGGTTGTGAGGGATTTATGAAGAAGATTCCCTTTATAATTCATCATAATGAATATAAAACCCATTGATAATGGGTTTAGTTCATAGTTAAAATATCCCAAGGAGAAATGTGGAAGGGTTTTATAGTAGGGATATGACCCAGTTTTCATTTTATAGGGAATATGGACATTGTAATAATGATATTCAAATTATATGGAGGAGATATAGTCATTCAAGTGGTGTATGCTTTAATTTGGAATAAATCCAAGAAAATATATGATAGTCTTGGATGATAGGTTTAATCCACATAGAGGCATCCTATGTCTTATAGATAATTGGAATAGAAACTTATAGAGTCTTTGGAGAATGGTTTATGTTCATGTGGTTGGATTGTACTATACCATTTTATAGTATATGGTAAAGATATTGTCATATAGTTTTCTATTATAGGAAAAGGATGATTTTGTTATGAAAGGGGTGAAAATGGAGTATTGAGTGTGACTTATGAATTAACGGTCCATGATAGAGCATAGTTCATCTAGAAAACTAAAGTTATTTCCCCTGATCATTCCATGGTTGGAGATTATACCTTGTTAGAGTCACTAAATGTTTCTCAAAAATTGGGTGATCATGAGTGTGGATTATGCATGGATGTGTTATACCATTTTGTGGGTGATATTAGCTCATTGAAAATTCATTATGAAAAAAATAATCAATGGGAATCCAGATGTGATATACACCAATAAGGGAAGCCTAGATCCACAAAGATCCTTAGTTGCAATATGATGAAAGTCAAGTAGATTGGAGTAGGAGAGAGTATTTCAGTTTCCTCATTATATGGACCCTTTGTATCAAGTCAATCCATTATTATGATCACCTTGGTGGTTTGAACTATCCAGGATGAAATTTCATGATATTATTTTTATCAAGTGAATATATTATCAGTGGGGTTCATGCTGATGTGAATACACAGTTCATTCAAATATTGTGGCATTAATAATGGTCCTATGTTTAACTTTTCAAGTTTTTAACATTTGACAAATGATGTTAAGATATTATGGATTCCTTTAATCCAAATGTGAGGCATTAATGATGTTCGAGCCACAAGGGATGGATTCTTTCACATTCTAATGATGTATTGAAGAGATATTATAGAAAGTTTAGTCACAATATAAAAAAATATCATCAGGAGAAGGATCCTAGACACCTTAGAGGATCTATCCTCTATGTAATGTGGCATACAACATGAAGGGGATTTGGGTACATGGTATGGTATGTAAAGGACCATCAGTATATCTCTCTTATAGGAGGATGATCATAGAGGAAGGATCATATAAAATATAATAGAACAATAGGTGAGGCCTAATTTTAGAGGACCATTTTTTTCTTGGTGTAGGTTGCGATTTGAGGCTATCATACTAGTACTCACATAGATGATTTCACTTCATTTAATTTCCCTTAGACTCATTTAGTCTTGGTGTTTACCTCTCAATATATAATAAGGAATCTATTAAGATATTCTTTACCAATGTTTCATCTAATTTTTTGTCATTTTCCATCTGTGTCATTCCTGAATTAAAAATTGGGTTATTTATTGGATAAGGTAGGGTATGTATACCCTATTGTTTTTTCCACAAAAACAATAAGTTTTCGACTATGTAGGACATCAATATACCACTACATAACATAACAATGAAAATTTTAGTATCAATAATCACCTATTTCCCAAATAGGATTATTCAATCTACAAATTGGAGAAAAATATTAGGGTACATATCTTTAATGTTGTATGCATCCACCAAATAGTATTATTACATCCATATAGGTCTCTAAAAACACAAATTACATGTATACTAAACATTTCATTGATGAATGTATCTCTTAGAGGTGCATAAATATCATTAAATTAAATGTTTTGTGGGGATTTGTCACATGGTGTGACTATGAGTGGCCCAGCTACATGGTTTCACTGTAGGATGCCATTGTGAGGTCACCATGAAGATGAATTCTAGGACACTCCCATGTAACTATTATAGGATCATGCACAAGGAAATTCATCTAGTTATATAAATTTTATTTTTTATCCATAATATCCATTAGAAACTTGATGTGAATAAAAAATATGTTCTTATATTTTTTAATGTAAATGGATTTTATAATATACTGTGTTTTCACTTTAACTCATTTTACAAAAGAAAAGGTCATATCTAACTTAAAATGAGGACAATTTTTTGTTAAATTATTTTGATATAAATGGAATTTTTTTAAGATATTTTAAATTAATCTATTATTCTTGAATGAATAGAAAACTGAATTAGTTTGGATGTTTCATAATTCAATTATTAAGGTTCTTATTTAAACATTATTCTAATTTTAGGAAGTACAACCAATCTGTACAGATTATAGAATCATAGAGATAAATTTTAAATAAATTATATTTCTTATTTTACTATTTCAATGGTTGAGAATATGGTTAAGTATTTATGTGGCTAAATTTCATCCTGGAAAAGGTAGTTTTTTTATTTGGGATTTTGAGGTATCAAACTTAGTTTTTAGAATTTTTTGGTTGCTATTTTTTTAGTTATTGTATATTTTTTCTAAGTTAATTATTGATAATTATATTTTTTGGATTACCTTAATGATGTTATTTTTGGATTATTTAAGAGGAATAACATTATGTATATTTTTTGTTTTGATATGATAGAACATATCAGAGTAATTATAATATTGAATCCAGATAATTTGTTATTAATTACTTTTTTTCATCAAAAAATACTTTATAGTGTTTTGAAATTATCCAGATTTATAATTTTATGAAAAATATATCAACTTTTAAAGTTTTTTTTCCGAACTAATAAAAAACTTGTTTCATTTGTTAAACCATTCACATTAACAATGCAAACTTATATTTAAGAGGTTTTGGATCTATTTTTTTATCCAAAACATTTGATATATTTTTAAAACAAATGGGAGTTTTTAGATAATTTATGGGAGTCCCATATTTCCCATAGTTAATATATTAATGAGATGAAAATAGTGATTATTGGTTTAATCTTCATACTGGATCAGAAATCCCTGAGAGTGGAATGATTTACATTGAATGGTAAGAAGATTTTTTCTACTTTTGGGGGTAAAGGATATTCATTGGAAGAGTGTTCGTTTTATAATTGTGAGATATTTATTATCATTTGTGGATTTAATCAAGTTATAAATTGGTATTAATTGATTATATCCTTATTGAAAAAATATGACATAACTTTTATATATGTAAAGAAAATTACTTTATATTTAACTTGTTGTTGTTCTCTACAAAATTAAAGATGATTATATATAAGTAGATTAATAATTGATCATAAGAAAACTTTCATTTTTATTGGTATCTTCATGGATTTTTTAGGATATAAGATTAGGTCATCATGGTTGCAGGGATTTTTAGTTTGAGTGTGGGATAATTTATAATTGATATGTAGGTACGTGAAGTACATATTACTTCTAATGTGGATAAATCCATGATTAGGATGTTGGGTTAGATCTAATGGGGTTTCATTTTATAAATTGTGTTTATGAAAGTGATAGGTGGGGTTAATGGGTTAGGGGGATCATGCGTATACTTATAGTTATAATTGATGGAATAACCTTATTTTATTCATTAGAATGGATGCATCTATATCCATTTTTATTATTTATAATCCATATTTGAATGAAATTAAGGGTAATTTTTTTGATAATTTTTTAATACTATAATATTCTTATTATGATCGGATGGGTATATTGTAATGCGTTATTTTTCATGTTTCATTGAATTATTTTTTAGTGCACCAGGAGATTTTATTGATTTTATTTTGGATATTTTCTAGTTTTTAATTAGTTTTTGAGGAAGGATCCTTGGATCTTACTTAGGAAATATTGAACATTTAGTTGACTTGGATAGGATGAGAAATTATAGATCTTGGGTTAATGGTGGACCTACAATAAAAATTTATAAGAGATGCCTAGAATTGGGGGAAATTAGTGTATTAAACTCATTCAAATTTTCCTATGTAACCTGATACTCTCAATTACCTAACTAATCTAGACCCCACATGTTAATAGCGACACTGTTATATTCAACTATTTAAGATGATCTGATTGGTTATGTAGTTATCTCATCCTTTTATAGATAAATTGAGTGTCTCTTAATCCACACACATTGATTATTGTAGTATATTATATATGTAAAGCATTCATATAAGAAACAATAATTAGTCTGTGTTCACCCATACTAGGCCTATCCACGGACCATACAACAGAAATTCACTAAAGTACTAAAAATCTCTAAGTCTCTTTTAATGATAGATTTAGGCTTCAAAATTAATATTTCTCAGGTAAATACCCTTATAATAACTAGGTCTAGGTCAGTACCATCCAAATTTCAACACTATATTCTTCTCCCTTTACTCAATATTATCGGGGTGAAAGGACAGTGAAACACAAGCTAATATATTACATAATTGTCTTGTTTCTATTTCACCGATGAGTGATTTTTTATTCATAATTCTATTTTAAAAAATAATTGTGAACATATCAATTGAAAAGGGTTGAAATTCCCCAATGAATAGTTTTTAAGGATGAAATTATTCCACTGACAATATATACAATGTGTTGTAATTAGTTTCTATATTGTTCACATTTTAATGAATTTCCCACACTTAAATTCACACAAATCTTTCATTTTTTCCTTAAATTTTCACTTTCTTGAAACATCCTATTATATTATGAAACTTCCAGTCATTTGAAAAAAATACAAACATGAAAATTATGTTCACATAAATTATTTTTTAAAATAAGCATGCTTGTATAAGTTTTATATATAAGAAATCCTCAAGATATTCTTTAAGCATTAATACATTCAAATGATGGGGTGACATCCTAATCATAAGAATGGAAGACCTTTCATGAAATTTTTGTACCCCCAATTACCTTTTGAAAATATACCAACACTAGAAAATATGTCACCTTCATGTTCTCTATTCACATGTAATGTGACATCTTCATGAAACATTACATCTATAATTATACCTTTCATGAAATTCTATCTACTTCATGAAACTACATCTTTCATGAATTCACTATCTTTTTTAAAATTATTTTCGTTGAAAAATATGATAAATTTATCCTAGAAAAAAAATTCCATGAAACATTCCAAATATTTGAACAACTTTTCACTCACACAAAAACCATTACTTGAATTAAAGACATCATTGTTATTCCTCTAAATATTTCAACCAATTTTTTTTGAAACCCCTGTGAGACATCACAAACTTCTTCGTGTGATTTTTGTAATAGTTTCCAGAGCTTTGGGGACCATTTGTCATTAATATAACATGGTCAACATGGTCCTAGAACACCATTAAAATTTTGAATGATACAAAATAGTCTAATTTTTTCTCTATCTTGGATTGCTTTGACCTATATCTTTATATAGGTATGATAGAAATTTTGAGATCACAAGATTATCTATGAAATCCTTCTATTGAGTTAGCCACATTACCACTAATTGAAAATAAAAATTCTTATAAAATTTCTAACATAGTGAACAACATATCCAATACTATCCATTCCAATATATTAATGTCAATAATGAATCAAACAATATAATTATTCAAGGTCTATAATGGATCCAATACATAGAAACACTAATTCTCATTCATGTCCACTTATTAATATGTGAGTTCTGGTTGTTTTTGCATTGAACCTATATTACATTTGTGTATTATTCATTTTTTAATTATATATTTGTTTATTTTAATTTGTTATGTATTAGTTGTTCATATATCAATTAATATTATTATCTTGATTATATATCTAGAGAAACTTGAGTACAACATGAAAAAATATCAAATTTCATCTACAATTATTTTACTCTCTCAAAAGAGTTGACTATTGGGGGAAATCCAAATGTATTATTTATACTTATGTATAACCGTCTATATGTTTTTTATTTTCTTATGCATGGATTAAATAATTTTTATTTTTGGATTCAATAAATGAATATAGGACCAATATTAGTCATGTAATGATAAGTATTATATTGATTTTGGAATATTTTGATATATTAGTGTTATGTTATATGAACTTTTGTTTTACTTTTTTAGGTATAATAATTATAGGAATCCTAATTTGATTTATGTATAATACATGTTTAATTATTTAATAATGTCTAATTTTATTACATGATTTTGTTTTCAAAGTTTAATTGACATATTAACAAACCATGATAAATTTTTGAAAGGTTTTATGATTTACCTTATCATCAGACAATATTCGCATACATATGGAGATGTGTACATATCATTTTAGAAATAATTATACCAATATTGAAAACATATTGATTCTTGAGATCATAAAATGGTATCAAATCTAGTTGAAGTTTTGGAAAAATTTTCTATTATAATGAGATATAGGTGGTTGTAATATAATATGTTCATTTTATTAGTATATTAGAAACATAGAATTTTTAGAAACCCATTATTCCTTAAATGTTTCTAAGAGTGTGTAAACTACATTTTGTGTTGGGTATTGATATATAAGATTTAAATTAGGTATTGAAAGATATTTGTGTCAACCCAAATTTATTAGTAAGAATAATTATTTTCACGAATCATTTAAAATTTAGTATAACACACATATAATTTCATATGTATTTTTTTTATTCTTATGTATGATTATTTTCCCAATATTAGGATATAAATTATTTGGTTTTTAATGTTATGTATGAAAATAAATTTTTTAATATGATGTCATTTAATTTTAAATGATAGTATAAGTTTGTTTTACATTAAAAATTACATGGTAAGTAATTAGAGAAATAATTTAATGGAATTTCATAGATTGTAATTTAAATTAAAAAATAGAGTATTATGTATTTTTATGCTAGGAATAGTTATTTTTTCCTTATAAAGTATATAATTGGTGTTTTAGTAGGAAAAATTAATTGAGTATAGGTTGGTTTGAAAAGTAAAAAATAGTATTAGATTTGAAAAAACCCCTAGGATGCCATAATAATTTTTAAGACACTATAATTGAATTTACAGGTATGTTTAATACTTCATATATCATTTCAAATAATTAATTTTGTATTTTCTTCTCCGTGAATTGATTTATTTGATTTTTATATGTTGTGGTCATTTTTTAATTTATTTTACATAAGTTTCATAAACCCAAACTTGATTTGACTACATAATTTAAAAATAATATTTTATTGTGGAAATAGTTTGGGTGTATGATTTTGATAGTTGGACATGTGATAGAATATTAGATTTTAATTTTATATTTGATTGAGGTTATTAAATTATTTTTTAATGGTTATTTTCATGTGGGTATTTTGGTGTAATTTTGTGTCGATATATTAAGTATTTATCTAAAAAGGAATCAATAAGATATTAGATTTTGAGTTGATAGTTTTTTGTTGGATTTATGAAATAATTTTAGATGTGTGGTAAAGGAATAATGTGAGGGTTTAGTCTACATGGTGTGGTGTTTTATATGGTTTCCCTAATCATGACATATAATATTTAATTTTTAATTCAAAGAGTAATAATATAAATCGGATAATACAATATATATTAGATAAGTTTTATTATAGGAATAAACTAGATTGAGATTTATTCTTGAAATTAGAAATGAATTTGTTTTCTTGTATATATATATATATTTATATATACAAAGAGATAGGTGGAGATGGTGAGATATTTAATATGAGACTAGGAATTATCTGGATGAGACGGGTAATAACTTTTCTCTAGATTTTTCAGATGAAAATAATTTATGGGGGGAATAAATGTAACACCAATATTTTTTGGTGAATTATTTTAAAGAATATTATTTATTTTAAAAATAAACAAGATGAATTTAGTATGTTTTTTTTGTGTTTTAGATAAATAGAAAATGATTTTTTTATTTATATTAAATTTTTTTTTGAAAAAACTAGAATGTATATATGTTCTAATGTTTTATAAGTGATAAAATGTCTAGAAATGTTAGTTGGAATGAGATTTATAAATGCGATGAATGAGTAAATTCATAATTAAAGTGCATGATCCCTATGTTATGTTTGGTAAACTATACTCCAGTGTCTCATTAATTTTTAGATTTAGGTTTTTTAAATAATGAATATTAATAATTCATCAATTCAAAATTTTATTTTTTTTAATTATTGTTAATTATATCCCCCTATTTTTTCCTTATTTATCCCTATATGTGACCTGCATAGGCTTCCCCTCCTATATCATCCAACTTACATCCATTGGATGTGATTTTTTGTATGCTTCTATTATGAATCAATGTTAATGTAATGAAAAAATCTATTACACCACATTATTATACCTGAGATTCTTCATTGAATGACCACAAGGAATTTTCTATTCCACATATATAGGATACAAGTTTCTAGTCATCAAAGAAACATCTTTGGGAATGGTTTTTCCTGATAACACATTGAATGCCATCAATACATTATCAAGTGAACATGAAACATACTTACCATAGATTTAAAAGTAAAAAATATCCATATAAATGGTTTTAAAGAATACACCCCAACAAATGAGGCATAAATTAATGTATTACTCATAACATAACCATAAGATCATAGTGAAATTAAACCTACACTTTAAACCGAAATAAAAACATGGGCATCAAAAATCTAAAAATGGGTGATGGGATTAGAAGTCAATATGGAAATACACATGAAGTGAATATAATACAATATTAAGACAAAAATAATAAAAAATAGCTATTTCTTATCTTCTTGTGACATGAGGGCCATCTACCACTATGAAACCTCCAAAAACCATATCTATACTGACAAGAAAACCCATGATTTATAAGATAATCATTTCCATTACCTATATCAGTAAAAAAAGATCTACAAAAACTAGGAGACTATATTTAGGGTTTGTTCCTAACATTCATAGTGGGATCCCACTGGTCACTATAGTCATAACCTTTTATAATAAAACCATATTCTTATGGTACTAATGATAAAACTAAAAAATAATAACCAAATTTTAAATAAAATAAGAATAAATGGTCAATTAAATTTAATTTTTATTATTATTTAATGATGAATTAATGTTTTTAATATAATAATGGGTGTATAGATCACCAATGAGACTCTAAGGGAGGGTATATAAGTATTTAAGGATTAGAATCATAGAGGAACCATAATGAAATTTCCAAAATCATGGATGATCCATTATGATGAGTCTCATCATTCCATATTGTGTGATTATATCAAGAAGGACTAAAGGATATATCAACTAACAAGGAATTATCATGGACTAGAGTTTACCAAGGATGATAAGAACTAAGGAAATCTACTATTTATAGTAATCCCCTAAGCCAGACGTGTTATATGTCTTAGTCCCCTCTGAAGAACACAAGGTATACATTGAGTCCCTAACTATTTAAAATATCTATCATTGTTGTTATAAACAACACATTAAATCCATTCTATTCAATTTATAAAAACATATTTAAAATAATATAATTCCATGTGAAACTCATTTTAAGAAAAAATTACAGCACCAAAAACATGTTGAATTTCATTGAAATCAAATTTTGAAATTTATTTTTATTCATATAAAAGTACTCCTATAAACATACTGGATAATTTCATGGAAACCTAGTAAAGGATTTACATCAAAATATTAGTAGTAAAATTATAAAAACAAGGCCATTATATAATATTTTCATAAGACACAATCACTACATCATTTGAAAATAGAATATGAGAAATAATTTAATTAACATATCTCCAAAAAGGAATTAGAAACAAAATTTTTTTATTAATAAAAAATTGAAAACCTCAAGAAACACAATGTTCACTAAATAATAGAATACAAATAGACTCAAATACTAGTAATATGATAAAATTGGATTAATCTCATTGTTTTATGGTATAATAGAAAATAATGTATCCCTAGATTAATAGATAAACCCCTATTATCATGAAAAAAACAAAAAACTCCTGGATTATAGAATCTCTAGAACACTATAGCTATATGAGAGAAAAATAGTTATGATGGAATGAATAAGACGAATAAGGAGGAGGAGATGCGCATTTTAGTTGATAAAACCATAAATATAGGAAGATAAATAAAATTTGAATGAAGGTGGAGAGGGAGAGGAATGGGGCCAATTAAGGGTGTTGTTTGTATGAACCTTATAGAAAAATGGAGAGTATGAGAGAATCCATCACTACTAAAAATGATTTAAAAAATTTTAAAATTAAAAAATAAATTGGAATGAACATTTATAATGCACTACTTGGTTAACTGTGCACCTAAACTTGCATTGTTACTAGAAAAGTAGGGCATGGTTCATGATTATCTTCATCTATTAGATTCATTGTGAACCCTAACCAAGAAACCTATATTTACTCCCCCAAACTCAGTGACTCAACTATATTCTTTAGCATCCATAATAAAAAAATAAAAAAGATTATATAAAATCACATTATTTGTGATCTAATTCTCCCAAACAACTCACTATATACCCACAAAAATTCATCTTGAATTCTAGAAGTCAATAAAAAAGTGACCAATATACTCCCTTATCAGATGTTTTTATAACAATGTCTTTCAGAAATCCCTATTTTACAAACACATGTCCTAAACTTACAAAATCTACTTTCTTTGTAAATGTTTTTCTATGAATCAAAAATATTGGTAGGTGTATCAATTATAAGAAATCTATTTAATTTTAAAAAACATCCTAAGATAACAAAAATAGTGGGATTATAATGATATTTCTTTAACTAAGAGACACTAAATATTTCCTGAAACGACATTATCTAACTTTCAAACAAAAATTTGTATGAAACTATCTTGATTCATTCAATGATTTTAAAAGATCCAAAATTACTCAATTTTATCTCCCATTTCCTTACTATCACCCCTTCACCCAAATAATTAAATAACTTCATGAATACCTAGTAGCCAACTCAAACATCAAATAATTTAAAATATGATTTTCAATGATTGGTGGACACATTGAGCCTCCACTCAACATTTCATAATAAGATAGATCTTCTTCATCATCTCCTATATAATTCTCCATCCCACTAGAGGATTCACACAAACCATATTCAAAGAATGTTTATGACTGTATGGTTTACCATAACATCATTCAATGATATCCATCTTAATCTATACTTTTTTTTGCTATGCTTTAAAAACAATTATATATGGTTATCCTATAACCCTTCAAACTCTAACACCCAAGCATAAAGAAAGTCATCGAGAATCTATATTTCCCATTCTATATTCCTTTTTTTTCAATGGAATTTCTGGATAAAACCATTTAATTATTCCATGGACTCTAAAATTCCATTATAGAAGTAGGATTCAAATTAATAGTCTCCATAAGAAATTATATCATAAGGAACACTATGAAAATTTATAATCACATGCACATAAAGCTACACTATATACTTAACTTTAACACTATCCTAGATTAGTATGAAATTAGTTAATTTAATCATTTGATAAATAACTACCAAAATTGAATTCATACCATGTGGGGTATAAGGTAATTCGATGATGGAATCCATGGATATCCTATACAATTTATAGATTTGGAAAATAAGAGGCTAAAGAAAACATGAGGGATTCTGATGCTTTAATTTAATCTCCACACATGTATAATATATTGACACATAATATGTTATGTATCATATCATAACTAGCTTCAAATATTAACATTTTATATCATAGTAAATCTTGGTGATGGATTTCTAAACCACCCACCATGAGTTATAATAATCTGTTATCACTGACTACATCATGGAATTAAAAACTATATGTAATATTATAAGTAAAATGTTCCATTGATAGTTAGAGAACACTCACCAGTGGTCTCAACAATTTATACAACTCTCCTAATATAAATAAATTCCCCAAACCATGGTTTCTCATGATGAAAAATCTCAAGATGAGATGGTTGAAATAGACTATTATTAAGGTACATAATGTCCTTCTCTTAGAAAACCTATAAGTGAATCTCAGTGATGAGGCTTATTTGGTTCCAATATTCAATATATTAATTTAATGATTATGATGACTACTTTTGACCCACATCATCAAGGAAAATGTTTCCCAATTCTGGTTAATATCCAATTATAAAGTTAAAATAATTTAGATATTACACTCATAAACTTTTCATGAGATTCAAATAATTTTTGATATAAAATATAACTCAATTTTTTTTATTTTACATACTATAAAGTTATTTCAAAATAGTTTTTTGACCAACACTTGAGAGTGTAAATTATTATGACTCAGTTAAGGGAATTAGTGGGGTAATTATTTTCATTTGAGTAATGATTTAAAGAACCATATTCCCTTATATAATCAACTTTTATAAGAAAAAAACAAAATCGTATTCATCATGTAATGAAATATCTTACATATCCCCTACAAGTATATGGTAGAATTAGGATAAGGGGTGGATGTCAAAAACCACTTAAATTCATCAATGTTATCATGAAATTTATATCAATATATAAATTACACTTCTTTTTGAGTGAGAATAGTAATATGTAAGAAAAATTTGAAAAGTACATCACAAATACCCAAAAATATCTCGAAAAATAAGATATACATCTTAGATACACTATTTGGTTCTTTACAATATATAATGACAATCACCGTTTGGTTCAACTGAATACCTTGTTTTGAAACTGCATGTTTCGACAACATGTCCTCCCATATCAAGAAGTTATAATTTGTAAACCTAGAATAATGATTATAATAAAAAGGAGTTCAAAAAATTATTATCAAGTGGTGTACATGATCCTATTTGGTCTTAGTATAATTTAAAATATTATCATTAAAAACTTTGATAATGATTCGATGAGTCAATGCAATATCTAGTTTATGAATAACACATATACCATTGGCATATTATTCAAAATGAATTTCATCATGATATTCTAAAAATGGCCATAAATACGTATAGAAGTAGTCTTAGTAATTTTAAACTCATTCACCTTAATAGAATAGTTCCCTAACTAAATATCAATCATTGATAACCACCTATCTAATTTTAGTTGACCAAAGTGGTAATCATTGTGTGGAAGGGTTTATTTGATCTTGATGGTCATATGATTATGATTAACACAATACAATTTTCTCATTTATGGTGAGATCACTACTTGGTGGATGATTAATTCATTCACACCATTTTCTTTTATGATTTCTTATGCTTTAATCAACCCATATTACTGATTAAAGAAATATCCACTAATATTGTTGTCTCATGGACTTACATTTATATGAACAATGTAAATAGAATACGACACAATAATTTACAAGGTTTTACATTTATATCCTACTTCTGAATATGTTCTTTTAATTTATTGAGAGTAGGTTTCTCCACTATGAATCACTTTAGCACAATATATAATTGATCTCCTCAAAAACATCATGAAAAATATCACAAAATACCAAAACAAATATCCTAAAATATATGGTCTAAAATTGATTTATGAAGCTACACTAAATGTGTTATTTATACCAATATCCCACTAGTTGAATCCATAACCCAAAATATGAAATTAACCTCCCTGTTTCATCATTATACTACTTAATAAATTTTCATCACCGTTCATCTTGATGACCTCATTGAATAGGTCTTTGAGTTTGTATTATCTTTCTATATAATTTTTAAATTTTTCTTATTTATTTGTTTCCTATCATCTTTCTTTGGGGGATCCCTTCACCTTACTCCAATGATCTATTAATGATGTAATATAATGAGTATCATGAAATGATTTTTTCTTCTAGCTTGATTTTTAGATTCATCAATGAATTAATTTTGTGGACCTTAACTTTTGTCCTCTTTGATGCACATGCTCTCATAAATTTTATTGGGTTCTTATACTTCAATACAGATCATGTATTATAAGGGGTATTAGTAAAAAAATCTATCTACAAACTTATTTATTCAATATAATATATTTATATAATCATATAAAATATCATGTGAATAATAACATGTAAATTCAAAATATGAAACTCCATGATTCTCGAATGCTGCCAAAATATTACCATTTTCATATTCCAAATATATTATAATTTATTTTACATTAAAAATTATTTTAATTTTTTCCAGGATCATAATATTAAAATCCATAATGACTCAGGATTCATACCATATTTTATTTTACTTGAAATATACTACTTTGAACCATTTGAAATATCCATGTGTATATCATGAAAAACTTCCATGAGGACCTCATGAATTAAACATTATTCTCATATCAAACATAATAAATTCAATTTTTATTGTAAACTCAGTAGTCTCAAAGCATAACCAATAGTTTTATTCTTTGATTCACTGTATATTGGATCTTTTTTCCATTTGATAAGTCATGATACATGACTTTATGAAGAACATCATAAGGATCATCAGATCATATTCTACTTTCTTTATAATGACTTTTGATTCATTATTTAAGAATAATATTATTATGGGGATATTCATATATTAAAATAATTCAATTACATGTATTTTTACTATTTCATGGATTCGGTTACACGAATTCAAATATGTTATCCTTTACATATTTGAAAATTTTCTTAAATGATGTTTGTATCCTAGATTATCTTAAATTAATTTATATCAATCCATTTTACACAATTTCACCCAATGGATCAACCATAAAAACCAAGAGACTGAATATGAATAGCTAACTATGAAGAATAAAAATGACAGAAATGAATTGAGGATTTTGGATACATCACTTGAAAAAAGTAATGACTATAGAGATCAATCGAAAATCAAACTCATTGAATCAACCACACTATGGATTAAATTCCATGAAGATACCATGACTTTCAACAACACTCATAAATTATAACAAACATGCCAGATAGGATTGACCATATAAAGATATCTAATAAACTATTCTGGAATAAAGTATATTTTCATGGATTAAGAACAAATTTAAACTAATAACTATGTTGATCGATCTGGTGAAGAAGGTAAGTGACCATGGATGGATTAATCACATGGATTAGTTTGTTAATTCTACACATGCCTCAACTCGAAATGGGAACTACTCAAACCATATTCTCCATTATTAAATCAAATCAAAAAACAGTTACATATTATTTTAGATAGCTTCTTTACATCCAAATATTATCTACTATAGTTTCCTTGAATAATTGAACATCAACCAAGACATTTAATAGGGCACTCATTGAACCTATCTAGGAATTTGTTACATGTACCATCCTGAAATTCTTACCATTGCATGTATGATGGAAAAACCACAAATTACCTATAAAATGTCCATATAGATGTTGTTAAAATAATATATATTCCGTATTATAAACAAATAGAATCATTCATGGGAATAACCCCGCCCCCCTTATAATTCTTGTCAGTAAAACCAAATATTTCTAAAGCTAATATATGTTCTCATTTCACTCTCCCTATTATAGACAGTAAATTACAATGGAATATGAGAGATTATTATTCTCACAACTGTATCCTTATTGTCACTCATAAAAGGAAAAGAAAAATTATTCATAATGGATAAGGTTTTACTTTTTTGATGATGATTATAAATGTGATTTAGGTGAGTTTTTGGATTTTATTTGAGACACATTATAATTGTTTTCTTATTTATTTATGCTTATGATATCAGCCATGTGGGAGGTTAGTTGAGATGTATGACTATTTTTTTTGTTACATTTTTTATAATATTGATGTGTTGTTGATTTATGTGTAGTCTTATTATCTTCCATGTATTTTGTTTGGCGACTTATTTTTTATTGTTGGTTATGATATCAAGGGAATAGTCTACAAATGTATGATTTGGGACCACCTCTCTAGTCAAAAGCCTTTGGAATATTAGGGGCATGATTGGGGACATGGGGAAATTTAGATAAGGTAATGATGAGTGAGTTTATCTAGATGATTAGATAATGGGATATTGAAAATGGATTTTATTAAAAAACAACTATTAAAACGTTTTTTATTAAACAGAATATTAGATTTGTTGTTCTTTATTAATCCCCGATACATGATTCATTATTCCTGATTCCATTCCTTTTCCTTTGAACTATAGTAGTGATTAATTCATGGTAAGTTTGGAGAAAAGGACCCTCAAGATTTCCAGAAAATGCTATGAGGTTTTCTGTGTAGTTTAATCACTTAATTCAATTCATTTTACATTTATTTTTGAAAGAACCTTTATCAAATTTTTATGAGAATATTATATAACTTTTACAAAATCCAATGAACACACACACAACATTCATAATATTTATACAAGGATTACTACTCCAATTGAGTAGATAGTACATGGTATGATATAGATTCACTTAATATCATCCAGTCTAATAGTTTTATCATGTGGAATACTCATGATAGAAAATATTTTATAGGAAATGTGATTTACTCATACACTAAAATAAATAAATATAAATTTATTTAAAAAATGGAGAGTATTCAACAGAAAAAAATGGTCGTTGAGTTTTAATACTTTTTTATTCTTTTTATTCATACACTTGCACAATTTCAAGTCTCTTATACCACCCTCTTTCTCTCTATTAAATAATCACATTGTATTTATTTTTAACAAATTAATTTTTGTAATTCTAATAATATAAGTGAGTTTAATTCCTTCAGAAAACATCATTAGTTATTTTTACATTCAAATTTGAATATTTAGACATCCCTCAACCACTCATAACTTCTTCATCTTTTCCATGTTCTTCTACTATCACTGGAGTAGTCTAGACCATATCAATGATTCAACATGCACTAGGACATGGTAAATTAGTTTTTTGAAACTAAAACATCATTTATAGTGGGATGTTTTACTCCATGAAATGAACTATCATATTCCTTATAAAAATCAAAACCTTAAATATCATGCCTTTTAATTATTAAAAAAATAACCTCTTTATTTCTCTAATTTTATATTATTGCAGTGAAATATAATTTTCTTAGTGTAAACCCATTTCTCTACCCAATATTAGTATTATAAACATCCTTTGCAACCTTTCAATAAAAAATAGCTATCGAATCAACAAATTGAATTTTTTAAAATATCCTTTATTTTCCATAAAATAATTTTTTTGATTTAATCATCTGATATTTTCTTGGATATCCAATTTTTGCTACCACAACAACACATTTTTTATTATGTCTGGAGTCATATGTATCCAAAAAACCTCTTTTGTATCTCATAATATTTATAAAATGTTATGTATTAATCCTACATTGGGGACATTTCCAATTCTTATACTCATAAAAATAAATTTTGTATAATCTTGAAATGATTTATATATCAATAAAAAATCATATAAAACATAGAAATATCTTACTCATCTGTATAATATACTATCTATCACATATTTTTATTTATATATCATCAATTATAGTGTTCCTCGATAAATTATATTACAAATTAATCATTAAATATATTATATATCTCAAAATTATATTATTCTTCTCTAAATTGACTAATGTAATAAAGAATTTTATTACTTACAGAATGTCTTCTCTATGTAAGAATCTTGCATATAATGGGAGGTCTATGCCTTTGTCGATATTCAAATATTATGGTAATAAAAACCTTAAAAAAATAGGTAAATTTTAGTTTTTCAAATTCTATTCTACTCAACTCTAATCACCTCTTGAATAGCTATAAATAATTCCAAAACAATTTCAATCTTTTATAAACATCTCAATAGCCTTTTAGATCACATTAGAAGCCTTAATTTATATACATTGGAATATTATTTATGTATTGATAACAAAATCCACGCAAATAAATGTTTTAATTCTTTAATATTTAGTTTCTATTTTTCATTAAATTTTTATCACACACAAAACAATCATTAGATCTAAAAAATATCTCTTAGGTCCTAATCACTTCATATCACAGCATCTTCTTCTACCATTATTTCACCAATCTCCCTGTTTTTATTTAGTTAGATATTATTTAACCTAAATAACCTTAAATATCATAATAATTATGAATGAATAATCACTCAATAATTTTAATCACAATTTTGTAAAAAAAAAAATTTGAAAAAATAATATTGAATGATAAAATCATGTTTTCCACATTAAATGAATTATATCCTCTATTTTACTATATTTTATACCACAAGAAACCATTTTTGATCAATTAAACTTGTATTCTAAATCCAAAATCTATACATAGAACATATGCGTAACATTTTTATGTATTCAGGGTTACTTAAAATATTTAATAATTCAAAAAACATAATTAATCACACACAATCATGCTAAAATCACACCTTTATATTTTAAAATCCCTTCCAAAATACAAAATACCCCTAAATAAGAAATATATTCCAGATTAGCTTAGACACATATCTTTGGATTCTATCTGAAATATACACTCTCCACTTTATAAATAAATTTTCAATATACATAAATAAATGAACATACATAGATATTTATGTTTTCATTTTCCACATTTGATAATAATAATCCAATGAAAAACTAAATTATGGGAAAAATAACTGTACCTTATCCTTAAGATGAATGAGTCTAACTGCTCATCATAAACCTAAATAATTGAATTTTATCCTTTAAAAATGGTTTATTGAACACATCTATGACTTTAACCTTTATTGAAAAAGTTAAATATTCAGTATATTTTTATCCAAAATCTATTTGATAATGTTATATTTTATATCACTTGAAAATTTATATTAAATAATTTATTCCTCATACACATCAGTAGGGTTTTTTATTTAGTTTTGACTATATATTCATCTTGAGTAGTACTCAAGGTCACCAAGATTTATTTAATTATGGGACAATGTACACACCTTTCAACAAAAAATAAAACTCTAATGGATATTGATCATGAATAATATAAATTTTCATCTCAATCCATATCTTTATACCTAAATAGATCAATATATGCAATATTATCATATTTGAGTTCATAGTTCATTATTCCATTTATATATCTAAAAAATCTCATTTGATTAATCTGATGAGACTTCTTTGATGCACTTTGATACCTACAAAAAAATTTAAAAGCATATAAAATTTAGAGTAATTAATCAAAAAATTATATATAACACTAAACTATCCATAAAAATTATCTAGAGTCAAACTATTTTCCATTATTATCCATATAATGTTTGTGTCCCACTAAAAGTATCATAGAAACCAACAACAAATACTATATGGAAAACTGGTTAATAATTTCTCAATAGTATTTCTCATGAATAATATTGAGGTTATCTTCCTCTTAAGAAATTTTTAATCTCAAAATTTATATCATCTCTAAAAAATATGGTCATTTAAAATTAAACATTTATCCCTAAAGAAAACTCTTCATAAACTCCTCTATTTCATGAAAAATGATATAATCTATATAGAAAATATTAAAAACTACAAGATATTTATCATCTTTAATGTAGAGTTTTCAATATACACTTATTTTATTGTATTTAAACCACTTAAATAATCAATTTACCATGAAGTATTATGATCGTAGGGATTTGTTAACCATTGTGTATCCTTTTATAACATAAAAACATAAATTTCATCTTCACCATGAAAAAAACCACTAGGTTTCTCAATGTAACATCTTCTTATAACTCTTTATTATGGAATGTAGACTTGAAATCATTTTGAAAACTATTATACATCCTTCACACTTCAATAAAAAGAAATATCATTATGGTCTCTAGTTTTGAAACTAGTTTGAAGGTATCATAAAATAAAATTCTTTCAACTTGTGATTACCCTTTTAACACAAGTATTTCCATGTTTCTTACAACTACTCAACTTTCATTGAAATAATAAAATTATAATATGTTTTTTGGTAATATCATTGTATTCTAGAATTTGAACCAAATATAAAGATCAATTATTCTTGTTATAATATAACTATTAATTAATATAATTAATCCACTATTAATGATCCAAAGTCTCATTCAAATCTCTTGGTTGAACTTGGTGTCGTGATATCCCATCTAATTTTTTTCCTTGTTTGGTGCATCAGACATCATGAAATTCCTAATAACAGTGAGGTTCATCATAAAGGTATATATATCATCTCTAAATACATGTGATATATTCATTCCAGTGAAGAATACTCCCTGAACTTGTTCTTCCAGGTAGAATGGGCGGCTGTGGTTTGAGGGATTCTTGGTCAGTTTTTTTGGCTTATCTTTCTAGGAGTACTCCATGGATGAATTTTTATGCTACTAGTTTCTCAATGTTGGTGATAACAAAAATGAATAGAAGGGAAGAGCCAAAATTTTAGTGGTAGGCTATTGGTACATCTGGAAATCTAGATATAAGGTGCAATATGGGGGATTTGTTTCCTCTTGTCTTACAATGGCCTCCAGATCACACTTACTGATGATCAACCTGAGGATATTTTTGAAGTAGTGGGAATGTGCCCCTAATTATTTCATTACATGGAAACTAGAATAAGTTTTTCACCCACTCAAAGGGGTACTGATCATGGTAGGTGGATTTAATGGCTCCCAAAAATTAATATACTCATGATTAACACTAATGGTTTGAGCATTAATGGTCTCATGCAAGTTGGGGGAGTGGTCCAAGACTCAAGAAGCTTTGGGTTTGTGACTTTTTCTTATTTTTATAGACATAGAGATTCTATTATTTTGGAAGCATGCACTCTTATTAACATGATTCTGGTATGTCGCAATAATATTCATAGGATGAAGTATATTAAAACTGATTCTCTGATTAATTACAAGTCCTTTTGTGGGCTTTATTCTACTCCTTGGTCCATTATTTATCACATATGGAGAGTTAAGCATCTTATTAGAAACTATGTTGAGGTAACTTATACAGATCATGAATGTAATATGTTTTTTTGGAAATTCTAGATTCTTAGGAATGTCTAGATGTTATCCTCACTATCTTCTATAGTATTGGAACTCTTCCACATAAATTTGTAAACTTGGTTATGGATAATTCCCTCATGCTACAATACTATTTTATATTTTTTATTATTTTATTTTTGACCCTAAAATACATTCCTACCTTTATATTATATGGTTCAGTTTTCTCTATATCAATAGAAATGATTGAATAATTATATAATTCCTTCACTTCTTTTGATCCGACATTATTTTAAGAAACTTCAATATACATATCAACATAAATAGCTTCATATTTACTTTGGGAACATGATTTTTTATTTTATTTTTCTTTTATTATGAGTTTTATAATATTTACATCAATAGTGTCAAAAATATTCCATATCATCTTTTTATAATTATGTTATTCATTTCTATTGGAAAGATAACATTTGAGGATACTGTAACTCCACTATGTTCAAATGACCCAACATTTTTAAATTTTACTTTTCATAATTCTGTGATTATGAAGCACCTATAAATATAAAAATTCTGGAATTATTATAATAAATCTCATATAATGACACATAATAATATTTTATACACAATTTTTTTTAATTGAACTTATGCACTAATATATTATCACTGGAAATACTAATTAATATTTTTCATGATCAAAATGGTATGATCCAACTCTACTGAATAGTTATTCCCTTATTTAGAAACACCATTTTATTAGGTTTTTTATTACAAAATATATACACTATTAATATCATTCTTATCATGAAAAGTTTAAATATTTTACAACTAATGTATAAATCATTGTCTATGTAGATTATTTTCTTGGTGGAACCACGGTGCTACTTATAAATCCTTCCAAAACTCATGATACATTTTAGATCCTTTCACATAAGATTTGAATATGTAAAAAAAGTTATATGATAAAATCCATCAGTAAGTGAAATTTAATAATTATCTTAACTTTTTTATTAAATTCTAATAGGAAAATAAATGTCTAAATAAATTATCTCTAATGGATATGATGATTCATTCTCAACATTCATGTATAGAGAATAAAAAATATTCCCCTTTTGATATATAAATAACATATAGTTTCTATCTCACTTCAGGATATGTAAATCAAAAACACTATCTACTTGTGTAAGTTGGATCATGTTCTTTTGGTCAACATGACCTAAACTTTGATGTCATAATTAAGTTATTTTTTCTTGTCTATTTAAATGAATTTTTTGTATTGTGAATATGAAACAAGTTTCCATGTGTTTCACTACATTTTTTCAAAACATATCCATATTTTAACCTGAATACTAAGAACCAATCATTATAGAAAACCAATTAATTTTATTCATAACATATATGATATATAATTATCATATTGTGTTCAATCCCATAAAAATATAAAATGATTTTACCCTTGAGTTTCTCTTTTCAAATAATGGCTAATCTAAATCCTTTTATTTTAAGTGACCAATATTTTACAAATCTCACAAGTATTTTCATGAACATTTAAAAAACATTCAAATTAATTTAGTCTTATTCCCTATGTAAAGAAAATTAATTATAAAAAATCCATGGAAATTCCATTTTATTAACATTAATTTAAACTTCAAAAAAATGATTTTACATTTCCTCTTCTCTTCTTCATCTGAGACTATTGCATCATGCAATTCATACTCTATTGGGATGGAAGGGTAGTGATAAAAGCATCCAAAAAGAGACTTGATTGGACAAATATGCCATAAACATCATTTAATTATTGAAAATTGTTCTTGAAATTCAATCGAGATTGTTTAGTTTTCTAATATACTTTACTATTCAGAGTGGGATGTGTCCCCCTCAAACATGATCTCATAATCCATATTTTCCCCATATAAATATTTCTAATTAAATCGTGTTCTTGAACCTAAAACCTAAAAACCCCAATAATAACAATAAAATTCATATTTACCTCTTATAATGAACTATCGTTCCTATTTTTACACTATATTTTATTCCACACTTTATTAAATAAATTATGATCCTACTTGTAAAAAAATATTTTCATATTATATCATTACTTTATTCATTTATAGAATATTATTATAATTATTTTATGGGTAAAAATATATAGAAAATGTTTCCTTTAAAATAATGTTATAAAAAATTAAAATATTTAGAGAATAATATTTCCTTTCCACAAACATTACTTTCTTAACCTTTGAATAATATATAGATTAACAACCAAGACATCTGAGATTTTTTGACTATTTATATATGAGATGTTTTATTCAACATAAGACCCATTATTCTATGAATCACTAAAATCTTTCACAACCATATTAATTGATACTTTCAAAACTTCATAAATACAATTAAAAATGATGGGTTTATGTTTATCTGATTTATTTTCATCATTTATTAAATTAAATAGTAATTTCCCAATATTACACTATATTCTAAGCCATTATTCCATTTAAATTTCAATTGTTTTTATTTTTTTATGAAACTTCATCAAATCATCATCTTATTCATTATGCTATAAACATTATTAGAATTTGTAGAGTCTTTTTTTCTAATAGATTGACTATATTTTTTTCAATATTATTATACAACATTGTGGTCTTTTGAAGACAACCATTGAGCTCTCACAATAATATAAATACTACTTATTTTTCTTCCTCACTACTAGAATCACTACTTCCATCACTTATGAATTCATGCTCATTCACATTACCCATCCTTATTTTTTCATCAATGAACATTGTAGTATTAATTTTCTCAGAAATATTACTGATCTCATCATCATCAAAAAATGATAAAAAATAGATTATTTTTTCAGATAAATTATATCCATTTCATTTTTCAAAAATGTTTGTTTTTTTCGATTTTGCTACTTTTTTATTAGAACATTCCCTTTTATTATCATCATTTCATTAAATAAATTCGTATTCTTTAAACATAACATTATTTGTAGGAAAATATTCAATAAATATGTACCTAAAACACTTCAGTGGTAGCTTTCCCCTAAAAATTCAATCTATAATTTTAAAACTTCAAGAGATGTGCGAAAATTTTTTGTAAGAAATATATTAATTTTACTCTATTTCATTATAGTATTATTATTCTAATGTTGTATCTTTATTAAAAATCTTTAATCAAAAAATGTTAATGAATATTTTCATTTTAGTTATACCCCCTTTTCAAGATGCATCCCTTCCACATCTTATTTGAAGTAAGAATTACCTATAAATCATCGAAAATATTTGTATCTAGATAACGATCATAAATTATTGATAATTTTACCTTAAAAATTTCTACAATAATTTTTTGTATCATCCTTTTAATTATAGTATACACAATCCTTTAAAAAATCCTATAACTATTCTCTCTATATTATTCACTCCAGTAAATAATTCATCCACTATTTCATCTTCCATCATTTTCATATGCCCATATATTATCTTCGAAACATGTATTTTAACATACTTGAATTTCTCAATGAAATAAAAAATATTTTATAACTTTTCCAATAATCCCTTTTCACTCATGGAAAATTGTGTCCTCTCCTCAATCCCAATGTATATTCTTTCAATCCTAAAGGTGCTGAAATCTATAATCAATGAGATTAAATCCTAAATTTAATCTATTATCTTGTATTCTCACTCATAGGGGATGTTCCACTAGGTACCATGGTATATAATGGAAAGACATTACAATAAAGGAGATATTAATCACATATGTGTGAAAAATATGATGAATAACCTAAATGCATTGATTTATTTGGAAAACATCAAATCAAATTCAATACGAGAAACCTTTACTACTTATAGATATGATAGAAACTTATATTTCTATAATGAAAATACTTCAGTGATTTTGAATACACTTGAAAATCATATGCAGATTTTATAGTTCCATGTAGGGTGGATAATTGGAAAAGAGATATCATCTTCTAGGTTGGTGACTGGGATTGAACCAAGAATTTCATTCCATAATTCCCAATGCAATAAATGTAACATAATAATACCAGTGAGTTACCTATATTCATTTTGGATAATCTCAATGATGACTAAGAGAATTTTTTCAATAATATTTCCTTGACACCCAAACATGATAGATGTATCTTCACAGGTTCTTATTTTTGGGACTTCATGACCAATCCATACCATATAATGGTGAATGCTAACAATGTGAATTATATATGGGGTGGGTTTATTTTGTTAAAGGAGATTTTATTGAAGTATAAATTTCATATCTAGTGGGTTTATAACCATGCTCTAACTAACAATGAAACTATACAACAAAAGAAAATTCATATGGATTCCAAATGATATAGCTGCATTAACAATAAAGAATAATATTTTCTTTATTTATTTTTCACAGGTTAATGGGTGGAGACTATCTAGAATTCGATTTCAATTTTCATGGGTATGCCAATATATTTTACCAACTATGATTATTTCTTGAATATTTTTTTTTAAATTATAAGAAATAATCTCCCATAAATAAAGGTGAGGCTCATCATCTTGGAAGCTACGTTCTAGAGTTTATGGAATAGAATAAATAAAAATCATTCAGAATGAACTAGGATCTTGATCCTGGATCTAGTGGATAGGACTAGAAGTATTATTTCAGATCTTGATAACATTTTCAAATGATATTATTTTAATCTACCTCACATACATCTCATTTTTAATTGAAATAATTAAGGGAGCTTTACGAATTCTTACCCTCAGGGTCAATTGGTGTGTTGGAAGCCTCTTACTAATGGTATTAAATTCAATTGTAATGTTTCTTTATATTTATGGGAAATATAGGGATAAGGCTTAGTTTGAGAAAAAGTGGATCTATTGTGTTTTCATTCTACCCTTATTAGATAGGTGATTCCATCTCAGTGAAGGATTAAACATGGTTGAAAGTATTATTTCTATGTAAATCAAATCACATTGAAATAAGTTTTATGGAGAATAATTAAGTTGTTCTTAATGATTCACATAAGTGGAAGACCTCCACCCCCTGGGATATTCTCTACCACACATGGAAATGTAAGAAATTTATCACTGATCTGGTGGAGATCTTCCACATTTGGAACAAGGGGATATAAGAATAGTAATATCATCTTTATGAAGATTCTCATGAAAATTATTTCTAATCCTTTACCCACATGGGATCTCTTCCCTATGAGTTTTTGAGCATTTTGAGAGGTGATTCTATTACCCTCCATTTTTTCAGACCCCCTTGATCCGTACCCATTTCATGTTGTGGTTAACTTTCCTTTTGTTCAGGTCTTATGAATATAAATATTCATTTTCTATTTTGGTTTTTTTGTTGTTATAATTTTTAAAACATGTAATTTATCTATAAATAATAATATTTCCAAAAATTTGGAAACCCCTTTTTATTCATTGAATTATGGTTGTCTATTGTTTATAATTAAAATTTAAAAATAAAACCTTCTTATTTTGAGGAAATATTTATCTTCAATATCCAAATATAATTTCACCAATGAATGGAGCTATGATCCAAGACCACTTGAAAATAACCTTCACGAATAGTGTAAAATTGAGAGGGGGTGAATGAGTTTATTGTGTTATTTTTATCTTTACTATTGAGAAAACCTAATATACTTATTTATGTGAATATTATATTGTTGTTACACACTCCAATGAACCCACCCACCCACCCACAACATACATAATAAATTTACAAAGTATAATACTCAAAATGTGTATATATCAATTTGAATGACCATGATCCAACTGAAATCATATAATCCACCTGTTTTGTCTTTTGAAATATAACAAAAACAATTTAAACCTCAAATTAAATAGCATAATAGTCTTCTTGTTACAACTATGTGTATATAATTTTCCACACACCCTCTTTTTTCTTTTTCATTTTATTGTTGGAATTGTTGGGGTTGGAAAATTGGATTAAAAATGATTTTGGTCTTTATAATGAAAAATGGACATGACTATAATCATAGTGGAGGCCATGTTATGCCTTTGAGATTCCTATGTAAAATGTCTTGGGAAAAACTCCATCAATTGGTCATGGCCTGTTATGGGATGTATGGGGATTCCTCTTATCGACCTGACCACAGGGTTCTCACCACTTCATGGTTTAGGATGCAGTGAGTGCAAACAATCCATTTTTTGAGAACCATATTGTGATCAGTCCATGTTTTTGGTCTCTAAGGAAAATCCAACACACTTTTAAGGAAACAGAAAGGTATGGTACTGATTGTTTTAGAATTTCAAACCCTCTGATTGATCTTGATCTTTTATGAAAGGTTACTCCATCAGTGTGTAACCTTAATGATGGATTATATTACATATTTTGACTATATTTTAATCTACTAAAATGATTTTTACACCCCCTATTGGATTTTATTCTTATCGATCATGTTTAGGAAGGTATTTTTGACTTTTACCTCACATCAAGTAGTATCTAAGAGAAATTACCATATTTTTTGTGATTATATGTATATATTTGTCCTCACAATAACCAAATATCTTCGTCCTCTATCACTGGTCATGAATGCTTTAAGGGATTCATTCATCTTGAGGTAGGTATCTTTATCACATTGTTTATCCGTTGGAATTCAATATTTTCTTATAATTCACATTGGTTTTGATTTATGAAATTGATAGTTTGAAATACATTATTTGAGAATGTGACCATTTATGGCAATGCAAATGGATTCTAAAAGGGAATTTTGATGAAAACTATTTTGAATCACATGTTGAGTTTGTTAAATGATTCAAAGATGGTATTAAAATAGAAATTCTTTTTTAATTAAGGAAGAGGCATGGAATCACTATAGAAAATGTTTTATGAAAGGGTGGTTATATTTATTAAATGGATTTTTGTTGGTAAATGTTTATGAAATATGAATTTTTTTTTGAAATGTTATGATTCTGTCTTATAACAGTGGGATACCTTTATATATTGGTAAGAATAGACATATGTGGGATTTAGTGGAGAATTTTATCACTAGATAAAACTCTCATGATTCCATGAAACTATTGGGAAGAATTTTCATGTAAACTATTGTTCATGGATTAAGTTTTCACTTACTTCATAAAGTGTTCTTACTTTCTCTAGGATATCTCTACCCTCGTTTCCTCAATTTTCCATTGGTCCATTGAGAATAAAATACATGCATGTTTAAATGATATTACTATTATCCTAAATGAAATGTAACTCTATGATTGAAATTTATTTTATACTTTTTCTTATGCCTCATGGATAAATTTAATATCATATTACTTGGTTTATTTGACTATGGAATGTTTATTAAACGAAAACCAAAGGATTAATTTAAATGGGGAAAATATTTCTTCTAGAAATTCCCTATAAGTATATTTTATAAAATAACAAAAATCAATATGTGGATATACATTGTATCAATTATTTGGTTTAATCCTACTGATATTTAATGCTCACGCTCTACCTTTTATATTGGGCATATGTAACCACATTTTTTTAGAGATAGATAAAGGGATGCGTGTCATATAGAGGTTGTATCCATGAATCGGGATTCTTACTACTAGTTTGGGATGGTGATAAAATATAGTCAAGAATACATTGAACTATGGGTTTCTTCGGTATCCATGTTGATGGAATTAATATTTTCCATATACTCCATGTTTTCTAGTTATTCGATATCATTATTATGGATTGGTTTTTTGGACATATGATGTATTTTTATTATTCATAAATACAAACTATATGTTTCTTTTGTTTAACATATTTTTTGAGGGTGAAATTATTCCCATGAAACCTTATATAATACACTGGTTCTTATTACATGCCTTTGGTTATCAAGAAAAGGCTTGGTGCCTTTTGTTGGTCCAATTCATCTGACACTATGGGCTAACCTGGGTTTTTATGTTAATAATTGGTATCAAATGACTTGTTTATCATTAAATCCTACTCTCATTCTAGTGTATCACCCTCTTATGTTTACTTTTTTGTGGATTGAATTGATGTGGGATTCTCAGTACTCGAGAGGTATTATAGGAGTTTTCTTTACTAGCTCACTTTCATGACAAACCTCAAGTTAACATGGAATGTCCTGGGGTTCCAAGTATATTTTTAATAGTGATATCCTTTTTTATTCAGTTTATGATCAATGAATAAAAAAATATTAGGTTTTCTAGTACTCTTTTTTTATAGAATATGGATCATTTAATAATTCAATATGTACATGATAGAGTGGAATCTATAGAGATATCCAATTGAGTGAATCCTCAAACTAAACTATATTAGTGGAAATTATTGTGAAAATTATCTAGTCCATGAGGAAACTCACTAGTATTGAACAATAATTTAAGGGGTTCCATGCGATTAAGTTTAATAATTATAATCCACCAATATCTCTTGGTGATAATAATCCAAAAGGATCAAATGAATCAATTGAGAGGATCTAGTGGATTTTACACTTCCTAAAGACTATAGAATACTCAAAGGTTTATTTATCCATATTTATGATTAAGGGTTTGGAGAGGAATTGGTTTGAATCAATTATTAATACCGAGTTTTATGAACATGTCACTAAGAATATTTTGAAAATAATCCTTCATTCCAAAATTTTAACTTAAAATATTTCTAGTGTAAAATAATCAGGAATTATTAACATTTGAATAAGGTGATTTATTTATTATGTTACTCAGTTTTCTGATTTGTAGCATGTTTCCCCATAGATTGTATCCATTAAAAATATCATATCACATTGATTAAATATGGTTTTGAGAACAGATATTCTTCAAATTTTGATTCTCATATTCCTCCCAATGTTTTTAGTGGTTGTAGATAAGGAGTCCATGTATGAGGTAGATACATCAGGGAATACAACACTCTTCATAGAATCAATGATAAATGTACGTAACTAGACTTTGTATTTTTTCTAGAAGTGGAAGTAGGGTTACTAGAGTTGTGGTAGTGGAAGGATTTCACAATAGATGTCAGTTCTTAGATAGGTGGTCTGTTATTAGTCTGGGATAAAGGGGCGCCTCAATCTTGATTATAAGGTAGCTCCTAATATGTGTCACACAAGTGGTAAATCTGTTCATCTTAAACATTTCTATGAGAGGGAATCCTAGGAATGTAGTGTTGGATACACCTTCACTAAGGTCTCTCATTTTATATCTAATGATTTAAAAGTAATGGGATATAAACCTTATACCAGGGTTTATGATTAGTTTTTGAAGAAATATTATAGTGAGACTGGACTTATCTATATAGAAGAGTATGTGATAGATGTTTTATATGACATATAGACTACCATGAGAGGTACATTTTTCATTATATCTTCTATGGATATAACTTTATTTGAAATTATTATAACTTGTTCCTTTATCTCATCCAATATTATTAATGAGTTTGGTTTATGTTTGGGATTATTCCTTGAATGGAGACTCTTTCAAATCCTTTGGTAATAATGTATTAATTGGATATAAATGTCTAGATTTTTGGGTGATGGTCACTCATAATAAAATAATATGGGATTTACTAGTTCTTGATATTGAAATAATTTATCTCATCATTTTCATTTATTGGATGGTTTTCTATAAATCCTAGATCTACTGTTTTCATCATCGAATTCAGTTTCATTATTCTAAAGGAGACAGTCATGTATTTATGGGTGAGTGAGATCCATGACTAGAGGGAGTAGGTCCCATTTTACCTAGTTCTAAGATGGTCTAATTCCAGTTGCTGGATATCTTTCATAATGGATTTGGTCAACATCTAAGTGACCCTCTTCAAGTGGCGGTCTGTGATTATCTTATAACCTTTTTATATTATTTCTATGGGTTTCCATATCATATAGATGTAGAGTTTTCATTATAATTTCATCTAAGGATGAAGCCCATTTCACTATTTCCATACATTATGTTCAATGACCAGAACACGTATAAATTATATTCCATTTTTAAATGTGTAAATGCCTTACTATGAAATGAATTTATAGAAAAAACATTCACTACTTTGGATATTTTAGACTGATATAAGTTATGTCATGTTGTATTTAAAAGACCATTAAGCATGAAAACCATTGATTATATTGTTTCTATAAAGAAACCATTTAGATAAGTATATAAATGGTTAGGATAAAGTCAATTTGACACAAAAAATAGGAATTCATGAGCTCACCCAGTAGGATTGCACCATATGAAGGCAATTTATTGAATATTCTGAGGGATATAACATCACTAGGATTTTACCCTAACCAAGGAAAAGTCGGTATTCAAAAAATAAATCATAAACATAAATGTTGATGGGATAATATAAAGCTCATTGAGACCAGGACCCAAATCAAGTTCACCAAATCACCCGATGAAAATATCCTGATAACACACCATACCCTAAGATAATTCATTGGTATAATCAAGGGATATATATCAATTCCTTAACTATACAAATTTTTATATTTTTATTTTTAATAAAAATTATTATATTTATATTTTTTTGTAATATTACATTTTAAATGATTAAATAACAAGTTTGATAAACATTATATTTTGATACGCTAAAGAAAAAATAGTATATTTGGAAAATATATAGTTTAAATCAGGAAATTATTTTTTATGAATAAAAAATTCTAAAAAGAAATTATAATTTATTAAAAATAAATTTTCAGTAATATTTATTAATTATAAATTATAATATAGTTTTAAAAAGTCAAAATTAATTTTTATAAGGGTACAAAAACTAATATTGTTAAAAAACTTGTGTTTTTCAATAAATGTGGATGTTTTAATTAAAATTGTAAATTTCCATAGATATATAATTAATTATATAAAATAAATATTATTTTTGAAATAATCATGTCAAATTTATACAATGGTTATTTTTTCAAAATTTACGGTGTTGGTAAAATTTTTGGGTGAAAATAAAATAGGGAATAAATATACGATATGTATAATGACATCAAAGAAGTCACAAAGTGTTGTAATAAATTATATAAATAGTATCCACACCCAATATAATTTTTTCTCATTAAAATAATTTATTTTAAGTATAATTTATAAATTTTATTAATCATTTTTGAATCCTTCAAAACCTATATTATATTTTAATATTTTTATATAAAATATTTATAAATATGATTCACTTCCACATCACAAAGGGAATTATTTTAATGTGTTCAGTTCATAGGATTTCAAAATAATTAAAACCAATCCTATTTTTTTAAAACCATGGGAAAACCCATGGGAAGGTTTGTGGGTTTGATTGCATTATCAAATAGTGTCCAAAACCTAAGATTGGAAATTAATAAAGTATTTTACTCTATTTTTCTAGATAAACCCAACCAACCTCCCATTCGTCTTCAGTTGAATCTACTAAAACATGGATTTATTATTCAATTCACCCCTTATATCCCTACCAAGGAACCCCAAACACTCATGAAATTCCTCCAAATCATTTAGATTCACCCTCTCAAGGTAATGTATCTCTCATTCTCCCCCTTATTCAATAACATACTTTTTATTATCCATTTTGATTCTCACTACTCTTGTTGGGATATGTTTTAACACATCCCTATTACTATATTTTTGATTTCCATGTGATGATATACTACTTTCATTCTCATTAAACCAACCCATACACCTTTAATCACCCATGTTATGCTGTTGAAATTTCCAAATGATTTTCCATGCTAAATAATTGTGTAATGAATACCTATACACTTTTCCACTCAATGGAATTCACCTAGATGTACTTATAAATCATTGATGTGTCATTTCTATGTATAAAACATAAACTCTTTAATAATTTGATTAAATTTGATAAAATATGATCTTATGTTAAATTATCTATGTGCCACACATATGCATGTAAATGATTTGAAAGTTACAACTAAGCCTCAAATTATATAGTCCTCCAATGAATTGGGTAATGTTTTTATCTCATGGGATTCCATGTATGGTTAATTTAAGGTTATCATAAGGACACCATGTTATAATTTCATGGATTTTAGTCTTGAATTATAATATTTATGTCATGTTTTATGTTTTTAGTACATTCCCATATTGTCTTTATGCTGTCATGTTATATCATTCCTCATTATTCAAAATTATTATTATCACCCATACTATGATACCTTGATATGAATATTTTCAAACATTTATTGATTTAACTTATTCTATTCTTTTTTATTACCTTATTTGGTATTATATCTCACCCATTTCATTTGTACATCCCTAGGTTATCTTGTAATGTTTTAGAAGAATGATGGAAATTTCAGTGCATGATAAAGAATCGTTAAATAATATCATTGTACTTTTGTTTCATTTTTTTATTACATGTACCCAATTTCTAAAAAACACAATTCCTCATGATATTTTGTGTTGTACTATGTGTGATTTTATATAGTAAATCAAGAAATAATGTGTATTAATGATATGGGTTATCGTAGTTGTTATTAGAGGAAAATGAAGATATTATTGGGATTATGATTAGAAAAATCTAGGAAATTATTTTGGGGTAATACTTAACATTGGAAAACATCCCTCAATTTTGGTAAAGTATAAAGTATGTGGTCTATATAAAAATACATCCATTCCTGGATACTATAAATGGATGTGGTTATGGGATAGTTGTATTTATGGGTAATAACCCCCAAAGGGTGCATTGATATGGACTTGATCATGACTTGGTGTATGAAAAAGGTAATTTCTATAGACTTGGTTCAAAAATCCCAATGGATATTATTTGAGAAATTCAAAATCTCCTTATGAACCACTTTTAAGGAATGAAAATATCGCATGATATTTTATAGTAGGAAATAGATTATAGATAACATTAGTTAAAAACTATAAAATAATATGTTAAATATTATATTTCATTGATGAGTTATTCCTTAAAATTTCTTGGTGTTCTATATATGTTTTTAATAGTTTAAAAATTCAACCCCTACTTTTTCCTTAATTTTTTAGTCAATAGGTGAAAATAAGAGAAAATGAGCGAACAACCAATGTGAGGGGAAATGTGAAAACTACCCAAATGAGAAGCCCAACCCAATAGGATCATAAATAAATTTTTTTTTGACATTATAATCTTAGTTAACTCTCATTTTAAATAAAAAAATTAGTAAGGATTAATTCTCAAATCCCCCAAATAAATTACCTATTTCAATTTATACCTTTATGTGATAATGGACTATGACATTCAGTGGTTTTCTAGTTAACTTACTCATGGATCAATGGACCAACTCCCTTGAAAATATAATATCACAAATGAAAAAGGGTTATTTCCATGGTTCAAAACTAGGGCAATAGGCCCCAAAATTATGTCCAAAGGCTACAACCATGGTTTTGGCCATCCGTGACCGCTATCGCCGTGGTAGTAGGTCCTAGCCTATTGCTACTATTTTGAAAACTGTGGAAATAGGCCACTAAAATTGAAACTATGGAACTTGACCAATATCTATAGTTTAAACCATGGATATATTTTTCTATTTCCATGGTTTTAACCATGGAAATAGGCTCGGAAAACCGTGGAAATAGCCAAAATTATAAATGTCCCCAGTGGAATTTGATCTCTACACCACCACTATGCAGTCCATCACACTTACCACTACACCGTGCCACAATTTGGGTATATATATATATTATGATATATATATATATAAATAAAAATTATGGGAATAGACTCAAAACCGTGGAGATAGGGCTTCCATCCAATTTTTTGGCGGGAATTTGTTTTCCTGCGGAAGCGCAGGAACCCTATATCCATGGTTTTGGAGAAATGTGGCTATAAGAAAATGTGAAAATTGTCCTATAGCCATATTTTTGAAAATTGTGGCCATAGGCCACAAAAACGTGGCAATAGCCATGGGTTATTACCACGGTTTGGAAAATTGTGGCTATAGGCCATGGAAAATAGGCCTATAGCCATGGTTTTAAAACCATGGCTATAGGCCACAGAACCGTTGCTATAGTCACCTATAGCCACATTTTTAAATCTGTGGATATAGATCTGTGGCAGTAGCTCCATTTTCTAGTTGTGTATCCATCCTTCAATTCCATGTGAATGATAAGGTTGTTCTAGCTATTTATCACATGGAGAGAGAAGCTGATCAATGGTGAATGGTGGTTAAAAATATGAATCCTGATGGGGAGATATAAATTATGGAGTTAAAGAAATTATGGAAATTTATTTTTGATAAATACTATCCTCAAAATCACCAACATAAAATATATAGCCATTTCCTTATCCTCAAGAAAAGTGATGATGGATTAGTCAAGGGGTATGAGGAAAATATTATAATAATTTCATGATAAAAATCATGATTTATCGATTCACAAAAAAATTGACTACTTATTTTGTGGGTTAAATACGAATCTATTAAAATATTTATCTATTTGAGTACTTTACAGTAATGATAATATTATTTGATGTTCCTTAAATCTTGAAATAGATATTGGGGAATATCAAGGATGGCTTGGGACTGCTAACCCGAATGGAGAATGGATTTTAATTTTGATGTTGTGATTGAAAAATCTCATAGGTGTTTCAAATTCCATCAACCCACTTTTCAAAAGAGTGGGAAGAAGTATCCCAAAAATTACTAAACATGGGAAGTAAATGATTTACGAACGATAAGGAAGTGAACCTTGATAGTTATTACTGATGGGAGAGACCCAAAAAATGTGACGGATGTGAAGAATTTTATAGTCAAACCCCATGCTATCATCCAATGCTTCAAAAACAAGGAATTGGAGATATAAGAAAATCCATCACCTAAGATAAGTCTTGAAGAAGATAATTGATGAAAATAATCACAATGACCTAGAGAGTGTGGGGGGATTATTCCCTCATAACAAATTTGGTGGATCCTATTAATGAAGTGGTGATAGGTATGATAGTTATTATTCCTAGAATAGATAATTTATTTTATTCTAGTCCTATGGATTCATTTAAATCTTGCAAGTTTAGTATAACTATTCAAACACCACCTAAAAATGGAAGTCAAGTGATCTGTGAAGATAAAACATTTCTCAACTTTTTCATCCCAAGTATATAACTCATCCCCTATCAAAATTTGTGGGATAAATATCCCAGGGAACCTTATGATACATCAATTAATTTTTTTTGCAGTATTAGGTATAGATTTTATGTCCTTTTATGAAAAAAATATAATTTTCTATTATAAGTAATTCACACACCATATCATGAATCATCCTCTGTTTCTATATAAGTTCAAGGAGGAGAATAAATTTTATTTTGTACCAACATTTCATTAATGGGTACTATTTCTATTTTACCAAGGGTATCTAGCTCAAGTGATTGATAATAATGAAAAGATCATCCATTGAAGGAACACCCATTTTAAGGGAATTCACAGATGTGTTTCTCAAATATTTTTTCAGTCTTAATTATTATCATGAGGTTTATTTCTCAATAAATCTCACACCCAAATATTTTACAACATCCAATACACCATATAGAAGGGGTATTGTAGAAAATTAAGAGATAAAGAAACACTAAAACATAAATATTCTTTAGTGGTGGTCATTTAGAAGCGGTTTATTAAAAACCACTGTGAAACCCATTTATTTTTTTATGATGGTGACAATTCCCCCCCACCAGAGCTGACGCTCTTCTACCCCTGTCCCCGTGATGTCGGCTTCTCCCCAAACCTCATTGAGTTCCTACCCTAAGACGGCTCCCCTCTCCTTCCATTAGTGGTTTACTCTTATTTAGGTGTTTTTGTGTGTGTAATGGTTAGAGGAATCTTGTGGAGGAAAAATGCATAAGTTTTTATGTAGTTTCATTATTGTTGAGTCATTTCCATAATTTATTATGGTTTATCATAAAATTTGGATGAATTCATTTAATGTATTGACTTCATATATTTGGGTTTTGTTTGGAAATGAGATCACAGGTGTTCCATGGGTGATCTATACCCCATTTCTTGAAGTTACAAGGAGGATACATAAATTTCCATTAAGTATTACTAATTGAATTAATATGGATTAATTCTCTTAATTAATTATTATTACTTTATAACATATGTTGTAATTTTATGAGTTAGGGGGTTGAGATGGTGTTGGTTCCTAGAGATGGCTTTGATGAGGATGGAATGAGATTTATTAAGGGGATAACTCTATGGTCAAGGTAGTTTATGACTAATATTACCATAGGATATAGTTATGAATTTATTGTGTGGATTGAAATTTCATGTAGGTTGGTATGTGAAATGAATGGGATCCATTAGTTATTTACCTTATGAGACACGAGGATAGAGATTCATGTTGGGTTCATAGAATTGCATTTAGTATTATGCATTGATTATACAACTATTAATGGATGTGTTATATATGTGAGAGGCTTAACTATAGGGAAATTAAAAACCTAATAGGGTGTCCATCATGTATTTGTGGGTCAAGTTATCTATAAAGGTATTGTTTTAGGTAATCGATTCTCTCCTAAAGAAATGTCTAGGGGAGAGGCTATGGGATGGTGTGGTAACGGTAATCTATGGTATGATAATCTATGAGAACATATGAATGACCCAGTATGGAACCAAGTTAGGTTCCTTTGCTTGATGAGCAATCAATATGGACTATATGAATAATGATAGATTATGAATAATGATAGATTCTTCAAACCTTATGAGTTGGAAATGTGTCCCTTGACAGACATGTATCCCTTAGGTAGGGGTGAGATACCTAGGGAATGGAACCATAAGTAGTGTCTTTATCATCCACCTTAATCAACTTGCACAATATCAATATAACTTCAATATTAGATTCATCATGTCAATAAAAACTTACCAATCATACTGAAACAACACTAATGATAGTAAGTGAATAACTACTACCTCTTCTAAATTTTTATTCTTATTAGTGTTATAGTTATACTAAATTCAGTTCTTGATATCCCTTGTTATAAACTAGATTCAATATGACATCATTTATTCTCTAAGTTAAGGCTTGGAAACCTATTTTTATTCTAGAATAATCCTATTTTTATGTAATTCTAGATTTAACAAGTGATTGTACTTCAGCATGAAACTTCTAGATCAAGTTTTGAAGAAAAAAGTGGTTTCTTAACACCACTTGCTAAGTCATGATCATCCATGACACGTTTTGATCATATTTTATATCAAATGAGACCCAAAATAATTATTAGATCACTTTATTCATGCATTTTTTTGGATTTAATCATATCTTCCTTTAGCTGAATAACATGTACTTTATTATCACATCCACCCCATGCATCATATCTCCCCCTAAATATTGGGCCACTTTAAATAATGGTTAGAATTATTTAATTTAATGGGTGAGGGGAACCTCCAACTTTCTTAAGTTGATTAATGTGGTTGGACTGTTAACTAACCCTAATATCCCAATTTAATTCTAATCCTTTGTGGTGGTACTACTATATATGACACCACAAGTGAATCATTTACCATATGTATTGATATAGAAAAACCTTATGTAACATATTTATATATTTTTTCAACTAGTATATATGAATCTCTTTCCCTATTTAGTAATAGTTATGTGTTTTAATTTTTTTAATATTGTGTAGGCACATTGTGATATACATGGATAAAAGCTGGATCACTTTACTGAGGAATGCACCTCAGTATATTGAGTTTTTGAATGAGTTTTTAGATTTTTCAATTTCCAATCGATCTATTGAAGGGAGAATAGGATGTCCATGTCCTAAATGTAAATTTAGAATATGTTTGAAGAGAGATAAAGTTTATGAACATTTAATATTGAAGAAATTTCCTGGTCAATATTTTTGTTGGATTTGGCACGGAGAATCGAATGTTACAGAAAGGTTGAGAAAAGATGTAAATCCACATAATGACCTAACAACTTCATAAAAAATAGAAAATGAAATGAAAACCCTTATAAATGATGTATTTGGCACTGCAAGAGACCACCATCAACAAAAAAACATATCAGAACAACCAGATGAGGGTACTACAAATAGAAACAAGACAAGTGATGTTTTTGAGACTGTAAGACAACCATATCAAGATTATAACATATTAGTGGATCGTTCTCTTGATTTTATGGAGGCTAATGTATGAGAAAACTTTACTGAGGAAAATGTGTTCCATGATTTAGTTAAAGATGGAAATCAATAGTTTTATAGTGAATGTTTGAAATATTCAAAACTTTCTTTTTTACTGAAGTTGTACCATATCAAATGTCTATGTGGAATTATAAATAAGGCAATGTCCATGATATTGGAGTTGTTGCATGTTGCATTTCCTGAATCAAATATCCCCGAGTATTTTTATGATATGAAAAAAGTTTTTGATAGGATTGGTTTGAATTATACAAAAATACATGCATGTCCCAATGATTGTATGATTTATTGGAGAGAGGATTCAGATAGACAAGATTGTAAAAAATGGTTTTCTTCTAGATGGAAGTCAATGGGTGATTTTGGAAGTCTAAATAAACATAATTTCACAAATAAGAAGAAAATAAACACACATGAAAAGGTTTTGCGTTACTTTCCTTTAAATCCTCGATTGCAAAGATTATTCATGTCATCGAAAACCGCTGAACGCCTAAAGTTACATTCTGTAGATAATAACAATTCTGGTTTAATGAGACATCCATGAGATTCACAATCATGGAATTAATTTGATTCATTACATCCATATTTCTCAGTTGATCCTAGTAATGTTTGATTGGGATTGGCTACCAATGGATTCAACCCATTTGGGACTTTGAGTACCAGTTATAGCATTTGGCCAGTTGTTTTGATCCCTTATAATATGCCTCCATGGATGTGTATGCAACAAATGTATTTTATCATTTTGATGATTATTCTTAGAAAAAAATTCCTATAAATGATATTAATGTATACTTGAAGCCTTTAATTGAATAATTACAGGAGTTGTGGAGCAACAATGTTGAGACATTTGATGGTTATTCTAAGACAATGTTCAAAATGGATGCTGTTTTAATGTGGAAAATTAGTGACTTACCTGGTCTTGGTATTTTTCCTGGTTGAAGCACTTACATTAGTTTGGATTATCCTAGTTTTAAATTTGATTTTGATCCTAAAAAACTACCTCACAGTAAAAAATGGTGCTTCTTGTTCCATCGAATATTTCTCGATGCATCTCATAGATTCCGACTGAAAAGATCAAAATTTAATGGTTTCATTGATCGTAGACCACCTCCAAAGTTGTTAATTGGATTTGAAATATTGACCCAACTTTGAAATGATGAAACAAAATTTGGGAAGGTTCTTCATTTGAATGATAGCGGGAAACGGGTTCGATGTGCATTGTCAAGTGAAATCGGAACGCAAAAATGGAAGAAAAAAAGTATATTCTTCAAACTTCTTTATTGGGAATTTAATTTATTGTGACATAATATTGATGTGATGCATATTGAGAAGAATTTATATGAAAATTTAATTTTCACATTACTTAATGATCATGGAATGTCTAAGGATCATCTCAATGCTCACAAAGACTTACAAGCAATGAACATAAAACGTGATCTCTAGCCAGATGAGAATGAAAAGTATCCCCCGACAATTTTTGCAATGAAAAATAGGGATAAATATACATTACTTTGAATTTTAAAGAATGTTAGGGTATCTGATGGGTATTCAAGTAACATCTTGAGGTGTATTGACTTGAAGAATCGTAAGTTACATGGATTGAAAAGTCACGATTCACATATTTTGTTACAACAGTTACTACCATTGGCATTGCGTACATTATTAACTGAAAAAATTTCTGCTATTGTACTAAAATTTTGGACATTTTTAAGACAACTATGTGAGAAATCTCTACATCCATTTCATCTTGACAACCTCCAGGAGAGGTTTTTATTGACTCTTTGTGCAATGGAGATGATATTTTCTTCGTCGTTTTTTTCTGTAATGACGCATTTAACTGTTCATTTGGTTGAGGAAGCCAAATTAGGAGGCCCCATTTATTATCGATGGATGTATCCAATTGAGAGGTACTTTATTTATATATTTTTTAGTTAAGTAAAAAAATTTTGTAACTTAATTAAATGCATAATTATGTTTATTTTATTTCACAGATATCTTGTGAATTTGAAATCATACGTGAGAAATAAAGCTCAACCAGAAGACTCTATTGCTGAAGGCTATCTGGCTGAGGAGTGCCTTACCTTTTGTTCTAGATATTTTGATGATATTGAAACAATATTTAATCGAGTTAGATGTGTGGATGAAACATTGACTCAATCTCAAATACATCATAAATCCAAAAGATTTCCTGCTATTGTCCAATCAGTTGAGAGGACCTCAAATGTGAAACTGGCAGAATTGGAATTATTATAGGCACATAGATATGTGATGAGGAATAATGAAATTTTAGATCTATTTATTGAAGATTTGAGTATACAAGCAAATAGATAAATGAGAGGACGAACAAGAAATGAGAAATAAATAATGAAAGTTGTTAATAAAGAGCTTGTAGAATGGTTTGCACGATGTGTAAGTTCATAAATATTATAATAAATATAAATATTATTTTGAAACATATATTTTGTAAATCTAATAAATTATTTCTTTTTTTAGGTCATGAATACTGATACTCGAGTAGAGGTGTCAGATGATTTGAAGTTTCTTGCCCGTGGTCCTCTAAAACAAGTTATAAAGTTCAACGCTTACAACATGAATGGATTTAGATTTCATACAGTCGATCGAGAAGAGGGTTTTAAAACATAGAATAGTTGTATATTTACCTTTTATGAAGTGGAATACTATAGAAAGATGACTAATATTATTTAGTTAAACTACCACAGGAATTTTTCAGTTTTTTTATTCAAATGCAATTGGGTCGATATTATCAGAGGTGTTAAAAGAGATTCCTTGCGATTTACTTCTGTAAACTTCTCTCGCTTGATGGATGTTGGTGATCATGAACTGCATGATCCATATATCTTATCATCATAGGAAAAAATGGTATATTCTGTGAATGATATTGTGGATGAATTGTGGAGTTTAGTTGCTCACGTAATACAAAGAGATTTGTATGATATGGGTGATGAAGTGAAATATTTGACCTCTGAAATTGAATCTCATAAAAAACAAGAAGTAGAATTATTTTCCCGTCATGATATTGAAAATATTAGTATAGAAAGGATGAATGAAGTGGATGAAGTAATGAAGCAGGAAACATACATGATTGAAGAGGAAAATTATTGTATGTATAGTTATTTATTTATTCAGCAACCACTTATTTAATTTATACAGTCATTCATTATCATTGTTATGTATATTTTGTTTGTTAGTAATAGGCATATATTATCATTTTTAATTTTTTTTTTCTACATAATTTTTTTGAAATATATGTTCTGAACTTAGTTTTATTTGATTAAATGATAGGAATGCCAAGGAGAAAGCGATACACTGTTTAATCCACTACTGCGACAGATGACGATCAATCTGTCTCCCTCCCTATGGCATTTGAGCCACTAGATGTCTTCCCCCCAACACCATCTCCCCCTACACCATCTCTCAAACCCTTTGTAGGCATCCCTTTAGAAGTTGAGTCGTCGACTCCCCTTTCAGCAGCCTCATTATTTGGGAGGTGGTGCGCCACTTCTAGTTTATCATAGACATACTGTAGGGTCACTGTTATAGGTACAAATTTTAATATAAATAAATTTATTTCACTTTTTTTATACTAACTATTTGTTCATTAAAGATGAAAAAAATGAAACTGTGGATAAAAATATAAAAATTTCAAATTTGTGGAATATGAATGGAGATAAGATAGTTGTCCCATTCAATTTATATGGGGTACCTACATATGTTTTTCCACTTTACAGTTTCTGATGAGATAGCACGAAAGTGGACGTTGATAAATCTTGTAAAGAAATGGAAATAATTCAAATGGAGATTGTGGGGAAATGTAAATGATACTTTGTTGACCATCCAACAAATGTATGAGAATCTACCCAATGGGGTTCCCAAAGAACAGTGGAAAGTTTTTGTTGACAGATATCGTGATGTGAAGCAGACAATATTTAAATATATATTATTATATTAACCTCATTTTAAATTTATACATGTATATAAAGAGGATATTACATTGAATAAATTAATAATAAATTGCATTTTATTTATTTTAGGATCTATCAAGAAAGAATGAATCAAGCCGGGAAAAGCAAGTCATCCCTCACACTGTGGGGTCAAAAAGATTTTCTAAAAGTCGATCGACACTGGTAATATTTTCATTAGTTTAAATATATATAAGACAATATTATCTATTTAATATATTAAATTTTTGATTTATATTTGTTTAATGAAGTCACAGAATTTATGACACGAAGTATCTCAAACTGAAGTGTGGTTGGATGTTCCCAAGAAATCTGATAAAAGTTTTTTAATGAGCCAGCCAAAGAAGTTGGGGGTATGAACTCATTTTTTTCATTACAATAACTTATTATCAGTTTTTACTATGTTAATATATATTGATATTGGATTAATAGGTAAAAATTAAAGAACTATGGGATGCCAATACTATGCAGTCCTACTCAGTCTTCCAGGATGACCCGATTGCTAAAGTCCTTGGGAAGAAGCATCCTGGTAGAGTGTGTGGGCTGGGTTTGGGACCCATACCATCTGAGGGTTTTGGTAGGCCATCAGGGATTGTAGCTGCATCTACTTCTGGTTGTACTCATCCCATACCCAGAGATGCTAAGAAAGATACTGTTTCTCTATGAAACACAGTTCAGGAGTAGGGGGGTCAGATATCCGCTTTGCAGAAAGAGTTGACTGATATACGTCAACACATTAGCAAATATACCCCCGGTGGTACTGTATCGACTGGTGGTGAGTAGGAAAATCACAAAAATTCAAAATCATTTAGTTTTCAATCTTTTTTTGGTTTTAATTTTAAATATAAATATGCAACAATATTTAATTTTTAATATAATGTTCTTACAGGTGGTAGCCAGAAGTGGAGATGGAGGTGGAGAGGGTGACGATATGTGTTCATCATCAGACAATGATTAGTTGTATTATTGATATGTTGGAGGTAGAGAGGGTGATGATATGTGTTCATCTTTGGTTTGTATATGTATCATGTGTGGCACATAGTTGCCACCAAACATTTTCCTGACCTAACATTTTCTTGATTTGTCATGTTTCCTTTTATGTATTTTATTGATTTCTGATGTTTCATTTTATGTCTTTATTTCTTGAGTGTGGTGTGCATATTTAGGATATAACAACCTACATCTGTCCCCTAACAAATCATTAATAGAACCAACCATTATCTTTCCAACAACTTTACCATAGTGAAGAATAGGGAAAAAATTAGGAATGAAAGGGTTGAGGAATTCCATGGTATGCATATTATATAGTGTTTTCTCATATATCTTAATTATGTTATTATACATAACAAAAAGGTGTGGTTATGAGGTTAACCATGAAAGGGTTGAGGAATGTCATGGTAATTTAGTGTTCATGGGATGAGAAACACTCTGAGTGGTTTTGGTATTTAGTTCATGGGAGAGGGTAGGGTCAATTTAGTCCCTTGAGAACTGTAAATAGGTATTATGACACCTAGTGTTATGTTATGGTGACCTTGTTAATGAATATCAATATCTTTTATTTTGTCCATAGTTTGTTTTGATTTCTAAAAGTGATTCATATTTAGTTCCTTGAGAACTATATGAGGTATAAGATGTTATGAGGTACTTGCACGTTGTGATGGGTCCATAACACATTATCCTTCCTTATTTCATGGAGATATGTTGTGGAGTGTTGATGAAAATTACAGATGATAACTCTTAGGATATGATTGGGTACTAGATGAAGGTGTGAAGGTTCATGAAACCTTGTCTCGTATATGAGTGTCGAACTTGGAATAGTATAATTCTTTATCTAACACAGGGTTATTAGATATTTTTTATTTTATTATGTAGGAACAGATTATGTGACTGATGAGTTTAAAATGAAAGAAAGTATACAAGTGTATTGGATTGATTAGTGATTTATTCAGTGGTAATACAAAAATTATTTGATATTAGAATCCAATATATTTTCTTAAACTACTAATGTAGTTGGATAAAATTCGTAGTGTAATTGAATACTAAAATCACATGGTAGTGACAGTGATCACTAGATTTTGGGTTGTCTTCTCTAATACTAAGCTTCTGATAATGTTTTTTTTGTTTTTTTTTTGAATACTAGTTATGTTGATTATGTAATTGTTAATGTCTCAAAAGTGAGGCACACTGGGTGGGTATTTTTAAATGCATCAAGAAAGGCCTCATGCATATCAGTATTGAGATGACTTTTTGATTTATGGATAATAGTATAAAGGATCAATGGTGTTGAAATTATATAGTGTAAATCCACCATTATTATATTTTTATTCCAAACCTTCATTGACTGAAATATACAGATTATCTGATATTTTAAATTTGAAAAATATAGACTGATAATGGTTATGGTTCTCTATTGGTACATTGATACAAGAAGCCTATATGCATGGACATATCTGATCTATGGGAGAGGAAAACATTATTGTATTAAATATATATTAAATAGATGTTCTATTTATTCAATGACTAATGTATGGGAATTTGATACATGGATGGATATTGGACTAGGTTTCTGGGTGTCAGTATTTATATTAAGTTAGAAGACCTATGAAATAGATAATGTATGTTTGTTTTGGTTGTGTCTAAATTTTAAGACTATAACTTTGATTCATTGGGGTGAAAGGTTGTTATGTCTCCCATGAAGTGGTCTGATATAGATTATTCTTGTTGAATTTGGGTGTATGACCTAGGATGTTTTAGAATCCCAAAATTTAGCTAGGGATAGGTAATCATTGTAGAGATGATGGTTATAATTTTTTCTGGTTCTCAGGTCAGCATATCTTCCAGGATTTATTGGAAAGGTTTGGTATTGGATAAAGAATTTAATACATGATTGATTACAATGGATTGAATAAGGATCTATAAGTTTCATATGGGAAATTACTAGAATATGTGTTGGACCAAAGCATGAGGCATCAGGGTGGATGGGTTGTTTCACTATTTCAAGTGAAGTATATGAGAGATCATTTTCAATGGGAGATATAGATCGACTTAATGTATCATATTTCATTGATCAATGCAGTACACAAGTGATGAATAGAAATAATTTTTATGGATGGTAAGTGGTACGGTGGTGTGGTTATAACACCTCTCACCAATGTGTATCAGTGGAGTTACATAAATATCAGTTTCTAATTATGTTAGGACCAGAGATGATTTTAATTTTTTAGTTATATTGAGAATTTTCATTATATGCACTTTTGAAATAATTGAGAGGATTTTTATGAGTTGGTATCGTGGGTAGGGGAGAAGTTGGGCATGTTTAGGGGGACAATTCTGGGAGTCAGCCTCTAGTTCAGGATGGAAATATTTTCTAGGTCAAAGAAAATACAATATGTTGTGGAACATTATAATAATTTTTGGGTTATGTAAGATTAATATCATATATTGGTTGGTGGTTACACCATATATTTTAAGAAAAATGTAGTGTGAAGGAATATGTGAGACTATATTTTTTAAATTCTAGAGAACCACGCCATAAAGAAATGATCTATGGGGTGTTTATGGTTTTTTAAGAGAAAAATTAGGGCTATATAAGATTAAATCATAGGAAAATGTGAGATTAACTCATTATGTAATAGATCATTATGCTACAACACATAAGGGATGTATTATGGTTGATAGTTCAAAGGGAAATATCACTCCCATATAAGGTGATCCCAAATTGAAATTCCCCAACCAATGGGACGGTGTTGTGTCATAATGGGAAGGACCACATTAGTGTGATGTAGGATATATGGGTTTAATTTTAATATTTTACCATGATGATGGGTCCTATATCATGACTAAATGGGATACTCTATGAGGATGACCCATGTAGGGTAGGTGTGTTTTAACCCTTATGGTCACTCTATAACACATTTTTTATATTATTTTTTATAATCATTTTGTTTACTTATAACACAAGACCATATTAATTGTGATTGAACATTTTTCCCACTAGTCGAATGACCCCCTTTCCCATATGCCCTTATTTTCACTCTTCCAAAGAAAATATCTACAATTTTTTCTATGATTAGAGAACCATTTATTCCAGTGGTTCATTAAAGGGGGGGGGGGGGTTTGACCTATCATCTTATGGATTGATAAACATAAGATGATATTAATATGGGGTTTAAATGAGGTGAAAACATTCATGGAGGAACATGTACTAACCTAGGACAAAATGGAATTCCACTTCATGGAACTCATTAAGGAAATTTCAGATATGGAGGTTACCTCCATTTAATGGTGTATGGGAGTGTATACCCATTAGGTTTGATCATGAAGATATGACTGGACATGATTCATTGGTATTCTTGTAATTTTTTTTCAGGGCATTGATACCGAAGCTGTAGAAGCTGGTGTTCTTTTGTAAAAGTGGTTTTAGCAGTGGTTTAAACCACCTCTATATGTCATCATTTTTCAATTAGTGATGGTTATAACCGCCGCTAAATGTCAGCATTTTTCTATTCACAGCAGTTATAACCGCTGCTACAGGGTTAATTTTTATGACTGTTTTAATCACTGCTACAATGGTCCATATTCTGTGTAAAGTTTGAGGCGCTTATGATGCTTTTAGCGGCGGTTTTCCCGGCCAGGGAAAACCGCCGCTAAAATCATCATAACCGCCGCGAAATGCTCTATCTATAACGGTTTCTAAAAAATGCCGTGAAATATATATAACCACCGGAAATAGTGTCCCAACACACAATGTACCGACAGTTTTGAGAAACCACCACAAAAGCATATAACTGTGGTTGAAACCGCCGCTATACCCAAAAAAAATCGCCGCGAATTGCGAATTTTCCTATACTGAAAAAATTACATGCGAATATTTGTAAGGTGTTTATATTACCCAATGTTTTAATATTGGGTGCATTATTCCTCTTCGTAATGAAGAAGTATGGTTCAACTAAACTCTGTATTGATTTTCATGATCATTTTAGTTTGTAATAAAGAACAAGTATCACCTTCCATGGATTGATGACCCATTCAACCAGATATCTGGATACTAATACATCTCTATGGTAAATATTTGATCTATATATTATCACATAATGGTGAACAAGGGCTATATACCCAAGGATGTATTTCATAAAAGGTACAGACACTATAACTTCATAATGATACCATCAATACTCACTAATGTTATATAAATCTTCATGTACTTGTTGAGTAGTGATATTAGGGATTTCCACAAGATTTTTTTATTTATAGATGATATTATTATCTACTCCAAATGAATGGAGGAATGTGATGGGAATTTAAATTATATTATGATGACCTTGGAGAATGAAATTTTATATTCAATGTGTAGTAAATGTAAGTTTTGGTTAGAGAAATTAACTCACATTTAACTCATCATTATCTATTAGAACAGAAATAAATAATATATTTAGATTTTTGAAGAAAAACATTTTATAGGATAACATGAAGAGGGATATTGTAGAGTATGTCTCAAGATTCATGGTATTCTAATAAGTTAATGTGGAATGAAATAATTATAAGGTTATAATGAAACAATTACCCATAATAGTATTAAAATGGGAAACATAACCATGTATTTCTTTGTATGACTCCACATGACACCTATATCACATAACTTCATCTGGGTGGTAGTAGATCAACATAAAAACTCATCACATTTCATTGTTGTTAAATAATCATTCTCTCTTAACCAACACAAAAACACACACATATAAGAAATGTGGTAATAATTCTTGAATTTTAACTTTCTAAGGCATCTGATCAAGATCTGAGGTTTACCAAGGTATTTTAGAGATTTTTTTAGAAATTTTTTGATACAAAATAGAAATTCTACACTACTTACAAACCTATAAAAAAATTTCATCTTGAGATATCCATTAAAACATTAGAGGATATGCGAATATCATGTTCAGTGGATTTACAATAATGTTGGGATATGCACCTTCTCCTGGTTGAGTTCTGATACAATAACAATTTACATTCAAGCAATAAATTGACACTTTACAAAGCTTAGTATGGGTAGAGGTCTTGAACTCTAACATGATTGTATAATTTTGGAGAGATGAAGCTCATGGGATTTAATCTTATCCATGAAATGATAGATAAATTTCTAACCATTCAATTTAATCTGAAATCCACCAAAAAATGGATAAAAATCAAAGCATAAAATTTTCAACATGATCTAGTTTTTTAGGTTAGAGATAAAGTGTTCATTCATATATCATCCCAGAAAAAATTTAGGAGGTTTGGGAAGAAGGAAAAGATTAGTCCTAAATAAATTCACTCATCTGAGATCTTTTATCACATCATTGTGCTTTTCTATTGACTAGAACTCCCACTTAACATATCTCAAGAACATGGTGTATTTCATGTATCCCTCTTGTAGAATTACATACTTGACTCCTCAAATGTTCTAAATTGAGATGTGGTACCATTGGAGAATGATATTTCATATGTGTAGAAGTCTATGAAGATATTAAATCATAGATAGAAGGTTCTATTAAAAAAGAAAACACACTTAATCAAAGTGTTGTGGTGTAACCAAAAGTTTGAGGAAGCAAAGGGGGAATCAAAAGTGGTGATGAAACAGAAGTAAATTTATTTTTAGTGTATGAAATGAAAATTTTCATAGAAAAATTTCTTAATGGGAGAATAATATAACTAAATAAACATTAATAATTTAAATTCTATTTTAAAATGAGTACATTCATTATTAATAAATTAATTTATATAAGACGCATGGAATAATATGGTTTTTTTGAAATTTTATAAGTTATGACCTTTTGGATTTAAAATCAATTAAGAATCATACCCATTGGTAATATAGTTTTTCTACAGGGACTAATAAAATTATTATATTAAGAATTATGATAAATTATATTTAAGGAGTTACATGTATGTAACTAACACTCTATAATCATGGTATTCAATGTGATGAAATATAATCCTACATTGAATTATTAATGTATAACACTTGTACATGTAAATTATAGGAATGTGATGGGTCATCATAGAATTATATTACACTCCAATGCATTGGGTAATGTTTTAATCGCATCAGATTCCATGTATGGTACATGGGATTTTATCATAAGAACACTATGTTATTTTTTCTATGTGGTTATCCATGACTAATGCTTATGATGTCTTGTTTATTGTTCTTTCCACATCCCCATGTTTCCTTTATTATATCATGTTATATCATCCAACATTTTTTGGGCTTATGATTCTCACCCCTCTTACATTACCTTGATATGTCATTTAGATCACATGTAGCACATTTAATTACGCTAGGATTTCTTTATTACCTTACTTGGATTTATAGATCAACACTTTATTATATACATCCCCAGGTTATCCTGTGTAGTTTTAGAAGACCAATGTAATCTTAGGAGCATGTGAAGTATGTTTTTAATAATTTCATTTTACTTATACTACATGGTGTTATACTATGCACCTAATTTCCAAAAGAAACTAGGCCTTATTATCTTTAGGGTTGTACAAAGTGTTATTTTATGTAATAAATCATGAAATACTATGTATTAAAGGTACGGGTCATCATTATTGATATCAGAGGTAAGTCTTGTTACTTTTGGAATTAGGATTAAGAACACTATAAAAATCCTTAGGGATAATATAAACATCAAAAAACATCCCTAAATAGTGTTAATGTATAGACTAAGTGGTTTTAAATAAAATTTACCCCTTTCTAGATATATCATGTGGATGTGAAACTGGAATAGTTATACCTAGGGTTAATAACCCCGAAAATGGTTAATTTATCTAGACTCAATAATCATTTGGAAAATGATGATGTGAATTTCTATCCACCCTATTTTATACTCCCAAGGGATATTATTTTGTAAATATAGACTCACCTAATGAACCATTCATAACAGAAAAAAATGACCATAAAATATTATATTATGAAATAAATAATAGATAAATTATTATAAAACCAAGAAAATCATTGGTTAAAGAATATATGTTAATTATAATTTGTCCCATTAATTTTCATGATTTCTCATTTATGTTTTTAATAGTATAAAAATATTTTTCTATATTTTTTGCTTTATGTTTTTGTCAATTCTTTGAAATAGGAGAAACAATTCCAACAAAAAATGTGAGGGGAAATGTGATGAAAACCCAAATGATATTCCCAACCTTATGGGAGAAGGAATCATAAATATTGTGGAAATAATTTCTTAGTTAACTCTTGTTTTGAACCAAAAACAAATTAGAAGGAATGCCCAAATCCACATGAGAAAGTGAATGTTCCAATTGAAACGTTTATCTGACAAAGAGATCAACCTTTAGTGGATATTCTAGCCACTTAATCATACTGAAATGGATCAAATAAATTGAAAATATCTTCTCTATCATTCAGTTATATGATAAAGAGAAGTTAATACCAAATATTTATCCAATTGATGGATAAATTGATCAATGGTAAATGTTGTTCATAAATTTTAAGACTTAGGAGTAGTTCGAAGTGATGAAGTGGAAGGAATTTTGGAACTCATTTTTTTATAAATAATTTCCTTGCACACTCCAAATTAAAATATAGAGGGATTCCTTATCCTTAATAAAATAATGAAAATACATTGGTTTTATGGGGAAAACATCATAATTCTTGCATGATATGACTTAGGATTTTTAATTTCATTCATATGTAATGTTGAAAACATTTATGATGAGATAAATCCAAATCTAGGAAAAGAGTTGGATATTCAAGACCCTAACATCTATGAGGAAATTGGTCAATATTTCATCAAATTTAAAATTGAGATTAGTGAATATAATGCTTCATTGGACTAGAGATAAGAAGTGGGGCATGGATTTTAATTCTAGTAGTTTGATGGAAAAATATCATGGGGGTAAGAAATTCCATCACCCACATATCAAATGTGTGAGACAAAGCATCATAGAATTTTCCTGAAGTGTAAAAGGAAATGATTTATTTTAGGGAATGAATGGACCCCATCTAGATATTTTTAGTGAGAGAAACCCACCAGTGTTATCGAATAAATTAATGTTCCATTTGACCTTCAACAAGTCATCCAATGTTTCAACTATAAAGAAAATGGAAAATAAGATAATAAATTCCCTAAGATAAAGATTATTGATGATAACTGACGAAAACAAACTCTATGTCCTAGAGAAAAAAGGTAGGATTATGCCATCAAAAATACTAAGGTGGATCCCAAAAATGAATTAGTGATAGGTATTCTAGATATTAATTCATGTATAGTGAATTTAATATATGATTCTAGTTCTTGGAATCCTTTCATTTCATGAAAATATGTATAGAAATTGAAACACCATAATAAAAAAGGAATTCTAGTTATTATTGAATATGGAAATGGGTAAATTCTTACATATAAGAATGTAAATCATCCCATGTCTATTTTTTGTGTTGAATTTCCTATAGAACCTTGTGATACTCCATTAAGTTGAATTCTAACAATTATAGGTATGGATTGGATTTCCTTATATATATCCAACATAAATTTATGAGACAAGGAAATTACCCTTTGTCTCATGAATCTTTCTCCAATTTACTATAAGTTAAAATATGAGGATGAATCTTTGTTGGTACCAAAATCTCATGTACATTTATTGTCTCTTTAAGATAAAGAGTGTATAACTCCAATGATTGAGACAAAATAAAAGATCATCAATGATGAAAAATCGAGTATTAGGAAATACGATGATGTGTTTCAAAAATAAATGATTGGTCTTCATTATAACCATGAAGTTGAGTTCTCAATTGTGATCATACCTGAAGCTTTGTAAATATTCAAGACTCCATATAGAGTGAATTTTTTTAATCATGTTGGTCTAAATAATTAGTTCTAAGATAATAGGGATAAAGGTTTTATATTTCCATGTGCTTCACTATGAGGTGCACCATTTCACTTCATCAAGAAAGATGGTTAAATGCAACTCTTAATTTATTAACAAGAGCTCAACAAGATCACAATAAATAATAAGTATCCTCTTCCATGTATTTATGAACTATTAGATTATCTATGTGGATCCCATTACTTCTCTACGATGAATCATTGGTTGGGATATTATCATGTAATGTTTATGAATAAGGGTATCCCATGAATTCTCCTTGTACAAGGTTTAGACACTAAAATTTCATTGTAATTTCATATGGACTCACTAATGCTCCATAAATATTCATGGGCATAATATATAGATTTTTCAGGGATAACCTTGAAAAATTTATTGTAGACTTTATATATGATATTTTGATCTACTCTAAAATAAAGGAGTAACCTAAGGAGTATTTAAATACTTTAATGAAGACCTTGTAGTTGGAAATGTTGTATATAATGTTTTATAAATGCTGTTTTTTTGGATCAAGTAAAGTTTTTGGGTAATTTTATCATTAAAAAATAGATATCTATATATCTTTCAAAAACTGAAGTAATTGATGGATGTCCAATACCATAATTTGTGATTGAAATACACTGATTCATTTTATTGGAGGGGTACTATCATCTATTTTTAAAAAAATTCCAATTTTGTTAACACCAACTAATCATGATAACATTGAATATATTAATGTTTTTATGGTATAATTATTATGAACAATACTTTAAAGAGTTTTAAAAGAGGATAATCATTTCACCTTTTCTCACATTACCCACTATTGGGGAAGGATTTTTTATCAAAATTGATTCATCCAAAAATTTATTTTTTTGTGTACTCATTAAATATGATAAATTCATATCATATTACTCCTGCCAATTAATGATACATAAAAATAACTACCCAACTCATGATCTAGAATTAGTAACAGTGGTGTTTATGTTGGATATTTAGTGACATTATCTCTTCGAGGGGAAGTTTGATATATATACGGATCCCAAAATCCTCAAGAATATATCCACACAAATATTTCTCAATATGAGACAAAAAAGGTGGTTATAGTTTATCGTGGATTATTATTGTTCAATCAGTTACCATCCTCAACCAGAGAAAAAAGTGGCATTTACTTTAAGAAAAAATGATACTACAAACGTATTCATGATGAGGAACTGAATGGATTCAATCTTCTTTTACATTAAGAGAATGTACATGAGAAAAAAATGTTATTCATCTTAATTTTCTCAAATAACTTCCCAACCATCTATTCTTGAGAGGATCATGGAGTCCCCGAATGATGATGAGTTTCTATAGAACAAAACAATGAATTTTTGGGACTTAAAATTTAGTATTGCGGGATTTATAGGTCTTGGAACCTAAATATGGTTCCTATAAAAACATGAACTGAGAATAAAATTCTAGATGATGAAAATAACTAAACCTTCTCCAATAATTTAGGATAAAGTACGATGTATAAATACCCGAATAATAACTTCTAGTAGGATAACATCAAGAGGATGATTTTTGTGTTTTTTCTCAATTCTTGGTCGACAATAAGTCAAAGAGGAATGAAATAAGTCAAATGGTAAGATGAATCTATTACCCATTCTCATATGGAATGGGGAAACATGAAAAGGGATTTCATCATTGTACTCCCCATGACACCTAATAGAAAATAACTCTATATCATTGGCAATCACCCACCTTATAAAGTTGGAACATTTCATTGCTATCATTGAAGATTTATCTCTTAACCAATTCACACATATATATATATATATATGATAAGAGGTTACAATACCTAGATTTTCACTCTCTATTATATTTGATTGAGAAATGTGGTTTTCCTCTGAGGTTTTATAGAATCATTCAGTAAGATTTTGATATAGAAATGAGCCTCTAAACTACTAATCAACCTCAAATAGATAGTTATTTTGAAATGAAGATTAAATATACAGAGGATATAATGAGATCATTCTCAATATATTTCCAAGGATTTTTGGACCAACACCTTCCCCTAGTGGAGGTCTTATATAATAGTAGTTTCCATTCTTATTTTAAAATGGAACCTTCTCAAGCTTTTGTGGGAATATGTGTCAGAATCCAATGTGATGGGATGATGTTGGAGAGAATAAAAATGATAGAACATGATCTTATCCATGAAATTATTTAAAAGGTTGAAACCATTCAACATCATATAAAATCATCACAATGTTGGAATAAAATCTATGTAGAATATCGTTGATGTGATATAGTGATTGAGGTTAGAGATAATGTTTTCCTACATATATCGCCATGGAAGAAATGTATGAGATTTGGGAAGAAGGGAAATCTTAGTCATAGATACATCAACCACTTTTTGATTTTTTATCACATGAAAGTGGTTAATTATCAACTATAACTCTCACATAACATATCCAAAGTACATGACATGTTCTATATATCCCTATTGGGAAATTCTATACTAGATCCCTCACATGTATTGAATATATATGTGGTTTTATTAGATAATTATCCTTCATATGAGGATCAGCTGTATAAGATCTTACATCATAGAGGTAGAGTTATATGAAACAAGAAAACTTATCTAGTTAAAGTGTTGGGGTGGAACCACATGTTTGAGGAAGTGATATGGGAACTAGAAGAGATGATTTAATAAAAGTAACTTCATTGGTTTTATTGTATGAAATGGGAATTTATAGGGAAAATTCTTAAAGGGGGAAATAATGTAACAAAACATACATTTATAATAATATTCCCTTTTTGATGAGTAAATTAATAATTATGAAATGATTTATATAAAACACAAGAACCACTTTTTTATTTTGGAAAACTATAAGTTATTTAATTTCTGACTTAAAATTTCATTAAAAATCATAACCAATGATAATATTGTTATTTTATAGTGACCATGCATATTATTATATTAAAGGTTATGATAAATTCCATTCCATTGAGACAAAGGAAGTGATTAACTCCACTTGAGGATCGTACCATATGAAGCCCATTTAAAAGAGATTTAATGGGATATAGTATCACTGGGAATTTCCCTTGACCCATCCCAATCCCATATTATACAACTGAATCATGATTGAAACCATTTATTGGAGAAGTACATGCTCATTAAGATCATGAACTAAACCATGTTCATTGGTCCACCCTGTAAAAATATCATGATCTCACACCTTACCCATATAGCATTCAATCATGTAATTAATGACTATATATATACCCAAACAATATAGATTTATTTATTTTCCTTTTTAGTAAAATCAAAGATTATATTTATCCATTTTGAATAATTATTTATAAATGAATAAATAATGATTTTGAAAAAAATTATATTTTGATATGATTAAACACAAATTGTTTTTCTTGTGAAATATGTAGTTTATGTCATGAACTGTCCCTCAGGGCCCTTGCCGTGACTACCCCAAGCCCACCTTCCACATGCTAGGGGCTAACGACTAGCATCGAAAGGAATATTCCCTAAAATTGGGAAGGCATTGACTTATAACCTGTAAAATCACACAACTAAGAACAAAGCAGGATAAAATCACAAACTAAAACTATATAGTAAAAAGGGTGTGTACAGAAAGAAAAAGGGGCCAGAATATAAGCCCAACTGAAAAGGTACAAGTAAAATGAAAAGTATATGTGAAACTGAAAATAGATCCAGTGAACACCCACCAAGAATCATACCTAAAGGGTAGGTATAGCTCTCGAACGGTCGCCTCTGCAGTACACCTCATATAATATCCACCTCGAGCTACCTCCTGTCCTGGTACTCTCGTCCTCAGTCATCACTGTCTGTCATCTGCACCAAACACAACAAGGTGCGGGCATAGCCCATGTTGGGGTTAGTATAACGATACTCAGTAGGGACACCAACACCCTCTAAGGTCTCACAAATTCAATATAGGATAAAACACAAAGCATGAAAACAATTGACAACCCTACTTAGGTATATGCCCATACATAAACCTATGTTGTCGAGTAAACCCATTTCAATCATGAGGAAACACAAGGCCCATCTCAAAATCCCAAATCTCAACTGTCTCACGAAGGAAATAAATACAACGAAGGTAAGTAACACAATGGTAATGCCACAAAGAAGAACACCACAAAGGTATCATCATGAAGTTATGCACAAAAAAGGTAGGCCATACTATTGATTACCAAAAATTTAAAGACATAGCTCACACCAGGTATAACTTAGGTACGATAGTAAAGATGATTAGATACAACTTATGAATCATCTTACTCTGTTGTGAGGCAGACCCATGTAGGATCCTAAATCCTCAGACCCACGTAGGATCCTAGTATAGTAGACCCACATAGGATCCTAGAGTAGTCCCACATGGATTACTATAGAGTATCCAAGTGAGACTCTCGAAAAAAGACCCACATAGGATCCCAAAGCATAGAACCACATAAGATCCCTTTCTCAAGTTACATCCAGCCACAGGGTTCCCACACAAAGGTCACCTGATTACAAGAGGGTCCACTCCTAAAGCCTTAGGTTGATACTGAAACTTCCACAAAGTCCCATGAAAAAGTATCCAAAAGGACCGCTACATAAAATGGGTCTCAACGCAATAGATGGTGTGTCAATTGGACGCCCGATCTGTAAGTTATTGGCCTTTTAGTCCCGATGGACCGGTTGGTTTCGTGTTCGATCCAACCCGGACGTACCCCATATTTACCCAAATATCTATTGGGGTATGAAAAAAGGACCTTCTCGATCCAAGGTTTCTAGCGCCACAGACGGTTCATCAAAAGGACGAACGTAGCTCGAGTTATGGCCAAAAGAGTAAAAAGGGGTCGAAGCTACTTTGGGTCTGGTTTAACCCGGTCAGACCAACCTGGCCCGACCTGACCTGGGCTGACCTGACCCGGTTCAAATTGAATTGGTATTCTATGTCCAACCCGACCCACTGGGTCTGGCCTGGCCCGTCGGCATAGCCCGACCCGCTGTAGCGGCCCGACCTGCTAGGCAGCCTGCGATGGGTGGCCCGCACGGGGCGCCCCACAATTAGCGCCCCACACTGGGCGGCCCACTAGCCTACACTGGCCCGTGGCTGGTTGGCCCCATAGTGGGGTCCACCATTGATTCCACCCAAGGGGGAGGTTCCCCCTGGGTACCCCAAACAGCCCAGCCATTTGGGTTGGGTGACTGACTGGCTGGCACCACGTGGTGCCGATAACTGGTATACGGGACACCAGGTCCCGCTCGGCTCCCCGGCTTGTCGGATGACCATCCCTCCTTTGTGGCCCTATTTCGTGTTGCGCCACCACCGGTGGCTGACAACGAGCTAGCTGCCCTGATTCACCACAGCGACCTCTTGTCGCGTCTCCTGCATGCCGGCAGCACAGACGCATGCCACCGCCTCCCCTTCACGCGGCCGACTGCGTACCAGCCACCGCCTCTATTCCACTATGGTCAACGAGCCTTTAACCTCCATCGGCGGTGCGGTTGTGCCACTATCATCTTCTCGGCTAGTCGGTTTTCCGTCTGCCGCTCCTGAGCTCTACCGTCACTAGTCGCAGGCACCAGTCGTTGTTCTCCTCCTTCACGAAGAGCGCATCAAAAACCAAAAAGGTTACAGAGTGGTCGGGCCATGTTCATTTGGCCCACACCCTCCATGGTAGAATGTTAGAAAGCAGTATAAACGTTCTTAATTCAATAAGGATGACAAGAATGGGGTAAGGGTATTCAAAACAATATTCCCTACCACGATTGCTCGTTGGAAGTGTCGCGAGATGAAGTTGGTGAAGGTGATGAGGGTACCAACAATTGTCACTTCTACAACACACTTCTAAAGTGAGGATAATGCATCCTCCTCTCTCTTGATTCCGAAGTATGTTCTTCATTGGAGAGGGCATTCTTCGTTTGGAGGAAATTTTTCTTTAATGTTCTCCCAACTCTCTCCTTTGCCAACAATTTCCCCTAAAGGAAATGCGGAGCGAACATAATAATAAAAAAAATAAGTCTATCAATTAATTAATGTTGACACCATTAATTAAATAAAGTTGGCACAATTAACCATGGAGAGTTGAAAGTTTTTCCCACATTAAGAGGGGTTCGGGTAGTCCCCAACTCCATGAATTCAGAATGGGTGGTTTTCCAGCTCGGGTGGTCCCCACCTTCATAATTCAAAAAGAGAAGTTTCAAAAGAAAAATAAATTGTTAAATATTTTATTTTTCTTCATACACGAAAGACTGATAAACTAAATTCCTCCCTCGACCTACTACGGTCGACGTGAAGGTCTCCTTGAGCAAAGACAAGTGATACGAGTTCAACAGTGTCCTCAGATTTCAATTCCGAGCACCGGTTCAAGAGTTACAAAAACCCGCTCGCACCTTTACTGAACGTACTCGAAAAAAGATAAAAAATTCTTTCCGAGCACATCAGGCCTCAGAATTACATGCCATCAACTTTCACAGACTCATAAAATTCCCATATAATTAAAAAAATTACATGGAAAAATATGGGTCCTTACATTCTCCCCACATCAAGGCTTTGCATCCCTAAAAGCCATAACATAAACTTGGGAAACTAGTGGGGGTACTGAGCATGGATCTAAGCCTCCTGCTCCCTTGTGCTCTCTTGGAGGTTCCCGTGCTGCCAACATATACACACCAAATGTATCGATCGCCCATGAAGGACTCTCTCCTGTTAATTCTCAATATCTACTGGAACCTCCGTAAATGTCACCACATCATTGATTTCCAGCTCGCCCCAGTCAATGATGTGTGAAGGGTTGTGCACATATCTCCTCAGCTGGGATACATGGAAAAATTCATGCACCCAATGCAGTTGAGGTGGAAGAGCTAAGCGGTAATCCACCTCGCCAACTCTAATGAGGACCTAAAAGGGTCTGATTAACCTCAGAGATAACTTGTCGCCCTGACCAAATCTCCGTAAACCTCATCGAGGTGAGACCCGTAAAAAGACATAGTCACCATCCTCAAACCCCAGAGGTCTCTATCTCCTATCAACATAACACTTCTACCTTCTCTATGCAGTATTCATCCACTCCTAGATAATCTGAATCTTCTCTGTGGTATCCCATACCATCTATGGTCCCATGAGTGCTGACTCCCCTGGTTCAGTCCAGCACAAAGGTGATCTACAAGGTCGGACATACAACGACTCGAATGGTGCCATCAAAATGGTAGAGTGACAGCTATTGTTATATGAAAAATCCACCAAGGTCAATTGATCCTCCTAGCTATGACCGAAGTCGAGGATGAAAGCACATATCATGTCCTCAAGGGTCTGAATGGTCTGCTCAGTCTGGCCATCTGCCTGAGGATGGAAGGTGGTGCTCAAATGAAGCTGTATCCCGAAACCCTCCTGCAACCCATTCCATAACCGGGAAGTGAAATGTGAATAACGATCGGAGACAATCATCGATCGATGATTACCCAGATAAAATCATGACCCCTAGATGTACATGGAAGTCCTGTCACAAATTCCATGGATATCCCATCCCACTTACACTCTGGAACCTCTAAAGTATGAACTAAACCTGCTGGTACCTGATGCTCCACCTTCACTTGCTGACAAGTGAGGCATCGAGAGACAAACTCTACAACTTATTTCTTCATTCCTAGCCACCAGTGCTGTCATTGGAGGTCCTGGTACATCTTCTCCACTTCTGGATGTACCGTTAGAGGGTAAATATGGAACTCCCTAAACACTTCCTCCAGTAAAGCCTCTGGTACCATAGTACGCCCTCTGAAGACAATAACGTGCTCCCCATCTTCAGAAAATCCATCAGGTACCTGTCCTGTGGATATTTGAGCACGTTGAGCCTCGTAGTCAGTGTCCCCATGTTGCGCCTCCCTAACTCGTTGAAGGAGTGGGGGAGTGACTGTATGAGACTGAAGAAAAGCTAATCATTCTTGATCCAAAAAGGATATCTGTAAAGCTGACAGCTGCTCTGTCACTACACCTAGTAGTTGTATATCAGATCTCCTACTAACTACATCTGCTACAACATTCCCCTTCCTAGAAGTATAGAATATCTTGAAGTCATAGTCCTGGAGGAACTCAAACCAACATCACTATCTTGGGTTTAGGTCCTTCTGGGAAAAGATATACCTGAGACTCTTGAGATCAGAGTAGACTGTAAAACGTTTTCCCATCAAGTAATGTCGCCACATCTTCAAGGAAAAGACCACTGTTGCTAACTCCTGGTCATGGGTATGGTAGTTTTTCTCATTCTATCTCAGCTATGAAGAACCATATGTGATAACTGCTTGATCTTGAATCAGGACACATCCAAGCCCAGTCCCTGATGCATCACAGTAGACTATGTACCCAACAACCTCCTCCAGAAGCCTTAAGATGGGGGCACTAGCCAGCCTTTACCTCAGCTCCTAAAACTACACTGGCATTTCTACGACCACATGAAGGGTTTACCCTTCTTCTTCAATACTGATAAAGGTTATGCAACTCTGGAGAAATCTAGCACAAATCTCCAATACTATCAGGCCAAACCCAAGAAACTTCGTACCTCTGTCACACTCCAGGGTGGCTCCCAATCACGTACCACCTCAATCTTCACAGGATCCACCGCAACTCCAGCCTCTAAGATGACATATCCCAGAAAGTGAACTTCTCAAATCTAGAACTATCACTTAGAGAGCTTTCTATAAAGCAAGTTCTCTCAGAGTGTGTCCAAGACTATCTGCAAATGATAGGCATGCTCCTCCTTGATATCCGAGTAGATCGGAATGTCATCAATGGAGACTACTATAAAGCGATCAAGGTATGGCTAGAAGATCTTGTTCATTAGTCCCATGAACACTAGTGGAGCATTGGTCATGCCAAATTCCATGACCACAAACTCAAAATTATCATACCGATATCTAAAATCCATCTTTTGCACATCCACATCTCATACTATGAGCTGGTGATAGCCTGACCTGAGGTCTATCTTTGAGAACCACCGTGCTCCCTTTATCTAATCAAAGAGGTCGTCAATCCTAGAGAGTGGGTACTTGTTCTTCACAATCACCTAGTTCTGGCGTTGATAGTCAACAAAAAGTCTCAAGCTCCTATACGCCTTCTTGGAGAACAAAATCAAAGCTGCCAAAGGAGAAAAACTAGGCCAGATGAATCTCTTCCCCTGTAAGTCCTCTAATTATACCCAGAGCTCACGAAGATCCACGAGAGCCATCTCATACGCTAGTGTAGATATCAGTGCCATCCAGGGGTATAAGCCAATGTAAAATTCCACCTCTCTGTGATGAGGTAGACCCAAAACATCATCAGGGAAGACATCCATGTACTAGTCCACCACTACAGGATAGCTCAAAATCTCCACATAAACCACTATGAGGGTACGGCTTGCCAACTGATGAGTGGTTGGCTGAACTCTCCTCTAGGGTAGTCCATCTTATACTGCAAAAGCTCCATTCTCTCCAGTGAAGGTAAACCTAGTCCCATCTGTGCAGACACACCACACTTTGCGCCTAATTCAGTCGATCTGGGCATGGACTATAGATAACCAATCCATACCCAATATGACCTCTTAAGGCCTTGACGCCATTACTAGAAGATCCCAGCCGAAGCTCTCGCCACCTATAGTAAGCTCACACTGTCAGCACTAGTGTGTAATCGTCAAATTATCTCACATTGGAGTCTCTATCCATAATGATCGAGCCAATGGCTCCACCAGAATCTTTGAGCTCTGAATGAGGGTAGTGGTAATCAAAGAATGACTAGAACTTATGTCTATAAGTGTTGTAGATAAGGTGGAGTAGACAAAGATAATACCTCGTATCATATCTGGAGCACCATGGTCATAGGCCTCAACTACCTAGAGATGAGCTCTCCCCTGTTCACATGCTCCTAATGGTCGGGGTGGACCACCTTGTAGTGCTGGCGGTAACACCTCGAAGAATCACCCACCACCAGCTGTACAGCCAGATCCTCTTCCACATCCGTCTAATCCCTGTGGACCTCCTCAGTCGAACCTCTGTCTCTACCTAGGCGATCCTTAGAATGTATGGTGATCATCCGTATGGTGGTTCAGGCAGTCACGAGTAATTTGACCCTTCCCATCGCATGTGTAACATTGTCTGCCCCTCACATGACTCGCTATGTCTCAGGTGTCCTGCACAACCGACCCTGAATGATGCAGTCGTCCACCTATAGTTCTAGTCCTCTTGGACCTCTGTGGCATCTGTCTACTTCCAGCTGCAGAAGACTCCGCTACGTGACGCCCGATGGTGGCTCTCATTGCTGGTGACCGCTCAACAAGAGAACTCTCGACTAAGAGTGATATCTCTAACACCCCCACCTACATTGGGATGCTGAGAGAAATCATCGAGGCCCAGATCTCCCACCCGAGTCCCTACTCGAAGTTCCATGCACTGATGAATGGGTCCCTCACCATATCAGTGGAGTAGCGTGAGATGTCGGTGAACCTCGCTGAGTACTGAGGCATAGTCATGCAACCCTACTACAGATAAAGTATCTCATGTATGCACATTGTGTGAAGGGTCATTGGGATAGACTCTGCCTGAATTAGGGTCTCAAAGTTTTCCCAGAGAACTGTCACCTCGTCATGAACCTTGAGCGTCAAGCCCCACTATCTACCTGTTGCTTCCTATAGAAGAATCATGGTAAGGATCACCATAAGATCAGCTAGTGTCCCTACCAGATAAAATACTCTCACCATGGCCTCCATCCAATCCTTAGCTGCCTATGGGTCCATCTCACCCCTAAACATTGGTGGCCTCTAGAACTGGAACTTGTGAAATGCACTCAAGTGGCATCTACTCTCTACTGTTGGGGGTGGTGGCATCTACCACCCAATGGGTAATGGTATTGTTGGTACCTCTGCTAGTGCCTCTACTGATAAAGGGACCTACACCAAGGCCTCATCGCTTTGTGGGCTATCATCGCGTACACTACCCAGAACCCTAGCTGGCTATCTACGTGGAGGGATCCTAAAAAGAAACAGGTGCGCCATGATTAATAAGTTATACTTGGTGAGCTGAATCAAAGAGATCACAAATAAAAATTTTCTAAGCACACAGGAAATTAGTGTTTTCGTTCGCTGAGTCAGAAATCAAAGGTCAGGGTCATAGGGTATGGATACGTCGGCCGCCGAACCAACACTGGATTCCTTAAACTGATAACCATACTCATAACACTTAACACTATTGCCATTAAAAGATTATAGTCCAATGTTATACAGTATAACTAACTCCTTTGATACCAATGTTTCATGACCCGTCCCCCTGGGCATATTCCGTGACTACCCCAAATCCGCCTTCCATAGGCCAAGGGTAGGCGACTAGAATCGAAATGTGTATTCCCTAAAATAGGTAAGACATTGTCTTTATAACCTGTAAACTTACACAACTAAGTACAAAGTAGGATACAATCACAAAGTAAAAATATATAGTAAATATGGTGTGTACTGAAAGAAAAAAGGGGCCAAAATACAATCCCAACTGAAAAGATACTAGTAAACTAAAAAGTACAAGAAAAACTGAAAACAGCTCCAGTGAACACCAGCCAAAGATCCAACCTGTAGGGTAGGTACAACTCTTGATTGGTCGTCATTGATGTACACCTCATCTAATGTCCACCTTGAGCTACCTCCAGTCCTAGTACTCTTGTCCTCAGTCAGCAATGTCGGTCATCTTCACCAAACAAAACAAGGTGTGGGCATAGCCCATGTAGGGGTGAGTATAATGATACTCAGTAGGGACCCTGAGACACTCGAAGGTCTCACAAAATCCAGAGAGGATAAATCAAAAAGAATGAAAATAGTTGAAAAAAATAATTAGGTATATGACCATACATATAGCTAAGTTTTCGATTAAACCCATTTAAATCATGAGGAAACACAATTCCCAACTCAAAATCCCAATGCTCAATTGTCTCACGATGGAACGAAATGCCACGAAGGTAAGTACCACAAAGGTAAATCCACGCAAAAGAATACCACAAATGTTTCACCATGAAGGTATGCACCACAAAGGTATGCCCCACAGTTGATTACCATAAAGTTAAAGACTCAACTCACACTAGGTATAACTTAGGTACGATATTAATGATGATTAGATGTAACTACTGAATCATCTTACTCTGTTGTGAGGCAGACCCATGTAGGATCCTAAATCATCATCCCCACATAGGATCCTTGTAAAACAGGCCAACGTAGGATCCTAGATTAGTCCCACATGGATTCCTATAGCAGATCTAAGTGAGACTCTCGAGCACAGACCCACATAGGATCCCAAAGCATAAACCCACATAGGATCCCTTTCTTAAGTTATAGCTAGCCACAGGGTTCCCGCACTAAGCTCGCTTGATTCCGGGAGGGTCCACTCTTCAAGCCTCAGGTAGATACTCCAAAAGAAACAAATTTCCATGATGAAGTATCCAAAAGAACTTCCACATAAGATGGGTCTCAACGCAATAGATGGTGCGTCAATCGGATGCCCGGTCTTTAAGTTATTAGCCTTTTAGTCCCGAGGGCCCAGTTGGATTTGTGTTCTATCCAGCTTAGCTATACCCCATCTTTATCCAAATCTCAAGTGGGGTATTCCAAAATGACCAACTCGATATAAGGATTTCGTCACCACAGATGGTTCATCAAACGGATGCTCGTAGCTCGAGTTATGGCCAAAAGAGTAGAAAGGGGTCGAAGCTGGTCCGGGTCCGGCCTGACCCGCTGGGTCTGGCTCGGGCCGTTGGAGCAGCCCGGCCCATAGGGCGGCCCGCGATGGGCATCCCGTGAGGGGTGGGTCGCGCTGGTCGGCCTGTGCTTGGTGGCCCGCAAAGGGCGGACCGTGCTTAACAGCCCGTGCTAGGTGGCCCGCTGGCCCACGCTGGCCCGCGGTTGGGTGGCCTCGCGGTGGGGTGCACCTTAGCTGCCAACCAAGAGGGGGCTCCACTTGGGTACCCTGAACGGCCCGGCTATTCGGGTTGGGTGACCGACCGGCTGGTGCCACGTGGTGCCGGAGGGTGGTACGCAGGACCCCGGGTCCCGCTTGGCTCCCCAGCTGGCCAGAAGAATAGCCCTACTCTACGGCATGGTCACACACCGCTCCCCCACCAGCAACCAATAGCTAGCCAACTACCATCCTTCGCTGCCATAGCCTCGTGCCGTGACACCTTCATGCCAGTGGATTGGACACACACCGGCACCTTCCCTTTGCGTGAACGGCCACGCGTCGGCCACTTCCTCTGCTCTGTCATGGCTGACGGGCTGCGACCCTCCATTGGCAGCACGGTTGTGCCACCATCGTCTTTACGGCCAGTCAGTGTACCAACCACCACTCCCGAGCCCTACCAGCACCAGTCACCGGCACCAGTCGCCTTCCTCCTCCTTCGTGAAGAACGCATCAAAAACCACAAAGGTTGAGGAGTGGGTGATACATGTTTGTCTGGCACGTACACTCTGTGTTGGAATGGTAGCAAGTGACATAGATGTTATTAATTCAATAAGGATGACAAGAATGGGGTAAGGGTATTCAAAAAAAAATTTTGTACCTCACTTTTTCATTGGAAGTGTCGCGAGATGAAGTTGGTTAAGATGATGACGGTACCAATGATTGTCGCTTCCGCAACACGCTTCCAAAGATGGGCTCATTCGTCATCCTCAATCTTGATTCTGAAGTACATTGTTCATTGGAGAGGGCGTTCTTTGTTTGGAGGAAATGTTTCTCCAAGGTTCTCCCAACTCTCTCCTTTGCCAATGATTTCCCCGAAATTAAATGAGGATCCAACAAAATAATAAAAAATAAGTATATCAATTAATTAAAGTTAACACCATTAATTAATTTAAGTTGGCACAATTAAACATGGAGAGTTGAAAGGTTTTACCACATTAAGAGGTTTTCAGGTGGTCCCCACCACCATGAATTCAGAATTTGAGGTTTTCCAACTTGGGTGGTCCCCACCATCATAATTCATAAAGAGAGGTTTAAAAAGAAAAATAAATTGTTGAATATTTTATTTTTCCTCTTCCACAAAAGACTAAAAAACTAACTTCCTCTCTCGACCTACGGTTGTGGAGGTGAAGGTCCCCTTAAGAGAATATCAGCGCTACGAGTTCAACAGTGTCCTTGGATTTTAATTCTGAGCACCAGTTCAAGAGTTACAAAAAACCCACTCGCACGTTTACTGAACGTACCTGAAACAAAGTTCAAAAATTCATTCCGGCAACACCGGGCCTCAGAATCACACACTGTCAATTTTCACGGACTCATAAATTTCCAATATAATTAAAAAAAATTATATGAAAAAATCCGGGTCTTTAAATTTTCAATCCATACTCAATTATTTATGAGTTTAGTAATTGTTTAAATAAATGTTATTTTTTTAAAAATATTATAAATTTTTATATGTACTAAACATAAATGATAAAAACATTTATGAAGTTAAAACTAATTTTTATAAGGGTTAGATAACGGTTATTATCAATAGAAACAAATAAAATCCAATAAACTTATATCTTTGATTTAAAAGTGTAAATTATCATATATAATGAAATATTTGGATAGAATAAATATATTATTTGAAATCAGTAAATCAAAATTATCCAGTGGTAAATTTTTCATAAATTTTGGAGATAGTCTAATTTTTTGGTCAATATTAAATATGGTATAAATATGAGGTTTGTATAATAAAATTATAAAATCCCCAATGTTATATGATTAATATGATAAATATTGTAAACAAAATAATTATTTTTTACCTTTAAAATAATTGTTTTAGGGATATGTTTTTATTTTTATAAATCATTACTGAATCCTCCAAAATCTATAATATATTTTACTGTTTTAAAATCAATTATTTTTTAAACATGAATCAATTCCACATTACCGAAGACATTATTTGAATGTTTTAAATTATTATCAATATAAATACTTTAAACCAATTCTCTTTAAAAGAAACCATGGGCATAGAACCTTGGAAGGATTGTTATTTTTTTACTTTGTTATATAGAGGTCAAAACCAAAGCGTGGAAATTAATAAAGAATTATCCTCTATTTTTCTATATAAACACATCAAAACTTCCATTATTATTCACTCAAAACTCATATAAAATGAAATTACTCATATCATCACTCTCTAGATACATACCAAGTTTCCACAACAACCTAAAAAATATTTTTAAACTCTTTTATATCCACGCTCTAATGGTAAAGGATCCTCTCCTCCTATTTATTCAAGTACCTTATTTATATTATCCATTTTGATATTCAATCGATCATGTTGGTATATTGTTGACCTCACCTGGTTTGATAATCCCAATCGTGTATTTATATGTTTTGATAATCCGAATTATGTGTTCATAAATTATGTTATTCTCAATTACTATTGATCTACATTTTAATTCTTTCAAATCAGTGATCAAGCTAATAATAATGTTTAAATAATATCTGATTTATGTTAATCTTGATTATCCTTGTTTATACAAGCTTTGAAACAATTCTAATTCAATTAGATGTGGTTTGCATAAGACGCAGAGCTACCGATAGCCAGATCTACCGATAGCCAGAGCCACCGATAGCCAGAGCCACCGATAGCCAGAGCCACTAATAGCCAGAGCCACCGATAGCCAGAACCACCGATAGCCAGAGCCACCGATAGCCAGAGCCACCGATAGCCAGAGCCACCGATAGCCAGAGCCACCGATAGCCAGATCCACCGATATCCAGAGCCACCGATAGCCAGAGCCACCGATAGCCAGAGCCACCGATAGCCAGAGCGACCGATAGCCAGATCTACCGATAGCCAGAGCCACGGATAGCCAGAGCCACGGATAGCCAGAGCCACCGATAGCCAGAGCCACCGATAGCCAGAGCCACCGATAGCCAGAGCCACCGATAGCCAGAGCCACCGATAGCCAGAGCCACCGATAGCCAGAGCCACCGATAGCCAGAGCTACTGATAGCCAGAGCTACCGATGCACAGAGCTACTGATGGATACAGAGCTACCGATGCACAGAGCTACCGATGGATACAGAGCTACCGATGCACAGAGATACCAATGGATAGAGAGCTACCGATGCACAGAGCTACTGATAAGAGTTTGAAGAGCTATCGATGGAAGATCCTACACCGAGTCAACCGTACACGTCTACAAACAAACGGCTACCTATAATGAACTGCGGAGTCAAATCCTATATCCTCGACACTATTTGTTTATTATACTAATGGTTACATTTGTTACTTTTGATGCATTTAATGTTATTAAATGATTTATGTTTCCATTTCAGGAAACCATACCAAGTACAATCAAAAAGTATAATCATTCCTTCTTCTTAGAAAAACAAAAAAAAGGCATAAAAAAGGACATCGTGTAGTTATCAAAAAGGGGGTGTGAGACAAGAGACTTAAAGAGATCGAGCACACAGAACACACTTGTGATCAAGCTCAAAACGTGCCAAGAACAACTGGATAACTTTCACTCACGAGACTACTACCAGCCTCCAGAACATAGAGCATACATCGAGCAATCTATGCTAAAGAAGAACTACAAAAAACTCTTCATTCTTTGAGCCGATAAGAAAGCTGAACCTGGAAGTCAAGGAAACAGATGATACTTTGTTTTCCAGAAAAAAACCATAAGAATACTCAGAACGAATTCTAATCAACAAAAGGAGTCAAGAGCTTCATGAAGATCACTAGAGCCATTTCTAAACTCTAAATCTTTATCTCTGTGATTTACTTTTTACATTACGAGCAATGTGTGTTATTAGTTGTATTTTACACACACATTGTCTCCTGAACCTTAACTGGAGGATTTGTAAATCCCCACTCACTATCTTTTCATTCATTTTCCCACTGTGGATAGTGGTAGAGGTCGTGTGTGACCTGGACAGCTGGTTGCTGTTGTTTTGTTTCCCACGAATAACAGTGGTAGAGGTCTTGGACCTGGACAGTTGTAAACTGTTGGATCATCTTTATATAAACTTTTGAGAGGACTAAGTCTCGGCTTGAGACTGAACCTCTTGGTTAACTCCTCTATGTTTTTAGTTAAAGTTTTTATCCATACAGTACATATTTATTTCATATTCCGCTGCTATTACTTTGAAATATAATTTATTTTCAAAGCAACTTTGATAGTTAAACTCGCAAGTGTTTATATTTATTATAAACCAGTAAGTTAGTTTCAAAAGTTAAACTAATCATAAGATTAAGTTAACTGAGAACTAATCAATCTTTGAGAAACTAATTGAACCTCTATAATCTGTTTAAATTCACTACTGTTTAATCTGTTTTTGAAATTGGGGGATTTTAATAGAAATTGTTTTTAACAGAAATTTTAATTGGAACTCAATTCACCCCCCTCTTGAGTGTCCACTCCCACCAACATTTGGTATCAGAGGATGGTTAATATCTTCTAAATTACGCTGTTTTTAACTGTGATTTTAGTTGTATTTTAAAGTTCTTAAAATTTCTGTTATTTCTAAATTTTTATCTCTTTAAATTTTGTTTATAATGGATAATAGACTTGAGGGTGCTGCTACTAACCGGCCACCTTTCTTTAATGGAAATAACTATGCTCAGTGGAAACTTAAAATGAAAATTCATCTAGAAAGCATGAGTTCTGATATTTGGACTGCTATTGAATCTGAATAAAAAATTCCCACTACTGATAGATCTACTTGGGATGAACCTACAAAGACTTCTTACAAGAATAATTTTAAAGCTACGAATGCTCTGTACTGTGCTCTAGGAGATGAAGAATTCAACAGAATTTCTGCATCTAAAAATGCTTTTGAAATTTGGGATACCTTGGCTATTTCTCACGAAGGAACAACTAATGTTAAAGAAATGAGATTAAACACTTATACTATTAAATATGATAATTTCAAAATGAATCCTGATGAACCTATTTCTGACATGTATCTCAGGTTCAATGAGATAGTAAACACAATGAGCTCACTAGGAAAGATTGTTCCCGCAAAAGAACAAATTATGAGAATACTGAGATGTTTTCCAGATAGATGGAGAGGTACATCCGTTTCAATAGGGAATCCTGTGACATTGGAGCACTGCCTGTCAAGGAGTTAATTGGTAAGCTGATGATGTATGAAGAAGATATTAAAGTAAATAAAGAAGAAAATGAGGAACCCAAAAGAAAATCTATAGCGTTTAAAACTACTACCTTTAAGAGTAAAGACAAGGATAAACTACAAATAGAGACTGAGAGTTCAACGAGTGAAAATTCAGAATCTGACAGTGATGCCGAGATGGCACAAATAGCCAGTAGATTCAAGAAGTTTTATAGGAAAAAGAAATTCTTTAGGAAAACAAATTACAAAGGAAAGTATGATCAACAAGGCAAATGGAAAAAGGAGTGGAAGAAGGCTGACAGGACTGATGAAGTTATCTGCTACAAATGCAAACGAAAAGGACATATCAAAGCAGACTGTCCAAAGTTAAAATTCAAAAAGAAATATGATTAAAAATACAAGAAGTACAAGAAATCCATGAAGGCTACCTGGAGTGCTTCAGAAGACAACACTAGTGAAGCCGAATCTTCGGACTCTGAAAGGAATTGAGCCAACATGTGTTTCATGACAAATACTTCTGAGGTAACATCTGACACTCCTGTTTTAAATTCATATTATTCTGGAGATGATTCTGATTCGGAAAACATGTCAAAATCTGAACTATTTGAGTACTGTGATATGTTGGAAGAAACCTGTAATGAGCTTAAAGACAAATACAAAGGTTTAAAGAAAAAGTATGCTTTAAGTGTTAAGCATAAATCTGATCTTGATATAGAAAAGGAAAAGAATGATCAACTACTAAAGGAAAATATAGAACTGAAATTGTCAAATGAGCAACTTAGAAAGGATTTAGAAAAATTCACAAATGGAAAGGATGCTCTAACTCAAATGCTAGGAAAGCAAGTTGCACCTAGATATGTTACTGGTTTAGGATACCAACCAGGACAGAGACAGTTCACCAGAACCCGATTTATTCCTAAGTCTGAAAAAAATATTGCTAGTTCCAGTTTTGGAAATTCATATGCTTCAACAGGATATTCATATGGTTATAGACCAAATAAAGTCTATCTTTCAAAATCTGTTACTTCTGTTAATTGTATAAAACCAATAAAACAAATCTGGGTACCTAAAGCCCTGATTTCTAACCTATCTAGACCCAAGAAAATCTGGGTACCAAAGTCATTTCCTGTTTAAATCTGTTTTATAGGAGACCTGCTTGAAGAGCTGTCACAAGAAGATATGGTATTTAGACAGTGGGTGCTCAAGACACATGACTGGAGATTATTCTTGCTTCAAAAGCTTAATAAAGGTTGATAGAGGTCATGTCACCTTTAGTGACAACTCTAAAGGAAAAATCTTCGGCCTAGGCCAGATTAGTAACACTGACTCAGTATTAATTTCTAAAGTTTTATTCATTGATGGACTTAAATATAACTTGCTTATTATATCTCAATTATGTGATGATGGTTTCAATGTCAAGTTTGAAAATGATTCGTGTGATGTTTTTAACTCCAAAAATTCTTTAGTATTTTCTGCTCTAAGTAATGAAAATGTTTATGCTGTTGATTTAAATTCTTTAGCCAAACAAAATATTTCTTGTTTGAATGCTTTTCATAAAGAATCTTGGCTATGGCACAGAAGATTAGGACACTGCAACATTCACTCACTTAGAAAACTGGCTAGGAAAAACCTAGTTAGAGACTTACCTAAATTAGAATTCCCAAATGACAAAGTATGTAATCCCAGTCAAAAGGGAAAACAACACAAAGTTTCTTTTAAATCAAATAAAGAAGTCTCAACTTCTCAACCACTTGAGTTGGTTCACATGGATTTGTTTTGACCATCAAGAGTTTCTAGTTTAAATGGGAAGCATTATGTCTATGTCCTTGTAGATTACTTTTCTAGATATACTTGGGTATACTTTCTAGCTCACAAAAGTGAAGCTTGTCCTTAATTTGTTAAATATTCCAAGTCTATAGAGAACCTTAGTGGACTTAGGATTAAAACCCTAAGAAGTGATCATGGTCGTGAGTTTGAAAATCATGAGTTTGAATCTTACTGCTCACACAATGGCCATAGTCACAATTTCTCTGCCCCTAGGACACCCCAACAAAATGGTGTAGTAGAAAGGAGAAACCGAACCCTTCAAGAAATAGCTAGAACCATGCTCAATGAATATGAACTGCCTATTTACTTTTGGGCTGAAGCTGTTAATACAGCTTGTTATGTTATCAATAGAGTCTTGATCAGACCTGTTCTTAAGAGGACTCCTTATGAGTTGTGGAACCATAGGAAACCTAAGGTTAACTACTTCAGAGTTTTTGGCTGCAAAGTCTTTATTCTCAATGTCAAAGACAATCTTGACAAATTTGCATCCAAGAGTGATGAAGGAATTTTTCTGGGCTACTCTATTTCAAGTAAAGATTATAGAGTTTTCAATAAGAGAACCAAATGTGTGGAAGAATCTGTTCACATCAAATTCGATGAAACTGATCCACATGAGCCTAAAACCTCTCTTGAGAATCTTGAAGAAGATTTGTCTATTCTGGACCTTAATGATAAATCTAAAGAACCTGTTATAAAAACATCCAGTTCTGGACTTTTTCCAGAATCTACTTCTGTTGAACCCGAACCTATAGATGAACCAGAAGTTTCTAGTCCAACCTTTACCAAATCGACTAAGATTCTAAAGAATCATCCTTTAGATGCTGTTGTTGGTAATCTTGATAGAGGAACACAAACTAGAGCTTCTCTAAGGAACCAGGTTGAACATCAAGCTTTTCTGTCACAAATAGAACCCAAAAATATCAATGATGCTATCAATGATGAATTCTGGGTAATAGCCATGCAAGAAGAGTTAAATCAATTTGAAAGAAACAAAGTCTGGGAATTAGTTGACAGACCCAAGGACACCATGACAATAGGCACAAAATGGGTTTTTAGAAATAAAGTTGATGAATCAGGAAACATAGTTAGAAACAAAGCTAGACTAGTTTCACAGGGATATAGTCAATAAGAGGGTATAGACTATGGAGAAACTTTTGCACCTGTAGCTCGACTGGAAGCTATTAGGATCTTACTTGCATATGCATCACATCTGAATTTCAAGTTATATAAAATGGATGTCAAAAGTGCATTTCTAAATGGTTTTATAATTGAAGATGTTTTTGGGAAACAACCACCTGGATTTACAAACCCTCTTTTTCCAAATCAAGTTTTTAAACTTTCTAAAGATTTATATGGTTTAAAACAAGCTCCAAGAGCTTGGTATGATTGACTCAACAATTTTCTTATTTCAAAAGGTATTACTAAAGGGATTGCTGATCCAACTCTTTTTATTAAAAGAATTTCTAAAGATGTTCTAGTTGTACAAATCTATGTTGATGATATTAAATTTGGATCTTCTAAACACTCTTTATGTACTGATTTTTCAAAAAGTATGCAAAATGAATTTGAAATGAGCTTAATGGGAGAGCTTAAGTATTTTCTTGGTTTTCAAATTTTTCAAACTAGAGATGGAATTATTTTAAATCAAAGTAAATATATAAAAGATCTTTTAAAACTTTTTGGATTGGATAGTATTAAGGAAAATGATACACCTATGAGTACTACCTATAAGTTGGATACAGATGAAGCTGGGAAACCAGTGGATCAAACCAATTACAGAGGTATGATTGGGAGCTTACTTTATCTTACTGCTAGTCGACTAGACATTATGATCAGTGTATGTATGTGCGCTAGATTTCAAGCTAATCCTAAAGAATCACACTTACTGGCTGTTAAAAGGATTTTTAAATATTTTAAGCATACTGTAAATTTAGGTTTGTTTTGTCCAAAAGGACAATAATTTGACCTAACTAGCTATTCAGATGCTGACTTTGCTGGATGTAAGTTAGAAAGGAAGAGCACATATGGAACATGTCATTTACCTGGAAGATCCCTAGTGTCATGGTGTAGTATGAAACAGAACTTAGTTGCATTGTCTACTGCCGAAGCAGAGTATATAGCTGCTGGTAGTTGCTGTGCACAAATTATGTGGATAAAACACACTTTATTGGACTATGGATTTGAGTTTAAACATGTTTCAATTAACTATGACAACACTAGTGCAATAAACATATCTAAGAACCCTGTATCTCACTCTAGAACCAAACACATAGATGTAAGACATCATTTTCTGAGAGATCATTATCAAAAAGGTGATATTACTCTTGAATTTATTGGCACTGAACATCAATTGGCCGATATTTTCACTAAACCTTTAAGTTCTGATAGGTTAAGTTACATTAGGAACGAGCTGGGGATGTTTAATTCTCACTGATGTTGAAATTCTCACCGATGTTGAAATTCTCACTGATGTTGAAATTCTCACCGATGTTGAAATTCTCACCGATGTTGAAATTCTCACGGATGTTGAAATTCTAACCGATGTTGAAATTCTCACTGATGTTGAAATTCTCACTGATGTTGAAATTCTCACCGATGTTGAAATTCTCACTAATGTTGAAATTCTCACCGATGTTGAAATTCTCACCGATGATCAATTCTCACTGATGATCAATTCTCACCGATGCAATGTTTTAAAAATTATGACTGCCGCCAAGAATATGAATCGTTTTATTTTTATGTTATTTTACTTTATTCATTTATTTATGATTCCTACATGATAAAACTAAGCCTAAGCCGCTTCTCACTCCACCGGACCCAAAACATTTCACCTTCGAATCTTAGCTCCCTAATCGACTGAGGACCCTAAATCCGCGATGGAAAAAACCAAGATTCCTGCCAGCAGAGATGACAGTGTAGAGCCTAAAACAAAGAAGCAGAAAGTGCAGCAAGAATCTAGTGGAAGTAATGTCAGAACTAGGTCGGGAAAGCGACCAGTAAACCCTCTTTTGCAGATTAGAGATATTGTGATTGAAAAGGAGCTATGCATAGATTGGCTGCTACCAAGAAAGTCGTTGGTGCTTGAAATTCTGGAAGATCAGAGATGGGTATATTTTTTTCAAATAACAATGGTCCCTACTACCCGAAGTTAGTGAAACAGTTCTACGAATTCGTAAGCTTTGAGAAATCTGAGAATGAGAATCGGGTAAGTTCTTTTTTAAATGGAAAAGAAATGTCGTTTTCTTCAGTAGAGTGGGATGAATGTTTAAAACTCCCACATGAAGGTGTATCCGGGTATGTCTCAAGAGAAATTCCACCTACCGGTAACATCTTTGACTATGAGACCGCTTTAAAAGAACTAACGGGTAATAGAAGTCAAAGGCAAGTGGTTGCTACTGAATTGGATGGAGAGAACAGATTGATTTTCAAATTTGTTCAACATGTTTTGATACTGAGGAGAGGAGATTTTTCTAATCTGAGATATCAAGATATTTATCTTCTACATCTGTTAAGACATGGTGTGAAAGTTAATCTGTGCAGACTGCTGTTGAGTCAAATGGAAGACTTGATTAGGCCAAAATAAAAGACTAATGCATTATTCTTTGCCAAAATGATCTCTGTGATGATAAAAGTGAAAGGGATAGCTGAGTCTCAAGATGAGACAGTTGTAGTTAAGAATAACTTCTGTATCACTACTACAGTTTGTAAGTACATGAAAATCAATTGGAACTCGTGGAAAGGAGAATGGGTCAGTGATGACCAGAAGGTGTATGATAAATTTAATCCTGTGGATTATCCTTCAAGGCCAAAGGATAAAAGAGATCCAGGTTTAGGACCTGATGAAGAGGAACTCGAGTACAGTGATGAGTCAGAAGAAGAAGAAGAGGAATAAACTCGTATGGATATTAGAGGAGATCCAGACTTTCCCCCAAGTCCTGTTACAGAGTTTGTATACTCAAGAAAAGGAAAAGTAGAGGAAGTGTTATCTATTCATGAGGAAGACCATCCAGTTCCTCAGCAAGAAGGAGAAAAAGAGAATGTATCTGAATCGTCTGATTCTTCTAGGCTGAGTCTGAGTCCATTGATTGGAAAATCAGTTGTGCCTACTGCTGAAGTAGAAAAAGAAATAGAAGAAGCTGTACCCTTTTCAGAAAATATCCTTACTACTGCTGAGATGGAAGTTGTTGTGGAAGATTCTGATGAAGAAAGACCAGCAGAGAATGTATTTTTTGTACATAAGAATGCACCCATTGAGGGGGAGCATCATTCCAATCTTGGAAATGTTACAGTGGCTGTTGAGGTTGAAGACTGGGTAGAAGACCCAGGTTTTATAGTCTGTGGTTTGGATTATCCTGATTCGGATAATGAAGTATCTTTGAATAGACCAAAGATCAGCTATGACATCAATTCTGAGTTATTACCTGCTGATGTGGTCCAAGTACATGATTTAGATGCGCTGAAAGAAAATCTCAAAGTCAGTTTTGTAGAAGAAGTAAAGACAATGGAATCTTTTTTAGTATCCTCGATTCAATCAGTCATGAATGATTCTGTAGTCAGTTTAGCTTCTGCAAGAGTATCTACTACAGTTGCTCCTACTGATTTTGTTACAAAGTCTGATCTCGAATCCCTAAAGCATGAGCTGAAAGAATCCTTCAGTGCCTCAGTTACTGAGATGAAGCACTATTTTAGTGAAGAAATGAAGTTGTTAGAACAATATTTTGAGCTTTCTCTTGGTTTCAATCTGTCAATTTTTATGGGTGAGCTGATGAAAGCAGTCAAAGAGTGCTAGACCCAATCTTCTAGAATAGAAGCCGATCTTGAAGCCTTAAAGAAGTCTGTTACTGCTTTAGATTCTTACATGAGCTCAAAGCCTCAAGCTGATAAGGATTTAGCCTATGTGAAAAGTGTTGTAAGCCAAATGGTCTCAGTATTTGAATATTTCAAATCTTCTATAAAGGATCATGTTAAAAATTAGGACTCTCAACTGCAAACTCTGATTAGTGGGTTGACCAAAAGTTTCAAAGAAACTGTATCTTTCTCAGTTGGTCCTCTAGCTTCAAAACCTGCATTTGATTTAAATCAATTACGAGCTATGATGAAGGAGGATCTTGGTTCTATTTCAACCAGTGGCTCTGTGGAATCATCAGATCTAAGACGAGTAGTTCTCTCTACAAGAGATTCAGTCAGGAAAATAGTGAAAATCGTCCACGACCATATGAAAGAGGCCTCTGCCTCTCAGGAGGAAATCTAGAACAAGGTGGATTATTATTTCCAAAGTATTTTTACCAAGCAACAACTCAACCATCATTTCAAGCTGATGTTGGAAAACATGAAGTTACCCCCTGTAACTCAAGCCTTCCGAGAACAATTGAGAAAGCTAAGGCAGATGACTCCTGCCTTAGAAAAATTCATGGAGAACAAAGATAATTTTATATCTTCTATGGAAAGAGGAGGAGGAATAATTATGGATTTCAGAAATCTATTGCTGCCCTTTTTGCATGTTAATGCCAGACCAGTTATTGTCCCTCCTACCTTACCTGCCTCTGCCTCTACTGAGTCTCCCGTCCAGATGACTCCTACTCAGGACATTAGAAGCCTCACACCTATGATCACTCAATGAACTTCCCCATACAGGCCAGACACTGTATCAGTGGCTCAGCCTCCTGTGATCATTTCTGGAATTACAAATCCCTCACCCATATCCTCACCTCCTGCATCCTCTTCTGATCCACAAGGAAGATCTCATGTTGAAGATCAGGATTGATAAAGTTTCCAGGCTGTTTGATAGGAATTTTTTTTTCTTTCTTTTCTATTCTGTTTATGTAAGTTTTTTCTGGTCCAATACAAATGATTTTCTTTACACTATCTCTGTTTATCAGTTTTCTATGTCTGCTTTCCCACTTTTTGATTATCACAAAGGGGGAGAAAAATATAAATAAAGGGGGAGAAAAATATAAAGAGAGGGGTAAAATATAAAGAGGGGGAGAAATATGCTATAACGAGGAGGAGAAATATCCAAGGGGAGAAATTTGAGCCTTTGATACTATTTCTTACATTTCCTTCTTTGGTACCAATTCTTTCAAAGCTTATCTCTGATACTATTGTATTTAATACTAACAATGATAATTTTTTATCTATCTCATTCTATTACTATTTCCTCTATTTCCTCTGATACTGCTTTCTTTGAGAAATTCGAATATAAATGTTATATTCTCTTATACTATATTCTCACTATTTGTGTTCATATCATAAGTTGTGATTATCAAAAAGGGGGAGATTGTTGACCTCACCTGGTTTGATAATCCCAATCGTGTATTTATATGTTTTGATAATCAGAAATTATGTGTTCACAAATTATTCTATTCTCAATTACTGTTGATCTACATTTTAATTCTTTCAAATCAGTGATCAAGCTAATAATAATGTTTAAATAATCTCTGATTTATGTTAATCTCGATTATCCTTGTTTATACAATCTTTGAAATAATTCTAAGTCAATTAGATGTGGTTTTAATAAGACGTAGAGCTACCGATAGCCAGAGCTACCGATAGCCAGAGCCACCGATAGCCAGAGCCACCGATAGCCAGAGCCACCGATAGCCAGAGCCACCGATAGCCAGAGCCACCGATAGCCAGAGCCACCGATAGCCAGAGCCACCGATAGCCAGAGCCACCGATAGCAAGAGCCACCGATAGCCAGTGCCACCGATAGCCAGAGCTACCGATAGCCAGAGCTACCGATAGCCAGAGCCACTGATAGCTAGAGCCACCGATAGCCAGAGCCACCGATAGCCAGAGCTACCGATAGCCAGAGCTACCGATATCCAGAGCTACCGATGCACAGAGCTACCGATGGATACAGAGCTACCGATGCACAGAGCTACCGATGGATACAGAGCTATCGATGCACAGAGCTATCGATGGATAGAGAGATACCGATGCACAGAGCTACCGATGGATAGAGAGCTACCGATGCACAAAGCTACCGATGCACAGAGCTACCGATAAGAGTTTGAAGAGCTACCGATGGAAGATCCTACACTGAGTCAACCGTACACGTCTACAAACAAACGACTACCTATAATGAACTGTGGAGTCAAATCCTATATCCTCGACACTATTTGTTTATTATACTAACGGTTATATTTGTTACTTTTGATGCATTTAATGTTATTAAATGATTTATGTTTTCATTTAAGGAAACCATACCAAGTACGATCAAAAATTATAATCATTCCTTCTTCTCAGAAAAAAAAAGGCATAAAAAAGGACATCGTGTAGTTATCAAAAAGGGGGTGTGAGACAAGAGACTTGAAGAGATTGAGCACACAGAACACACTTGCGATCAAGCTCAAAAAATGCCAGGAACAACTGGAGAACTTGCACTCACGAGACTACTACCAGCCTCCAGAACATAGAGCATACATCGAGCAATCTATGCTAAATAAGAACTACACAAAACTCTTCATTCTTTGAGCCGATAAGCAAGCTGAACTTAGAAGTCAAGGAAACAGATGATACTCTGTTTTCCAGACAAAAACCAGAAGAAGACTCAGAACGAATTCTAATCAACAAAAGGAGTCAAGAGCTGCACGAAGATCACTAGAGCCATTTCTAAACTCTAAATCTTTATCTATGTGATTTACTTTTTACATTATGAGTAGTGTGTGTTATCTGTTGTATTTTACACACACACTGTCTCCTGAACCTTAACTGGAGGATTTGTAAATCCTCACTCACTATCTTTTCATTCATTTTCCCACTGTGGATAGTGGTAGAGGTCGTGTGTGACCTGGACATCTGGTTTCTGTTGTTTTGTTTCCCACGAATAACAGTGGTAGAGGTCTTGGACCTGGACAGTTGTAAACTGTTGGATCATCTTTATATAAACTTTTGTGAGGACTAAGTCTCGTCTTGAGACTGAACCTCTTGGTTAACTCCTCTGTGTTTTTATTTAAGTTTTTATCCATACAGTACATATTTATTTCATATTCTACTGCTATTACTTTGAAATATAATTTATTTTCAAAGCTACTTTGATAGTTAAACTCGCAAGTGTTTATATTTATTATAAACCAGTAAGTTAGTTTCAAAAGTTAAATTAATCATAATATTAAGTTAACTGAGAACTAATCAATATTTGAGAAACTAATTGAACCTCTATAATCTGTATAAATTCACTACAGTTTAATCTATTTTTGAAATTGGGGGATTTTAATAGAAATTGTTTTTAACAGAAATTTTAATTGGAACTCAATTCACCCCCCTCTTGAGTGTCCACTCCGACCAACATATATATTTTAAAAAATACATGTTATTTTCCTCATTATTTATAAGTGATGATGTTTCCATTTCACTCTCATTAAACTACTCAAAGAAATATTATATTCCAAGTCATTCTTTTAAAATTTTTCTATGATTTTCCATTCCAACCAATTGTGTTGTGACTACCTATACCCATTTTCACTGAAGAGTATTCACCTTAATGCTCCTATCCTTAATTTATTGGAGAAATACATGTATATATACCACAAACCTTTATCATGGGATTAAATTTTATTAAATATGACCATATTTTGAATGATATATGTGCCTCACTTTTTCATGTACAAGATATGAATGTGACAAGTGAGCCTAAAATTATATTTACCTCCAATGAATTGGGTAATGGTTTAGTCTCATGAGATGACATATATAGTTCATAGGTTTTTATCCTAAGCAAAATATGTTAATTTTTATTCATGGTTATCATTGGTTTATGTTTCTAATGTCATGCTTTATGTTACTTCCACATTCCCATGTTTTAGTTTTTATATCTTGTTGTATTATTCGTCATTGTTCATGATTATGATTCTCATCCCTCTAAAAATACCTTGGAATGCCTCTTGGGTCACATGATCATATTTAAATTATGATTTGATTTTTTATTCTCTATATGGTCTTTATAGATCACCCCTTTCTTATGTACATCCCCTGGTTATCCCATATAGTTTCAGAAGAATGATGGAATTTTTAGTCAAATTTTAAAAATGTTTTCAATAATGTCATTGTACTTATGTTGGAAGTTGTCATTGTGTTTACCTAGCTTCCTGAATATAATAGTTTTCATGTTATTATGGGTTTTAGTATGTGTTCTATTATGTAATAAATAATGAAATAAAGTGTATTAATCATTTGGGTTTTCATAATATGAAACCCACTAAATTTATTGAATTATAGGATTATCTAAAAAATCTTGTTGCTATGATATTTATTTTTCCTAGCATTTCTGGTTAGGAATCAACACTTCTAAATGAATATAATTTTTCTGCTATATTATTCCTAAAAATGTTTATTAGTTGTTCCCAAAAAGCTTCTTCAGTTATTGTTGGGAGAATCCAACAAATTTGTTCAAAATCTTTACATTCCTGGAATTAGTTGGTTATTATAGGTGATTTTATCAGGACCTCCCCAATATTACATCTTCTGTAATGGAATTGAACCACAAGGGCATGAATTTTTTTTGAAGATATCATTTTCAAATATTATTTTAGGCTTTTAAAGTGAGTTTGAATTTATCTACATTATTTATTTATCCTGAGGTAGGTTTTATATATTTTGTTTATCACAACACCTCCATTATGGTTTTGGATTGTGTTTTGATGATGGTATGATAGGTTATAGCTTATTGCTATTATCAATTACAGACTCTTGGTAATAACTACCCCATGTATGATCTTGAGTTGGTAATGGTTATGCATTCTCTTAAGACTTGGTTCCAGTACCTATTTAAGGAGATATATATGGTGTATTTAGACCATAAGAGTATAAAATGTATCTTCATATTGAGATATATGAACATGCCACATTGATCCTAGGTGGATTACCTTTAGAACTATGATTTTTTTATTTAATACACACCCATAAAAGAAAACGTTTTCATGGACACTTTGGACTGGATATTTATGACTTTTTCGGTGAATGGGTCAGTGTAAGATTGGTTGTTTCTCTGATTTTTTTGCTAATATTCCCTTGGATGAAGGGAGAGTTGACATACAAGTATTACTATATTTTTATTGGTTGAGATAATTTATGTATGATCCGATTACACATATATAGGATGAGGATGTAGAGTTTTATTACTTTAGTAGGACTTGTTATGGTGGGGATACATCAAGTGAGTGGTATCATTATCCCGATGGTGTTTTTCCCATTCAAGGAAGAATTATTATTCTATTTTACCTAAAATAGAAATTGATGGATAATGGACACTTATCTAACTATTCTTCGCAACATGGAGATACCAAGATGTTTAATAACTTGTGATATCATTAAAGGTGTTCAGGTATGAGGAGATACATTGTAGATTTTTCTTCTCTATGCCTTACATGTTAGAGAAATAAGGTAGACCATAAGAGTCGTGTTGGTTTGTTACCACCCTAACCATTCCAGAATGGAAATTATTTATGATATTAATGTAATTCCTATTTGGGAAACATTGAATTCCTAGTTAAAAGGATTTAATATGAATTATTATTGATTGAATCCCTCAATCAGTTCCTGTTATACCAAATAAGGAGTTGACAAAGGTAGGGGGTCATGGGGAGTTTTTTATATTGAACTTAATAAGGATCCATATTGTGCCATTTACTACCATTTAAAATAGGTACCCTTGGTTCACATCTTATTTTTTGAGATGATTTCTTCAAGTGATGGGTTATCTATTGAAGTTGACCATAGCTTACTGTCTCTTAATGGATGGAGAAAATGATCATGCCATCCATATTCAGGAAGATATCTTGTAGGATTATGTGATTCACTTTAGTGAACCTTTCAGAAATAATTTTACCTTATTGTAGTTTATCTATAACAATAGTTATTAGGAATTAATCAGGATGGTTCCATTTGATGTGTTTTATAGGAGGCCTTGAAAATATTCTCGTTGTTTGGTAGAGGATAGGGAATGGTCTTCAGTTGGGACAAGAATCATTCAATAGATTATGGATATCATGAAATTGATCAAGAAAAGGGTATTAGTATCATAGAGTCACTAAAAACATATTCCAACAAGAAACATTATTCATTTATGTTTGGGGTATGTGATCGATTTTTCCAAAAATGTTTCACCATAAATTAAACATATATGTTTCAGAGGAAGGTATATTAAAACCTTATTATATCATCCAGTTTTAGATTATGGTGTTAATTGGACTGGTGGCTTAGATATTATAATTACCATCTCATTTTACTTTAATCTATGATTTCATCAATGTTTCAAAACTGAAGAAGTACAAACCAGATCTCTCCCATGTGAGTAGGTGGGATAATACTGGGTTTGAACACAAAATCTCAATTGTTTAGTGGTATGTAAAGATAGTGGATTTAGGGGATAAGTTTCTCTATAGAAATATGGTACCATTGGTTCAATTCAGATGAAATTTTAGTAGAAAAATGAGTCATCAGAGCGTGAGGCATTGATGATGAAATAATGTCCATATCTATATTCAAGATTGTGATCTCAAGCCTTTCTAGGGACATAAATCATTTATGGTATGGAGAATTATCACACCCTGGAGTATAGTATCAGGTAAAAATCCTACATTATCATTTTATTTTCATTTTAAAAAGTGTTGGGGGTGCACTATGGATTACATAATAGGTTTGAGGAATTATAGGAAAAATTGGAAACACCAAGACCATGGTGGATGCTGTGGTGTGTTTTGGAGCTTATAATGTAAAATTGATAGGTACAAAATGCCCAGAAGTTGAGAGTTCCCAATGGTGAAATATGCAGGGAGTCCTCTTGACGAACATGGCCATATGGATCTCACCATGTCCTTGTAGAGGTTATGGTGGGGCCCAAACATCCATGTTTGTGGAACATGTCTTGGATGGTCCCCTTGGTTAGTCTCTTAAGTGAATACACCATTTTTTAGTGGGAAACACTAGGGTGTGGTGATAATGGTTTTAGAATTTTTAATGCTAAAATGAAACCAAATATTCTAGGAGAAGTTAGTCTGGCCATGTGAAACCTTAATGAGGAGGTTTATTACATATTTTTACTCAATTTTCATCTATTAAACAGATTTTTCTCCACTCATTAGAAAATATTCAAGATTTATTGTGTTTTACTAAGGGGTTTTAGTCACTCAACTCTTATCTTGAAGCTATTTAGGGTGATTCCATTCTATTTTGGATTTCTATTTGTATACCTTGGTTCATTAAGACCATATCACTTCCTCTCGCATCAACATTATTATAGGAAATTGGATTTTCATTGATCATGAGTAAGATGCCATTATCCTATTTCTTATCCCTTCATTTCCCTTGTGTTCTAAAGATTCCCTTAAATATTGGATTTTGAAATTGAGGATTCAAAATCCATGATATATTAATTTTATTTTTGATGGTTATAGAAATTTTTTCTAAAGGGTTTTTATTGAAAATCATTTTGATGTACATGACGTGTTTAAATTTCCTCAAAGATGGTATTGAAATGGAAATGTATTATTAACCATGGAATTAGTGTGTAATGTCAATAGAAATTATTTTAGGAATTTTTCGTTGTAATGGAATGGATTCACCTTTGAAAATGTTTATGAAATATGGACATGGTTTTCATGTAATGTAATATTGTTGTAAAATAAAAATGGGAATCATTGGGGTATGGGGAAAAGTAGACACATATGAGCCTATGTGGAGTAATATATCACTATAGTTAGCCCTCATGATCCAATTGAGAAAGTGGGTATCCTTTAATAGGGAATTTAAGTTCACAGATTTAAGATTCATCTATTTTGGATAGTTTTTTTTATTTTTCTGAGTTTTTTATGGCCTTATAACATGGATTTCCATTTATATTATTGAAGATAAATAGTGTACACATTTAATTTATAGGTTTTTTCCAACTTGATATTCATATTGATTCTTGAAACCTATTTTAATTATCTTTTTATATATCATGTATAAATTTTATTTGGTATTTCTTTGTTTATTTGAATATGTATGGTTTTCAAAATGAAAAAATAATGATTTTATATGGGAATATGATTTCATCAGGAAATGTTTTGTATGTTTGTTTCATAAAGAAACTAATTTATTCATGTGGATAAAAATTATGTAGATTCTTCGGTGGGATCCTATAGAGATTTAGTGCTCATACCCTAACTTTTCCTATGAGTTATTATATCATTAGTTTTGATGGAAACATGTAATGGGAAGAGTATCATGTAGAGGATGACTCAATTTGTTCATTTTCCTACTGGTTGGCTAGGATAGTGGTGATATATGTGCATGATAATATAAACCCATGGGTTTCTTTAGGTTCTATATCAATGGTCTTATAATTTTATCATCAAGAAAATTTTATCTAGTTATTGGATATTATCATTATAGATTGGTTGTTTTTTCATAATATGTATTTTTTTGTGGATAGTGATACCATATTTGATTCTATCATATAATATTTCTATTGATGGTGAAATCATTCCCATGTTTCATTGTATATTACCCGACTTCTTTTCCCCGCTCATAGCAAATTGGGAACACACATTGAGCCTTTTAGAGGGCCCATTATATTAACACTATAGGTTACTAAAGATAGTTTTATGGACTAATGATCATGTAACATTCTTCTAAATTGATACAAAAAAATAGAAATTAATTTAAATATTAATAGAGACTTTAAATGTTAATGAATTTCATTGAGTTGTCACAGTGTTTATTCTTAATTTTCCTATTCCACTATTAACAAAAATAATTATCTAATTTTAAATTATTTATCCCAAATAAAAAATATCTATATATTTATTTTTTTGACATTATTTTTTTTTCATATGAAAACATTGAATATATTTCCTTTATATAACAAAAAAAATTGATTTCACATTCAAATTTGAATTTTAAATTTGAATATTCAAAAACATAACTACATTCATCCACTCATGTCTTCTTATTTGTATTTTTCCTCACATAATTATTCATTGGTTTTTTCCAAATCATACAAACACTATAACATGCACGGTGATGTGGTAAAACAATTTTATTTAATTTAAACTAACTTAATGGTGTAACATTTTCCCCCATTATATAATCTACCTTATTCCTCATAACATCACATACCTAAAATCTAACAACTGTTCATTATGACAAAGAAATCTTTTTTATTACCCCAAAAATTCATGATTTTAATTAGATATAGTATTCATTATGTGATTCAATTTTTCATTCCACTATGATTATTAGGATTTTCCTTCATAAAATTTCCATAGAAGATCATCTTCAAAAAATTTATATGAACCCTATGGAATATAATATAATTTACTGTAAATATATCCGTTGAAAATAGTTATCTGATAATTTTTTAAACACCACATTTTATCATCTTTAACATCAATTTTTTTGAAAATTTTGAAATCATAAAGATAAAAATTTTAAATTACATAGAAAAAAATTTATAAAATGTATTGTATAAATAATATATTTGTGGATTTTCAATATTATTTTCTTAAAAAATAGGTTATTCATGATTTGAAATAACTTTCATATCAATCACACATAAAATGCATTTCAAATATTTCTTACGGATCTAAAGAGTATATTACATATCACATATTATAATTAATTTAATAAATTTCTTGTCTGACAAGGAAAATTATATTATGTATGTATTCCTTCTGGAAATGAGGATAAACTTGTTTGTTTTAAGGTTCAAACCTTCCAATCGATTTCTAATGGATTTATTCATAGAACTGGAAACATCCAATGATTCTATATCCATTTAGACTTACTTTCCAAAGTTAGGTGCCCATTAGTTGTGGACTGATGAGGCTTAAGAATTTTCTTTGGTTGAGAGGATGGGAGGTCAGACCAATCACACCTTTTTGGGGGGAATTATTGTCTACTCTAGGACTCTCTTATAGATTTAAGTTATGTTCATGAATCTTTATTAATTTACCAAGCATGAAAATGAGTTTTTTCCTTTAGATAGCAATCAATGATTGATAGGTATTGGATTTAGAGAATCTTTTATATGTATTTGAGGTTCTTCATCAATAGAGAATCATCCGTATTTATTAGATATTCTTAGTCAATGGTATCCCTCAAAAAATTATATAGAAATCTCTTGGTCATTATGATAACCATACTAGTTTTAAATCCACTCAGTGGGGCACTTGAAGTTTATTGTCGTTCATAAAGACAGGGATTATTTCATAGTTGGGATCGTACCCGCAGATGGGCTACCTACGTATCCTCATTTGAAAAGAAAGGAATCAGAACCCACATAGTTTGATAAGAAGGATATAGTTTAATGACATATGGGGCGAAAAGGAATTAATGAAAGATGGGATTGAACCTTATAAAGGATTCATACATACTCTAATTTTTAGGCAGAGATCAAAGTCTACGTAGTTCGGGTGAAGAAGTATGAGGTTTATGCATGACTAATGGCCCAAATAGAGATATCATAATTACTTTTACACTCTAAGCTCACGTGAGTCATGTTCGATGTGAGAAACAAGAGGTATTAGTAAATCTGACAATTGTGCCATGAAATATGCAGTCATAAGAAATGATGTGGGGCTTACGTGTGTATGACTACCCAAGAGAAGGGTCCATAAAAGGTATTTGTAATTTATGGAGATTTGGAATTTTAACCCAGGAATTACTCCAGAAAAAGAATACCAAATTAATAAGGACTTATGATTGGGTCTTACTCCTGAGATGGAGGCCCATTATCAAAAGAAATTAAGACTCAAGCTTACTCCTAAAGAGGATGCCCAAATTAAGGGAAATTATGAGTGGGACTTACTCCTGAGAAGGAGGACCATAATAAGAAGAATTGTAATTTGGGGCTTACTCTTGAGAAGAAGGCCCAATGAATTCCTCTCAGATAAGGAATCCAGTGAAGGAACCATTCCATAAATGGCTTTAAAGAGGGTTTTGAAGGCTATCTTTAAAGAGGAGAGGTGGATTTGAGGAAAGGAGGTGACTAGGAAGAAGGCATGAAATTATTGTTCTGGCGCGCAAGTCTTGGTCGTGCAAGTATACTTACGTGACACGAGTCACCTTGGGTGACGAAGAATCCATAAATTAATACTTGGGCGACTTTGAACTCATTCCCTTAGTATCATTCCTAGAGGATTCCAGAAGGGTGGTGCACAAGTTCCCTTGAGAGGGAAAGGCGGCGCGCAAGTGTATTCACTTCCCTTAAGAGATGGACATTTAGGCATGAAAGTATTGATGAGTTCTAATACTTAGGCTTTATTATTCTTCTTTAGAGCTTCTATTATAGGTAAAGAACTACCTTAGAAGTGTTCAGAAGACGTTAAGAAAAGACTTGGGTGACCAGGGCTGGAATCTGAGTTTTGGAAAATTCATATCCTCAAATGGGGGGCCCAGAGGGGCTATTTATAGGCCACTGAACACCTTTGGTGAAAAAAGTAATAGGGTGTGCAAGTGACTTGCGCGACACATATGTGGCGCGCAAGTGACCTGCGTGACCAGAGGGAAACTTGCGCAACCTCTTCTTAAAGGGTTCCTTGTTCATGCCTTTGTCAATTTTTGATGTTCCTCAAAGGATGACTCTTCTTGTGCTTAAGTTATTATCCTTTTTCCATTCATTAGACTCTGTGATGGAAAGTAGCATCAACAAAAGTCCCCCACCCAGAGTTGGATCTGAAAAAGGAAAGTGGATTTGACTTTGAGGAAAACGAGAAACAAGAGTTCGACGGCTAGCAGGTGGTAGGCACGCAGGTTCTGGCATCCAGGTTCTAACACACAGGGTTTTAAGATCACCTATATATGTCTAGGATACTTCGTGATTCTCATCCTACCTTATGAGTTTTTTAGCTCTCGTCATGCAAGTTTCTGCATCTTCTTCGGTCGCTTGCTTTTTTCCAGTGTCGCGCTTCTCCAGTAAGATTTTGACTTGCACGACCACACTTGTGCGACCAGACTTGCGCGACCACACTTGTGAGACCACACATTGATGCCTTAATTCCTTAGCTATTTTTTTATTTTCTTCACAATTATTTAATAAAAAAACATACTTATTTAAAATTTAAATGTTAGATCTTTGTGCAGATTCAATGCCTCCCAAAAGAATTGGGTCGGCTGATGAATTGGCTATCAAGAGAATTGTTGATATGATGAACATTGTTGGCCATGACTATTATGATATCTGTGACAGTATTCTCCCAGATTCTGCCAAGTACTTGAAGAAATATCGTGTCAATTTCCCACAAAGTATTTACTTTCCTTTATATGGCCATGGTCATCTGTATGATACCGAGATGAATGGTTGAATTTGATGTTGTATTCTTGATACAACTTTCTCATCTTGGATGAACAAAAGTTGGTGCCTTTTTCCATCAATATGTTATGATGGATACCAAATATGGTAATGATGTTAGACTTGACGAAGCTAACAATGCCTTTAGAACTAACTTTTTTGAGCGGTATTGCCTCTGCCCATTTGGAAATGAAGTTAGTAGCAGTAAGAATATACTTAATTTTCTTGGATGTAGCCGGAGGATAAGGTCCTACTACATCCATTCCCCATATGGAAAATGGTCATGAGTATTTAGCTATATGAAGTAACTCTGGGGGTTGATGAATGAAATTGGAATATACTTGGCAAGAATGACACTTCTTAGTGAAATCTACAAAATCTCGTATCACTGAAGGCCAGAAGCATCCAAGCCTTTGAATTTGATCATATAGTCTATGTACAGACTGGTGGGCACCACAAAGTCCGACATATACTTCATTCATGATAGCCATTGTATCTTCACCATCTATACATCTGAAGAGAATTCCATCAAAACCTCACTTGTAGAGAATTTTTTGGTGATTTGGGCTATAATAAAGAGTAAAATTGTCAACACATCACTGAACTTGTTCTTTCCAGACTCTATTAGGTGGTAGTATTCAATTTTGAAGGTATTCCCTGATCGGTGTCATCCATCCTGTTGTATGACCATATAGTTTAGAAATGAGACTAATTTCATTTATTTCCTCTGTTCTGATTTGAACATAAGGTGAAACTGTACGACTGTGGGAAATACTGATGATTGTTTCATCCTGGTTTGGATCTGCCAGGGATGTGGCTACATTAGCCAGTGCATCAACTTGGGCATTTTTTGATCGCAGGACATAAGAAAATTTCGATTTTGAAGTAAATTCTTCCATTAACTCTCTGACGTAATCATTCAAAGGGATTAACTCTTCTTTTCTGATGGCATAGTCTCCATCGATTTGTTTGATTACCAAATCTAAATCACCTTTTACCTTTACGTGATTCACCGATGCATGAAGCACCAAATACAATCCTATAATAATAGCTTGATATTCTACTTCATTGTTTGTACCACCTTCCAACAATAAAAAAGAATATGATAACAATGCCTTTTCAGGGGAAATAAGCACAATTCCTAACCCAACTTTGTTGAATTTAAGATCTTCCATTTTCTTCCATGTTGGACTTCTGGAAGCACCATCAAAGCACATTTCCCACGTTTGAGGATTATCATGAATAGAGAAGACTTCCTTGCCAGGAAGTTCAATATCTAAAGATGTATCTTCTACTGAAGGGTGTTCAACAAATAAATCATCCAGAGCTTGGCCCTTTATTGCCTTTTGAGACACATATTGGATATCAAAATGCTGTAAAATAACTACCCACCTTGCCAGATGTTCTGTAAGAATTGGACGACTAAGGATAAATTTGAGTGGGTTATTGTGAGATACCAATTGAACCTCATGATGTTGCAAGTAGTGTCTCAATTTTTGAAATACAAAGATTAATGCTAGGAAACAGTTTTCAATACTTTAATATTGAGTTTCTACCTCAAACATATTCCTAATAAGATAGTAAATACTATTTTCATTCCCAACATCATTCTTTTGGGCAAGTAAGGCACCCAATGACCACTCTAAAGCTGTTACATAGAGAATAAGTGGTATTCCTTCAATGGGTGGAATCAATACCAGTGGACTCAAGAGATATTTCTTGATAATATTGAATTCTTCTTGACATTATTCAGTCCACTGGTAAGTGACTCCCTTCTTCATTAATTTGGTGAAAGGTAAACATTTTCCTACCAGATTGGCGATGAAACGCCAAATATAAGCCAAGTGTCCTTGAAGTTATCTTAACTCTTTAAAATTTCAAGGAGGTGACATACCAAGGATTTATTTTTTCTTCTCAGGATCAACTTTTATACCACGATGGAATACAAAAAAGACAAGAAATTTTCTTGAGGTTACCTCAAAATCACATTTCAAGGGTTTCATCTTCAAATTGTGTTGTCGAAGTTTTTGGAATATGATTTCTAGATCGGACAAGTGATCATAACATTTTCTAGATTTAACCACTAAATCGTCCAAATAACATTCAACAAATTTCATTAAAAGGGTTTGAAGATAAAGTGCATGGAACGTTGTTATGTTTCACCTGCATTTTTCAGGCCAGAGGGCATTACCCGATAGCAAAACACACCCTGAGGGGCACAAAAATCTATAGAATCCTCATCCTATGGGGAAATTTGTATTTGATTGTACCCAAAATAACCATCCATGAAGGAAAGGTCTTCATAGCCTGTTGTTGCATCAATTAATTGTTATGTGATCGGAACTGAAAAATCATCATTGGGAAAATGCCGATTAAGATATCTGAAGTCAATGCAAATTCTAATTTGTCCATTCTTCTTTTTCATTGGGACAATATTAGCTAGACATTTGGGATATTGAACTTCTTTGATAAAGTTATCCTTGATAAGCTTATCCACTTCATCTTCAATTTGGGAGGCATAAGTTGTGTGTGTTCTTCTTGCGGATCGCTTGAATCCTTGATGTTCTTCTGGAAAACCCAAACAATGAGTAGAAACATCAAGATCAAGCCCTGTAATTTCTGTATAATTCCAATAAAATACATATCGATTTTTCTTTTGAAATGAAACACATATTTATTTCTCTTTAAGAGTCATGGCCACACTAATTAAAGTGGGGGCGTGGATCTTATTTTTTACCCAAATTTATTTTCTGAGTTCTTCCACAGTGGTAGAGATACCCTCTTCAAATACAAGAGGAGAATCCCTAAAATATTCCTCTTCTTCTTCAATATGTGTTACTTATTTTGATTCTACTTGCATAGTAGATGATGAAGCTGAATTTTCATGATCAGGGGAGAAGTTAAAATTTGAACATCTTAAAGAATTGGCTACCATTTATGACCCTATTGATGATGAAGGGTCTTCCCTGGGTAATAAAGAGGAGATGATATATTGAGAATCGACATCATTGTTCTCCTCTGACATTGATATAACAACTTATGTCTTGGTTGATGAAGTATAGAATTTCTGGATTTCAGTGGATGAAATGAAGACATCTTCATTTAAGCTTTCATCATTGCTTGGCCAATCAACAATTTATCTCATGTTGTCTGTCTCAATTTCCGTAATTGAAATTATGGAAGTGTCTATAAGAGTGTTTAGATTTGGGTATTTCCAATCAATTTGACTGATAGGAAACACATAATCAGTACTCACATGTATGAATGGGTTTACTGGAATCTTTTCCAAACCATATAGAGCATTAATTTTGGTAACCTCCTTTGTCATGGATTTGTCCTTTCCCTCCATGTGTTAGAATTATGCCTGAATGTATTGAGATTCACATGTTCTGAATGGGGATTTATCACCATAAAATGTCCCAATTTGACCATTGAAACAATATTAGAGACATTGATGGTATGATGAAGGTTTAGCTACATGTTGATGCAGCCATGGTCTTCAAAGCAAATTTTTGAAAGCAGTGTCATAAAGAAAAACCTGAAATCTAAATTAGACACAGGGTCTCCAAACTGAGTTCTGAGTGTAATCTCACTGAGAGGTTCTTGTTCGTTTTTATCATATCCTTGAAACATCAAAGTAGAAGGAGATAAATCAAATTCGGTGAGGCCCAATCAACGAATTGTACGAATATGGATAAGGTTGACTCATGAACCATTATCAATGAAAGTTCTTTGGATGTCTACATCAATGACATTTCTAGATAAATAAAAAGGTATAATATGTCCATATAGAACATCATCTTCATCTTCATCTATAAAAGATATCACTACATGTCATTCTACAGGATCATTATCTATATAGTAGACTTCAGCCAAAGCAATTTCAGTTTTGAATTCCTGGGGACTTGACAAAGCCTCAATAAGCACCTCCCAAAGATATTTTGATAAATTCAAGGAATCTAGAATTGATAACTTGGCCGGTACATGGTCCAAATGTTACAAGACATCATACTTTTGATCCAAAGGTCTGCGCTTCCCAAAAAGAAACTGTGGTTTTGCAGGTGCCTTAGAAGTTGATGCTTTGGAAGTAGATTCATCTTGTATCTGTGTAGGAGTTGGAAATACTCTTGGATTTGGTAGATTAGACCGACTTGGTCTATTTATTTTCTAAGAGGAAGAAGTTGAAACCTCTAACCGATCATCCAAAATAACTATTCCAGGACTGAATCTACAATGTGTGGAAGAACTGTCTTGTTCTTATTCAGCCCGCTGAAGGGCTTTGCCATGCGTTTCTGCCACATATACAGTTCTAGTTGGGGTAGGATTGAAATAGTGGCTTCTAGAATATCCACATCTTCTCCAGTATCCTAGACCTCTATCTCTTCCTCTAATTACTCTGTTTAATACAGGGAACTAAGTATCATCAAGATAGAAACTGTGAATCGAATAAGGATATGTTAAATGAATCATGTTAACAGAACCAAAGATCAACACTTCATTTGATGAAGATTCTACCTAATTATCCAGTTCAGGTTGTGTCGTTTGGTGGGGCAGTGCCTATGATTTTGAAGCAAATGGCACAGAATCTTCCAGAGTCAAAGATAATTTAGGCTTTGAAATGAACTAATATTATTCTCACTACTCTTATTTCTTCTAATTATGCTGCCTCTTTGAGGATTTTTCTTCTGATGAAGGGGGTTTTGTTGTGGCATTCCTAACAGAAGAAACAATTGGTTGATTCAATTGTGTTCGTAAAATGGCATGATTTCGGTTGATCATTTTACTGACCATCGAATCATTATATTTCTGTGAATTTTTACATTTGACTTTATACCACTTTCCTTCTTTCTCTGGATCAGTAGCAGTAACACATGATACTGGGGATGAAGAACCTTTCAGTTTTACCTGTCCAGAGTCCACAATCTTTTGGAGGAGGTATTTAATGAAAAAACACTCCTGAATGGGATGCCCCAACATCTGATGAAATGGGAAATAGTTGGGAAGGCTTCATCTCCTTCCTTGTTCGGCCTTTTGGGCCTTGGCAACTGAACTAGATTTTTTTCCAGAGCTAAGATGAAGTAGCCAAGAACTTTTTAGTTTTGTAAAGAATAAAATTTGTTCTTAAAATATTAAAACTATTTCATCCTTTGATCTCTTTGATCATCTTGATGAGGTGGCCTTTGTTGTTGATTCTCAGGAGGTGAAACCCTTTGATATGATGAAGGTTTTGATGTAGAAGCAGGTACAGGTGCTTGTTTAAGTGTAAATGTAGCAGTCTCTAATTTTCCCATTCTCCTTCCTAGAACTGATGGAATTACAAGAGTTTTAGCTTTAGTCTTTATAATAGAGTCTTCGATCTACTGAGCGATTGAAGTAAGGTCTTGAAACCCTCCTGTGTATTTCACAGGGATCAAAGGTGTGCGTAATTCATCACGTAGATTTTCCACACATATTGGAAACAATTCTTCTTGAGGGAGTGCTAAACTTAAAGAATATGTTAATCCTTTCCATCAAGCAATGAAATCCGAAACTCTTTCATTTTCCCTTTGCTTACAATTGGTATGATAAAAAACTATTTTGTTTGGAAATTTTGAGCTAAATTGAAGAATAAATATTTGACGGAGATCTTCCCACCTATTAAGTGACCGAGATTGCAAACTTGTATACTAGACAAAAGTAGGCCCTTGTAACGACTGCACAAAACACCTGAGCTTAACTTATTCTTGTTGTTGAGGAGTTCCAATCATAGGATCATAATGAGAAACATAATGTGTTAAGTATTGTTCTGGATCTCCCAAACCATTAAAAATTGGGAAAGAGGTATTCAAAAAATTTGATGGGGGAGGAATTGCATCAACCCATTCAGGGTAAGATTTCTTTTCTGGTTGAACTTGTGTATGTTTTCCTTCCATAGCTTCAAAATGAAATGTTAATGACTCAATGGTAGTTATTAATTTTTGAGAAACATATGGTTGATCTTGGACCTGATCAAAAGCAATAACTGGAGTTTGGATGGGTGTGGTGACTGGTACAACAACTGATGGTAGTACTACTAGTTTTTGTCGTGCATGACCCATAGGATTGGACCTATGAGAGTGTAAATGTAAAAGAGGATATTCTTGATCCATCCTAGTAGCTTCAACGAATTCCCTTAACTGACTAAATAGATCATGATTAGGAGGAAGACTACCTTGAAGTAGTTCTGCATTTAACCTCCTTAACTCCTTCATTTCTTCTTCCCACTGTGTGAACCTTTCTTCTAATGAGAGTGATTGGCCTTATCCAGAGGTAGGGTGAGATGTAACTTGACTTTTACCCATTTCCGTGGCATGTGACATTCTGGAGTATGGAAGGGAATTACCCGAAGGAATATCTTGCCTCTGGGAAGCCCTCTGGCTTCTAGTACACACACCTTCTTCATTGATTTCTATGTGTATAGCCTCTTGAATAAGAACTTCTTCATCTAATTCCTCTGTGTGAACCTCATGTTATGGGGGATCGGTGACAATGACATTGATTACATTTATCAATGTGTAATTCATTGCATCCCTTCTTTCAGCATTTCTGCAATACTGACTTCTTCCATGTCCTTGATGAGAAATTGCCTTTTGTTTGGTTGATCACTCAGGAACTTCTTGATGAATCGTAATTTAGAGGGAATCTCCTGATAATTCGGCTTAGTGTTCCTCTTTTGTATTATTCCATAATTGAGAGAAGACTGCCTTTTGTTGAGGAAGAGATTGATAATTTGAAAATGGCCCCAGTCCAGTGGACTGTGGCTGTTCCTGCTGTTCCTGCTCAACTCCCCAAATCCTATCTGTTGATCCTAAGTGTTGGATTAAAAATGTCCCAAGTCTGGAAAGCTAAGTTGGCTCTTGAGATACTATATATGAAATTTTTTTAAAATCTCTCTTGATTTTGCAGACTTTAGTCTGGAAATTATTCGGATGTATCATCCGACATCCACACAAATCACCTGGCTCAGATGAGCGTAGGATTATTTCTGACACTTCTGTCACCTGATGATGTGCATGCTCTAAATTAAAAGCATGTTCAATGTTCTCATTTTCTTGATGCAAGAGTAATTTGACAAATTTTTCTTTACATGTCTGACTTTGTGAAGAACTAGTTGAGGCCTATTTTTGCGAAATACTTTTATTACGCACAAAACTAGATAAATGTGTCCATCCATAAGAAATAACATTTCATGAGACCACTTTTGGTGGGCTTTGTTGACTAGAGAGTATAGTGAAAGGAAGTGCTCCATGAACACCCCATCCCTTGATATGAATACCATATGGGGCATTGGTAATTAACTGGTGCAACCTTTTTAACATGCCAAGGCATGAACGCTCAAGAGCTGTCTACTGCTTTTCAACATTTGGATGTCGGGAAATTAAGAGAGATGCCAAATCAATTTGGTGTTGTAACCCTTCTATTATCTTGACATGATTTTCATATTCATCATAAGATAATATTTTCTCTTTTAAGTGAAAAATATTTTTACACATGTTTAAATGAATATCATGACTACAATATTTAGTAAACATTTCTGGAATATCATACTAAGAGTCATCCAAAGGCCAAAAAATGACTGGTACCTCACCTTTCACCAATTGTTTTCTGATATTCAGAACTTCCTCCTTATCATTTGATTATGATTCTTCTACCATATTTGACCAAAGCTGGTGCTTCTTTGTTACTTCATCAGATTCAACAAGATTAGTAGGAAATTCATTTGTCAAATTGGAAGATGAATGACCCAGAGGTGGTTTGGAGAATGACCTACACCCCTAACTATCTTCTGATTGAGAAATTATTTCACCCACTAGCGATAAGGCATCAGACATGATTGGCTTCACATTTTCAAGTGCCTCAAGAGAACAGTGCTTTCTCATTACTGCATTATCCATTGAAGAATTATCCAGGAAATGCGAATTACTACTGCGGAGAGGACGTTCACAGATGAATTCATCATCTTGGGGAGGAACACTATGGTGGGTTATAGAAAAAGATTAAACCTCTTGCTCCTTGGTCTGTTGGCCATGCAGAGGGATATTGTGGCTCTCATCTGAGAATGATACATCAAGATAGACCGAATTGTCATGAAGAAAGCCTTCATGAAGAAATGTCTGATGAAAACCATTGGAATTTTTATTGTTACTTTGGGAATCTAGAAATGAGAGATTATAATCTTGATTTTCAACAAACAATTCTCTGAACACATCAAGAACTCCAGCATCGAACAAGGCCTTATTGCAGATTGGCTCTTGATTTCTCAACTGTGCTGGATGGTCATTTTTCTTAGACGCCTTCTTACTAACTTTGGAAACCACTTTTGGACGAAAGTGATTATTATGGGAATGTGTATGTGCCTGCTTAGGATAAATGGTCAGGTTAAGTTGATTATCTCCATTAAAATCGGGTGTATGTGCCCAACTTGATTGTCCGTATGACATGGGGGAGTATGCCCCACAGCCCTCCTGGTCTGGGACAGAGGTGTGTATCTGCTCTGGAGTGATGTGTTGATGAGTCAATCCACTGATATGGATAGATTTATGATTCTTTCCCTATGATGATGTTAAAGCTTTTATAATATTCTGATAGGTATTCAGAAAATGTGCAGGGATTTGTTTCTGCTCTTTCACCATTGTCAGAATGTGCTTGGTGACTTCAGCTGCCAGAATGGGAATATACGTCCATTCTGTGTCTGGAGTAGGTGTATGTGTCTGCTTCTATCCTCTTTTTCCTATCAATTAATTATAATAGTACTCATACGTTTGGGTAGAAAATTGTGTCTGCCTCTTACTTGTCATTGGAGCTTTCCAATTGACATCTCTGGGTTATACCAAATGAGACTATTGGTTATCCTGATGAATTGCAGGTGTATGTGCCTGATGATTGTTCTCCACCAAATTTAATTGGTGATTTTCTTTGGTTTCAGTCAGACGAGCCTACTGACTAGCTAATGAATTATAAACAGGTGTATATGCCTGCCTATAATACTCTGCTGGAATTGCCTGGCGGGATTGGCGTGTTACTGCCAGACGAGTCTGCTGGGCAGTAAAATCCAGACGGACGGTTGTATATGCCTGCTCATTGTTTTCCATCAAGTTATCTTGATGGAATTCTCTGGAGGGGGCAGAAGTAAGGACCTACTCTATATTTTTGAATGTCACCTTTGGCGGTTTGTCTTGCATGCTCGAGTTTGAGGAACCTGAGGCAAACCCCTAAAGGCAATACCCTCATCATGTTGAGGGGGCACTACCGCATGAGTCTGGCGGCGATTGTTGATAGGATCCCTCGGAAAGGACTCATGTCTTCTTTAATTGAGTCCTTGGGTAACATCTTCATTCACCTCCCTATAATATCGGGCAGATTGGTGATTGTGTTCTGGGGATAACGACCTGAAACGTTTGGAGATAGTGGTTGGCACCACCTGATTCTTGACCACTGGTCATCACTGTCCGGACAACCAGGGTGAGTTATTAATTTGGAGGGATTGTCGAGCGGCCTCTAGAGTAGGATGGTACCATGTTGACGGCATTCCATCACCAATGCATTTGAGACCCAGCTTTGAAGATGTTGAGTAGGTGATGTCATCCTTAGAGCGGATGAGTATCCAGAAGGAGTAGTAGTTGAGGAATTCATAGGTGTGAACTTTAAAAAATCCATTTTTTTATTGCATAGAGATCTTGGAAAAGAGTTCCTGATTGATATAAAAGTAATAATCAAGATAAGTTTGTCCAGACTACATCTTTTGGATGAGCACATATGTTATTGATTTTTTTTGGCCTTCATATTAAGTTAAATAAGGGACTAACAAATATGTAAAACATCATTTAACTCGGTTACGGAGTCATGTTGGTTAAAATATTTTTTTTCCCTTCTGGAAATGAGGATGACCTTGTTTGTTTTAAGGTTCAAACCTTCAAATCAGTTTCTAACGAGTTTATTCGTAGAACCGGAAATATCCAATGATTATATATCCATTTCGACCTACTTTCCAAAGGTAGGTGCCTATTAGTTGTGGACTGATAAGGATTAAGATTTTATATTGGTTGAAAGGATGGGAGGTCAGACTCATCACACCTTATTAGGGGGAATTATTGTCTACTATGGGGATCTCTTATAGATTTAAGTAATGTTCATGAATCCTTATTAATTTACCAAAAATGAAAATGAGTTTTTTCCTTTATATATAGTTATCAATGATTGATAGGTATGGGATTTACATAATCTTTTATATGTATTTGAGGTTATCCATTGATGGAGAATCATCTGTATTTATTAGATATTCTTATTCAATGGTATCCCTCAACACATTATATAGAAATCTCTTTGTCATTATGATAACCATACTTGTTTTAAAGCCACTCAGTGGGGAACTTGAAGTTTATTATCATTCAGAAAGATAGGGATTATTTTAGAGTAGGGATCATACCCACAGATGGGATATATATGTATCCTCATTAGAAAAGAAAGGAATCAGAACCAATGTAGTTCGATAAGAAGGATATAGTTTAATGTCATATGAGACAGAAAATAATTAATGAAAGATTTTCTTGAACCTTAGAAAGGCTTCCTACATACTCTAATTTTAAGTCAGAGATCAAAATCCACGTAGTTTGGGTGAAGAAGTATGAAGTTTATGCATGATTAATGGCCTAAAGAGAGATGCCGTAATTACTTTTACACTCTAAGCTCACGTGAGTCATGATCGGTGTGAGAAACAATAGGTATCAGTAAATCTAACAATTGTGTCATGAAAGATGCAGTCATAAGAAATGATGTGGGGATTACATATGTATGACTTCCCAAGAGAAGGGTCCATAAAAGGTATTTGTACTTTATAGAGATTTGGGATTTTAACCCGGGACTTACTCTTGAAAAGGAATCCCAAATTAAGAAGGACTTATGATTGGGTATTACTCTTGAGAAATAGGCTCATAATCAAAATAAATTAAGAATGGGGATTACTCTTGAGGAGTATGCCCAAATTAAGGGAAATTATGATTGGGACTTACTCCTGAGAAGGAGGCCCATATTAAGAAGACTTGTAATTTTGGGATTACTCCTAAGAAGGAGGCCCAATTAATTCCTCTCAGATAAGGAATCCAATGAAGGAACCATGCCATAAATGGATTCGAAGAGTGTTTTTAAGGATATCTTTGAAGAGGAGATGTGGATTTGAGGAAAGGAGTTGACTAGGAAGAAGGCACACAAGTATTGTTCTGGCGTGGAAGTCTTGGTCATGCAAGTATACTTGCGCGACATGAGTCACCTTGGGCGATGAGGAATCTATAAAGTAATACTTGGGAGACTTTGAACTCAAGCCCTTAGTATCATCCCTAGAGGCTTCCAGAAGGGTGGCACACAAGTTCCCTTGAGATGGAAAGGCGGCACGCAAGTGTCTTAATTTTCCTTAAGGGATGGACACTTAGGCCCACAAGTATTTATGAGTTCAAATACTTAGGTGTTATTCTTACTTTTTAGAGCTTCAATTATAGGTAAAGAATTACCTTTGAAGTGTTCGAATGATGTCAGAAAAAGACTTGGGTGAACAGAGCTTGAATCTGAGTTTTGGAAAATTCATCTCCTCAAATAGGGGTCCCACTGTGGCTATTTATAGTCCACTGAACACCTTGGGGAGAAAGGAATGGGGCACACAAGTGACTTTTGCGACCCATATGTGGCACGCAAGTGACTTGCGCGACCAAAAGGAAACTTGCATGGCCTCTTCTTAAAGGGTTCCTTGTTCATGCCTTTGTCAATTTTTGATGTTCTTCAATGGATGACTCTTCTTGTGCTTAATGTATTCCCCTTTTCCATTCATTAGACTCTGTGACGGAAAGGAACATCAACAATATGAATCAAAAAATATATTATGTAGATATGAATTAACACAATAATGTCAAAAATATAATTAAAAATTTTAAAATTATATATTTATACGCATTTTTCACTATATAAGTATCTTACATATCAAGTGAGGTTCATGTCTTTGTTTATTAATAAATATTATGAGAATAAAACCCTTATGCAAATAAAGAATTATAAATTTTTTGTATTCAATATTTCTGAACTCAAAAAACATAAAAAAAACTCCAAATAATTCATAAACAATGATAAAACCCTATAAAATACCTAAATACCTTCATCTCACCTTAAAAACCTTATATTATGTGAGTTTGATAAAATTGATACATTGAAAATACTATAAAACACAAGAAACATGTCCACTTCAACTTATCTACATTCAATTTCTCTTTATATTCTCACCACAACAAACTCTACTTTGTTCTCAAAAATCTCACCCATGGTTATAAGAACATAGGACTTTAATAAATTCTTCAATCATTGTCTTAAAAATAGCATTGATATGTTTCCATTTATTTATAACACGATTGTGAGCTTATAATATAAGGATAGTTTATATAAGATAGTTATTGTTTTTAATTCATATGAATGACCTTTTTTATACCTTTTGATTAGTTTTAGGACTAGAAAACTAAAAACCATATTATTATCTTGTGATATCACCAAATTAAGGCAGATTTTTGTTTTATATCGATAATAAATATCATGTATTTTATTTTAAAATATTATATTGTACATGTATTCATATAGAATAGGTATTTAAAGTTCTTATATTGGACTATATATATGGGATCCTTCCTATGAGATGATGTTAGTTCTCCACCGTAAGGAAGATAATGGTGTGTATATACATTTTCTCTCTAAATAGAGAGAAAATCACACCTTGGATGAAGTTATATGTGTGTGAGAAATTAATATATATTTATGTACACAAACTCATACAAATGGTGATTTTATCTAGACACCCTCTACCTAATTACATCTTATAAAGGATATTTTTCATATTAGATTCCAAGTATAGATCAAAGATGTTTTGGAAAATGTAGATTTTTCAAAAATTTAAAGTGTTATTAAAATTATCATTTGTTAGATTGGATAGAATGCCTACTTTTTCTACATGAAAACAATTTTATCATTAGTACTTATTTGTCATGATTACTTTTCTAGCTAGTATATTGTTGGTATTGTATTTGTGTTTCCTTATTACCTCCTTAATTTTTGTTTCTATATTTTTTGAGCCTAATTTATGTTTTCCTCTATTTATTATTAATATATTTCATGTAACATGAATTTACTTATGCTTTATATCATTATGTATGGGAGAATAATAACTCAAAATATATGTGTAGTTCACAAGATAGTTAATAAGAATAAGCATAACTCACAATTCAAGTCGAAAAAATTTATTAAGATATAATAAGGGATAAGGATTGGAGGCCATCCTTGAATATTTGATGTGTTTGAGAATAAGAACATGAGGTGATTTTGTTTTTTGTATAAAAGTGAATATTTGAGTTAGTTTGTATCTATTTATAATAGTGTTTGAAATCTATTTATATGAAAATGCGGTTTTGATAAAGTCTTTCCAGTATTGTATGATGTTTTCATATGTTGTTGAAGGATGGAAAATTCCTAAAATAATGAGTAAGAAACTTCATGAAACTATATGATGAATCGATTCAATCAGAAATAATTTAAAATAGAAAAGTTATATAGATTTTGTTTTTTGAATATGATTATATCACTATGAAGAAGATATAAATTCATCTAAGAATTTTGATCTGAATTTTTATTTTCATGGAAGACAGGTGTTGTATAATGGAATTTTCATAGATGGTAATGGATGAAATAACATTGTCCGGAAGTATTACCAGGCCATCAAAATACTACAATGAATATTAATATACTACAATTTCTTTTGAATTACCTGAGATATTTATTAAAAGTTCATTTGAAGGATTTAAAAAGTAATTTTGATTAGGTAAAAATGATTAAAGAAGTTATATAGTATATTTCTAGTGATTGCTATAGACCAAAGTTAAATTGAAAAATATTTAAACTAATGTGACAATTTTCTATTTGTTGGAGTTTAATAAATTTCTATTAGAAAATGTTTTTAAGAGTGAAACTAGAATCTAGAGTGTATATAATTTTATTATAAGGGTAATAATAAAATCATAATATTATCACTATACATCAGATGAGTGGATATGAACTTAAAAACTATATGTTTATAATTCAATAGAGTGGTGGAAGATTTATAATGAACGACCACCAAACATCATAACTATATTTTTAACTCGTACATGGAAAATTGGAAAATTCATTGGTACTTCATAAAATTAAGTCTAGAGTTTAAAATAATCATGAAAACATCATAAGAACATATATAAACTTAATAAAACATTGAGATAGATCAAATGACATCATATTTTGTTTGAAATAATTATTTTTTAAATTATAACACTTTTTATGGGAACCATATAACTTTTTATATCATACGATCTGGAATTTTTAGTTCATCAAGTTCAATCCTTTGTGAAAATTTTTTCTCATAGGGAATAATAATGAGTTTGTAGAGTTCTTTATCAGAATTAATTGGTTAAATTCAGAGCTTGTCGAGTTCCACAAATCCTATGAAAAAATATAGTATAATAAAATCTAAAAGAATAAGTTAGGCCTTCCAAGGGACTTTATAAGATCCCCATATGAGTTCATAAAAATTAGTTGTGTAGTGTTATAATACATAGTTTTCATTTTCTCTAAAATTATTATCTAACCAAAATTATATTAATTATAACATAAATATACTATAAATAAAACTATATCAAATGATTCTGGATTTCATTCATCATTGATTTAAATGTTACAAAATGTCTAAAGTTTTTTTATTTAAGGTGGTGATTGAGAGTTCAATGTTGAAAATAGGAGTACCTTGACATAATGATGTATACATCAATACAGATATGGAAGAATTAAAACATCAAAGGTGATAATTTTTTTTTGAGAAAATTAAGATTTCAATATTAATACATTTCTTAAGGATAGAAAATATGAGTGTTAAGGAGTACTTAATTGAAGACCTTGATCGGGATTTTTTTATATCAAAATTGAGAATCTCCTACTAAAATTAAAGAGAGTTTCTATGTCTTTCATGGAAATAATACTTCAATTATTTAAAAAATATAATTTTATGAATATAAATATAGTAGGAGAATAGGGATAATTTGTTGATACTATTGATACTCTATTCATTGAAAGAATAATTTGTATTAAAATAATAAGGATATTTGATTCTATGAGTTTCTATTAGTTATGAGAATTAAAAGAAAATAACGTTCCAATTCCATTACATGAGGCCACTATTGTATTCTAAATAATAATTAGAAGAATAATATATTTATATATAGATATTATCTGAGTCCATATCAATAATAATCCTGATAATTGATATAACAACACCAAACTATGATATCCCATATCACAAGGCCTAGAAAAGAGAAGAGGAAACCATTTATTATTTCAAGAGAGTGATTCCACATTATTGTTTTGATATAAGAACCCCTTGTGAATTTTTCATATATATAATGAAGGTTGGATACTGTTCATGTCAAAATAGATCAATTTTTTCACTACTAAAAATTATTCACAAGGTGTATGAATCCTAAATCTCTATAAATATAACTACATTTTTATGAATACATTAATTTCTAGTTAATGCAATTATTATTATGGGTCAATATTTATACCCTTAATCAGGACTATATAATTTATAAGAAATTATCTTTGTGTATTGGATATAAACTATGACATACTAAGTGTGTAGCCAGATTAAATAGAGGTGATTAATATTAAAAAATCATAGTGGTCTTGTTGTGTTACTTTTTTTATTAAGTACTAATATACTGATTAGGGGTGAGAGATGAAAATAATAAAACATTAATATACTAAACAAGTGAGGAGATTAAAAGGTATAATTGTTCAAATCATATTAAAAATTTACAAACATTAATTCACCCCTCTCCCATTGTTGATCATATCACATAATGACATAATGAATTTATTTTAGAGAAGAAAACACCTCTATTTTGACTCCCAAATTTAAATTTTTAATATTTTAGTATTACTTTTCGATGGAATTATATAGAGATGATTTTAATAAGCATGTTAATTTCCTATTAAATAGATCCTAGAAGTTAGTTTTTCCATGATAATAATGACTAGGATGAAGAGAGATAAAAATATGTTAATGGAGGCTTTATAAAATAATGAATTGAACATTAAATGTCTAATAATTTTTGGTTATCAAAGTATAGTTCACTCAATTTTATCTATTTTGTCACTTATAAAAACATGTTATCAGAATATATCCCTCTATGGAATAGAGGAAAACAATTTTGAATCTACATGATATATTCTTATTGATGATATATCTATCATGATATAATAAGATCTGGTTATAGAATCAATGACCAAGGAAAAGAACAACATTTCCTCCTCACATAGTTCCTCATCTAGTTATGAAGTGGAGTAAATAGAAACCTCTAGTAAAAATCATCCTATACATAAACCAAGAACAAGTAGGTATAATCCAAATTCAAGAGATTAAAAGTAAGAATCATTTCATGGGTTAAATGGAATTCTATATTATTCTCCAAAATATGTTGTCACATTTATTTTTGGATCTTTTAAAAACATTAATGATGATATCACCTAGATTTAAAAATAATATGAAGGGTTGAAGAATGATTTGTAATAATGAGTTTAAATGTGTGTGATGTTATCTAAAAAAGTATGATCCAAAATTGAAATTAATATTGATCTAGAATTATGATTCTCCATATTTAAAAATGATAGTTTCAATAAATTCAATAATGTGATGAATAGATGAATTGGACTAATGAAAATTCCTATGCTTTGAATGAAGTAATTGGTTTCATGAATTTTCAACTATAAATCAAGGAAATAAAATCAAACAAGATTGACTGTTTAGTTCAATTGAATACCATAATAAACAACGAAGATAGTTATATAAATAATAAAAACATTAAAGATAGAATATTATTAATAGAGGGTGATAAAAAAATAAAAATATGAAAATTTCTTTAATTGGAAGTGAATTTAGAAAATCTGGAAATTGATCAAGTTGAGTATTCGCCAAAAAACTGAGAGAAGAGCTAATACCACTCAAAATTTCAACGGGAAATCTAGTAGAAAAAATTACACTACTGGAAATTAGATCTTTCCCAACGCTTCTATACCAACGGTTTGCAAAAACCGTTGGTATAGGTCCCCTTTCCCAACGGTTTGGCCAAACCGTTGGGAAAGGCCCCCAAATTGGCCACTTTTCCCAACGGTTTGTCCCAACCGTTGGGAAAGGCCCTCAAATTGGACACTTTTCCCAACGGTTTGGAAAAACCGTTGGGAAAGGTGGACCTATCCCAACGGTTTGGCCAAACCGTTGGGAACGGTCCCCAAATATACCACTTTTCCCAATGGTTTGGCCAAACCGTTGGGAAAGGTAGACCTATCCCAACGGTTTGGCCAAACCGTTGGTAAAGGTCCCCAAATATGCCATAATTCACAACCAAAGACCTATACCAACGTTTGTTAAAACCGTTGGTATAGGTACTTTCATTTTTTTATCAGACCTTCGTACCGAGAACATTATATAAATCAAAATTTAAAATATTTATGAGAATAAATATATATATTTATGTAATTATTATCATAAAAGTCATGTTAGGTTAGTGGTTGAGTCGTTCAATTATAAACGAGGGGTCCTGGGATCAAATCCCAGTGGATGTTTTATTTTTGGAATTTATATACCAACGGTTCCATTACCGTTGGTATAGATTTCATATTACCTATACCAACGGTTTCCAAAACCGTTGGAATAGACCTATCCCAACGGCTTACTTGGCTACGGTTCTCCAAACCGTTGGTATAGGCTATACCAACGGTTTGGAGGCCTATACCAACGGTTCCAAACCATTGTTAAAGGTTAGTTTTCTAGTAGTGTTATGTTATGTATTTTTAGTAAAATATCAAGATCATTTGATAATAAGTCTCTTGTAGCATCAAATTAAATGGTAACATCCAACTGAAAACATAATAATAATTAAAATACAATATTCATGTACAATGGAGGATTGAATTCAAAACCATTATAGAAATGAATAAATCAAGATATAGAGAAACCTACCACTACATCTGTGGTGGATATGAGAAATTAATGAAAATGTATTTCCCTAAAATACTCCCCTAGTAATGATAATAAATTAAAAAAATAAAGAAGAAAAATAATAAAAATATTAGTATGAAGATGAAAATCAATAATCCATGATCATTTATGGTTCATTAATATGTTTTCGAACAAGGAAATATATTCCTACAATAATATACCAAATCCTAAAAATACAATAAATCCTAATCAAAGGGTTATAAAATCTAGAATTCTGAAATTTCAATAGATGACACAGAACATTTATCCATCAAAAATATATTCGGAAAAAATATGTAGCTTTGTGGTCTTTATTTTCAGTTTGGTCATAGGAGTGGTACATTATAATTAAATGATACCAATAATGTTTCAACGAAATATGAGAATAAACAATTGTACAAGGTGCTGAAATGATAAATTCCTAACATTGCAGAAAATCAAGAGAAAATGATGAAAAGAAAATTTTAAGTAGTTTTTATGGACTGTTCATAATAATTCTTCCGGTTATAAGAAAAAATAGAAATTACTTGATTGAATTTAACCTAATAATCTGAAGAGACGTTCTATACTGAAAAGTCAAAGAGATTGTTTTTAAGAAATAAATGGGCACAACATAGAAAATTTAAAAAATCAATTAGCTTGGTTCTTGAGAGGAACAAGATGAAAAAATAGATAACAATGAAAGAGAAGAATTAAATGAATGACTTGATAAAAATCACACTTGAGAAGAAAAAAGGAAAAACCGAAAATGATGAGCATATTCATAAATAACATATAATCATTTGGATAGCTGATTTTGAAGAATCAATAAAACTAGAGGAATTATAAGAAAAATTTGGCGTAAAAGGGAATAAATTGATCCCATAAAAAATCCAATTTCATAAGAATTTTTAAATAAATGATGACGTAATGAATTCCAAATTTATATTGTGATGTATTCAAGAAGACAATAAAAAAATTAAATACTTATCAAACAACCATACCAACTCAAGAAGTGATACTTGGAAAAATATGTCATATACTAAGAAAATACTTTAAATTAATGGACGATCTAATAATAATTTTCCACATAAGGTAATGGATAAGAAAAATAATATATAAATACATGCTAGGAAGATTAATAATATAAAATGAAAAATGTTTAATAATAAGATTCAACCAAAACATAGAACTAAAAGGAATAAGCTAAATGGTTTTGAAAAAAGTCTCCGCCACATTTTTTTAACTGATGAGAATGTTTTCCAATATTATTTTATTACCATTTTTGTTTTAATTTATTCCTTTTATTTATGGAATTAAATGTCAAGCAAGTTATTATGGGTAGAGCTAATGAAAATATGTGTTTTTGACAAAACTAGTTATATATGCCGGTTTTAGGTTTTAATAATTTTTTAATTGATTAAAGATCTTTAAATAATATTATAATATTTAATAAAACCTATTTTACATAATTATAATAATATTATTGTTATTTTTATTATTATTTTAGGACATACTCTAACCTATATAACATTAAATAATATTTAATGGAATGTAAATAACTATTTACCAATGGAAATGGTCTTAATTTATTCACCATCCTTAGCATTTATTGAATTCTAAAATCAATATTAAATTTTATATTTCATTCATTAATAAATATTTGGGATCCATAAAAATGTGAATAAAATTATTCATTAGTCTTGAGAATAATTTTTGTTATACTAATTCAATTAAGAAATTATTTAATAGAGTTGAATAGAAACACTTATTGGGTGACCCTCTTGGATTCTTTCTTGTTGGAATTAAGTGGGCTTGCCTAGAGTCCAAGATTACCATCTTGCAATGAGTTAGGTACCCCAAGAGAATTAACTTAATGTATTAATGATGAAAACCACATAAAAATTATCAATGTGTAATATAATCCCAATATCAATATATCCCATCAAGAAGGATGAACAATTCTGTCACCAAACTATAAGTTTGAAATGTAAATATTTAACTATCTAAAATAAATGTGTTGTTACAGCATGTTCATCAAATTTATTGTGATTCTATTATTCTAATAAAATATCTGATATATCAACTTCCATAAACATAGAATGAAAAAAATAATTCCTATACATTTCCATTAATGGAATGTCAATCATTTCACACCTAATATACCCTACCTCACCATATACATACATAATCATAGTGTTTAAATTAAATATAAGATATTAATGATGATATTAATTGATGATAATATTCATGTTTAATGAACACTACACATGATTGTAGATAGGAATAACGAATGATTCCAAAACATGTGTAATTCCTAATGGATGTTCTTTTCTCATAATCTCTCATTATGTAGATTACCAAGTGAGAACTTATTCAGATGAAGCCTCATCCTATTATGAGTACACACACCTAAAACTCTATATACTATATGTCATTTCAAATTATGTTATCCGACCACAAAAACATATTTAAAAATATTGTCATATCACTCTAAGGTTATCATCATAGTGGAGAACCGTTATGACCTTATCAATGTTCTGAATACTCTAGAAAATTATCCCATTGATATCAGATAGTGTAACAAAAAATATATAATAAGATAATTTATTAATATTCAAATATTCAAATAAACATGTAATTAATGTATAAAATTTTTTTACTAGAAAAAAAACAAAAATAAAATCCCTGTTAGACTGGAGATAACTACCCAAAAAACTTTTTCAACTATATCTCACATGATAATCATGTTTCTAATGAGTTAATGATTTATTCAAGTGGTTTTTTAAGTTCCCCTTCCTATAAATTATTCTCACCACAATTTCACCTCTCTATGAAAAATTTCCCAATAGATGATTTTAATGATGTTTGAAATTCATCCACTGATATAACCTTGACACTTTTATGAGAGCCATAGAAACAATATTATCACAATATAGTGTGATGGAATTTTTACTAAAAGGTACAAAATAATGATCTTTGAAATTTGTTTGCAACAACACTTCTTCTTTAGTTACCCTAGAATCTATAATATAGTCAAAATCTTCTTTATAATTTGTAACTAATCCTTCCTTGAGCTCTTCTAGTTAACAAAAACTCCTATCAAAATAAATGTGTATCCAATTTTTTTTTTCATATGATTCTAATCTATTTAGAAACAAGAATCCATATATATTTTGATAAATATATTCTCATCTCCACCACATACAAGTATTATATCCTTAGTATGCTTTATCTACTTAAGGATTGTCTTTACTACCATACAACGAAGGTCACTAGTGTCTACATCACATATTCCTACCACACCTAATGCATAGGGGACATCAATAAAAATACATAATGATGAATTCAAGACTAAACTAATCATAGAAATTAATATAATCCTTTATATTCTATATCATTCATTATGTGTCAAAGGACACGTTTTCATAAATAGATGAATTCCATGTGATATTTGAAACAATTCCCTCTTGGTATTTTCTATACTAAACATCTTCAAAAAAAATTGATGTATATACTTTGAATTAGGTTGTGCATCCTCTTGGATCCATCATGATGTATCTTGATCCCAATAATATATGTTTCCTCACCTAAGTTCTACATGGGATGGACTATGGAAAAAATTAATCAAACAAAGAATGTGTCCCATATTCCACTCACACCCCCTACTTATAAAAATATTTTGAACATAAATTGTACTTATTTACTATATTATATGGTGGAAAACCTTTATGAGATAGTAGTTATTCACCTACCCCTAGTGGTATATTGAAATCCATACCAAATCCTCAAGACGGGTCATTTCCTCAAGATGAGGGTTGGCGTCTAAAAAAGGCACCCTCTAGAAAGATATCTTGCTCTATCATCCTCCCCATTGTCCATATTTTTTCACTCAATTTCTGGATATTATGATGGATCCTCCTAGGTTTATCTTGGTGTATTATACCTTGGATATTTTCTTCCCTAGTATATACTTCACAAAATAAGTTGCTCTACTAAAGTGGTATTTGGTTTCTATGTTTTTCCTGAACAAGTCCATGATCACCTTCTTCCAAAACATCTTGGATTAAATGGATATAGGTGATCCAATAAGATTTTTGGTGATGAGAAAGAGGTCATTTATGTGGTTATTTATTCCAAATAATTTTTTAAAATCTTGGTCTCGCCCAACTAAATCCATTGGAAGGAGTCTCTTCCCTCTCTTTTACTATAAAATGGATTTTCACTATGGTGAAGACCGTATATTGGTGGTTGTCTTTAATGATTTAACTAGTCTTACACACACCCTTCAAAACCATTCTTTAATAAGATAGATTAGGGGCATCTTGGGCTCATTCCATTGTACATAAGACAACATAATCCATTTCTATGATACTATGATGGCCTATTTTTATGTGGAGATCGACATCACCATTACTCCTCCATCACATATCCTCTTTCATGCTGGGGTTATTTTATCCTATAAAAAATATCTTTATTACCCCTCCTTGGACATGTTTTGTTCAGGGAAAATTTTAAAAGAAAATTATTTATCACTATGTAGGATATTCTAATCTCCTCCCAATTTCCCAAGGAATGGGTTCTGTTCCTCTAGCTATGTGGCTATGATATAGAATTATGGTAATAATATAGCCAAAAATCCAAAGATTAAAAAGTCCCCATATAAGGCTAGATATCATTATACTTTAAATTTTGTGTTGTATGCACATCCCCATGATTAATATCAACTTCCTAATCTACATTGGTATATTTGAAAGCCCTATGCCATGCTTTGGTGGTCACTAGAACATTTAAGATGTTTAAAAATTCAAATTTTTTTACACCTTACTTGGTTGTAGATCCCAAGAAAGACCTTAGTTGTCGGAATCTGATTGAACATCACATGTCAAATATAGTTGATCCCTCAGAATTAAATCCTAGTTCCTCATAGGTTTCTCCCATTTCCACCTTGAATACATTTGATGTTTTATCCAATACCTAATTCCTTCAAGTGTTATTAAATCTATGGTTCAATATGTTAGTTCCCATGGTTCTCTATTCAGTGGTATGTACGCTATATCTTGGTTTATATGATATATTTTTACATATTCTTCATTACTATCAAGGATATTCTCAACACATTACACTAAATCCAAGAATTCTATTTTCAAATGATCTCCCTTATTAGCTAAAATACCTTTGGTCTCTAAGATCAAGTGAAAACTAATTTTCCCCCTATTGAATCATGTAGTTATAATTCCTCTTTTATTATGTTGTTCAAAACCAAATAGAATCATCCTTGAATACTGGATTTTTTCAGATTATTGGTATATCACATTGAAAGAATGTAAATCCTAAAAAATATATATGTTTATTTTTTTGAAAAACATGATTAATTTGGAGAATCTTAAAGCCTCTAGTAAACATATATCTATGAATATCAGTATATGTAATGAGTTATTTTTTTATCCTTTGTGTATGTGAATTGTGATATCCTAGAATGTGGAATTTTATGGCATGATATTATATCATTCAATATAAGCATATATCCATGGATAGTGGAAGATATTTTAACATGATGGTATAATTATCATAGAAGGAAGTTTGAGGTCATGTTCCATGTCAGTCCAAGAAATATTTCTATTCCTTCATGTCAAGCAATGGGTAATGGATATGAGGTATTCTGGAGACATGTACACATGATGAAATAAATAGAAAGGGTACATATGAACATGTAGCAGGATAGAAGAATTCTTTTCTAATGTTCATTCATTATCCTATTTTCATAATATTTGATTCTAAAACAATATTCAGTTCATATCCAATCATTCTCTCCTCATTGTATCTCTCGAGTGCAGTAGCAGTGGTAACATTTATTTATTTATTTTCAGTTAGTGGATATTAGATCTATATTTCTTAAATGTGGAATGTACATCATTGAACAAGTCCATAAAAGATTGATCTTGGATAGGTTTTCATAATTTTCTAAGATTCTTTAAATTAGATCTATAATATTGGATAAGTGACAATCCTTTACATTTCATGGAGTCGATCTTAGGGGAAGTGAATCTTGAGAAAATAGAGGCAACAATCAATGATTCATTGGAATAGGTGATATTTATTGACTGTGTCTATCAAAAAACTAGTTCCATGATATGATTTTATGAAAGGAAATGTCTACTTGTAATTTTTCTTAATCCTTGTGGCTTATAGAAAGTTATCACAATACATCCTATTTCGATGTTTTCATTAAAGAGTAGAACAAACCCTTAGAACCCAACATCCACATATTGCATGGTTTATACCATAATGATCTTATTTTTGTGAGACCTATAGCAGTGTCTCACATAAAATTTATTCTTTCTAAGACTAACTCATCAATACTTCCCAAATAACTGATGGTCCATTTAAAAATCATGGTATTATTCCCTATGTGGTGTCCATGTCGATCAACAGTTATCTTGTAAAAATCCAAGAAGAGGATGAGGTGTGGGAGGTGATTCCTTTTCTCAACATAGAGATTTACCAAATTCCAAAAATCTTCCTCGGATCCTTGTATCTATCATATTGTTTTATCATTAAGAATGAGTTTTTGGTTATCATCAAAGATTTTTTCTGGGGTAGTGCCCTTCCAAGGGTTGTTTCTTCTATAAACATGGTTCGAATCTTCACGATTTATAATCTATCCTCCATAAATAAGTTTTGACTTGTAATCATGTGAAACTTTTTTTATAAATATTTAGTAAGTATTAAAAACATAAGACTTTATCATCACTTGCACAAAAATGTGTTAGACGAACAACAAAATTTTATCAATGGAAGATGTATCCATGATGCTATTGTCCTAGCCTAGAAAATGATTATTGGTATCAACATTAAAACCATGAGATTCTATATATAAATTAAAATTAATATGAAAAAAGAATATTATAGAAACAATTCATATTCATAATCAATTTTATGTCATGTATGGGTTTCTGTACTAGGTCTATTGACTTGTTTTTCTAGTGTTTCATTTATCCCTATCTCTCAAACACTTTTATTAGAAGAAAATATGGTTTATTCAAGAAGGTTTGGGGCCTATGGAATGGGTATCACTTATCACCTAGTATTTTAATCCTTGTTCAAGAATCAATTAAAATATTTATCCAATTGAGATTTCCTATGGAATCACCTTTCCTTTATGATGTTGAGGCAACATAAATTGTATTTCACACCACCTTTTTATATATGATATTTTAATACTTTTGAATGGTAATACAAGGTCTACAAGGAACCTCAATAATGTTGTAGATGAGCACAATAAGTGGAGTGTTTGTATTATCATTCAAGAAAAAAAATAAGTGTTTATATTTCAAATAAATGTTATGAGAGGAGGTTTAAAAGGATTGGGAATTTACTTGTTTTAAGAAGGAATCATTTTCCCATGGAATGATTATGGGCCATGATTTCCCTAGATTGAGTCTGTATCCATCACTTTGAGGAGATGGTTGATAATATTTGTAACCACATTAGTAATTTTATGAATCGATTCCTCTTGTTTAGGGGGAAGATCACTCTAATTAATTATGTTCTATCATACACTCTCATACATGTGTTATCCATCATTAGGTTTCCAAAAAATAGTAACAAGAAGTATGGAATAAATAATGGAGAAATATATTTAGGATTTGCATGATGAAGTTCATTATCACAGGGAATCATATAACTGAATGGAGATAAATTTGGAGGAGTGGCAATTAACATGAGGAGTATGGAGGATTAAAAATAATTAATGCAATAAAAACTAGAATGAGAGGCAATTAAAGGATGATCTATATGGGAAAAATTCATCGAGGGTAGATACATGATATCTCTGGATGTGTTGAGTGGTCTAAAATTAGGAATGTGGGAAAAAATCATGATCACATTGGTTTCATTCAAAAGCATTATTGATGGATCATAGGCCACGATGACAAAAAATTATGGGATCAAAACTGGGCAGGCTCAACTATAAGATTTTTTTGGGTTTTCTGTCTCCTAATATTCCTTTAACAAGTGCCCAATATTCATTCTTTTTATAATAATACCACAACACCTTGACCTTCTCAAGTCCATCCTGATAATGAATGATTCGGATAAAATGGTATTCTTGAGCTCCTTGTTGGGTTTTTTTATCCAAGGCGTACCAGTCTCTTAGGGTGGAATCCTCTTCATAGTATAAGTGTTTCCCTATTCATTGATGTCACTAGATACCAAAATTATTCCTTATGTGTATGGTGTATCAGATATAATTCAATTAATAAGGATATTCATGTTGAATATAAAGATATTTCCCTTACATCCAAATTCCCATGCTATATAAAACCCAAGGAATAAACGCCCATAAAAATATTATTTCAAGGATAATGGGACGAAACCGTATGGAATAATCTTGGGGAAGTTTTATAGGTTCAACCTCTAGATCAAAAATATAAATAATTTTACTTAAATATGGTTTCACGGTGTTGAGAATACTAAGAAAGAATATAATGAATTGGTGGACATTCTGGCACATAGATATTATAGTATTTGGAACACAATGAATAAGGCATGACAAAAGGGAGTTTTGATGTCATATATGGCATTGGTTTCTTGATATTGGAGTATAGAGGTCAACATTGGGATTCTCTAGAAGAACTAGGATAAAAATCCTTCAATGAGGGTTATTATGGCTAGTTGATCATACCTAACTCAGGTTAGAATCTTTTCACACTAGGAAGAATGATTAAATAGACTCGTCCTAGAATCATCTTGAAACTGAACACTAATGGATCAAACATAAACAAGATAATGTGGGGAGGGGGTCTGGTTCTTGACATAATAAGTTTTTTTTTCATAGATTTCTCTAATATCTATAGTCACAACGACTCCCTCATGGAAGAGGAAAGTGATTTTCAAAATCGTATTCAACTCTACATTGATAAGAACCTACAACAAGAGTCTATGGATATGGACTCCTTGGTCATTCATAACACTCTTCAAAATCATTATTCAATCCTATTTACAATCAAAAACCTTATACCAATAATTTTCTCTATTTTGAATGAAAAAATGTAGATTCGTCACACTTAGAGAAAAGTTAATAAGTTTTTGGGTTTTATTGCCTCGTGGTGTACGTAGGAGGATCATTTGATTTCTCTCTCGAGCAATGGATCCTTTCCCACTAGGTTTGTGTACATAGATAGTGAGTATTCCATTAGTTTACATTATTTTTATCCTCCTTGACTATGTGTGGTCTATTGTTTCATTATTGTCTAAAAGTGCATATGTTAATGGTTTATCTACATGTAAAATCATTTTTTAACATTGGAATAATTGACCATAGGGCTAGTATTTGATTTTAAATAAGAAATATTTCATCTACAAATACTACTATGAAAATTGATACACTCCCACTAAACCATTTATAGACACAAGTCTGACATTCATTCTATATGAAACCAATTTTGATTTTGGATTCATCAAATCAAATGTTCAATGACCTAGTTTTTTTATTTAATAAAAAAATGTAGTTTTGATATTTTAAAATCCTATTGGAATACTTTAGAGCCGCAAACCCTTTGGGTTGTGTCATATGGATATATTATTGAAGGTTCTTGTTAATGAATTTTGTTTTGAAATCAATTTTTCAAATCATATAGTCATGAAAAACCTTAATATAAAGTAGAATACTTATAAATTTCAACATTCTAACTAAGAAATTGTTTTTTCATAGTTAATTCCTTGATCTTATTTAAACCAATTTGTAACAATTAAAACCTTATATGTATTAATGTATCCTTACATTCCCTATTTCATCTTGAATAGCCATTTAAAAACAACATGAATTGTAACCACTGGGGGATCTACCAAATTTTAGAATTAGTTTTGGTATATGGAATTCATTCTAGGATTCATATATTATTTCCAAATTGAATTTTTTTTATGCACTTATAGCTTCAATATATTTTATAGACTAATTATTATCAACTAATAATGTGTCACCATACTTAGTTTCTAAGAAACTATACCATTATGGTTTTCAACCCTCTTATGTACTCCTATATTGTACTTGTGTCTCTATAAATATTTCTTATTCCATGTAGATTTATGGAATCTATTCATATGACAAATATTATGTATCTTGAGCCGACACTAAAACAAAGTACATCTGGATTTGATAATCTCTTTTGGACATAATATCCTTCACATAAAAATTATAAGTCAATCAACAACATCATTTTTTCCAAAGTATTATATTGTTAGTATCCCTTTATTTAATTGAGATATTCTAAAAAGATATAATTTTCCCCATGATCGAGTATTTTTATCCAAATATTCCTTAACAAATTCTTTTATACCCCTCCCATGTATGTTTCGAAACACAGGTTTCATTAAATACCATTATTAGTATGTTATACCATCTTCCACTTTAGTCAAAAATATTTTTAGTATGTATACTTTTTTTATAATGTGTATCCTAAAAAGATAATGGAAGACTCAAAGAAATCATCATTGATCTCACAATCTCAAACAAAGTGTGGTTTCTCCATTGACATACACAATTCTACTAGGGTGTATAATGAAGAATTTAGTTGAGATATAATCCTAAACTCCTATAAATAATTAATGATTCCTGGATTACGATATTATCAAACATGATATTATTAGTGATTATTGATATTTTTATTAATCTGGTTATCAATTTCATTAATGTATTCCTTGAATCTATCAAAGTAATCCTACTTATACCTCATCATTTATATATCTCTATATCTACTGAATCCATGAGTAAACATTATGATGGTTGAGTAACCCCAAATTTTTATAATATTAAATGGTATATAGAAATCATTTTGAAATAATTCAAGAATCTCTTTGTCCCTTTCACCTTTTTTTTACAAAATACAGAATTGGTCATTTTTCATTGTAAACATGCATAAAATACACCAAGTGGTTAAAGATTAAATGAATATAAAAACCCATACTTTTTTAACTTTTTCAAATTATTTTTGTTTACATAACCTAGATGGTAATTCCATAGTAAGGTGTGGTATGAATCATGTGAATTAGTTTTATCATCGATCACCATTACTTGTATTATTTAATCCAACATATAAAGACCATTATTTAAATGTATCTATTCATAAAATAAGATACCTTTATAAATGAAGAAACATTTATGGTAAAACAAAAAACTAAATTCACATGCATCAATTCTGAACACAGAAATAATATTCTTAGTAACACATAGAACAAAATAAAAATAATTGAAAACTAATATAATTCTAGTTTCCAAATTTAGGTGGTAGTCCCCAATATCAAAAACATCGAGCATATATCCTTTTGATGCTCGTACATCTTCTTCTCCTCGGTCAATATTTCTAAATATACTTGGATCCTATATTTGAATATATATATATATATATGTGAGAACCACATGTTGTATCTAATAATGAATTCGTGGAAACATATAAATTTCCCTAAATAAAAATATGACCAAGAAGATCCCCCTTGATTATTTAACTATGTTCAATTTTTATTGCAGTGGCCCATTATGTCGCATATGAAACAAATAGAATTCTTCTCCCTTACATTCTCCCTGATATTTATCTTCTTTGAAGGGAGTTTTAATGTAGCATTTAGATTATAGATCTTCGATTGGAATTTTAATCTATTCATCATAAGAACTATAGGATTTTATTTCTATGTTTCTTTATATACTTGGTGAAGAAGAGTGATTAAACCTAGGAGAGGCTTCTCAATATTATTCATATTAAAATTAAGAACAAAACTAGAGAATATCTTAGAGAGTGATGAATGAATTAGATCGATGCCCAATTATTAAGGGAGATTAAAACCTAGATCCCAATGACACTTAATGTATAAAATGTTATTGACTACATGAATCTCATATGTATCACCCGATATAATAATGCTATAAAAGTTCCCTAGAGACCTCAAATTGTTCCTATCTAGATCTACCATGGAATAAACCTCAAAGATTTATTATAATTCTCTAGGTATCCATGTTTTCTAGAGATATCATGAGTTTAATAAATATATATGGAATAATCATACATTGATCTTCAACCACATCATTCAAATGTTTTTCATATACATGGAACTCTTTATTAATCACCACATTGGTAGACATATGAGAAAGTGATGATTCTATCATGTAAGGTTTCTGATCTTGGCGCAACACAACCTGATGGTTCCTGAACAATTCTAAGAAGTTACTTCCATCAAGGAGATGGTATTTATACATTTTAAATCATATTGATAGTGTAGATATTGAAAATATCATTTTATAAAATCATAAAATTTAATATTATTAATACTTTTATTGATAAATATTTTGTGATAAATAATAAATTCATTGATTTTATTAAATCTCCCACTATTTTATCAAGTCTCAATAACGCTAACCATTGAACTATAACATCTTTTTTATATGAAATTATAGTGTAAAAGATGAATATTTACTTTATTAATGATCTATACATTGGCCATGAAAACCACAATAAGGTATTTAGGTAGGTCGTATTTCTAACTAAGGGATTGTAGTTCCATGATCTCTGGATTGGACTCCCTAATCATGAAATATTGACTTCAATTTCTTCATCACTTACCAAAAAAATTAAATTCAATATACATTTTACATTAAATTTAAAAAATCTTATGTTATGTCTACCCAAAACTCCCATGATAACTCCCCCAATAAAATCATGTTTCTAGAATTTTTCCATGTAAACACATTGTTCTATTGTTGTATTCCGAATCAAGTAATGGAATCAATAGTCTGACTTAATATTAATTAATGTATTTTAACTTTATTATGAATAAATTTTATATTTTTATATAATGTACATGTATTTTTAATATTTTATAGATTTTATGAAATTAATTAACCATGTTGGATAAAAAGTTTTCACAAATACATTTATTTATATTCCCCCTTTTCACATTAATTTATTAATTTGTTTGATTGTGGTCTTCAATCCATAAAATAAACAATTCATAGAGAGAAATAAATAAATAAATAAATTACATGATATTGTGTTCATCGTACAGTTTACTTATTGAGTGGATAATAAATCAAGCTATGACAGAGGGGAATAACTCCATGTGTTAGTTTGGCCAAGAGCTACAACATTCCACATATCCATATATGCATCACCAAAGTTGGAATCATTATGATCCTTCTTGAACCACCAAAGTGTTGCTTATAATACTATTGTAATTATAATAACCCACATGTAGGTGTAGGTAACTAATGGATTGGTTAAAGTGAATTACATCAATAACCATGGTCACATAGTAACTACAAAATAATGGAGACAGGGATGAATCGTATGTCATCAATTTAATTCAATGATTAAATAATTTCAATACCATGAAATAAATTAAATTAAAACATCCAATGCATACATAGGTCTTAATGAGGATCATGAATAGTCATTCATGCAATGAATATTCAAAAGTAACTAGCTAAAATTTATTTCTTATTCATTCTTTATTATTAAGATAAATATCCTTGCGTTAATTAATTAACTAGTTAATTAATTAATTAATTCCCTTTTATCTTAATTCCCATATGAATTCATTTGACGTTACCCATAATTAATGAAATTCATGAAAAATAAATAGAAAAAATAATAAATATATATTTATTATAATAAATTAATTGACCATTTAAAATTATTTGATTCCTTTACTAAATTTTAAAACATTATATGTTCCAATCAATAAAATAATATTTTAATGATTTATTTTTCATTTTAATGTAATTTAATATTATCTTTAATTGGGAGAATGAATGACATGTACTGGCCACCTGCATGCCTTGTGTATAAGTTGTTGTATACTAAGGGAATCCAACTAGGCTTCGGTGTGTAGCTCAGCTAGACTATATGGTGTGGAATAACTATTTTCAGATCATGCGTCGCTAGTTGTTTTCCCAAGATACACATATAGGTCTTTGGTTCGCAACACAGAGGATAAAATGGTGTGTAATGTATATCTACACACCATGTGATCCAAATATATTGTGCTTGGGTAACCTTCTGAAATAATCAGCTAGTTCTTAGACAAGAGACTACATAACATGTACAATCAAGCTAGATGTCATGTATTTATTATTAATTTTCCCCCTTTTAACACTAAATGGTTCTACATGTATTATGGACATAGAAAATAATGAAATACATACCATGTGCACTATAAAAATAATATGTATATAACTAATTATCCATTTTTCAGCCTCACAAGGTTTTCCCATATATAATGACCTTAAAGATTACTAGAATTATTTCACTAATCCATGTAGACTACATGATGTGTACACTAGCTACAAGCCATATAATATGATATGTTGTGTTCCTTGTTTTCCCTGTATACATGCACTGTGAAATAAATTCATCATGTGTAATTTACTACTCAACATGTCATTAATATCAATACATGGATATGTGCAATTCACTTGGGTGAAAAATGTGTACTCTGGATACAAGTTGTGCAGTCCCATGCTATCCATCTAGATCCCTCATCACTTCGAAAGAGATTCTCAATTCATTCTTCATCTACTATTAGAAATTTAAGAAAATGAATCACAAAAAAATATGATTAATATGTAAAAAACATGTTAATTAAAATTGGAATGATGAATGAATAATATGAAATAAAAATCTAACAACTATTGTGTATAGATCAAAAATCCACTAAATAATTATAAATTTAAAATGTTATACCTATGATGTATGTTGAAGTGTCCAAGAACAACATTAATAGCTTTGGTGTATATAATATTAAAATTAATTTTAATATATAATTTCCAACAACCTCGATAAAGGTTATTTCACATTAAATTAATAATTAATTTATTATTATTTTTAAGAAATGATAACCTTGTCTTAGTATTTATTCTTCATTGAGGATTTTAATATTCTGAAAACCTTTCAAATTACCATCATCGCAAGTATAGAATCTATCTAGTGATGATCCATATGTGCTCCTTCGATCTTGGAGCAATTCCAATTGATTTTCGGGGTGTATAGAGATGAATGAATGTATTGTTTTGTTTTTCTAGATTACTCTAAGATACTTTGGGATTTAAGGTGTTCTTATCATTCTTGAGGGGAAGGTCAGAGAAATTTCAAGAGGGATAAGTCCTTTTTGGGTAATGATTTTCAATTATTGATTTTTTATAATATACGTAATAAAAATTACCATCTATTTATTGTGTTGGGGTTTATGGTACAAATGTTATTTAATTTCATGATTACCCTTAAATAATCTTATAATCTTTAATAAACTACATTCCAGATAATAATAATAATATTTTATTGTTTCTTCCAACCAATATAACGATCAATAATATTTATCGGCATGTAAATAAATATTTATCAACGAACAGGGTCTTGGTCCGGTCATCCTCATTAACATTTACTGAATACACAAATATATTCTTAATTTAAATATTTTTTTAATCAATAAATATTTTGGATTTATAAAAATATGAATAAAATAATTCCTTTAAATTGATAATAATATTAAATATATGAATTAAATAAAATATTATTTAATTAAGATTAATGGGAACACTTAGTGTGTGACCCTCTTGGATTCTTTCACATTATCATTAGGTGGTTGATACTAAAGTCTACAATTACTCTCTAGAAATGGGTAATGGTCTCAAAGAGATAGAAATTAATGTTGAAATTAAAAAACCACATAAGAATGATCATTGTGTAATATAATCCCTTTTCATAATATCTCATCATGAAGGTTTCACATCAGTGTCACCATCCTATAATAACGTTATGTCATTCATTAAATCTCTGAAATAAATGCGCTATTACACCATGGTCATTCAATTTAATTTCATGGTTCTATTATACTAAAAGGGATGATATATTAACATCTATAATGATAGATATGACAAGTTTTTATTTGACTTTTCCATTAATAAAATATCAATCCTGATTAACCCAATAAACATACCTCACTAAATACATATGGAGACATGATTTTAATAATAAAATATTTTTTTTGTGTCACTAAATAAATTACTAATAATATTAATGTTTAAAAACCATTACACACAATAATGAATAGGAATATATGATGACACTAAAATAAGTTCCCTTACCCTAGAATGTGTAAATTTTATTAGAGATGATTCTCCTGGGATCCAATTTTTCAGACCCTGATGGATTTGTGGGGAATCTACATCAGATTTTTAAAATCAATTAATATTACAATGATAGATATTACCATGTGTGAACATTTAGAGAACATGCCACATTTTCTTACAAGTACTCACACTTGACTGTATATATACTATGTATCTCTTCCTAGTATGTTATCTGACCATAGAAATATATTTAATAATATCATCATAGCAATTCAATGTTATCATCATAGTGGGGAAATTATAGGACCTTATCAATATGAATAATAGTCTAGGTCTTTATTACATTAAAGTCATGTTGAACAATGAACAATATATAATAAAATATTTTATTAATTTTCAAATCATCGAATATATATTTAATCAATGTAAAATAATTGGGTACTAGGAGACTAACTATTTTATAAAAATAAATTTATTATAATAATATTATAAAATGTTAGTTTTTAAACATGTTTAATATGGATTTTTTTATCTATTGGTTAGAAATAAAAATAATAGGATTTGAATTTCAAAGGCGAGGTTTTTTTTATTTTTATTGTATGCATGCAATAATATTTTATATTAATTAATTATATTAGTAAAATAATTTATTTTATTTTAATGAAATATTTATTAAATGTATTCTATCAAATATGTTAACATTCATTTAATGGTTTTTAGTAGGAACAAAATGATGATAAATTCAATTTTTTGATGTAAACTTCTTTTTTGAAAAAATGATTCGTTTTGTTTTGGATGAATATTTTGAAATTAATGTCTTATTATTATAGAAAATGAATTCATAAAAATCATTTCCATATATGGATTCATCCTATAAAATTTCTCAAAAGTTATACTTTTATTATTGGAGATATTGAATAGTAACTATGGTGAAAACTTTCATCCCTATTAATGTTAAAAAGGTTTAACGCGGGGTTAAACAAAAAAGTAAGATTTAAAATATAAAATAAATTTTTTTAAATTTGTTGAGTTGAATATATTTCAATCATAAATTATATTTTTATTTAATTTTTTTTCCACTTAGAGGACATTTTAATTAAATATTTCTTTATTGTATGTTATTATTCTTGATATTTTGAATTTTTTTCACCCACCTCACTTATAAAAGGGAACCAACACTACTATTTTCCTCACACCTTTTTGTACCCAATAAATCTAAGAAACTGTACTTAAATAATATATAACTTACCTAGAAAAATTATATAGGTTCTATTCCTTATAAAAGAACAACATATGGTTTCTTAAGAAGATATCCAAAGGATGATTCTCAAGGGACATGTAGTCATATTCACTGAATACTTTTACGTTTATTTCTTCATCTACCTCCACCATATAATGTATAACCATTTTATATGTTTATATTTGTATCATTAATATAATAAATTATGTTTTTTCTATGTTACATCCATTTTCTGTATACTTTCAATTCTATGATAATTGATAAAGTCATTCATTTGTATGTGTGAACTACTACTTCCACAAAGAGACCTGATACATTTTTAATGCCTTCCATACATCGATTTTCATATACATGCATTTAAAGAAAATATGTGATATTTATGATTTTATTTTGATTTTTGGATGATATATTATTATTTATATTTTTTTCTTTCCATTATTTAGATAATTTAACAATAGTCATGTGTACGTACGAAGAACTGTTTCAACGAAGTGATGTAATTCATTTTTAATCACCTCATTATTTTAATTGTTATAAAAGTTCATATAATGAATATATATAATACATATAAAATTATTGTGAATATTTATATGTGAAACCAGGAAAATATTGTTAACACTTGAATCATTGAACCCAAGCATGCATGGGAAATAGAATAGTTGAAAAAAAAATTGATTTAACAATAAATTGATAATAAATGGGAAATTTGAATTTATATAGTAACTTTATATTTTAGGATAAGTATTAATATGGTTTTAGTATAGATTCAAATAAATTTAGTTTATTAAATATGAACATAATTATTCATTTGAGAAAATTATGGACTTGATGTTAGAGATTATATTAGAATCTCATTTGTTTTCTAGGATGCCTATGTTAAATTTACATTAGTAAAAATTATATGATAATAATTTTTTAAATTACTCATATTTTCCCTTCCTCTATTTATTTATAGTGTTTCTATGATTTCATTTTATTCTCCTATCTTTTGGACATAAAACGATTCATAAAATGTTTTTAATAAAATCTAACTATATTTTCTCATTTGTTAAAGAAATTTTTATTCTAGGTCCATGTTTTGAAAAATGTTTTTAAGAATAAAATTTTATAAGATATAACTAGTATTCAATTTCATTCTGTTACATATTTCACATTATATTAAAAATTAATTTTTCCATTTTACCAAAATGGATTATTTTTGCTTTGTTAATAAAAAAGTTAACAAAATTTTTGTTTTATTGTTTTCGAGAAGAACAAGATATCATTCCATAATGACCATTATTTTTATTTAAAGTTAATTTTTAATTTTACAAGATTATTTGCAAAGTATATATTTTTATCAATATTCTGTAATATGTTTTAATAATACTGATGAAAAATTATTCTATCTAGGGATTTCAATGAAATTTTATAATTCCATTTTAAATTTACCTTCCATCTATGCCAATATACTTTAATGATTTTTATGATTCACTGGCGTTATAGTAAAATGATACTGACCATTTTTTGATTTGGATGTATTATGGAAATTTGATGATGAAATACATAAGAATCATGTTTCTTTTTTATGGGTATGATGTGATGGTATGATTAATGTTTCTTTGATTTTATGGCATATATATGTATGGTTTTCATTATGCGATGTGTTGAACCAAATTTATATATCCCTCTATTGAATTTGGTAATGATTGGAAACTCATATTATTATATATAAGAGAATAGGGAGTTTAAATAATTGAATAATGAAAAGAGGTTTTTGGTGAACCCAATACTTTATGGGAATTTTTACTGTACGTGATGATTCTATTAGGAAAGATCTTTAAGAAATTAAATGATTTTGAAAGATTATGATCTTGAGATAATTACAATGATTTTTTTTATTTTCACGTTATGCCCTTATGGATCCTGAATGATAAGTTAAGATTCCTAACTCTTATGAGTCATGTATATTCAAATTCTAATGTTTTATTACATGAATCATGATTTTGGGATATAATACTACTTGGTTGTGATGTTATTAAGTTATGATCATTCTCTCATACCATTATTCTTTTTTTATTCTTATATGTGTTCATCGATTGATATCCTCTGTGTTTACCATTTTAAATAATCCGAGTTCACCCTTTATTATGTTTCAAATTTCCCTAGTCTATGATTAATGGTATTAACAAAGAAATGTCTAATAAGGGTACTATGAGAGTAAAAAAAGGAGGTATTCAATATATTTGATTAAATAAGTTTATTATCTATCTATCCTTTAAGTAAAATAATAATTTAATTTTTTGGGGAGTTTATTATTGTTTAATGTATTGAATATTCATATAAAATGAAGCAATATTTATATATGTAATACTTGGGTTAGAGAGGTTATTTTCAAATAAGGTTTTGGTTATTTTTGGTGATTAGGATATTAAGAATATGAGGAGTTAATAAAAGAGAAATTTTGATGATGTAAATGTGATATAGGGTGACAAAACATGTTTTGTAGGTTGATAAGAAGGATTAAAAATATCAGGAAACTCATGATTGATTTTAATTATTATCTGATTTATTAGTTTCATTATTATAGGTTGATGTTTATACAATTATTTTTTGATTTAGTCAATATCTCTAACATAGAGGAATCTAGTAAAAAATGATTTTTTGGTAAATTAAATGATTTTACTCTTGAAAAACCTAACAACATGGGAGTTGGAATAAAAAATATTACTCTTATGCTTACACATCTCTCTCATGTTAATCATTTTGAGTTTCCAAATGATAAAATTATGGAACGATAAACCATTTAGTCATAGATGAGTAAACATCAACATTATTTCAGTGGATCCTATGATCCCATGGTTTCTAAGAAATTGATCAGAACCATAGAAAGTATATTTTTCATTCTCTAGTACATAGAGCATGAAGAAGTTTTCTTAGTGGTTTATCATTTTTAAGGGAAGGTATATCAGTGGCAGAATCATATTAAGAATATGAGGTAATAGGAAGAACATTACCCCATGGAATGGGATGAGTATAAGAGGGTATTTTTAATAAGAAAATTACTTTAACTATTCATAAAAAAAAAGGAAAGGTAATTATATCAGCTTACATGGAAGGATAATTAATCTATTGGTACATATAACGAAAATATTTCAAGAAATTCAAGGAATATTTATATATTTATCATTGACCTGAAATAAAAATTTACCAGTTCATCAGTGGATTAAAAACAATTATCTAAAAGAAGTTTTCCATATAGAACTTTAGTAGATATGAATAAATCAGTTTATGTATTCTCAAGATAGAAATGGAATTTGGAGATTCCCATCATTCACATGTTTCTCATAAGTTGATAATGAAGGATTTTTAATGAAATTTTAAAAATAAAACATATATAGGAAGGAATGTGAATCATTATTTATTCTAGTAATGTATAATGAAGCAAGGGGGATTGTGTTAATGGAACTGGTATGTATTTTATAAGTGGAAAATAAGGTTATCTAGAATGTGAATTCCTAAGATATATAAAGTGTAAATCCAATATAATGAATTTAGATAGAAATCAACTGAGGGATCTCTAATGACACAAAAACAAGGATAAAGATAATTATCCCCTCAATGAAAATTGCTACCAATTATTTGTTAAGGAAAGTGATAAAGAAAAGGATCATGCAACAAAAATCAATAAAATGGGTCTTGATAATGAAATTGAGAATGAAAAACTTATGAACCACTCTATAATTTCCAATGTATTCTATCATTTTGGTTATTACCACTATTTTTTATATACATAATTTTATAATGGTATCACATCACCAACCCAATGATTAAATGTTGAATTATCATTAAAATATCCAAATTGTAAGAAACATGCATCCTAGGTCTATATATGATAGAGAAAATATTTTCAATTAATTTATATTGAATATCATTTTTTTAAACCCACAAAATTGTTTCTCTAAGATGAATTGTTTTATTTTTTTGATAATGGTGTTATTTTGAGCTGAATAGTAAAAATTTGCCATTTTGGATTTTTAACAGTTTTAAATTATTTCGGTATTTTGTCCATAACATTATCTACACTGATCCAAATTGAAAAATTCTATTATTTACAGATTTTACACATCCAGGGATTAATTTAATATATTTTGACTAAAATCTGAATCTGCCATATGGAAGCTCAAAAGAAGCTCACAAGTTGGCTCAAGAAAACTGTTTTTAGTTCTGCCTAGTTTTGATGTGGGATCCATAACTCATCTAATGTGGGCCAAAAGATTGTGAAATTCGGTGGTTGGCCGCAAAAGGAGTTTTGGATAATATTTTATGAAGGAATAACCGAGTGAATTGGCCGTTTATGGGGTCATTAAAGCACCCTAATCCGGAGGATTTCGTTTTGGAGAGCCTGACAGGATAGAATAATTGATCATAGTAAAACGTCCATAACTCTCGGAATACATGTCCAAAACCTCTGGAATTTTGAGGGGACACGGACAAGGGAATTATTAAGAACATTCAAGAAGGGCTCAAAGCGTGAAGATGTCATTTAATGGGGATAAAACGCGTCTACATTAGGGGTAAGCATTTTGGCTATAAAAGGAGGAGAGCTCCACCCTCTCAAAGCATCCATTCTCCACCCCATTCCTTCTGGGACACCAAGAAGGAGAACTTTTCAGCTTTCTATTTTATTTATTTTATTTTTCATAGTTTTTTATTGCCTTCTTCTTCCCCATTCAACTATATTACCCTCACCATGGTGGGGTAAACTTTTGGAGTGATTGGGGAAGGGTTGGTTTTCTACATTGTAATGCTTGAGTTCTTAGACGCAATTGAATAAATTTCTTTCTTCTTCAAAGTTGTTTTCAATTTCGTATAGCGGATTTTATTATCAAGTTCGATCATTCTTGAATATTAATTCCGTTATTTATTTTTGCCTTGGTAAAATAATCAATATCTCCCTCCACTAATTTCTCGTTTATATACGATGGAATAAACCAGGAATTAGTGGTGAAGTACTCGACGATCGTCAGTACATGTAAAAGGTGTAGTGAATGTTCTTGATTGTTTGGGATAAATAAAACCCGATCGGTTATTGCCCATTTAAATTAAGGATATTCAATACAACTATTTTTACACATGGAAGGAGAGTTGACCAAACCAAGATCTTGGTAAGGTTTTCTCTCACAATAATAATTTTACCAAGGAAGTGAGAGGAAACGATTGTGGAAACTCACTTTAATCAACTAAGAAGAAGTGGTTTGAATTAAATTGAACAAATATAGCATTATAATTAGGAAACCGACCCCGACCTAATCACCCTTTTTAATTTCATAGTTTTTTTAATCATTTATATTTCAAATTTCCTTTCACAACATTTTTACCCCCGTTTTAAAGTGACAACCCATTTTGTGTGCACTCCTCTTCAGGAGACATCCTAGGTCAACCACTTAACTACATTTTAACTTAGGAAATAATTGTTTTTCCACGCCCTACGACAAGCATGCGTCAAACTTGGCACCGTTTCCGGGGAGGTAGTGCCGCAATATTTTTGTAAATTTTTGACATTTTTTTTCTTTAAAAAAACACAAAAAAATATTTTCATAATGAATTCAAATGATTATTATTCTACATAGAATGAAAATTAATCACAGGTGCAAGAACAAGACTACACTGATGAGGCCCTCCAACGAAGAGCTGATGCACTGATGATAATGTTCAAGCAGTTGGAAAGAGGCATAGCAACATGGATCTCACCGGAAGATTTGATGGCCATGGTCAATGAACTACAAGTTGACTTAAAAATATTCAAGGCCAAGAATGAACTACCACTGGTCTTCCCAAATTTCACTAAAAACATCCATGAAGTTGATGCCAAACATGAGGTGGAGGAGCCTGACTACCTACCTCCATCCATTGATGATCGACTCCCAGAGAACTTTCAATTGAAGAGGATATTAATCAGGGAGATGATACATTCTTAAATTCAAATTCTTTAAAATTTTCTGAAACTAATTTGACTATATCTCCCAAATCTATTAAATTTTCATATTCATCAAACTCATACTACACCTTGGAGGATGATGTGAAAAACACAGCACCTGTTGAGGAACTTCTGGAGCTCCCTGAAGTCATTTAATATCTACTAGAAGAGCCCGATCATGAAGAGATCCAAGTTGCTGAGCCTGAGGAAAACAGACAAGAGGCTGAAGCCTCCTTGAAGCCGACACTAGAAGACAAGATGGTTGCACAAGTAGCAACCAAAGAAGAAGAGGTTCCCTACTTCATCCTACCCCCAACATGCAAGTTGTACCAAATTGTGAAGGGAGTGGATATGTTGTACTCTATTAATGGAGTCCTCATCAACAAAAACAATGAAATTCAAGCTGGGAGGAGCCACATGTGGTGGTTCAAATCAAAGAAACCTCATCCACCATCAGATTGGGGATAATCAATTACAACTGCCCCTCTGGAGGCAGTCAAAACCCAGGTCCCACTTGGGGGATTAAACCAAGTTTTATCCTTTTATTCTCATCCTATTTCTATTTTCATTTATTTCAATAAATATCTTATATTTTCTTTTGTAGGGTTTCAGAGTACAACACTTTGGAGCTTAACTCAATGTTGCACTGCAAATAAGCTAGGTTGTACCTCTCCTTTATTCTTACTTGTTTGTTATGAATCAATCAAAAATCTTCTTATGTGTTCAATACATTTGAATTCACTGAGGACACTGTATAATTTAAGTGTGGGGGAGGGAACCTTTGTAGTATAGGATTTTTATTTGATGTTTGTTTTCAAAAATATAAAAAATAAAAAATTGTGTGTTTTCAAATTTTTGTGTGTTTATTTTTCAATTTTTGGTGTGTTTCTAAAACTTTTGAGCTGAAAATATTATCAATACCATTTTTGAAACCCATGTCAATGAGTGAACCAATCTATTTCATGAAACCGAGCATAAATGAATGCTGAAATGAATTTGTTTCATGTTCAATTTTTTTGGAAATTCATGAAAAGTACATTGATTTTTGAATCTCATGCCATATTTCACTATCTATATCTTTGAAATAACTTTACTATGAGGCTTCTGAACCATTTTTGTCATATTCTTTTCATTCACCTCATTTCTTGAGAGAACCAGACCATGCTTGCTTTAACCAGAATTTGATTTATTCCTTTCAAAACTTGAGGGTTGGGGTACGTGTGTTTTAAATGATTGGGGAATTTATTTTGTTTGAAGCCCCATTTTCAAAATAATCCTTTTCATTATGTCACACCTTTACATTTATCCTTCATTGTAGCCCCTAGTAGCCATGAATTGCCTGTTAGGTTAGCCACATTACAAGCCAATTTTCCCTATCATACCTACTCTTGAAGTAAAATTGCATGATCTAGTTGAACTTAAGTGTGGGGGAAGATGTCTTGTGGTGTACTACCTCATTTGGTTATACTTTGGGTGGAAAATAAATTGTGTAAGAGATGTGTCTGATGCTGAAAAATTATTCTGTTGAAAGTTGTGCCTTTTCTGGAGCTTTTATGACAAGAGAAGATGTGCCTTTCTGGAGATTCCAATGTAAAAAGAAAGTTGTGCCTATCTGGAGCTTTAAAAAAAATTATGTTTGAAAAGATTTAAATGTTTGCTTCTAAGCTGATTGAATGATGATGGAGACTATTTTCAACAACGGGGAAGTGAAGGAGACCATATTTGAGTGAAAACTAGAATCTTGCAATTTTGCTTCAATAAGAGCCAAGCCTTCCTTTTTCAGCCTCAGAACTTTTAACATCTAAATCCTACCAACCGGAAGCCACAGAACAACCCTGGAAAGTCCTCATGAGAAACACATGTCCTTGACTCACATCGGGTGGAGAAGTAGGAATTTATCAAACCTATGGTGACTCTTGTGTGAGTTTGGATGAGAAAAGCCTTGTTCAGCCTTTACATTCGTGAGATGACAGAAAATTCATGTGAGGTAGGTGTTTTGTATGCATGGGATAAGAAATGAATTGGAAATATATTAAAATCTTAAATGGAGAACTTGAAATAATAGTTTTTTATGAGGCATGATATCTTTTTTGTTTCTTGAAATTGATTTGATTGATCTCATTGATATGTGTTTTGGATTTGATTTGATTTGATTTTTACTTGTCCAGGAGTCCAAGTGCTAAGTGTGGGAGAATTGATAGAGAAAATATTTTAAATTAATTTATATTGAATATCATTGTTTTAAACCCACAAAATTGTTCCTCTAAGATGAATTGTTTCATTTTTTGATAATGGTGTTATTTTGAGCAGAATAGTAAAAGTTGGCCATTTTGGATTTTTAACAGTTTTAAATTATTTCGGTAGTTTGGCCATAACATTATCTAAACTGATCCAAATTGTAAAATTCTTTTATTTCTCGATTCTACACATCTGGGGATTCATTTAATATATTTTTACTAAAATCTGAATCTGCCATATGGAAGCTCAAAAGAAGCTCACAAGTTGGCTCAAGAAAACTGTTTTCAGTTCTGCCTAGTTTTGATGTGGGATCCATAACGCATCTACTGTGGGCCCAAAGATTGTGAAATTCGGTGGGTGGACGCGCAAGGAGTTTTGTATAATCTTTTATGAAGGACACACCGAGTGAATTGGCCTTTTATGGGGTCATTAAAGCACCCTAATCCAGAGGATTTCGTTTTGGAGAGTCTGACTGGACAGAATAAATGATCATAGTAAAACGGCCATAACTCTCGGAATACATGTCCAAATCCGCTGGAATTTTGAGGGGACACGTCCAAGGGAATTAGGAAGAACATTAAAGAAGGACTCAACGCGTGAAGATGTCATTTAATGGGGATAAAACGTGTCGACATTTGGGGGAATCATTCTGGCTATAAAAGGAGGAGAGCTCCACCCTCTCAAAGCATCCATTCTCCACCCCATTCCTTCTGGGACACCAAGAAGGAGAACTTTTCAGATTTCTATTTTATTTATTTTATTTTTCATAGTTTTTTAATGCCTTCTTCTTCCCCATTCAACTCGATTACCCTCACCATGGTGCGGTAAACTTTTGGATTGATTGGGGAAGGGTTGGTTTTCTACATTCTAATGCTTGAGTTCTTAGACGCAATTGAATAAATTTCTTTCTTCTTCAAAGTTGTTTTCAATTTCTTATAGGGGATTTTATTATCAAGTTCGATCTTTCTTGAATATTAATTCCGTTATTTATTTTTGCCTTGGTAAAATAATCAATATCTCCCTCCACTAATTTCTGGTTTATATACGATGGAAGAAACCAGGAATTAGTGGTCAAGTACTCGACGATCGTCAGTACGTGTAAAAGGTGTAGTGAATGTTCTTGATTGTTTGGGATAAATAAAACCCGATCCGGTATTGCCCATTTAAATTAAGGATATTCAATACAACTATTTTACACATGGAAGGAGAGTTGACCAAACCAAGATCTTGGTAAGGTTTTCTCTCACAATAATAATTTCACCAAGGAAGTGAGAGGAAACGATTGTGGAAACTCACTTTAATCAACTAAGAAGAAGAGGTTTGAAATAAATTAAACAAGGATAGCATTATAATTAGGAAATTGAACCCGACCTAATCACCCTTTTTAATTTCATAGTTTTTTTAATCATTTATATTTCGAATTTCCTTTCACAACATTTTTACCCCCGTTTTAAAGTGACAACCCGTTTTGTGTGCACTCCTCTTCAAGAGACATCTTAGGTCAACCACTTAACTACATTTTAACTTAGGAAATAATTGTTTTTCCATGCCCTACGACAGGCGTGCGTCAATATAAAACTAAAAATGTGAACTATACCAATAGAAATATACTAATAGTTTTTTAAAACCATTTATTTCAGTTCACCTATACCAACGATTGTAGAAAAATATTTATTAATACAGTTAATGAGAAGGCTATACCAATGGTTTTTTTAACTAGTGGTATAGGTGTAGGATATACCATTGGATTTTAAAAACTTTTCTTATAGGCCTTAAAATACATCCCAACCACTTCAGATCTCATCTTCATCTATCACTCCAACTTTGATTCCTCCCCAAGAGCATCATTTACCTTTTATTTTCCATCCCCAATGATCTAACCTCAGAGGGTGTTTTGATTACTTTCTACTAGATATTAAAATTAGAGATCTCAAAATCCACCATCTCATAAAAAACGTTAATTTTTTTCTAGTTATAAAACACTAACATAGATTATTTTATATGGGGATTATTATCGATTCATTGAATTAGTGTTATTTTTTAGTATATTTTTAATTTTATTTCATAATAAATATGATTATAAATGATTTATTTCAATTAATTTCATTAATCACTACTTCTAAATAATTATAATATAAAACTATTTTTTCATATATGTGGTTAATCAATAATTTATTATTTTAGTACATTTTTTATTTAGTGAATGTATTTGGGGGGTATAAAATTAACTAGTTCAATAAATAATTTTAACAACTTAAATTATTCATTACAAGTATTAAACATATTTATATTTAACGTATAATTTATTGCATGAATATATAGATATTTATTTTTTATAAATGGATAAATATGGATGGAAATCTTTTTACATGAACAAATTTATTAAATTATGTTAAATATGTGGTAAAAATATTTCTATAAATGAATATGTCCCTTATTTTTATATATCTAATGAGATGTGTTTATTATGTCTTATTCCATGTTTGGGTTGTTTTGAGTATGTGTTTGTTATGAACTATCCTATTTTAAATATATAATTAGTTTACTACTAATATAATATAGTTATTAACCAGCTAAAATAATTCCATTATTATTTTGTAACTTGGGAGGTTTAGACCACTATATGAACAATTGTTTTTGTTTGATATGCATTATTATACTGTATTTTATAATTCACATATGGATTAGCCTTTAAAATGTTCCATACATTTAATTTTTGTGGAATTATGTATAGAAATTACCTATTCATATAAATGATTTCAATATTAAGGTTTTACATACATTGTATTGTGTTGACTCCTGGGATTGAGATAAGATAGAAAGCACAAAGGCCTTATGTTTTTATTAACATTTTTATAGTACTTTTTTTTAATTGGGGGGAACCCTTACATAACACATGGTTCTAGAGGAACATGTCCTTAGTACATGACCCAGAAGGCCCCAAGGATCTGAAATTATAGAATAGTCCATCCCCCACACATTGACAAATTTTTTGATTAAGATTACAACCCTTGTATTAATTGCATAGATAGAAATTCCCAGTACATAGACACACGGTGCCTGGTACTAATGGTATAAGTCATACCCTCTAATGCATCAGATCTGGTAGACCGAAAAAGATGAGACCTATGCTTTGAAACCCCATGGGCCATCACCATATATGAGACCCTATTTTTACCAGAATTCAAATGTTGTTGGGCCATCGTGGGCGATGCATCCCACCAACATATCGAACATCATCACCCACCATAGACCACCACTCCCTTTGGTGACAAAAATATGAGGCTCATCGCCACCACCATCATATAATCTATCCTACTAACATTATTTGACTACCGTTTACCAGGCCACGTCCCGTCTCCCATAGCTAACCACCTTCCATTCAAACATCTGACACTGCCATACACCATGATGAGTGTCATGTCACCCTTAGTCAGAATGCCTAAATTAAAGACTACTAATACCACTCTTGTATCCCATAGTGACCTCCTGGATACAATGGGGGAATTAATTAATCTACCCCAATTATTGGGTTGCCACCAATATTTGATTCTCGTCTTCATGAAGTATTTCAGGGTGCCTTTTCTACTAGGTTGGACCCCATATACATAGGATTGATATATTAGGTTTAGGATATGGGTTATAAATATGTAGTGTTATTTATTTCTAAATGGACTTTTCACTTCTAAAATTTATGTTTTCATGAAAATATATATTTATTTATAAACATGTATTCATGTATGATAAATTCATTATTTATGTTGAAAAATTAAGAGTGATTTAAAATGGATTTTATTTATATATTTTTTCAATTGTTTCCAATTTGTTTGAAATAAAAATAAAATGTATCATTTACTATAATATAATTTGGATTTTACTTCAATATTATTTCAATGCTTTTATGAAATGATATATAATTTTTTTTAATAGAACGAATAGAAGATGTATGTATGATACTAATCATTAATTAATTGATTTTCGAAGCACGTGGGAGTGGGTTTTAGATATTTTTCACTTAAAAATATTAATGAGAGGAGGATTAGAAAGTTGCATTGTTATAATTGTGTTGGAAGATATTAGGAATTTCATGATTAAGTTACGTACCTTATATTTAATGTTTATTTTCAAATAAACTATTATGATTAGTATCACAATAATAAGAAAAGAGAGTCTCAAAATTTTTATGATCTAAATGAGAGTTTAGGATTAGATAATTTATTATCTGAATAGTTTCTATTTATTCATAATTATTAGAAAGAATTAATTAAAACATAGAAAGATAATGATATGTGAAGACATGATGTATGTAATTAAAATGATGATGTTTCAAGGGTGAAAAATTGATGGATGCAACCATGAATCCTATATATATTCAATGTGGTAAAAGAATATAGATAATTTATTTAATATGATTGCTTCATAGGAAAACATGTATGGAATTTATAATACTACAATCAATTGTATTCTTACATTTTATATGGAAATAATTCTAGATAATACAAATATTACTTCATACAATTACATTTTGTGGAATTCATTTATCAAACATGGATTTTATAAAAACAAAATTGATGTTTCATGAAATGTTTCATCTTATTCTTCGGGGAAATGGCTATTCAAACTAGTAGATTAAAATGTTTTGAATCCCTATAGAATCTAAATGCTATAGGAACACCATATTTGGTTCCACATAAAGTACTTTAGTACTTTCCATTGATTTCCAGACTCCAAAATAATTTCATTTCTTATGAAATATAAATAAATATGATATGGAATAAGACAAATAGAAATAAATATAATATTGATTATTTTCATCCTATAGATGGATTAGCATGGAAAATTTTGATTCTTGATATCTTGAATTTGAAATCATGGTGTGTAATGTGAGGATGGGTTTACCATGTGATGATTTTAATCTATTTATTAGGATTATTACTTTGTACAAGTAATGGATAATGATCTAACACATTTCTACCCTTACTTAATAAATAAATATAAAAAACCATTAACATTCTTGAGTATACTCATATATGGAAATATAGATCTATAAAATTATATAGATGTATAATTGAATCCATTATTAATACATTTGAATTTTCTTTGGAATGTGGGTGTGAGAAAATATGATTCTTGTTGATAAGAAATATTTCATATGCACATTGTGATCATGTGAATGATAAATAATTTTACTATATATGAAATGATATCTGGCTAGATATTGAAGGAGAAAATTCATTATCCTCTCTATAATCAGAAACATTTATCTATAATAAATAAATATCATCATATTTCAGTTTTATAGGACATTTATGATTTTCCAAATGTGATAATTTACATAGAAATAATCTTAGAATGTTTGACAATACCATTGAGACCAAAGAGACAAATCGGTGACTGTTTGGAACTCAGGTTCTTAATGAAATTGAAGATTATAATTTTTCATTTCCTAAGGAAAAATTAAATGTAGAAAAAGGAATAATTTTTTCACTAAATCCAAATACAATTAGAAGAAACAAATTACCCACTTTGAGTGGAATTATTGGCATGAAATTCTTTTACATTATTGTTTAGATTTAATTCAAAATAAAAAATATATATGGAATCTTTCCTACAATTATTAAAAATTCTAAGAATGAGAAAAAAAATATGACATATGATCTCAGAGTAACTTGGTAGATCGGGTTATCAGACCCTAATTTAATCTTTTATGAATCAGTTAAACAAATATAATTCTTATTCAAGTTCTTATGTGATAAAAACTTCAGAAGAAGAATTAGTTTTTGAGAATTTATAGTGACTATCAAGGTTCTTGATGGTTATTTAACCAACATGTCAAAACGACTCAAATAGAATATTTTTGAGGATAAAATCCTCTAGGACTCATGGTGACCTCATTCTTATTCATGAGTTGATTCCAATAAAAATATTTTGTCTACTATCTAATAATATAATGGTGGTAATGATTCAATTGTAAACCTTTTATATATAATACTATACTCAAAAATTTTCCAAGTATTTATTGTAAAAAATATAGAAAAATAAACCATTAATTTAGTCTGAGTTAAATAAAATAATTCCTCCACTATTTTTGACATGAATTTTGTATTTGACTATCCAACTTCTAAGAGAAATAATTCTCAGAGGATAAGTTTTTTTTCATTGGATTTATCCTATTGAGATAAATATATACACATTGAAGCCTTACATCTAGAATTGGAAACATCCTAAAACTTATATTGTCAATGGTCACTATGATCAAGAATTTATTTATTTTTGTAAATTTTATTTGTCTTATGTCAACATGATACATAATTTTCTAATCAGAAATGAATCATATTATTGATTTGCTGATAAAATACTAATATTGGATAATTATTGTCATGGTCGATCAACCTTGATGAAATGAAAGTGGTTTGATTCAATGATGTGACATGGAACATCCATTAATGACTATGGATTTAGATTTATTGACATAACCCACATTCTTTCTATTGATGATCCACACATTTTTGAATCATTTGGAAAATAAGTTTTTTATGTTCAACATCATTAAGGATGAAATTAACATCATTATTGAAGTAATCTAAAGACACTTTTTAATTGTGGTGGGGATTAAATTATTAACATAACATCCCCCATTAGTCTTCACCAATTTATTACTTTTGATGACTCAAATAGTAAAATTTCTAGAGTTTATTACAAACCTAATGTTTTGATGGATAATATATATAATCATACATATGTGTTCTCAATTATTTTGGTTTAGCTTAACAGGGGTCTTTTTCAGGTTGGTACTATTAAAATGTATTTAATGTTGGTTTCAAATATTTTATATCCAAATTTAAATTCATGTGAAATTTTAATATAAAGTCGATGTAGTACTTTTGTGTTCAACGTTGTAATATTTAATTAAATTGTATTAGAATAATCACAAAATATATAGTATTGTTTTATATATTTTTCAAAAATCTAGAAAAAGGGTTTATCCTTACATAATAGGGATATGTATATGTAACAATGGGATTACCCTTATGTATCTGATATTCGTAAGTGTAACCATGGAATTAACAATATGTTCAATGGTCTATATATGGGTTTTTATGGCCATACCCTTACATAGTAAAGATGTGTAAGGGTAATACAGGAATTACCCTTACGTAAAGTGCTCTATGGAAGGGTTATGTGTAAGGGTAAAAACATAGTTACCGTTATGTATAATAGTCAATGTAATGGTAAAAAGGTTCTCACCCTTATGAAGCTTTGATGAGTCAGGGTAACTGTAAAATTACCCATACATAGAGTGGTCAATGTATGGATCAGGCATAAGTGTAACCACGTCAATACACTTACACAGAGTGGTCTATATAAATTTCATCAAAACATAGAATTATGTATAAATAAGGTCTCAATAATGGTATGTAGTTAAATACCATTACATAATGGATTTCAAACAAACTATGTTAGTGTAGAAGGCTTTAACCTTGCACTGGAAAACCCATATGTGTAAGGGCAATCTGAAGTGTTTTAAAATTATTGAAGAATGTTTTGAAAATTTTAAATGATCTAAATAGTTTATAAAATGTTTATAATTCATTAGAAAATTTATTTTCAGATATCCAAATTTATAGAAGGTTTAAAAATTAATTAATTATAAATTGTTAAAAATTAATTAAATGTTTATAAAACATTTTATTCCAAAATACTAAATGTTATTATTTATAACACCATTTAAAAAATTATATCGCTTGAATTATGGTCTATAAATATATGGGTTAATTTATAAATTAAAAGTGATAATTTATAAATAGTTATTAAATATTAAATAATACCAAAATAAAAAATGTTTGTATTTAAATTATGAATTAGTAATAATAAATAAATTTTAATTATTCATATAAAATGGACCTCATATTGATATTATTTTAGATAGATCAATTTTTTTGACGAGTGATATGATGAAGGTTTAAATAATGATTAAATATGTGATATTATATAATTTAAAATGTTTACATAATAGTTATTGAATTATAAAATTTTTGTAGTTTATAAAAAATCATATACTAAAAATTATAAATCTATATGAGGAGAAAAATGAAGGATTTCATACTGGGATTTATATAAAAAAATTATTCAAAATTATATAATTTTTATAATATTAAAGATAAAAATATATATAATGATTATGTTATGTTTCTAAAAATCTGTTATTTTTCTTGAAAATTGGATTCCCTTAACATACTCATCTCACCTCTTCTTTCTTGTTAGGATTACGCACTAGTTTTTAATTTCAAATCAAAGTCATTTTAAGTTTTAAATATAGGAAGGGAAAAAATTGATGAAATATGAGGGTAGATAATTTCTAATTATAATATTTGTTTGAGAGAATTGGACATTCCTATTTTGGTGCAAGTTGTGAGTATATTATTTCAAATATATATATCAAAAAATTTAAATTTCATGTAACTAATATTTTTAAAGTTTTAATGAGGAAAAATAACCAAAGTGGAAATTATTCTCTTACTTTACTTATGGAAGTGTTTCTCAGCCTGATGATTCTAGGAGTTAGTACAAGAGTTACTCTCACCACTCATAATATCTATTCACACCTAGAACCTTTGCTAGATATAAAATTTAGGAAAATGTCAAATCATACAGTTCTATTAGAGGAACCCATGATATTTCGACCACTAATAATGATTCCACCATTTACATATAATCCTATTATATCTTTTTTATATCTTATAATAGATCCATATTTCCTTAAATGTAATCATTTTCAATAGACTGTTATGCCAGCTCCATACCCTACTCATTTGTTTTCTTTGGGATTTTATAAACATGATACATTAAATTCTTCTCTGATGCATTCTGAACATCAAGATCATAATAATCAACATGAGAAGGCATTGGAAAACAATATATTACAATGGTTAGGAATACTTAGCCTGGGGATTAAATAGTACCCACTAATCATCCAAGATAAGGTCAATTTATAGATCCCTATTAAAAATTAGCATAATTTATTTTCATTATAATATGTATTAATTGAATATTTTTCTATTATTCTATCATAGTTAGATCTTATACTCTAAGGTGCTATAAGAATACATGAATTCTTGAACTATGGAACCACCACACATTGTGATGGTTGATTACAATGAGGATAAAAAAAATATTTATAAAAAGGGTGAATGATTTATCATTGGTAGAGTTGGAATATATTAAGAAGTTATTCCTATCCTGGATGAGTGTTTAGAAACATTGTATTGGGGAATGATTTCTTATTGGAACAATACTAAGTTTAATGTATTTATCAAATATATGTGTTTTGATTGTAAATGATGATGATTTCAATTAATAGTATGTTTTTGAATTATAGAATAATATTTTAAAATAATCACCAAAAAATAAATGAAACAAAAGATTTTATGACTATCTCTACACCATGGGGAATTCTAAGTTGTTGGAACATGAGACGAATGTGGAATTTTTTATTAATAATTGGATTTAATTAGGTACCAATTGAAATTAATAATAGCTCATAACTAAATTCCAAAGTTCTTATTTCATGTTATGATAAAAATATTGTTTTGATCATTTTCTAGAAATTAGGATCCCATTCTGATTTTAGTTACATATTTTTAACACATAATTTCTACTATCTATATAAAGTTTAATAGATTTGGATTTTGAAGATATGATTATTTTATATGTTTAGTAAAGTTAATATGATGATTATTTATGTTATGTATGTGTAAAAAGAAACTTATACAACTTTTGTAAGGGTAAAAATAAACATAAGTGTAAAAAAATTATGGTAAAGGTAAAATAATTTTTTTAATGGTAAACAATAGTTAGTAATGGTTAAAACATCCTCGAGTAAGAATAAAATAATGTAATGTAAGGGTAAAGTAAAGTTATGTAAGGGTAAAACAATGTTATATAAGAGTAAAAAGAAACATCTACAGTTTATGTAATCGTAAACTATTGTTATTTAAGGATTACACAAAGTTATTTTATAGTAAAATAAATTTAACCAAGGGTAAAAAAGGTTTAGTAAGGGTAAACTAAACTTAAGATAGTGTAAATTAAAGTTATGTAAGTGTAATAAAAGCTAAGTTAGGGTAATATAATGTTAATAATGGTTAATCTAAAGTTAAATAAGGTTAAAATATTCTTAATTATTGGTAAAAAAAATGGTATTTAGGGGTAAAATAAGGCTATATAAGGTTATGCTAAATTTTACAAATGGTAAATATATGTTATGTAAGGGTAAACAGAACCATGAAAGATTAATTATGGGTAAACTATAGTTATTTAATGGTAATAAAAAGTTATATAAGATTAAAAAATTATGTAATGGTAATATAAAGTTAAGTAATAGAAAAGTAATGTTAAATAAGTATAATATAAATTACATTTACATAAAATTATTATATAAATTGTTATAAATATAAACTATATTGACATGAAAACTATAAAATTCTATAACGTGTCAATATTTTAAATTAATATTAACATATAAACATGGAAATTTATTCATTTAATATGAACATAATTACTTATAAACTTTGAAACATAAATAATTCCTTGATAATATAATGAATGAAATTATAGATAAAATTTATTATCTATACCTTCTAAATACAAATTGAACAGAGAAAAAACATTGAACAAAAGGGGAACAATATTACCCGAACTTACATGAACCAATTGAATATAAATAATATTAAATAGAACTATACTAAATATAATCAAGCCTTAAATAAACTAAATTTTAACAATATGTATGAAATAAATACAAATCATATGATGTATTGAATGAAACTACAATCGAAAAATGAATAAAAAAATGGAGATGACTATAATTGAAAAAAACCAATAAAATAATCCAGATAAAATTAACCTGGATATAACTTTATAAAACTTAACTAAACCCAATAAACCTAAAATAATTATAATTATTAAGTTTAATTTTTAACTAAACCAAAAAATAATGAATTGGATCTATAAGTGTTGAATAAACATAAAAAAATATTACTCAAGATAAATCCATCCAAATGTAATTGAACTAATACAAAATGATATTGACCTCATATAACAACAAGTAAACTAATTAGAAAATAGATTCACTAAAATAATACAAATTTTTTCATTCAGGGTCTAATAAAATACATTTCTATGAAGTTTAATTCAGTTGGTTTTAGTTATTTACCTAGATATTTTTTTTCATAATACCCAATAATATATTTCTATTTTAAAATATAGCATATTTTTGACCATGTGTTTTCCTCATGAAGAGGTTGAAAACTAAGTTATAAAATTGTCACATTGTCAATTTGATTTTTGTTAAATATAGTGTTAAAATTTTGAATATTTGGATTCATAAAATGTCAATAAAACTAAAAAATAAACTTTAAATAGAAGTCAGAAGTTATAATTTATAGATTGGAATAAATAAAAAATGATGAGATACTATAATTGAGATAATAGAAATTGAAGGTCCTTGATCCTTAGAAACTCCCTTCATCCTAGGATAATTGAGTGATCAATTTATAATTCTCAATGATCACTAAATGACACCAAAGTGAACACCTAGATTTCAAATAAACCATATAAAAAATGAAAATATGGGTGTCTATCCCCTTGTGAAAGTGATTTAATTTCAAAAATACCACTAAGGAATCAAAACTAATTGATCTTTTTATAATCAATGGAGAAACCTCATCCAATGATGTTTAAACTATAATACAATTATTTTAAAGTAGAAATTTGGTAAAAAATAAATAATTAAATTGTTGAAATTGAATTCAAGAGATAAAATAGAACTCCTTCAATTATGAAAATACTTACCACAAAAATACAACAAGAATACATTTTTGTATCAATCTCAAATGGGAAGAATCATTGGAACACCATTTCCATGTCCACATAGAGTTATACCCTAAATTACTTGATTAATTATCATAAAATAATCTCCCCTCTTGCATGATTATATTGTAATTCCATGTTCTCCCTATCAGAACATCATTTTAAATGAATGTAGAGCCTTAAATTTAAAAGTAAATGGTTTTGCAGATTTCCCTAAGAAATATATCCTCTGAAATTTTTATATTTTTTGGCCTAATAAACCAATGCAATTTGATATGGTGTCTTATTAAGGGTTTTTACTAAATGGTTTTTATTTCCCTCTTCTATATTTTGATAAATATTTAAATGCATATGAAATTTTATCTAATAATCAAGGATGTGAAATTTTTATGCCCGGAGTTTCTCTACATCTTCCACCAATTTTTCAAATTAACTACATGCTTTATTGGGTGAATTTATAAATGATATTTATTTAAATTTTATATATTAGAGTCCTATATATTATATAATTGAAATTACTTCATTTGGCCACTTCTAGGATAATATATGGCCCCTTTAATGAATGACTATTAATTCTATCTAAAAAAAGGTTTTCAATTTGGGTGATTTTTTTTTCCTCAAAATGGTCGATTCGGTACTTTAACAAGTTGGAGGAAATGTATCCCATTATACGAGATTCACTAAAAACAATTTAGATAACTGGATTAGTACTAAAAAGGTTATGAAGAAAATAAAAAATTGATAAAAACATTTAAATTTCTAGAATTGGGATAATTTCAAAATTTAGATGAAAACTCTTCAAAATGCCAAAAATGGTGCAGTTTCATATAAATGGAAAATTTTGTGGGTTTAAAATCATTTAAATTTATATAAAAATTATATAAAATATCATATCTATTAATTATTTTCCAATTAAATATTTGTTATAATTTGATAATTTATTTGAAAAAAAAATATTATCGAATAATGTTTTTATACATTTAATTTTATTACATAAGGTGGAATTGAACATTGTAGGATATGTGCCTTCAGAAAAATTATTTTTCTCGATCAGAACGAATAATGTTGAAAGTGATGTAAATGTATAGAATCTATGTATGTTTATATTTTTTACTTCTTGGATTTAATATTCTAATATCTATTTTGTAACTTAGTAGTTCATTTATTTTTTAAATAGGGCAGCTTTGAGTCCCATGATGAAAAAATAACTGAGAACATTGTTTCAAATCATCATTTTCACCAAATATTAGGATATGATCACTGTGATAGAGTACAACATCAACCAAGGAAGATTATTTTACACACTAGATATTATACCACTTCAGGAACCTCAAATAGTTATAGTAGCACTGGGTCAGAAATGGTCATTCATAGGAAACAATGGCCCATGGAGATGCAGGAGAGGATAAACAATTGACAGGAATGAGTTTGAATAATTCCAAATGTCTAATAAGAAATTTATTAATGTAGTGATATCATTATTTATATCATTTTCACCAAATACTGATACAGTATTTATTAAATGCATTTTGACAATGTGTTCATTATCTGCTTTGTCGGGTGATGGTGGTGAAGGTCCTAACGGTCTTCGAGACAATGAATTTCATGTAGATGGTGATGAATATGGTGGTGTAGATGGACATTTTATGGTGTTAAGATGATTACGATAGTGATAAGGATAAATATAATGATTATGGGGGTGGAGAGTATGTTGTTGATGATAGTGATGATAATAGTTTCCATGAGAGAGAGATTGATCCTATATATTTTAGATTAATACTTATAAAACATCATGTTTTATAACTGTACGTGATTTCAAACATGTGACATTATTTTTTTTCAGCCATCATCTATTTAAATGTAAAATATACAATATATGTGTGGTTTTAAATGTTTATTGAGACTGGTTCCATAAATTAATTTGTTTCATTATTTTTCTATGTTGGTTTCTGGTTGTCTGGGGTATTGTTTCCAGTTTTTGGGGTATGTGATTGAAACACCCCAAGATTTTCTAAAAATAAATATAAATGCATGGAAATTTGTTTTAATTATATACTTTTAATTATCCTTTAAAACATGACTTCTCTACTTCTATGTTCTGAATTTCAAGAAACCGCCATCTACAATTGTGTTCAGTATGTTATTTGGAGTTTATTGGAACCAACCTGTTTTTTTGGTGAATAGTAACATACTCTTATGAATAGTAATATTAATAGTGATATGAGGCTAATGAATATTAAATTTTATTATTATTTTATTTTATTAAGGCTTTAAGATAATAGCATTTGGGTTAATTTTTCATTGTGATATAGAAGTAGTTACAGAATTAGAATTGTTAATTTTTGAATTAAGTATGCTTTTATTGAAAAATTAAATTAATAATATGTAAATACCCATAAAATTAAAGGGAACTTTTTTCTTAATTTTCTATGGAATTTTACAAGAACGCAGTTTCTGACGGCACCTCATTCTGAGGCCCGGTGTGCCCGGAATCATTTTCTGAAGTTTGGCTCGGGTACGTTCAGGGAACGAACGAGCGGGTTTTTCTAACTTTTGAACCGGTGCCCGAAATCGAATTCTGAGGGCACCGATGGAACCACAACACCAGTATTTGATTAGAAACGCCTTTTCTGAAGTTTCGTTTACTCGAGTGTGGTTTTTAATTTTGGGGTTAAGTTAATAAATAAAATAAAAGAGGTGCGACACTTTATTTTATTTCACTAAAAGCCACTTAAAGCCACTTAAGTCAGGTTAAGAGGATAAGGTGGGACCCACAATATCCTACCCACTTGGTAGGATATTTGTGAGGTGGGGCCTGCACGAGCCCCACCGTTTCTTTCCCTCTAAGTAACGCACACGCGAAAACATCTTTTAAAATGAAAGTCAACCGATGCATTTTCTTAAATTCAAAATGCCCCTATTAATTGGGCAGTTAAGTCATTACCATTAATTCATCAAATTAAAGGTTTTTTTCTTAACTTTGAATTTTATTTTTGTTGGCATGAGAATAAAATAAGACCAATTCTTCTTTCTCTTGAGGATTTCTTGTTGAGAGGATTGGCAGAAGCTCTCAAGCTTGAAGATCTTCATCCTCCTTCGTGAAGAACGCGAAGAACGTGAAGAACTCCGACCTCTGATGAAGGGTGATGAAGAACACCGAACCCTCGGAGATCAACGACATGACCTTGTGTACCGCGACATCGACGATTCTCCTTCTGTGACGCTTCTTCCGCAATGTTCCTTCCCTGCGACAATCTTCGATCAACAATCGATTAAGGTAGGGGATTGTGGTTCTTCTAATTCGTTGTGAATTGTATCCTTGACATGGTTTCTTATGGTTCATCTTAAAATCTGTGTGATTTTAATCCTCAGAGTTTTCCTTCGCAATGCAGTGTACCACGACGATAGCGGAACCCCCCTTCTGTGACACGACAATCCTCTTCTTTCAGTGACGGACATTTTCGCAACGAACTCACGTTCGACGACAACATTGAGGTAGGGGTTTTTTGTTCCTTTTTAATCTATGTGATTATATCTGCGGTTTGTTTAAATGATTTTTGTGAGACTTTTAAAACCGCTAACGCAGTGGGTGCGGACCAATGGACAAGTCCGAACCCACCGCCCTTTTGTTTTTGACGTGTGGATTGACGGGCGATGACAAACGGGGCCGCAAGGGAAATTTGAAGGCTTTGAAGCGAAGGTCGGGTCCCGAGAGGACCACTGGAGAAGACGGAACACAAAACGGACCACCGGAGCACGTCCGGTGGTCTGCAGAAAACTCCACCGGCATGCCTCGCCGGCATGGCGGCACCCGGCGCGCCGCCAGGAAGACCCGCCGCGGCTGAAGCCGCGACAGCGAGCACCGGTCCCGCGGCCGTGAAGGACCGCGGGGGAGGGACGCGGCTTCACACCACATCCTGTGTCACGGAGCGGCCCCCACGCGGGGTCCGCGGCTCCTACGGCGCGACCGCTCGGCCGGCGCCGAGCCGCCAGGCCGGGCCGGGGCGCCCGGGCCGGGCCGGGCTGCGCCCAGCCGGGTCGGACCCGGACGCGGAGCGGGAACGCTCATAACTTGAGCTCCGGATGTCCGATTGACGTGCTGTCGACTTTGATGGAATCCTCTAAGTGAGACGGATCATTTGTATTACTCTACCTGAGGTTTGGACACAGATGGAGTACGGTCGGGTTGGTTTTGACTTAAAAACCAACCGGGCCCTTGGGACGAAAAAGCCAATAACTCTCAGACCGGGCGTCCGATTGACGCGTCGTCTGTGACGTTGAGTTCCTGTTGACGATGCGGAACTTTTGGATACATCAACTATGAACTATGTGTCAGTTGATGTATCAGCCTCTCAGCTCGTGGAGCGTACCCTCCCGAATGAGCTTGCTGTGTGCGGGAACCCTAGAGCTGGCTGCGACTGCGACGATGATGGAAACAGTACGGGAATCCTCCATGGATTCGGCAGTGACCACTACGGTACATCTTGGGATACATCAAATCCGGGTTACATGTCATTTGATGTATCTACCTCTTAGCTCGTGGAGTGGACCCTCCCGGAATGAGCATGATGTGTGTGGAAACCCTAGAGCCGGTTGAGACTTGATGACTACTGATCGAACGACTCGGTGTGTTATGGATAGTCCAATGGGGAGCACTTGGTTGTAGCGGCAGACCCACGACAGAGGAGTGCTTCGTTGTAGCGGTAGACCTGCGGTACTCAATAGAAGGAGTACCTCTGGAGGCTATGAGGAGGAGCGTTTGGTTGTAGCGGCAGACCCACGAGGGAGGAGCACTTGGTTGTAGCGGAACGGGGGAGCGCTTGGTTGTAGCGGCAGACCCACGATGGAGGAGCGCTTAGTTGTAGCGGCACGGAGGAGCGCTTGGTTGTAGCGGCAGACCCATGGCAGAGGAGTGCTTGGTTGTAGCAACAGACCCGTAGTACTCAACAAAAGGAGTACCACTAGAGGATATGAGGGGGAGCGCTAGGTTGTAGTGGCAGACCCATGGTGGGAAGCGCTTGGTTGTGGCAGCAGGCCCACAGTACTCGATAGGTGGAGTACTACAACAGTCCAAGGTAAGAGGGAAGGGCTTGGTTGTAGCGGCATGACCATTGTACTTGATAGAGAAGGAGTTTCCAAATAGCTATGTTTTCAACTTCATGATCGATCCTGTGTGGGTAATTGTGGGGGTTAGTACCTATCGATCCTTTGTGGGTCTGACGGCTTAAATGAATCAGTAGATATATCTGATCATCTCTATCGTCTTGCAAAGTAGTATACCTGTGTGAGCTAATTTTTGTTTTTCTTTCCTTTGTGGATTGTGTTGTACTATCCTGTGTGGATTTACGTTTTGCTTTCCTGTGTGGTCTGGGTTGTACTTGGGCCCGGATGTTGGCGCCGAATGATAATTGATGACTTAGGTATATGTATGGGCATATACCTAAGTAGTGTCGGATGTTACTTCGTGATTGCATATTTCCTTTGTGGATTATCCTTTGTGGATTCTGGGAGACCTTCGGGGGTCTCGGGGTCCCTATTGAGTAGCTTATACTCAACCCTGCACGGACTATGCCCGCACTAAGTTGTGTTGGTTGCAGACGACGGACAGCACTGATCGTGGTTGAGGCTTGCGGAGCAGGACGGTACCTAGAGGTGGACCACTGGGCGGGACGTACTCGGAGCGAACGGTTGGACCCTAGGAGTTGTGGAGGCTATCTATACTCACCCTTCAGGTGGGACTTCCAGAGGGCAGATCAACGTTGCGGATTTAGTTTCAGTTTCAGTTTTCCCTTTCCAGTTGTACTTTACTTCAGTTTGGGTTTGTATTCTGACCCATTTACTTTTCCGCACTTACTGTTGTACTCAGTTTTTACTTAGTGTTTATTTCTACTGTTTGCTTGCTATGTGGTGTTTTTTTACTTTACAAAGGCAATTCCTTCCCTGTTTACCGGGATTTACGCCTTGGTGCTAGTCGCCAGCCCCTGGCCTATGGAAGGCGGGCTTGGGGTAGTCATGGCACGGGCCCCGAGGACGGGTTGTGACAAATTGGTATCAGAGGAGTTCGGTTCTACCGCAGAACTTTGGACTCTGATCTTTATTCTATGTGAAGAAATAGTGTTAAGCGTATTGGGTGTGGTTATCAGTCCAGGGATTCTAGTGTTGGTGCGGCGGCCGACGTATCCGTACACCAGGACCCTAACTTCTGATTTCCGACTTAATGCATGAAAACATTGATTGCATCTGTGTTTCAAGTTTTCTTTGTGATTACTTTATGTCAGCTCACCAGGTATACTGTTTGACCATGGCGCACTTGTTTCTTTTCAGGATGGCCCTACGACGGTAGCCATCTAGGGTTCCGAGAGTTGTATGTGACGATAGCCCACCGAGCGAAGAGGCCTCGGTACAGGGCCCTTTGACAGCAGAGGCACCGGCGGTACCACTACCCGCCGAGCCACCGATGCTTCCAGCCCCAGCCACTGACGATGCACGTCGCCTTAGTGCACTGCACGAGTTTCAGCGCCAGCGACTACTCAGATTCTGCAGGGAGACGGACCCCCAGACAGCCAAGGACTGACTGGAGGCAGTCGTACGATTTTTCAGGTTAGTGAGGACACCAGCAGACCTCATGGTGATCCTCGCAGCAAGCCTACTGCACGCAGCAGCGGGGAGATGGTGGAGCTTGATGCTCCAGGTGCATGATGAGGCATCTCTCCTCTAGATGGAATTTGAGAGCCTCTTCCACTCAGAGTTAGTCCCATCCACCCTCCGTGCAGTGCACATCCAGGTGCTACTACAGCTTCGGTAGGGCAGCATGACAGTAGCCCAGTACGCGGTGAGGTTTATAGATCTCTCGCTCTATTCGACAGAAATGGTGTGGGACCCATTCTTCAAGGCCCAATACTTCGAGCAGGGGCTCAGGCGAGAGATCAGAGCTTCAGTTGTATATCACAACATTCTGACATAGACAGGGGTGTTGGAGCGAGCCCTCTTAGTTGAGAGTTTCCTTGCTGAGCAGTCTCCAGCAGCAGGACCCACCTCTAGCCGTCATGTGGCAGAGTCTTCTGCAGTGGGTAGTAGACAGATGATGCAGGGTTCTAAGAGGACTAGACATATAGGTGGTCAAATTCATGACACAGGATCGTTTGTGCGAGGCACCCGGGGTGGACAACGACTTACCATGAGCGGACAGTGTTACACCTGCGGCGGGGTTGGTCACATGGCTCGTGACTGTCCGGCCCACCATACGGATGACCAGTAGATGAATGAGGGACCTCCCAGGCTGAGGCAGAGGTTCGATCTAGGCAGACCACGTGGAGCAGGAGACCGTGGTAGGAGAGCTGGCCGTGCAGCTAGAGGTGGACGATGCTTCGAGGTGTTGCCACCACCACCACCAGGAGGTCCACCCCGACCGTAGGGAACTGGTGGACATGGGAGAGCTCATCTTCAGGTAGCTGAGGCTTACGATCATGGAGCACCGGGAGCAGACGGACAGGAGCGGGACTAGCTCTAGACCTGGAGACTTTTGTTTATGCTTCTTCTAGATTTGTTGATGTTTATTTGTAGATGATTTGTGTCTTTGTACTTTGAGATGCAGTAATAAAAGACATATTTCTTTTGGAGTTTACCTTCATGTCCTCTCTTTATGTTGTTAATAAGAGGTTCCGGTTTAAAAACCATTGACTTGACCCTCACTTTGAGATACCTACTAGAGGAGACCCAGTGACCACACACCGATGCCGAAAGTGTGACTCAACCCTTGGAGGTGAGAGTAACGGTTGGATCTCTTGGTAGTAGCGTCGAGGCCTTACGACATCATCCTTGTTATGGGTTAGTATCATCCATGACGGAATTGACTGTATTAGGCAAAGAATGTGGTTTATCCAGAGGATGAGACCGGATTTCTCTTATCGGCAAAGAATAAGTCTCAGCAGCTCTTGTAGAACTAGATGGGTCCATGTCATCCAAGAGCAGATGAGGACAGCTTAGAGCCGGCAAAAGTCTTGTGCCGACAGGAGGAAGAGACCACTAGAGTTCGAGGATGGCGACCACGTTTCCCTATGGGTCACACCTCGACGTGAGTTACGGGGATGTGGACGAGGCGACAAGTTATCACCGAGGTTCAACGGATCTTTCTAGGTCCTCAGAAGGGTAGGCGAGGTGGTTTAACGCTTGACCCACCCACCTCAGTTGCACCAGGTGCATGACAACTTCCATGTATCTCAACTGGGGAGATACGAGCTCGACCCTTCGCAGTTCATCGACCATGAGGAGCTGGACTTGGGCGATGGGGTGACCCTCGTGGAGGTTCCAGTGGGGATCGAGGAACGATTGGAGCGGAAGTTCCACTGGCAGTACGAGAACCTCCAGGTAAGTTCATGGGAGCAGAAGGCTCATATGCGTGCTCAGTACCGCTTTTGTTTCCCTGTTTTTGATGTATCTTTATGGTGATGTAAAGACCTGAGGTTGGAGTGATTTAAAGACCCGTAAAATTCAAGGGAAATTTTTTCTTAATTTTATTTGGAAGTTTTCAAGAACGCAGTTTTTTATGGAACCTTATTCTGAGGCCTGGTGTGTCCGGAATCATTTTCTGAAGTTTGGCTCGGGTACGTTCAGTGAATGAACGAGCGGATTTTTCTAACTTTTGAACCGGTGCCCGGAATCAAATTCTGAGGGCACTGATGGAACCACAACACCGGTAATTGATCAGAAATGCCTTTTCCGAAGTTGCGTTTGCTCGGGTGTGGTTTTTAATTTTGGGGTTAAGTTAAGAAATAAAATAAAAGAGGTGGGACACTTTATTTTATTTCACTAAAAGCCACTTAAAGACACTTAAGCCAGGTTAAGCGGATAAGGTGGGAGCCACAATATCCTAACCACTAGGTAGGATATTTGTGAGGTGGGGCCCGCATGATCCCCACCGTTTCATTCCCTCTAAGTAACGCACCCGTGAAAACCTCTTTTAAAATGAAAGTCAACTGATGCGTTTTCTTAAATTCTAAACGCCCCTATTAATTGGGCAGTTATGTCATTACCATTAATTCATCAAATTAATGGTTCGTTTCTTAACTTTGAATTTTCTTTTTATTGGCATGAGAATAAAATAAGACCAATTCTTCTTTCTCTTGAGGATTTCTTGTTGAGAGGATTGGGAGAAGCTCTCAATCTTGAAGATCTTCATCCTCCTTCGTGAATAACGTGAATAACGCGAAGAACGCTGGCCTCCGACGAAGGGCGATGAAGAACGCCGAACCCTCAGAGATCGACGACGCGACACTGTGTACCGCGACTCCGACGATTCTCCTTCCGCGACGCTTATTCCGCAACGTTCCTTCCCCGCGACAATCTTCGATCAACAACTGATTGAGGTAGGGGATTGCGGTTCTTCTAATTCTTTGTGAATTATATCCTCGACATGGTTTCTTATGGTGCATCTTAAAATCTTTGTGATTTTAATCCTCGGAGTTTGTCTATGCAATGCAGTGTACCACGACGACAGCGGCACCCCCCTTTTGCAACACGACGATCCTCTTCTTTTCGTGATGGACATTTCCGTAATGAACTCATGTTCGACGACAACGTTGAGGTAGGGGTTTTTGTTCCTTTTTAATCTATGTGATTATATCTGCGGTTTGTTTAAATGATTGTTGTGAGACTTTTAAAACTGCTAACGCGGTGGGTGCGGACCAATGAACAAGTCCGAACCCACCATCCTTTTTTTTTGACATGTGGATTCACGGGCGATGACAAACGGGGCCGCAAGGGAAATTTGAAGGCTTTGAAGCGAAGGTTGGGTCTCGGGAGGACCACGGGCGAAGACGGTACACAAAACAGACTACCGGAGCGCGTCCGGTGGTCCGCGGAAAACTATGTCGGCACGCCTCGCCAGCATGGCAGAGCCCGGTGCGCCGCCAGGAAGACCCTCCGCGGATGAAGCCACGACGGCGAGCACCGATCCCGCAGCCGCGCAGGACCATGGGGGAGGGACGCGGCTTCGCGCCGCGTCCGGTGTCACGGAGCGGCCCCTGCGCGGGGGCCGCGGCTCCTTTGGCGCAGCCACTCGGCCGGCGCCGAGCCGCCCAGGCCGGGCCATGATCAGCCGGGTCGGACCCGGCTCGGGCCGACCCGGGGGGGTGGGCCGGGGCGGTCCGGGCCCAGACCCCCCGTTTTCGGACCCTTTCGGTCTTTTCCCCATATCTTGGGCTACGAACCTCCGATTGATGCACCGTCTGCACCGATACGATCCTGGGATCGAGATGGTCGTTTCAGTATATTACACTCAATGTTTAAGAGTACTTTGGGTGCGTCCGGGTCGGTTCGTACATGAAACCAGCCGGGCCCTCAGAGTGGGAACACTCATAACTTGAGCTCCAGACGTCCGATTGACGTGTCGTCGACTTTGATGGAATCCTCTAAGTGAGACGGATCTTTTGGCTTACTCTGCCCGAGGTTTGGACACAGATTGAGTATGGTCGGGTTGGTTTTGACTTAAAAACCAACCGGGCCCCTGGGACAAAAAAGCCAATAACTCTCAGACCGAGCGTCCGATTGAGGCGCCGTCTGCGACGTTGAGTTCCTGTTGACGATACGGAACTTTTGGATACATCAACTCTGGACTATGTGTCAGTTGATGTATCAGCCTCTTGGATCGTGGAGCGTACCCTCCCGAACGATCTTGTTGTGTGTAGGAACCCTAAAGCTGGCTGTGACCGAGACGATGATGGAAACAGTACAGGAATCCTCCATGGATTCAGCAGTGACCACTACGGTACATCTTGGGATACATCAACTTCGGGCTACATATCAGTTGATGCATCAACGACTTAGCTCGTAGAGTGGACCCTCCCGGAATAAGCATGCTGTGTGCAGAAACCCTAGAGCTGGTTGAGACTTGACGACTACTGATCGAACGACTCGGTGTGTTACGGATAGCCTAGTGGGGAGTGCTTGGTTGTAGGGGCAGACCCACAGCGGAGGAGCGCTTGGTTGTAGCAGCAAACCCGCGGTACTCAACAGAAGGATTACCTCTGGAGGCTATGAGGGGGAGAGCTTGATTGTAGCGGAAGACCCACATGGGAGGAGCGCTTGGTTGTAAAGGAAGACCCACGACGGTGGAGCGCTTGGTTGTAGCGGCACGGGGGAGCGCTTGGTTGTAGCGGAAGACCAACGGTGGAGGAGCGCTTGGTTGTAGAAACAGACCCGTGGTACTCAACAGAAGAAGTAACACTAGGGGCTATGAGGGGGAGCACTTGGTTATAGCGGCAGACCTATGGTGGGAAGCGCTTGGTTGTAGTAGTAGGCCCACAGTACTTGATAGGTGGATTACTACAACAGTCCAATGTAAGAGGGAAGCGGTTAGTTGTAGAGGCATGCCCATTGTACTTGATAGAGAAGGAGTTTCCCAATAGCTATGTTTTCAACTTCATGATCGATCCCGTGTGGGTAATTGTGGGGGTTAGTACCTATCGATCCTTTGTGGGTCTGACGGATTAGATGAATAAGTAGATATATCTGATCATCTCTATCGTCTTGCGAAGTAGTATACTCGTGTGAGCTAATTTTTGTTTTGCTTTCCTTTGTGGATTGTGTTATGCTATCCTGTGTGGATTTACGTTTTGCTTTCATGTGTGGACTGGGTTGTAATTGGGCCCGAATGTTGGATCCGAACGAGAATTGATGACTTAGGTATATGTATGGGCATATACCTAAGCAGTGTCAGATGTTACTTCGTGATTGCATCTTTCCTTTGTGGATTATATTTTGTGGATTCTGGGAGACCTTCGGGGGTCTCGAGGTCCCTACTGAGTAGCTTATACTCACCCCTGCACGGGCTATGCCCACACTAAGTTGTGATGGTTGCAGACGACGGACAGCACTGATCGTGGTTGAGGCCTGAGGAGCAGGATGATACCTGGAGGTGGACCACTGGGCGGGACATACTCGGAGCGGACGGTTGGACCCGAGTTGTTGTGGAGGATATCTGTACTCACCCTTAAGGTGGGACTTCCAGAGGGCGGCTCGACATTGCGGCTTTACTTTCAATTACTATTTTCCCTTTCCAGTTGTACTTTACTTCAGTTTGGGTTTGTATTCTGGCCCATTTACTTTTCCGCACTTACTTTTGTACTCAGTTTTTACTTAGTGTTTATTTCTACTATTTTCTTGATATGTGGTGTTTGTTTACTTTATAATGGAAATGCATTCCCTGTTTACCAGGATTTACGCCTTGGTGCTAGTCGCCAGCGCCTGGCCTATGGAAGGCGGGCTTGGGGTAGTCACGGCACGGGCCCCGAGGACGGGTTGTGACATAATATTTAGAAAATTATTTTCAAAAAAATGGAATTCATTTTTGAAATCTACACATTGATTAATGGTTAGGGTTAATTTTTGAAATTTTTCTGAAACAATAGATTTTTCGGTGAATAGTAAAAAATACAGTTTTTTGTTTCGGTGTGTTAATGACATCATTAATGATAAAATAATGATGTCATAAATCTGGTCTAATTGTGCGTAGTTAAACAATATGTGAGGTGTCCCATGTGGTTTATACCATGGGCAAGCCCATGGTTTTGTAAATACCACTCATGAGGTGTCCCTTGGAAATTATTAAAATAATCCCTCACTTTTCCTATAAATGCAAACTCTCCCCTTCATTGAATTCATTCCCAATTTTCCCTCAATTAAGATCAGGCCACCTTACCTTCATATTAATACTCCCAATTTTTTCTTAAGCCCCCAAGGTCCTAACCTTCAAGTTCTAAGGGTTACTCTACAAGGTAAGAAAATTCTCAATTTCTTTCTTTTTCCTTTCAAGTTCTCTTTTATGTGGTATAATTTTCAAGTTTCCATACCATATTATCATTTACTTATTATTATTGATCTAGTATGTATTATTATTCATTTATGGATGGGTGACCCTTCTCCCCTCTCTTCTTAATGTTTTATAAAACCTTGTATCTTAGCCACTTGGCTGCCGAATTTTTGTAAGAGATCTCTTACATATTCTTTTATTTTGAGTTCCTTCCATATTGTTTCTTCATATATACTTACCCAAGAGGCATGAAATCTCAAACAATAATGTATATTATGGATGTTATCATGTTTATGGAAAATTACTCATCATTATTCTTCTCCTCTCCCACTCATTTAAAGAATAAAACATTGTCTGTTTGTGTCGAATTACCGACATCGTAGAGGATGTGATTTCAATTTTCATTAATTATTTCATGTCTGTTCCTGAAACCATTTATATGGTTGAACCAGGTTATAATATATGTTTTATGACTCACCCATTGTTCTGGAATTTTTTTGTACTCATTTTTCTAATTTATAAGAAAAAATGAGGTTGTTATTATCAATGAACCACTAAAATGATATAAACAAACATCATTAATGTTGTAACTTATGAATCATCCTCATATATGAATTCAAAATGATAAATGGAATAATTTATGTTACTAGATATATTTAAAAAATACTTCATTTCAATTCTGGAGTTTCACTTCCAATCTACAAGAATGTCCACCATGAACCAATCATAGAAATCATGTGAAGAACTCACCCAAAAACGGTGCAAGGAGCAAGATACTAGCAATTAAAGAGTAAAATGATGTTATGAAATGATAATATGAGATTCTATAAACATGAACATGTTTCTTTAAAATACTAATAACACACTTTTAACCATTATACAGTATTTTTAAACAAGTTTTATGTAATAAAAACCTGAGGTAAGGGAATTATTAACTTGATTTCCATTCTTTGGGTTAACCTTCTACTTCATTATTTATGTTCTATTTAAATTGATTGTGTGATGGGTTCTTTTTATATTATGTTTCATTATGTGTATTTATAGTATATATACATACTCCATCCACTCTATTAAGTCTCTCTTCGATTATATTATATTTATAAGGGGTTTTTCTTTAAAAATCCTCTTTTTAAATTCCATTTTACGAAATTCCAAAGTAATTTTTTTATGGAATTATTCATGTTGTATGATTATGTTTTGGTTATTGGGAATTATTTGTGATGAAGGGAGGGACCTATATCTCCCTCCAATGCATTGGTTATGAGTATGTTGGAGGTCGGTCGTATGGTTACTCCAAGTGTAACTGCGATGGTTACACAAAGTAAGGTAGCCTTGAGGGTTACAAATTATAAGGTAGCCAAGAATGGTTACAAGATTATGTAATTAATGCCCCAAGATACCTTCATGATTATATTTATGTTCTCATAGTTTTGTGTATCTTATGTAAATCTCATGTTACATGAAGTAAGTATATATGGGTGACAAGCGTGTCTTTTGAAAATGTTTTCATACGTCACGAGTATACATGGACTATTGTTCTCTTTCCTTATTTCTCATCCCTTATTGAGATTTTGTGCTTTTCCCAAGTTTTTAAATGATTTTTACAGGTTATTATATGTGTAATACAAAGAAGGAAGCAATGTTAAATGTTGAATAATTTTCAAGAGGTCATGTTTAAGTTATAATGTTTTATTTTTTGAAAAAAATGGAAATTGTTTTTATGGTATCCACTCTGTAATAATGTGTTATGTTATGAATGTATTGTCCCAATTCACTAAAGATCTAAACATGAAAACATCCTCAATGTAAAAGGAAATGTTTTCTTGACTAAATCCATGATCATGTATATAATAAGGTCGAGTCCTTATAGTTGGTTTCAGAGAATGGTTTAGATAACTTTAGGGGTTGGGGTGATGTTAATAGAATGCTATAAATGATTTTCACTATAGGTTTATTTTGAAATGTTATATAATTTAATGGTTACCATGTTGCTTCATTTAATACATGTTTGTTCATAATGGTTGTCCATAGAAGGAACATGGATGCTGAAGAGGAGAGGCACCGACAAAATGACATCCTTCCGGAACTACAGCCCGGAATGGTAGGGATTAGAACTGAGCAGTTAGTGAGAGTAATGGATTGGCTAACATAGGAAATAAATGGTAGTGGAATCCATGCAAGAGAACCAATAGAGATACCACAACGGAATATGATAGTAGTAGAACATTTTTTGAGACAACATCCTCCTACATTCAATGGATATTCTGACCCAGTATTAGCTGAAGGATGGATCAAAGCCCTTGAAAACATATTCGATGTTATGGGATGTTCAGAAAATCAAAAGGTAAGTCTTTCCATTTATCATTTTGAAGGTCAAGCTTATCATTGGTGGTTAATGGTAAGGAATATCAGGGGTAGAGAGGATTTTGATGCCTTATAGTGGGATGAATTTAAAAGTCTTTTCCTTGAAAAATATTTTCCTAAGGTGGTGTGACTTTGAATAGAGAATCAATTCCTTGAATTGAAACACAAGGAGAAAGATTCACTGGTTGTGTATGAAGCGAATTTCACCCGACTAGCAAGGTGTGCTCTAAATCTTATTCTGGATCATGATATCAAAATCAACCTCTCTTACTCTGGATTGAAGCCAAACTATAAAAGGGCGTTGGCCTCCCGTGAATTCAAAAGTTGTGAGAAACTTGTCTGATCTGCTGAGAGGGTAGAGATGGAGTTTTCTGATGATCATGTGCATTTTGGAAACAAAGAGAAGAAGAGGTCCAGTTGGAAAGAAATGGATAAGAATCAACCAAAGTAATCTAATGGTAAGAAAATCCAATTTCTAGTTTGTGAAATGTGTGGTAAGAAACACCCTGGGAATGTCTTAGAAAAACTAGGAAGTGTTTTAAATGTGTTAAGTTTGGACATATGGCTATAGATTTTAACGAAAATGATCCAAATACTTATCCAGATAAGCAGACTATAAAGTGTTTTAAATGTCATGAAATGGTTCATTATGAAAATGTCTGCCCAAAGAGAGATCTGAATGGTGAAAAGAAGCCAGACTACAAGTAGAAAGGTGTAGTGGGATCCTTTGAGACTACATCAGTAGTGTTCAGGCCATCCAATAAAGTTGTATCAGGTACTTTTTTTTTTACTTAGATTTTTCTAAAGTTTTGTTTGATACGGGGTTGACACATTCCTTCATCTCTGAGAATTTTTTTGGTAAATTGGAAATGTTACCTCAACAACTGAGACTCAAACTTGTTGTTAAAACACCAGGGGGAAATTTTATAGAAAAGAGGAATTATAATAATCTTTCTATTGTGGTCTATGGAAATACTTTACCTGCAAACCTTGTTGTTTTACCCTTAGTCGAGTTTGATGTTATTCTGGGGATGGACTGGCTTTCTGATTATCATGATAAGATTGACTGTAGAGCTAAAGAAGTTGTTTTTCAGAAAGATTTTTAGTTTGTATACAAGAATTAACCCATACAATTCATAACATATCAGGAAGCTAAGAAACTTTTGAAATATGGAAATGAAATTTATCTTACTCATATTGTTGAAAACAAGGGAACTATTCAAAATAATGATGTGCCAGTGTTAAATGAAAACCTTGATGTTTTTCCTGATGAGTTACCCAATGTCATACCTGATTGAGAAGTCGAATTCACAATTAACTTAAATCCTAATGATAATCCAAATTCAAAACCCCTATATCGTATGGATCCAATAGAACTTCTTGAATTGAAAAATTAGTTTCAAGATTTTCTTAACAAAGGCTCATTCATCTTAGCACTTCACCATGGAGAGCCCTTGTTTTTTTTTGTTAAAAAAAAGATGGTTCCATGAGACTTATCATTAATTATAGCGTTTTTAATAACATCAATATTAAAAAAAGTATCCTTTGTCTCATATCGATGACTTTTTTTATTAGCTCCAGGGAGCTTAATACTTTTTCAAGATTGACTTGAGATCTGGATACCATCAGATGAAGGAGAAGGAGGATGTCATCCTGAAAACAGCCTTTCGTACTAGATATGGGCATTATGAATTTGTTATTATGCCATTTGGATTAACTAATTCACCTTATGCATTCATGAATCTTTTGAATAAAGTATTTCATGAGTTCTTGGATATGTTTTTGGTTGTATTTATTGATGACATTCTAGTATTTTCTAAAAATAAAGAGGAGCATGAAAAATATCTAAGGGTTGTTTTGCAAACTTTAAAATAAAATAAACTATATGGAAATTCCAAAAAGTGTGATTTTTGGTTGAAACATATTTCTTTTCATGGGAACATTATAAATAAGGATGGAATAATAGTTGATCCTACCAAAAAAAATAGTTGATGAATGGCCAAGATCCACAAATGTTACAGAGATTCGTAGTTTTCTTGGGTTAGCAGGTTATTATAGACGGTTTGTTAAGAAATTTGCACGGTTATCTAGCCTGATAACTATGTTAACACAGAAAGGGGTTAAATTTGTTTGGACAAAGGAATGTGATGTTTGTTTTTAGGAACTGAAGAAGAGATTGGTGAATGCTCCAGTTTTGGCCTTACCTTCTCAAAATGGTGAGTTTGTCATCTATAGTGATGCTTCTTTGAAGGGACTTGGTTGTGTTTTGATGCAGAATGATCAGGTAATTGCCTATGCTTTGAGACAACTTAAACCTCATGAGATAAATTATACCACACATGATTTGGAATTAGCAGTTATGGTTTTTGCTTTGAAAATATGGAGGCATCATCTATACAAAACCAAATTCCAAATATATACAGACCATAAAAGTCTAAAGTATATATTCACTTAGAAGGAATTAAACATGAGGCAGAGAAGATGGATAGAACTGATAAAGGATTATGACTGCATGATCAATTACCATCCTATGAAAGAAAACAAAGTGGTGGATGCCTTAAGTCAGAAACATCATGCATCATTAATCATGCTATGTTTGGAACATGATCTCTTGATTAATGATTTGATGAATTTTGACATAGAACTTGTTTATTCAGGGAATACCTCTATTTTGTTTCAGGTATCAGTGTAATCTTTGTTTTTAGATAAAATTAAGAAAGCGTAGAAGGAGGACGATGAGCTACAAAAAAAGGTAGAATTGGTTAAAATGGGTAAGTTTCTAGAATTTAACCTTGATAATGTTTGTGTTTTAAGATTTAGAAAAAGGTTGTGTGTGACTAGTGATTATCAGTTAAAGAATGATTTGTTGTGTGAAGCTCATAGTTCTCCATTTTATGTTCATATTGGAAGTACTAAGATGTACGGATACCTTTGGAAGTATTATTGGTGGGATGGAATGAAAAGAGATATTGCTAATTTTACCATGAAATGTTTTATGTGTCAACAGGTTAAAGAAGAGCAGCAGTTACCAAAGAGGATTCTTCAGCCTTTGTCAGTGCCAGAGGGGAAATGGGAGAATTTATCCATGGACTTTGTGGTGGGACTACCAAGGAATTATGGAGGTAACAACATGATTTGTGTTATCATTGATTGGCTAACAAAGTCTACACATTTTCTTTCTATTCGAGATACAATGACTTTGGATCAGCTTTCCCGATTGTACCTCAAGGATATTGTCAGGTTACATGGAGTTCTTCTTTCTATTATATCTGATCAGGATCCCAGGTTCACTTCTAACTTTTGGAAGGGACTTCAGAAGTCATTGGTCACATAGTTAAATTGCAGTACAACTTTTCATCCTTAATCAGATGGGCAGTCAAAATGAACAATTCAAACTATTGAGGATATGCTCTGATCTTGTTGAATAAACTATCAGGGAAGTTGGGATCATCATCTTTCTTTAGTTGAGTTTTCTTATAATAACAGTTTTTATTCCAGTATTCAGATGGCACCTTTAAATCTAAGTTCGACCATGGCTTGTCTTCCTTAATATAAGAAATACGACCCATCAGTGAAAACTTACAAAGCTTCAAGCATTCTTTATGTTCTTCTGGGTTGGCTTCAACCACATATCTTCCATCCTCAAGTCTCTTGTATAAGGGAATGCTCATTGAGATTGCATTACACGGATTTGAGCCATTAAGTGCATCTAGGATGGAGATGAATTTAGGTCTCTCGATCGAAAGGATTTCCTCCGAATGCATTTTAATAGTCGGGCTTTCAAGAGAATTTTCCCAATCGGGATCAAAACCCACCATGAGACAATAGTGCTATTGAATCAGAAAAAAATCTTATGTGTGATGAATCAAAACCCTGGGAGTCGCCGCAAAGTCGAGATATCCATTCTCCTTTTATTAACCCTTTTCTAATTTTGGTTATTTAACAGGGGTATTTACAAATCTCAAACCCTTTATTACCATAATCAAGCTTAAATTACGAGGAAACTTTTTATTTAAGGTGGGGAAAATGTGACACAAAAAATTATAAAATAATAATATTATGTTTGATATCGTATGTTACATGAAATACTAAGCTTAAATTACACACAAAATAAACTTATTTATATTTATTTTCTTTGATAGCTTACAAAACAAAAAACCTTGAGTCTAAATAAACTGTAATAAAGTATAATATAATAAAATAGACATTTAATTATGTGGAATTAATAGTAGTAAATGAAATATGAAAAAAAATTATCTATTGATTAGAAATAAAATATGAATAATTTAACATAAAAAAGAAATGTTTTCTAAAAACTATATTTTTCTAAAAGACGGATTAGTCAGCCTTCACGCATATAATTTAAATTTAATTTTAAGCACTTTTATAAATTTTATATGATAAAATTAAATTAAATTTTAAAATAAAAATATAAAAATTAACATTGGGTGAATTTTTTGGATTTTCTGAAATATTACATTTTTATGAATAGTGAAAAATAAATAATTTTAATTAAAAATTGAATTTTCATTTAATTTATATATAAAGTTAAATGATATTTTTAATTATTTTTAAAGGAAAATTATTTCAATTATATATCATTAAACCCAATTTATATAATTTTAATAGTTTTCATGTTGAATTTTGATATAGAAACTTTGTAAACCTTTGAATCTTTTCTCTTTGAAAACCCACTTACTTGTCGCATTTGTAGGATTAATTTTAAATTAAATTTTTACACTTCTGTGAATTGAATTTTTAATAATGGAGTATATATTTATAATAAGAATAAATAATAATTTATAATAAGTATAATCTAATATTAACTAAAATTAATAGAGAAATAATTAAAAATTAATTATCGTTGTTAAGGTAGAAATGGATTTATTCGGGGTTAAACTCAAAATTTAATTATTCAAAATGACCACCCAATCAATTTTTAAAGACAGAATTTTATGTAAATATATCAAAATTATCATGTAAATTCTCAACTCTTTATATCCCTTTTTAAATTTGAAAACATTGGTACACTATATTTTTTCAAAATGAAACATGTTTACTAGTCACCTCACTTCTACAAGGCCACCCTCTCTTCTCTCTTCTCCACACATTCACAACATTTTATATTAGATAAGGCACACCCAATTCCATTTCTAACTTCTCTCCTCTCATCCTATATTCCTTTTATTTTAATAAATCCAACATAGAATTATTTTAGTGAAAACCCATGGAGGATACCAGAAGAAGAGGTAATGTTCTTCAATGAGAATCTATATATTATTTATTTCTCCACCACATTCAACTATTATAAATCCATTATGATATAATAATATACGTATATTACATATAATTATATTTATTTATGTTTTGGTAATAACCTATAACCATCTCCACATCCATCTAATGGGTTACTAAATCATCATTCATTTATATTGTGGACAACTAGCCCGCGAACCGATGTCATTCATTTTTACATTACCACCTCTCAAGGTTGTGTATAATGATACATATAGAGTATATATATATATGATATTTATAAACTAATTATACTTATGGATACATTACATAATATATAAATATTAACATTCCTTTTTATAGGGGATATAATAATGTATCTCATGTGTACGGAAGACTATAGCCTCGCCAAGTGATGTGATTTGTTTTTCACCAATGCTTTACATGGAAGGTGATAATAATAAAATTAATTAATATATGTAATATAAATGAAATAATTATGTAATTAATGAATTATTTATCATTATAAAAGTGTAATATATCTTCTTCTTTCTTACCTTTGTTTCTCACTTAAAGATTGTAACATTGTTCATGTACGTGAGGACTACCACCTTCATGATTGGATGTGACTCTCTTTTCATCACAACACCACATGTAATATATATATATAAGTGTAATTGATGAAATAATGTGGCATATATGATATTATTATAATTATAAAAAGAGATAAAATATTACATACATCCTTTCAGTAATGATCATTGCAAAATTGAAACATTACTTATGTGTATGTACGATCTACCATTTCTATTATTATAACACAGTCCATTTTACTTAAACATATTAAATTATTAGTTTTAAAGGTACAATTGAAGTAAAATTTTGATAAATATGTAATTATTATTTTCCAATAGATGATTTAACAACATAATATGTGCATGAACTGGATCATTCATGATGAAAAGTGCATGAGAAATCAAGATAATTAACACTTGAAACAGTGAAAATAATAAAATATTACTAATGAACAGAAGATAATATTCTATAAAAGGATCATATATGATATTATAAACATTAATATTATTATTTAATAAGATAATAACATGTTTAAAACCATTATAAAATATATTAGAGCATGTCTAATTGAATGGAAGCGGGAGATAATGGATTTCATCTCAATTTCGTTTTATTGAGGCAAATTGTAAAGTTATTCACCTAATTTATTTTATATGGGGTATATAATCCCCATTTTACATGTTATATAATTATTAATTAATTATTCATCTAATTTTTAAGTTTAAAATTGAATTTTTTGATGCCAGTGTATTTGAATTGAAAATTATCAGCTGGTAAATAATTTCAAAACTCAATTTCTCTCCATTGGGTTATATTATTTCATCATTTTAATTGATAGTATAATATTATGATTAAAGTTACATTTAAATATCATATATTTTATTTCTACTTTTTTTATGAATATTTTATGTTGATAAAAATAATTTTTAATTGATTAATTTTCACTTCAATGTTTAACCATTTTAGGGGTTTATTTCAATATATTCTTCTAATCAAAATTATGTATTCTTCAATTTTAGTTGAAAAATATTATTGGGTCATTATCTATATAGACCCATTTAATTGAATTATACTTTGGTTATTCATGATATTTTCATATAATTGTCCCATTTTTTCCCACTTATTTGTACTTAAAATAAATGATAAAATGTTTTTAAGAAAATAAAACTTCATTTTTCTCTTCGTTCAGATATATATTTGATTCTAAAATGATGTATTCTAATTTTTTTTAAATTTTTTTTACTTTTTAAAAATGATTTATTAAATAAATTTTTAACCATTTTGTATTTTAAAATTTATTTTAATGAAATATTTTTATCATTTTTTGAACAAGTAACTTTTCAAACCATTTTTACAGTGAAAATGGGATGTTGTTTTTAACTTGTACGATATGTATCGAATTACCCACTTACATGACATTTATTTATTTAACGCTTCCTTTTCATATTTATAATTTTATTTTTAAAGAAATTATTTTCCTTATTATTTTAGATATTTGTAGTTTTTAAATGTAATTTTCAAATAAAATGTTTTTCAAATTGTTTTATGTTGTAAAAATTGATTTTCAAAATGAAAATGACATTTTCCTCATGAAATTTGTTGATGATATTTTAGTGGTATTTCTTATCACCAATGAAAAAACTCTTCATTTTAAATATACTAAAATGGGTATATGTTGTATTAATATCATCATTATCCTCCATCTGGTGGGTTTGTGATTATTTTTCCTAAAGATAGTATTAACATTCACGTCCAGGATTTATTTTTGTAGATAATAACATTACCTTGAAATGATCACATTCCTATTATCATTGGACATTAAATTTACCATAAATATACTTGTTATTTATCATAGATATGTTTATTGTTTAAACCATATATCATTTCTAAATATGGTGCTCTATATTGAATTTTGTTTATTCATGTGGGGAAATATTGTTAAATTATTATTTTTATTTAATCAATAAAAAAATTTGATGATAAGGACCATTGGGTATAAATTAATTAGATTGTTCGATATTTGATGAATTCTGTTGACGTGAAAGAGGCATGTGGGTACCATTTATAGATATACCCTTGATGCATTAGTATTATCATGAGATGAATAAATTTTCTAGACAGAGTTAAATAGTTTCTACCCATCCATTTTAAAATTTCATGGGAATAGATATTGATGGTAAAACAATCATGTTACAAGGAAACATGGAATCTAATAATTAAATATTTATTTCATTTATTAAAATCCATGATATTTTCAAAATGATATTATCTTGGGATTCATTTCATTCTTATATATAGATTAAATGGAATGGGTTTTTAGTTATTTACCTTTCCATATGGATTATTCCTTATGATATCACGATATTCATCTTATTTAAATGGCATGTGTGTTCATTAATTTACCTTCCCTTAATGATTATGATTAATGATTCATGTTATCTTATACTATACTTAACCCTTACTGAGTATTTTATCTCACACTTATTGTGTCCTCCTTATAAGGAATCCATGATGTGTACTGTTAAAGATAACTTTGTATTTTTTAAGGGGATTATGTATATTGTAATTTTTTATTCAAATTTCATATTGGAATAATGTATATATCTAGTTTACTAAGTCTATTAAACTATTTAGTCTACTGGTTTGTGATTTGTTGTATCTAATTCTAATGTATTAATGTAGGCATTAGCTCCAGGATACTGGGGTCCAAGATTATACAGTAACAATTCTGAATGGGGTGGATTGGGTATTAATTTGGTCATCAAGATTCCATGATGATTGGGCCTAAGTTTACATACCTGGATAGTAACTCTTGGGGGATATTCCTAAGTTAGTTCATATTTAAATTAAGAACCATTATTAGGGGATTTAATAAATGATGATCATGAATCCTTGGTTAAACCTTATGTGACTTAGATTAAAAGAGGGTTTTGTGATTTAAAAAATTTGTTGAATGATTTTTCATAATTACATTGATTATAACTATAATTATTCTCCCTCAAAATATGGAAAATATAATTTCATTATTTATTTTTTGAAAGTACAAGAAGATAATTGGTTGACCCTCATAAATAAGATTAGGAAAAATTATTAAATTGAATGTATGGAGTGGTATGAGTTTAGAAGGTCATTTTCAGCAACTAATTTGTTCATATTCATTATATGAAAATGGAAAAGGATTTACATGAGATAAAGGATAAGGATTATGAATCTATTATTACCCATGAAAAAAAATTTAATACTTGATAAGTATGCTTCAAGTATTATAATTGAAACATAATGTATGATTGATCGATTCTTAAATGGTACAAAATCAAGACTTTAATGGGATTTGACCATAAGGGACATCAGTAAATACAACAAAATAATTCTATGTGCTATCAATATAGAAATAGGGATTGGATTTACCCATCAATATCATAGTTTTGATATGAAACTAAAGATGAAATTCAATGGAAATTATAGTAATAAAAACCATAGAAGGATGGGATTGATTCTTTCATTATGTCAGATTTGTGGATGGAAATATGGAGGATATTTTCGAAAAGGGAATATTAAATGATTTAATTGTGTAAATTAAGGTCATAAGTAAATAAAAGGATGATTTGGTAGGAATAAGTTACCTAATGATAAGAATAGAGAGAAATATCCATAGAATGAACCACTAACACTGTAGTATTTCAAATGATTGTTTTTTGGAAATATGTTAACTAGGGATGGAATATGAGGGTTAATGATGATTATTACCTTCAAAAAACTCCTAATCCAATAATTATCTAATTGATGTTTATGGGAATTTTCTTCCAGTAAATCACTTTATTCTACCTCTAGTTGAATTTAGTGTGGTTTTGGGCTTATATTTTCATTATTTATATAAAACACATATAAATTTTCATGGAATGGAAGTCAAAATTTATATTATTAACAAACATATTATTTTCAATATGGGTGAATATAAATATGAATAGACAATGGAAATCACATCAAATGTATGGGTGTTTATTCTCATTCAATGATGGTGTTAATCTCACATGGTTTGAGGGAAACTCAACATCAATGATATGACTGTTGTAAGGGTTTTTAATGTATTTTGAAAATAATTTCAATGTATTTCTATGATTCATGAAGTTTAATTATCAATATAACTTATACCTTATGATACAAAAATTTCAAAGACTCCATATATAATGGACCTGAGTGAGTTTTAGCAATTTAAGAATCAATTCATGGAGAATATTGATAAGGGATTCATTTATCAAGTTCTTCACTAAGTGGTTCCCTGATTCTTTTTATAAAGTGGATTTATGGGTAAAGGTTACTTTGTATTGATTATTAGAAATATAAAAAAATCATAATCTATTATAAGTATTATTTTCCCTTTATGGAATATTTCATCAGTTAATAGTAGGGATACATATTTTTTTACATGATTGATATTTCTTATATATACTATCAATAATGTGTGAAAATTGAAAACAAACCCAAGAAATCATTCCACATGAGGTATGGAAAATATAATTTTTTTGTGATGAAATTTGTTCTTACTGATCCCCCCCCCACGTTGTCTTCAGGGATTCAATAAATAGATTACCTTAGTCAAATTTTTCTAGTCACTATAGATGATATAATTATATATTCCTATAGAAAGGAATACCATGATGATCACTTGACAGTTATATTGAAGGCCCTAAGGAAGGATAGGCTATATGAAAAATTTACAATGTGTGAATTTTGGCATCAAAAGGTTTCATTTGTGGGTCATATAATCTTAAGAAATGGTTTATCATCATATCATTAAAAGATAGATGTTACTAAACATTATATAACAAAACACATGATTAATTAAATGATTATTATTCTTGTTATGACTCTATATTACTGATTCGTTAGGAATAATTTATAAGGGCTATATAATCATGTCACCAAGTTAACACAGAATTTAGAAAAGTTCCTTTAGACTAATGATTGTGAGGAAAATTTCAAGGGTCTAAAGAGAAGGCTGGTTATTCAACCTTTTCTCAAACTACCTTTTAGTTGATAAGGGTTTGTGATATATTGTATTTATTTGAATAAGGGATTGGATATGTCCTCATGCAGAATTATATGGTGACATCTTATTCCTCATTCTAGTTGATGGTTTATAAGAAAAATTACCTAACTCATGATTTTAGTTAGATATGGTATTTTTTTCATTAAATATATGATAGAATTATCACTATTGAAAAGGTTTTGACATATATACTAATCAGAAAATAATAATGTATATATTCACTCCGAAAGAGTTTAATATGTTTTAGGGAAGATGGTTTAAGTTGGTTAAATATTATGAATCCTCAATACATTATAGACCCTAAATTTTCAATAATGTGACTGATTCTATGAGTTGAATGTATCATGCTAGTTTATCAATAATGAGGATCCAAAAAGATCCAATATTTCTAGATGTGAAAAGGATGGATATGTAAATCCTGAAGTAAAGGTAGAAATCATATATCATTTAAATGAGTGTCTAACCATCAATCGATGTGAAGATTAAAGAGGCATAGATAGAAGACGTATAGAAGGGAAAGAATGAGTTATTTGATGTTGCTTATAGTTCATTATTACCTATTCATCCTGTAAGTACGAGTAAGTATAGGGATAAGAAAGAGCATTTTTGGTTGGAAAAAATGAAGTGAGATATTATTGTTTGTGTATCATATTTCTTGTAATATCATAAAGTTAAGTACATGTGATAGAATTCTAATAGGAAGTTACAACCAATACTTTTAACATAATGTTAACAGGAAAACAACACTATTAATTTCACTGTTGGAGTCCCAAAAACATCTCATGTCCATAGTGTTATTTGGGTAGTAGTTGATCACCTTGATAAATCATCACATTTCTATACCATCATGGAATAATTCTATATTGATAAGATCTCTAAAATTTACTCTAAGGATGTGTAAGATTTCATGGAGTACTATATAATATTTAATATTATCAAGATCAATGGTTTACATTAATATTTTTTTGAAACTGTTGTAATGCATAGGATATTGAGTTATGATCCAGTACTACCTATCATCCTCAAATAGATGGTCTTTATAATATAAATATTCAAACCCTAGAGGATATATTTAGAACATGTTCCCAGGATTTCAAAGGTGGTGGGGATCAAAGACTTCTTCTAGTTTATTTTTTTAAAAGGATAGCTTTCACTCAATCATTCATGTGGCTCATTATGAAGACCTCTTTTGATATAATTTTAATACTATAAAATTTTAGGATGAATTTAGAGAAAAAAAAATATTGGGACATCGGCTAGATGAGGAAATGGAAGAGAAGGTTTGAGCCATTTAGAATCACATTAATCCATCTTAGAGTATACATAATAGTTATAATAATAATAACTTAAGATATCGAGAATTACAAGTTGATTATATGGTATTCCTATTAGTTTCTCTTTAGAAAAGGTTATTACATTTATAAATAAGGTAATGATGCACGGTAGGTGTATTTATCCCTTAGAGATGATTTACCAATTAGGGATTGTATCTTAAAGGTTGTTAATTCCACTAAATATATCTCAAGTACATGATGTGTTGCATGTATCTCTCCTGATGAATTACATTCCTGATCCTTTACAAGAACTGAACATAGAGATTTAAATACTTGATAATGTTCATTCCGATAATGAAAAAATGGTATAAATATTGTATCATAGAGATAAGTTGTGGTGGAAAAAGACTAATCACCTAGTTGAGGATATTTAGAGGAATAAAAAATAGTTAAAAGATTCATTGGAACAGGAGGATGTGATGAAATAGAGATATCCTTAATTTTTATATCATAGAGATATAATTTTAAGCCTAAAATTCATCATAAGATGGAAAAATATTGCACACCAATATTTTATATTTATTTCCTTTAAAATAAACTTGATGTATTTAATATCTTCCTTTATATGAAATGCTGAGTTTAAATGAATAACATAGAACTATTAAATTCATATTAATTAATATGTCTATTATCACCTACCAATTAGGTATACATGTATGAATAACATTAACTAAATTCTAAAAAATATTTTTTTCACATGTTTAGAATGAATTAATTGGTTATTAAATTATAAAATAATTTAAAATTGAAAATGTGATGTTATTATACAGAATTGTTTTTATGAACACAATGTGTTTTTATGTCGATAAATTAATTTAATCACTACAAATGAATGATATTAATGATAATAACTGACTAAATATTCAATCAAATGTTTTAATATCTATATAGTTCCTTTTAATAGGAAATAGATTAGACTAAATCTGGATTTAGGATTAAGATACATTTATCCAAAAATGGGTTTCACTGCGCTTTGAAGGATTATTTTAAAATGTATTTCAACAACATCTAGAAATTTAATCCTGGAAGATAGATTCAATTTTTTTATTTTTTTGGTAAAAATATGGTAAATAAGAAATCTATATTTTTATTCAATATGAATATAAAACATGGTAAATATTTTCACCTCATCAAGGGTAAATTAGGTAATTAATTCTAATAATAATTTTATAAGGCCTTAAAATTTTATATAACATGAGAATTATTTTAATTGGATTATAATTTTTTGATTGTCCTCATAAAATATTATATTATGTGACAACTCTTATCCATGTATCCTTGATAATGAACTTAATATTATTTTAAGTAATGAATTAATCCAAAATATAACTATCTTTGTTTTAAAAACATTATTATTTTTCAAAGTGATAGGCCATGTTTATGTTTGGATCTAAATAATTTTTTGAGATATTCATAATTTTTTACTATGGTTATTTTTTCTAATTTTCAGTGATGTAATATTTACCCTAAATGATTTCCCAACACAGATATAGTAATTGCTAATGTAATATGAAAATTAAGTAAATATTTTTATATTTTTTAAAAGTAATACAATTTCAATGATTTATTGTGTTGCATTAATGTTTATGATAACTAAAATATATTAGTGATTATTTAAAATTTTTTATTTTAATTCAATTCCTATCATGTTGTCTTTGAATTCAAACTATATGACTCTTCCCAAAAATGAATTTAATTGTATATTATATTAAAAAATGTTTTATTAAATGTTTTAAAATTCATATTATCCTATATTTTGACAAGTAAACAGTATTTGGTCAAGAATTTAGACCATTTTAAAATTATTAGCCACTTTTCCTTTTAGATTATGTTTTATTACCACTAAAGAGTAAAAAAATGATATCACAGAAATCATAAAATTGGATAATGAGGATTAAAACAAGGAAATAAAAGTTAAAATAACTTCTAGATTAGTATAATTTTAATTGGGTGAGATAATTTAGACACATCTCATCACAGAATAAAAATATATAAACTTGGGGATACTTTATCGTGATTATTTATTTATATTAAGTTAATACTTTATGTAATTCCAACGGTTCCAATCCCCTCTCTTAGAAAATGAAACATCATTCCCTCTAATATTGAAAATGTTTGAGCCTTATATATAAGAAAATACCTACCATAAAAATCTAATAACATCCCTTGACATGTATTCAAGGTCTTGTTATTGATTACTATACTATCCATTCAAGGATAATGGTGTAAACCAATTGAGGTTTCTAAATAAATAGATACAACACCTAAATGAGTATATTTATGTTTATTTATTATTCCACATTCAATAAACCAATTGTATTAATAATAAAATGATTAATAAAAAATCATAAATAAACTAATATATTATTATTATTATTATTATGTCAAAACCATTCTACACCTTATTTCCATCAAATTGGAATTGAATGGATCTCTCATGCATATATGTGGACTTCCGCCTCCATGTAGTGATATGATTTATTTTGAATCAACATATTTTTTGGTTGTTTACAATAATTTAATTAATAAAAATATATCATGTTTAGCATGAAATTATTATTCTAGAATGATAAATATATTATTTATCTTTATTTCTTTCTTTTTTTTTGAAAATGAAAATTATAATCATGCATTTGTATGGACTACCATCTCTATGAGCATGATAATTTATTTTTCTATACATAATTGTAATAGATAACTATTAATATATATATAATCAATATATATTATATTTATATCATTAAAATAATTTTGTTTATGATGTAACCATGATCAATGTACAAGGATCATAACTTATGAAACAAATAATTTATGAAAAATAAAACATTTAAGACTTGAAAATAGTGTTATTAACAATGAATTATTAATTATTGGGTGTTTAAATTTTATAAGTGAACAATATGTGATTGTATGTATATTAATATGGTTTTTATTGTATTATGATATATATAAATTTATTATATATGATGTTTTTTTCTTATGAATAAATATGAACTAAATATAAGTGTTTTACATTACAACCTCACTTTTATTAAGGTTGATTATTCCAAAATTTATGATGATGAAATTATATGAAATTTATCTAAAATTTATTTTGTATTTTTTCAGCTTTTTGTATTTATGGATATTAAATTATTTCCATTTATTTTCATCTCTATAAGTACACTAGATACATAAATAAAAGTTTTTGGAAAACTAACTTTGATTTACTATTTTCTAAGGTGTGTTTTTATTCTTTATCTATATTTTATTGAAATTATTTTAAATAATGATTATAATATTTTACTATGATTAATTAAGGTCATTTTTACAAAAAAATTTAGTTTATATATTTTTTTAAAGGAACACTCTTTACATTTTCTTTATGAGGTACTTTTGACTTTTTACCTAATTTGAATGGAATCTGTATTGTAACATACGTGACATGCATAGAATTTTACACCATCATGACCCCTCAATACATTGAAGCTTAATTTTCATTTCCCATGTATATTTTTAAGGAAAATGTTTTCAATAAATTTTGTGGAATGTTTTAGATTCTATATAAGTTTTTTTTAAAATAAAAAGGGTATTTTTCTCAAAAAATATGTCAGTTATATTTAAAATTTATTTTTCTGTTATGATAACAGATTTTAATTTAACCTATTTTTCACTAGGGATATGTTTCTATGATATCATAATTATTCATTCTCTATACAGTCTATTATTTTGACGATGAGATGTTATTTGGAACCCATTTTTGCATCTACAAGAGAAGTAGTGATGGAATGTTCTATTTTGATGTGTGAGATAGAAGTGTTCATAGGAGGTTATCCCAAGATGAAAGGTTATCCCAAATCCAAAAATAGGATACATGATAGGTTATCTCCATCATAAAGGAAAAAACCTTTGAGGATATACCTATCCTAAAATAGGGTACATTGGTTTTTCCTAATATCAAAAGTGGGTACAAGGGACGTTATCCCAAGGCTAATGTAGATACATGTGTGGTTATCCCAAAACTAACAAGTGTTGAATATCTTGGTGGGTATCCTTAACATAAGATTTATATGATTTTGATTATGCCACATTTTATTCCACAGCTTAATAAAATGATATTAACACAATGTTATGCTCTCATGGATTATGTTCACTGATTTATTTATGGATCATGTACTATGAACTACCAATATTATTTCAATTTCTCAATATTATGATTTATGAATTTTCTATAGGATTTTCAAATATTAATCTCATACTCTAATTCACTAATGACCATATTATGCTTAAATTGAGATTTATATCTTCCATGGTTTCCCTTATCGAGCATATAATCTCAAACATTATTATATTTCCTTTTCCCCCAAAATATTAAGATTGAATTTCATTAAGTTATGACTGATAAGGGTTCTAGTTGTGATGAAATTTGAATATTACATGGAGACACTTATACACGGTATCTATTTTTTTATAAAATAAAAACTCTTGAACAAGGATCCATGTCTAGTTCTATGTTTTAGACAACATGACTTTTCATTGATCCCATCCATGACCATATTCATCTTTAAGTCCTGTGAAATTTTTTTCAAAACATTGGATGAGCATAAAAAGCTCAGTAAGTGTTATAAAATAAATAAAGAAAACATTATTCTATAAATACATACCAAGCATAAGCTCATACCTCATTAAATCATCAGATTTATTAATAACACATAGAAAACATAAATCATAAAGGTAACTTGTGGCATTCATATCATACTTACATTGTAGTTGTCACAAATACATAGAAAGTTACGTTGGAATATCCATCACAGTATATTCCCAAAATATATTATGAGAAACAATAAAATTTATCTCTGTCATGTTACTTAATGCATTGGAGAGTTATCTCGGGCTCACCCACCCTAGGTTTATCATGGAACCACCCGTTTATGTAAACAATTCCCAAGAACCATAACATAGTCATAACACATAACACAAGCATAATGTAAAGATAACATTTCCACATTTCAATCACAATATATCATTTAAAGATATTGAAATAATAAATTCTTTATCAAAACCTTTTTCAATACCAAATTATGTAAAAAGGGTATTTGTTATTTATTTTCCTTAAAAAAACACTATGGCTTATTAAGGAATCCAAAGATCAAATAATACTCGCGGCGGCGGAAAGGTCATTGTCATTGTGTACGTTAAAAAGAAATATTACTTTTGTTCATTTAGTAAAATTATTCATATAGAAAGATTATATTATAATGAAATGAAAATTCATAGGTTTTTATACACCATATAAAATAAATTCGTGTATAAATCAAAATATGCCTCAATGAAAGAAGATTGAGACGAAGTCCCTTACCTCATGCCCGACTTGAACCGTTCGATATTTAATATCCTAAATAACAAACTAAAGTTAATTTTTACTTTCTTAATAAAAATATATCATATATATCGAGTTTATATATATATTTATAACAGTACATAACATTTGGAGGTTAGAAATTAAATGCACTGTTCATGGAGACGGTAATCCGTACGTAAGCATGAACGCTACTTTCATTTCTATTTCATATTTAATGTAATGAAAACATAATTGTAAATATTTATATTATAATTCCAGTATAATTTCATATATAATTTCATTATGTTCATCCTTTATACATCCCATGTATGGCAAGAATAAGTCATATCACTTTTAGGGGGCGGTAGTCCGCACTTCCTCAAATGAAATTATTGTATTACCAATTATTGAAACCATAAAGGTATGATATAAATTAAAAATACAGAAGTATAAAGGAAAAATAAATATAATATATATCACATATAAATAAAGTTACATATTAATGGCCACCATAATAGGTGGTAGTAGAAGATTGAACAATCATTGTCTCGTGAGGCAGTAGTTTTCCAACCACAGAAACAGTGTGTTCTTTACCCATTAGATGGAGGTGTGTGTAATTTTTGTTCAAATACTTATCATAACAATATCATATTATATTAATGATACTTTTTTTGTTATAAATATAGAAATAAAGAGAGTTTAGTGGGGTGGATAAGGAAAATAAAACAAAATAACTTAAGAGAGGATGTTACCATTAAATCAGGTAACACCCTTTGGTTTGAACCAAAAGGATTTATTGAAGTGTCTTATACCTAAGGTAAGGATTCTAGGTAGAATAGAGGGATTTAGGGAGCTTATTTAGGCAGATTTTGGATGATCCAAGGGGCTTGAGAAGTGTGAGTAATGGTTTAGAAGTGGATTCCTTTTATAAGGGGGAGGATGGGCTCTTTAGGAAAGTTTAAAAATATTATTTTATTATATAATTATTCTTGGTTTATAAAGGTAAAAAACTTATTTGAGTCGAATATAAGATGACTCATTTTCAAAATAAAATCATCCAATAAGAATTGGACAGGTTTTGGATATTTTTTTAATTTTTATAATCTTATTTATTTACATCATTCATTAATGAGGTAAAGACTGCATCATTATTGTGTCATAAATAATTTTATTTTTTTATGTATAAAAATTATAAAAAAATACCATGATTTAGGAAATATCATTAGATTTAAAATTAATTTTTATAGTTTAATAGATAACTTATATAACCCCATGTAAAAATTGATTTACTAAAAGATATATGTTTCTGTTATTTTTGTCTTTACATTGAATCAATTAATATAAAGTGTCCTTATCGCACCCAAGGGGCTCCATGGTGTCCCAAAATCGATGCAATTATGACCATGGTTAGACAGGTATCAACCAATAGGATTATCACACATTTTAGGGTACTTAAATATTATTATAATTTTATTTTTTTCCTTTATTTACCATATTTACTATTTAACCATGGTAAATAAAATATTTACTGAAGTAAATATATATAATGTTTGAAAATAAAAGTTACCTATTTACACAAGTTGGACCTCCTGACTCTAAATATGGAATCCATTTTTTCCGATTCAAAACAAAAAAGTAGAATAAATTAATTTAAAATTAATTCTCGTTGCAAAACAGAAAGCGTGTTTTTAAGAAATAATAACTATCAAAAGATTGACACTTTTTTATATCCAATTTCAAAGTGAAATTACATCCAATGACCAAAATTGTATTAAACGGTAAAAATATAATCTAATTAAACTTTAAAACCAATTAAAAAGATAATTAAACCATATAAATAAATTATATTAAAAGGAAATTTTGAATTAAAATACAATATTTTTCACTATTCATTAAAAAAAATAATTTTATCAGAAAAATATAAAAAATTTACCCAAAGATAATTTTGATGTCCTGATTATAAATTAGAATATTATTTTTTCAAATATAACATATAAAAGTGATAAAAATATATTTAAAAACAGTTCACCATCAAAAGGCGGTAAATAGACTATTTAAGGAATATTAAAGTATTTATGCTTAAAATCAGAGTCTTTCTTATTTCAAGCCTCTAAAATTTATTAGATAAATGTAAAAACATTTAAAAACATTTATAATAATTTTTTAGTTATTTATATTCATTCCCACTAATACAACGGCTAGACGTTAACTACCATTTAAAATATTATTATATTATTATTTTTCCGTATTACCCAACGTTGTGTGCAACATAAGATTTCCAAGAAACTCGTTGTTACGTATTAGGAATTCCATAAAACATAAAATCCCCTTGAAAGTAAAATTAATATTTAATTCACTAATATTAATAAATATGAAAATGTCATATTCCTTATTTACCTGGGATGGTACAAAGTAAGTGGGATATGGTGTAAATATTTTAGGTTCAAGATAGTTGTGGGTCCATGTTTCTAACGACATTAAACCTTTATAGTTTTAGAGAGAATTATAATTAAATGTAATTAATATCTATATAAAAATATATAATATTAATTTTTTAAATATTATTCTAACCTCATCCTAGGTGGAGGATCATATATTCATTAGTGTTCTTTCATCAAGGATGTGTTTATTTTTTATGTCAATGCAAGATTAGACCATGTTGATTCCAATAGTTGTATGAGTTCACTGTCACACCCTTACTCGTGTTAAGTTTTTTAATAAGAAGAGGATTGTGTACATGGTATAATAACCAAAACACACCAGGGGTGTAGTCATTAGTAAGATGGAAATCCTCGTTAACATTATCAATGTATCCTTCTTTACTGAAATGGTGAGAAATTATAGAAAGAGATTTTCTAAAGAAGAATGAGAGTTAAAGGGAATTTTTTTTGGTAAACACTCATATTCATCCCCCCTACACTTTTTTTCTATCATCCTTCATGTGATCCCACAATTGTTATCAAAGACACATTTTATTGGTTTCTCTCAATTTCTTGATATAGATTAACACAATTGTGTTAACATCAAAGGCATCCCAATATTTTTTGGTACATAGTTTCATTCATAGAAATATATAATGGTTCCATACATTCCTTTAATAGGGATTGATATTTTTTATCTCATTCAACATTGATTCACTTTCCCAAAAGAAAACTCAACGTTCTCTTTGACATATAGAATAAAAAATGAAAATGATTGAAAATAAAGAAATTATCCTTTATATTATTTATCTAAAAATATTTGACAAAATTATTTCCATAAATATTATTTAACTGTTTTGGGAAGAAGTATCATTGTATTTTAGAATGAAAAAACGAAAGAAAAAAAAAGAAGTAGATTATACTAAATTAGTTTGAAGATGTTAGAATACAAGAGGATGAGACATTCGATAAATTTTCTTTCTAAGGTAAATTTTATTGTGAGAACTATTAGAGGGTGTATATAAATTATTGAACGCACTATTTTTTTAAAAAAAAATAATGAGAATACTAATAGAAATTTTAATTCCAAAATATCAACTCTAAATTATAGGGACCCTTATTATATAAAAATTAATAAAATTCACAAAACTCCAATTAATTATGAAATTATAATAGGAACTAAACATAAGAGAAAAGGTAATAATGAAAAAGAAAATTAATTTTAAATCCTTCAATGGTGAGAAGATTTAATAAAAGTAGGAATAGTCAAATTAATATTATAAAATGGATGATTATGTTGGGAATCTTCCTCTTATTTAAGGTAATTTTACAAGAGGATGAATGGGTAATAATAGAGTTAAACATCATTTTAAATACTTCAAATTTCAAATGTTTATCCATTTATATTTTAAATGACCAATTATATTTAAAAGGGATAATTAAAATGAATAATCCTAGATATTACTCAATTACGCAATGAAATATAAAGAATATGTTTTCTCCAAGCTCCATCAGAAGGAACATTATTTTAATCAATGAAAGTGTGTTTGAAAGTAAAGAATATGGTGATGAGGATTTTAATTGAGATTTCACTAAAATGGTTCTCATGGAATATAAAGAAGAATAGTAACTCAATATGAATTTTAATCATAATACAAAGGTGAATATGTAGTGAATGAAGGAGAGACTATCTAAGAATATACCATGAGTATGGAGATAATCATGTCTCTAAAATAAATTTATTGGATAATAGAATATAATAATCATTTGGTAAATGGATAAATAAGAAAATTAATCTTATGTAAGAAAAATAGATTCTTGTAAATTAAATAGATATGTTAATGAATGATATTACTAATAAGGTCGAAACCATTGAAGATTTGACCTCCACTATTATAATTATAGATAATGAAATTGATAAAATTTTTAGATAGAATGATGAAACCATGATACATTATGTGAAAATAAAATGTGATAAGATCATGGTTGTTGAATAAAGAGGATATTGATATATGTAAGATATAGGAATTAGTTTCTCTATTAATGATGCAAGATATGAACAGGGTAATTTTAAAGTAGTTTTACAACAAATGCCTATTTCTCCTACTAATGAAACTCATAATAGATTGAAATATATAATAGTTGAATTCCCTAGATAAATACTCAAATATACATAAATATAGAAAAAAATAAATTCAAAAAAAGTTCCTCATATGTCACTAATATTTAAAGAAGAACTATATAAAAGGATCATAAGAAAAATACGTTTTTAGAGAAGAAAATATAACAAGACAACAATGAATTCCTTAAAAATTATTAAAGAAGAAGATTCATGGTGTACTAATGGTCCTGTAGAATATTTTTCCTTATGGATTGTAACTTATTTTATAATATTTCTCTTCCCATAGTAAAATAGTAAGAATGAAACAATTAAGATACATTATGTATAAGGGAGAATGTAGCCAAGACATCATCAATTTCAATAAAAGGTTCATGTAAAGATATTGATGAATTATTAAAATAGCCATTTGGAAGGTGTAATTAAGAATGAAATGATTTAGTTGTGTATATATCATTCATCCTTAATTATTTGAGTATTTATCACAAGATTTAAAATGAAAAGAATCAATATTAGTCCATGAAAGAGTAAAATGTTTTTTGAGTTGTATTTAATGCTTTAAAATCACAAAGACCTTGGATTTTTTTCTTTTGGGTGTTCATATTAGAGGATAGGTAATATGAAAATCTTTAAAAATGGTATGAAATTTGAAGGATATATTGTGAGATTTGGTACTAATATTTCTCTTAATATAAAAAATTTTTGGTGATCAAACACTTGAACAATTCAAATCAGTCCACATACTATATTGTTTTTGTATGGCCTAAAGAATAACTTGTTGAGTATATCTCAATCATGTGATTATATAAATGAGGTTATCTTTTGAAAAAATTTATGTATAATCAATAGAATGAATTATGGGGAATTATTTACAAGGGTTTTGAGAACCCCATGAATTTTTTTTTCATGTTAGACAAGAAACATAAGGTTTTTATATGAGAAATGTGGTAGAAAATGAGTTATAGAACCAATATCAGGGACTTATGGAAAAAAATAATATGAATTAATTGATATAATAATAATCTATAATAAATGTACCTCCACTACAAGTAGACACTTATAATACTTTTAAAACAAGAAAAGGGGGAAATTGTTAATAGAACTCATAATGGAGTCAAAATTCAAACCCCAAAGTCTCTGCAATTGATTCATTATGATGGTTTTGGACAAGTCACTAGGATTTAAAAATGTGGAGAATGGTATTTTTTAACATTAATTAATGAATTCATGAGGATGTATTTCATTATATTCAGCTCTTATAAATCATAGGTCATAGATATATTCAAGACTTATAGAGAAGTAAAGATGTTTGAATATAAATGTAGTAGGGTCAGATAATGGAACTGAATATATCATAAAATATTTCTCTATCTATATTAAAAAGTATTAAATCAAAAATGAATTTATTTATAAATATTATTCTCTAATGAAGGTTTTCTCTGAAATAAAAAAATTAAATGATGGTTTACATGGCCAAGACTATACTGGTTGAGAATAACAACACATGATATTATTGGATTCCGCCCACCACAACTGCATTAATCATTTATAATATGTGTATAATGAGGAAAAACTAATAAATGAATTCATATGATATTTTCTTTAAAATAATTCAAAGGATAAATATTTGAGGTTGGTTATAAGTATATGTTAGATCAAGAGAAAATAAAAAAAAATCATCGTAATATTTGATGATAATATTAAAGATAATGTTTTCTTTATTAAAAATGAAATGAAAAATAATATATGAATTTAAGTAAAAAAATGAAATATTCATTAATACTGATGATGTCATATTATTTGAAAATGACAAAGGGGCTAGGAATACTATCTTTTAAAATGATGAGAATGTTGTTTTTTATTTGAAAACATTTTGAAGAAAAGAGAGAAAACATGTTGACTCAAAAAGAAGACATATATTTTGTTCTCTCTATTTATAAAGATGAAAAATATAAGCCTAAGGAGGAAAATAAAAGACTTATAAAATTTATTTGTTTAGATAACATTATTGGGGATCAATTTCAATGCATTTGAAAAAGTAATAAGATAATTGAAACTATCTATAAAAGTCTTTTATCAAAGTTTGAACCTAAAAAAATTTAAGATTCCATAAAACACGAAGAGTGGGTTTAGACAATGAATGATGAATTGGACCATTCTGAAAAAGAATTTAACTTAGTAACCAGTTATCAGGATCCTATAAAGGAATATTATTATATTCAAATGGGTTCTCTAAAATAATATTAATAGAAACATCATGTTGAATAGAAAGAAATCCCAAATGATATATTAATGACACTTAAAAATTAAAGGAGTTGACTTTGATAAAACATTTTCCGCATTATCTAGAATTAAATATATCATAATATTCCTTAAATTAGTATCACAATGAAGAAAAAAATATTTCATATGTATATTTAATAAACAATAATAAATGTCTAGCTTTATTAAGAAGTGTATGTGGAACTGCTTAAAGGATTTATGCTAGATTCAAATTGAAGACATATATATAAGTTAAAGAAATATATTCATTGTCTGATACAAGATCTAAGATCATAGTATTTTATACATTATGAGTCTTTAAAATCCATAATTCTTTAAAAATGTTTTATATGTAGGAGGCTAGAGGAGATTCCACACCAATTAAGGTAGGAAATAATTTGTGAAAGGATAATTAAGGGAAACTTGTTAATGATAAATAGTTCTGAATTCTGAATGGAAGTATTTGTACATTATATCTTAATGACATATAATTGTTTTTTCATCATAATTTATTCATGATATAAATACATTCCAAATGAAACACATATTTTATAAGTAAATAGGATACTAAGATATATCTCAAACACCCAAAATCATGGGATGATGTATATGGAAACATGTAAAAATGAGTATAAAGGATTTTATTAATGCAGACTAGGAAGGATTAGTTGATAAAAGAAATCCACAAATTATTTATTATTATTCATTAGAAGGATTTTTGTTTCATGTAATTCATAGAATAAATAATTAGTTACACTAAGCTCTATTAAGGTTGATTTTTTGGTGGTGTCACAAGAAGCTACATAGATGATATGGATAAAGACACAGTAGAAATAATAAAGTGTTGAGGAAAATTATCCTCTGATAATGTTATATGATAATCAAAGTTCTATAAACCTATCTAAAAATACAGTTTATCACTCCATGTCAATGCATATCAAGATAATGTGTCATTTCCTAAAGTATTAGGGTGAAAAGGAAACATTAAAAATGAAATGTGTACTCTCTAAATAATAGGTTATAAATATACTAAAAAACCACTATCAATTGAAAAAATCAATTACCTAAGTATAGAAAAGGGATTTCATCCCATTATCTCACACTGAGGTATGTTTTTGTTTTATTTTTTCATCCCTATCATTTATGATTCTCAATTATAGAGGATATATTTTTTATATGAGGATAAATTAATTTTTTTTTGTTTCCTCGGGTTGTGAATTGTTTATTTTCTATACTGAGTGGTGCATCCAGGAATCCTAAAAATATTTTCTATGGGATTATGTTTAGTTTGGGGATGTTCTAACTTGGTGTGTTGGTTTTTTTGGACATTTTTTAGGATTTATTAAATCACTCTTATTTTATATAAAGAGTTGTCTTAGGTAGAAATAGATTTGATTTAGTATTGATTCATTTTCTGTTAAGAGGCCATTTTGATCCCCAATACTTACTCACTTTGGTTTTATTCTCAAAATGGGTAGATTGATAGTTATTATTCTTAATAAATCCAAATTGGGAGACTTTTGAACCTTTTATCAAGTTTTTATATTTCTATTTAATGTCTATTTATATATAATGATTATTAGGTTCATCTTATTATAGATTTGAAAATTCCTAGATCTAATCTATCACTATCTATTATAAAATATTAATATTTTATTATGAATCTATTGTGTTCAGTTATGAGAGAAATTGGTTTCAATGGTGAATGTTTTCCCAAATCGAGGTTAGATGAGTTGAAGAAATGATGAATTCATAAAATGTGTTTTGATCTTGAAGGAATATATAATGCTTACATGTATCTATATTTTAAGTGCCTAAGAAGGATGATATTTATTTAGAGAAGTATTAGAATTGAATTTAATATGATCATAATTTTTTGGAATAAATTATGATTTCACTTTACTGAAGTCAAAAAACTAGCAACAAAAAAAATCCAATGACAAGGCTCACTTATGATGTTTTGGTTATACATTTGACATTTTCTCTAGGAAAGTTTATATGAAAGGGGAATATATCATAGTATTATAACTATTTTGAGCCTTGTATGATATTTTAGAAGTTCATATAATTTTTTGGGTCTACATATAATATTCCATATACACAATCAAAGCTTGAATGAAACAATGGATAAGGGGATTTATCTTAAACACTTGATTTTTTGGATCCTCTATGATAAAATAATTTAAAATTTTAGGATACTTGATATTCCTATAATATATTATAGTTATATGAATAGTTTTTATGATATTTTAGCTATGTAGAGTGTGTAAGATAATTTACCTTTTGAAATTATATAAAATTTGAATCCTGAAAGGCGTATAATGGAATTTAACGACATAATTTTAAACATGAATATTATAATAAAAGGATATTTGATATGATTTTGTGAATTGAATGTTTTTCATGGAAAAAATATCATGATAAAACACATTAAAAATATTAATCAAAGGAGATCCTGAAAGAGGAGAACACTAGAGTGATGAAATATGTTCCACATTATATAATGAAATTCCAAATCACCATATCTATGTGTAAATATCAATAAAATTAAAAATCATAGATTTCATTAAGTTTTTAAATTTTAAATGACTAAAATAATTCAAATATATTTCTTAATAAGGTACTGTGTATTGATCTAAACTTTGAGGATTTTTCTTTCTGATGATTTGACATGAGGTTTAAAAATTTGAATAAGTCATTCCAAACCATTGATATCCAATGATATTGACATAGAATTTAAAGAAACATTATCCATGAAATTTTTAGTATATGAAATTGAATTCATTTATTAGTGTTTTTTTGTAAATAATTATAATATAGTGAACAAATACACAACTGTATCAAAGATGATTATCTTAGTGAACCATATGATAATACTTAATAAGGATGGGGAAGAATATCTCCTTAAGGTGATCATAAGAGAAGAACCATATATTCAACAATGTTATTTCATGAATGAGTTGTTTTTTCTATTCAAGAGATATTGAAATTGGTTTTTCCAATCATTTTATGAGTTCAATTGAATACCATTACTCGGGATCATTTTGATAATATGAATGGGACTTTGTGTGTGGTAAAATAACGATGAAACAATGGGGATGTATTCATACACATGGAGATGAACCTAATTAACAATCCTTTTGTGTTATTCTTTACAATATTTGTGAGAATATTTAGATAGAGGTACTGAAGAATCAAAATATTTCAATGGATTTATTTTTCTGTATACAAAATGATCCACCCCCCCCCCCCTCTGAGTATGTCTCCCGTCATGTGATCCAATAGTTCTTCCATGATAAGGATTGAATGAGGTTAAATACTTATGGACATTAATATATTAATCCATGATATCATATGGAATGGATGAAAATTATATCTTTAATGGATTAATTTTCAATCATATATTCATATGAATATTAAATTGGTGTAGAAGGAACATGGGGAGGTGAAAAGTTAGTAGTTAATGTTCTTTAGTTTGGTTATTCTATCAATAGAAAGATAAAATTTAAGAAATGATTATTTTCATTTTAAAAACAAAAATTAAATATGTATTTTTTTGATGAATCATAGGGTTTATCATTGTCTCTTCATAGTGGAATTTAAAATACGTATACAAATCATAATGAGAATTTCTAATGGGACAACATGAAGGGAGATATTTTCTAGTATGTATATCAATGACTTGTATGCAAGGAAAGAATGTCTGAGGGAAAAAAATCTAAAGATATGTTACAATACATACCCATACATTAGTGGAAATAGGAAAACACCAATATTGATTCCATCAAGGGACTTCCCAAGACATATAAGGGGCACAATTATATTCTTTTGGTATTTGATCACCTTTCAATTTCAAAATATTTTATTTATATCAGAGAATATTTCTCTCTTGATCTTCTCTCCACGTTTTGATAATCCAAACATCTTATACATAAATATTATATCTTTTTAGATGAATATTCAATACATTTCAAAACTACACACCCATAGACCATATATGTTTATTGTCATTGGAGACTAGATTCACTAACATATTAATTAATTAATGATTTTCACTTTCACCAAAAAATATTTTCCCATTTAGTAATTTTCATATACATACTCTACATAAATCATTTCATCATAACTAGGGGAACGGAAACGTAAGAAAGAGTGAGCTTAGATTCTCAATTATGGGTAAAAAATCTATATATCAATATAAAATGATCATACGAGTATAAAAATATTATAATAGAATTTTAAAACCATACCATATATATCATAGATCTTAAATTTGAGTCATGAAATAAATCTTTGAATTTTATAACACATGAATCATAATGGAATCACTGGATATGAACCATGAGAAAGTAACATTGGCATAAGGAAAATATTTTTGTTATACACCTAATCATAGAAAATAATTTCCTTGGTATTTTGAAAATCATTATGAATATCATACTATAATGGGTTCACTCCCCAAACCATCATAGTAACCAAGGTTCACTCCTGACACTATCATATTAGATATAGTCCCTTATTGAGCAAGCCTCACTCCCCATTCCAATCTTATTTATCTCATGAGATATCAATATTTACCAAATTTATTAGACGTATATATTGGTCTCACATATCACATAATCTTACATATGTGTACAAAAGGATGATAAGACATTAATCGTATTAGAACCCATGAAATTGAATGGGTTTCAAAATCATTTCTTCATAAATTAACATTTAGAAAAGAAACAATTTACATAATCATTTCATCATTTCATCAAATCGTAACTTGTGGAAAAAGAAGTGGGTTTATAAGCATTATATTATGGTATCTGTAACACCCCAAGATTTTATGAGAAGTATTCTTTTTAATTTCTTTGATGTATTTTGTTGTACGCTTCACCAAGATTATCTTGCGCTTTACGTAACACCGTATTAGCTTGTAGTATACGCAACACTATTCTTGGCTTGTGTTGCACACAATTTCAAGTTCTTTTGAATAAAATTCATTTTACACAACACCAAGTATAGATTATGGTCAATGTATAAATGAACTATATATTTATTATGTTATACGCAACACCAAAGGAAGCTTTCCCTACACGCAACCCTGACTTAGCTTGCATTACGCGCATGAGTGTCCTTCCTCGATAGCGTGTGTTGTACGCAGTATCGAGTTTCACTAAACAAGATATTATTATAATATTATTATGATCTATCTATTATGAATAGTATTAACTAAATTTTTAATTTTATAACATTATCATTCTTATTACACATTTTCAAGATCATGGTATGTGAAGAAAATAATATTTTTGGGTAAAATAAGTATTTTTCAAAAATAATGCAGTTTTTCCGCCTTTTGATGGCGCACCCATTTTAAATATAATTTTTAACAATTTTATAAGTTAAATTTTACAAAATAAAATTATTCTTGTGAATTAGGTTATAATAATTTACATTGGATAAAGTTTTGATATTTTTCTAATAACGTTCATATTTTGATGAACAGTAAAAATACGCTAAATTTAAATTAAAAACAACTTTTTTCATTAAGATAATAAATATGGTTAAATTATAATGTCAAATGGTTTTAAAGTATAAATATAACATATTTTTAACATTTACTATAATTTATGTCATTATCATTAATTTTACATTGAATTCATAGGTAAAAACATTTCAATCTTTTGAAATCTTTTAAATAAAAACCCATTTTTTCGACAACGAGATTACTTTTAAATTAACTACTGCATCTTCTGTGTCTTGAATTTTGAAAAATGGATTCCATATTTTCAATTATTATATACAAATTATGTTAATAGGATATATTTTATTTTTGGGCATTATGTATAGTAACTACAGTAAATTTTATTTACCACAGTTAAAGGTAAATCAGAAATTTAAGGGTAACAATAATATTATAAAATTACTCTAACACCTAAAAAAATTCTATTAGATGAATAAAAATCGACCAATATCACCTAAGGGTCGAAATAGATTTATTTCATGGACTTTTGACCCTGAAAATGATGTAATTATTATAAAAACCAATGAAAGTGACAACATGTCACTCTCTTATATCTTATAAGTGTAATAATTATAATTTAGTGATAAAATTCATAAAACATCGAACATAAATAATCTAAAGAAATAAAATTAAATTCTATACACCATTTTAATTTATTTATAATTTTTATGTATAAAATAATTATCATTAATGATGACAAAATAGTGATGTTGAAATTATTTTATTGATTGAAATATCAAATAAATGGTTTTAAAAATATTCAAATAAATATTATATGAACAATTTAATGTGCTCCAAGAATTTTATAGACAAATATAACATGTTATTAATCTATTAAATATTTTTTTTCGAATATATCCCTTGTGTGAATTTTATTTAAATTCTAATAAATGAATAGTTTCAAAACTGACACTGTTGTTATTTTATAAAAATAACATTTTATTAAATTTTCTAAAAATCAAAAAAATATTCAAGATTGTAAATTAAAATTTATATGGTATAAAATTTCATAAATTATCCAATTATGGATAATTCAAAACCTATAAGTAATTATTTATAAAAAATTAAAATTTAGAATATTATTACCATAAATAAAATTAAATAGATTAAATAAAGATAAATCAAGTTGATAAGGTTTAAAAGAAATTCTCAACATGTCTAAATTTTATTGGTTGATGAGATTACAACCCTATATCATCTCATCTTCGAATTGAGTCATTTTTTGGGGGGGTGGGGGTTAAGTGGGGTTTAAATTTATTATAAATTAATATTTTTGAGGTTTCCAAAAGTTCTCCTCTCCTCTCTTATAAAATGAAACCTCCTCCCTCTCCTCTTTACAACATTTTGAGCATTAAATCTCGGCCAAACCCTGTCAATTTAACTTATAAAATTCCCTAGAAACCTACTAGAGGTCTTGGAATTCTTCAAATACCATCTTTTGTGCCCTAATAGGAGGTTAAGAAGAGGCGCGTCGAGGAAGAGGTAATATCCTTTACCGATTCATTCAAATTTATTTCTTCTTCTACTTCCTCTTCTTAATTTGTTTCATTATAAAGTAATAACATCAGTATCACTCGTATAATTATATGTTATTATAAATATTCCACAAACCTATTTCACCTTCAATCAATCCTACGAAAAACTAAATCACCACGCGTGCGTACGTATGGCTTACCGTCTCTACGCCATGGTGTAATCTGTTTTTCCAACACCACCTTACTTGGACGGGTATAATGGTGGAAATAATAATTATATATGATTATTATATAATGATACTAATTCTGAGATATTATATCATCCACTCCAATTCCATTTAATAATTATGGGAACGATATCATCGCTCGTGTGTACGTACGGATTACCGTCTCCACAACGCGATGAGATTCATTATCCGTGTTAACCATTCAAGAATGATTATAAAGTATATATAATGAATAATAATGAAATATATGACACAATAATGCTACTGGATTTATATATATATATATATATATATATATATATATATATTTCATCTACTTACTTCCATTCAAGTCAATAAGGAAAGGAAAATGACGTTCATGCGTACGTACGGCCTACCGTCTCTATGAACTGTGTCTTTCATTTCATTTTTCTATTTATTATATATATATATATACACTGAATATATATGATATATAAATCATTTTTTACATGTTTAAGTAAGGAAATCATGATATAAATAATAATATCAAGAACAACAAGTCCTAACACGTACGATAAATGAAACGATTTTACCCAAAACGCTGATTTAACATGGAATTGACAAAAGAACGGGTAATATAAAGTCATAAGTGAATCTTATATGATATCATAAATATTATTATGGTTCTATTACAAGTTAATAATATGTTTAAACCCACTATACAGGAGTTTCAGATACATACTGAAGAAATTGGACATAAGGTAAGGGATAATTATTCCAATCTCTTTCTTATTCAGGATTTTTATTCGTAAGTATTTACTGGGGTTATATTTATCATCCATTTCCATGTTTTTCAAAAAAAATCATAAAATCATCAATATTCTTCCATGTATTTTTAAATTCATTTTTACCCTTTTTTAATTTTACTACATGGTATGGAAGTAATCTTTCTTTTGTTTACCATACGAGGTACTTTTTGAATTTTCTAAAAAAAGTACAAAGAGACTGTTTTTTTAACTTATACAGCATGAAAAGATTTTTACAGTTTCATAACTCCTTATTTCCATGAAAATTTCTCTTCAAGATTTCATGATTATTTTCAACAAAGTTCTTTTCTTTTAAAATTGCATGTCATTTTGAGAAAAGAAAATGATTTTGAAGAAGAAAAGATATTTTCCTCAAGAATTACTTTCAAGTGTTTTTTCAAAACTATTTTATATATAATATAACATTATTTAATATGTTTATGTTTCAAGTATAATGTTTCTATTATTTACATGGTTTTATTTTTCTTATAGTTAAATGATATCCATTTTCTTTATATGGATTATATTATGATGGGATGATGTTTATAAAACCCATTTTATCCTTTGGGTTATGATGAATGATTTATATTTATTTTGTGGAACACGTAAGAATTATTTCATTATGAGATTGGTGGGACCTATATCTCCCACCAATGCATTGGATAATTACTTATATCTCAGGAGATAAACATGGATGGAATGAAAAGTAAACTTGGTTCAGTAATACAGGGCTAGAACGGAAAGTAAACCCAGTTCAGTAATGGACTTTGTCCACAATGATGGTATTAGATAAAATTTCTTTGCTACTATGGAAATCATATCAGTTTATTAATGGTTTTCCACAATTCCATGTTTTATTACAATGCAATTTTATCATGATTAATATTCCTTTATGACCTATGCCTTATGTACTGCCAAGATTTATGTCATTGCTCAAGATTTTGAGGTTTTATGTTCATATTTTTACGTTAAAATGTTTATGGATTGTTTTCATGTTCTCCATGTTTACCCTTTCTAAGCATTTGAGCTCTCCCTTTTTATGTTTTCTTTTCCCCAAGATATAAAGAAAGGTTTTAGTAAAGAAAACAAAAGGGGAAGATCTTTATGGGAGATGTTGAAGATCTTTGACCATGATTAGAAGATTTTGTTCTGATTTTCCAAATACATTAAACTAACACGGTATTTGAGCATCTTTTTGTGTCATATAATAAGTTTTTTTCAAAAGTAATGTAATTTCCATCTATGTAAAGCTTAGGATATTATAGTATCACCCATGTATGAGAAATGGATTTCATAAGAATATTTTCATCATAAACATGAAAATATAGAGAATGAAAAAATTAGGTATCATTGGATCATATCCCCATTTAGGATTAATTAATAACAAATGATATCATCACAGATGGAAAATGATTTTGAAATAATAGTCACATGGAATGTTTCTTAAGGAAAATATACTTTCATTGAAAGTATCATTTTTAAAATTATAAATTTTAAAATATTATTGGAATAATTTTATTTAAAAATAACCTAGAATAAATATTGTTGAATATTCAATGAAAATAATTTTCATGAATTTGTGAATTTATATTAATATCATATATGTTAAAAAAAGATTCAAGTCACATTTTTAGTAAAATTAAATTGATCCCTTTTTTGAAAACAACATGGAGATTCACTTCAATAAAATTCATAAAAAATAATATATGGGTAAAAATTTCTTCAATAAATTATTTGGATAATATTAAAAGCATTTTTGAAAATCTATTTAGAATACAGGGTTTTGGAAGAAAGCTATTTTTTACTAAAAGAGAGAAATAAAGTCTTTTTAAAAAACAATATTTTGGACTCTTGAGTAAATAAGAAGAGTAAATTTAAGGAAATTTTTTTTATTCTTATGAAATAACTAGGGGAGAATAAAAATTCATTAGATTCTTGAGATTTGGATCATAATATTTCACCATTGGAATCACAAACATAACTAATCCCAATAAAAAGTGACATTGTAATATAAAATCATTTCCAATTTGGTATATTTTGAATCTTAAGTAACATTAATGTTAGGTCCACTAGGATGAATACCCTAAAGGGGGGTGAATCAAGGTATGGAAGATTATAATTATTTCCCCTTTGGACATTGTTTCATCATTAAAAAAAATACTATTCTCCCTTTCTCTTGTATAAATATATGAACATAAATTAAATATTTCACCTGACACATTAATGTTTCTTGGTTCACCCTCACTGGGCTATGTCTAAGGAGAATAAAATAGTATTGTGTTGATGTATGAAAATAAGCTAATGAGAACTTATTATTACAAGGTTCAAATAAGATCACTTCTATTCCTAGGATTACTACCTTTACAAGATATAGGGTCTACTCACTGCATTCCCAAGGGCCACTCTATATGTCTCTTCCTCTAGATCACTACAAGGTGGAAGGATCGCATTCTTCCTATTCCTTCTCTCACTACTCTTGGAAGGGATCCACTCACAGTTTATGGACTTGTAGATCCCTTCATTTTCATGAAATCATGCATCCTCATCTATTGGTAGATGCTCTATTGAAGACCATTTTTCACCTATAGATAAATTCCACCATTCCAAATAATATTAGGTTAGAGATAATTGTATTCATGAAATGTTTTTATACTTTTGAAAGCTTCTTTGAGTCCTCAGATAAACACCTTGATTCACTCGATAGTTGTGTAGTGATTATGCTTCCCAGATCAATTCTCCTTCACGAACTACAAGTGCCTCCATGAACCATCCTATGTTTGTGAATTGCATTCACTTCCAGTACCTGCTTCCCTCATTCGTGTACTTCCTCTACTTCCATGAACTATCCACCATCCATGAACTGCTTCATTTTAATCTTCCATGCACATATTCTTCTTATGAAAAACCTCTCCTCCACTACGAATTGTTTTCCTTTGTAGGATACTGCTACCTACAAAAAACCTTCTGTGAATTGTCCCTACAGAACTTCTTCTCCTTGACAGACTCCCTATGAAATCTTTCAGACTTAGCTGAATTTCTTCCTAGAGAAAATATTTCCTCCAATGAATATTTCTCTTACTTAAAAATGGGATTATTTCTCCTTATATAGTAAAATAGATCAATATAATCTTCTAATTCAATAATTACAAAACCTTTGATACAACACTACCTTCACTACATACCGTTAATATCCCTCGAACCGAAATTTTCTCACAACCAATTTTTGTCCATGAACTGTTTCAATACATGGTCTTCCTAACACTCATCTTCCTTCATATTTCCAGAAATCACCTCCATAATTCTTCCAATGAAAATTCATCCCATATACCGCAAGCCTTCAACATACCACATTCCTTGGCTGCGAACCGTTTTCTATGCTTCTCTTCCTTCATGACACCACAAATCACTGCCTCAATTATACAAAAAAAATCCATCATGCATACTGAAATCCTTCTTTGTACCTAATTCGTTTTTCATGAACCATTTTCTCCCCATAAACCATTCCCATATGTGGTTTGTGCCTCGTGATTTGTGGCTTCCATATTTTCTAATTTCCTTCACCATTCCATGTACAATGGTTAGCGCTCCACGAACTGTCCTTCGTGGTCATCATACAATTCACTCTTACATTTAAATAATTCCTTTTAAAAAGTAAAACTATTTATTTTGAGGCCCAAAAATTTGGAAAACACTAGGAAATTCTCCCACCATAAAAACTTGATTTCAGCAAACACTAACCATTCTCATTTGCAGCCATCTGGCTTTGTCAAAAAATACTATCACACAGAAAGACACTAAGAGGAATACTTGAGGGATGTTTTTCCCAATAATATTCCCCTTTGGGTTTTTTGAAAATTCTTAAAATGACAATTTTTATCAATTAGATACATCCTTATAGCTTCTTCAATCTTCTATCGCCATTCCCCTCTTGTGATTCCAATAGAAATCAAAGATTTACTCCACACATACTCTAATCCCACAAGATCAATGTTCGATGTGAGAAATAATATTATAATGAAATTTTTATCAATGAATCACTACATTAAATTCCAAAAAAACTCTTCTTCTTTCATCAGAAACCTCAGCTCTAATGATATATATCCTTCAATCAATCACTTCTAGCGTCATCAGATTTAATGCTCCCCTATCTCTCATCCACCTGAAATCACTCACAGCTCCACATATCTCATTGTTGTAGTTGTCAACTTCTACACATGTCTTCACAAATACATTTCATACCTATTAATAGCCATAATGTCTCCCCCTTTTTCAAAGAACCTGAAGGCCAATTTTTTGAGGTCTGTAACTGGGTAAAGAAAACAAATTAGCCCATTATGGAAAAATACACAATGCCTCAGGGAGAGGGGGGTCCCACATCCACACTTATTCATGTGGGGGATTCTACTAGACTAATAGTTCTAGTTGATTCCATTCAAACACTTATTTGGGTAAGGCATTTGTCATAATGTCTACAACATGTTGTTCTGTAGGCACATACTCCAACTTCGCAAGCCCTTATTCCACCCTCTAATTGATAAAATGATAATTTATTTTAATGTGATTTTTCCTAGAGTGATGGTATGAATTTTTTTTGATATTTATAACACTAGAATTATCACAATGAATTCTTATTGGAGAATTCACTTCAACTTCCATATCATCAAGTTGTTGCTTCATCCATAGTAATTATGTTCATGCTTGAGTATCCACAATATATTCTTCTTATGTGGTAATCAAAGTGATGAAATCATTTTTATTTCATATCAAAGAAATACACAATCCTACAATATAAAATTAACCACCTATTGTTGATTTCCCATCACCCCCTAATCCTTTCGAATCTACATCTGCATATCCCAATAAACCCTATTGATATTTTTCATTGTACATCAATCTAAAATACACCACACCTTTAATATATCAAAGTATTCTTTTTATTGCAAGAAGGTGTATTTATTTGTGATTTAATTTATATTTCACTACTTGACATGTGGAAAAAACAATATCTAGTGACGTTGTGGTTAAGTATAACATATTTCCAATGATATTCATGTATTCGGTGATATTAACCGCTTTTCCTTCATCATCCTGAGATAGTTTCATCTAAATAGCCAGTAAGTAATTCATATCTATGGAATTATCCATTAAAAAAATTCTCAAAACTTACTTGGAATATTTAGATTGATAAATGAATGTGGCATTTTGTCCCTGTGTTACCTATAGAACAAGGAAAAAATGACATTTCACTGATCATCGACATTTCAAACTTAATTTTAATGAATTCAAAAACCTGTCTACACTATGTTTTATATAATCCATAAAATATTATGTCATCAACATATACTAGTACCAACATCCTTTTATTACTTTATTTTTTGACATACAAGTTGTAATCAACTCAACCACACTAGAAACCTTTCTTCTTCGAGAACTGATCTAGCCTTGAATTCCATTATCTTGAATAATGATGAAAATCATATAAATCCTTATTAAATTTAAAAGCTCTATTGTAGTCTTCATGAATGAGAAAATAATCTGGATATTCAATGTAAACTTCTTCTTCTAGAACACCATTCATAAATGTCGACATGACATCTATCTGGAAAACCTTGAACTTTATTTTCACTATTACGGCCAAGAATAATCTGATTTTCTCTATCCTTGCAATATGTGAAAATGTTTTATCAAAATCAATGTCATATATTTGGGAGTACCATTTTTACACTAGTGGTGCTTTGTTTAAAATTACAAAACTATCTTCATTCATTTTGATACAAAATAAGCATTTAGTCTTGATGACATTCTTGTCTGTCGGACTCGAAACAATCTACCACATCTAATTCTTCTCAATTTCATCAAGATTTTCATTCATATCTTGAAAAAAAATTCATCTCCAGTTACTTCATTAAAAATATTAGTCTTTACCTATGATAAGTATGATGCTTTTTGTAGAGTCTTCATCCACCATATCAACATTGGTGTTGTCTAATCACCAATTATGTTCTATCTATCTATTTCAGCACTTATCTTCTATCTTTATGGAAATACTGAATTTTGATCATCCTTTTGGTTATTAGAATCTTCTTATGAATCAACCTTTAGAACTAGGGCATCTCCATATTTTCTTATCTCTTCATCACTATCCTTCGGAGACTGATCATGTATTTTCTGAAGAATCTGTTCATTCTCCACCATACATACATCATGACTTTCAACTATCTTTCTTAGACTCTTATGGAAGCATTTATATGCTTTTAATTTCTTCAAGTTTCCATGAAATATCCCTTCATCTCCACGAGATTCAAACTTCCTTTTTTTCTCCTATTTGAGAATTAAACACTTCCTTCTGAATACTCGAATGCACTTCAATGATGGCGTAATTTCCAGAGTCTAGATCCACTCAACTGGTGCCCCGTACCCAGTTCGCCACATGACCTCAAGTGCGTTTCCCCAAATTCCAGATGCTGCTGACTAGCAGCAACGGCCTTGGTGAGTCATTGGGGAAACTCTGACCTCATTTGGTAAAGTATACAAGGAAAAGGAAAAAACAGTCAATAAAAGATTCAGTAAACATCATACAATAACTGAAACTAAACAGTGGAAGAAATGAACATATAATAATGATGATAATGATGCAGCGGGTACAAGTATCTAAGGAAAGTAGCAAACACAAAAAAATGTTGAAATACAACTAAGAATGATATACTAAAAGTAAACAGCAACTCCAGCAGCATCGCAAGCCTAAGCTTGGTCCTGTGCTCTCCAGCTCCAACTAGCAATCATGTACCTGAAGTTGAATGGCCACAATCCTTATCCACACAAGTAACCATATAACCTATTTGGGCCAAAAAGAAGGACCCAAACAGGGTGTTAGACTAATCCCAGTAGGCAACCACCACAAGATATGTGCCCTACTATTAGTGAGCAATATAACAAATGTAATGGAAATAAATGCAGCAGTGAAATAGGAATACACTAAAGTAAAAAATCCTACAAATCTCCATTCACATAAATTAAATAAATTAATACAATCATTTAATTATCAACCAAGGAACCTAGAATCATCTCTATATTCTTGAGGCATAGCAAGTAACCTAACAGGTATCTCAGTAGACTACCTAAACAACAAGCAGTACAAAACCCAATCTTGTTCTTTGGCTTAGTGGACTCGTCACAACCAACAAAACAATATTCACACTGTCTCTCTGGGTGGCTCATACTGGAAGACCCCTCTAGTCAAGTAACCATACAATCACATACACTCTGGGAAGCTCTCCCCATCAATTCCCCTGCGGTCTGGTAATGATAGTTATAGACTCTCTGAGGAAGCACTTACGTCTAATTCCCCCTGTAGTCTCGGTATGTAACTAAGGACACTCTAAGTAAGCACAAAGTCCAATTCCCATAGGTCCTATGAATGATACTAATTTATAACATACTCTCTAGGGAAGCCCTTAATCGTCAATTCCCTCTTTAGTCTACCGCACTAGGTTCACACAGCCCTGAGCATTCTAGTCGTGTGTAATCGACTGTCGGCAGCCCTAAGTAAGTTCAAAAACTACCTGGCTAACAGCTATAGTGCATAAAAAACATATAAATAGTAGGAAATACATGAAATCAATTATATCAAGGCAGGAAATCAATGCAACAAGGTCTTCCTTACAGGAAACCTAATCGAAACAGCGATAAACAGCCTAAACAAGGTAGAACACCCATGGGGTGATCCTCAAACATGCTAACAAGAAACCATTATTCATCTAATAGCCTCTAGCACACAAGCAATCTAAGGCAGATAATAAAACAAGATCAAAACCCTAACCCAAGATACCCAAAACATGGGAATCCGACACTTTTTCAAAAAAACTCAAAGACGTTCAATGTAGGGAAACAAAGCACCTACCTCGATCCTAGGATAACAATATACATGAACCTTGGCTTGTGAATCGGCCTAGAATAGACTAGATCTACAAAAATGTCTAAAACTTTTAACCTTAGATAACTCTCATAAGAGAAATAATCATGAAACATGGCCAAAGAAGAACTAATAAATCACCGTTGTGATTCTAATGCAATCGACGACATTTGATTCGGATAACTGGTGACGGATCGGTGGCTCGGAGAAGATCCGCAGTCGTACCCTTGCTTTCAGTTGAAGAAGCTGCCGAAGAAGACGTTTTTGGGGTTAAGACGCGACCCCGGTCCATTTAACGAAAAAAAAAGTACACAGAGTGTAATTTTAGAGTACACGGTGTGTACTAAGATTTTTCATACTCCACATTATGTGGCCTCAACATCACCCCCACATGTCCGTGTGTGTGGCCATGACATAGCCAGAATACGGCCTCGAGTAGTATCAAATTACATGGTGTGTACTCATAAAGTACACGGCGTGTATTTTGAAAATTTCCAGATTCTCCTCCTTTTTTCCAAAAACGACCAGAAAGGAAAAACATACCTGAAAAGAAGGTCAGGGTTCTTACAAACTTCCCCCCTTAAAGAAATTTGTCCCCAAATTTCCATTACGTGGCGCAGAAGAAGAAACCCTGAACAACTCTGGCCACTGTGATCACATATCGGCCTCCCATTCCCAAGTCTCATCATACACACATCTGTGCTACCATAGCACCCGTACCAAAGGAACAGACCAGCCATGGAGTACCTTTTCACTACGATCAACAATCCTGATAGGATGCTCCTCGAATGATGCATCCTGCTCCATCTCTACCTCCTCAGGTTGGAAAACATGAGATAGGTCTAAGAAATAGCATCGAAGCTGAGAAACATGGAAGATGTTCTGCATAGCTCGGTACCTCTGAGTTAACTACAACCTATAAGAAACCATCCCGAATCTCTCCAGAACCTCAAACGACCTGACGTATCTCGGTGAAATCTTGCCCTATCTCTTGATCCTATTGTGTCCCAACCTCGGGGTAACATGTAGGAAAGCCTGATCTCCGACCATGAACTCCAAAGGTCGTCTCCACTGATCAGCATAAGATTTATGCCGAGACTGTGTAGTAGCCATCCTCTTCTGAATCAAATCCACTTGTTCTGTGGTCTCCTGAACAAGATGAGGTCCCAACATAGCTCCCTCTCCTGCCTCTAGAAAACACAAGGGTGATCATCATGGTCTAACATACAAATCCTCATAAGGACTCATCTGAATATTTTCTTGAAAACTATTGTTGTAGGTAAACTCCACTAGAGGTATATGTCTCTCCCAAGAACCTCCAAAATCGAGGATGCATGTTCGTAGCATGTCCTCAAGCACCTGAATCGTGTGCTCTGACTGTCCATATGTTTGGGGATGGTAAGTGTTGAGTCAATAAGGTTTTCCTTATGACTTTTTCATTCCTTCTTGTTTTGAAAATCACAAACACCTTATCTTTAAGAAAATTACTTTAATAAGGAAAATTTCTATTTTAAGGAAAAATCGCTTTTATAAGGAAAAGGGTTTCTTAAGGAAAATTGCTTTTATAAGAAAACTTATCCTTATCATATTTTCATCTAGATTTTTTTTCTTAAGTATGAGATTCGGATTCATTTCTATTTTCTCAGAATCGTTTAAACTTTGATATGAAGCATTCTATTTTAGGATCTGAATTCTAGATAAGAACTGTAAGGAAGTTTCACTCCGAATTCCAGATGAGAACTGCAATAAAGTTTCATTACGAATTCCGGATACAAACTCTGATTATGTTCTACTCCAGATTCAGGATAATGAATTCTTATGAAGTTCGATGACGAATTCTTATTACGAATTATAATGATGAATTCTCATTATGAATTCTGATGACGAATTCTCATTACGAATTATGATGATGAATTCACATTCAGAATTATCATTCCGAATTCTCTTATTAAACAGAATCTAATTATCTTTGTTTTATACACTCTGAATTTATTCAGACTCTGAAAAAAATTTATTGGTTAGACTCTGAACTTTCATTTTTCTTATGCCTTTATATTTTGTCTACTCTTTTTTATTCTCCTTACACTCCGAACCTTCACTCCGAAGTTTTAACTCCGAACTTTTGAGTTAGATTTTAAACGATGTTGTACATTCTGTTACACTTGTTTTGTTATAAAACGTTGTCGTCCATTCTGTTGTTAACTAACCGTTGGCTAAGTGACATGTGTACAGGTCCCTCCGATTTATAAGGAAAATATGACCGTTGGAAAGGATGCCGACCTTACCTATAAATATGAGCTCATTTGAAAGAGCTCGATGCTAAAAATGCTGAAAGGATGACTGATCTTCGACTAATGTGATTACAAGCTTGAATTGATTTCTAGAGAGAGAGGCTCTTATTAACTCTCAAAGCTTCGTGCGACTCCGAATGTTGGTGATTACATTCGAGGGCTTCTGGGGATAGGAAGACAGAGGTTTCCGACTACCTTGAAGTTCGAGGGCTTCCTTGCTGAGGAAGACAGAGGTTGCCAACTACCTTGAAGTTGAGGTCTTGCGGGGATAGCAAGACAGAGACTCTGATCTTCGTATCGAGGGCTTACCCTTGTGTGGGTAAGACAGACTTGCTTGAAAGTATAAATCAAGGGAACTTTATCCAAGGTTGTTGGATAACATTCTCTTTGGGTTAAAAGACTTATATCTTGTTACTTGTAGTTATACTACTAGTTTATATTCCACTGCATATTATATTGTAAGGAAATTATAACTTTCTTATACTTCCTTATTTGAACTCTATTTCATTCAGATTCTATACGCTTTAAGGTAGAATCTCTTATTGTAATCTTTTGTTAAGTTTCTATTTCTGGAACCATATTTCCGGAACCTACTTTTGGAATCTCTTTCCAAGTTTTGTTTGGTATTAGAGGTGTTGTGAATTTGCTTAAGTTTAACTTTGTTAAACTTAGCCCTTTCCTTTTCTTAAGGAAAACATAGTTATTCTTAACTAACTTTAAAGGTTCCAAATGAATTTTTAAAGTGTACAATTCACCCCCCCCCCCTCTTGTAAATTGAGCATCTACATCACTATTTCGATCCTACAATTGGTATCAGAGGAGGTTTCTGAAATACTTATACTCACGAATAAGTTTTTCTTGCTCATTTTATCATTCTGAACTTTCTCATTCCGAACTTTCCCATTCCGAACATTGTTTTTATGAACTTTTGCTACTAACAAGTTTGTGTGCAAAGTTATTTTAAGTATGGTAGGAGTCAATGTTGGTTCAATTGATAATCTGAATCCTACAAGACCACCTATCTTTGATGGTAATGACTATGAGTACTAGAGAGATAGAATGAAGACTTTTGTTATCAATACTGGAGTAGAAAACTTTGTTATGCTTACTGGTGATTATAAAATTCCTGACAAGGAAGTCAGAACTTTTACTAATCAGGAAAAGAAAGAATATCAACTCAATTATAAGGTACGCAATACATTACATTGTTCAATGACTAGAAATATATATAGACAAATTTCTTCTTGTGAAGCAGATAACTGTATCTGGAAGAAGTTATAGGTTACACACTTTGGGACTTCTAAGGTGATTGAGACTAGAAGAGCTATGCTTAGAGCTGAATATCATGTCTTCAATTTTCCTTATGGTGAACCAATCTGTAAAGTTCAACAGAGATTTATGACTATAGTCAACAGTCTACAGTATATGGGAGAGAAGGGTTTAGATGATGAAACTCTTGTGGATAAGATAATTGATATTATGCCAAATGAGTGGGAATCCAAGAGAACAGTTATAGATGAGAACAGGAAGGTTACTCAAATTACTCTTGATGAGCTATTTGGAACTCTTCTACAACATGAGACCAGAATGAAGAGAGATGGTGACAACATCAAAAAGAAGAATGGAAATGGTACTATTGCTTTTACAACAACTTCAAATCAGATGAAAGCTAAGACTCCTGTGAGAGTAACCAGATCCAAGTCTAAGAAAGTTATTTTCCAATCCGAATCTAGTGAGAGTGAAGTCTCGGAAAATGAACTAGAAAATCTTGCTCGAAGAATGAACAAGATAGTTGGCCAGATAAATTTTCAATCTAAGTATAAGAAAAAGGAAAGGAAAGATAAGAAAGAAAGAGAAGTTACTTTCTATGAATGCAAGAGAGCTGGACATATTAGACCAGATTGCCCTTTGCTCAAAAAGAAAGAAAGGAAAGAAAGGCATTCAGACAGGAATAGAAAGAATTATTATAAAGCCAAAGATAAGAAATTTCTGAAAGCTAATGACACCTGGAGTGCCAGTGGTGGTGACTCTTCAAATGAATCTTCTGATTATGAATCTTCAGGACAGAAGAATATTGGTCTTATAGCCAGATTACCTATTGATAATCATTGTTTTATGGCTAAGGTACAAAATTCTGAATCATTGACCAATGTTTCTTTAAATTCTAATGATAGTAAGTATTATAACTCTTTTGATGAAGAATCTTCTTCTGATGATGAAAATACTTTACCTACTTATGAAGAATTCTCTAGGTTTGCTGAACTTATTGAAATTGAGAATTCCAAACTCAACAAAAAACTTGATAAAGCAAACTCTAGGAATTCTATTCTTACGAAAGAGATATCAGATCTTTCTAAAGATCTTGATAGGAAAAATGGTGATTTTGAAAGTATTTCAAAAAATCTTGAGAAAGTAAGTTTTGAGAAGAACAAACTTTCTAAAGAATTAGAAATAGTAATTTCTAAGAAAAATGTTTTCGAGCCTAACTCTAGTTCAAAAACTAATGATTTTGATGATAAAAACTTGGTTGTAAAACTCAAGTCCAAAATATTTTCCTTAAAGAAGTGTTTATAAAACTTTACCCATGGTAAGGAAAATTTTGATAAAATGTATTCCCAAATACGACCTTTAAGAAATAAATCTGGATTTGGTTATACCCATGCAAAACCAATTTTTAGTAACAATTATTTTGTTCCTCAAAGTGCCCCATTTTGTACTAAATGTCAATGTGGTGGTCATTGGGAAAATAATTGTTCCTTAAACAAAACCCAATCTTTAGGATTTCACAAAGCTTACTTTTCTAAGAAGATGTGGGTTCCTAAAATTTTATTGTCTGGAAATCTCGGATCCAAGCAAGTTCGGATTCCGAAAGTCTAATTTTCTTCTTGATTTCAGGAAAATAAAGAGACCAGCAACAATACATGGTACATGGATAGTGGATGTTCCCGGCACATGACTGGTAACAAAAGCTATTTTGAAAATATTATCCAAACGAAAGGAGGAAAAGTAACTTTCAGAGATAATGATAAGGGAGGGATTCTTGGTATTGGTAATATTGTTCTTCTTGGTAAAAACTTGATTTCAAATGTTCTTTTTGTTAAGGGTCTTAAGCACAACCTCATTAGCATAAGTCAGTTATGTGATGAAGGTTACCTTGTGAATTTTAGGAATGATAAGTGTTTAGTTCACAATTCCAAGGAAGAATTTATTCTCTCAGCCAATAGGCAAGAGAATGTCTACACTTTGAACCTAGAAGACCTCAGGAGTCAAGATTTACCTTGCCTAAGTGCAATGGAAGATCATTCCTGGTTATGGCATAGAATACTAGGACATTGTAATCTTATAAACCTATGTAAACTCTCTAAGAAGAAACTAGTTAAGGATCTACCGGAGCTTAGATTTGATTCTTCTAAAGTTTGTGATCCTTGTCAATATGGCAAGCAACATAAATCTAGTTTTAAGTCAATCGGTGAAGTCTCAACAACCAATGCATTACAGTTAGTGCACATGGATCTTTTTGGTCCAACACAAACTGGAAGTATTGGAGGCAAATACTATGTGTTTGTTCTAGTTGATGATTACACTAGATTTACTTGGGTCTATTTTCTAGCAAAGAAATCTGAAGCTTTTTCCTATTTCAAAAGTTATAGAGCTCAAGTTAAAAATGAGAAAAACCTTCCATTGAAAACTATTCATAGTGATCATGGAGGAGAATTCCAAAATTCTGATTTTGAAACTTTTTGTAGTAAGAAAGGTATTACTCACAATTTTTCAGCACCTAGAACTCCTCAACAGAATGGTGTAGTTGAAAGAAGAAATATAATTCTTCAAGAGATAAATAGAGCCATGTTGAGTGAATATTCTATTGCTAGAAATTTTTGGGCTGAAGCTGTAAGTACTGCTTGTTATACTATAAATCGAGTTTTGATTAGACCTTTTCTTAATAAAACTCCTTATGAGTTATGGAATGGCAGAAAACCAAGATTATCTTACTTCAAGGTTTCTGGTTGCAAGGTATTCATTTTGAATACTAAATATAACCTACAAAAATTCACACCAAAATCTGATGAAGGGATTTTCTTAGGCTATTCCACAACCTCTAAGGCTTATAGAGTTTTTAATAAAAATACTTGCACTGTTGAGGAAATAGTACATGTAAAATTTGATGAGTCAGATCCTTTTGTTTTTAAACCATCCCAGCCTACATCTTCGGATGTGTTTTCAAAAATTGATTATCAACCTTTGATAGAAGAACCTTCTGATAAGGATAATGTTCAAGAAGATACTTCTGAAACATTTACCCCAGAATATTTTCTACCCTATTTTGATGAACAGGTTTTACAAAACCCAAATCAGGTGTTTCTTAAAAATCATCTCATTGATAGTATCATTGGTGATGTAAATCAACCTATAAGGACTAGAAGTTCCTTAAGAAATGAAGTAGAACATCTAGCATTTCTTTCCCAATTAGAACCAAAAAGAACTGATGAAGCTTTAGGTGATGATGATTGGATCAAAGCCATGCAAGATGAACTAAATGAATTCAAAAGGAATAAAGTCTGGACCTTGGTTGAAAGACCTAAGTAAAATTCTGTTATTGGAGTAAAATGGTTCATCAGAAATAAATGTGATGAAAATGGAGTCATTGTTAGAAATAAAGCTAGACTTGTTGTTAAGGCTATAATCAGCAAGAGGGAATAGACTATGAAGAAACCTATGCTCCAGTAGCTAGACTTGAATCTATCCGTATTCTACTTGCCTTTGCAGCATTCTTTAATTTCAAACTTTTTCAAATGGATGTGAAATGTGCTTTTCTTAACGGTTATGTTCAAGAGGAAGATTTTGTTGAACAACCTCCTGGATTTGAAGATACAAAACATCCTAATCATGTTTTTAGACTTACCAAAGATTTGTATGGTCTTAAACAAGCCCCACGAGCATGGTATGATAGACTCACTAGATTTTCTCTTCAAAATAAATATGTTAAGGGAAATTCATATCCAACCCTTTTTATAAAGAAAGATAAGAAAAATGTTTTGATTGTTCAAATTTATGTTGATTACATTATATTTGGTTCAACTCAGCAATCTTTGACTGGCTCTTTTGCTATTCTAATGAAATCTGAGTTTGAAATGAGTATGATGGGTGAGTTAACCTTTTTCCTTGGTTTTCAAATCTCTCAAAAACCAGAAGGAACCTATATATCTCAACATAAGTATATTAAAGATATTCTTAAAAAGTATGGTTATGACAACACTAAGAGTATAAGTACTCCCATTGGTACCTCAAACTCTTTAGATCTTGATGAAGCTCGGAAACTAGTAGATCAAACATCTTTTAGAGGTATGATAGGAAGTTTTCTTTACTTAACAACTAGTTGACCAGGCTTAATGTTTTCAGTATGCTTATGTGCAAGATATCAATCCAATCCTAAGGAATCTCACTTAAAGTTGGTAAAAAGAATTTTTTGCTACCTGAAGGGAACCATGGATCTAGGATTATTTTATAATTCTGGAAATGATTTTGTTTTAAAAAAAAATTCTGATGCTGACTTTGGTGGATGTAGAATGGATAGAAAAAGTACATCCGGAACTTGTCATTTCTTAGGAGATTCGTTAGTTTCTTGGTCCTGTAAGAAGTAACATTCTGTATCACTTTCCACTGCTGAAGCTGAATATGTAGCAGCTGGAAGTTATTGTGCTCAAGTGTTGTGGATGCAACACACACTCACAGACTATGGCTTGAGTTTTACAAAAACTCAAATTTTGTGTGATAACACAAGTGCCATTTCCCTTAGTAAGAACCATGCACATCACTCCCATGAAAAACACATAGATATTAGGCATCACTTTCTTAGGGATCACACACTTAAAGGAGATATTATTCTTCAGTTTATTGGAACGCAAGATCAATTTGCTGATATTTTCACAAAATCTTTGCCTTATGATAGATTTGAATATATTAAACATAAGTTAGGAATGATAACCGTAAGGTAATTCTCCTTAATTAACTTTCTGTTGAAAAATTCTCCTGACAGCAATACACTCCTTTTCATAGGTGGAGTACATTTGTTTGATAAAATAGCAAAGTTTTTCAAAAAACAATTTCAAACTTTTCGGAACGAAGATTTCCGGAATGGAATTTCCGGAACTACAATTTTCCAGAATGGACATTTTCGTACAGAATACTTCTGGAATGGAAGTGTTCATATTGAAAACATCCATAATGGAAAATTTCGTACTGGTATTTACATAACCGGATTTTCGTATCGAATCTTTCATAATGAGTTTCTTTTTATGTGTTTTCCGTACTAAGTTTGTTTTTCGTACTGAGTTTGTTTTTCGTAATGTGTTTTTTGTACTGAGTTTGTTTTTCCATAGTAAAGTTTTGCGAACTTTGTATTTTCATAATAAATATTTTTCCGTAGTTATTTTTATATTACCCATTACAAATAATCCTCCTCATCCAATCCGAAAGGTATGATTTCCTTACTCACGTTTTCGTAGTCATTTTTTTCTTGCTGGAATTTTCTTGTATTATGTTTTCGGATTATAGTTTTCTTAATTCTGTGTTTTAATAAAAACCTCAAAAATATCGGATTAAAGTTTTCTTGAGAATTCATTTCCAACCGTCAGATCTGATCTTAGCTTTTCACAACCGTTAGATCAACCGAGGAAGTTGAACTGTCGTTTCATTGCCTATATAAAGGGGACACAAATACTTGTCCCACATCGATTTTCAATCTCTCGCATCCCAAATCTCAGCCTCTCTTATTTAAAGCTGTTCCGAACTTCTGTTTTCTCCGTTCCGAAATTTTCAGAGGACTTCAGATCTGAATGTCTGTGCAGTTAGCTTCCCAAGAAATGTCTTCCTCCAAGCCTATTTCATAATGGTTAGTTTACAGAGAAAGGCTAGTCCATTCGGATTTCTTCAGTAACTATGATTCTCTTATTTCAAAGAACATTAAGTTGAATGGCTGAGAATATATTGCTGTATCCAAACCGGGGAATCAAGACGATGTCTTTTCGGAGTTACTTGTTGAGTTCTATGAAACAGTTTCCTTCTTTAAGGAAGACAATAGGGAGAAATTTTCTTTTAAGTCTTATGGAAAGACTTATAAGCTTTCTTATACCAAGGCAACAAGCTTGGTAGGGCTGACCTATGAAGGATAAGCCGAGTTTATATCTCATGTGTTGCCGGATTCTAAGGGTAGCTTCGACAAGTAAAAATCCTTGAAAACTCTCGGACTCTCAGATGACAAAGCTCCGAATATTGCTAGTTTGCCTACAAATTTCCGGATTCTAGAGTTGTGGGTACAAGGTCTTATCGTACCGAGGAAAGTTGATAAAGATAGTTTGAAGAAGAGTAAGATCTATATCTTAGATTTCCTGATAAATATAAGGAATTTTAACTTCATGAGGCACATTCTTATAACCATTGATAATCTTAAGAAAGGAAATCTCAGAGCCCAGATCGTAATGTATCCAGAAATTTTATCAAAGTTGATAGTTTGGTGCCTTGAGTCTTTCAAGGAAGCTTGCAGATCTAAGCCAAGGGTTTGCAAAATTTTGTTGGTCAGTGATGATACCCTTAAGAGGATGGATGTGGATTTCAACAAGGAGACTGGTGAGTTCTTTGATTTGCCTAATCAAGAAGAAGCGGATCTGAAGGCTGCTGAACCGGAATCATCTAATCCAGTAAAGAAAAGAAAGTTGAAAGAAGTTGCAGTTGAAGTTGATGATCCTAAATCTAAGGAAGTTCAAACCGCACCTCCCAAACCAAAGAATAAGAAAGCCTATCCTGATGAAGTTGTTTCAAAGTGGAGAGCAGATAAAGAGAAAAGGAAAGAAGGGGATCCGTAGTTCGGATTGGACCCTGCGGAGGCTAAGGCCTTGAAGGAGAGAACTGCTGATGAGCTTGAAAAACAAGTAAAGGAAAAGAAGCTCAAGAAGAAGATGACAGAAGCCGAGGCAGTCCAAGCATTGTTAAAATTTAATGAGATGGTATCCGGAAGCATTCCAGTTCTGAGATCTTTCTCCTTGGAATCTCTACCTGAGACTCCAGGAAGAAACCTTGATTTTCCGGAAGAGACTAGAGCCGAGCATGTTGAGTAACTTGATCAGATTCAACAAGTCGAAGAGGAAGAAGTAGTTGATGAAGGAAGTTGTGAAACAGGAGATTTATTGAAAGAATTAGATGATTATTAAGGGTCGCCTTCGGAACATCTGTCACTTTTAACTTCAGAGGCTGAATCCTATAAGTTAGTAACTCCAGAGAAGGATAAGATTGAGGAAGATGTTGTCCAAAAAGTTGTTGATGATGTTATTCAAGTATCTACTAGTGAGCATAAAACTCCTGATCAAGAATCTATTCCAAAAAAAGAAAAGGCAAAGAAACTCCTTGTTGAGACTCTGAAATCAGTGGCAAGCAAGAAAAGAGAATTTGGTGATTCGTCTAAAAGGAAGTTGGATCTTATTGAGGAAGAAAATTATCCAAAAAAAGTTTCAGATTCAGAGTTATCCTCCTTGGGACATGACTTTGTTGTTAAATCTTTGAGGAAGTTAGTTGGTTCCATTCCGACCATCTCGACTATAGACTCAAGATGCCAAATGCTCCAAAATGATCTGAATCAGAAATCAGATTCCGTATCCTTAGTTATGGATAATTATGTCGAGTTTGAAGCTGAGTTCAAATCTTTTCTTGTTGGCTATGAAGCCCACAAAAGATCTTGCAAAAGAATGACGAGCTGGTCGAGGAAGACTGTGGAAGAGATGAGGCTATTTGATGAATTTCAAGACAATGTTAAAGATGCTTTTGAGACCGAGGACAGGAAGATAAATGACCTGACTTCATCCTTTGAAGAGAAGCTGACAAATGAAAAGAACTTCCGGATTCCAGAAGTCAGAGATCTGAATGGGAAGCTGAAATCTGTTTCTCAAAATTGGAAATTTGAAAGAGATCATCGGATTGAGTTTGAACAAAAGATTAAGGCTCAGGAAGAAAAGATCAAAGCTCAGGAAGAAAAGATGAAAGCCCAGGAAGAAAATATTGAAGCTCAAAATACAAGAATAGTTGTCTTAGAGAAGCAAGCTGAAGAAGATCATAAAGACCTGAAGAAGATCAAGACTATTATTAAGGGGCTCATTTCAAAGGAAAAAGATCTGAAATAACTAAATCCGATCTTTTTGTTGTATCTAGTTTTCTTTGTTGCCGACATTTCAAATCTAATGAAAATTGTGCTTCTCGTTTCTTTTTTTTTTATTACTAATTTTTCAGGTACTTTGTTATTTTTTTCATTCCCTAGATTTCTTTTTGAAAATCATAAAGGGGGAGAAGGAAAAGATCCTTAAGAAAAAGAAGAACTCTAATAAGAGTTTATCTAAGGGGGAGTTTTTTTTCATTAAAGAAGACTTTCTTATTCGTAAATGAAATGTCACTCTGGAAATCTAGAATACGATCCTTATAGTTTCAAAGCCTAAGGGGGAGTTAGTTGTATTCATCTATATCCTTAAAACAAGGGAGATAAGCTTTTTCTTCTTAGAATTTCTTTTTCGTAAGGATGTTTGTGCTTTCCAAAAAGGGGGGGATTGTTGAGTCAATAAGGTTTTCCTTATGACTTTTCAATTCCTTCTTGTTTTGAAAATCACAAACACCTTATCTTTAAGAAAATTACTTTTATAAGGAAAATTTATTTTTTAAGGAAAATCGATTTTATAAGGAAAAAGGGTTTCTTAAGGAAAATCGCTTTTATAAGAAAAATTATCCTTATCATATTTTCATCTAGATTTTTTTTCTTAAGTATGATATTCGGATTCATTTCTATTTTCTCAGAATCGTTTAAACTTTGATATGAAGCATTCTATTTTAGGATCCTAATTCTGGATAAGAACTATAAGGAAGTTTCAATCCGAATTCCAGATGAGAACTGCAATAAAGTTTCATTCCGAATTCCGGATACGAACTCTGATTAAGTTCTACTCCAGATTCAGGATAACGAATTCTTATGAAGTTCGATGATGAATTCTCATTACTAATTCTAATGATGAATTCTCATTATGAATTCTGATGACGAATTCTCATTACGAATTATGATGATGAATTCGCATTCCAAATTCTCATTCTGAATTCTCTTATTAAACAGAATCTAATTATCTTTATTTTATACACTCTGAATTTATTCAGACTCCGAAATTTTTTTTTTTGGTTAGACTCCGAACCTTCATTTTTCTTATGCCTTTATATTTTGACTACTCTTTATTATTCTCCTTACACTCCGAACCTTCACTCCGAAGTTTTAACTCCGAACTTTTGAGTTAGATTTTAAATGATGTCGTACATTCTGTTACACTTGTTTTGTTATAAAAGGATGTCATCCATTCTGTTGTTAACCAACCGTTGGCTAAGTGAAACATGTACAGGTCCCTCTGATTTTTAAGGAAAATATGACTGTTGGAAAGGAGGCCGACCATACCTATAAATAGGAGCTCATTTGAAAGAGCTCGATGCTGAAAATTCTAAAAGGCTGACTGATCTTCGACTCATGTGATTACATGCTTGAAGTTATTTCTAGAGAGAGAGGCTCTTATCAACTCTCAAAGCTTCGTACGACTCCGAATGTTGGTGATTACATTCGAGGGATTCCGGGGATAGGAAGACAGAGGTTGCTGACTACCTTGAAGTTCGAGGGATTCCTTGCTGAGGAAGACAGAGGTTGCCAAATACCTTGAAGTTAAGGGCTTGCGAGGATAGCAAGATAGAGACTCTGATCTTTGTATCGAGGGCTTACCCTTGTGTGGGTAAGACAGACTTGCTTGAAAGTATAAATCAAGGGACCTTTATCCAAGTTTGTTGGATACCCTTCTCTTTGGGTTAAAAGACTTATATCTTGTTACTTGTAGTTCTACTACTAGTTTATATTCCGCTGCATATTATATTGTAAGGAAAGTATAACTTTCTTATACTTCCTTATTTGTACTCTGTTTCATTCATATTCTATATGCGTTAAGGTAGAATCTCTTATTGTAATCTTTTGTTAAGTTTCTATTTCCAGAACCATATTTCCAAAACCTACTTTTGGAATCTCTTTCCAAGTTCTGTTTTGTATTAGAGGTGTTGTGAATTTGCTTAAGTTTAACTTTGTTAAACTTAGCCATTTACTTTTCTTAAGGAAAACATAGTTATTCTTAACTAACTTTAAAGGTTCCAAAGGAATTTTTAAAGTGTACAATTCACCCCTTCTCTTGAAAATTGAGCATCTACATCACTATTTCGATCCTACAGTAAGTTGCACTCAAAATTACCTGTGTACCCAAATCCCTTTGTAGCCCTTGATAGAAATGAGACGTAAAGCAGGTATCCTTATCTGAAATGATAGTACCTGGAACCCCATGTAAGCATAAAATCTCATGGATGTACAGTCGTCCAAGCTCATCAACATTAAAGGTCTCCTTAATTGGTAATAAGTGAGAAACCTTTGTGAGCCAGTCAATGACAACCCATACCGCGTCATTACCTCAAGGAAATCTCAGAAACCCTATCACAAAGTTCATCGTGAAATCATTCCACTTCCACTCAGGAATGGGTAGCTGCTGTAAAATCCCTGCTAGTCACTGGAGCTCCGCCTTCACCTGCTGACAGGTGGAACACCTCATGAAAAAACTAGCAACATATCTCTTCATACTTGGCCACCAATACTGGCGGTGTAGATCATGATACATCTTGGTGACGCCAGGATGAACTGCCCAAACTTAAAAATGAAAGTATCACATCATATCCTCACGTATATCTATTGCCACCCATACGCATCCCTGGAAACGCAAGATCTCACCCTCGCCTACTGACCATCCGGGATGAGGGTCCTCTACTGACATGCTTTCCCGTAGGACTAGGCCTTCAGAATATGATAGTTGTCTCATTCAAACTCGGTCAAGAAGGGTAGAGGTAACAGCTACAGAATAAAGAAAGGTCTAACCCTGTCTGTCCTGCACCTCCAAATGAATTTCAGAGAACAGATCCATATGCTTCCACTCACTTTTGCCCTCCTACATAGCCTATATCTGTGTCCTTCTCCTCAGTGTGTCCGCCACAATGTTTCTTTTCCTAGGAATATAGGAAAGCTCGAAATTAAAAGACTGTAGGTACGCAACCCACCTCCACTGTATTAGATTCGAGTCACACTGCGTGAAGATATACTTGAGGGTCTTGTGGTCAGTATATTCCACAAAATTCTCGCCTAGAAGATAATGTCTCCAAAAACACAAAGCATGAACAACTGTAGACAATTCCAGGTCGTGCGTAGGATAATTTCTCTCATGTGGCCTCAACTATCAAGATCCATATACAACAACATGATCCTCCAAAAAAAGAACTGCTCCAAGCCCGATGCTAGATGCATCATAGAAAACTCTATAACTCTTGTTCCTCTCCAGAAAAACTAGAATCGGGGATGAAGTCAGTCTCCCATTTTTCTCATGAAAGGCTGAATCGCAGGCTTCTGACCAAACATACTTCACCCCCTTCTTAGTCAATCTCACCAACAATGCTTCTAAGCGTGAGAAGTCTTGTATAAACCACATGTAGTAACCATCCATCCCTAAGAAACTTTGTACCTTGATGACATTCCTCGGCTATTCCCATGTGACTACTCCTCTCACCTTCTCTGGGTCTACTAATACTCCTGTCTTTGAGATTACATGACCAAGAAAGTGAATGTAATCCATCTAAAAGTGGAATTTTGAGAGCTTAGCATATAACTTATGCTACCTCAGTGTACTCAAAATGATCTCAAGTTGGGTAGCATGTTCGTGTCGAGTATGAGAGTACACCAAGATATCATCCATGAAAACCACCATGAAGGAATCCAAGTAAGGATAGAGAACTTTGTTCATCAGTGCCTTGAAAATTGCTAGTGCGTTTGTGAGATTGAATGACATAAACAAATACTCATACAGACCATACCTGCTCTGGAAGGATGTAAGAGGTATATCAGATGGCCTGACACTCAACTGATGATATCCGAATCTCAAGTCAATCTTCGAGAAAACTCTAGCTCTTCGAATCTGTTCAAAGAGATCATCTAACCTTGGAAATAGATATCATTTCTTGACCGTCAACTGGTTTAGCTTCCGATAATCCACACAAAGCCTAAGGGTTCCATCTGCCTTCTTTGCAAATAGGACAGTCGAACCCCAAAGAGAAGTTTTGGGCTGGATAAAACCTTTTTCCTATAGATCTTCCAACTGTTTCTTGAGCTCCTGCAACTCTGGTGTAGCCATCATATATGGAGGAATGGACACTAGTGTCGCTACTCGCACAAGATCAATAGAGAAGTCTACCTCTTGCTCTAGAGGAAAACCTGAAAAGTCTTTTGGAAAGACATCTGGAAAGCAATCAACCACTGGAAAAAAATCTAACTGAGAAGTCCCCTGGTCATCCAGATATAATCTAGCAATATGGGCCATAACACCACCCAACCCCTGATGCTCTGGTCTAGTTCTGCTCGCTTGGACATTCCATTCGCCATTGTGAAGAAAAGATCCACCCTCTAGTGATGTGAAACTCACCCAACAGTGATAGTAATCGAAAAAGTCCTGGAAGGGAACTAACCAATCAATCCTGAGAATGACATCATAACCTGTCATCTCCAAAACATAAAGTCTCTATGAAAAACAACACCCACCAACCTCAAGGGGCAGTCTAAGCACTGGCGCATGCTAGTAGTTTTAATTCCCAAGGGAGTGTCTAGCGTCATCATATCCTCAAAAGTATAAATAGTAAGTCTAAGGCTTTCCACGGTGTGAAAAGAAATAATGGTATGATAATCCCCTATACCTAAATGTGCAGAGGATAAAACTGAGGCTACTAAAATTGTTCCTAAAATAGTAGAAGTTCCATGATCCTACTCCTGATGAATCTGCTCTACCACAAAATTCTAGCCTGCACCACAACTCTATATAGCAGCCTGAGATCCCTGAGCCGACCCTCCCTGAGCCTGACCACTACCTCCACGACCTCTACCCAGCCCTGAATGACTAGAAGAACTCCAGACCCCAGTCTGCTATGGAATTGGTAACCCTGCTCCTGTACGCAGAGTCAAAAATGATCCTCCTTCACTAGCCGCTAGAGGGAGAACCTTGCAGAAACTCTGCAGATGACCCGTCTTGCTGCAAGAATGGAACGCCAAAAGGTCTCTCGAGAACTGAGTCTTATTATGCCCTTTTCTTCAACAATTATAGCACACCACTTGGTTGCAAGAGGGGAGATCCTGTCTACCAGAAGGAATACCTCGCTTCCTCGGGTCACCTCGTGTAGACTCTCAGTGGGGCTTCTTGCTGTCTATCTGAAACGAATCAGCTCTGGATACTGAGCTGCCCTGGTCCACAGCTCTAGTCTGCCCCAGATTTCTCTCCCTGATAAGTGCCTATTTGACTATCATAGGAATATAAGTCAACTGAAAAACGTTCACCTGTGATCTGATGTACGGCCTGAGGCCTTCCTCAAACTTCCTCGCTAAAAACAACTCGTCATTCCCCAAAACGGGAGTGAAATTTCGTAACTCTTTGAAGCGAAAGAAATACTCCATGATTGCGAGAGTACCCTACTACAGTTTTATGAACTCTCTAGCTCTGTCATCCCTCAGCATCACCTAGTAGAAGTAGTCATAGAAAGTACGCTGAAACTCATCCCAAGCTTTAGCATGTTGGCGCCCTGCCTGTGAAACCATATCCCACAATCTCTTGGCGGAATCTCGCAGCATATATGTCACGAGCTTCACTCTTCTCTCCGGAGGCATATTCAGGTGCTCAAAGATGGATATCATGGCTTCTATCCATGACTCCATAGCATGTGTTCCACCATCCTCAGTGAACGTGGAAGGATTCTGGCGCTGAAAAACCCACGTTAGCTCTGCCATAGACGGGGAAAGGTGTTGAGCTCCCTGGAAGGTCTGCATGAATCTCATGAAACCCTCTCTGAATTGAGAATTGGCACCAGTGTCTAGAATCCCTGCAGGTGCCATGTCCGGATTGATAGGAAAAACTACTGGTAGTCCTTGATCTGCCGTATCAGGCGTACGGTCACTGCCTGGTTCCTGACGTGCAACGGGAGGGCGTCTTGGTTCCATTGCTCTGAAAGTTCAAAAACACACCTTCATTAAAGATGAACTCAATTGAAACTTAAGAGATTAAAATGGAACAGGAGAGAAAAACTCTAAAATTTAGGAAAAAATGGCTACATGGTGTGTAGTACAACTACACGGCATGTTTCCTGAAATTTTACCCTAGGCGTGTACCTTGGCCATACATGGCTGTGCAAACCACCTGGCCACCTAGCGTGCTCTTAAACTACATGGTGTGTACTAACCCTTTTTCCTCTTGTCATGTTACTCCTACATGGCTAGGAACACGGACTATCCCAGTAGAAAACTACACGGCGTGTTCAAGGAATACACGGGGTGTACTTGACATGCCTTACCTAGCCCATGTTGTTAGCGACAAGGCCTGACACACGGGTGGTACAACACGACATGTTCTTGATGGACATGGCATGTACGAGAAAGGTAACATCGACCCTTGTTGTTAGCTACATGGTCGACTCCATGGTTAACTATACACACCGTGTTCCAAAGGGACACAATGTGCATTTGAAAAAAATCCCCGACTCGTGTTGTTTGTGACACGACCGGATACCCAAGTCATACTACACGGTGTGTAAACTGGTACATGGCGTGTTCCTACAAGAACTTACACAAACCCATGTCCCTGCCCACATAGTCAGTGACAGGTCTAAAAACTACACAGCATGTATGCATAAGGTACAGGCCGTGTATTCTGGGTTTTTCTAGACAGTAGCCTCAGAACTGCACCGGAGCCCAGAAAACATAGGAAAACAGGAATTAAGGTGCCAAATTCCAATCTGTGGGGGCCCATACTCCCTGAAAATCAAATCTTGGCATCATAAAAATGCATATTACAAGTAAATAGTATAACAAACTCACGATCCACTAAATTCCGATCTTTGATGGCCCATAACACCTCTAAGACCAAACTTTGGCATCCATGATAAAGAAGCAAAAATCAAACGATACCCTATCAACATAACATGTATTTTATCACAGTAGTTATCACAACAGCATGCATAGTCTATCACAAATTCTATCACAACAGCATGAAAATTCTGATGCAATCTAGATGGCATGGAAAATGCATGACATGTGATTTTCTAACCGGTGCCTATATGATTCATTAGATGGAATACCCTCATCTCACTGAGTTGCAACAAAATAGAACCACAATCATAAAAATAGTAATAACACAAAACAAGTGCACCACCCAACAATTAAGTCAAGTAAACTATAACATTTTCAAAACTCAAAAATTGAAGTATTCGACATAACCTAGATTTTTACCTATACACAAGTTCTAGAACTCTTGGGCACAGCTATTTACCATTTACCTATTTCGTCTTATCCCTGTCTAATGTAACTAAATAGAAAGTCAATAGAAAAGAAAAGAAAAGAACCTCCTCTGATGCCACTTTGTAACGACCTGAATCTGGAGACACTCAACTGGTTCCCCATACCCGGTTCACCACATGACCTCAAGAGTATTTCCCCAAATTCCAGAGGCTACCGACTAGCAGCAAGGGCCTTGGTGATTCATTGGGAAAACCATGCCCACATTTGGTAAAGTATACAAGGAAAAGGAAATAGCAGTCAGTAGAGGAATCAGTAAACAACATACAATAACTGAAACTAAACAGCGGAAGAAATGAACATATAATAATGATGATATTGACGCAGCAGGTACAAGTATCAAAGGAAAGAAGAAAACACAACAACATTATGAAATACAATTGATAATGATGTACTAAAAGTAAACAGAAACTCCAGTAGCATCGCAAGCCAAAGCTCGGTCCTATGCTCTCCATCTCCAACCAGTAATCATGTACCTGAAGTAGAAGGGCCACAATCCATATCCACACCTGCAACCATATAACCTATTTGGGATGAAAAGTAGGACCCAAATAGGGTGTGAGACTAATCCCAGTAGTCAACCAACACAAGATTTGTGCCCTACTGTCAGTGAGAAATATAGCAAAAGTAATGGAAATAAATGCAGCAGAGAAATAGGAATACACTAAAGTAAATAATCCTAAAAATCTCTATTCACATTCATTTGTTAAATTAATTCAATCATTTAAATATCAACTAAGTAACCTACCATCATCTCTATATTCCTAAGGCATAGCAAGTAACACAATAGGTATCTCAGCAGACTACCTAAACAACAAGCAGTACAAAACCCAAGCTTGTTCTTTGGCTTGGTGGACTCGTCACAACCAACCAAACAATATTCACACTAACTCTCTTGGTGGCTCATACTGGAAGACCCCTATAGTCAAGTAACCATCCAAGCATAGACACTCTGGGAAGATTTCACCATCAATTCCCTTGCGGTCTGGTAATGATGGCTATAGACTCTCTGAGGAAGCACTTACGTCTAATTCCCCCTATAGTCTCAGTACGTAACTAAGGACACTCTAAGGAAGCACAAAGTCCAATTCCCATAGTTCATTTGAACGATACTAATTTATAATAGACTCTCTAGGGAAGCCCTTAATTGTTAATTCGCTCTTTAGTCTACCGCACCGGGTTCACACAACCCTGAGCAATCTAGTCATGAATAATCGACTGTCAGCAGCCCTAAGTAAGTTCAACAACTACTTGGATAATAGCTACCATGCATCAAAAGCATATAAATAGTAGTCAATACATGAAATAAATTATATCAAGGTAGACAATCAATGCAACAAGGTCTACCTTACAGGAAACCTTTTCCAAATGACGATAAACTACCAAAACATGGTAGAACACCCATGGGGTGATCCTAAAACATGATAACAAGCAATAATTATTCATCTAATAGACTCTAGAACACAAGAAATCTAAGGGAGATAATAAAACAGGATCAAAACCCTAACTTGAGATACCCAAAACATGGGAATCTGAAACTTTTGCACAAAAACTCAAAGACGTTCAACATAGGGCATCAAACCACCTACCTAAATCCTAGGAGATCGATATACTTGAACCTCAACCTATGAATAGGCCTAGAACAGAGTATATATGCAAAAATTTATAAAACATTCAACCTCAGATAACTCTCATAAGATAAAGAATCACGAAACGTGACCAAAGAAGAAGCAAGAACTCACTGTTGCGATTCTAATGCAACCGATGGTGTTCGATTTAGATAATCGGTGACGGATCAGTGGATCAGAGAAGATCTGTGGTTATACCCTCGATCTTGGTCAAAGAATCTGGAGTAGAAGACATTTTTGGGGGTAAGACGTGACCCCGGTCTGTTTAATGAAAAAAAAGTACACGGCGTGTACTTTTAGATTACATGGCATGTACTAATCTTTTCTGTACTCCGCATTAAGCAGCCTCCACATCACTCTTACATGGCCGTGTGTGTGGGAATGATACATCCAACACACGACCTCGAGAGGCATCAAATTACACGGCGTGTACTCATAAAGTACACGGTGTGTACTTCAAAAATTTCCATAATCTCCTCCTTTTCCCCAAAAATGACTAGAAAGAAAAAACATACCTTAAAAGAAGGTCCGGGTTCTTACATATGGAATCTTCCCATACCATAGATCATATGGAATCTTCTATTATTTCAGACATAGTAACTCTCTATTTGAATTATGGACTACTTTCATTACTACTTCTTCCCAAAATTTCTCTAGATGGTCATTCTCAATGATAATTTTTCTTAAATTATTGTGGAAAATTCAATTTCTTCTTTCAACTAGTCCATTATATTGTAGAGTTCATACCACTTAAACTTGATGCCTTATCCCATATTTCTTGAGATAATATTCCACTTTTATATTTGTGAACACTGTTCCATTATCTATTCATATCTTCCAGATTGTTCCACGGGGCATGTTATTGACTTCCTTTTGAGATGTTTTTGTGTATCTAAATACCTAATATTTGTAGGTGATGAACAAAACCCTTGTTGTTCTTTTATAATCATCAATGAAGATAACATAGTATCTATTCCCATCAATATACCTTGATGAAATTGTCTCACACACATCAATATGCACTAAATCATGAATATTTTTTGACCTTTTCTCTATTGTCTTATATATCATTCTAATGATCTTACCTTATTGACAAGCATCCATGTATGAGTACAATAATGTGATAATCTAGGTAGATATCAAACAACATCATATTTCACCAGATCTTCCAAGGATGTTTGGGCCAACTTTCCAATATGTTTATGTTATTACTTGTTTTCTTCCTCCTTGGACAGAAAGAACATATCTTCTTCTCCACTAATGAGGTAGAGATTCCATTTTGTACATTTTCCCTATAAAAAAAAGAACCATCTTTTGAGTTAATGAAACATAATTTCTTTGAAAAGATTATGGCATGTCCTGAGTCACATAGTTGGCTTACACATAATAAGTTGTTACAAAGACCTTCAACATCCAAGTCATCTGTTCGTCTCATGTATTTTACCCAAAACTTGTATTTTTATGAACCAATATTTTTCAAGCCCCCATCATTACCAAATCTCATAAAACATTATTTATCGTACCTTATTCTGGTAACTATATTGTTATTTAACAAAATATCGAAAGTGCATCCACTATCGATTTTCCATATCCCAGTGTGGTCTAATTCTTTGAAAGTATTTCCTGCAACCACTTTTTACACAGTCCTTTTCTTTCTGACTCATGTTTTTGACTTCATATCTGACATGGAATGATAATATTTATCTTCCATAGTATATAATCTACCAACTTCATACTGTAGAGTTAAAAATTTATATTTCATTTTCATATCATCTGATGATACAATTGGATTCTTCCTATGACCATATTTAGTCTACTTCAGCACATTCCTCTGTATTATTGATGAAAAATATCATCCCATCTGTATGACTACCTATGTTTCTCTAATTTTCTTCAGTACCACTTTTCTATAGAACATACATTTTTTTATTGTCCCATCTTTCGACAACAATATCATCTCCGGCAGGGTACATTTGTGTGTCTCACTACTACACCACGGATCGTCCCATGGGTTCTTTGAGACTTTTGATTCTACATCATACACAAATAAATATTCACTATTAGATTTGGTTCTTGGGGTATGACGTAAATTGTTACTTCTTTCTATTTTTGATCAAGCCTCATAGCATCCCAATCATTCATATTTGACTATTACTTATTTTTTTCTTGACCACTGTGCTCAACATTTATGTTCTTTATTGTCTGTATGATCTTATTTCCTAATGTTGTATCTAAAGTCAACTATTTTTCCTGATCTTTAACTATTCATCACAGACTAATGACTTACTCTTCATGTTATTTGATACATTTAATTTTTTATTTTCCAGTTTCTATCAAACAATTGATTTCTCTTTTCTATTCCTCAATTTTGAGCATGTACTCAACAACCTCTTTTGAACTCTCTATCATTGAAGACTATGGATTTTTTATTTCTTCATTCAGCTAAAACTTATCTTCTTTTTATTACTGTATATATAGATTGGAATCATGAACCACTTTGTTGGATTTCTCCATTTTGGCTCTCCAAATGTCTATTTCCTCAAGAGAGGCTTCAAGCTTGACCTGAATATCAACTCTTCCTTCCATTTCACCTTCATAATTTTCACTTTATTATTTTATTATATAATTTTTGACAACTCCCACCAATAAATCAGCTTTAGGATCCTTCTAGTCCTCCAATTCTTATGCCATAGATTCTTCTGAACTGTCATATTCTCCTAAAAGAATATTCTTCTTTTTGATGAATTTTCTCCTAATTGTTTTCTTACTTTTCACATATGCTGAAGACTTCTTCATGGGAATTTCAAATTCATCCTAACTATCCTCTTGAACCTTGTTAGGGAACCATGATGGAAGATGTACAACTTTTCCACATAGAAAGAATTGAAGTGGAAGTTTCCCTTTAAACTTTCCTTTTTCTATTTAATGATTTGAGGAATGGAATGACATCACTTCATATGTTTCTTCATCTTTCTATCCATCTTCAATAGATAGATTTTTTTTCAATTCCTTGAATTCCACCTCTTTGTATTTTTCCTTTTCCACATCATCTTTTTCATCAATTCTCATAACATATCTTACAAGGGTACTATGCAAGTTATCCAGTGCCAACTCTTTCAGATCTTTATCTTCTAATACTGAAACATTTTTATTGAATCAAGTCAGATGTTTCCTCATGATACACTTCAAAATATTTATATATTCAATGACTTCTTTGAGACTGTTCCTATCTTCCGCAACAATAATAACTCTATCAAATAATGCGTCAATAGACTCATTGAGATTTATTCTCAGATCCTCATACTTGACCCATAGAACTTTCATCTTTTCTTATCAAACCTTTGAGTAAACCTCATAGATATTTAACAACTTTTCCCACATATACAAGACATCACCTTTATATAAATTTCATTGGATAAGGCTCCCTTTATAATATTAATTCCCTTGGTGTTAGAATCCAATTACCTTCTCTCAACTTCTGATAAAGATCAACTATTGATATCGAATGATATTCCATGCATAGCTATAATGAAGACATTCATTCCTAATGATAATAATTAGTGCTACACCTGATTCTTCCATAGTTGAAAATTAGTTCCATCAAAGATCAGAATTCCTTTATGATTAAACCCCTCAATATCTTCTAATGAGTGAGAACCACTGACTTTTAACCTTTCACTTGGATACCAATTGTTAGGTCTACTAGGCTGAATACCCTAAGAGGGGGGTGAGGTGAATCATGGTATGACAGATTAAAACAATTTCACATTCATATCTTGTTTCTTCATTAAACAGGACATTGTTCTCTCTTTATCGTGTAGCAATATATGAACAGAAATTAAATCATGCATAGGAAACAATGATTTTTCTTGGTTCACCCTCATTGGGAAACTTTCAAGGAGCATACAATGGCATTGTGCTGATGTAACCAAATCCACTAAAGCTCATTAATCATTACAAGGTTCGGTCTAGATCACTTCTATGCCCAAGCTCACTACCTTTACATGATTTAGGGTCTACTCACTACATTCCCAAGGGTCACTCCCTATGTATCTTCCTCTGGATCACTGTTGGTGGGAAGGATCACGGAAATCCTCTTCCATTGCTCACTACTCTTTTATGGGATCCACTAATAGTTTATGGACTTGTAGGTAACATTATTTTCTTGAAATCACGCATCTTCAACTATAGGTAGATGCTCTTTTGAAGTCTCTTTTTCACCCATAAATGAATTCCACCTTTTTGCATACTATTAGGTTAGGTATAATTGCATTCACACATTGTTTTAGTGATTTTTCAAGCTTCCTTGAGTCCTCTGCGAACCACCTTTCTTTGTCCACAAACTGCATAGCAGGTATGCTTTGTGGATAGTTGCTCTTCCATGAACTGAAAGTGCCTTCATTAGCCATCCTATGTCCTTAGATAGCCATCAATTCCACAAACTGCTTCCCTCATCCGCTTACTACCTCTGCTTCTGGAAACTATCTTCCATCTGTGAACATATTCTACTTCTACATCTACAGATAGTTTCTTCTTTAGAAAACAAACTCCTCCACCATAAACTATTTTCTTTTTTAGGCTACCATGCCCTGAAAAAACCCTTCTGCAAACTTTCCCCGCATAACTTCTTCTCCTTCGCGGACTCCTCGTGAACTCTTTTGGACTTAGAAAAATTTATCGCCAGAGTAAAAAAGTTTTATAATGAATATTTATCTTGTATAATGATGGTATTAGTTCTCCCTATATATGAAAATATATCTTTATAATCCACTAATCCTAGATTTACCAAGTCTTTGATGCGGAACCGCCTTCATTGTGTATTGTGCATCTCCCACAAACTGCAATCATACATCAAACAATTTTCTTCCATAAACCATTTCTGTACATGGTCTATATACCATAGCTCTTCCTTCATGGCTCCACAAATCACCATCTCAATTCCACCAATGACAATCCATCCCACGTACTACAAGACTTTCGCAAACAACATTACTTCACCATTAACTATTTTCTCCGCTGCTCTTCCTTTGAGGTGATACTAATCACCACATCAATTCCACCAATGACAATCCATCCCATGTACCGTAATCCTTCTACATTCCACATGCCTTTTCCATGAACTTTTATCTCCCCACAAACAATTCCTAGATGTGGTCCATGCCTTATGCTTCACGGCTCACATTCTTTTCTGGCTTCCTTCAATGTTCTGTGTACAACTATCCGTGCTCCATGAACTATCCTCTGTAGTCATTATATTATTCATGCTTACGTGGAAGTACTTCCTTTTCCACAATCAAACTATTGATTTTCAAGCCCAAAAATTTGGAAAACATTGGTAAATTTCACCACCTTAAAAACCTGATTTCAGGAAACACCAACCATCCTCATTTTTTTCATCTAACTTTGTAAACAAACACAATCACACCCAAAAACACCGAGAGGATATCTTGAGGGATTTTTTCCAAAAACAATAATGATTAAAATCACATAAAACATTAAATATCATGAAAATATGGAAATTTATGATATAAAAAGTCAAAAGTGTTCTACACACACATCATAAGAGAAGATAGGTGTATAATATATCATATGTCTCAAAGAAAGTAAATTGAGACAGAAAACCCATACAGATTTTGTAATTTGTTGAATCATAAGTCCAAATAATGAATATCATCAAATGAAAGAGTAAATATCATGACCATAAGGATATTCATGATATAAAATTAAAAAGTAGTAGTATATACACAACAAAAAAAGAGATGCATGGTGTATTTTCATATTAATCCTTGCAATTTGAACTTGTGATTGGTAAACAATGGTTTAACGTCTAAAAATACCACTATGGGAAACTAAAATTAAAAAATGTTTTAAGAAAAAATAGATTTGAAATGATATAAAAAGATGTGATAATGTCGCCAATAATGACACATGTTTTGGTTTCCATATAGAATAACATTGGTGGGTAGAGAAAGCCTGTACATAGAAGTCAAGAAAAAAACAAAATTGTAAGATCCTGGACATAGAGGAGGTAAGTCCATGTTTAAATTTTGGTTCCAATATCTCTTTTTGTTTGATGAAATGATTCTAAGAATTAAAATTTTTATTAAGGGTGTCTTGGTATTAGAGGCATGAATAGATGGAAAACTGTGCCAACCTATGCAAGGAACATGGTTTGTTCATGGTTAAGTAAATTGTGTGTCCATTCCAAGAAAATTGTGAAACCTTGGACAGTGGGATATCGCATGGCTAGAACACAGTTTGAAAAACCAAGCATCCTATCCAAGTAACTGTGTATCCCAAATCCCCATGGATATTTTCTTGAACAGATTTTGTGAACGGTTTGGAAAACCGTGTGGATAAACTGTGTGCCCCTTTAAAAGTTATAAAATTTCTAGTTTTTCCATTACAGTATTTTAAAACCTCACCCAATTTTCTCCACAATTTCCTCCCTTACAATCATATTGACGAACAATAACCCTAAAGATCTCTCAAGGATTGATCTCCCACATTTCTAGTTTATTTGGATCATCATTGGTTGTAGATCGAAGCTCTCGGTAATTCTAATCTCTCTCTATCTTATATTTTCGAAATTAGGGATTGTATATTGGGAAATATTCTTATGTATCCCTAAAAAATTATTCCCCCAATTATTTCTAGGTTAAGGATTAAAGGATTATTTGAATCCAGATCTAAGGCTACTTTTGGGAGTTCGTTCCTCATCACATTCAAGGTAGGTGGTCTACTTGTTATATCCCATAGTATTTTTTGTAGATTTGTGCATGTGAAATTTTTTTCATTGTTAATTCATATTGTGATTTTTTAATTCCTTTGGTGAGATTTGGTAAATTGGCCATATGAATAATGAGTTAAACCCCTCAAGGTCTCCATGGGGTGATTCGAGAATGATTTAACAGACTTAGGTCCACCCATAGGCTGGAACAACATTCTCTGACCTAGTAATTGATAAAGTAAGTGAATGGTTTACGTGTGATAACATAGAGACTTTATTATACATGTTGATACGTTTGTTCGAATAGAATTTAGAATATTGGCGGTGTTCCTATATATGATCATAGCTTAAGGGGTTGTTTTGAATGGCATGAAAATGGGTTACTTTGTTTAATTAAGATCATGTCAAGTGTTTTATATATTATTTTAGAAATTCCTAAGAGAGTTACTATATATGAAATAATAAATATATTAAATTGTTAATGGAATTTTGAATGGGAAATATGTTAAATGGGTTTTTTTAAGGTAATTGATAAACATGTGAAATGGGTTGATATAAGGAAATTATTGAATATTATTAGTGAACTAGGCAGGAGAATGGGAATTGAGCTAAATGGTTATGTAATGTAAATGGTAAATATGTTAATCAGTTATGACATAATATTATTTCCCATGTTGATTTTTATGGATTATGATTACTATATGTGTGGTTTTTATTTGGTTTTGAAATTTCTTGTGTGTGGAAAATGGATAAATGAGCATGTGTACATGGCTTAGTAGTGTGGGGTATTGACTGAGGTTCAATAGACACATGACAAGTTAGACTGATGCTCTGAACTCCACTACACAATGTAAGGGTTAGGGAAGGGGATGGCGCTCTATTCCACTAATGGTCACATCCCACCCAGACTGAGGATTCAAGGTGAGGACAATGTGTTTGTTTTGTTGTGTTATGCCTAGTGAGATAGGGAGGTGACCTATTATCTTAAGTATAGTGATGGATTCCTTGAATCCCTTTATAAATGATGTAAATTCTCATCCCACAGAACACATGTTGATAATGAATTAAGTAATGAAGAAGATGCAAATAATGAATTTGGTACTATGGTTAGTAATAGTTACAGTAAGTTTGTTAACTATTGGATCTTGAACTATCATTTATTTACCTTTCATTTATTTTTTACTTTCAAGAATCATCTATTCAGAAATTTTTACATACCATTGGTGGTGGGATGTTGAGTTGTACTCACACGCTTCTCAGGTCATCGTTGGGTACCTGAGAATATTTCTTACATGTAGGTCATAATTAGGTAAAAGGTCTTATGCTTTGGAGTTGAGTTGGGATTGTGATGTACATGGATGAGGTTCTAGTCTTGGATCAAAGACTGTTTTGGGGATTCAAATGTTTTTCCTTATTTTGCGTTTTGTTCACTTGTCACTTTTAGCATAACATGACATGTGTACTGTTTGCTAATATTTTTACCCAATTTTGGGAGAAAGTGTTTTGTGAATGTTCATTGGTTATTAAATATTGTTTTCATTATTCTACTTATCTTCTGATGTGTCTTAATCTGGAAAATAGGGTGTAGTCTCACCACATGACATTTTATACCAAAAACATATACTCGATAACATCATCCATACGTGGATGCATGCTTGAGGTTTTTTGGTGACCTGGCTTGGGGTACTAGTTTAGTGGCTCCCAGTTGGGGAAGTTACAAAGTGGTATGAGAGCACATATTTTGGGTGGATTACTATTTGGGGATGGTATACTAAAGGTTATGAATGTTTTTTTCCTTTGTAATGAGATTATTCATTGGAGTAGCTGACCCATGTATGAGAGAAAACCCATGCCACCCTAGGGTAAGAATTGATGTTATCATTTTGCATTATTACATTTTATGATATTTAACTATTGGGTGATGCACTTGTTATATGATGTTACTGTTTTATGATATTTTCTTACTAGACACAATGGAATGGGGATGTTTATTCATATATAATTATAGGCACCTAGGTACAAGAGTGTCTTTCATTATGATAGGCACACATGGGATGGGTGTGCGAGTCATGAAGGGTAGAATTCATTTTACTTCCTTATGAAAGTTAAGGAAAATGGTGTCTAAAAAATTATTCAAATGGGTAAAAGGGAAATAAAGTGTTAATAATGTTTAAGGAATTATTCTTATAGGATGTTTTATATGGGTCAAAATTTTATTTTTATCAACATGTAAAATGGGAAATGTGCCTATGAAGAAATAATTTAATGGTTATTATGGAAGTAACTTTTAAATGGTGTCCAATATAAAATTTGTAACCGATTGAGTTGGCTTCCCATGTTATGCATGGCCCTCAGAAGGGATAGTTGAGGGTAGTGTTTTGGATATGAAAATGAATTTTGGGATAGTTTATGAATTTTATTTTTTTGGAACATTATAGAGGATTATTTTATACAAATCGTTGAATCTTTATGTTAGGTTTTCTAAATCTCATGTTTCGAATTGTAGTGAAATGCCACCATGAAGACATGTGATAGTAGGGTGATAAGAATATCTTTCTATGAATTCTCCCCTGTATTAGATCAATAGGACCTAGAAATTGAGTTAATTAGAGAAGAGTAGTTATGCAAGAACTTATCTTGATTTATGTAGATGATGTAACAGGACCCAGGGCGGGTTGTACCATGTATGATTGATCTAACTAGGTAGTTTCAATAGCAGTACCCTCAAAAATTTACCGATGAAGGTTAACCAAATGTGTCAAGTTTTGGATAGAGTCCATCTAGATGATTCTTGATCATTTGGAGACTCCTTCTGAAAAATGAGTCAATTTAGCAACCTATATGTTTTGAGGTGATGCAAAGTGTTGGATATACATCATGGTTCAAACTGTTTACACCAAAGGAATGATATAGAAATATTTTTTAAAAACATTTCTAGAAAAACTCTATATAGAGGCCATGAGGTAAGAGAAGGCTTATAAGTTTATGAGTTGACCTAGGGGCAATGTCAGTGGTGGATTATGCTAGCTATTTTACTGAGTTCTGATTCTTCATTCCAGTTTTTTCCAGAGACAAGTAAGTTGTGGAGAAACGTTTTTAGGATGGTATTGGACACAATATTAGGACTCATTTCAATATCTTCCATTTTAAAAAAAATTTAGAGGTAGTGGATCATAACCGTATCTCATAAGGGAACATAAAGGGAGCTTCAGGTAGTGGACCTATGGTACTAGATGGGCAGATGGATAGTGCAGATTCTGAGGGAAATAAGAATCATTTTGGGTACATAAAATAGGGAGAAAGTCTGTAGAGTAGTCTAAAGAGAGGTAAATGATCTTAGGGTGGTGATCATGTGTTATGTTATTAGTGTGGAAGGATGGGGAACATGTGTAGCCAGTTTCCCCAACCACTAATCAAGTTCTGGTCATGTGGAAGGTTAGGAAATATACAGAGAATATATAGAAACCCTTGATAGTTGGGCATAGATAGAGGGAAATGGTAGATTCCAAGTATTGGTAGTGGTCAGTTTCCCCATATCGGGCAGGCAGTTTGAGATCCATGGGTCATACTGTTAGGGTTGGTGGACATGGGACTCTAGGGAAAGATCAACCGTAATAGTAGTGTAGTATAGTGAAAGGTACTTAGGCTGGAGCCCATGGTAGAGGAAAAGGCAATCTTCATGCAGTTTAGTATATACATAGAGGTGGAGAGGTTGAACCATCTATTGTTTGAGGTATGATTCTTATATCTTCCACGCACACTAGTGCTTTATTTGAAAAAGCTCACACATATTATTTTATTCTTACATATTTTGTAGATGTATTGGGCCTAGCCATGGAACCTGTGTGTGGGGTTATGTCAATTGATACTCAGTTGGGTTGCGAGATAAGGATATCAGACAATGTAAATGTTGTGCTTTAGAGGTTGTTGGGTACTGTTATATGGGGACTTTTTTCCTATAAATGTCATGTTTTGACTTGATTTTGTGTATAGACTGGATGGTATTATACCAATCTCATATTTACTGTTACCAATATTAGGTAATGCGCATGTCTCACAATGGAAAAATTATGTCCTTTGTGGAAAGCGGTACATTCAAAAAGGTAGTACAAGGCTAGTTTACCATAAATTGGGGAAACTCATAGCCCAAGTGTCTTTTCTTGTTCTAGATGAAGGTGGAATAGAGAAACCCATTTTCCCCTTTTTTTAGATCAAAATCTAGATTTGTTTCCTAAAGATTACTCAGGGATACCATCCAAAAGAGATGTTGTGTTTATTATTGAGTTACATCCATGGGAAGGACCAGTTTCCATTCCTCCATATCGAATAATGCCAAATTGTTTTTTGAAAGTTAATGCTCAACTAGAATATTTAGAGCATATGGGGTCTATATGTCCTAGTACATCACTTTAGGGATCTCTCGTGATGTTTTCTAAGAAGGCTGACAGATCACTGAGGTAATGTGTCGACTATAGGAAGTTGAATAATAAGCTGGTTAAGAACTGATACCTGCTTCCCAAAATTGATGAACTTCTTGACCAACTGAGGGGTGTTTTGGTGTTCTATATGATCTATTTGAGATCAGGATACCCTCGGTTGAGGGTGAGGCCTTTTGACATACTGTGGAAATATTTCCAGAGTAGGAAGTAGTTGTATGAGTTTGTGGTGATGTTGTTCAGGTTGACCAATTGACCATCTTTATTCATGTATTTAATGAAATGAATATTTCACCGATATTTGGATTAGTTCAGGGTTTTCATCATTGATGACATATTTCTATACTCAATAACTCATGTGTATTATGCCAAACATCTTGATATCAACCTAAGTGAACTAAGAGAGAATAGGATTTACTCCAAGATATCAGAATGTCATTTATGGTTTGATAAAGTTAATTAATTGGATCACATATTCTCTAAGAAAGGTTTTTAGTATATCTGGTGAAATTGTAGGATATGGTGTCTTGGGAGCAGCCTAGGAATGTTTCTGATGTTCATAGTTTTCTGGGTTTGGTCGGTTATTATCAAAGGTTCATTAATGATCTCTCCCATTTGAAAGTGCCATTTTTAGGATTAACCAAGAATGGAGTTATGTTTGAATGGTCTGAGTCATGTGAGAATTATTTTCAAGAGTTGAAGAAGTGGTTAACAAATACAACGATCCTAATCTTTCTTGATCTAGGTAAGAAGTATACCATGTTCTATGAAGCATCTGGTGTTGAACTTGGGTGTAGTATTGATGCAGGGTGATCAGGTCATTTTGTGTGGCTCACATCAGTTGAGGCCTAATGAAAAAAATTACCCGACTCATGATAATGACTTGGTCTCTATGGTTCATTCCTTAATGTATTGTATGCATTACTTGTTGGGGAGTGGTTCATTATATTGATCAAAATCTGACTCCGAGTAGAGAATGAGGGACTTTTTTGTTGAGATTCACCTGGGGGTAGAGGATGGGAGTAGAAAGATAACCCTTACATCCATAGATTTTGAGTCCTCATATTTTATCTAGGTCAAGGAGACTTAGATTGAGGACCCATAGTATTTGGAAATGAAGTAAATATATCAAGGTGTATAGTCACCTTCTACTAGGGCAATTGGTGATGATGGGATTGTCAATATGTGTGGATGTGTGGTTGTGCCGATGTGTATGTAGGAATATTTGATGTGACAATTCTATGAATCGAAGTGGGAATTTCATCCTAGTTTGACTAATATGAATGATTATATTCATAGGTTGTATTGGATCACCATTCATTGTAAATTGAATCTCTAGGTAAGTCTAATCCCCCTTTTCCTTCTCTTCTTCAGTGTAAGGATTTTATCTTGTTAAATATTCTTCTGAATCCCAAAAACATTCTTCCTATAGTGGCTTATATGTTGAGGCTTAAAGGGGTGTTTGAATCTATATATAAGTCCATGTTTAGGATTTCATTCATCAATTTATTAGAGGTTGGTGGTCTATAAGTTATATCCCATAGTTTTGTTTTAGATTTGTGTATATTCAATTTTTTATTGGTTAATCCTTGATGTGATTTTAATACATTTAGTGAGATTTGGTAATGTGGGTATCTTAGGAATGGTTAGATCCACTCATAGTCCCCATGGGATTATTTTATGATAATTTGACCACTTTATAAACACCCATGGGATGCACCAACATTCCCAGACCTAGGAATTGGTAGAGTAAGTTCAAGGCTAACACGTGATAATGTAGATCCATTGATGAACATCTTGATATGTTTAGATGAATTGAAAGTGGAATATTTTTGGTGTTCCTAGATTTGATAATAGATTAAAGGGTTTTTTTCCTTTGTATGGAAATGGGTTAATTGGGTTAAATAAGATTGTGTCTAGTGGCTTATGAATTATGTTATAAATGAATAAGAGATTTAGTTTATATTAAATTGTAAATATGTTAAATTGGAAATGGAATGTGGGATGGAAATTATGATAAATGGGTTTTCATTATGGAATTAATGACCATGTGAAATGGGTTGATATAAATTAATTACTGAGTATTCATAGTGAACTGGGCATTAGAATGGGAATTGGGATAAATGGGTTATGTAATGTTAATGGTATACTTGTTAATGGGTTATGGCATAATATTATTTCCAATGTTGATTATTGTGGATTATGATTTCTATATGTGTTGGTTTTGTTTGGTTGTGATATGGTTTGAGTGTGGAAAAAGGATAAATAAGCATGTACATCTGGCTTGGTAGTGTGGGGTATTGACTAAGGTTCTACACCCATGGGTTGAGTTAGACTGATTCTCTAAACTCCACCCCACAATGCATGGGTGAGGGAAGGGGAAATATCTCTATTCCCCTAAGGGTTTCATTGCACTTGGACTGAGGCTTTGAGGTGAGAACAATGTGTTGGTTGTGATGTGTTATCTCTAGTGAGAGAGAGACTTGACCTATTCTCTTATGTATAGTGATGAATTCCTTGAACCCTTGTGTAAATGATGTAAATTACAAACCCATGGAGCGCATGTTGATAATGAATTATGTAATGAAGAAGATTACAATAATGAATTGGGTACTCATGTTAGTAATAGTTAAAGTAAGGTTGTTAACTGTTTGATCATGAACTATCTTTAATTTACATTCCATTTATTTAGTACTTTCATTCACTATATGTTCAGACTATATATTTTTTACAAACCATTAGTGGTGGCCTACTGAGTTGTACTCAAACCCAACTCAGGCCTCCATTGGGTACCTAAGAATATTTCCTACTTGCAGGTTAGGATAAGGGTAAAGGAACCATGCTTAGGATTTGTGTCGGGCTTATGATGTACATGGATGAGGTTCCAGAAAAGGATTTAGGTTCATTTTTTTTATTTGGTTGATTGTTCTTGTTTTGGGTTTTGTTCCCTTTGAACTATTAGCATCACATGACATATTTACGGTTGGCTATGGTTTGTACCTATTTTTGGGATTTAGTGGTTTATGCATGTTCATTGGTTATTACATGTTTTTTTCTCTATTATATTTATTTTTTGTTTTGTAATACCCTAGTAAAGAGGGTATCGTCTCCATACAATACTTTTCATACCCTCTATACTAGTCAGGAACCTCTGGCATATGGGGAGACACACTTGAGGTCTTGTGGATACCTAGCTAGGGGCACCAGTTTAGTGGCTTCTCGGTCAGTGAGGTTACACATATACTTATTGATATTGATAAAGAACATTGTCATGATAAGTTTAATGACCAAAAATCCATAAATTAAGGTAGGTGAAAAGAAATTTTATTCCTAATAAATTAAGGAAAATGTATAACATTTTATTTACATATCCTTTTCTTTATATTGAGTAATTTTAATGAGAAGATATAATTACTTAAATTTCATTCAATTTAATAATCACAATCACTTCATTTTGTTAGTCCTTGATTATTTCAACTTGATATCTTACTCTAGGAGATTAATCATTCATGTATAAAAAACTAACTGATAATAATATCCATAATAGAATTATAATTAATTTATTACAACTATATGTATTATAAAAATAAACTTATTAGATGTTATCCAATTTCCTAAATCATTAAAAGGGCAAGTAATCCATTAATCTATAAAACCTCATCAAAAGTTTAACATAAAAAATTACATTAATGGTTAAACCTATAACACTTTAATAATTAATAATTTATTAATATGGTCACCAAAATTCAAAAATTTAACTTGAAATTAATCCCCTAGTTACCATAAAGTAGCTTTTGATTATCACAAACCAAATTTTTGTATACTATTTTCATATATTTGCATAAAACATGGTAATAACCAAAATTAAAGTAAACCATAATGAAAAAAATAAATATTCCCTTATTCCTAGAATAAAACCACATATTCTATAATATATTCCATAGATCCCATAATGATGTAAAATCCATCAATGTTGATATAAAACACTTTTTCCAAAAATCGTTAATCAATTACAAGGTCACCAATACTATCCAATTTACCTTATTTATATCCGTCATCTTTTTATCCTAGAATCATTACATAAATATTAGGATCATATTCCAGGTTTTCTTTCCTTAATCATGTGTTTTTTTAAATATCACCTTTCTATTAAATCACTTTTTTTCATCATCAAAACCATTCAATGTATTCTTGAAAATTCTTTAACAAAAAACTTATATTGAACAATCCTTATATATTTCAATATTCATATGGCATAATTATTGATTTCCAATACAAAAATAAATAAATCATTTCAATTAATTTGTAAACTAATAATTATCCTTTTTTATCTTATTCCTTAATACACATTTCCTTTTAGATGTAGTTTTTGGTCTTTTCATCACCAACATTATAACCATTACTCATACCACCTTGCTAATTATCTTCACGATCATTCCCCTTGTGAAATCAATTTTCATGATTCCCATAATTTCCAAATTTGAAACATGAAATAGATGATGATATCTTAGGTATACCATTATTATAATCTATTAAATTAACAGAACATTTCATTTCATTTTTTATCTATAATTACATGATATTTTTTCTTCCTTTCCACAATAAAATTATTTTCCTATTATTCAAAGACATAAACATGGATGCTTCTTTCCATGTTATAGATACATAGAAACAAAACATTATTTCCTCCATGGTATCCACCACATGAACTCTCAATGAACTCTATCATTATCTTCTTTTATCAGTCAAATAGTTGGTCAATGTGAATGTTGTTAATCATATATCATGATAATAGATTTGGAATAATCATAATATCCTTAACTCAAGTCATTATCCCATTTTGTTTATCACTAAAAAAATTTCTATCTCATTAAATGTTGTTATTATTCCATATGGTTACATCCATTGACTAAATTAAAAAATCAAAGTCTGAGTAATAATATTCATAGTGGGAAAACACAAAATTATAAAAAATCACTTATATTATTTCTAAATCATGACACCTTATTTTAAATTTATGAAACCAAAGAATTAAAAAAGGTCATTATTTAAATCCTTCATGATTATTGATAATGATTTTGTGAGTTTCTAAATCATATATCTTTGTAGTTTCAAACCAAGGGTGTAGAAAGGCTCATTTTCAAGCATCGGGTGATGATTGATTCCAGCACAAAGCACCCATTTCAGAGTTATTACCCCTTGGTACATTTGTGAAAGATCCAAATACATTATTAGTATCTAGATCAGGATATAATTGTTTGGAAATCACTCTATTTATCCTTTAACTAAATTATATGACATTTTACTATACTTTAACACATTTTTAGAATTTTCCTTAGACATATCTTAAGACATATCCTTAGAAATATCCATGTGGATCTCCCAAATATTTTCTCATCTATTTTCCTATGGATAACTAAAAATTTCCTTGGATTCTAACTGTAGAAACCCCAAACTTCTCATAAAAAAATATTATAACTTTTTAGATGAATATTAAAAATATTTCACAAATAATCTCTCATTGTAAATATAAGTTTAGTTTCATTGGAAACTATATTAATTATCCTCTTATTTCATGAAATATCTTCAATGTCTCCCAAAAAACATTCCATTTACTAGTCTTCATTGGTATACTCTAGATAAAACCATTCCTTGTAACCAGGGAGAAATAAATGGTGGGGTCAAATGATTAGTAAGGGTAATATAGGGATATATCAAAATAACATGAGAATATAAGTATGAGAACATTAGAATAACATTTAAAAACCATACCCTACAAATCATTGATCATAAACATGAGTCATGGAATAAATCATGATAGTTCCTAAGACAAGTATCATAATGGAATCAAATATTATAAACCATGATTACAAAACATTTTCATAAGGAATAGATTTGTAGAATATTAATAAACATAGAAAATAATTTCATTAATGGTTCAAGGATTATTGATAATACTATCATATGGGAATGGGGTCACTCCAGAAACCATATTTGTAATCAATATTCACATAGAAGGATATCATATTAGAAATAGTCCCTTAAAGAACTGGGTTTAGTCCCCATTCTAGTCATATTGATCTTATAAAAAATCAATCATTACCTAATTCATTGGAAGAAGATATAGGTCCCACTCATCAAATAATCATAGATATATATTTGAAATGATTATAAGAAATTCATCATATCAGAAAAATTTAAAAGAAATGGGTTTCATAAAAATTTCATCCAAACATTACATTTGCAAAATAAACAGGTTTAATAATCATTTATTTATTTCATCAAATAAAAACTCATTGAAAAGAAACAGGTTTTATAAGGATTTTATGATGGTATAACCCATGAAAGAGAAAAGGGTTGCACAAACACATTAAAATTATATATATAAACCATACATAGAAAGAATAAATATGGTATCATTGGATCAAATCACTATTAATGATTATGTAAAATCAAGATTTTTCATATTATATGCAAAATGATTTTGAATGAAATATAACATGGAATATTTCTTGAGGAAAGTATAATTAAATTGAAATTCACATTTTTTAAAATTAAAAATTCAAAAAATATTGTTGAAATCCTTTTCTTTGAAGATAACTATGAGAACATATAAAGGAAATTTAAAATAAAATAAGGTTCATGATATTGAGATATTCTATTTATGTTATACAAGTTAAAAAAATATTCCTTTCATATCTTCGGTAAAATCTAGAAGGGAATTATTTGGAAAATTACATTGTGATTACTTTTAAAAAATTATAAGAATTCAAATACAGGAAAGAAATTTTTTAATAAATAATATGTATAATGTTAAAAAAATTAAAACATTTTTTGAAAAAATGAATTTGGAAGAAAATATTTTTTTGACCAAAGAGACAAATAAAGACAATTTTTATTAAAAACATTATTTTTATCTCATAGGTAAATAAAAATACAAAAATAAAAGGAAAACATGTATTCTCATGAATTAACATGATAACTAGAAAAGTTGTCTATTTATTGAAATAGTAAAATTTCATTATTTGAATAAAAATCATAAAAAATCCTCATAAATGATGAGATTGTAAAATAAAAACTTTACAAAATTTGTACCATAAGTAATAAAAAATATTAAAATCAAGTGAATCATTAAATATCATTAAAAGGAGGGTATTAAAGATATAAAATATAAAAGTTTATGTAAATACACATCATAAAATAAGATAGGTGGATAACATAAAAAAGGTATCGTAGAAGGAAAATGGAGACAAAAATCCCTTACCGCTTTAGTAATCTATTGAATCATAATACAATATTCACAATAACATCAAATTAAGAATTTAATATCATCAAAAGAGGGAGATTAATGATATTACATATAAAAGGGGAATTATACACACCAAACAAAAATAAACAATAGGTTAATTTTTATATGATTCATAGAAATAAAAGAGTAACTAGAAATCCATTACCAAAAGTCTTGAAATTTTTTGTACACGTTTGATCCTCATCTTCTCTAAATAAAATATTTTGGTTTGTACCAAAAGGATTTTTGGATTTTATTTATGAATAATATGAGGATGTTATATTGAGAAATGTTAATTTAGGATTTCATTTGTGTAGGGATTTTTTGAAGCAAATGGTTTTGGAAGTATGAAGTGGAGAGGGGAGAGGGTGGCCTTCTGTATGTGATGTGAGTAGAAAACATGTAATATTTTAAATGAAAAAGGTGTACGCACATTTTAACATTCCAAAAGGATCCAAAATGGACCATTCTCAAACCTATAATATATTTGGTTAAAATATTCCTAGTACATGGGTGTGGGACACATTTTCATTCTTTTTTTCCCATTATATTTTTAGTTTAACTCCTTAAGCAACCCATTTTTACCTTAATCATGATAACAAATTTTTACTTATTTTACTATTCATAATGGTACAAAATTATGTTTAATATATTATAAAATATAAATTATTTTTCTTATAAATATGTAATACATTTTTAAAAATTCAATTTCCAGAATTGAAAATTTTTCATTTAAAATTACACCTGCAAACCTGACAACAAAGTTGTCTTCCAAAGAGAAAATGTTAAAAAGGTTAGATTGTTTTATATAAGAAATAGGAAATTGATTAAAATGTCTTAAATTGAATAAATAGATATAAAATTGAACTAAATTTAATTTTAATTACATATTAAAATAATTTTTAATGTTTTTAATTCTTTAAAATAAATGATAATTCTAAATGAAAATACACATTATCACTATTCATTAAAAAGTTTATATTTTTAGAAATTTCTCAAAACTTCATTCCAAGATAATTTATACATATTGATTTTAAAATTAATATCATAATTTCAAATAAATTTATTAAATCTGAAAAACTCAACTTTAAAATATGCGTGAAAAGGGCGACAAAACTGTTTTTAAAAATATATATATATTATTGAAGAGTAAAATTGTATTCATTATTATATATTTTCTAAAGTACATAATATGAATATTAAACATTTTATTCAATATATAATAAATTAATTTCATCAAATTAGTCACTTAAAGTGATTTCTTTAATTTACTGATGTATTTTTTTTCCTAAAATAATTTTTTATAAAAGTATTTCCTTTATTTTCAAATGCATCTTATTTTCATTTTATCAAACATTTCACAAAAGAAATCATTGTATATACATGTTAAAGTCATATATTTTCATAGTTAAGTAAATATTATTCATACCCTACATTCCAACAAGTATGAGATATCTATCATAATAAATAATAATATTTTAATAGTATATCCTATTTGGTTTGAACATTGTATTGCGTGTAAAGAAAGTTAATATCATTGTTGGTTGTAACATTTCTAAACTCAGTATTTCATGTAATAGAAGATAAACATAGTGTTGTGTGTAATTCATATTAAACAATGTCTTGTGTGAAACACAAGTAAAACGTAGTGTAGTGTATAATGTAAAATGTCGAAAAGATTAAATTTATTTAAAAAAAATATTTTACAAAATCTATGGGTGTTACATAAAGTTATAGGTCATGGAAGTTGTAATGTTTTTTAGTATAAAAATCTCAAACGTATCTAGTAAATATATTTTTTTTTCCTCAAAGTTCTTGATAATTCCATAATAATATTTTAATATAGATTTAATAGATCACTACATATCATCCTCAAATAGATGGTCTATCTTAGAGGACCATTCAAACCCTAGAATATATAATGAGAGTTTAATTTATTTATTTCATAGAATGTTTGGATCAACACCTTCCTCTAGTCTAATATTCATAAATTAATATCTTGGGTGAATATTTATATGTCTCTTTATCAATCCCTCTATGTAAATAACTACATGAAAATAACATTCCAGGTTAAAGTGGGGGGAATAAAATCTATTGGGATCTAACCTAAATGAGAAAATAACAAAAAATGTTAGAACCATTCAGCAGCAAATAAGGGAAGCTCATAGATTAATGAAATGTTCTGCTAAGGTTATTTTGTAATATATAGAGTATAGATTTGGTGATCATGTATTCCTATAGATTTATCCTAGTAATAATGTTATGGTATTATGAATCAATGAAAACATAATCCCTAGATATATCGGTCCCTATAAGAATCTTTATTGTATCATTATGGTTTATTATAACTAGGAACTTTTTATGAACCACTCTTATGATAATCCATATCATTAATACACATTATAAAACGATTTATTGCATTAATTAACATATTGTACAATCCTTCTGATCATGAAGCATATAGTGTTCTGGAAATAAGGTACATAGCACATTTATTTGATACATGGATACAAAAATGTTATTAAAAACTTAATAACCTATCCTTATATTCCATTGATCCTCTGATACTACATTGGATAACCTTGGGACGTACATAAGAAATTGGTGGGATATAAATCCCAGTAAGTGGTTAAAAAATAATATTGTATGGTAATGAAGTACTTGTGATCCAATAGGCACATTAATATAACATAAGAGGGGTGATAATCATAATCTTCAACAATGAGGCATGACATAACATGATAATATAGTGAAAACATTGGAATTTTGAAACAACATAAGACATGACATCATAAGTATAACTCAAGGATAACCACTATGACATCATAACATAGTTTGTTTAGGATAGGCTCTTATTCACTATACATGGAATATCATGAGATAAAAACATTTCACAATACATTGGAGGTCAAATTAAGTTCTATCCCACCCATCCCATTCATATCATATACATTCATAAGTGTTCTAAATAGATCACAAAAAATATAGGTTTCATTCATCAATTTTAGTACCATGATTAAGAATATTTGTTTTCATACATTTAAATCCCCAATCAAATAAGGATAGGTACAAGTAGCTAAATACCCTTGAGTGGAAATTTATATGGGTATTCAGTACACAATTGTTATTTATATAAAGTTCTTGATAATTTGAAAGCATGACGATTGTACATTAAGTTTTATAGAATTAATGAATGGTAGTAAATGAGGTCCCTCAATACATGTGAATAATAAGGACAATAATAGGTATGTATAAAAACAAATCCCAACCTAAATAATTTGAAATCAAAAGGCATGACATAAAGAAGGATCTTCAATAATGAGGAGAAGGAGAGGATCCATTACTTCAACATTATAACAGCTTAAGAAAAGGTTGTACTGATAGGGGATAAATGACCACTTATTCATAGAATATTAATTTGATAGAAAATGTATATTTATAAAGACATTAAAACATGATAAATTGTGTGTTAAAAGGCTAAATATAATGTATGTTCTTGAATGGAAAAGAAGAGAGAGGGGTCCTTTTACTTGAGAGGGTTCTTCTATAATCTTAGGAGGTGCTTATTAAGGGATTGGGGACACCTTGGGAGGGAACTGTAGAGGTAATGGTAGAGTAAATTCATGATATATGGGATTTTAGTGAAGATAAATGTGTGGTTGGGTTGGTTTTTAAATAAAAAGAGGTGATAACTATTTATTAAAGACTAAACATAAGTTTTGGACATTATATGTTAAATAAATAAAAACCACAAAGCTTCCTTTTTCCCATGGTTTCTACCAAATAGGAGTGGTTTTAATTATTTTATATAGATATGAACATAATTCATTAAAATATTATCCTTGATGATTTGTAAGTGAGTAATGATTATAAAGAAATTATTTTGAAGCCTAAAAATATAATATAATTTTCAGAGGATTTATTAAGGGTTTATAAAATTAATCAAATAACATAAAAAACATTATAATAAAAATAAATCATTATTTTGGTCATTTATACTAATTATGTTATTTATTGAATAAATTTTGAGAATTTATAATTATTTAATACATACCATATTTTTATACAGTGTATAATTTTTACAAAAAAAATTGATTTGCTCAGAAAATTATGAAAATTTCACAATTGCATAATTTTGACATGTTGATTTCAAAAATAATATTTATATCATAAAAACAGTTATCAATGTTTTCAAACTTACTTTTTTAAATCAAAATTCTCATTTATTTAAAAATACAAGATTTAGTTTCATAAACATTGTGAGGTGTATTGACAAAATGGTTTGCAGATAAAGAAAACTCATAACAAAAGAAGATAAAGATGATAAAAATGGACACATAAATTATTATGGTTTGAGAAAAATAACTTTTTCCAAAGAGATTCAAAATCACATGAATATTTTAGGATCACATTTATAAGTAGATATTCATAATTCTACACACACAAAAACTAACTCTAATTAGTTAATAAAGAAGAAGATATATTATTCCCATAACTTCATGTTAAGTCCACCATGATATAGTTCCACATCCACAAATGTCCAAAATAGATCAGCCTACACCATCCCAAAAATTTACCACATTGAGCACGATCTTTAATGTTGATCATCTTCAATGATACTAAATTATAAAACCTACTGAATCTAATCTCGTCATATTATTCATTCCCCAGTATGTTATTCTTTTCATATCTTCAATTTCAAGTTGATGATTCAAGAAATACTATCTATTTTCCCTTGATCTCTTCTATAGTTTTCTCCCATATTCTTCCTCCCATCCTAAATTCATTAGTATAGACCAATAGAGGCATAAAGTTTCCTCAAATTACCTATCATAATCAGCTTCATCAACATTTATGCAAAATTGTAGGTTCCCTTAATCATCTACAAAGTCAACAACCCATCCTGTATTGATCCTTTCATGAAATGGTACTACCACATAATGTGATTCATTAGAACATGTAATAGTAATTTATTTCTAATATTAATGTAAATAAAACTATCAAAGTGCAACACATTTTCTTTATATATTCTATCCATCCCATCCAAGATATTCTTCATCCAAACCATATCCTTCCCATATTTCAATACAATAATTTATCCTTACTCTATGGTGTAGCAGGAAACTACATTCTAAAATCGATATATCAAACTTACTGTATTTCCTCCATAGGTAAATACAAAACCTATGATAATCCTCCTACTATCAGCATAATGTAAATGGTTAGTATCCACATTCCCCTGTATTGATTTTCCCTACCCATATCAAATATATACTTCCTTGATTCACTTTAGGTATCTCAGTATCAACTTCACAGTTTCCCATTATTTCTTTCTAGGGTTATCCATTTTCTTCCACACAACTCCTACTACATGAGAAATTTCATTTTTATTAAATGACATGGAATATATGAGGCTTCCGAAAACTAATACACGTGGAACCTTTTCCATGAACTCAACCTCTTCTACCATATTTGATGATTTCACCTTTGATAATTTTTAATGGATTTCTAAGGGAATAGAAAATGTTTTTTCATTCAGTTGACTGAATATGATCAAAATATTTCAAATTTTTTCATCTTGTGATAACATCAAGGTTCTTACAACATTTTCTTTCTTAATTTGTATCCCCAAAATATTTACATCTTCTCTAAGGTCTTTCATTTCAAACTCCTTAACCAGCATCCCTTTCATCACATCAATACTCTATATATATGATCCATTAATGATCATATAATACACATATAGAATAAGTGTAATATATACATAAAAAAAGATTTAATATTGACAATTTAATCCATGACACCTCATTTGTATTAATTTTTAGTCATGAATATATCAAAAGGTTTGTTCTATTTCTTGGCTCTCTACCTTAACCTATATAATATGTTCAAGAGTTTGTAAATTATTTATTCCTTACCTAATTCAATTTAACCATCTAGATACTTCATTAATATTTCCTATTCTAGAAATACATGAATTAAATTAGTCTTGAAATCAAGCTACTCTTGGAATAAGTCTTCTGACGAAAACATGTTGAGAACAACCCGGATAGTAGAAAGATTCACAACATGTGATTTTTTTAATGATTTCAACACCTTATGTTTTTTGAAAATATTTCAACACCATCATTACCTTATACCTCCTCTTATTAAAATTTTCTTACTTGAAATAATACACAAATATTTTATGTAATAGTTTCATTCCTTATAGAAATGGTGTCAGATCCAATTTTTTGTTTTCATGTAATGGAGAAATATCATAATTTTTACCCAACTCCCATTTTCTCAACTCCTTAAACTACGTTTCCTCTATAAAGATTTATGATTATCCATGGTAATATGATAAAATATAATTTAATGATAGTTAATACCTCTAAACAATCCTGGTCACCCTTATTAATTACCTCATCTCCAGATCAGGATTTGGTTATACTAGTTATGGTCTCCCATGCTCTATTACAACTTATAGCACCACTTTCTAAGAGAAAATTGATTATTTATTCCCAATATAATCATTAGATGCAAGATGGTCTCTTTACATGACACCTTTATTAAATACCATGTTTTGGATTTTGATGATCATCTTTTTGGGATCATCCCAAAATTGATAAATAAAATCCTCATAACTATAATCAATAAATATATATGATTTGGACATTGTATCTCGAAAGACCCTTTCATCAACATCAACATGTACATATACCAGAAATAAAAATACTTATAAATTTGAGTGTTTTACCACATTTCAAGACCAAATCTCCTCAGTTATTCAATCTATTATTAGTACAAATGGACTCCTAATAATGAGATATAGTTTCATATTCCAGACCTCTAACTAGAGGGTATTTGTTAACCCCAAATGTGAACTATTACTCCTAAAAAATTCATTGAATGTCATATTCCATGTTTCGCGAACAACATTATATTATGGTGTCCCTAGAATATTCTTCTCTCATAGAATAATATTGTTTGCATAGAATTTATTGAACTCATTACTACCATACTATGGACCATTGTTTGACCTCAAGCATTTCAACTTTTGTTATAACTCATTGTCAATTATAGTCTTCCACTTCTGAAATGTGGTAAAAAAATATGATTTTATATTAATAAATTAACTTCATACATTCCTTCTTGAGTCATTAATAAAGGTAATATAATATTATGATCCTCTAATATAATATACCAGTGCAGGCCCCCATACATCAGTGTGTGCCAATTATAGTTTCCCATCCTTCGGTGTTCTGAATACTTTCAAAAATGATACCTTCTTCTACTTTCTGAGTATACAATCTCCACATAGGACATTGACCACTAAATTCAGGTATAATATCTATCCTTTATTATTAACACCTTCATAACATTCTCAATAATATATCCTAGCACATATTTCCACATTTGAAAGAATTTATTGATGTAGGTACATCAATGAAAGTATCTATAAAGTTATATATGGTTTTATTCTTCAGTCCCCAATCTATGGTCATTTCTCCCATTATAATCCTCCATGAACCACTAGTTAACATGGTGCTTAAACCGGCATGATCCAGATGGCTGATAAAAATAAGATTTATTCTTTGTATAGGTGTATATATTACATTTTCTAGAACATTTATACTCCTACTTTTGGTTTTAATCCTTGCATCTACCTTCCCCACAATATACAAGGATTCATCATCCAAAAAATTAAACTTGAAAACATTTTCAGAAATATAATTTTTTAGGAAACCCTTCCATGATGTAGAATAGAATGTTTCCCTAAAGTCTAAAATCCAATACTACATATGGGTATCCATGACCAATAATGAAATGTTATTGGTTCCTTTGGCTTCCATGTTTATAGTAATGGTTTCAACCAATTTCTATTTCTCTCCACACTCTTTGATGAAATTTCCTTTCTTCCCACAAATCTCGCAGGTAGAACTATCCTTATTTTCCTTGTCATTGATTTTTCTTCTTTATTTTGATCATCCTCTCCAATTATCCCATTGTACATATGTTTATCTTCATTCCAAGATCCTCATAAAACAATAGAATCTACTCGATACTCTTCTTCGAATATCCTTACTAATAATCATGTATCACACATATTTATGAACTCGTTTTTTATTCCCTAAATAACTTATCATGGATTTTATAGTCACATTCAAATAATTAGGAAATGAGGATTCTAAAACCAGTGCACCTACCTCATCCTCAAGAACAATTTCCCCTAATTTAACTAACTTGTGATGGAGTTTAATTCATTGATTTTTCCTAAAAAAATCCTCCCATCAATCATTTTAAAATTGAGAAATTTTTGAAATTAGTACACCTTATTTAATGTAGAAGAATTATTATACATATTCATGATACATTTAATTATCATAGCTATTGTTTTCTCCTCTCTTATGTTCAATTCCATATTGTTTTCCAATATAAGGCGCACAACTCACAGATCCTATTGATCCAGTACCTCCCAATATTTTTTCTCCATGTCTACTGGTTTAACAATTAAAATATGTAAGTGCATCATTTTATGATTAAGATAATCCTAGATATGTATCCTCTAATAACTAAAAAATGTTTTGTCAAATTTATAGATATTCACTTTTCCTTCTTCCTTAACCAACATACAAGTTTTAAAATATGAACACAACCATTACCATTTCTTGTGCAAACAAAGCGAGTCATAGTGGAAAAACAATTTATAGATTAATAAATAAAATATGAAAAGAATAACGTAGTGGAATTGGACACAACTATTTAAGTGGTCCAAGGAAAATTTCCAATTCCGCATAGAGGTAGAATAGCTTCATAAATCCATGAGTACAATAAGAAGGAGATATTTAGAGTTTCACACACATATTTCTGAGCACGAATAAGGTAATATAGATTTTGTTGTATTATTCCACCAATGTAATTATAAGTCCACTATGCTAAAGTACCTCTATTGTGGTAAGATGTGTAGTTTGGACCATAAAATTTGGCACATCTTCATCCGAAATGGATCAAGCTACACCACCCCCATTATTTTTCATGACAATAAAAATTTTCTAACCCTAATAAAACATTCACTTGAAATCATAAATTTATATTATAATTTATATTTAATAAATATTATTAAAAAATAATGTTTTATTAAAATATTATTTTTTCAAAAATTATCAAATTCTTCAAAAATAGTGTCTTAATTGAAATTATTTATTTCCAGAAAATAAAATTTTGCATTCATCGTATAAAAATATAATTTTTATCAAAATAATTAAATAAAAAATTTCAAAAATAATATCAAAATATATTAATATCATCAATATTTTATTAGAAATAAAAATATAATAATTTATACTCTCATGGTCAAGTTACAGAACCGTTTATTAAAGTAGTTAATGCTCTAAGGGTAATGTAGCAAATCAGACTAGGTCAGCCAAACATGTTACTTGATTATTACAAACATAAGGCCATAGGTGTTCCTCCATTAATGAAAAATTATTAAGACCAGTGTTTATGGTCTAATAGATGCAGTGGGGAGACTATAACCTCTAGTCTGAGTTCAATGAATGTGAAAAATAAAATAAATAATAAACAGATATCAACATTAGATTATGTATAATGAAAATTAAAACATAGAATTCTATAAAAATTAAAAAAATTCATAGATCCATACAGATTCATATCATTAAAAACATACAATAGTTAGTATCCCATTGGGCTGAAATCATCTAAAAAATAAAAAACTGTAAGAAAAAATATAATTTCCTCTATTTTTAATCCATAAAAAAACCACATACATGGTATATATAATGATTAAGATGCATAATCTCAATCATGAGACTCCACATGAGTGACTCTGCTCGATCAACAAACCCTAGTCCTCTACTCCGTCAATAGCACAAACTATCATCCAACTAGAAAGCAATAATCGGGCATGTGAACACAATAATCTTCACATAGAGGTGGTGAGAAATAAATATTATTAGGCCACACCCAACAATAGACCTATAATATATAGTCATAACATGTTCATGCAAATGTTATATGCCCTACCTAGACAAAACCTAACAGTAACTGGAATAAAATAAACAACTTAAAAATGGGGGAAAAGACAAGAAATTAGCCAACTTGAGGGTTCTATCCAAAAATTCATGGTAAATCTACCACAACTCAAGCCCCTTCTAAGGTATTTATAGCACATGGATCACACATCCACATAACAACTCATGCGTCCACTGGATCTAAATAGAATATCTAATATATCTAAATGTAATAGGTATGGATGCCATATATTGTGGCATAGCCATAAGTGTCCACACAAACAATGTGTATCTACTGGGATGTAGGAATGAAATAGAACAATTTGAATCAATGATAGAAAAATCTAGGTTCGTATAATATGAGAACCTATCATTACTGAATGTCCTATAAATTTATTAGATCACTAGATATGGCCCCGAAAAAATGACCCAGGGGATCCATTATAATCAGGGCGCACATAACATTCACAGCCCCATGAGTGAAAAGGAATTCAATACACATAAAATCCCATTAGTGGGTGCCTTGGTACCTCACAATCTGGAAGCCTCATGAATTAGGGAAAACACTCTACTAGATGGTTGTTTCCTGAAGGTTTTGGGCACAGCAGAAGCTCATGGGTGGATGTGCCCACTTGTATTTTTATTATTAACAATGATCAATCTAGGATCAATATGACGATAAACGCCAGCCTCCATGGATCAAATCACAAAAATAGACAAAGAAGAAGGAAATTCCCAGAACCAAAAATGAGGATCATCACAGGTTGATTATAATTAAATTAATTAATTGACAAGAAGTACCTTTTATGGTGTTCTTTCTTCATTGATATTTCTGATCACGTTCTGATGTGATTCATCGTTTCATAGTAGAAGACAAGGGTAGACTTCCTCTAGCGGTGATCCACAAGTGCACCACGTATCTCTAGATGTCACCAAAGGATTCTTCGGGTGCCAGCATAGAGAAACCTTTTCTTGAGTTGTCCTCCTTAGATCGTATTGATCCGATGGAGGAGAATCTCACTCAGTCTTAAGAGCGTTCTTGGAGGAAAACATTCTTTCAGCCTTGAGAGAATTCTCCAGAATTGTTGTGCACAATGATTAAGGAAAAGTGTTGGGGTTGTGAGGATATTTATAATTGGGTTTGAGGTTATAGAGTTATGGAAATAAATAAATGTGTTCCACATTTTATTTATTTCATTAACTCTTATAGAACACCCCCCCCCCCAATGTCAGATCATTAATTCCTTGACATGAACCCATGCTAATTATAATAAATATCATTTAATAAAACAATATTACTTCTTCAAAATCCTGACTAAAAAACTACACGGCATGTAATCATTAATACATGGAGTGTATATCTTGTTTTCATTTTATTCTTCCTCCATCATTAAAATGATTTATTATTCCTTGAATAATTATTAAACCATGTATGAGAATAATATTTATTCTACTTGAGATACTTGTATACACTTAGTGTGTGACCCTCTAGGCCTCTTTCTCATTGGCATTAGGTGGGCTTGCCTAAAGTCTAAGATTACTGTCTAGAAACAGGTCAAGGAGCCCAAGAGAAAGAAGTTGATGCTGCATTGATGTGTCACCTCATACAAACTCTTACAATGGACTTTAATACCTTTGTCTCAATATCTCATCAAGAAGGTTTCATGGTAGTGTCATAATCCTATATGCTTGATCAGTCATTCTTTGACTTCTAGAAATAAACTCATCATTACACCATTGCCATGGAATTTGGGTGACAGTTCTATTTTAATAAAAGGGCCCAAGATATCTACTTCCATAAATATGGAAGGTACAAATCCTTCCTTAACTTATGAATTAACAACATGTCATTCATGATGCACCCAACCTACCCTACTTCTCGCCAACAGTCTTCATGATGGTTTTTGTCTGCAAATCTAAGTGTATGAGTCATGACCTGAGTTAATGATCATCTTCCAGTCTAAGGACAATTACACACACTCATAGATAGCAATGTTCGATTACACCAAGACATGTAGAATTTCTATTGGCGGGTCTATTCTTATAATCTCCCATCATGGAGATTACCAAGTGTGAACTCCATGAGATAGAGTCTCGTCTTCTTACGAGTATTTGCACATGACGATCTGTATACAATGTGTCCTCTCATAGTATTCCATCCAACCGTAGAACTTTATTTAAGAATATTATTATATAATTTCAAGGTTCTCATCATAGCATGGATCTTCCATGACCTTATTAATGCAACAAATATTCCAGAACATTATTATATTATAGTCATGCAGAACAATGAACAATATATAAAAAGTGTACATTCACGTAATCAATGAACAAAACAGTTCGTTCTCAGAACACCAACTCTAACATTTCCATCATCATGATCAATGATTATCTCCTTATTCCCATCTAACCACAACTATCCAACAGAGGATAAAAATAGATCAAAACATAGTGCCAATGCCTCAGTCCAAGATATCCCTAGGGTCTCCACCCCAAAATATAGACCTAAGTAGAGACTGCCTCAAAATTAATGTCAAATGGCCCATATAACATGGTATGATCTAACCTCGAACCAATTATTTAAATAGAAAAACTAACAATACTGATCACCTCTTGACCAACAATGCATGGGTCACCTCATTGTAACTATAATCTCATCATAAAACTAACATCTACCATTGTCTTTCAATGACCTACCTAGGGGGAAAACAAAACTACAGGCTCTCATAGTCCCCTTGGCCATAACATAAATTGAAGTCCTAATAAAGACTCCCATGTGTCACCCAATCTCTTGGGCCACACCCGCAAAAAAACCTCAACCCACTGAAAGTCCAAATCAAGGTAAGGGAACCATAAGATGGTTTCTTTTATCTTATCCAATATCATAGGACACATCCATTGTAAAAGATATCCCAAACAATACTCATCATCCTATAAATGATCCTTGATCAACAATGAAACCAAAGGGGTATGCAAAAGCATAAGACCCCAATAATGGGAATAAACAATCATCCTAATGACAACCTCAACAGAAGGAGACCCTCTACATGGGTTCTTCTGCACAAACCTAAAAAATTCACATAGTAATTCTCAACATCTAAATACTAAAACCACTGATCAATTGAATAGACAAGAACCCATAAGGTAATCCTAATGTGTCCCTTATAAACATTTTAGAATGTCAACTACACCAATCCATAACCACCATCCAAGGTAATTAACGTAGCACAAATTCTCTAACAACTCTAGTCTAGAAACCCAAGAGCTACAGCTGAACAAATATGCCATTGAGAAACTGGTCCTGACACGTAGGGGAAATACATATATTCTTAGAGAGAATACTAAATTTCATCAACCAAAATCCATCCAAAAAAATCATATAATACTATTTTTGATTCATAATCCATAGACAACTAACAAAGCTCACAACCTTTACCCATTCCTCACAACTAACAACCCTACACACTAAAATATTATGAAACAAAACATTAAAGAAATCCTCCTATTGAACTCTCATGTTCCTAAATACAATCCAAATAATTTATAAACCCCAAAAGGATACCAACATTGTGATATATATATAAAAAATCTCAAAATGTACTACTCACACATCGAATTCTAAAAACACATCAAAAATAGTTAAAACAAGACAAGACAGGAAACAATACATGGTGTGAACTTTGGTACTCGGTGTGTACCCATAGAGGTCCCCCCAGCTCTATGCCACATGCCACTCGACATGTACTTTTCTGGTTTAAATGGTGTGTTCCTCCTAGTACATGGTGTATACCCCTAAACGAGTACCTTCCTCTATACCTCAACCTCACTTTTCATGTAACACACCTGAGAAAATAGTGTGTACTGCCTATACATGATGTGTAACCCACATGGATACCCACCAATGTACCTATCCATATACCCTTCCAAGGCATGCATGCCTAAATGGTGTTCACCCATCATATGCCTTAGTTTTATACCATACACGACATTATACCAACACACGGGGTGTCTGGATGAGTACTTGACCACACCCTAGAATCCCACTACATGGAGTCTACCCTAATGTAAATGGTATGTAGTTTCAAAAACATCATCTTCCCTAAATGAGAACCTTTCAAAATAGCCTAAAACACCTAATTTCTCTACAAAGACATATATTGTCCCACTCATATTCCCCAAGACCCAAAAAAGTTTTTAAATCATAATAATACATAAAAAATGTGCATTTTTGGAAAAAAATGTTTGGATAGCCTTCCATAGGGTGAAAACCATTGTTGCTTCAGTTTGAACTATGATCTGAATCTACCACATGATAATTCAGTGTGATCTATGCTATATGGTGTCCACTACTTATTTACCCCTCCCTCCCATATCTCCACATCCCTTTATTATATTATGACTCTAAAAGGGGGAAGCCCCTTAGAAATTTGTAGAAATGCTAGGTAAATTAATGATTAAATAAAAAATCCAAAAAAAATTAATAAACTAAAAAGGAAGAAAAGGGAGGACTACAAATAGCCTCGACACCTGATGTATGTTTATTCCTTGACTAAGAAAACCCCCATATTTCAAACTCAAACTCAGAGATAGAATCTCAATATGACTCTCAAATTAATTATAAAAATGAATGAGCATGTATGAATAGATTAATTTATAATTAATTAAAATTTTAATATTCCATGAAAATTTCAATGACTCATAGTTTCATAAAACTATTATCCTAGGGTAAACACCCTACTTAGAGATCAAATAGGTGGTAAAAATCTATCTGAATTCATATTACTAATGAAATTACAATTTTCCCCTTCAATACACACCTTCTAGTTAAAAGGAAAAAATTTCCCTAGATTTTCACAAATCATGACAATGTGATTCTTTAAAAACTCCACACCCTAAATATTTATCTCCCCAAATAAGCCTCAGCATAAAATTAATAAAAATTCTTCCACCTAAGTAACGGTGCAATGAGTGCTACCTCAACCATCCAACAATCAATCCTACAGTGCCCCTAACTTTCTCGTAACACAAGAGACATTTTTTTGAAAATAGTACGATTCTACACACCACATGATTGTTTTTATCATCACCCAAATGACTCATGGACATTCACATGGAACAAGATATATCAATAAACGAAATAAATTGATTGGAATGGTAAAACTACTCACAATAGAGAACCAACATGAAAACGGAAACCTCTTAACATAATGAACCTCTTAAATAATGCTGAGGACCTCCAATGGCCTATAGTGAAATTCTCACCATCATGATTTCCTTATAAAACTCTCAAACAAAGAAAAAGAATCCCTCACATAACCAAGATGTAAAAAAATTAGGCTTAAATGCTCATAGACACTAACCATGCTCTTCAACCATGTTATTTCCAGCAAGAAAGATCACACTTCACACCCCCTTCCAAATAAAGGCATATCCCTTATACCCCTTGTTTTATTTAGTTCCCTATAACCAACTTCTATGTACTTTATATAACTTGTATTCATGATTTGTAATATTAATAAACACTTTATCACATCGTAATTGTACTTTTGTGTAACGTAGTTTGTGATAATTTCCTAAGATTGGTTGACACACTAAAAGGTCATAGAAATGCCTCACAATGATAAGAACTTGGAAGTTCTATGAAAATATTCTTGAATATATTTTATATATCTTGATGATATCATTTGAGACACACAAATAACCAGGCTACCCTGAGTGGAGACTCATAGGACTTTTAATAACCTTCTCATGGTGTAACTCCCTTGTCAATTTCTAGTAGGATATTATGAGAAAGAGAACCTCTTGTAGGAAATCCACAATTTTATGTGTAATTGGATGTTACTATCTATGGATGTGTGTGTTGGTCATTAAAATTTAATATTATTATTAATTATTATTATGATTCATGCACTTAGTCATATTAAGGAAAATCATGATGATAGATTTTCACGGTGAATTAGGATATATTGGATGTGTCACAAGTAATATTGAATTAATGAATAATGCGAGAAAGGATTTTTACTTTATTATTATTAATGGATGTTGAAATCTTATGCCCTTTTATGTAAATGATATAGCCTAAATAAATCCATGGACATTGTGTTCTATAGGCAAGTTCATTTTCCAGGAAGTCAAAGAAAGAGACATCGATCACATAGGTTAATGGTACTAGCATGCAACCTACTTGATTAGAGATATCAAGATAAAGGGATTATATTACATAGTAAGCATCTGTATGAGGAAAAATTTCATTGCATAATTAACTCATTTCTATATGGGTGAAATGGAAAGTTTCTAGACACTTACCTTGTACTTTAGGCTGCTTCGCATAATCCCACTGAGAAAGAGGCCTAGAGGGTCACATGCTAATTGTGTCCATAATCTTAGTTAAAGAATATATTACTATTTATTATTTAATTGATGAATAATTATTATTCCAATATGTGGTTTAATAATTATTCATGTATGCTTGATCACATATAAATATTTATTTTCTATTTAGTGAATATAATATTTTTTTTATTTATTGGTGAATAGTTCAGCGATATTTATTTAATATATAAATAAATGATATTCAAGGCCTGATAAATATTATAGAGGAATGGTGGACAAAGTTTAATGTTTAGTGGGAAAAAATAAATATTGAATATTATTTAATTATATAATATTTAATTTAAATTTTCAAGTTAAGATCATTTCAAGAAATGATTACATTATTATTATTATTTGGAATGGGTTTTTTCTAGGATTAAATAAATAATGAAGGGAAATTGTGTAATTATTTTATTTTAAAATTAGAAATATAAATACCCAATTATGTTGTTTTCCCAATATAGCCAATTCATTTGTCTTTTTTGCACACTATAGAATTTGAAAGTCCTCTCAAGTCTAGAGATCTCACTTCTCCAAGAACCCTAAAATGAACGGAGATAAATCCCCCTCTATCGGATTAGGGAGAACTCCTTAGAAGTGGTTATTAAAGTGATCAATAGTGGAAGATAAAAGAGTAAGGATCTATCATTATAGGATCTAAATGTTCTTTTGGCGATGCTAAAATATTCATGGAACATGTGTGGATCACCACTATATGAAATCTAAAATGGTTTGTACAATTCCAAAATAGTGAACCAGATATCTGTTACTGGATTAATCAACAGAGAAATAATTATTTAAAGGAAATTCTCTATTTAATTAAATTAATTATAAATAATATGTGATAATCCTATCTCTTGTTATGGCATAATTATCCATTGTCTATTTCATTGATTCAATTCCATGGATCACAACATTTATCATTGTATAGATCTTAGATTTATCATTGATTATAGAAAAAATCAAAATTGGGTAGTGCCATCGCATGAATCTGTTGAACTGGGAACCTACAAGTGACATTAGATTGGTCACATAATTATTTATAATTATTTCAAAATAATTTGTGATTTATGCATTTTTTATTTATTTTTTCAATTCATGTTCAATCATTCTTTTAATCCAAATTAGACGACCTTCTTCTACCTCCTTCGTTTCTCATAGATCTAATCAAGACAATTAATTTTATGATTAAAATAAAATGGAGGAACACATTAAGAGGTGATAAGGTTTCTAGCTTGACAACACATGAAAACACTCCATGTAACTGGAGTTACACATAGTGTAGTAATTTTCAATGCATTGAAATTGATTCATAAATTAATTCATGATTTTTCATTAATTACATTCTTTAATTGTAACTCATTTGTGACCAAAAAATAATGGCACATGGTCATCTGGATTACATGCAGTGTGATCATGTACACTGTGTGTAGTCCCATTGACTCAAAAATAGGCCATGTATTACTATACACGGCCTACCTAACTAGTGACTGTGTAATTCAAAGATCACATAGAGTTTATCCCATTATACATGTTGTAAACTCTAGTTTCTGAGGTTTGATTTACACATCGATTACTAGGAATGTGCCTTGGATATACTATGAGAGATCTAGACACCATGTATCTTGTATGCACACATCATGTACTTATACCAAATCACACAAATTTAAAACTTATCTGTTATACTACATAAACCATGAGACATGTGCTTTCATCTGGTCATAATGATATGATACACCATGTGATATTTTTTAATATACTAAAATATATAAATGATTAATATATGTTTATTATTCAGATCTGCATATCATGTATGGGTTATATTACAAGTTTTTACTCTATGGGCATTGAATCATGACATGTTACCAGAAAATCATGTAATTTATGTGATAATCCATAAAGTACACATTGTGAAAGTACATAATATGTCGTGTATTCCATATGACACAAGATTAAAACAATATGTGAGTATAATACATGTTGGGGAAATCATATGGGTATTCACATTATTGTCTCCAAGGTACCTTTATATACACCATTAATTTTATATGAATTTATTTAATTTTATTAAAATCATTATTGATGAGAATCTCAAGGAAATTTGTATGAGAATTAAGATAAATGAAAGATAATAAATAATTGATTCGAGAATAATTTATCTTAAATATGAATGATTATGAATCGAATGTTAGCTTTATTAAATACATAATTCATTGGATGCATGTGGATAATCATGAGAAAATACCATACAACTGTATGAGATTCGTTTCCTTTTTATTTATTATTCAATTAAATTGTTGGAATGCATGCCTTCTTTCCTCTTATTAGGTAGAGAATGTGTTCCTATAGTTTATTTTACGTAAATGCCTTTTACCTTCATCTGCATGTGATTAAAACAAATATTTAATGAATGGATCTCCTATGATAGTGTAGGCAGTTTATATTCATAGATGAGGAAAAACCAATCCTAGGAGATGCATAGGTGGACAGGTGAAAAGATATAACACAAACCCTAATCATTTCAAGGTGTTTTCCCCCTAGGTCAATGGTAAGTTTATCAACTACTAAATAAAATATCTATTAGTAAATATAATGATCATACCACATTATTATTTTATTTGTGTCAAGTTTCATGGTTATTTCATTATGGATTTGTTGTCGTTATCACATAATTTAATGAATTAACAAGCATGTAATATATAACTAAAATAAATGAGCTTATGCATAAATATTATCAAATTAATGGTTAATAACTTACGTAATACCACTTAATATTAATAGTCATATGATAAAGAAAATAATTTGAAATTTACACATAAAAAGATAAAATCCATCAATAAAATTTTTCGTCAGTATAACCTTCCATTACTTCTGTTAAAATCGAACCAAAGTCTGATTTTTGGACAAACCCAAGTTTGGGTGCTTTAAATTATTGGGTAATTATAACTTGAAGTTTTGGGTTGACATAAATTAGTTTAAATTAAGTGTTGAATGCCAAATCAGGACATTGTGTAAATCAGAGGCATTGGTTGAGGAAATCCCTTTTAGGGATTTTAGGATTGGGTAGTCCACTCAATAGATCATGGAACTCGGAGTTAATGCAGTTGGAATTTGGAATGCCTACCTAAAACCATTCATGTTTCTTGACCAACTCAATTTGGGGTAATGTGAATGGGAATATTGATCCTTTCCACTAAAATTTCCATGCAATGTTATATTTTATAGCCAATGGAGACAACTATTGGGTTGTGATAAAATAGTGGGAGACTAAAAAATATAATATTTATCTATTTGTATAAATTTTATCTGATAATGTACTAAAATTATACTTATCATACTTTTTAGGGGAATCAATAAAAATACATCAATCATATCATTGTGATCCAAACATGAGAGGGAAAAACTTCTCACTGCCATATATTTCCAAGATAAGAAAGGTTCTTATGTGTCATACTTCACCATGAAAGGAAATTATATGTGATGGAAGAACCTTTTACAATTGTGCTTGGTAAATATAAAGTGATAAAGTGCTTTCTATCTATGAGAAACATCTGAATGATGCTACATATTTTCAATATTTCATGCTATCATTAATTTACTATGATCTTTTTAAGAAACATGAGGATATGGATGCATATATCATGATTTATCACCTTCAGGATCTCTATAAAGAGAAGGTAGGACAAGAGAGGTATGATATCTCCAATGCTTTGTTCACAACTATGCTTAGGGAGTCTGTACTAGCTAGTCCTCATGTACTCAAGATTATTGGCTACATTGAACACGTGGAAATCTTAAAGAGAGAATTACCATATGATTTGAATAAAAATACATACTTTCATCACTTCCCAAGAACTTCTCCATGTTACTTATTAATTATAATATTATCAATAATGAGAACATTCTTTTAGAACTTATTAATTTAATTTTCCAAGCGCATAAGTACACAAGGCATGAAACCTTGAAGTCCTTATAGTGAATACCAAAAAGAAGAATAGGGAAATGGGGCCCAAGACTTATCAATAGTATTAAGCTTCCAAGGGGCTTCCTTTAAAGAATAAAAAGATCCATTTACAAGGTATGGAAAAGGATTCAATATGTTTTGTATATGGCATGTCAAGACAATATAATAACAATTGGACCAAGATTCAATGGGAATATAAAGGTGTGTTTGTTATGGAGTATAATCTTTCAATGTCTACACATTGGGTATTTAATATTGCTTGTGGGGATCACATCTATATCAAAATATAATAACCAAGTAGATTCTGAAATATTTCTAGAGTATAGGTGGATCAGAGAACTTGTAACGGTATGAGGCTGGATGCTCTGTCTATTGGTGACTACAGCCTCTCATTTCCATGTAACATCCCGAGATTTTATGCAATATATTATTTTTAATTCCTTTGATCTTCTATTATACACTACACCAAGATTATCTTGTACTATACGCAACACCGCATTACTTGCAGTATATGCAACACTATTCTTGGCTTACATTACACGCAATCGTGACCTACCTCGATAGCGTGTGTAGTACAAAATACCGGGTTTCACTAAACAATGATATATTGTTATAATATTATTATGTACTAGCCGTTATGAATAGTATTAACTACATTTTTAATTTTATAACATTATTATTCATCTTACACATTTTCTAGAATACGGTATGAGAAAAAAAAAAATTCGTGTAAAATATGTATTTTTCAAAAATTGCAGTTTTCCCACCTTTGGATGGCGCACCCACCTTAAATATTGTTTTTGACATCTCTATAAGTTTAATTTGACAAAATAAAATTCTTCTTTGGAATCAGGATATAAAAATTTACTTTGAATAAATTTTTCATATTATTCTGATAACTTTCATATTTTAATGAATAGTAAAAACACGCTATATTTTAATTAAAAACAATTTTTTCATCACAATAATTTATATGGTTATATTATCTTTTTAATTGGTTTTAAAGTTTAATTAGAATATATTTTTACCATTTAATACAATTTTGTTCATTGGAATTAATTTCACTTTGAAATTGGATATAAACAAGTATCAATCTTTTAATAGTTTTTGTTTCTTAAAAACATGCTATTTGATTTGATAACAGGAATTAATTTTAAAAATAATTAATGCCACTTCTATGTTTTGAATTTGGAAAAATAGAAATCAATTTTGAATTCAGAATATCAAATAATGCTTATGCTGATTTTTTGGTATTTTTCTGAAAAACATCAATTTTCGATGAATAGTGAAACCACTTAGCGGTAGTTAAAAAACTAACTTTTTCATTTAAATGAAATTTTAGCACTTCTGTGAATTGAATTTAAAAAAATCCAAGATACACAGTTAATATCAAGGACTAAAATGTGGTTCAATGAGATGAAAATAATTTTTGGTGAATAGTAACTTTTTACTTTTATTTACCAGCATTAAAAGTAAATAGGGTAATTAAGGGTAAAAATGATATTAATATTACCCCAACACATGTCATAATTCTATTGGATAAGTTTCATTCGACCAAAAACAACCTTAAGAATAAAATTTGACCATTTAGGCCCACTTGGATTAGATTATGACATTTAATATTATTTTATTTAAAGAATAGTTAAAATAGTTAAAATCAAAGTTTAATAAATAAAACATTTTTAATATAGTGTTATACATAATATAAATTCGACTATAAATATTAATTGGAAATATAAAAAAATTTCCTACATAATGGTATTTTATTTATAATTTTTAGACATTATAAAAGTTAATTTATTTATGACACAATGATGATGCAGTAATTATCTCATTAATGAAATATTGACATAATTGATGTTATAAATACCCAAATAAATGTAATTTGAGACTTTTTATGAATTCAAATTATTTTCTAGGATACTATGACATGTTATTATTGATTTAAGTAACTTTTTTCGAACTAATCATTCTGTTATGATTTTCAAAAAAATCAATTACCAAATAGTGTCAAAATTGACATAAAATATATTTTAAAACAAATATTATATTATTAATTGTTATTTTATTCCTAAAAATATAAGGTTCGTCCAGACAACTTAGATAAGGTTATATATATTAATAATAAACAACTTGGGGTTTTTTTCTTGTTATAGTAAGTTTATTAACCATATAGTGTAAGAAAACAAGAAGACACGGTAAAAGTTAAATTATTTAACTTAGAGTTAAATCTGAATGATAAGGTTAAAATAGTAACTTAAACTTGTCCAAATTCTGTTATATGAGAGGATTTCTACCCATCCCCACCTTATCTCCGAAATAAATCAATTTGGATTTATTGAAAACCGAATATGACTTTATAATAAAATAATATTTTTGAGTTTTCCAAAGGTTCCCCTCTCCTCCCTTATAAAAGGGCACCTCCTCCCCCTCTTCCTCACACCACATTAAGCCATAAATCTTGGCCAACCCCTGACAATTTCTCTTCTCCACTTCTCTAAAAACATCCTATATGTCCTAGTATTCTTCAAAGACCAACCCTAGTTCCCTAAGAGGAGGTTAAGAAGAGGCGCGTCAAAGAAGAGGTAATATCCATTACCGATCCTTTCCAATTTCATTCTTCTTCAACTTCTTATTACTTAGTTGTTTCATTATAAATTAATAACATCAGTGTTACTTATATACTGGTATGTTATTATAAATATTAAACAACCCCATTTCACCTTCTATCCATCCTACGGAAAATGAAATCACCGCGCGTGCGTACGTACGGAATACTGTCTCCACGCCGTGGTGTAATCTGTTTTTCCACCACCACCGTACTTGGATGGGTATAATGGTGTAAATAATAAATATATATGGATACTATAACATCATACTGATTATGATATATTATATCATCCACTCCAATTCCATTCAAAAATTATGAGAATGATATCATCGCACGTGCTTACGTACGGAGTACCGTCTCCACGACGCGATGAGATTCAATCTCCATGTTAACCATTAAATAATGATTATAAAGTATATATAATGAATAATAATGGTATATATAACATAATAATTATACTGTATTTATTTATATGTTATTTACTTAATTCTATTCAAGTCAATAAGGAAAGGAAAACAGTGTTCACGCGTACGTATGGCCTACAATCTCCATGAACGGTGTATTTCATTTCATTTATCTATCTATTATATATATATACTGAATATATATGATATATAAATCATGATTTACATTCTAGAATTAATTAAATCATGATATAAGTAATAATAATATCAAGAACAACAAGTCCAAACAAGTACGATAAATAAAACAATTTTAACCAAAATGATGCTTTAACATGGAATTTACAAAAGAACGGGTAATATAAAGTCATAAGTGAACCATATATGATATCATAACAATGAATATGACTCTGTAATAAGTCAATGAAATTATTTAAATCATTATACAGTCGGTTCAGATACGTACAAAGCATATCGGACCTAAGGTAAGGGATAATTATTCCAATCTCATTCTTATCTGAGATTGTTTATTCGTAAGTATTTACTGGGGTTATGTTTATCATCAATGTCCATGTTTTCTAAAAATGTTTTCATAAAATTTTATTATTCTTCCATGTATGTTTAATGTCATTTTTACCCTTTTTTGACTTTTACCACAAGGTTTAGAAGGAATCTTTCTTTTTTTTACCATACGAGGTACTTTTTGACTTTTCTGAAAAAAGTACTAGAAGAATGTTATTTTTAACTTATATGGTGTGAATAGATTTTTATGGTTTCATAATGCCTCATTTTCATAAAGATTCATCTACAATATTGCATGATTATTTTAAAAAAACCCCTTTTCTTTTAAAAGTGCATGGCATTTTGTGAAAAGAAAATGATTTTTAAGAAGAAAGGATATTTTCCTCAAGAATTCATTTCAAGTGTTTTATCAAAACCATTTTCCATGTAAGATGACATTATTTCATATGTGTATGTTTCAATTATAATGTATCTATGATTTACATGGTTTCACTTCTCTTATGATGAAATTATATCCATTTGTTTTATATGGATTATGATATGATGGGATGATGTTTATGAGACCCATTTTATTCTTTGGGTTATGATGAATGTTTTAAGTTTATTTTGTGGCACAAGAAATAATGATTTCATTATGAGATGGGTGGGACCTATATCTCCCTCCAGTGCATTGGGTAAAGATTTATATCTCATGAGATAGACATGGCTGGAACGGTAAGTTAATCTGGTTCAGTAATACAGGACAGGAACGAGGAGTGAACTCAATTCATAAAGGGAATTTGTCCACTAAGATGGTCTTGGAAGCAATTACTTGGCTAATATGGAAATAATATCATGTGCTTAATGTTTTTCCACAATTACAAGTTTTATTTACAAGCTATTTTATCATTATTGATGTTCTATTTTGATCTATTCCTTATATACTACCATGTTTTATGTCATTTCTCAAGATTTCGATGTTTAAATATTATGTTCATGTTTTTATGTTCAAATGTATATGGTTTGTTTTATTTTCACCATTATTACCCTTACTGAGAATTTGAGCTCACCCTTTTTATGTTTTCTTTTCCCCAGGATATAAAGAAAGGTTTTAGGAAAGAAAAAAAAGGGGAAGATCTTTCTGGGAGATGTTGAATATCTTTCACCAAGATTAGAATATTACGTTTCAAGTTTCCAAAGACACTAAACTATTATGGTCCTTGTGTGTATGTTTTTTTATGAACTAAGTATTCTGCAAAAGTAATGTAATTTCCATGTACATCAAGATTTTGGTCTCTACAAATAATAATAATTCTTTTATTGAAAGATTTATATTATGTACCTATAGTTACCAAAAACAATTTTTTTGTTTCATTCATAGATACAGATGGGTTTATTTTAATGTTTGTAAATAAAAGCTGCTTCTTTTATAATGAAAATATATGTTATGGTATGGAACATTTAACTATATTTATTTATATTTTAAATTAGAAGAACCATGTTTTGGAATTTGATAATGAATCATGTTAACATGACTCATATAACACCAAGCTATGGAATCACCATCTTGGTCTTGTAAACAAGAATCATTTGGAAAAGATCTTTCAATATGGTTATTTAGAAACTTCTGAGCTAGAACCATTTGATAGATGTCATGATTCTTTACGATAGAAATTGACCAAAACACCATTTCATGGACAGTGTGAAAGGGAAACAAAACTTCTAGGGTTTTTACAGAAGGAGGTGAAACTTTTGAGAAAATTGGGGTCTCTGAGTGGAGGTGACCCCCCTTCCCCCATGACTAGGGTTTCCTCATTTTTTCTTCCCCTTCCCCCCTTCGGCTGGGCATGTTTGTTGGCGAAGCTCTCTCCTGGTCATAGTGGCCTCTCCTCAGCTCGATGTCTCCTGGCGTAGTGTTTTGGCATTGGGTATCTTGGTCTTGGATTGATGATGGTTCAGGCATGTATCCAGCTTAGTGGTTCCTTTTTTCTTGGCTTGGTGTTGGATCCGATGAGAATTGAGTTCCAGGCAGTGGCTCTAGATGCTGATTTTTGGTTCCTGTGATAGATCTGGTTCACTTTCTTCTGGGGGCTCAGCATCGGCTTCTATTTTGGGTCGGTGTCGGTGCGAACCGACATTTGGTTCAAGTGCATTTCATCTTTAATGGGGGTGTAGCATGGGCTTTGGTAAGGCTTAAAGGGGGAAAATCTGTTATTTTGGTTTTTAGTTTCTTTTCTGGTCTCATGTTTTATGGTTGTGCCGTTTGATTGGTTGTGTGATGGATTTTATTACAACGTCCTTTTCACCGGAGCTATACTTATCATTGGCCCTTCATTTCCCATGGTTCGGCCTTTGGGAAACCGGGGGAGGGTTCTTCTGCAGTCTTAAACTAAACAACTTCATGTCTAGGGTGGTGTTGTTGGTTCAGGTCGACTCAGATCCCCTCAACGACGATGCTCCTTTGATGCGTGGTTTTGTCTTCCAGTCCTGGGTAACGAAGACTCAGCTTCATACTCCTTGGCTCAACTTCCTCTTCAGTTTTCTACAGTTGTGGTGGAATATGTGCATTACGATTACGGTGGGGCTTCTATTATTTTGATTCCATCATTGTTGTTCTCATTTTCGTGGTTGACTATGTTTTATTGAATGCTTTTGGGACTCAGGATCAAAGATTCATCCAGACTTGACCACAAGGTTTAGGTCCTAGGAGGTTTCAGAGATGGAGTTTAACTATTTTAGGCTTTAAATATTTGGAAGGGTGAGAGGGTGTGGAGACAGCCATCGAATCAGGCCTGTGCTTCATCACAGGACACATGTTTTCTATTCAGTCTTGCATCAGGTGAGAGCATCTTCACAGTTCCATTTGCTGGGGAGGGGTCGTTCTAAGTTGTCATTCTGGACTCTATTTTTCTAGGATCTTCAGGTCGGTTATGTTTTATGTCATTATGACTATTTGGTTCCCCCCTTCATCCATTAATATGTGATTCTTTTAAAATAATAAAAATATAAGGCCTTTGGGCCATTGGAGGAGGAGTACACACAGAGGTGTGTGGACCATTTTTAGTAGAAGATAAATGTGGATATTCTTACCTCATAACTTTTACTGATTATTTGAGTAGATATGGCTATGTCTACTTAATTAGGTATAAGTTAAAGTCTATTTATAAATTCAAGGAATTCAAGAATGAAGTAGAAAATCAATATTAAAATAAGATAAAGATGCTCCGATTAGATCGAGGTGGGGAATATCTTAACCAAGAGTTCATAGAATTTTTATGGGACTTTGGGATTTTATCTCAACTCACGGGTCCTTATACACAACAATGGAGTAGTTTTATTGAAAGGAGGGACCATACCTTGTCAAACATGCTAAGCCCAATAATGATTCATGCAGGTGTTTTATTATTTTTTGGGGATATGCATTACAAAATGAGGCATGCAGATTAAACCGAGTAACAAATAAAGTGGTAAATGGATTTCCATTCAATTTATAGTGAGTAAAGAACCCTTTTTTGTTACATAAACATGTATGGGGTTGTGAGGTAATTGTTAAGGTATTCTTGGGAAACAAACTAGAACCTCATGACATGATGTTTATCATTATAGGGTATCCTAATTAAACAAGGAGATACTGCATTTACAACCCCTCAGACAAGAAAGTTATTCTTAATAGAAATTATATATTTATTGAGATAGAGCACATCATTAAAAAGTATAGTGGGAGAAATATTTAATTTGATGAAGTTGATGCTCAAGATACACAAGAGCTGGAATATGAATAGATTCCATAGGACCCCATGGAAGAAGTAGTTCCTAAAACAAAAAAAATGCATATGAGTGTAAGATGGGTAAGAGAACTATAGAGATACTATTTTATAGTCACCTAGGATGGTGACCCATTACTGGTTAAAATGATGAACTTATATCCTATAAGAAGGTAGTATAAAGTTCAAAAGTTGTATGATTGCATGAATCTATGAATTATGAAGTTGATTCTATATATCAAAACAAAGTTTTGGTTCTATTCTATGTTCCAGTTGATGTCAATCATGTTGGATACAAATGGGTATTCAATAGGAAACTAGAGATGTAAGTTAAAGTAAATACATATAAATCAAGGCTAGTGGATAAATGGTTTAAACAAAATCAAGGAATTGACTATGATAAAACCCTTTCTCTAGTTGACATGTTTAAATCCATCATAATTCTACATGGTATAATAGCTTATCCTAACAATGAGATTTGGAAGATTGATTTCAAAACTACATTCCTTAAATGGAAATTTTGTGAAGATGACCAAAAGGGTTTAAGACTCTAGGTGATGCCAAAAAGATTTTCCCTGTTGCCGAGATCCATTTATGGATTGAATCAATCATCCAAGTCATTAAAAATTTAATTTTATGAAGACATAAAATAATTTGGTTTCATTTAGAATGAATATGATAAATGTGTTCAAAAGTGGTTTAGTTGAAATTCAGTCATCATACTTCTAGTGTATATTGATGACTTATTACTTATTTGAAATGACATACCAGTATTATAGTCTGTTAAGGATTGGTTAAACAAGGGTTTATCCATGAAGGACTTAGGTGAAGAAGCCTATATTCTAGGGATCAAGATCATTCGTTATAGATTATATAAAATTATTAGACTAAGTCAATGTGAATATATTGACCAGACAATAAACTGATTTTGTATGGATAAATCATAGATAGGATTGGTTCTAGTGTCACATGGTTTACATCATTCTATGAAAATGTTTCCTCACACACAACAAGATAAAGTGAGAATGAGTATGATCTCATATGATTCCCTAATATGATCAATCATGTATGAAATGTTATGTAATACACTTGATGTTTCTTATGAACTGAGCTTGGTATGTAGATATTAAGAAGATCAAGGAGACCAACATATTACTACTATTAAGGATACCCTTAAGAATCTGAGAAGAACTGAGGATATTATCTTGGTGTACGGAGGAGATGAGGATCTGGTCATTAGTGGTTATACTTATGCTAGTTTTCAGACAGATTAGAATGATCTGAATCCATAATTGGATATTTTTTCTCTCTCAATAGAGGAGCTGTGAGCTAGAAGAGTTCAAAACATCCCCTTATCACTGATTCTAAAATGGAATCTGAGTATATATCAGGTCCTTATGTTTCCAAGGAATCCATTTGGATTCATAACATTTTCTAGGATCCTAATATTGTACCTAGAAGTAAATATCTCATCACGTTTTTTTGATAATACTCCAATAGTAGCTCCTGAAAAAGATCCAAGCTCACACCAATGGACAAAGTATATACTCTGGAAGTAGCACCTCTTGAGGAATTCCTACCATAGGAGTAAATTTATAGTAAGAATAGTACTAATAGAAGATAATGTGGTATAACCCTTGACTAAAGTCTTATCTTATCAAAATCACGAGTATCATGTGAGAGCTAGTGGATTGGATGTTGTTGGTAGTTTACTAAAGTGAAAGTGGGAGTCTGTTGGGGTTGGTTCCCTTGAATCAACTTCTATGTACTTTGTGTTAAATTTTATTTATGGTTTTGATTATTAATAAACTCTTTATCACATCATTATTGGTCTTTTGTGTAACATATTATGTGGTAATATCCTAAGAGGAGTTGTCTCACTAAAAGGTCATAGAAATTCCCAACTATGATGAGAACCTGGAAGTGCTACGACACTCTTCTAGAATATATGTTATATCGATGGATGATATCATTTGAGGGGAAACAATGATATATGATATCACATTATATACTCTTAGGAAATTGAGGAACCTTCTCATGGTGTACTCCCTTGGTAATATCCAGTTGGATATTATTAGAATGATACCCTCCAATAGTGAATCCAAATTTATATGTGTCATTGGATGCTCATATCAATAGATGTGTGTATTATTCCATGCACCTTAAGATTATTATTATTAATTAGTATTATGAGTCATGTAATTAGATGCATTGATGGAAAACTAAGATGATAGATATTCACGGAGAAGTAGGATATGTTGGATTTTTCATGTGTAAGATTGCATTAATGAGTATTGCAAGAAAGGATTTGTCCATTCAGATTATTAAAGAAAGTTGATATCTCATAACATTTGAATTAAATGATATAGACTAAAAAAATACATAGCCATTGTTTTCTATAGGCAAGTTCATTTTCTAGGAAGTCAAGAAAGAGACATCAAACACATAGGTGGATGGTACCATCATGCAACCTTCTTGATTAGAGATGTCATGATAAAGGGATTATATTACATAGTAAGCATATGTATGAGGTAACATATCATTGTGTCATTAACTTATTTCTATATGGATTACTTTTAATGTTTCTAGACATTGTCCTTGGACATTAGGATGCTTTACCTAATTCCACTAAGAAAGAGGCCTAGAGGGTCACACACTAACTATGTCCAGAATCTCAGTTAAATAATATATTATTATTTATTATTTAATAGGCAAGATAAATATTATTCTTGTACATGGTTTAATAATTATTCATCTATGCATGATAGCATATAAATATTTATTTTATATTTATTGAATATAATATTTATTTATTTCTTCATGAATAATGCAATGATATCTATTTAACAAATAAATAGACATTATTCAAGGCCTGATAAATATTTTGGATGAATGGAAGACTAGGTTTAATGGTCTATGATAAATACTAATTATTGAATATTATTTAATTAAATAATTTTTTTTAAATTCGCAAGTTACGTGCATGTTGAGAAATGATAATATTATTATTTTATATGGTATTTTTCTATGATTAAATAAATAATTATGGTCACTCGTTAAATTATTTTATTTTAACCCTAGAAATATAAATACCCAATTATTTTATTTTATTAAGAGATCAAATTCATTTATCTTGGTTTTTCATAATGGATTCAAATAATCCTCTCAATCCTAGAGAGTTCCCTTCTCCAAGAATTCTTCCATGAACAAGAGAGCAATCCTCCTCCACCAAATCAATGAGAACACTTTGGAATTCATTATCAAAGGGATCAAAGGAAGATGACACAAGCACAAGGATCTATTGTGCTAGCACCCATAGATTCCTTTAGTGATGTCTAGAGATTTTTGGAAAAAATTTCGATCACCACTAGATGAAATCTACACTTTGTTTCTATAGTTCAATGATGGATTATGGAAGATCTTTCACTAGATTTATTACCCAATAAATAATTCCTTGAAGGTATTTACTTATTTAATTAAATTAATTTTAAATAATATGTGACGATACTATCTCTAGTTCTGGAACAATTATCTATTTTTTGTTTCTTTGATTAATTTTTTTGGATTATGGCATTCATTGTTGTATATATCTCATATTGATCATCAATTATGGAAAAACTCAAAGTCAAGCATCGCTCATCGGACGTCTTACACTATGATCGGAACCTACACACCTATTAACCAATCGACCACCGTCAACATGGGTCCCTATCCAAAACCACAAGCATTAAAACATTTTCTCACTATTCTACCCAAAGAGGAACAAAAAACTAGAAGGGTTATAAGTCTAACCAAACCTTCCCTCTAAATCCATCCATTAGTCATGGATCACTCTCAGGACTCCACTTCTCGAAAACTAGGTATCCCCATCCCTAACCAACTCCTATTTATAGAAGTCTTCAATGGATCTACTAAGGAAGAACAATCATTCCCGCCCAAACAATCTATGACAGTAGGAACATTGGTTCAACCGCATGAATTGGTTGATAACACTTGGAAAGAAGTTTCCCTCTAAAGATACATAAACATGGGACATCCAAGGAACCACTATATCCAAGAAAATAATTCCTAATCCTAAGATACCACAAGAATAATTTCCCTTATTGGCCCATCAACTCAGCTCTTAGATCACAATTCCTACACACATGGGTCTTCAGGCATCCCACATCGAAGGGACTACATCTCCACCACCATTTTTCCACTAACCTCTTTATCAACATGACCAATATTCAGAAGAAAATATACAAACAAATTCCATAGAAACACATTTTTCATGTGAATCCTACATGCCTATAATGAAGCATGAATATTTTCCTCTTTTCATTGGTCAAGGAAAAAATCTCCAAATAAACCATAATTCCACAAAATCAAGTGTATCACACTTTTTATAATCATGAAATCAAAAAGATAGAATCCAAAAAAAACACCACACCCTAGAAACATAGAATTTTTATAGGAAAAAATTTTCATGACACACCAATATGACATTTATCTCATGATCCAACACATTCAAAGTTGTTCGATCAATCAAGTCCCCAAATAATAAAAACAAAAACCTCCCATTCTGATACCATTTGGTATAGATCTTTCCTAGGCAGACCTAACATGTAACTGAAGTCTATAAATCATAAAACCAAACTCTTCAAATAATCTCAAAACATATATCATTATTCCTCATCCAAGGGTGTCAGCCTAGCTCAAAGGCTCCAATAACTCTAGTCCCCAATCCCAAGAGTAATACCTCAATAGCTCTAACCTCAAGCAACCAGTCTATACACAAAGGGACAAATAAATATATCCTCAATGATACTACTTGATTCTACATAATCCAATATATCCAAATAACATAAAAGAAAACTAACTAGGACCCTCAAAGCACAACCAACTAACAATATCAAAACCCTCACTTAGGCCTTTCATATCACAAAATGAAACACTGTATGATTCTAAAAAATCATAAATAAATCCTCCCAATGAACTCTCACAGTCCAAAACACCATCCAAATGGTCTCTAATTCCTGACAAGATACCACCATGATGATCTAAGGATAAAAACACTCTAAATGAACTATGCACAAGTCCAATTTAGATAAAAAAGATAACAATAGGAAATACAGGCCATGGAATGAAAAAATTACATGGTGTGAACTTTGGGTACAATAAATATGCCATCTTAGGTCCTCCCTACCCATGTTCCTTGGAAAAATAAATGTAAAAATTTCTGAATTACATTGTTTGTACCTCCTAAGAAATAGAGTGTACCCCTAAATTGGGGTAATCTTAACTAACTCATCCCACTCAATGTGTAACAAGATCAAGGATAGAAAATGTACAACATCTATATAGATTCTTACACCATATGGTTTCCCACTCATGTACTTCTCCATGTACCCCCACCTGGGATTGAATTTCTACTCATCATGTACCTCAAATGTGTTATGGTCATGTACCCTACTCAGCCAATTACCCCCATATTGGGTGTATAGCTGAGTACTCATCCACACCCTAAAATACCATTATATATAATGTACCCCAATGTACATTTATTTTAGTACAAAAAAAATCATCTTCCCCGAATATGAGGATAACACAACATGTTTTCCCTAAAAACACGGTTTACATGGGTTACCCAAAATGGAAACCACTCAAAATGGACTAAAGCCCCACATCGTAGACACAAAAGCCATAGATTGGCCCACTACGGGTCCCTAAAATCAAAAAAAAATATGATTTAAAAATTAAATATTCAAAAACTATAGGTATTTTTTGAATTAAAAGTTAAACATTCCCTACCTATGGCTGGAAACCATCAATTTTTCCATATGTTCTATCATATAAAATTTCTACAAGATAATTTGGAATTACCTAAGCTTGGTGGTGGTGAATCCTCCATTACCTCTATCTCTCTTCTCTCCCACTCAATTTCTCAATCGAAGACCCAAAAGTGGGGGGAGACCCTCAGGAATAAATTAAAATACAATTCAAAAGGAAAAGGAAAAGGAAAAGGGGTCAGAGTCCGGATTAGTGCATCATACAAGGTTATTCCTCTTCTATGAAAACCCTTATATTCTAGACTCATATTTGGAGACAAAATCTTAATCCAATGCTTGATCTAAAATTTATGAATGATTGAACATTCTTGAATAAATTATTTTTTAATTACTTTAATGTAATATATTCCATGCTAATTAGAATGACTCAAATTTCTACTAAACTTTTTACTAAGGTAAACACCGTATTACAGGACCAACATAGTGGTTATGAAAATAATTTGAGTTCTAGTTGTTTTATAAATTAAGGTTTTTCCCAAAACACACCTAGAAACAAAATGGATCAAATTTCCTCGGATTTTCACAACATGTGAAGACACGGGTCATCATAGGTTAGGTGTATGATGCTGAGATTTTTTTAGGGTGATTAAGTGAACATGGTTTGGTCCATGATCATGATGAGCTTGAAATTATCCCATAAATGATTTAATTAAAACATAATTTATTTATTCTTGGATTTTTCTTGGTCAATGTAAAATCTCAATGATGTTATATCCCACAGAATCTCTAGTAAATTGGATTTAAATTCTATGATACTACTAATCAAGGCCATCACTTTCTTTTTCTGTGTCAAATGGATTTATCATGATCATATATATATATATATATATATACTAATAATTTTATCACATTATAATAGATATAATACCAATGGTTATGGAGGTTAACTATATTTTAAATCTCACCAGATATAATATATAATTATACAAAATAAACAACGTAGTGAATGTGTTTTCTATAATTTCATTACATGGTAAGGAATTTATTTATTCAAAAATAGAATTTATTTTATAAAATATTGGGTCATTTCATTATTCCTCCCTTCAAAAATTTCTCCCTTGAAATAATCATTTTATACACTAAAAATTTAGGTTGATTCTATTTCATCACCTCTTCTAGCTCCCATCTATCTTCCTAGAAAATGTGGTTCCCCCACAAAACATTGTCTAGTGAAGTTGTCTTATTTTATAGAACCTAATTTAATTATCTAAGATATTTACTGACTTCTTCTCATGTCAGATTCTATAATTGTACCAAACTAGATTCAATACATGTTATGGGTATAAGATGTACTTCCTCAAGAGGGATGTATGTAAAAAATAATGTACTTAAGATAGGTTGGGGGGAGTTATAGTTGATAGAACACTATTATGATGTTATCAAGGATATTTAAGTGGATAATGTATCTTTGGATAGGCTTCCCTTTCATCCAAAACAACATGAATTTCTTCCATATTGATATATGACGGAAAAGGTCATCATCTACCTCAACCTATAGGTCTCATAAATGATTTTATAAATATCATTTTTGTAGACATTTTTCGGATTTCATATGATGTTGAGTGGTTTAGTCCTCTTTATAATCTCTTTGATAATATCAGGTCCCACCATCTTCTGATCTCCAACATCATCATATCATGTTGGAGTCTAACACATCATCCCATATGGATCCTCATAAGGTTCTATTTGACGACAATAATGGAAACTTTTCCTATATGAACTCCTCTATGGGAAAGTGTTGATCCCAACATTCATGGAAATCCATTGAACATAATCTCTTCAAATCCTATTGTGTCGTAATGGTTGTTTCATATTGATTTTCCATTTGATGGTGACAAGTAGTGTTTAAGTGAAAATTCATATAGAATGCTTGATTAAGGTTTCTCTAGAACATAATGGTAAATCTCATAACATGATCAGATATAATAGAGAGTGGAACTGCATATTGTCTTACCAATTCCCTTATGTATATCTTAGAGAGTTGGTAAAGATAGTAATATCCCTTTATTATATTGAAATGATTTGACTTGGTTAATTGATCAACTACCACCCAAATGATGTTAATAAAATTAGGGTTCCTAGAGAGTCTTACAATGAAATCCATGGATTCGATTTTCCATTTCCATACTAGTGTACACAATACTTGAATCATACCCTTATACTTTTTTCATTCATCCTTGGTTTATTATCATACCAAGAACCATGATAAAAATTTAAAAATATATATCTTCATGTTATCCCACAATAAGTTATTATTTAAACTTCAATACATCTTACTAATTCCTAGATGAATATAGGTGGATAATCTATGTACATAATCCATAATTTCACTCTTCATTTTCGGTTTTTATTGGATTCATATCTAGTTTCAAAAACATTATAACACTATCTTTAGCAACGTTTAATTCTAGAATATTTTCTACACTTTTTGATAACACCTTATCGTCTTTTTGAGCCTGATAGATCCTCTAAAGAATGGATGGTTGAGTATTTGATTGAGCAAGGAAGGTTTAAGATACTTATATTATTTCCATATCCTTCCTTTTTCTATAAAATAATTTTAGATTCCATACAATCCTCATCATGGATAGAGTTTTGGGATCTATTATACTTGGATTATCATCCTATTTTCTTGGTGTGCATATATGTTACACTTCTTACCATATATATAATGTCAAAAAATATTCAATTTTAATATCACTACTACAAATTATTGATCTAGTGTTCGATTTTACTACACATGAATATCTAATTGGAGTGAGTAATAGGCTATCACTTTTATATCTTGCATGAGTGAACAACCTAAGTCATTTTTTGATGAATCACTGTAGATAATAAATCTTTCCCAACTAGTGGGTAATATTATCCCATGAGTAGTGATAAACCCATTCATCAACTAATTTATGTCTTGTACACATTTATTAGTAAATAAAAATATGACTCCTTTCTGAGTTGCCTTGGTTAGTGGGATTTAAAGTAATGTGATGTTTCTGAAAAATCATTGATAATACCAAAATAATAAAAGAAAACTATGGATTTTCATCATATTTATTAGTCTGGGACATCCAAAAATTTCCTTAGTTTTTTGGTGGATCAAAATATACTCCTTTATTAGAGATAACATTCCCCATGAATTTTACATTTTCAATCCAAAACTGACATTTATAGTACTTCACAGGTAAATTCTCCTTTTGCACTTTCTTTATTATGGAATTCAAATATACTTCATGTCTCTCCTTTCTTTTGAAGTTGATAATAATATCATTTATAATAAAAACCACAAATTATTATAGTTAATCCCAAAAAACTCTATTCTTTATGTCCATGAATATTTTTGGGTCATTAGTGAGTCCAAATTTAATCACTATGAACACTTAGTGACCATACCTTGTCTGAAAATTAGTCTTGGGGATATTCTAATTATTTTTCTCTACTCGATAATATATGGAATGAATATCCACAATAGAGAAGTGTTGGTCTCCACATAGCTGATCAATTGAGTAATCAATATATGGTAGGGGATATTTTTTATTTATCGTGATCAGGTTGAGCACATGATAATCTATTTAGAGGAGCATTAACCTATCATTCTTCTTAATAAAGAGAACTAGTAACCCCATAGTTAATCAAATTGGAATATAACCCCTTTTACAGATTCTCTTATAGATTTTACTTCATCACATAAAGTTCAATAGTGGAAATTTTATATATAATCATGGATATTGGAAATGAAATTAAGTTTTTCATAGAACAAAATATGTATTGATAAAATATTTTATATTCATGAAATATATTTTAGAAAAAATATTTATATCTCCACATTGTATAATAATATTAAACAAAACATAATGTATGTGTTTCAAAAAAAGTTAATTAAATTCATAATTTAAAATTATTTAGAAGGATATTAAATATTCCTAAGAGTCGTACCATATAACACTCAAAAATAACTCTTTATAGAGTACTCCATGATAAAAAACTTCATCTAATTACCAATGTTTGTGTCCTGAATGAGTCTATAAATATTATTAGAACAATAACTATAGAACATCATACCATGTATGTAGGAAAATTCTCCCTTATCTTTCATTGAGATGTGTATACCAATCCACATCTTCACATAGAAAAATTTCATGATGTTATTTCTAATATGTAGTCTTCCATCCCCATATAATATAAAAACAATAGAATAACCCCACTAATACATTTGTAAAAAAATCAATATTATGATTTAATAATGAAATTAAATTCATTATTGTCATCATCACACTAGATAATCCATCTCTAAGAAGCTTGACTCAATCCATAAATAGACTATTGCAGTAGAATTACACTAGCAATCTCAATTTGAAATTTAATACCTTTGGGATGTATCATATACTCAACCAATTATAAATTCTCAATAATTAATTCTTTTTAACATCCATTTGATATATATCATAATTAAAATTATCTATTATAACATGAAATAACTAAAATTAAATTATCATTGAAATAGGGGAAAATGTTTCATCTTGTTTAATAACTAGATATTTATTATAAAATTTATTTAGCAGACATTCTTTATTGGTATAGACACAAAAAACCATGTTATTTTTCTTGATAAAAAAACCAAATATACCCTATGTGTCTTATGAATTAAATTTTATCAACCATATTCAAATCAAGGATACTATACATGGAGGCCATTTCAGATTCCATAGATTTTTACCATTTATTATAAATAAATATCTCTATGGTCTCAATGTTGGTACTAGGATCATCTAATATGAATAGTGCCTAATTATTATTATTATATATGATAAATCTATATCTCAAGAAATATGGATGAATACATCTAGACCTTTTAGGTTCCTGTGTTTTTTGAGTCAATTCTTCCCCTAAAAATCTTTGTAAAAATATCTCAACTTACAACTAATGAACATTTCATGTTTATTGGTCTTGAACTTCTCTTAGTTCAATATTATTACCACTACCTCAAAAATTCATAATTTACTTCTTTGGGAATATATAAATTCAAACCAAAATCACATTATTCTCAATAATGTTATAGAAATAATATCCCACATTTTCTATGTGATAACAAAAAAATAATGATGTTAAAAAATTAGATTTAATCTTCTCAAAATCCAAATAGAATATGATTTCATTGCATATCCATATATTAATAAAATATATAACAATATTTTCTCAAATACATATCTCATATTATGTCATTAAGATTTCTTTAGATCCCATTTGGTTTAATACAAATATAGTATTATCCAGATCATAAACCCATAATGAAATAGGAATAATACATTGACTCATCAATGATCAAACAATGTCTGAAAAGGTCTATTTAATCCAATTAGACACACGATTCCATTTTTTGTGTTATAGGATGAGTGGGTTATGAAATAATTATAAAAAACAACATATGATTAATAAATTCATATATAATGTATCCACTACCATGATCTTATCAAATAACCTTTATACTTTTTCCTAGTTTATTTTTTTTTCTTGTTTATGAATCTCTTTGAACTTTTGAAAATTTTTATACTTCTATCTCATTGGAAGCACATATACATACAAACTAATTTCTTCAGTAAAATTAATAATGTATATAACACTATAACATTATTAGTACTCATTGGTCTACATACATCACTATTTTTGAGATCCAAAAGTCCACTATCTTTTCCACCATTTATAATTAAATTTTGTTAGGTCATCTTACCGATTAAAAAAGATTCAAAATTTTCAAATGATTCATTACCATATCTTTTCAATGATCAATCTCTATATTTTTTTGTTAGGATTATATTTTATATGTCTATGAAGGCAATTACAATAAAATTTTGCAGTAAAAAAACTATAACATTTATATTATTAATATTATTTGTATATTTCTCCATTTCTAGAATATATAACCCATTTATCATACTCCTAATAATATGAATACTTCCATTATTATATCTAGAAAACTCTTAATCTTTAAGTGATTGAAAATCCCACATTCTCAAAATAAGATTATGATATAAAATTTCCATTTATGGTGGGAACATGATATCAATTCTCAAATTCTAGTATTAATCCACATGGTAAGATCAAATGATAAGATCAAACTTCTTTTTCAATAACTCATGCACCATTTCTGAGATGATGATCTAATTAACCTTTTTTTAATTCACTTATGTCAATGATTCCATTATTTTCATGAGAAATTTTGGATTCATAAATCGTATCTAATACCCAAGATAAATAGTTGGTATAATTTACCTGAATAACATTCACATTCATATGATCATAGTTCCTTTCCTATAGAATATTTATCGACCCAATATATCAATCTAGAACTCTTCTATATGTCATACATATGAGGGATCTCAATATGATTATCATGAAGTAGTAATTAACATATAACTAAGAAAAATCTATTGGTCAATATCATGTATTATATATTTTCATCAATAAATTTTAATCAATGTACTCACACTAAAATTCATGACCCCAAACATTAGAAAATGAGTCAGGTTTAGAATTCATTTCACCACATAGTTATTTAGTTAAGTAATCATCCAAATAAAATATGTATTATTCATGGATTATTTAGTGATAAACTATTTTTCTATATCTAGCATATGGATAAACTCAAAACTATTCATTTGGTATCATAAAACCAAGGGTCTTCTTTCTAGGTCTAATCAAAACAAAACATAAAAATAGGATTATAGAAAAGAACCCATGGTTAGCCAAATTTTGAATAACCTACACAAGGATAATCCAATGTTACTCATTATTTTACTTCCATATACACGATAATCTAGATAAACCTTGTATTTCAAAAACCTACCGGATTGGATGATTATAGTATTGAAAAATTCCTCTTTGGAAGGAATCTCATAATTTATATTTAATGGTATTTCTTTTTTATAGTCTAATATTAATATACTTTTCCTTCACATAAAACCCATTACATCTCATGCTAAAACCTGTCCTTTATAGAGTAATGCATATGAAACTGGTATAGTGGGAAGTTTAACCCCAAGTCCCCATATCTGGGGAGACTTTACTCAATAAATAATTCATTTAATGACATTTCTATCACCTAAAATAAAAAATCAATAATTTTTAACTATTCATAATTTTAAAAAACTAAAACATTTTGGTCAAAGAAAATAAATAACTAAATATTATGGCTTCATACCTAGAATTTATTACAAGGATATATATTCTATGAGAAAATTAACAAATAAATTTATTCATACAAAATATTCACAATCTATAAAAAATTTATAAATAACAATAATATATTACTAAAAAATTTAATAATTATATAAAATATGATGAACCAATATAAAAAATTCATATCATGGAATAATCACATTTTATAAGTCTTAATAGTCATAATTCCAAACAAATCATAATTAAAAATATAAAACAATAATTTATTATTTTTTACACATGTCATATTTTTTAACTATCATTCATAAAATATGATTGATATATTAGTGAGGTGGTTCTTCCTTCTAATAATATGTTTTGATATGAAAATACATCATAATATATGTTAAATATAATTTCTTATGATTTTTGTTATTGTATAGAACAATTAATATTTAATGATATATCATGATATTATAAACATAACAAAGATCTATATTATTTAGGAACACTATATTGAGTCATATAGTACGATATTATATATAAAATTAAACAACATAGAAAAATTCCTCATGATACCAATATATGAAACCATATGATATCTGACAATACTATGTTATCACTAAAAAATAAAATAAATATTTCTTATTTTATATTATTATATCCGTATAAATTAATTAAGATATAAAAAACATCAATAACCAACATATTCACATGATAAATTATTTAGGAACAAGACTTTTATACCACTGGTGGGTTTTTGGGTATTTTATTATGATCATTGTAAATGGATACTAACAAATATAATGTATGAATTATCTTTGAAAAACAATATGCATGATATTTACAGAGAATGAGACACCTATATGGAAATCACAACAACCTCCATCTTCTTATGTTATTTCATGATAATCATAATAGAATTAAAAAACATCTTCATTTTTATGCAGGGATTAAATTGGTTTTTGGGTACTTGAATGTATCATAAGAGTTCTAATACATTGATTGGGGTTCTATAAAATCCCTATACTCGATGAATGAAACTATGGGAAGATGAAAGTTTCAAAATGATTTTCATGAAACTGATGATCAAACACTCCATCCATTGAGGAAACTAAATCCCTTAGATATACATTCTCTATATTTCTCATTGAATGAATAATTTTTTTTTCTTATAAAATATATTTAGTTTCATCATGTTTCACACATGAATTACATATTGATTTCAAATATAATAAAATCATTAAATATATATGTAATACATGTTTTATCTATATATAATTCATTAAACACCAAAGGATGCCGCATGGAAGGATAGTGGATGGTTATTTCATAACATTTAGCAAATAATATTTCTTATCATACTATATGATATAGGAAACAAAATTTACATTGAAATTTTTTGGTCTTATGAGTAGTAAAACAGTAAAAATTAATTACCATCATTAAGCTTAGAAAGGGATTACAGAAAGTTAAAATAAAAATAAAACATATAAAATGAAAAAAAAATGTTTTTCAATTACTACTGGAAGGATATATTTTTACCTTATAGAATATATAGTTTTATTAAGATCCATTTGGGAGCCTTTTCAGATTTTTAAAACATGGGTATATCATTTTATTTTCAAAAATTCCATGTGTGTCCTCTCCACTGCTTGTAAAAGGGCACCTCCTCTCCTCTTTAAAAATACAATGAAGTTTGGTTCATCCAAGACCTACCCAAATCCTTTCCTTAATTTCATCCCCATGTCCAAGAGGAATTTTTTTATTATTAAACCCCAATACTATGGACATTTGTGCTAACATAATGAGGTTTTCCAAATAATATGAGGTCGGAGTGTTTATGAAATAAATTGGGACTTCATGTACTGTATTTTCATCTCAATTTTATTTTTATGGGACACATGACATATTACATACTATTTTCTTCTTTTTTGTGTATATACATTCCATTAATGTCTTTTATGATTATTTGTTCGAAAATTATTAAATATACTTATCCATATAAGGTTCTTTCTTTCATGGGGCTTAACATTCAAAAGTTACTAATGTGGTAATGGTTTTATGTTACAATTACTTACGTTATCAAAATATTTTATTATTAATATTAAAATGATGAAATATTATTATCTATCTCTCAATAAACTTATAAATTCTATTCCCATCTGGTTAATTATTTATAATATAGGCTTTGGTTTAATTTTCCACACTTTATATTCCCAAGAGGCTGATGGAATGTTTTTAAGGAAAATGACTATATTTCAATCATTAGTCAAAAACGTTTTTCTCCAATATACATGTTTTCTAAAAAAAATCAATAATGTTCACAATATTCGACTATGATCTTTTAAATAAAATTTTAATCTTGTTTTACTTAAAAAAAGGTTAAAAATGAATACTCTGGTATCTTTATAAAATGAGGCGTTTTTTACTTTTTATAGAAAATGTGCAAGAAATATTTGTTTTAACATGTACGATATAAACAGTATTTCTTGGCATCATGACCCCTAAATGATTTAAATATTCCCTTATAATTTTCCATGGAAATTTTCAAGGAAAATATTGTCTTTAACAATTGAGATTTAGATATTTTAAATAAGTGAATTCAAAGTAAAAAAGGATATTTTCTTCAAAAAATGTTATAAGTGTTGTTTTAAAAGCATTTTCAAAATAAGATAACATCATTTGATGTTTTTTAACCTTTACTAGGGATATGTGAGACATGCATACTTCCTGAATATTTGAAAGAAATTTTTTTTATTTTTGATGTATTTTTATGAATAATTATCTTATATTCTATAGGTTTACTAAAATGTGGGGGATTATAATTGTGGATGAAAAATGAATTAAAATCAATAAAACTATTAAAAATTTAAAATATGGAATTTATTAAAATATTATTTTTATTTACTTACTTATTTCAGATATTTCTCATGATCAAAATTGTTCCATGATTGGAAATCATTCCATCGATAACCCACTGCCACATATCCTGCCCCATAAAGGGGCCAACTAGCCAAGAAGGATACCAGGAGAGCCCTCCAAGCTAGAAAGAGATCATTGCCTATATAGGATCCATGAGCATGAGTAGGCCTTAGACCATTAAGATCATGTATGTGAGTCATTGTGTGTGTGCATGTGTATCTATTTTGACACCTCACTGAAGGCTTCTGATCTGAGTATCTTATGAAATTATTTATAAATGAGTGTATCCTCTAGTTACATATTTTATGTAGGAAAAATTAATCTCAATTAAATTTCATTTATAAATAAATGGTTCCATGGCACTATATTCGTTCCATCCATTGTTCTCAGACACTCCCATACACATCTCTTCACTACTCACCAACTTCAAAATCAACTGAACCCATCTATGACGCATCGTATAACCACCAAGTTCAACCACTAAATGATCGAACTTAAGCTTATCCCTACTATTGGGGACCACATTCCACCTTGTATCCCATATAGAGTATCAGATTACATTGGATACATCATTTTCTAAGGATAAATAAGCCCCTAATTACTATAGATTATTTTTTGACCTCATATAACCATATTCTATTTAATAAGATCTCCTTGTGGTCTCTATCAAGGCTAGAGGGTTTAACATTGATCATTGTCTCCATGATTTATCATTTTCACAACCTTCCAATGCACCATTGTTTAAGCCACGTGGAAGCAGCACTGATACATGAATGATCCTTGAATAAATAAAAAAATGAGGATGCCCAGCATTTATTTTTTTGGATATACAAGCTGATAAATCTGAGAGGAATAAAATTGGAACACAACCCAAAGGATATTTTAAGCTTTTTATTTCACATATTTTAATGTACTACAAATGCATCAATTTATAAACCGAAAACAACATGTGACATTTATGATATGTACAAAGAAAGACCAAAATATTAAATTCATTAAAAGAAAATAAATAGATGTAGAAATGTATTTATGAACGTATAAAGAAAGACAAAAAAATTAAATTCATTCAAAGAAAATAAATGGACGCAGACATGTAGGGAAAAAATTCGCAGGAGAAAAACTGTGGGCTGCTTGACGTGTAGGTTTTTGTTTGCAATTACAATACTCCCCTTAAAACCAAAATCGGCTTCTTTTGAGCATATTTTTGTGTTTTTTAATACATATATCAGTAATGAATTTGTGAATATCTTATCCATGTGTTTTTTAGTATAAAAATATTCAAATTTTATTGTTTTCTAATTCACATGATCTCTCAAAAAATGGAATCGGGTATCAATATGTTTTCTTCCTCCATATTGCACCATATTTTTAGAAAGTTCAATTTCTAACCTGTTATCCACCTATATCACTGTCGATACATTCAGAGGATTCTTCATCTCATTCATTATATTTCGCAATCATATTCATTCGCAAATAGTGGATGATGCCACCATGTACTCTACTACACATGTGGATGAGGCAACCAAACCTTTCTTCCTTGAATCCCACATGAAAGTAGTCAATATAAGAAAACATACCTAGTGGTTCTTTTTATTTTATATTCGTCATTATCTAAGTATCCATGTAGGTTTTCTTATTTTTTATTTGGACAAAAAAGACCAAAATCCATCATTCCTTTAACGTACCTGAGGATAAGTTTTCCCACTAGCCAATGTGACTCTTTTGGTGCTTCAATGTACCTATTTGAAGCCCATCACTATAGAGAATATCAGACCTTGTGATTATGTGACACCTTAGGCTTCCAATCAAACTATTGAACAATGTCGATTCAATGCTTCTTCTTTCCCCATCTTTTTTCAATTTTAAGCTTGTTGTTACAGGTGTGTTTACAACATTGCAATTGGACATCTTGAATTTTTCAAGAAACACTCTATAATACCTCTTTGAGATATATAGATTCCTTCATGTTCTTTCTTTACCTCTATACCGATAAAGAAGGACATAAAACCCCCATCAGTCATCTCAATCTCATTGAACATGGCCTCCTTAAAATCATCGATCATCGGTTGATTGTTACCTATAAATAGGAAATCATCAACATACAAGCATGAAATAAGTATTTCACCATAACCATTATTATTGATGTATAATGCATGCTCTTATGAACATTTGATGAATTATTTCTCTCGAAGATAGCTATTAATGTGTGCATTCAAAGCAAGAGGGGCCTGCTTCAACCCATAAAGAGATTTCTTTAGTCAATACACTTTGTCTTCCTCCCCTTGCATAAAAAAGCCTTTAGGATGGTCAATATAAACCTCTTCCTATAGAATTCTATTAAAGAATGCAGACTTCACATCCAATTGGTAGATCATCCAAATCTGATGAACAACAAGGGATATAATCATCCTTATAGTTTCAAGGAGAGAAATAGGAGAAAATACTTCTTCATAGTCCACTCCATACTTCTATTTATACCCCTTTTCTATGAGCATTTCCTTATAGTAATCGATTTAACCATCATCATTTTTCTTGATCTTGTACACTCATTTGAACTGAATGGTTTTATGACTATTAGGAAGTGTGGTCAGTTACCATCTGTCATTTTTTCCTATGGGAAAATTTTATTCTTCCATATCCATTCTCTAATATTCTTTCATTGGGGATTCCTAAAACATAAAAGGATCATGATCTTCATACATGAAAAATATAATTACCACTTCAGTTTTCTCAAAAATGTCTCTTAATCTTTTCAATTTTTTGGGCGCCATGGGTGAGGATGAGCTCACCAAGATTTTACTTGATGGAGTCCTCTGAGGAGTGATGGAATGTCCTCATGGACTCATGTGTATTGATGATGTGCTTGAGGAAGGTGTTTCTAGTGTTTTCTCCTGATGGTCATGCCTTTCTTTAGGATCTTCTATTTTTAGTGGAATCTCTTTGTTTCATTCTTCATAATTCCATTTCCAAGCTTCTTTCTCACTAAATAAAACATGTCTATTCACCTCTAATTTATTGTTTAGTGGATTGTAGACCTTATAGGATTTAGATTCTTCATTGTAGCCGATGAAGATTCACTTTTCACTATGATCATCAAGCCTACTTTTTCTCTCTTCTAGAACATGAGCATAGGTGACAAACTCGAAGATTCTTAGGTGTGCTATGCTCAGTTTGTAGTGACTCCATGACTCTTGTGGTGTCAAATTTCTGACGCTCTTTGTTAGACATCGATTGAGCAGGTATGCATTGCATTACAGTTCTTCTTCCCAAAAGCTCTTTTGCAGGCCTTTCTCTATCAGAATGTTCCTCATCATGCAGAGGACAGTGTGGTTCTTTTTTCTGCAATGCCATTCTATTGTGGAATGAAGGTTTTAGTGTATTGTTTCTTAATTCCATATTCCCAAAAAAATCATGAAATTAATTTAAAGTGTATTATTCACCTCTATTAGATCTGGGAACATTGATTCTATAACCACTTTTAGATACAACAAGAGCATTTAAAATTTTAAATATTACAAAAGAAGAAGATTTTTATTTGATGCAATACACCTATAATTTCCTACTAAATCATCAATGAGGGTAATAAAATACATATTACCTTCAAGTGAGGGTGTTTCAAGTGGTTCGCAGATATCAGTGTGGACCAACTAAAGTGGTTCATTTGATCTTTTGGAAACTCCACTAGGGAAGCATTTCCTTGGTTTCTTATAGAGTGTACACGCCTCACACACAAGATTTGGAACTTCAATAACCGATAACCCTCGCACCACTATTGATGAGTATAGAAGTTTAAGCCTGCTAAAATATAGATTCCCAAATCACAGTTTCTATCTCCATGAGTCATTCTTCATGAGTCCTAATAGACACTCACTGGCCTTTTTGTTGATACATAGTGGAAACATGTTATTCTTCACCATTTGGACTTGAGAAACAAGTCTCTTGTGAGCATCCCTTATAGACAAATATTAATTCTCCAAGTGTATAACATTCCCATTCTCAAGGAGTTGTCCAAGACTAATGAAATTTTTTTTCATGTTTGGTACATAATACACATTAGAGATTTAATTGGTCTCCCCATTATTTTGAAAAATTTTATTTTACCTTTTCCAATCACGGATACCTTTGATGAGTCTCCAAAATACAAGTTTCCACAAACTTATTCTATGAGTTCCTCGAACCGGTATTTATTACCACTCATGTGGATTGTTTCCTCCATGTTGAGATACCACACATCGGGGGCGTTCACATGACTTTTCATGTGCGATGAGGAGTGTGGTACCTTCTTCTTTATGATGAGATTCTTTATCATGGTTGGATTGTTCATCATGATCTACTTTTCCCCAACAATAAGAGGAATAATGGCCAAATTTCTTATAGTTGTGGAATTAAATGCTCTATGAATTTCCATGACCACGTGTGAATCGAACTCCACCATTTCCTCTTCCATAAAAGCTAGTAATATTTTGTTTCTTTTTTTAATGGCTTGGATAATTTCCATGAACTGTTCCTCTTGCATGATGACTGCCTCATTGCGTGTGGCCATTCATTTATTCTTATAGAGCCAACTTGGACTCTAAGGAATGATCTATTATTGAACCTATATTATTTTGAATTCGTTGTTCATTCACTTTCAATGACCCCATCATTTATTCAATGGACAGTTTATTCAAATCCTTTGATTCTTAGAACTCTGATATTAATGTTTGAAGATGTACTCACTTCACTCGATCAACACCCTTGAATATTGTGAAAATGGTATCCTAATATTTATTTCTTAAAGTTTCTTCAGCAATATTTTTGAACATTCATTAATCTAACCCTTTACAGAGGATAAACAACACCTTGTTGTATTTCTTCTTTTTATTTTTGAAAACCATTTTTCATTATTTGTGAAAGTGGATTCTGCCTCCGTAGTGGGTACTTATTACCCTTTGGTGGTGATCTCCCATAATTCTTGTGATCCAAACAACCCCTTCATTTGGATGTACCACCCCTCTTAGTTTTCATTAGACATATTTGGAACTTGCAGCTATATTGCAGCCATCTTAAAAAATTGAAGGATGCCCTAGTAACCGGACTCTGATACCAGTTTGTTGGATATAAATGCCAAGAAATAAGAGAGGAATAAAATTGGCACACAACACAAAATATATTTCCGGATTTGTATTTCACAAAATTTTCCATACTACAATTTCATTAATTTATAGACCCAAAACAATATGTAACATTTTTGATAGGTACAAAGAAAGACTAAAACATTAAATTCATTCAAAGAAAATAAATGGACGTAGATGCATGGGTAAAATTCATAGGAGAAAAAATGTGTTCTGCTTGACACGTGGTTTTTTGTTTGCAATTCCAACAGATTTCATCTTCGTTATAATCCATAAAAACCCAAGTTATCCCAAGAGAATTTCTAAACAAAATAATGAAATACATTTATTCAAAAGAAACCAAGTTATCAGGGATACTTTGAAGGTATAGGTCGAGTAAATCCATTATCCTATAAAGGAAGGAGTCTTTAATCCCATATGGAAAGTTCCATAATAAATGGATTTGAGGTCAGATTTTTGAGTTTATTCACTATTTTTTTATTTTTTTATTATAGATTTATGCTTATTTATTTTTAATTTAATTATTTTAAAAAATTATTTTATGAATTTTTTTCAATGGTGGTTTCATCCACCTATATTATTCACAGCCTTAAAATTATTCTTCATATTATTCTTCTTATTTATTTTATTCGTATTTTCATCTTTTAGTGTTTTTTTATTATTCTTTCTATATTTATTCTACTTCTATTTTTAGTTCATTATTTTATGATTTTTTTCTTATTATCTCATCATCATTTTTTTTTATTTTTATTCTCTTCCATTCTTCACATTATCCTTAATGTGACCTCATACCCTTGATAATGTGGATCTATCCTAAGGTTTTGAATAGGGAAGGTTATGTGTTCTTAAATTATTTTTTAAATTTTATTTTTTTTATCATACATACAATTGAAATGTATAGGTGTGGTGGTTTTCCACCATGACATGAAACTCACTTTTATTTTTATTCTTTTATTTCATTCTTATCCCTCCATTTAATTGTAAATATGATCTTCACTTAGCGGATTTTAGCTGATCAATAGATGAAACAGAATATGATGGAGGCTAGTCCTAGAAGATATCATACTTTCTATTGAGTTTTTCAATCAACATTGATTACAATAGGTGGTATAATTTATATTTTTTTAGGTCTTCAAAATTTCAAAAAGTTCAAATAAAAGCTACATTAATTTCAGCATGAGATTTAATATTTTGACTATCATTGTAACATCCCAAGTAAGTAATGAATAATAGATATTTTTATCTATGTCTATTAATTATTAAGATAGTGTTTTAGAGGCTTAAAATGAAAATAAATCCAATCATAAGCATGGAATACACTAATATTCTTAAAAGATTGTTTTACTGCCTTATGATGGAAAACCCTTTTTAAATCTACCTTTTGACAATTTTATAAACTATGTTTGTCAAAATAAACATATTCTTTATGATTGGGACATCAAAATTTACTTTATGTGAATTTTTGGTATTTTTCTGACAATGTTCATTTTTTAATGAATAGTGAAAAATACAGCATTTTACATCAAAACTGCTTTTTAATCTAATTTATTTATATGATTAGATTATATTTTGAATTGGTATTAATGTTTAATATGAATATATTTTTACCATTTAATCCAATGGTGGTCATTGGAATCAATTTCACTTTGAAATTGGACTTAAACTAGTGTCAATCTTTTGATACTTATTGTTTCATAAAAACACGCTATTTTCTCTGACAGCGGAATTAATTATTAAATTAATTAATGTTACTTATATGTTTTGAATTTTGTAAAATAGACTTCATTTTTGAATTTGGAATATCAAATATAGCTTAGGGTGAATTTTTGGTAATTTTCTGAAAAACTTCAATTTTTGATGAATAGTCAAACCACTAAGTGGTACTTATAAAGACTGATTTTCCGTTTAAATGAAATTTTTCCATCATTGTGTTTTGAATTTCAAAAAATCCGACATACATGGTTGTCATTAAGAAGTAAAATGTGGTTCAATGAGATTAAAATAATTTTATGGTGAATAGTAACTTATTAAGTTTTTAATCGCGATTAGTGGTAATTAGGGTAGTTTAAGGTATAAATAATGGTTTAATAATATGAAATGACCTAGAAACATGTCCCAACCTTATTGGTTGTGTCATGGACGACCAAGACAAGCCATTTGTCAACTTGGGGACCCCATGGAGACACTTTGGTTGAGAAATGACATAAATAACTTTTTATTTAATGTAAAAGTAAAAATGACACAAACATAATATGTTTTACGAAAACAATTTTTACATGGGGTTATAAAGATCATATTTTTGATTATAAATATTCATTGGAAAGAAAAAAATATTTCCTACATCATAGTATTTTTTTTATAATTTTTAGACTTTAAATAAATTAAATTATTTATGACATCATGATGATGCAGCGATGACCTCATTATTTAACGATTTAAATAAAATAGAAAGATAATGAAAAATATATGAACTAAACATGTCCAAAACCAATTGGATGAGTGTATTTAGAACCCTTATCACCTTATCCACGAATTCTATCAATGTGGGATCTTTTAAAACCGAAACAAATTTTCAAATAAAGTAATATTTCTTTACTTTCCAAAAGTGCCCCTCCTCTCCTCTTATAAAAGGCCCCCACCTCTACCTCATTTCACACACTCCTCAAGCCTTTGGATCAGACAACCCCTGCCCATTTACTCTCTACACATACCTCTCCTCATCCTAGAGGATTCCCTTTGGGAAAAATCCTTTCAAAGGAAGCCTTTAGGCTCAAATCAAAAGGAGTTACACTTTTAAAGGTAATTCATTCTCTCATGTTCATTTGTTTTATTTTGCTTCTCCAACCCCCTAAACTCTTTTTATTTACTTATTTTGTAACAAAACCAGTATCTCTAATATCCTAGGATGTTGTTATAAGATTTATTTGAGCTACACTCTCACACAACTACATCAAATGGTTAAAGAATATACGGTTTCTGTGGATGGCGAAATTCTGCCTCCCGAAACGATGATTGTTCAATACTCATTTAACACCTTCAAAGGTGGCCATTATGATGTCACTATTTTTATATATGATATATAATATGTTTATGTTTTCCTTAATCTTCTGTTTTTTCATTTTGGGCATACCTTTATGGTTTCCATTATGGGTAAACACGATATCTTCATTTTAGGAAGTGCGGACTACCGCCCCCTGAAAGTGATTTGATTCGTTAATACCATATGTGGGATGTGTAAAGGATAAAGTTAATGATATTATATATGTTATTATACTGGAATTATAATATAATCTTATATCATTATGATTCCATTCCAGAAAATACGAAATAGAAATGGAAGTAGCGTTCATGCGTACGTACGGCTTACCGTCTCCATGAACGGTGCATTTCATTTCTTACCTCTAAATGTGATGTAATATTATAAATACATGTATATAATGAATATATATGATATATATGTTATCCAAATCATTAATATAATTCTGGATATAACGAACCTTTGACCAAATTAACAACATGTAAGTGTAAGAAGTCTATTTTTGACTTAAGAACCAAATACCGACAAAATGAACATTATTAACTTAAATGATTACATGATGTTCATAACATGGTATAAAAGGAATAATGAACTTGAAAAAGATTCATAAGCAAGTAGAGATTAACTCAAGTTTATTATTCAGGATATTAAAGAACGGTCGGGTCAAGTCGGATACGAGGTATGGGACTTCGTCTCAATCTCCTTTCATTGAGGCATATTTTATTTTATACACAACTTTCTTTTATACGGTGTATAAACCCCTTTGACTTTTACGTTTATTCAAAAGGAATCTTTTTTATACGAAGCGTTTACTAAACGACAAAAGGGAATGTTTTTGTCATACGTATGCGGCGACAACGACTTCTCTGCCGTCGTGACCGTTATTTGAGTTTCGGATTCCTCTACAAGCCATACCTTCTTTTTAAAAGAAAAATAAATACCATGTTTTACTTTTCTTTTATTTTGGTATTGAAAATAGTTTTCACAATGTTTTTTGTGTTGTATTTATATCTTGTGATTGAAATGTGGAAATGTTATGTTTCCTTTATGCATGTTTTATGTGATACGATTATTTTATGGTTCTTGGGCATTATTATGAAGACGGGTGGTTCCGTGATAAACTAAGGGCGGGTGAGCCCGATATAGATCTCCAATGCATTGGGTAATGCGAAGGAGTGAAACTTTAAGGTTTCTCCGAAGAGATTTTAGGGAATATACTGTGATGGGTATTCCAAACGTAACCAAGAGGGTTACTCCCTACGTAAGAATGTTATGAATGCCTCAAGTTACCTTTATGTCTTATGATTTATATGATTTATTAATGATTGAATGAGGTATGTTAAAGAGCTTATGTTTTATGGGTAAAGTATGATCTCATCCTAATGTATATATGTACCCATGTTTCCTTTCCATATTTTTATATCCCTTACTGAGCTTTTTATGCTCATCCCAAGTTTTTTTGAAATGTTTTCACAGGTCAAGGGAAAGGTACATGATATGATGATAGTGTCAAGGAAGTGTCAAGAATGAATCCATGTTTTATTTTAAATATGTTTCCATTGATGGGAATGAAGAATACTATCTTTATGTAACCACTTTGTTTATATGTGGAATGTAATGCAAGTTTTATGATCTAATTCTCTAAAACTCTAAACCCGAAAAGATCCTCAATGTGTAATCTTGTAATAACTCAAGATTAAGTAAGGTTTAAGGCTGGGGCCTTATAATCATACTAAATTTAAACATATAAAGAAGAATAATGGTATAACTGAAAACCAAACCTAGGACCAAGTTCTTTTTTTCTAATCTCATTCTCTTTAACATTGCATAGTAATTTAGAATTACATATATTTTCATTATTTTATAAAATAAACAAAATCTAATTATTTTCATAAAATTATAAAAACAAAAAATAAATAAATATTTTAGTAAAATTAGATTATGTAATTAAACAACTACGAATCTCCTCAAGTGACATGACATTGGTCAGCTACAATTCTCACTAAGAAAAAAAAGGAATTTATTTTTCCATTCCTCGTGATAGGCATGTGTCAAAACTAGCACAATTTCTAGTGACATGATCAGTGTTTTCTTACATTTTACTTTTTCACAGTAGATAGTTTTTCATCGCTTTTATAAAAATAAATTTCCATGATTTTTTCAAGCAATTATCTCTTAAATTCTGGGAAAATTTACCCAGGAGTTCATAATTAAAAGTAAGTGATGAAAAATGCCGATAAGTCCCTTCTAAGAAAGGCTCTATGAACTCATTATCCTAGAAAATCCTATGTTGAATGGGAATGACACAAGACATTCACATAAAGATATGGAAGATTTTATAAATGAAATCAAAGATGATTATTAAATATTGAATGCCAAGTAGGAATTAAAAAAAAGGGATTCCAAATTATAATATTGAAATTCAAGAAGTAGAGGCCATAGTTGAGTAATATACACAGCTCAAACATCTAAAGGATCATATCATAATTGTCCATGGATAGGTACATTGGATTCATGATGAGGAAGAGATTCCTATGGAGTTATTTGGGGGAGATCAACAAAATATACACAATTTATAGAAATAGTATAAGGTAGAATAAGTCTCTTCATTCCCTAAATATTATAAGATCTAGAATCATTGAATATTTATCTATTCATAGAGGAGGAGGAAACAACCCAAGTTGTGGAATTTGAAGAAAATATATAGGATCCCAACAACCAACCTTCTATCCACTAAGATCTAACTTCATGAGGAATGCATCATTGAGAAAGGGATTGAAACATAACCAAATCAAGTAGTTCATTTTTTTTAACTCTTTCCTTAATAATTTTATTTATTCTTGTTTGGGTATCAGTTTTTATTGTTTTTAATTTGAATAATTTTTCAATCCATGTTATTCTTTAGAGGAATGTAATGAAATAGTACTTACACCTACTGAGGAACACATGGTGCTCCCTAATTTTGATGAAAATTCATTTGAGGAAGCCCATGAAGATGTCCAAGTTGATGACACTGATGAAATTGAGATGTAGGCTTCTTATGTCGAATGGGATCATCTTTATTTACATTTTTAATGTTTAAAATTTGACCAAAAAAATGATACATTCTAACCTTCCTTTTAAAATTACAACTCACGTTGCCCATATTGATCCAACACTAGACAAGAAAAAAGAGGTTTCACAAGTAGAAACCAAGAAATAGGATGATCCATACTTCATCCTACTGCCACAATGCAAGATATACCTAATTGTGATGGGTATGGAGATATTATACTCTATCCATGAATCATTCCTTACTGAAAAAGAATAAGTGGATACTGAGAATAGTCACATGTGGGGTTCAAGACTAAGAATATCCAACCACCCTTAGTCTATGGATAATATATGGTAATTCCCTCTAGAGGTAGTAAGAAATACAGGGACCACTTGGGTGATCATACCAATATTTATCATTCTACTTTCTTTATAAGATCTCAATTGCATTATTGGGAATAGTTTATCAGGAATCCCCACTCAATATATCATTTGGATTAGATTTAATAACATGATATGTATACTTAGTTGATTAATTATCATTTGTTGGTTCATAATGGCATAGGGAATCTCTCAAATAGTCAATATAGAAGACTAAATATACATGATTAAATGGAGTTCACTTTTGTTTTTTATTCTTTAAACTCCTTAATTTTTTTTTAAAATTTTTTTTAAACTTTCAACTAGAACATGTATGCCCATGCTTTGAATTTATATTTTACTTGACTTGTCTAGGATACATGAATTTAAATAGTTGATTCTATGTTTTATTTTCTAATTATAATAATATACAATTAGTAAGGTAGAGAATTGAATTATTAATTTTAAGTGTTGATTTTAAAATGATAACATGTGATTTGAGGGAATATGTTGATTCATATAAATGAAATTCCATACCATTTTTTAGGATTTGAAATTCTAAAATTCATTTGAATTGATTTTTTATTATTAGACATGAAATGAATGATTGTCCTATATAAAATGTATCATTAATGAGAGGATTTCTATACCAAATATTTTCTATTTTATCATGGGAATATTTCTTGAGTGATCTTGAGGAATGCCACCTTCTAGATCTTGAATTCGAATTTTTCGATGCTAGGATTTTGAAAAACCACCTTAAAAAGTGTAAATCATTTTTATTGATAATCCCTTATCCTTAAGACCACCAATTCAAATTAATCCATGTTTAAACCATATATTACATGAATTATATATTTAGTAATGAACCATATATCAAGAAATATTTATCCATTCCTACCCTCATCATTATATTTTCAAGATATTTTAATGTTGAATTTTGTGAGTGGGGGAAGTCATAGTGAAAGGGAAAAAATGAATTATAAGGAAGAAGTGTGGGGGTGTCAATGTGGGTATTAAGAAAGGTTTTTTATTGATTAATAAAACTTTTATTTTTTAATGTTCTTACAAAAAATGAAAAAATAGGAATGGGTTATGACTTAGTATAATAAAAAAATCTCCATTTCTAGAATGATAATTTCAATCATATGTGGTTAGGTAACATATGTAAAGTTTATTCCAAAAATGAATTTTGGAAAAAAAACCTGGGTATTTTTAAAACATAAATGAATGAAAATAAGTGTATGAAAAATAAATATGGTTCACAAATCATGCAATATTTTTTTACTAATAATGATTTTTACTTTGAATTTGGGAAAAGTGAGAGTTACTTTTTAAAATGGGAAAATGTCATAAAACTTTTACTTTTGATATCATGCATTTTATATTATAGATAAAACTTCCCATTGAATCATAATTTTTTAACATTAAATCCTACCAACTTTAAGCCTTAGAGTCATTAGAGCCTTTATTTCATGTTCTCATGATTTTATGTTCCTTTTGACTTTTACAAATAGAAAACTAGTTCCTTTATAAGATAATATAAAAGGAACATGTTCTCATGATATCATCATAACTATACACGAATTGTATCATGAGTTTTGAGAAAAAATATTCAATGGTGAGGTGAATCATGATTTGTAATCGTTAATAATAATAATTTGAGAAACTTGAATTAATTAAAGGACGGGTTGAAAAATTTTCAAATGGGAGAAATTAAAATACTATAATTGATTGATTCATTTAAAATTGAGAAATTGAATTGATATTGTATGTGGAATTAAAAAAATTATTTAATATTGATAATAATTTTGTTTTATTGCATATAATTTTAAATATTTTTTTAATTGTTTACCACTTGAATTCCATGTTGAGATTTAGAGGTTTTTGATCATCATGGTTTAAGTGTGGGGTAATTTGAAACAATCACATTTCAAAAATATTTTGAAACATAATTTTATGATTTTTGAGGAATTTTAATGAATAATTCCATTGTATTTAAATGTTTTTATAAAATGCGGGGAATTATAAATTTGTAAGTAAAATGATTTAAAATGAATAAAGTTGTTACAAATTTCAATTTCTGAACTTATTTGAATATTCTATTAATTTTTCCTAACTTATTTGGAAATTGTTCCGGTAAAAAAATATTCCATTCTTGGAAATTCCTCAACCAATAACCCACAACCACCTAGCCTACCCCATGAATGGTTGGCCAACTAATAAGGCCATAGGGAGAGCCCACCAGGATAGAGAGGGATCATGGAATATAGAGGAGCTATGAGTATGGGTGGGAATAAGCCCCCTTGGGCCACACATGTGAGGCACAACCCATGTGTGTGTATATGTGTATTTGGTATCCCACCCCAATGTTAAATTTTGATCATAGTATTTCAAGAAATTATTTATAAATAAGCATATCCACCAGCCTTATTTTTGATGTGGAATATTCTAATCTTAGTTAAATTTTATTTTTAATGAAACAGTGTCATTTCATAGCGACCACATGCTCCCTCACACTCAGATAATCCCTACCGCCACTCTATGCCACCCTTATCAGTTGTCATCAATCACCTCTGTTTGATATGCACTAGATAACTTCTATGTCCAACCACTCAAAGCTCAAACTCAAGATAATACCTACTAATAAGGCCCATGGATCACCTTGAATCCCATCTGAAGAATCATAAGACCTTGGGTTCATCTATTTCAATGAATAAAAGATCCCCTCATCAACATGGATCAGCTCTGGTCCCCAAAAAATTACCATTCAAGAAATTAGAGACCCTTCTATCCATTTTGAGTGTTGAAGGGCTTGTCAAGGATCACTTCCACCATGTATATCCATTACCACATCCCACTGAAGCATCATGTTTCAAGCCATGTTGAACTACCGTAGATATATGCAAAATCCAAGCACGACAAGAAAAATTAGGATTCCCCACATTGATTTCATCTTCACTAAAATTTGGAAACACCTGAGATACCTATAAAAACTATCTAAATAAAAGAAAGAAGCTATATATTCTAAATAATCCCATGTATCAGGGAAATTTTGATAGAATAGGATGAGTAACTCCTTCATCCCATACAAGATGGAGGCTTTCTTCCTAGAGGGATAGTTCCACACCAAATGGATAAGCGTACAAAAAACTGTGATGATATACTATATTCATTATTATTTTTTATTCTTTTAGTTTTAATCTTTTGTAGTTTAATTTAATTTTAATTTTATAAAATTAATTCATGCATTTTTTCTCAATTTTGTTTTCACCCATATTCATCTTCACTTTATTATTCTTCTTATTCTTCTTTTCCTTCATTTTTTATTTCATTCTTTCTTTTGTTATTTTTATATTATAATTCTCCCTCTCTTTATTCTTGTTCTTTTTTTATTTTATTATTTCATGTGTTTATTTTCTTATTCTTATAACATCCTAATTTTTTTTATTCTCTTAAGTTATTCTCATTATCCCCACCATGGCCACTTACCCTTATTAAAGAGGGGATAACCAGAGGATTATCTGGGGGGAGGTTAGGTGTTCTTGAATTCATTCTTAATCTTTATTTTGTGTTTATGATATATGTGAGTAACATTAAAGGGTGTGGTAGTTTTACACCTAATAATAATATCAATTTTATTTATATTCATTTATTTAACTCTTTTCCCACCCTTAAATTGGCCATTATATCTTCTCACAATGGATTTGAGTTGATCAATGGACGAAACAACATTTGATGAAGCAAGATCATGGAAGAAGTCACACTCTCAGTTGAGGTGTTTCATAACCCTTTATTAATATAGGAGGTGTACTTTAGAATTATTAGACATTATAAAATTCACAACTTCCAAATAAAATTATAGTAATTCATTCATGATATTTTATAATTGGATCATCATACTATATTTAACTATATAATGAATAATAATGATAGAACACAAAACTGAACTGACGACCAATTTTTTCTTTCTAATCTTATTCTTTTTATAATGTTATGGTAATTTAGAATTACAGGTATTATAATTATTTTAAAAAACAAACAAAATACCTCATTTATTTCATAAAACACTAAAAACAAAATAAAAAATTAGGTAACTTATATTAAGTATGTAAAATAACTTTGAAGCTCCCCATGTGAGATGAACTAGGTCAGCTAATGTTCTACACTAAGAAAACATAAAATTTTATTGTTCCATGCCTCGTGATAAGAATTCATCAATATGATCCAATGAAACCAACCTTATTCTTTCTCCATATATTTTATGATTATAAATGAAACATCTCATTTTTTCATAGAGGTAAATATTATTTTATGTTCTGTTAAAACCTCATTAATTTCTATTTTTGATTAGACCTTAGTAATCATTCCTTTAGCCTGGTTAATTTTTTTATAATAGGATATATGAGGGGGATGGAGACTAGCTGAAAACCCAATTCATAAAATGAAAGAAATTCATTATTTTAATTTCTTTTGCTAGAAACCATGAATTACTATTACCGAGAATGAATTTAATACATGTTGTGAATTCTTTTCATGATATGGACTAGATTTTATGAGACAAAAATGAAAACATAGGGAATTAATGATTTGAATTCCATTCAAAATATGAATATGACACGACCTGTATTTAAAAAAGCAGTATAACCACATCATTTTATCCTAACCCCTTATTTTCTCAACCATCAACCGTGTAAATAGGCATCTCATGTGTAAAGCTAGGATTTGAGGTTCCTCTCTCATTTGAGCTTTGATTATTTCTCCATTGTTTTCATTTGATACGTTTCAATAATATATTCATCCCTATTCCTTTTTTTCTTGGTTATTCTCAAAATATTTAGCATTATTTTGGGGAGAGATATTATGCCCAATTTTGAAGGCATTTTTTTTATTTTTTGTATTTCTTCCATTATATATCTATTTAAAGTAATATAATGTATGAGGATAGTACAAAAATCTATTCTTTTCTGCTAAATTTTTTATGTTTTATGTTGTGTGATGTGTTTCTGCACATCGAACCCTTCCAGTGATGCCTTCTAAATGTGAAGTTATTTAAATTAAATGATGTTTTCATGATTAGTATAATTATAGAAACCCATAAATAAATTTCATAAGCTGACCACCTTGACGTTTTTCCATCCCTAATGTTTTTAATTATTTTAAGGACTAGGAGCCTCGTGATTTGGAATTATTTTGAATTACTCATTTAGGGTGTATTTAATGGCCCATTGTTATTGTATTGTATTGTAAATTGGACCAAGGAAACAAAATGGTATTATATATATATAATACTTTTCCATTAGTATTTATCTTATATTAACAATATTAAATAACTTGTATGATATGATTAAAAATTATTGTTGAATTTTTTGAGTTTAATGCTAGATATGAAAATTACCTTATACCAGGAAGAGGGTGATAAAAGGGTCCCACTTTAGGACACCTTAGATGGTCTCATTAATCTTAACAACTTGAATTTATAATTGATTATATCACATCATTAGAGATACATGGGTTATTTATAGAACACAATGTATGGGATCACTAGGTGGATATCTTTAATCTTCCCATGCATGATACCTTGTTCCTTAGTGGATTACCTCAGACGGTCTCAGTAGGAATTGTTACCATACCACACAACAAGTGATACTCGGTTCTTAATGTGGTAAACTATGAAAGGGAATATAGGTTAATTCTTTATACAATTCCTTGAGTGATACATGGGTCCTTATATGGATTCCTTGGATGTACTCCTATTATGATGGGATTATTACTGCACATAGAGTGATACCTGGGTTTTGTATATAGAATGAATTAGATGGGATTAGGATTCTAATTACATTAAAACTAATGATGTGATCTCTAATCCAAAGAACATGATTGGTTGCATCCCATGATTTATATTGGTCTTTAATGAAGGTTCAGTTATATCTCCATGCCCATATTCCATGAGGTTTGTGAAACCCCTCATTAGTAATAGTGGACCCCAAGAACTTATGCCTCGGTTCATGACTATTTCTGAGTATCAATTTATATAAACATATATGTCTATTTATATATGAGGAATATAAATTTATACCCTTTTATATATGAATTTACATTTAAGGTGACATTTATTCAAAGCAATCCATCTTAGGCAGAAACTGATAGTATCGTTCGGGTGTCCCATGAGGAACAAAGTATAATATGACATATTTATTTATTTACATTATTACATTAATTATTAAATTCAAATATATTATCATATATGGACTAACTACAATGTTCTAGATATTGTTGGTGGTGGCCTAATATATATATTTTACACCCTGTTCAGGCCACCAGTTGGTACATGAAGATACCTTATGATTTTCAGTAGGGTCAATGGGAAGCATCCATCATTGGATAGTGGGTTTACTATCCTAGGATGGGGTATGAGAGTAGTGGAAAAAACCAATTCTCTAGATTCTAGTAGATTCAGTTTTTTTACTTTCAATATTTTTGTATAGTAAGTTGTATATGTATGTACCTATGTATCACATTTTTATTCCCATTTGATTAATTCCATGACATGTTATTATTTTTGTATATGGAATTTATTTAGATTCTACATATTGATTATATTTGGATTGTTTATTATTATTCTACTACTAATTATTTATTATCATTTCTTTTTCTTACTATTATTCCATGACATTGTGATAGACTCTAATGATGGGGGTATAGTCTCCCCACAATACCAACATAGACCCCTACTTCTAGTCGACAGCCTCTGGATTATAGGGAGTCATCCTTGATGACATCTAGCCAGTAGAGATTGATTACGTATGAGTAAACCAGGCTTGGGATTCTATAAAAGGTTATCAATGATATTTCTCCTTTTGTTTTACTATATGAGTTTTAGATAAGTGATTAGAAACATGTCAGAATTTTGTTATAGGTCTATATCTTGGAGTGGCTAGCCCACATGCAGGGTAAATCCAAATTACCATGTTATGGATATTGTTCTTATTGGATTATACCTGTTATAGTTGTATTAATTTCACTATTGGGTGATGGGCATGTTTTATAATATTATTATTAATGATATTATTATTATGTACTTCTTTATCCATTTCCTAGTACAGAAAGGTGGTATTATCTCATTTATCATATAGGCACTTGATAATTAACATGTCATGCATTATTCCATTCCATATTGGTATATTTCATTTATTTCATTTCATATGTTCCCTGCTATATATTTTGAGTTCCTTTATTGTTATGAGTTTGAAATTTGATTACATTTCTTCTAGGTATAGAATAGTTTATTTCATTAATGTGTCTGAATTAATCTAAATGGTTTTTTCCTATATAGATTGATGATGGAATCTTAATTATCCAATTATAACATGTTTCAGTCATAGACCACTAGTAATATGGCCTAAAATGTTTGTTGATTTGATTACATTAATTCAAATTGTAATGTATGAATCATGTACTTATATAAATTGGGAATGATTATTAATTTAATAAAATAATTTTATATGATCTATTTCATCATGTTAATGGATGTAAGGTCCAGTTTGCAGTTACATGACTATCAGTTGAAATTTTTAAGGAGTATAGGTTTTTATAAAACTATAATAGTGACACGTCTAACTAGACCATGATATATATATATATATGTGTATATGTATATATGAGTATATACATAAATTAATTTAATATATTAAATGAAATGGTTGTCATTAAATTTGGATTCCAACTACAACATAAATGTTGTTTTCCAATATATCTTGGAATTTAAACTCCATATAGCTGAACACCTACAGTGTTATATGATACCATGAAACTTACAAGATGAATGATGTGGGAAATAGGTAGTGTCTCTTGTGACTTATGTGTCCTTTCTTACCACCTAGACCTAGTATTATGAGTAGGAAGAGAGGTGTTTCTCATTTATAAGAAGTTTTTTTACTTGTCCTTTTCTATTATCATTTATATTATCTATTGATAAATATTATATTAGGTGTGTGTTTGTTAATTTTATAGCTATATCTCCACAATGAATTTGGTTCATGCATGAGGAATTTTATGAGGATCATGCTTCAGAGGGGGTGGTCCCTGATCTCCCAGTGTTTCCTCCCATATTGCCACCCAAGCCACCACCCACTATTCCTAATATGGTTGTAAATTCTTAGTTCCAATTTATATTCCTACTATTCATGTAGTTTTTAAAGGTCTCTCAATGATCTTCAACTTCTATGGATGATTTGACATAGAAATTCTAGTAGAAACATCCTCTCACCTTCTTGGGTGATGGAAGCCCTTAGGATGTTGATTCATGTCTAGAGGCTATGTTATCTATCTTTAAAAATTTGGAAATTCCTCCAAAGAGAAGGTTCAATATCTAAAATTATATGTATAATTATTTTACCAAGAATTTGTGGGATTTTATCACCCAATTTTGTCGACATCAGGGCATGGTCTAGGAAAACATTCAAACAAATTAATTGACAGCTTCTTTTTATAAACACTCAGAGAAGACTACACTATATATTTTATGATCCTATAGAAGTGTTTTATGTCAATTATGGAGTATTCATGTCATTTCACATAGGTTCAATTATTTGTGCATATCCCTATTAGTAACGAGATTCCTACATCGAGATAGTTTATTGATGGGATTTGGTAATCCATCTAATCATACATGAATGTCTTTGGGATGACCACCATTTCAGTGATATTAAACCATTCCCTCATCATCAAGAAGAACCTAAGGGAGACTGGTCGTGTGGTCTTTCTTAGTTCAATATTGAGAGAGGCAGAAGGTTCATCTAGTTGTAGGATACATCATTTTGATTCTTTTAACTAAGGTAGATCCATTCAGATAGTATATATTGAAATTTATGTGGTGTTTCACAAGTATTGTAGAGTTGGACATACAAAGAACGAGAGTACAAAGGTCCCAATGGAGTGTCGATATTCTGGCATGATAGGGAACCTTCTATTTTTTCCATAATTTTTTTATAGTTCCTAATGAGAAAGGATATACATTGAATCCACATTCAAGAATAGAATCATTATCTTCACATCTATAAGGGAGATGGAGAACTTTTGGCTGATTAGGACAAGGAGGATGATGTCGATAAGTTACCCAGACTATAGAGGTGTTGCGCCCATACAGTGAACCTTACCAGGTTGGTAATGTTCCCCCTTAGGGTTGGAGATCATGCTATATATAGATGTAGTGTATCCTACTCCAAAAGATTGGATTCCAAGGAATTCTATAGTTTTAGGTTTTATTCCAATGGCCTCTATATTTATTTCTTCGTTATTTTATATATGTTCTTCACATTCCTTTATATCTATGGAAATTTTGGAAATTTTGGGCTTGTAAATTGAGTGATTTTGTAGAATTTTGACTCTCATAAAATAGTTGGGGATCTAAACTGAGAGTGTACACCGATGTAAGGTATTCTACCTTAAGTTAGATAGTTATCTTGTTCATATGATCTATTTTTCATTTAGATGATATTCTTTGACATCATAATTATGGTGGAATGGTTAGTTTCATATCATACTCATGTTTATTGCTATCATCGGAGGATGTACTTCACATCACCTGAGGTCAGTAATCATATTCTTAATGGTGAATGGAATGTACAAGAAATTAAAGATGGACCTGATCATTTTGGGCTAGTAGAGTGAAAACACAGTTGTCTAGTCTTATTGTGAGTGATCAGGGTATGCGATGTATATAGTTCCCTCCTATGGTGGATCATTTCATAGAGATATTCCCTAATGAATACTATAGATTACATCCTATGAGAGAGGTAGAGTTCACTATTTAGATTGTTCCATGATGAGAACTATTGTGCATTCCTTCTTAAATGATGTCACTTATAGAGCACTAAGAACTTAATAAGAAGTTATAGGATTTGGAAGAAAATGGTTTTATCTAAATTAGTTCTTCTATGATGGTTTTCTATATTCTATTAACCAAGAAGGCATAAGATACCCATAGGATTTTCATATATTATATATAGTTGAACCAGAATATGATTAAGAACTAGTATCCACTGCTGCATATAGATGTCCTCTTTTAATAACTCCAAGGAGAGATGGTTGCTACTAAGATAGATTTGAGGATGATCTATCATCAATTATATTTTAGACTATAATACATACCATGTATGGAATTCTACAATATATATGGAATGTGCGAGTATTTATTTATTCTATTAAATATTAATAATTAACATATAGTTTTTATGGACATGTTGAATAAGGTTTTCCACCAGTATCTGGAATCATTTGTGGTGGTATTCAGGGAATATATCTTGTTGTCTTCTGACACTTGGAATGATAGTGCCAAAGTTATTTTTATCTTATTGAATATACAAAAATAGCACCAGTTGTATAAAAAGCTCACTAAATGTGACTTTTATATTAATAAGTTTCACTGCTTGGGTCACATGATCCCAAAGATAGTAGTGTTTATTAACCCATAGAAGGTGAGCACAGTAGTTTCTTTGTAGAAACCCAATAATTCATTTGACATACAGAGTTTCTTGGGGATGGATAACTATTACAGAAGTTTTATTCATGATTTTTCATTCATAGAAGTGCCTCTGATGGGATTCATTAAAAAGGTTTTTATTTTTTATGATTAGATTCATGAGAGATAGCCTTTTAAGAGCTGAAGGAGATAATGAATTTATCACTGATCATAATTCTTCCAAATCTGTTCAAAATCTATAAATTTTGTTATGAGGATTCATGAATTGGGCTAGGAGTAGTTTTTATGAAGGGAGATTGAGGTGTGGCGTATGGGTCCTATTGGTTGGGTAAAATCCCAATTTCCATTTGACATTGAGCTAGCTTATAAAACTAAAAAGGGAAATGTAGAAGTTGAAACCTTGATCAAGAAGACTCTAATTTATTCTATCCAATAGGTGAGTAGCAAGGGGAAATTTATGGCCCTATGTTCTAAGATTCACCTAGTGGTTCAAGAATATCATGGGTAGCCTCTTTTAGTTTCTTTACTAGAGACATATTCTCTTCTAGACTATGTAAGTATGAGGAAACTTTCTAACCCTAAAGGACTAGTCCTGAGGAAGAATGTCTTGGGAGAGGAACAACCACCTCATTCGGTTATCGATGAGGAAGAGACTTTAAACATCCCTGGATATATTTGGGTTCCTTCAGACATAATGGAAGGGTTAATGTGGGAGTCACATGCCTCCATTTGGGCAGTGCACCCTAGGCTTACTAGGATGTAATGAGATATAAGACATCCATATTGGTGGCTAGATATGAAGAGATATATCATAGGATTTATCACACAGTGTTCATCCAGTCAGTAGATTAAGGTAGGGAATCGGTGGCCTATTGGAATCTTATAGCCTCTGTCCATTCCAAATTGGAAATGGGATGAAGTGACCATTGATTTTATAATGGGATTTTTGAGATCACCTTGACACAGAGACATGGTAAGGGTGATAGTCGATAGGTAGACCAAGGTAATGAAAATTCTACTAATTAAGGATAACTTTTTCATAAATGAACTCTTGAGGCTTTATCTTTGGGGTATAATACACCATCATGGTGTTCCCGATTCTATCATATAGAAAAAGGATGTGTGTTTTACATTGATGTTTCGGTAGGCATTATAAAAATAACTAGGTTCACGGGTGTAGCTAAGTATAGCATTCCACCCTTAGACTGATGGTCAGTCCAAGCATATGATATGGGTGTTTGAGTACATGCTTTAGGAACGTGTCCTTGGTTTCAGAGGTTATTTAGAGAAAGACCTACCTATCATTTATTTTTCTTATAATAACATATTTTATGAAAATATTATGATGGATCCCTATGAGTCCCTATATAGTAGGTAGTGTTGTTCACCCCTGTACTGGTTATAGGCAAGTGAGGTAGCAATGTTGGAACCTCATCTCATTTAGGTGACTTTAGAGAGAGTATAGCTTATTTAGAAGAATATGGATATAGCTCCATCAAGGAAAAAGTCTTATACTAATCATCACCACTTCCCCTATAGTTTACGGTTGGAAATTGTGTATTTTTATAGGTTTCTTATAGAGTAGATTATAAATGAATATAAATTTATGGAAAGGTATCTCCTTATTACATCTGGCCTTTTGATTTTATGGAGAGATTTGAGTTGGTATGTTATTGGTTGGATTTATCTTAGAGGATTCGTAAAATGAATGATTTCTTCCATTAAAAATATCTCAAGAATTATTATAATGAACAATCTCATTCATTTTATCATACAGATATAGATATGGAGTCGGGTGTGCCCTTTTACGAGCATCTGGTAGTATCACTGATTAGAGAATGAATGTTTTCTAAGGTATATAATTTCTTCTAGTATTGGTGCAATGGAAATATAGCAATGTAAAAGATTATACATCGTATAGAGAGATCGACCTATATGTTCAGTGGCTGGAACTTTTCTCGGATGATGTTTTATGTCCCTCAGAAGGGTAACTCGAGGACACGTTGTTTTATGGAGGGGAAGTTGTAACATCCACGCTTTTTAGAGAGGTATGGATTTTGTTAAATTATTTAAAACCCTCATTAACATTTTTATTCACCTTAGACCCTCTCAACCACACCTTTAGAAGTTTGTTTTTGAATGGTAGGTAGTAGGAGAAGTAGGTTGGTTGCATAACTAATTCACAATGTGAATGAAATTAAATATTTTAATTACTCTAGCAAGACCCCATGAATTTTTATTACATGTCATTAATTTGATGCATGCCATGAATCGTATTTTTGTTGTGGTTTTTTTTTCAATGTAGAAAAATAAATCCCAAGGAATTCACGGCGTGGATTCGATTCCCATAATGAATATATCACCACTAATTTTTGAAAAGGGGGCAGAACCCCTAATTTTAACCTATCCAATTATTTTCTATAAAAGTGCCCATTTAAAGAGATCCTCCCAAGACTAAATCTAGTATTTTTGGTTTCTCCCTTATCTGATCTCTGATTTCTTCAACATTGGTTGCATTGGATGCTTATAAGAAGGGGCTTCATTCATATTCCTCTTTTACTAGTCTATTTCTCTATTATTGTCTCTATTTTGGTCCAAGAACATATGCCCAATTTTCCGTTGATTTGTCTATTTTTATGATTTCTTCTATTCTATAATTATTTAATGGGAGATAACTAATGAGGGGAGTTCTGTCAACCTAAGGTAGGTGGTTTAGCTCTTTTTTATAGACTCATGATTTTTTATATGGTGAATCATTCTGTTATGCACAAAATAATTCTAGTGAAACCTCCTTAACATTAAATTGATTATATTAAATGATGTTTACATGATTATTTTAATTATTAAAACCATTGAATCAAATATGGAGGATGACCACTTCAATGTGATCCACTTTAAGGTTTTGAGTTCATTAAAGGCCTCAAATCCTTATTATTTTTAATTATTTTAAACTTCCCTTTTAGGGTTTATTTAATGGAACCTTTTGATTTTGATGTATTTTAAATTGGAATAAGGAATGAAAACGCTATCCCTAACATATAGTCTTTCCTTCATGTTTTGTCTTGTATTAACCATAATAATGGACTTGGAAAACATGATTCAAATTTATTGTCGAATGTTGTGAGTTTAATGATAGATATGAACTTTCCTTTATACCAAGATGAGGGTGATACATGGGTCCCAATTTAAAATTCCTTGGATGGGTTCATCTAGCTTAACAAATATAATTTGTAATTGATTATATCATTCTATGAATTATACTTGGGTTATTTATGGAACACCATAGATGGGATCACCAAACATATATCTTTGTTCTTCCCATGAGTGAAACCTAGTTCCCAACATGATTACCATGGATGGTCTTGGTTGGAATTATATAGAGACCCTAGAATTTTACACATATTATTTCATAATTTTAAGAACAATTAACCATTAAATACAAACCAAGGATCGTAATGTCTACTGTCTTTAGAGGGTTAGGTATATAAAACTGAAAACATGAAAATATGATAAAAATATTAATTTTAATCATCAAAAAAAGATATCCAAACATCCATAGATCTTCTACATTTTCATAGTATAACCTAGGGAATACATCGATAAAAGGGAGATCTAAATATCCCTATAAGGGAATAAAAATATGAATGAAGTATAGAACATTGGTTAGAAGGCATAAAATGATAACATAAAGGGCATGGAAAATGAAAAAACCTTGGGAATAATAGAATGTACAACATGGGATCATATAATCATGGAATCATATGAATGTGGAAAAAAAATATAACATGACTTAAAAATGAGTCATGGCTAACTGCCAAGGAAATATCACATTGTGGAAAAGTCACATAATGGAAGTAGGTTCACTCCCTTTCCAAACATGACATCTCATAAGCCTAACATTAACCAGTTCCTTAGAGCTTAATCTAGGTAAACCCATCATAACTTGTTCATGAATATGTGTGCCATATAAATAATCATACATAAATAATCAAACATAAACATAAGGTCTACGCATGGAAAGAATTGGGTATCAAAATCATGTCAAAGGAGTATCAAAAGGGCCTGTCATAATGGTCTCTATGAAATAATGAATTTAAATCAGACATTGAAATTCATACAAGAAAGTATAAATTGATCATGATAAGTTATTTCAAACTGAATTGAAAACATATAAATATATTTTTTAAGAAACATTAGAAATAAAATATATTTTTTACAGTTTATGGGAAAATTTTCAAGATTCATTAAAATGGAAAATGCATAATTTATTGGATAAAACAAGAAATGAACCAAGATATTTATTCATGTAAAATTAATTATTTGAATAAAATAATGGTTTATTAAAATAAATAATGGATTTCACTTAAAAATGGGTAAGAAATACAAAAGTTCCCTTAAATTGAACTTTCTTATCGGGAATAATTGAGAAGAAAACCCTTTTAAAACATGTATATCCACAAAAAATAGGAATTAAATAATTTGGATATATGATTTTGGATCATATAAACATAATTTATAATATTTATATAAAATGATAAAATAATTACATTGGGGTAAAGGGAGATAAAACATGGCCCGAAGGAAGAAATGGAGGTTCGGAAATAACAACTTAACTTATGTCTGAAAGTTGTCTACACTTTATATGAATCTCATAGATAATAAAATTAGATCCATTAATTAATTAATTAATAACCTTTTATACTTTTAATTTATTCAAAATAATTTTATTAAGTTCATTTATTGACTCCTTGATAAGTTATAAGATATTATTTTATCTTTTGGGATCATCAGTTTCCTTGGTTTTCATTATCTGTTTAACTGTATACATGTATGTAAAATCATTCAAAAAGGGAATAGATATCCAAAATTCAATCTATATCTCATCAATGAAAATAAATAATATTAATGGTTTATATAACTCATTTTGTCGTTTTTTATGAGGATGAATTATTAGATAAGATGTTAATGATAACAATTTGGATTATTTTTTGTGTTTTTTTGATCATCACAAACTAGTTGTGTTTTATTAATTAGTATCATGTATATATAATGGTTAAAGAATATTAAATAGGTTGTAATAAATATTTTTTAATATTTTTTAACCATAAAATTTTTTATATGACCAACCTTGATGGAGGTAATGTAAATTAAAAACTTCATCATCCTTGAATGTGAAAAATTAACTCATCATCATTTTTAGTAAAAAATAAGAGGGAAAGAGAAATGATTATGAATTATTACTTTAACATGATAATATTCATATATATATAATATAATATAGATTTCTTACAACTTGTATAAGTTTGGGTGGGGATATAATAACAAAATAAATGAAATTGAATAGAAATTAAAAGAAAATGAAAGATGATTTCACCTCTTGAATTTCTCCTCATTGAGAACTTCCGTAGGGAAAGTGGTTTGGCCTTTTGGTGATAATAAGGGATCCTATATGTGTGAGAGACACTTAGGAATGATATTGGGAAGAATTTAGTCAAGGCTAAAAGTTTTAATGGTATGAACATAATTGGTGGTGAGAGGTTGTATATATAGGGGAGGAGAGGGGTGTTTTTTATTATGTTATTCATTACTTTATTATTTTCCTTAAAGACAATAAATAGTGATGATTACATGAATACATATATTAAAGTGATAAGGAATTTGAGAAATTATTGTGTTTAAATTATTGATGATGCAAGGAACAGTGTATTTAACTTATAATGTATATATACCGTACATTATCGTATTTTACTGTGCACTAAAAATTCAACTATTTTAGAAAAATCCAAAAAATTCACCCAAACCATTTTCATATGTGTAGAATTAAAAAATAAACTCCATTTAAAAAAATTAAATATTATAAATTTAATTTTTAATTAAAATCTTCATTTATATCAAAAATGATGATTTTAAAATTATAACTAATTTTATAACACTTTGAAATTTTAATTAAGGTATCATACAATTATCTTACAATTATAAGAAAAGAAGATATTAATTTTTGAATATATTTTATGAAAAAATGTATCTTAAATAATTATAAGAATTATTAAGTTGTAAAAAAACATTTATGTTTCAAAAAAATACTATTACTTAATTTATCATTTATAAAACATTTATTTACATATACTATGATATAATTATATAATATTTGCATTTATAGGATTCTAAAATTTTCTATATAATTTAATTTTTTATTTTACAATTTCATTGTCCAGTTTACTATTTATAATTATCACATTACTATTCCAAAGGTCAGGTTACTATTCCATTGGTAAAGGTTCCTTAACATCTACAAATACCAATTATTTAATTCATTAGTCACATGAAGGGTTTGTATTGTGTTCTTTTTGTAATTTATGTGATTTATAGTATATGTAAGAATTTTAAGAATGTAGTTTCTATTAATAAAATTTTGGGTTGATGCATTCTATGCCCTTAAGAAATTTCTCCCTGGAAATTTCATTTTACAGACTATAGGAAAAACAGGTGAGGATACTTCTTCTATATCCCACTAATAACTAGAAAATAAAATAAAATTAAGGGCTCAAATACTTAGCTATTAAGCATATAAAGAGGAAAAAGTGAACTTAGAATGATAATCTTGTAAATGTAATGTATATCCTAACATTTGATTCCCTAAGTTCCAATCAAGATTATTAGTGGTGATAGAATTATCCCTAAGATTCTTAATAAAGTGATCTAGTACTAATATCCAAAAATAGCTAGACCTTTTTTTGATACCGACTATAGTGACCCTTGCTTTTTACTCATATTATTACATTATTTTAGGCATTATTAACTAATAAATACTAACCATGGATCGTAAATTCTAGTCTCTTTGGAGGATTAGGTACATAAAACTAAAAACATGGAAATATAATTAAAGATATTTATTTTAATAATTCATAAATAGATCCTAAATTCCATTGAGATCCTACCTCTATGTAGGATAACATGGGGAATACATGAACATAAGGGATGATAAAAAACCTAGTAAGGGAATAAACACATTAGTAAACCATAGAAAATGGGTTAGAAAGTAGATCATGATGATATAAAGGGCATGGACCATGAAAAAACATTCGGATTAATATCATCTATAACATGGAAACATATAATCAGGGCATTATAGGAATGTGGAAAAAACATATAACATGACATGAACATGATTCAAGGCTAACTACCAAGACTATATCACTTGGTGTAAAAAGTCCCATGAAGGAATCAGGTTCACTCCATGTCCCAACATGACATCTCATGAGGCTAAACATTACCCAATGCATTGTAGAATCATCTAGGATCACCCATAATAACATGTTTATGGATATGTGTTCCACATAATGAATCATTCATAAGGAATCAAACATAAACATAAGGGTTTTCCAGGGATTTAATGGGGTATCATAATCATGTCAATGTCATATCAAAAGTAAATAACATAATGGTGACCATGAAAGAATGGATTTAAATAATACATGGACATTTTAAAAGAAAAAATATGCATATATCATGATAGTTTATGTTAAATTTAAATGAAAAATTTTAAAAATAGTCTTTAATAAGCTTTAGAAATAATACATTTTTGTGCGGTTTAAGGAAACATTTTAAATATTCATTAAAATGGAAAAGGTATAAATGTTTGTATAAAACTATAAATGAATAAAGATTGTTTATCATGTTAAAATGAGTGATTTATTAAAAATAATGGTGTCTTAAAACAGATTATGGAGTACACTTGAAAATGGGAAAGAAATTGGGAAGTTCTCATTAATTGGGCTTTCTTATTAGGAATAATTGAGAAGATAACCTTGTTAAAACATGTATACCCTCAAAAAATATGGATGAAATGATATGTATATGTAATTTTGGATCATATAAACATAATTTATAAGAATTATTTAAAAATAAAAATTAATTACATTATGGTAAAGAGATATAAAACGGGACCTAGAGGAATAATGAAGGTTAGAAAAGAATCACTTACCATATGTTTTAAAGTGTTTTGCACTTGAACTTAATATCATAGATAAAAAAATGAGATCCATTAATTAATTAATTCAGAAAAAAAAATTAAATTTATTTTATTTATTATAATTTTATTATGTTAATTTTGGGATTTTTTAATTATTTATATAAGATACAATTTTATCAGTTGGGAGTGTTGGTTTCCTTGGTTTTCATGATCGGTTCACTTGTATACATGTATAGAAAATCACGTAAAATGGTAATAGATATCCATAATTGAAGTTAAATGTTATTAATAAAAAATATATTAAATGGTTATATAATTAAATTTTTATTTGGGGTGAGGATGAATCATTAGATAAGATGTTAATAATATCGTTTAGATTATTTTTATGTTTTTGATCATTTCAAACTAGTTTTGTTTTTTAAATTAGTATCATGCATATATAATGGTTATAGAACATTATAAAGTATAAATACATATATAATAATCTGTTTTATTTATAAAAATCTTTTTCTGACCATCACTGAAGTTAGTTATAAAAATTGAAAACTTTGTTCTCCTTGAATGCGATAAATTAACACATCATAGATCATATTTTCATTTTAAGTAGAACAGAATAGAGGAAGATAAATGATGATGAATTATTCCATTAAAATGATAAAATTATAGTATATAAAATATAATTGAGTTTTCATGCCAATTTTATAGGATGATTTTAGGATATAATAATAAAATAAAATAAATTCAAAAGAAATCCAAAGAAAATGAACGAGGATTTTACCTCTTGAATTTGTCCTCTTTGAGAACCTCCTTAGGGAAAAGAGATTGGAATTTTGTAGATATAAAGGGAACCTAGACATGGGGGAGAGACTTGGGAAGTAGTTTGGGAAAATTTTTGTCAAGTCTAAAATCTTGAAAGGTGTGAGGAGAAGGGGTGGTGAGAGGTTGTATTTATAGAGGAGGAGAGGTGTGTTTTTTATTATTTTATTCATTAGTTTATTATTTTTTCTCAAGATAGTAAATAGTGATGATTCCATATCAAAATAAATTAAATAGAGAAGTAAATTTTTATATTATTATTCTTAAATAATCAATGACTCAATTAATAGTGTATTTAACTTATAATTTATATATACTGTAAATTACGGTTTTTTACTGTTCACCAAAATTCAACTATTTTAGAAAAATCCCAAAAAATTAACATAACCATTTTTCAACAAGTTAGATCAAAAAGAGAAATAAAATTTATAAAAATAATTTTCTAAATATGTTAATTTCAATTTTTAATTAAAATCATCATTTATAAGAAAAATACTGATTTTAAAATTATAACTGATTTTATAACACTTTAAAAAATTAATTAAGGTCTCGTAAAATTATCTTATAATCGTAAGAAAAAAATATTAATTTTTGAATATATGTTATGAAAAAAAGCCTTTTAAATCATTACATTAATTATAAAATTTTAAATAAACATTTATGTTACACAAAAATACCAATACTTAATAAATCATTTTCAAAACATTTGTTCAATTATACTATGATATAATTTTATAATATTTTTATTTATAGTATTCCTAAATTTTATTTATAATTTTGTTGGTTAGTTTACTATTCCAATGGTTGTTTTACTACATATAATAGTCACATTGCTATTCCAAAGTTTAATTTACTATTCTGTTGTTATAGGTTCCTTATCTATTAGAAATACCACTTATTTTATTCATTTTTCCTTTATTAATTTTGTATCTTGTTCTTAATGTGATTTATGTGATTTCTACTGTATGAAATAATTTTAAGAAGGTATTTTCCATTGATAAATTTTTTTTACCCATTATTACCAAATAATTCCATGAGTGATAACTAGATCTTGATGTGATACACCATGGATTGGATTAGAGAGAAATTACTTATAATATTTCATTAGTGATAAATGGGCCCCTATACGGACACCATGTATGGATACCTATGATAATGGGTTTATTAATTTACCTAGAGAAATACCTTTGTTCCTTATGTGTAAATCCTTGGATGGACTAAGGATTCCAATTAATATAAATATAATGATGAATTCTCCAAGGCAAAGAAAATTATTGGTTTTGGTATATGATTTATATTGTTTTTTTATTACACCTTAGTTATATCTATGTGATCATAGGACATGAGGGTTAGGGAAACCCTCATAAGTAATGGTGGATGCCTTTGGATTTCACCTCAGCACCTTAATATTACTATATATGTATTTATATTCACATATATTTCAATATTTATATGATGAATATAAATACATACCCTTATATATAAAAATGTACATGTAGGGTGGAATCTATTCAGAGAAATTCATCATAGGATGAAGAAGGGAGTGTCAGTTGGGTGTCCCACTAGGATCCTAATCAGATATGATTTATTTATTTATTTACAGTATTATATTCATTATTACCATAACTCTATTTATCATATATTCACCGACATGATAGTTTTATATTCTATTAGTGGTGGCCAATATAGTGTATCTTATACCTTGTTCGATCTACTGGTTGGTACCCAAACAAACCCTATGGTTACAGGTAGGATTAGAGGTAAGCATCTATCTTTGATGATTGATTTACATTCTTAGGATGGAATATGGGAGCATAGGAATGTGCCTATGACTATGATACAAGTGGAGGAAATTCTTGGAAGTTTTTTATTTTTATATAGAATGTTTTATATTTTTATAACTATGTATCCAATGTGTATTCATGTTTGATTAGTTCCATTACATGATCATTTTTTTATTTACCATTTATTAAGCTACTTATTATTGATTATATTTGGATGGATTATTATTATTCCACTTATGATTATTTATTATTGTTTCCACTACTTAATATTATTGTATACCATTATGAATCACTTTGATCATGGGGGTATAGTCTCCTCACTATATCGGTATAGACTCCTCTTAGTTGACAGCCTGTGGCTTATGGGGAGACATGCTTAAGGTCATGTAGATTATTAGGTTTGGTTATATATGAGTGAACTTGTTCTGGGACACTACAATTAAAAAAGGTTTTAATGAAACACATATCTTTTACATGGATTTAGTAAAGACAAATAAATGAAATGAATATGGAACCAGTTTCATTTCTATGTATTATACTATAATGAAATGTTTATGAAGACCATTTTCTTTTCATGGGTTATGATATGATGAATGTATTATGATGTTATAGAACACATTTTTATGACTTTAATTATGTGTCAGTTGGTCTCAGAATTATTTATACCTCCCATGAAATGGGTAAATATGGATAAATCATGAGATAATTATTTTATGAATGAACTTGATTTCATGTTGATAATGTTATGTGTGGGACTGGTTTCAAATCCATAATGTTATGTTTGGACCTGGTTTTATGTCCATAAGGTTATGTGTGGCCCTAGATTCATATCCATAAGGTTATGTGTAGACCATTTATCATGTCCATAAGTTTATGTGAGGTCCTAATATCATGTCCATCAATAATTAGTGAACCACTTTCAATTTTTACATGTTCAGAATGTTATAATCATAAGTGTTTTCTACATTTATATGACTATGTTATTCCCTCAAGGCTTATGTTCATTCATTTCCTTTATGAGTGATGTATTATAAACAACTAATATTTTTTCCACGACATAGGATTATGATCATTGTTATACATGGTATGTTTTCAAAACGTTAATCAGTATTCTCATACCCTGATGAACATGTTGTGTTTGTATGATTATTGATATCTCCCTTACTCTTACAGAGCATCTAAGCTAACCCTTTCTTTTGTTTCCTTTCCCCATGTCATTAAGAATGGTTTCTAACTAGGGTATGTCAATGAATTTTGATATGTTAGAAGATCATTATAGGAGATAATGAAGATTATTCATTAAATGAGAAAATTTTGTATCCAGTATCCAAAAACACTAAACCTATATGGTACTCATATATGTTTTTTTAAATTAATTGAATATTCATATATTATGATGTAATATCTATGTATAAAAATCTAGGGTCTCTATATTTGGAATCAGATTATGAATTTAGTATTCCATTTGAATCTTGGATGATAAATATTTACTGAGAACCCTTAATACTATCCTAAGTATAGGAATATGTCCTAAGTAATGGTAACAAAAGGAGTGCGGTTTTCCCAGAAATTAAATCCCTTTATGGATACTACAAGTATATATGGATCTGGAATAGATTAACCTAGGGGTGAAAACACTAACAATGATGCATTGTAATTTAAATTGATCTTCACCTAGGGAAAAATAATGGGACTTGTTAAAAACCTGGTTTGACACTCTCGGGGGATAAGTTTTATAAAATCACAAAATCTTTAAAAAAATCCAGAAATATTTTAGTATATGATGACCATGGGTGACCTTAGTTAAACCTTAGGTGTCAAAGGTTGAAATAAGGTGTCATAATTTATAAATCCTATGAATGATTAATCACTTTGATCAAATATTCTTGATGTTTATACAAACCATTATGGTTTTATTAAAGGATTGAAGACAGAACAATGATGTTGGTGTGGTGATAGGTATGAAAAAATATTTAAGTATATTATTTGATATTAGTTTTATAAATTACCTTATATCCGGAAAAGTATGTAAATATGTTTTTTCCAATCCCCAATGATATGATTTTGGATTAGTAGGGAATCCTCCTAATGGTACAATGATCACGTTTCCACTATATGAATCTTATCCTATTGATTTTTTTGGGAATGTGTGGCTATAAAATATTTTTATTATCCCTTTAGTTTAATATTATGTTATCTTAAAAATGGATTAGCTTTATCTACATAAATCCATAATCATTTTTAAGGAAGTTAATTTAGATATGATAATCTAAACCAACCATATATTTTTTATCTATGAGATGATAAAAATGAACTTAAAATGGAAACCACATCCAATATATGGGTCGTGATTCTTTTTTAAAAGGGTTGTTTCTCTCAAATGGTTAGTAGAAACTCAATATCAAAGGTATGTCTATTGTGCTTGATTTTTTTATGTCTTTCTTGAAATGTTTTTTAGTCTTTCACTAAATAAAGATGTTAATTTCTCAATATAACTCATACCTAGTGCTACACCTAGTTCAATGACTCCCTTTCAAATGAACCCTATTGGGTTATAGAAATTGAAGAGTCAACTCTGGGAGAACCTTGATAATAGATTATTCATCCAAGTGCATCACCCTAGGGATCAGATATACTTTTTATTAAAATTTACCATGGATGAATGTGACTCTGTATTGATTATCAGAAACTGAACAAGATCGCATTCAATAATAATGAGTATATACCCTATATTGATTAATTTTTTTTATTAGCTTCATGGAATCAATTATTTTATAACATTGACCTTTTTTTGATATCATCAATTCATGGTCAAGAAGGATATACCAAAGTAATAATTCATTATAAGGTATGGAAATTGTGAATAGATAGTGATTTCATTTCGTCCTACTAATTCTCATAAGATATTTATAGATTTAAAGAATTTAAGATTTATAGATAACCTTGATCAGTTTGTGGTAGTCTTTTTAGATGATATTATAATATATTCAAGGATAAAGGAAGATTATAAACATACCTTGATAATTGTAATGAAGAACCTAACAAAGGATAAATTGTGTGCATAATTTAAAAAGTGTCAATTTTTGCTACAAAAGGTTCCCTTTTATATCATATATTCTCAAAAGATGGTATACCTATGGATCCATTAATGATGTAAGTTATTGAACATTGTACTAGATCAACCATTGTAAATGAGATCTAATGTTTCCTTGGTTTTGATAGATATTATTAACTAGTTGTGATGATTTTTTCATGATTCTCAAATCAAATCACCAAGTTCACTAAGAGGGGATCCACGTTCCTTTGGACATAGGAATGTGAATAAAATTTCAAAGAACTAAAGAGAAGGTTAGTCTTTGAAATTATTCTTATATTTCAATGTAGTGGATAATACTGTGTAATATATAGTGATGTATCAAATAGGGTATTGGGATGTGTTATCATTGAATAATGATGTGATTATAGATTAGGTCTCATGATAATTAAAGGTTCATGACAAAAATTACCCAACTTTTTATTTGGATTTAGCTATGTAAATTTTCACATTGATGATATGGATAAATTATATTTATAGATAAATGTGTGATATATATACTAATTATAAAATTTTAATGTATATTTTCACACTAAAGGAGTTGAATATACACCAGATCATATCGTTTTAATTGATTAATGATTATTACTCCATGATACATTACCACCCTAGGATATCGAACAAGGTGTATAATGCTTTGATTCGAAGGTATCATGCTATATTATCTATGATGGGGATCAAAAAATAAAAAATAATTATTTATTTGAAAAGTTATGATCTTTAAATCATGAAGGAATGGGACAAATCATATCGATCTTAATTGAGAGTTCCACCATCTATATAAGTGAAGATTAAGGAGGAGGAGAAGAAAGATATTGAGTTTTAGAAGAAGGTGATATATGTTCATAAGTTTAACCTTATTATTTTCAAATGTAAAGACTTAAGAACCATCTATGTGTTCTTTCCAAACCATATTTGAAGAAGGAGCTATTAGAGGAAGCTTATAGTTCATCATTCTATATTCATCCTGGAAGTACAAAAATGTATAGAGATCTAAAAGCATGTTTAGGATGGCACAACATTAAGAGGGATATTTTAGAGTATATATCTTATTTCTTGGTATGTCATCATGATAATTCTAATAGATAAAATTGTAATTGGTTGTTATATCCTTTACCCATTTCAAAATAGAAATGTAAACATTTCACTATGAATATTGTCTTTGGCCTCACCAAAACATCTAATGGGAATAATTCTAAATGGATTATAGTTGATCACATTACAATGTAAGAACACATAATTATTACTAGATAATATTTCAATCTATATAATATTTCTAGGATATAAATTAAAGAGGTTTTAAGGTTTCATATATTACCACATTTTATCATATCTGATCAGGATCCAGGGTTTACCTCCATGTTCTGGTGAAGCCTTACAAAATATCTTGATATAGAGTTGAGTTTCAACACTAAGTAACATCCTCTAATAGGTTATCAGTCTTAGAGAACAATTAAAATACTAGAGTATATGATAACATCATTTTATGTGTATTTTGAAGTTATTCAGGTTCACCACCTTTCTCTTATTGAGTTTTCTTACAACAATAGCTTTAACTCAAGAATCCAAATAGATTCTTTTGAATCCCTTTATGGAAAAAGTGTAGAACTCTAAAGTGTGGGTAAGAAGTTAGAGAAATAAATCTATTGGGGGTATATCTTACTAAATAAATTACATAGAACACTATAGACACTTAGTAATACCTAATTCAATAAAAATTTCAAACAAAATGTTGTCCTAATAATTATCAATGTAATCTATAATTTAAATTTGGTGAGAAGTTGTTTCTATAAATTTTTCCATAAATTATTGTTATGATATTTGGAAATAATGTAAATATTATTCTTATTTATATTGTTCCTTTTGAGATCTTGATCGAGTAAGGATAGTATGTTATCACTCAGTACTCCCACTAAACAATTCTCAAGTCCAAAATGTGTTCCATGTATCTCTTCTATGCGAGTACATTCATGATCCATCCCATATACTGAACTAACAGATCATACTAATAGATTATTTTATTTATTATGAAGAAAAACCTTTGGATATTTGGTATCATAGAGATAAACTAATATGATACAATAACACTCACCTTGTCAATGTTTTTGGGAAAATGGCTAGCTTAATGAAGCTAGATTGGAACTTGAGCATATGATTGGTTTGAAGTATCCTCAGTTTGTGTCATAATAATATAATTTGAAGTTTAAAATTCATTTTAATGGGGGGTATAATGTAACAGCCCAAGATTTATTAAAATATTTATTTCATATAATTTTAATTTCTTTGATAGATCAAGATACATGCAACACCAAGTTGGAACCAACCACATTATAAAATTAAATAAAGTATTATTTAAACATCACCATTATAACCAATCCATTAAATTAAGTATGAATTTTATAAAAACATTTTCAAAATAAATTTTTACTATTTTTGATAAATATAATATATTGATAAATATTAAATTACCTTTTTATAAAGTCTTTATTGGTTTTGAAAAAGAATTCTCAAAAACATATTTTCCATGATTTTTGTGAAAAAAATAATAAAATTAATTGTATCCACTTTTATAAAAATTATTTCAGAAAATGAAACTATTTTTTGAAATCAACATTGGAAAATTATATTAGTGTAACTTTTTTGATAATTTCTTAAAAAGAATAATTTTTCAATAAATAGTGAAAAAATATAATTTTAATTAACTTCCATTTAATGTAAATAATTTACAAAGATATATATTATTTTAAAATATTTTCAAAGTAAAATTATTTAAAATATGTTATGATTAATCCAATTTAGTTCATTGGAATAAATATTATAATTAATTTTGAAATTTTATCTTTTTATACTTTTGAAAATGATTCCTTAGAAAACTACTTTTTCACACCTTTGGGTTTAATTTTAAATAAAATTCGACCACATATTTTAATTGAATTTGGTAAAATAGATTACTTATTTGGAATCAAAATAATTAAGATTATATAATAATTCTAAATTAATTTTTTATCATAATGAATAGTAAAAATACTGAACCATAATTGTCACGGGTAAGGTTAAACATCATTTATCAGGGGTTAAACTAAAATGATAATTGTTAAAATGATGTAAAAATATGTCCAATTCCTATTGGATGGAATTATTTGGACCTTTTCTCATATAAGGTTTAATAATGAGCCATTGTTTGCCTTTTGGGTTTGTAAAACATGAGTATATATTTTTCATTTCAAAAATAACATGTGTGTCTTATCCCCAATTTATAAAAGGACACTCACCCTCCTCTCTTATTTTCACTTCAAAAGCCATTTTGATTTGAAAATAACTTCACAAATCTCTTAATTAATTCCCTCCCCACATCCTAGATGGATTATTTTTATTAGTAAATCAGAGTATTAAGGCTTTTTGTGTTATCCAAAGGATGTTTTCTAAATAAGAGGATGTTCAAATGTGTACGAAGGAAGTCAAAACTTCAGGTAAGGGTTTCTTCTCACTTTTATTTATATGGGACACATTCATTATTCATAACTTGTTTATTTTTTTTTTGTTTATATATTAATAGAGAATTTATTTTATTATTATTCTTATGAAAATTATAAGATATGAATATCTATATAATTTTATTTCTATTTGATGTCTTATGATACAAAAGTTACCAAAATGGTAAGAGTTTTATGTTTCAATTTCATTATTTATCGATATTATTTATGATTGAGTTTCTGATAATGAACTCTTATGATATACCTCTCAATAAATTCATAAATTCTTTTATCCTATTGTTTTTTCTTGATAATATAAGTTTTATTTCAATTTTCTTCACTTTTAATACTCAAGAGACCAAAATAATGTTTTTAATGTAAACCAACTTTATTTCTATTTTTTATTGAAATCCTTTTTCATCCATATACATGTTTTCTAGAAATGATTTCAAAAATTCTTTTAATACTTTACTAGGATGGTTTAAATACAGTTTTAATATTGTGTTACTTATAAAAAATGAATTAAAATGAATCTTTTTATTTCTTTCTAAAATAATGTAATTTTGACTTTTTACCAAAAATGATAAAGGAATATTTGTTTTAACATGTATAACATGAATGTTATTTCTCTCCATCATGGTATCTGTATGATTTAAATCATCACTTAAATTTTTATAAAGTTATTTTCAAATAAAATTTTCTCTTTTACATTTATAAATGTTTTAGAATTCAAATAAGTGTCTTCAATGTGGAATTGATATTTTCATCAAGAAAATTTCTAAGTGATATTTCAAAAATAATTTCCATATAAGATGACATCCTATGATGTTTCCTAACCTTTTTTGGGGAAAATGTTCCAATGATACCATCCATATTTATTCTATTTATGGTTTACGATTATGATAATAAGGTGTATATGAAACACATTATTTTCCATGGGTTATGATTTAATGAATTAATGAAATGATTATATAACCAGTTTCTTTTCGATAAATAATGTTATAATAAAATATTTATGAAAATTGTGTCCTTTTCGAAGGTTATTATATGATTAATGTTATATGATCTAATGGAACACATATGTATAAATTTACATATGTAACAATTGGTCCTGAAATTATATATCCCCCAAATGTATTAGGAGAATATGGATAAATCATGAGTTAATTTTTTTTTTGTGAGCTAGATTCTATGATCACAATGTTAAGTGTCAACCTCATTTCATGTCAATAAGGTTATGTATGTACCTGGTTTCTTGGCCATAATTTTATTTTTGGACCTAGCCTCATGTTTATAAGGTTATATATGGACCTGGTTTCATGTCCATATGTTTATGTGAGGTCCTTATTTCATGTCTTTAACATAATTAGTGAACATATTTCTATTTATACATGTTAATAATTTTATAAGATTACATATTTTCCACATTCCTATGCCTATGTTATTCTCTCAGGTATTTTGTTAATATATTGCTTTTATGATTCATGTATTATGAAATGACTAGATTTATATCATGACCCATGATTATGATCCATGTTATAAAGGTTATGGTTTTTAAATGTTTATCCATGTTCTCATTCCCTTATTCTCATGTTGTGTTTTAGTGATTATTGGTATCTCCCTTTATTTCCCTTAATGAGCATTTATGCTCACCATTTCTTAGTTTTCCATTCCCCAAGTCATGAATGAATATTTTTATATATATTACCTCTATTATTTGTACTATGTGGGAAGATATTTATGAGGGATATTGAAGATATTTCATGAAATAAAAAGATACTATATCGAGTCTCAAAAGACACTAAACTTTTAGGGTCCTCATGAATTTTTTAGTAAAATGAATTGAATATTCATCTATTATTTTGTAATATATTTGTATGAAAATATTTGGTTTCTATAACTTTGATCTTCTATGATAATACTAAATTGATGAGGGAAAAATCTTTGTCAGATTCTATTCGATGAGATATTCCGATATAAGAGAAAATATGACACTTCACCTAATGGAGGTAATCAATGTTAATAGTACCCATTTAAAATTCATGATGTAATGAAGGGTCTCAATGTTGTCTCAAACATATTGGTCCCTATAATTATGAACATGAATTGATCTATCAATTCAATTATTCACACATAGATAAGTTAAATATAAAATATAATGATCTTTTGAACCTTTATATATTGATTATTTATATAATATATATAATATAGTATATATAAAAGTTATTCAATATAAAAATCATATATTTCGTAGTGATGATTCAATATAAGATTTTTATTTAATATAATAATCATATATTACATATTCTCTTCATTATTTAGAAAATTATTATATATAATTGTTTCATGTTTCATATTTTTTTAATATGGTAGTAGTGGTATAAAGACAGAAAATCATATAATCAAAAAAACTTCCAAAATCACATTATCTAAAGCACACAATAATATTATAAATATAAACAATATTAAAATATAAAATAAAATGGTAAACAATGAATTTAAATAGAACATAAAATAATGAAATGAAAGAAACTAACAATTTACTCTATAGATATTATATATTTGATAATAATTACCAGATTAGATTTTATGGATTTCAAATAATGATGAAATTTGATTTTTATGGTTTAATGTGAAACACACTAAATTAAAGTTGTTTATCATCTGATTTTTTTTTCAAATAAATACAGCTTCTCTTCTAAATATATAAAACAAATCAATATTTAATCTATGTTTCTTTTTTCATATTTAGATATATTGAATGTATTTTTCATGTACATATCAATAATATTTTATCATTGAAGTGTAATTTTTTTAGGTTTTCCAAAAAAACAATAAAAAAATTCTTTATAAAACAATATTCAATTATCCATTATTCAAAATCTTGAATTATACTCCATAAAATAAATAAAAACACATCATTATTCATCCATAAAAATGGATCATGGGAATCAGTAAAATGGCACTTTAAAAATAGATTAGAATTGAATACAATAACTTTATTTTAAATTAATAGTCCACTTTACAAATTTAGATACTGACAATATTTAAAAAACAATAGAAATAGAATAAAAGCTTCAAATAAAATAAAATTTTCAATTTATAGAATTTTATATGATTAAATTATAAATTCTCCATACCAAGTAGGATTTAATTTTTCATCCTTAAATTTATTTCAGATTAAATATATACATAATCATGTCATAAAATATTTAATAATTAATCTATTATACTCCATAAGATTAAGTGTAACATGCATGATTAAAATTTTCTACCACAATAATTAAACTACCTTGAATAAGAATAACCAAGACTTCAAAAACCCATTCATAATTAAATCTAATATCTATATACTATCATAATAATTTCATTACAACTGCATACCTTATTTATTATCAACTCTAAATATCTAACCACTTATGTAAGATTGAAACTATAATACCATTACTCATTTAAGAATGATATTTATGGAAATAAAATTGAAATTTATATTATCTAAAAATATTGTAACTTTATCAATTGATATAAATCTTGGTTCATTTTCTAGGAATAAATCATTTAGATAAATATATAAATTTAATGATAAATTAAAAGTAGCATACTCTAAACAAAATTGATAATTAACTAAAAAAATCAATGTAATAATTAATATCAAATATGATGGGTTTTATTTTCATAAAATCTATGATATCCCTAGAAAAATATTGTAAAATAAATTCAAAAACTTATGACTACGTAATAATAACAATATAATTAAACATATACCAACATTAATAAATATTTAACTAAGAAAATAAAAATGTACACTATCATTATAAAATTAAAAAATATAAAAATGGGTATGTAAAAAACATAAATAATTTATCCATGATAAAATAAAGTCATTCCCAATTATAATCAAGGATGTTCTATCCTATCATTAAAACAAAACATGACCTCCCAAAAACTCATGCATGATATCTGAATAGAAGTAAAAACATGTATGCTGGCATAAAAATGGAAAATTAGGCCATTTCATAACCCACCACAAATTATCTCACAACTAAAAACATTTTGGGAACTAATAAAATCCAATATCAAAATAGATCACATGATTCAACTGACCATATTACATATCAAGTATTATATATAATCATTACACTAACTAATTTAGGTTTTACCCAACCAAGATTAATGTCCAATACTGATATCATAATGATTCATCAATCAATCTATGAGTTATCAAAAACTATTAGCCTCACTAGGAATGCTACAAATTCTATGATATCTCTTAAAAGGAACACATTTCTCACATTTTTTATAACTGATATGTCACCACTATTATACCATTTACCCACTACCAACTACACATCACACTCTCTTCACATCCACAAGATCGATTACCAACCTCCATATTCAGAATGACACCTGAAAAAAAAAATATATCCCATACAGAAAGCAAATAAATGAATCAACCATTGATATCAAACACCACATGTAGAATCTAGAGGAATAATTTCAAAGAATTTTCCTAATGTAATTATAGAAATTATAATTAATTCAGATTTAATGGAAGGGTATTAAGAAAATACTCCCAAATAGGTGAGTTTATGTTAGAAGAACTAACATCTACTTGTATATAATATTCTTCCTAATGGGATAAAATTTCATACCATTTATACATACATATGTTGTTCTAGAATTTTATAAACCTTACCATGTGGTACTCCCACAATAAGAATCACTTATGATTTACATTATTCTACCCTACCGTTAGGTTTCAATATTTTCTAGACTCATACAAAAAAAATAATGTTAATTTTAAAATGAAATCTATATATATATATGAAAAATAAAGCAAATCAGTTTTATTTTATGATTCTAAGAAACTGATAACATTTAAAAATTATATTATTGGAAAAAAATTCTAAATTTATATCAAAATAACTAACCATTTAAAGTTAGTTAAAAAAATTAAAAATCATCTTTTACTAAAATGCATTGGAAAACCATTTTATTTTCAATTGAAATATTTAAATAGTTTTTATGATTTCAAACATTAAGGTTTTTGAATATCTATAATAGTAGAGAACATATTACAATACAAATAAATACTTTTATTAAAAAACAAATAAGTGAATTTAATTAATTATGTCATCCATTATAATTTATTAATGTAAACACGCATTATTATATTAGTGATTTAAATTAATTATTTTAATTCATAAAAATAAATAAAAATATATGAGACGCATATATCCTTCATTTAACTATTCACATCGTCCATGATAAAATAAAGAAATCTACCAAATAATCTTTTTGAAACATCTCAAGTATCTTACATTCCATACTATAGATACACAAACCAAAAGATCACTCATAACTAGAGTACCTGGATTGAACACATAGAATTCCCTAATAACTTCAGATTCCACTGTTCCCAGGTTGGATAGACATAAAAATAGTGTTCCTATTGTGTTTCATGATCTTATCTATGCCTATAATTAAATGTTCCCAACAAACCAAAAATCTCTTTTTCCATTTCTAATGACTAGAATAAGATTTTCCATTGACTCATTCCAATCAATGCATGCCCCAAGCATGTTCACTAATCACCTAGTGTAGATGACCAACATCAACGATTTAATTCAATCATGGGGAAATTATTAAAAACTTTTTTAACAACCTTAGTCGTTTTAAATTATACAAAAAACCTATTATGACTCATTTATAAATCAGACAAAGCCATAAAATGAAACCTCTAAAAACGAAACACAGATCTAGAACTGAAATCATAGAATCCAATATATGAAAATAAAAAAAATATTTATTTAATGAAATAAAATAGAAATTAAAATTAAATAAATAAAATAAAAATATTGAAATATAAAAAATATGAAATCAACTCAATCTAAGTATCAACCCATGTATTCTACCAATGATCCCAACCCTCACTCCCATAATCACTAGATTCTTATCCCTTTATATGGACACCCCACAAATCATAGACCAAACAAGCCTAAATCCTTTTTTATATGATCATATCATCAATACCATGTGTGAAACTACCTGTGTTCCATGGGTCACATGAATGTTGTGTTTACAGGGACATGTTACAAAATACAAAAATACACGAACACCCAAAAGTGAATATTCAGGTGAATATATGTGTATGTGTTTATGGAATTTTAAATATATATATATATATATCATATAATGGTATAAACTGAATCAGTATGATATGAATCATCTAGTATTAATCATAGTATAAAAGTAGAAACATTCCATACCACCATAATAAGTTATTTGAGAATAAATCAAACTATATCCATACCACTAAGATAATTTATACTTGATATACCAAATCATAACTCCCAAACCACAATGAGGTCCCATTATTGCATCAAGATAATTCTCATAATACCTTTAGAATGAATACAATATCCTAAAAGAAAATATAATGTGGAAAATGGAAATCTAACAATCCTATAGATATTCCAAGAGGGATGAGACCAAGTATATATCGTAACTATGAGGTAAAAACCCAGTGTGCCTATATAACTAGAAGTACATAACCACATGTATATAATCAACAATAGTTAATGATTTGGAAAATATAAATTCAAATTATCTATATGAAATTGTATGGTATACAAGATGGTATATAAAACATTAAATAATGTGGTCAAAGAAAAAGGTAGACATTTTCACCATAATGTAGGATTTGATATCCAATAATTATAATTATATTTAGCCACCTAAAAAGGAATGAAATGATATATATATATAGGGATAAAACATTAATGCTTTCATGGCCAGTGGTGAATCAACCCATATCAAAATAAATCACAAAATCCATCCTAACTAACAACATGGTTGTCAACCGTTAATGAAATCCTCATCTATATTGCAAGAGTCAACTAACAAAATTATATATCAAGTATTACCTTTAATCATTATAATAATATTAAAAAAATTAACTTACCACACTCAATATCACAAACCAACTGTACACTAATTCCTTTATCACACTACATATCACCTAAACTCTTAGCCACATTTGTTGTTCAAGTTGGTGCCCTGGAACCAACTTCTGTTTACTTTATGATAACTTGTATTCATTTTATTTAATATTCATAAACTTCTAATCACATCACTATTATTCTTCTATGTAACATATAATTTTCTAACGTCCTAAATGTTTTTATCAAACTCAAAGGTCATAGTATTTCCCTACAATGATGAGCACTCGGAAGTGCTATGACATTATTCTTACATATATGTTCTATATTAAAATGATGTCACTTGAGGGAAAATTTGATATAGACTATTAGGAATGGTGAATCATAATACTTTGAGGAACCCTCTCATGGATAATAATCTCGGTAATATCCCGTGTAGGATATTATTAGAACGAGACCCAGTAGTAGGAAATCCACATTTATATGAGTCATTGGATGTTTCTATTTATGAACTTTTGTATTGATCCTTAAAAATTAACATTATTATTAGTGATTATTATGAGTCATATACATTGATTTATTGATGAAATTTTTGACGACATATGTTCACAATGAGGAAGGATAAGTTGGGTGCATCATGAGTAATATTGTATTAATGAATAATGTGAGAAAGGATTTATCCCTTATATTATTTAATGGAATTTAATATATCATACCATTTTATGGAAATGATATATCCTAAATAAATCCTTTTTAATGGTTTTCATTATGCAAGTTCAAATTCCATGAAGTCAAAGAAATAGACATCTAGGACATTGGTTGATGCCACTAGCATGCTACCTTCTTGATTAAAGATATCATAATAAGTGAATAATATTATATAGTAAGCATATATATGTGTTATTATATAATTTCGGCATTAACATATTTCTCTATGGGTGCCTTGGTATGTAGCTAGACACTAACCCTGGACTTTAGGCCGCTTCTCCAAATTCCACTGAGAAAGTGGGATGGTGGGTCACACATAAAGTCTATACAAGATTCTTAGTTAAATAATATATTGTTATTAATTATTTAACAAGTTTAATAAATATTATTCCCACACATCATTTAATAATTATTCATGTTTTATTGATTACATTTATTATTTTCACCAGTTAATTGAGAGAATATAATATGTGTGGAATATGTAATATATTTTTATTTTATATTTAGTGAATATAATATTTATTTATTCATTTGAGAATAATGCGGTAATATTTATTTTATAATAAATTGTAATTATTCAAGTCCCAATAAATATTATGGAGGAATAGCAGAATAAGTTTAATGGTCCAGTGAGAAATAATATATATTGAATATTATTTTAACAGATAATATTTAATTTTAAATATCAAGTGAAGCACATGTCGAGAAATAATATTATTATTTTTGTTATTCAACGTGGGGTTCCATTGGGATTAAATAAATAATAAAGGTTACTTGTGTAATTATTTTATTTTAACCCTAGAGGTATATAAAACCAATTATATTATTTTCAAAGATAGCCAATTCTTTTGTTTGGTTTTCCATAATGAATTTGGAGAATCCTCTCAAGCCCTAGAGATCTCCCTTCTCCATGAATGATCCCATGAATAGATAAAGATATTCCTCCACCTCGCACTCTCAAGCCTAGATAAATCAAGAAGTATTATTTGAAAGTGGTTCTTTTGGAGATCAAATGTGGATGACACAAGTGATAGGATAACACCCAAAAAATCATACAACGACGTTTGGAGATTTGTGGAACACTTGTGGATCAATTCTAGAAGGAATCATCTCTTGTTTCCTACAATGTAATGATAGTACAATGTATATCTGTTTTCATACTCATCAATGAGGAAATAATTCCAAGAAGGTAATTATTTAATTGATTAAATTAATTATGAATAATATGTAATGATCCTCTTTATGGTTCGATCATTTAATCTATTACCTATTTTCATTGATTCAATTCCATTGATCATGATGTTTATCGTTATTTAAATATTGGATTGATCATTGATCATGTTAAAAAACAAATTTGGGCATGACCCATTGCACCCTTCTACTGCACCCGAAACCTTCAAGTGGTATCAATGAGGATACATAATTATTTATAATTATTTAAATATTGTTGATTTATTTATAAATTTTTTATTTAGTTTTAAATTAATATTTAATCATTTATTTAGTTCTAATTATGAGATATTCTACTCCTTGTTTCTTTTATTGTAGATCTAATCAAAATGATTAATTTTTTGAATGAAATAAAATTTATGATCTCATTCGGAGGTTCCAAGGATTCTAGAAGGATAACACAAGAGTACACACTTTATAATAAGAGTTACACACCATGTAATAGTGTTCAATGCATCAGAAATTAATTAGTAATTAATTGAAACCATGTACATTTAATGCATGAAATGAATTTAATTCCATATATCACATGTTGATCAGGACATCCAGGAGCATGGTGGTCTAGATTACATGTTGTGTATCCCACATACATGGTGTTTAGTCCTTTTAAATCACAAAAAGGCTGTGTATTCCCATATATGGACTACCTGACTGGTGAAAATGTAATTCAGAGACCACATGTCATGTAAAACTTTTTACATGTCATGTAATATAATTTTTTCAATGAAAAATTCACACACTGAGTCTCAAGATGTATGCCTTGGATAAATGGAGAGAGATGTACACATCATGTAGCTCGCATGTACATGTCATGTACTTATACCATATTATGGAGAATTAAAATTTATTTATTATACTGAGTAAAAATTATCAACTTGTGCTTACTTGTAGTCATTAGGTTAATAGGACATGTCATGTGATGTGTTTTAATTATATATATATAATTAATTAATTAATTAATGTATAATGTTCAGATATTCATATCATGTGTGATTCGTATGAAAGATATTACTCTATGTGTATTGAAGCATAAAATGTTATAGAAAAATCATGTAATCATTAATATATTAGTAAAAATTATGAAATTATGTGATAATTCGTTTATTCCATTTGTCATAAGAGTAAATAAAATATGATTATAATACAAGTTGTGTAAATTCAGATAGGTTTTCTTTATTTTTCCTCTGAGGAGAATTTATGGACACTGTTAATTTCAAATAAATTTATATAATTTCTTTTAAAGAATGATGGATGAAAATATCAAGGAAATTTGGATGAGAATTAAGATAAGAGAAATTATTAAATAAAAAAATAATTAATTTATTAGATCATAATTTATCTTAAATATAAATGATTAAGAATTGAATTATAGTTTTATTAAATGTGTAATTTATTACATATATTTGTATGATCATGATCATAGACCAAACCTTTGTATGTTATTGGTCTTATTTAATTTATTATTAATTTTTATTTTTTTCCTCTGTTCCTTATCTTCTCTTATTATTTAAGGTCTTTCATTCATATGGTATCTTTTATATAAACACTTTTCCCCCACCTAAGTTTGATTAAAATCAAATTTCATGGATAAACCTCCTGAGCTAGTAGAGGTGGTTCAATTTTGGAGCATAAGTGAAACCAATCTAAGAGAGATACAATGGTGGACAGGTGGAAAGTTGTAACATGAACCTTAATTGGTTCAAGGTGTTTTTCCCCTAGATCAATGGTTGGATTGTTATTTGTTAAAAAACTAACCATTAGTATAATCTCATGATCATACCTATTTATTATTTTATTTCTGTAAATTTGAATGGTTATTTCATTATGGATGTATTTTTGCGATCACATGAATGAATTAAATTAAGGAGTATTAAAGATAGAAATAAAATAAATGGGCTTCTGTATAAATATTATCTATGACATGGTTAAATAGTTATTTAAATCCGCTTAATATTATCAAGAATTTAATAAAGATCATAATTCATAATTTATACATAAAAGGATTAAATCGATCTATAACATATATTAATTCAATATAGTCTTCCACTAACTTAGTTAAAATAAAACCATAGTTCAAAGTGATTGACCGCACAAAGTTGGGGTTCTTTAAATTATAGTGGAATCATAACTTGAATATTTGGGTTGACATAACATAGTTCACATTAAGGGATAACATCCAATGCATGACTTGCTGTAAATGAGAGGCAAGGGTTTAGGAAATCCAATTTAAGGATTTCAGGATTGGGAATTCTATTCATCAGATCAAGAAACTATGAGTTAATTCATTTCACATTTGGAATTCCTACCTAAAACCATTCATGTTTCTTGACCAACCAAATTTGGGGTAATGAGAAGGGTAATATTTATCCTTTCCACTAAAATGTCCAATAAGTAGGATATTCCAAATCCAAGGGTGAGGGCTATTGGGTTTCGATAAAATATTGGGATATTAATAAATATAACATTTACTTATTTTTCTATATTTTATTAGATAAAGTACTAGAATTTTTCTTATTGATTTTTAGAAATAGTAATAAAATGACATCAAATATATCACAGTGATCCATTATTGGATAACCTTCTCACAACATAAATTTCTATGAGTGGGAATGGCGCTTACACATTATCATGTACCACGAAATGAAATTATATGTGCTGGAAGAACATATTCCTAATGTGCATGCTAATGAGGAAAGTAATTAAGATTTATTACTCTATGAGAAACATTTGACTGATTAAATAGAATTTTAGTGTTTCATGTTTTCATCCATGATCAATGATATTTTGAAGCATTATGAGGACATATATGTGTATAGTGTGATGTCTCACCTTTGGTATTTCTATCATGAGAAGGAAAGACAATAGATATATGATATCTTCAATTTATTGTTTAAAACTAAGATTCAAGAGTCTACACCATTTGGGCCCCATGTAGTCAATATTATTTTATGTATTGAATTATTAGACATTTGGGGATCACATTATCTAATAATATGAATATTGATATCATATTTCATCACTACCCAATACCTTCTCTAGTTTTAACATGAATTGCATTAAGAGAAATTATGAGATGAGACTTTCGGAACTACTTACATTGATTTAACATGTGACTAAGGATATAGGGTGTGATTAACCTGTATTCCTTTGGTGAATAAGAAAATGAAAAACAAAGAAGAGGGCCCCAATACTCACAATAATTCTATTGTTCCCAAGAACCATTCTTCTAAGAAGATGATGATCCAGATGTAGGGAAAGGAAAAGGAGATAGTATTTTTTTCATGTGTAAATCCAGGCCACTAGAAGAGGAACTATACCCAAATGAAATGGGAAGCTAATTGTGTGAGGCTATCTCCCAATCCATTGCTAACCACCACATTTCATTTCCAACAGGAACGATTTTGGTTTTCAAATGTTATTATTATATATAGTTGGTTAGCAAGAATATTACTTTGGTATCATTCCTAGATGTAGATGGGTTTATTTTTAATTTTTAAAATAAAATTTGTTTCTTTTATAAGGGTAACATAACTTATGGTATGGAACATTTAAATATTGGTATTTATGTATTAAATTATGAAAACAAAGTATTAGAAATTAATAATGAAACATGTTCACATGACTCATAGAACACCCAACTATGGAATCACCATCATGGTCATTTAAACAATAAGCATTTAACAAAGATCTATCAATATGGTTATTTAGACTCATTTTTGCTAAAACCACTTGATAAATTTCATGCTTTTTACAAGTAAAAATGACCAGACTTCTATTCGGTGGATAAGGTGAAAGGGGCAAAGATATTCTTGGATTGTTACACATTGGTTTTTGTGAAATGTTTCCAATAGAAGCTTTGGGTTGGTATTCTAACTTCCTAAATTATAATGATGACTTGAGTGGATATGTTTATATCTAATTGATTTGGTATAAGTCTGAGTCCTTTTATAAATTCACAGAATTCAGGAATGAAGATGATAATCAACATAAAATGAAGATAAAAAGTCTTTGATCAGATTGAGGTGATGAATATCTTAACAAAGATTTTATTGATTTTCTATGGATGTTTTGGATTTTATCTCAAATCACTCTACCTTAAAAATCATAGAGGAATGGTGTTAGTGAAAAGAAGAAACATACCATGTTATAAATAGTAAGGCCAATAATGAGTCATCCAGATATTTCATTATCCTTTCAAGGATATTCAATACAAACTAAAACATACACATTAAACTAAGTACTAACTAAACTGGAAAACAAAATTCCCTTTGATTCATGGAGTGGAAAGAACTTATTTTTGCATACAAGTATATTGGGTTTTGAAGAATTAGTTAAACCCTTCTCAGGAAACAAACTAGCATTATGTGTCACAAATTTTATATTTATTGAGTTTCCTAAGGAAAAAAGGATACTACCTATACAAAACCTCTAAAAATAATGTTATTTCTACCAAGAAATACACTTTTCTTGAGAGGGAGAACACATTCAAAAAGGATAGTGGGATAATTATTAACTTTGATGAACTTGATTCCCAAGATACACAAGAGTTGGTACAAGAACTTGTTCCACAATTCCCCCTAGAATAAGTATTTCCGGAAGCATAATTACTATGTCCGGGAAAAGAGAGGTAAAAGAAGCATAGAGATATGGTTTTATAGTCATAAAACATTGTGACTCATTATTGTTTGACAATGATGAACCTATCGCCTACAAAGAGGGTATAGAGAGCTCAAAAGATAAAATATGGAAAGATGTTATGAATTCAGAAATGGGTTTCATTTATTAGAACCAATTTTGGGTTTCGGTAGATGTACTAATTGATGCAATGCCTGTAGGGTTAAAATGTGTATGCAAGAGAAAACCGGACATATAAAGTAAAGTAAATAACTTTAAAGAATGGTTAGTTGCTAAAGGTTTTAAATAGAACCACAGAATTGATGATAACATACGACATCGGGGATGAGATGAGCCCGTAAGGGGCTCCAATTTGCTTGCTCTCTCCCCTACCGCCGCCCTCCTTCCCTCCTCCTCCGGCCAGATCTTCTTCCCTCGATGTTCTGCTCAGCGCATTCGTACCGTGGCCACTTCCAGTGGCATGGGCTCATCTTCATCCTTAGTGATCCGCATTGCACTTGACCTTCTTCTCACTCTAACCTCATATACAGCTAGGGTTTTCCAAGGTGGCGCAATGTTGGGATAGGGTGCGGGTCTTAGATGTGGTGGTTTGGGGGTGTCATCGTGTTCCATGTCGTCTACGAGCATTTTGGGAAATCTGGTCCTCTGGTGCGACTCTAAAGGTGGCGGTAGGATCTGGTTCAATGGACCCTGATGGGGCTCCTTTCCGAAAGATCTGGTGTTTGTGAGGACTCTTTTTTTGGTTTTTTTTGTGGTTTTAATCTCTAATCATGTTTCTGGTTATTGATGTGCAATGTTCGTGGAGTCGCGAGGTGTCGATGCTGTTTGGGGATGCGTCAAGACAGCTCGGTGTAATGTCGGTCCTGAAGGAAGGTATGCCTTGATATTGATGGTTGTTCTTTATTGCTTGGCAGCGCGTCCTGTGGTGGATCTAGCCAGTTTCATCATTCTTTTGGTTTTCGCCTTTGAGGAAGGATTTGGTACTTGTTCTCTTTGCGGTTGGCGATATTCGGCAACGTTTATGGGGATTGATTTTTGTTCATTAGATTTTGTTTTGTTTTTCTTCCTTAATGTTTTCAGTGGAGCTATTTTCATATCTGTTTGTTGGTTTTGTTCATCCTGAATTTTTTGCATGATTTTCCATCATATGGTGATGGCGAGGAGGTTGTTTGATGAGGATGTTGTCTATGTGGATAGACCAGTGGTTTCATTGAGAAGGAAGATGATAGTAGGCAGTGATGCGACCATCTGACACGGTCAGACCTCTGCATGATGGATGGTGGATTTTTGGATCACGCTGGGTACACATGTCATGGTTCGTGGCTTGATATTGATAAGGATGGTTGGTTTGAATTTTTAATTTTGAATTTTTAATTTTGAAGTTTGAAGTTTTAATATTTAATTTGAAGGTGGAATGTTGTGGAGTGATGTTTTTGAATATTGAAATGGTTACCAGTAACCCATGAACCAGATCTTAGAAAATTAAAAAAATGGATTGCAGGCACCAAGGAATTGACTATGATGAAACCTTTTCACCAGTTTCCATGTTTAAATCCATCAGAATTCTACTTTCTATATCAACTTACCGTGACTATGAGATTTGGAAGATGGAAATTAAAATGATGTTCCTTAATGGGAAACATCAGGAAGATGTGTATATAATACAATCATATGTCTTTTTCACTCCAGGTGATGCCAAAAGGATTTGAAAGTTGTAGAGATACATTTATGGATTGAGGCAAGCATCTTGGTCATAGAACATTGGATTCTATGAATATAGAAAATAACTTGGTTTTATTAAGAATGAATGTGATTAATGTCTTTATAAGAGTTTTAGTGGGAATTTGGTCATTATCCAAGTTGTATATGTTGATGAATATTAATTATTGGAAATGAAATATTAGTCTTACAGTTTATTAATGAATAGTTAAATAAATGATTCCTCATGACAGACTTAGGTGAAGCAGCCTATATTCTATGGATCAAGATCATTCCTGATAGATCCAAGAGGTTGCCTGGATTATGTCAAAGTACATATATTGAATAGGTACTAAAGATATTCAGTATGGAACAATCTAAGAGAGTATTTCTTCTAGTGTCACATAGTTTACATATTTCTAAGAGAAGTTTTCCACACACACAATATGAGAAAGAGAGAATGGGTAAGATTTCATAGGCTTTAGTGATAGTATCAATCATGTATTCCATGTCATGTACTATACTTGATGTTTCATATTCATTGAGCATGGTCGGTAGTGATAAAGATGATCCTAGATAATAATATTGGACCACTATTAAGGAAATCATTATCTTTCTGAGAAGGACTAAAGATATGTTCATAGTGTTTGGAGGAGATGTGGGGATGGTCATCAAGATTTTTACTAATGCTAGTTTTCATAAAAATTATATTGTTCTGAATTCACAGTTAGAATATTTTTTATGTCTCTATAGAGGAGTTGTGAGATGGAAGAGTTAAAATTATCTATTTTCTTCTCATTCTACAGTGTTGTCAGAGTATATATCATCTTTCGATGCATCCAAGGAATCCATTTGGATACAAAGTTTCTTCTAGGGTCTTCATGTGGAACTTATCATTAAAGACCCTATCACTTTGTATTGTGATAATACTACAATGATGGATCTAGAAAAAGAAACAAAGCCACCCCAACGAACAAAGAAAATACTATGGAAATATCACCTCTTGAGAGATTTTTATCAAAGGGGTGAAGTTACAATAATCAGAGTACCCATGGAAGAGAACGTGGAAGGCCCATTGACTAAAGGCCTATCTTAGTATTTGTACCATCTAAAAGAGAAGTATATCACCCAAAATTCAAACCCCCTAACATTCTTGGTATTAAAAATATCATCACCATCATACCCTATTCCTTAATACCAATCTATAGTACACTCCCTACATATCCACTTTATCAATTATCAAACATAAACACTCACAATGAAACCTAAACTAATATATATACCACACTAAAAGGCCATAAATTAATTAATAAAATATATATAAGATACCAAGAAGAACCTATAAAAAGAATGAGGAAGAATGTTTATAAATGAAGGATAGAAAATATAATAAATTAAGAATTGATGAAAGGGAAAAAAAATATATATTCCCAAATAGATGACCTAATAACCATTTGGTTTTCCAAAGTCACCCAATGTCATGACCCGTCCCTTGGGGCCCATGCCGTGACTACCCAATCCCGCCTTCCATAGGTCATGGGCTGGCGACTAGCACCGAAAGGCATATTCCCAAAAACAGGAAGGCATTTGTTTTATAACCTGTAAACTCACAAAAAAACCAAGCACATACCAAGATACGAACACAAGTAAACTGTATAGTAAAAATAATGTGTACAATAAGAAAAAGGGGCCAGAATACAATCCCAACTAGAAAGTACAAAGAAAACTGGGAAGTATAAGAATAATTGAAAACAGCTCTTGTGAACACCTGCCAAGGATCCTACCTGAAGGGTTGGTATAGCTCTCGAATAGTCATTTCTGCAGTATGCCTCATCTAATATCCACCTCGATCTACCTCCAGTCCTAGTACTCTCATCCTCAGTTAGCACAATCTATCCTCTGCACCAAACACAAAAAGGTGTGGGCATAGCCTGAGAAGGGGTGAGTATAACGATACTCAGTAGGAACCCTGAGACCCTTGAAGGTCTCATAAAAACCTAAAGGATAAACCACAAAGCATGAAAACAACTATCAACCCTACTTAGGTATATTCCCATACATATAACTAAGTTTTCGAGTAAACTCATCTCAATATTGAGTAAAAACACAAGGAACAACTCAAAAGCCCAAAGATCAACTGTCCCACTAAGGTAACACTATGAAGGTAAGTACCACAAAGGTAATTCCACATAGAAGAATACCACAAAGGTATCACCATGGAAGTATGCACCACAAAGGTATGCCACACTAATGATTACCAAAAAGGTAAAGACTCAGCTCACATCAGGTATACCATAAGTATGGTAGTAAAGATGATTAGATGTAATTACTGAATCATCTTACTCTCTTAAAAGGTAGACCCACGTAGGATCCTAAATCATTAGACCCACGTAGGATCCCAATTCATCATAACCACATAGGATCCTAGTATAGTAGACCCACATAGGATCATAGAGTAGTCCCATGTGTATTTCCTAGAGCGGATACACACGGGACTCTCGAACACAGACCCACATAGGATCCCAAAGCATAGACCCACATAGGATCCCTTTCTCATGTTACAACCATCCACAATGTTCCTTTACAAAGATCGCTTGATTCCAAGAGGGTCTTATCCTTAACCCTCAGGTAGATAATCCAATTTCTATGAAGTCTCATGAAGATGTATCCAAAATAATGTCATGTAAAAGGTGTCTCAACGTAACAGATGATGCGTCAATCAGATGCCCGGTCTGTAAGTTATTAATGTTTCTGTTCCAAGGGCCCGGTTGGGTTTGGGGTCGATCCAACCCAGCCATACTCCAACCTTATTCAAAACTGAATTGGATTATACCAAAAGCAACGTCTCAATCCAAGGTTTCTATCGCCACAGATGGTTCATAAAACGGACACTCATGGCTCAAGTTATAGCTGAAAGGGTAAAAAAGGTGTTGAAACTGGTCCTGGTCCGGTCCGACCTGGTCAAACCAACCTGGCCCGACCCTGGGTCCCACCCGGACCGCCGGCGTGACCCGGCCAACTGGTGTGGCCTGGCGCATTGGGTGGCCCATGTTGGATGGCCCGCTCAGCTCCCCGGCTGGCCAGATGGCCAGCCCTCCTCCATGGTGCAGCCGTGCACCACACCACCACCGGCAGCCTACGGCAAGCCGACCGCCCTCCATCACCAATGTGGCCTTGGGTCGTGGCTCCTGCATGCTCGACAGCGTGATCTTTCCTAGCTGGCCCCTTCCTGTGGCTGGCCATTCACTGGGCACCTCCCTTGCTCCGCCAAAGCCGATAGGCCGCGGCCATTCTCTGGCTGCACGGTCGTGCGACTGACGTCGTTGCGGCCAGCCGAAGTATCGGATGCCGCCCCTAAGCCCCACCGATGCTGGTCGCTGGTATGGGTTGCCAACGACATTCCTCGAATCATCGAAAATGCCTCGGTGACCCGTTCTTCATTCCATAGACTCTCGCACTCTTCTTGGGACGTTTCCCATGATTCAAGACCATCAAAATCTCACAAAGATTGTGGAGGGGTCGGGCCATGTTTGTTTGGCTACACCCTCTGCATTAGAACAGTACCAAGTGGAATAATTGTTCTTAAATCAAGATGAATGTCAAGAACAGGGTAAGGGGTATACAAACAACAATCCCTACCTTGATTGCTTGATAACATCAATGAGGAGAGGAAAAGATAGACATCAGTTCGTTATCATCGATGATGTTCCTCATTGGTGATCCTTTAATGGAGTTCTTCATTGGAGAAAGCATTATTCATTAGAGAGATTGTTTCTCCAAAATTCTACCAAGCTCTCATTTTCCAACCAATCCTCAACCATGATGTGAAATTCCAACTTAATAAGTTTAAGTCTATCAATTAATTAAAGTTGGCTCAATTAATTAATTGAAGTTGGCACAATTAAACATGGAGAGTTGAAAGGTTTTCCCACATTAAGAGGGATTCGGGTGGTCCCTGACATTGAATTCACAAAGGATGTTTCAAGCTCTCATGGTCCCCCCACCATAAATCAAAAGTAGGTTTCAAAAATAAAAATAAAACATCAATTATTTTATTTTATTTTTCTTCCACGAAAAGCACAAAAACTAACTTTCACCATCGACCTACTACGGTCGAGGTGAAGGTCTCCTTAAACAAATACATGTACTGCGAGTTCAACGGTGTCCTTGGATTTCTATTCTGAGCACCGGTTAAAAAGTTACTAAAACCCACTTGCACGTTTACTGAATGTACCCTAAAAAAAGTTCAGAAATTCATTCTGGGCACACCGGACCTCGGAATCATGAGTCATCAATTTTCACAGACTTGTAATTTTCCCATATAATTAAAATCAAATTACATGGAAAATCTAGGTCTTTACACCCAATATGATAACTTTTATAACCAATTACCCATAAATATATTTTTACTCTATTTTTAAGCATAAATATATCATAATTCACATGTAAAACAATTATATCTCAATTTATTACATATCTAAAATGAAGTTCTATCATTATTTTGTAACTAAACTATAACTTTAAAATTCACCATGTCCGAACATTACATTTCCTCTCATGAATCCTTTTAAATGATGACTAAGTTTCATTCATTTATATATAATTCATTCGGGTTATCCTTTAGAACAATTGATTTATAATTTTAAAATTCATAACTATGAGTTTATGGAGATATAAAAAATAAGGGAAATACATAATAATAAAAAAATTAAAGAACCAATCACATATATTTTGGGGAATAAAACAAATAACCATAGGTATACAAGGGTACATAAAAAAACACATTCAAAAAGATTTATTTTAATTTAATGTAATTTATTAAAAGTTTCACATAACTTTTGTTAAATGAATAATAATATATGTTAATTTATTAATGATTTAACAATTCATATAGTATTACAACAAGAATATGAATACAAGTGAATGCAACAAGTACAATTAATTATGATCTAATAATATTACTCCAATTAAATTTCAATATAGTGTGAAATTTCACTTATAAAAACAATCCATTTTTCAATTAAAATCATCATTTGAAATTAATTAATGTTTTGAAATCAAATTCCTACCACATCATAAGAAAACCCCAATAAAGAAATAGGGGGTTGAGGAAACTTTTCTAAATATCATGAATATGTGAACATACTAATCCAAAATAATTCCAAGAGGATCCTCAAAAATAAATAAAATAACAGATTATATAAGAAAAGAAAAATTATTATCAAAATAATATACCCATATAAATGTCCCAAATAATTAACCACACTCTAATGCACAAAAGCCCCAATTTTTATAATCCAACAATAAGAAATTTAAACTAAAATCAATAAATTCACTAAAATTATTCATTATAAAACTATCATTGAAATATGAGATGATTAATTATGTCCATAAACCCATCCTAAATCTTCTCTAACTCATACACATAAAATTACATTAACTATGGGTGGATTTTATCATGCTTAAAAATCCATCATCAAATCCCAAACATAATAAATGGAAATATAAAAAATAAGGGAGGATTTTGGGGAACAGTATATGGGAATCATTAACATGAATCAAGGATCCAAATCAACCATAAATATATTAACTCAAAAGTGGTAAAAGAAAGTAATAATGAAAGGATGAGTTAATAGCTCCTCCTCTATTGTTGGGTTTGGGAAAGAAGAACCGGGGAGGATTTTTAGATATACAAAATCTTGTAGAACCTTGAGATGCCCTGAGAGGGGAGGGGTGAATTAGGGTGTCAACATTTTCTTTTAAAGTGATGGATCTTGTTCCCACATTGGTAGGAATGCGTTAAACCTATATGGTGGATGTGAAAAATAAATAAGCAATCACATGCAAAGTGACCACCCAACACTTTTACTTGGTTGGCCAAAAAGGGATACGTCCAAGGAGCATATGCCGACTAAGTGTTGGTTGTACCAAAATCTAATAATATTAACTAATTGTAGAGTAAAAGAGTTTGTTTATAGTCACTCTGTTCTAGGCACACTTCCTTTACAATAATTCTGGGATATCCCACTGTGTCCCTCAGAACACTTCCATCGACTCCCCCTTGCCCACTGCCCTGAGAGAAGTCTTACTCAGTTTATTGACTTGAGGTTCTCTTCAACATATTTTCATTGAATTATTTTTCTAGTCTAGCATGAGATGCTACTTTCATCAAAGTTCTAAATCGATGCACTTGAAATAACTGATCACATGAACCAGATGTTCAAAAGCCTATCTAAAACTTAACACTATGCTTGCGCGTAATACCTAAACTTGTGCGCAAGATTTGGGATTTGTCAAGAAAGTTGGATTTTTTGAAACCCCTAAATTTCCCAAAACCCTGACCTTTTTTGAAACTACACTAAAGAGTTCACTGGGTCTTTTTAGACAAAAGGAAGACCTTGTGCGCAAGATTAAATCTCTACAATTATTTCGTGTGAAAATATTTTACGCAATAGAGCAACTGGATTTTTGTTAGAAAATTATTAAATATTCCATGGGGGTAGTCACCTATTTATAGGCCTCAATGATCCTATACACAAGTTTCTAACACGTCTTTGTCGGAGTGTGCAAATTCTTTCTGAGCGCACAAAATCCCTTTTGACACCGCATTGAGCATGTAAGATTCTTCCATGCAACACCATCTTTCGTGAAAATTTAAGTATTGCATGCACTTTATTCCTTTGCCATCTTTTGATGCATTGATCCCAAAACAAGCCTTGCACTCAAGATTCTAAACACCGTTCAATATTCCGTGCAACTCCCTTTTCCAAAAACACTTTTCTCAATATTCCAATTTTTGAGCCCAAAAATTTGGAAAACACTGGGAAATGATGCCACATTCAATATTATTTCCCACTTGAACTGTATGATCCCTTTCTAAGAAAACATTATGAAATTCCAATGAGGATTGAGAACAAACACAAACTACACTCCATTTACATCATAGAATGGTCGTGGTTCCAACAATATCCCCCTTTGGGTTTGTTGGAAATATCTAGAAAAAATAAATAAAGCACAAGCCACTATCAAGAACCTGAAACAATGAATCAAATCATCAAAGAATATAAGTCTATGTGAGCAATGATCAGTGTAGAAAACAAGAGAGGAATCTTGAATTAGGTTCCCATGTTTTGGAATTCTTAAATATTCCCAATCTATTCTCTTACTGTGTCACAGAAGCATTACATGTGTCATTCCTTTTCCTCCTAACACAAAATTATCTTCGTGTCAAAGAAGTATTACAAGTGTCACAAAAGCATTACATGTCCAAAATGTATTCCTTCTCATCCTAACACTGAATTCTCATCATGACACAGAATTATTACATGTTTTGAATATATTCCTGAATCAATTCCTTCTCCCCCATTTCCTGTAAACCTAAAGACTGGTATTTTTTCATTGTACAGCTCAAAACACACTCCCCCTGGATAGTATCTCCCCCATAAACCTACATCACATCCACAAAAAGATTAAAAATAGTTAACATAACTGGGGAGAGGGGAAAATAATAGCCTCTTCATGCACTCAGAGGTGGCTAAACACTAAGGTTAAACCAATTTTTCCCAAACACAGCAGCTGACAATGGCTTGGTCGTAATGTCATCCACTTGTTCATCAGTTCCCACATGGTCTATTTTGATATTTCCTTGTTTAAATTTTTCTTTAATGAAGTGATATCTGATTTCGATATTTTTCACACGAGAATGTTTAATAGGATTCTTAGTAAGATCAATTTCACTCTTGTTATCACAGTAAATCACCATTGGTTGTTTCACCTTATCTCCTATGTCAGAAAGTTGTTGCCTCATCTAATGTAACTGAGTGCACACCTTGGTAGAAGAAATATATTTAGCTTTAGCAGTACAAAGTGATGTAATTTATTGTTTTTTCTCAACCAAACCGAAAATTTCCTACCAATATTGAATGTTCCACCCCTTGTGGACTTTCTATCCACCGCATCTCCTACTCAGTCAGCATATGAAAATGCAGATAATTCATTATCTTTCCCTGTATTAAAGAATAATCCATAATTGTAAGTACCATTAATGTACCTCATGATTTATTTAACTACCTCCATATGTTATTCTTTCAGATTACTATGAAAGAGGACCATTAAAAATGTTTCAAATAAAATATTTGGTCATATTGCAGTTAAATACAATAAGATTTGGATGATTCTCCTATACATTGTGGGATCCACAGATGTCACATCCTCATGCTTTCTGAGTTTTGTTCCAATCTTAATCAGAGTCTCCATTGGTTTGGAATCTTTCATATTAAAGTTCTTCATCAACTCTTTTGCATAATTTTCATAAAAAAAGTAATTATAGTCCTTCTTTTGAATCACTTGCTGCTATAAGAAGTATGTGACTTTTCCAATTATAGAGATTTCGAATTCTGAATTCATGTGATTAGAAAATTATTTATCCGGTCCCTGCCTTATACCACCAAAGATAATATCATCCACATAAACTAACACCATGAACTCATATTTCTGAGAATTATTCACATATAGATTGTGATCTACTACACCTCTTTTGAATTCCAGCTTCTTGAGATAAGAATCCAGCTAGGAATACCATGCTTGTGGTGCTTTCATTAAACCATAGAGGGAATTCTTTAGTTTTCAAACCTTTGTTTCATCATTACCAAGAAGAAATCCCACTGGTTGTTCAATATATACTTCTTCTTCAAGAACACCATTCCATAATGTTGTATTAACATTCATTTGATATAATTTATATACTCTATGGATTTCCATGGCATGAAAAATCCAAATTGACTCCAATCTAGCCACTAGAGAAAATGTTTCTTCAAAAACAAAACCTTCAATCTGTGAATATCCTTTACATACTAGTTGCGATTTCTTTCTAATAACACTTCCATTCTCATCGAATTTGTTCTTGAAAATCCATGTTGTACCAGTAACATTGTGACCTTCAGATCTCTTAACTAGGTCCCATGTTTGGTTCATGTCATTATGATCCAACTCTTCATTCATGGATTTAACCCATGATTCATAGTTTTCAACTTCTTCAAATGAGGATGGTTACATAACTGACAGGAATTCACATTGTGTGTTACTCTTCATTCGTCTTATATGGGTTGGTGCGGTTATATTCCCAATGATATTAGATTGATCTATTTCATTTCTCATATTTCACCTATGAGGTTCAGATGAGGATTCCCCAGGCATCATTTCTTCTTCTGATTCTTCTTCTGAATCATCATCATTTCACAACCTCTAAATGTTTTTCACTTCTTCCTCCACTTAATCATTTGGATATGTACCATGTCCACATTCTTCTTCATATTCTATCACATCAACATAAGAATTCTTTTATGCATTTGTCATTTTGTCTTCAATGATCTTTACATCACTACTTTCCACAATTTTTCCAAGTCTCTTATTGAAAAATTTGTAGGATTTTCTTTTCATTGAGTATACAAGGAATATTCCTTCGTCTACTGCATCACCATACTTCCCTTTATTTCCTTCTTTGTTTCAGATAAAGCATTTACATCAAAAAAATGGAAATACTTTAAGGAGGGGTTCCATCAATGCCACAACTCATATAGTATCTTGGTTTAACCCATATAGAGTCCTATTCGATTTTGAATATATACCACTACATGAACAGCCTCTTTCAAAAAATGATAAGGGATATCACTCTCAATTAGCATTATTCTATTCATATTGTTCACTTGGTGATTCCCACTCTCCATAAATCCATTCTGCTGTGGAGTTCTCACAACTTCCACCTCATGTTGTATTCCATACTTCTCCAGGTAATTCTCAAACTCAATGAATGTTTATTCCCCTCTATTATTATATCACATAACTTTAATTATCCATCCAGTTTCATTTTCGACAATTCAGTGATCAGTCTTCATGCAATCAAGAACTTGTCATTTCTTATGTATAACTATCACACATTCCATTCTACTATAATCATCTTTGAAAAGGAAAAAGTACCTTTCTCTATGCATTCTTTCAACATTTATCTTTCCACATACGTTTGTGTGAATGTGGTTGAGAAGATTAGATACTCTTTTCTTCTTTGGCAGATAGGAATTATAGACCAACTTCTCCCGAATTCATGCATCACACGCCTTTTCACGTTCACACCTTAGGTTAGGGATATCCATGAAAATATTCAATTTTTATATCTTCTCCAAGTCTTATTTATTGATGCTCCCTAACCTCTTATGCTGCAAGTTGTTTTCTTCTTCAACAATCTAATTGCAAATGTTCTCTTTACAGTCAACTTGATATAGGTTTCCATCAATTCTACAACCCTTCATGAGATAATTCCCTATTATTCCATTTATAGTGAACCCCTTTTTATTAAAAATCACTGTAAGTTCTAAGTCACAGAGTTGACTCACACTTAGGAGATTGTGACACAGACCATACACACACATAACATCATTCTTCTTTAGCTCTTTGTTATCTAGTTCAGTACATCCACTACCTTTGATCTTCAAAGCACCATCATTATCGAACCTCACTGTTCCATCAACATTTTTCATAATATTAATTAACAGGTCTGCATTTCCCATCATATGGGATGATAACCCACTATAAAGGATCCAAGTGATACACTTCTTGGTAGCCTTGAGAACACTTTAGCATGATTGGATTTCTCAATCTTCTTCTTTTTCTTCCATGAAATATTAGCTTTAGTGAAAGATGAAGATAGATTTTCATATCTAATTTTACTATGCACAAGTTCATTATACTCATACTCTTCTTTTAAAGTAGAAAACCTAATTTAAATAGAAACACAATTTGGTTGGAGAGTGTTGACTTGTCTCTGAGCTCTGAAGGAATTGTTCCTGTCATTCCTTTGCCTACAATACACAACTCTGTGGCCAAAGTAAGAGAAAATAAAAAAAAATCCATTGAACCCATTTCTTATATAAGAATTTGGATGTGAATTCATTCACCATTGTGGACCTCCTAACTCCCCCTCCCCTTATTCAAATAACTCATTGACTATTCATAGTATGACATTGTATGGCCCCAATATCCGCATATCTGACATTTCATAAGTGGAAACATCTTTTCACTTTTATTCCTTTTCATGTCCCCTTACTTCTGATAAGGTTTTTATTTCTGATTATTTATGAAATATTTTGAATATTTTTTAGTTCTCCATCCAATTTGGTTTGGAACTTTCTTTATTTGGACTTTAGGTGACTTTTCAACATGTCCAACTTCCATCTTTCCTATATTTAGGCTTATTTTATTCCTAGTATTTAATGATTCAGCATCATAGAAAATTCCACTATTCCCCATGATTGTGGGTATTTGATCTTTCAAAATATTTTCAACTCCATCAGAACCATTCTTATCTCTCACTAGTAATTCTGCATCTGAAAATATTCCAAATTGTACTTTCTTCATTTCCTTTTTTGAGTTTGATTGAATTTCAAGTTTACTCCTAAGAGTAAAAACTTATTCTTCAAGACCCTCAATATTCTTCGACCTCTCTTCTTTTTTAGTGGTAAGATCATTGATGACCAATTCATGTTCTTAAATTCTGAGCTTTAGTTCCATAACATCTTCTGTTATTTCAATGAGTGAAGACGGTACTTTTGAAAATTCTTCCAGTCATTTAATTTCTGCTTCAAGCTGCTCTACATAGTCAGATGATTCTTCTAAAAATTCTCACCATTTTTTCATCTGTTACATTGATTCTCAAGATTACAAGGACAATCACTCAATTCTAGTTCGTTATCGTCTTCAGTGCTCAACTTATTATCTTTATCTTTGTTACTTGATGATTTTGACTTTTCTATGATATCCATCATGGAAGCACGTTTCTTAGATTTAAATTCTGGTTCTTCTTCCCCAAATAATTCATTATCACTTTCATCATCTTCTTCACAGAGGAAACTCTTCCTCTATAGTTTCTTTCTAGACATGAAGTTTCCTTTTTTATAAAACCTCTTCTTAATATTTTTTGAGTTTCCAACTTCACTTTCATTATCATCAAACTTCATTGAGCACTGAGAAGCAATGTACCCAACTCTAGAGCAACGGAAACATGCCAAGGGTAGCTTCCCTTCTAATAATCCATTTCCACTCTTGAATTTCTTGCTAAGGAGAGAGAGAGACTCACTTTCATCATTAGAATCATTTATGAAGTCTCCTGAAATATTAATTTTTTCCATATATTTGATTTTCATCTCTTTACTAACATTCCTTTTCAAATCCTTTGGTTTCACTCTAATTTTATATTCATTCAAATTGCTTAGAATATCATCCAAAGAATTCTTGAACAAATTTATTTCTTCAAGAGATGAAACATTGGGATTGTAGAGAGGTAGAATCCTTCTCAAAATTTTCTTCACAATATCGATGTCTTTAATTTCATCTCTAAGTCCTAAAATTGCTCCTAAAACTTCATTAATTTGATCGAAGAAGGAATCTACATTTTCATCTGGGAAAATATTCATATCATCAAACCTATTATGCAGAACTTGTAGTTTATCCTCCTTTAATTTTTTTCCCCTTCATAAATATTCTCTAGCATTTCTCACGTATACTTATTTGAATTATAGCTTGTCACTTTTAGATAAATTTGATCAAAGAGTTCTTTAGTAAGAGCATTTTGTGATTTGGTGTCAGCATCAAGTATCTTTCTATCTATATCTATCATTGAAAGCCATGTAGGATCTGTGACTTCTATTCCTTGCATAGTAGAAAATAATATGTCCATTCTAAGAGATATTAGATGAGATATAATACTATTTTTTCATATCTGGAAGTTTGTTCCATCAAATAGGGGTACTACCCTGACAGTCATTGAATTCTCCATGAACTCTAAAGCACAGATTTAACATTCAGTAACCTCGTGCTGATACCACTTATAGAACCCCAAGATTCCCCAAGAGGGGAGGGGTGAATCAGGGTGTCCAATTTTTATTTTAAAGTGATGGATCTTATCCCTACATTGTTAGGAATGCATTAAACTTGTATGATGGATATTAACAATAAATAAACAATCACATTTAAAGAGACCACCCAACACTTTAACTTGGTTCACAACAAATGGTTACGTTCAAGGAGCATATGCAGAATGTGTGTCGGTCATACCAAAATCCACTAATCTTCACTATTTGTGGAGTACAAGAGTTTGGTCATAGTCACTCTATGCCAGGAACACTGTCTTTATAAAAAATTAGGGATATCCCACTGCGTCCCTTAAAACAATTTCATCAACTCTCCCTTTCCCACTGCCCAAAGAGAAGTCTTACACAGTTTATTGACTTGAGGGTATCTTCAATAGATTTACATTGAAGTCTTTGTCTCATTCTAGCACGAGACACTGCTTGCATCGAAGTCCTAAATTTATGTACTTGAAAGAACTGATCACCTAAACCAGATGTTCAAAAGCCTGTCGGAAACTTAACACTATGCTTGCGTGTATTACCTGAACTTGCACTCAAGATTTGGGATTTGTCACGCAAGATGAATTTCACGCAACCCCTACTTTTTGCGCAACTCTGATCTTTCGTGTAATAACACCAAAGGGTTCACTTGGTATTTTCAGACTAAAGGAACACCTTGTATGCTAGATTAACTCTATTCAATTCTTTTATGTGAAAATATTTCTCACAGCAGAGAAACCATATTTTAATTGGAAAATTATTAAGTTTTCCATGGGGGTAGTCACCTATTTATAGGCCTCTATGACCCTATGCACATGTTTTTTATGCATCTTTGTCGGTGCGCACAAGATTCATCATAAGAGCACAAAACCCCTTTTGACATCACATTGAGAACATAAGATTCTTCCACACGACACCATATTTCATGCACATTTAAGTCTTATGTGAAATTTTTCCATTTTCCATATTTTAATGCACTGAACCCAAAACAATCCTTGAACACAAGTTTCAAAACACCCTTCAATCTTGCATGCAAATCCCTTTTCCAGAAACACTTTTCTCTATATTCCAATTTTGGGTCCCAAAAATTGGAAGACACTGGGAAATGATGCCACCTTCAATACTATTTCCCCCTTGAACTATATGATCCCTTTCCTAACAAACATTATGAAATTAGAATGATGATTTATAGTAAAAAAAACCACACACCATTTCCAGCATAAAAGGGTCGTGGTTCCAATTATCTTCCCCTTTGGGTTTGTTGGAAATCCCTAGAAATATTCAATAAAGAACCATCCACTATCAAGAATATGAAATAAATAATCAACTTAGCTAACACTATAAGTCTACGTGAGTTATGCTTGGTGTAGAAAATAAAAGTGGGATCTTGAATTGGCTTCACATGTTTTGGAATTCTTAAAGATTCCCAAGCTATTCTCTTATTGTTCCATAAAAGAATTATAGGTGTAATTCCTTCTCCTCCTAGCATCAAATTCTCATCGTGTCACAGAAACATTACATGTGTCACAAAATCATTACATGTCTTGAATGTATTCTTTCTCCTACTAACACCAAATTCTCATCATGACATAAAATAATTACATATCTTGAATATATTCCTAAATATATCCCTTTCCCCCACCCATAGGAAATTAACCCAAAGATCAGTATTTGTTCATTGAATGGCTCAAAACACACTCCCCCTAGATTGTATCTCCCACATATACCTACATCACTTCCAAAAACAGATTAAAAACAATTAACATAACTTGGGAGAGGGGAAAATCATATCCTCCTAATGCACTCAGAGGTGGCTGAACACTGAGGTTCAACCTATGTTTCTCAAATACAGTCGCTGATAACGGCTTGGTCATAATGTCATCCACTTTCTCGTAAGTTCACACAGGGTCCATTATGGTCACGCCTTGTTCAAATTTTTACTTGATAAAGTGATATCTGATTTGAATATCTTTCATAAGAGAATGATGAACAAGATTCTTCGTAACATTAATTATACTCTTGTTATCATAGTAAATCACCATTGGTTGTTTCACCTCATCTCCTATTTCATTCAGTTGTTGCTTTATCCAAACTAACTGAGTTCATGCCTTGGTATCTGAGATATATTCAGATTCAATAGTACTAATCAATGTACTTTTTTATTTCCTGCTCAACCAACTCACACATTTCCTACTAATAAAGAATGCTCCACCACTTGTTGAAATTATATCTACAACATCTCAAGCCCAGTCAGCATATGAAAATGTAGATAATTCATTATCCTTTCCTACAGCAATGAATAAACCATAATTTTTAGTACCTTTAATGTACCACATGATTCATTTAACTACCTCTATAGGTTCTTATTTCGTATTACTTTGAAAGAGGTACACTAAACCTGTTGCAAATACAATATCAGGTCGTGTTTTAGTTAATTACAAAAATCATCTAATGATTCTCCTATATGTGGTGGGATCCATAGATGTCCCATCCTCATGCTTTCCAAGTTTTGTTCCAACTGCAATTGAAGTCTCCATTGGTTTATAATATTTAATATTAAATTTATTCAACAACTCTTTTGCATAATTTTCCTGAGAAATAAAAGTATAGTCTTTCTTCTGAATCACTTGTAGCCATATGAAGTATGTGAGTTTTTCAATCATATACATTTCAAATTTGTATTTCATGTGATTAGAAAGTTTTTCAACTGATCTCTGCCTTCTACTACCAAAGATAATATCATCCACATAAAATAGCACCATGAACTGGTATTTCTGATAATTATTTACATAGAGACAATGATCTACTTCTCTTTTGAATTCCAACTTCTTGAGATAAGAATCCTTCTAGGAATACCATGATCGTGGTGCCTACTTTAAACCACAGAGGGCCTTCTTTAGTTTTCAAATCTTCATTTCATCATTTCTAAGAAGAAATTTCATTAGTTGTTCAATGTATACTTCTTCTTTAAGAACACCACTCAAGAATGTTGTCATGACATCCATTTGATATAATTTATATCTTATTTGGATTTCCATGGAAATAAAAGGCCTAATTAACACTATTCTAGCCACTTGAGAAAATGTTTCTTCAACATCGACACCTTCAATCTGTGAATATCTTTTACATACCAGTCGTACTTTGTTTCTAATAACACTTCCATGTGCATCTAATTCGTTCTTGAAAATTCACATTGTACCAATAACATTGTGACCTTTGGGTATCTTAACTAAGTCTCATTTTTGGTTCTTCTCAATCAAATCCAACTCTTCATTTATGGATTTAACCCATGATTTATCCTTTGCAAATTATTCAAATGAGGATGGTTCCACAATTGAAAGGAATATAGATTGTGAATTACTCTTCATTCATCTTGTCTAGGTTGGTGTAGTTATATCCCCAATGATATTTTATTGATATATTTCAGCTCTTGTGTTTCACTTATTATTTTCAAATGAGGATTCCTCAGGCATCATTTCTTCTTCGGATTCTTTGTCTGAATCATTATCATTTTGCAACCTCTGAATGTTTTTCACTCCTTCATCCACTTCATCATTTGGATCTGTACCATTTCCACATTCTTCCTCATCTTCTATCACATCAGCATAAGAATTATTTGATTCATTTGTGGTTTTTTATTCAATGATCTTTATATTACTACTTTAAACAATTTTTCCAAGTCGCTTATTGAAGCATTTTTAGGCTTTTCTTTTCATTGAGTATCCAAGGAATATTCCTTCATCTACCACATCATCATACTTTCCTTGATTTACTTATTTATTTAGGATAAATCATTTACTTCTGAAAACATGAAAATAATTCAAGGATGGATTCCTTCCCTGCTATAACTCATATGGTGTCTTGGTTTCACCCATATAGAGCCCTATTCGATTTTGAATATATACCGCTGCTTGAACAGCCTCTTTATAATAATGAAGAGGGATATGGATCTCAATAATCAGTGTTCTAATCATATTGTTCACCTGGAGATTCCTACACTCCACAAATCCATTATGATGTGGGGTTATCACAGCTACCACCTCATGTTATATTCCATGCTTCTCTAGGTAATTCTCAAACTCAGTGGATGTGTATTCCACTCCTTTATCAGATCCCATAACTTTAATTGTCTTCCCAGTGTCATTTTAATCAATTTGGTGATAAGTCTATAAAATAAATAACTTGCCCTTTCCTTTGTATAACTATCACACATTCCATTCTACTATAATCATCTATGAAAAGTAAAAAGTACCTTTCTCTATGTGTTCCCATGTTTCTTCTTCATCCATGTGGTTTCTCCACAAAAACATAACATGGTGAATTATGTTATTCTGCAATACATACTCACTCTAATGAAGAATCTAAAGGGGTTTATCTTCATAAGAAATTTTCTCTTCTAGATAAACTAATTTGGGTCTCATAAAATGATATGAATCAGGAACATTCTTTTTTAACATCAAAACATGAAAAACATTGTGTACCTTGGATAAACATAGAGGCAAAGACACTCGGTAGGCAATTGATTCAACTTTCTCTAAGATTTTATAGGGTCCAATAAAACATAGAATAAACTTCCCATTATTAATAAAACACATAACACTTTTCCATGGATATACATTAAGAAAAACATGATCAACTACCTCGAAAAAAATTCTTTCCTTCTATTTTCTGCATAAATTTTCTACATATTGTGAGCTATCCTCATGTGTTATTGGATCATCTTCACTTTCTCATCTACTCCCTCTACTAATTCTAGTCCTATAAACCTCTTTTACCTGGATTCATCCCAAAATGATATAGTTATACACCACTTTCCATATAATGACTCAAAAGGTGCCATCTGTATACTGGAATGAAAAATGTTATTGTAAGAAAACTCAACTAAAGAAAGATAATAATCCCAACTTCCCTGGTAGTCCATTGAAAAATATGAAAGAATATCAAAAAAAATTCTAAATAATTCTCTATTATTATTTATCAAATTAAGGATTAAAGTCCATGATGAAATTTAATTCAGTTCCCAATGACTTTTGAAGGCTTTTCCAGATGTTAGAAGTGAACCTGGGATCATGGTTAGATACAATGGAGAGAGGATATCCATGTAACCTCAAAATATCTTTGACGTATAGTCAAGAAAGATGATCTAAAGACATAGTGTCTCTAATATGAAGAAAATGTATAAATTTATTTTATCAATCAATAATAACCCAAATCATATTGTTACCTCGAGAAGTATTTAGAAGTCCCACCATGAAATCCATGGATATATTTTACCTTTTCCACTCTGGACTTGGAAAAGGATAAAGCATCCCCTTTGGTAGTTTTCATTCTTCTTTAACCAATTTACATGTCAATAATTTCATGGTAAAATAAACAATATATCTTTTTATTTCATCCCACCAGTAATACTCCAAAAGGTATTTGTACATCTTAGTGCTGCTAGGATAAACTGAAAATGGAGAAGTATGAGCTTCACATAACAATTCTTTCTTTATATAGGAATCACAAGGAACACATACTTTCTTTGAAAATCTCAAGACACAATCTTTATTGACATTAAATTCAAAAAAAATCATTTTATAACCAAATATACATTTCTCTGTAACTCAAGGTCTTCCTTTTGTTCTTTCTTAATTCTGTCCAACAGACATGACTACACTAACACCAGAAACAAAATAGATGAATTTCCTACACCAATAACTTCCGATCCAAAATTTATCAAATCAATAATCAAAGTTTTATGTTTAAAATGTAACATGGTTAACATACCATGATTTTTTCTTCTACGTTCATTCACCACTTTGTTTACTTTTCCAGGATGGTAATTGATCATGAAATCATAGTCCTTTCTCAGTCCATCCATATTATCTACCTCATGTTCGATTCCATCGGATTAACTATATACACTCAAACTTTTAGGGTCACTATATATTTCACATTTAGATCTATATAGATGAAACCTCCAAAATTTTAAAGCAAAAACTACATATGGTAATTCTAGATCATGTGTGGGATAATATAACTCATGAGGTTTTAGTTGTCTTGAAGCACAAGCAATTACTTGATCATTTAGTATCGAAACAAAACCAAGACCCTTTAGTGAATAATCACTATAGATGGAAGCAAACCCATTTCTGTAAGGAATGGAAAAAACTATAGCATTTATCAATTTTCTTTTTAGTTTCTAAAAACAAATATCACAGTCATCTATCTAAATAAATTTAACCCATTTTCGTGTTAACTTAGTTTGTGGGCTAGATAACCGTGAAAATTTTATAACAAACCATCGATAAAATCCTACTAATCCAAGAAAATTGCAAATATCAGTAACATTTATAGGTATTTTCTATTCATAAATCACTTTTGTTTTGGGGGATCAACTATTATACCATCGTTATTTACACTGTGCCCAAGAAAAAAACTATTTCAACCAAAAATCAAATTATTTAAATTTTAAATATAAATTCTTTTCTTTAATAATTTAAATGAAAATCCTTAAATTTGTTTCATGATCTTAATAACATTTTGAAAAAACTAAAATATCATAAATAAACACAATAATAAACTTATCCAAATATTCACTGAAGATTATGTTCATAAGATCCATAAATAAAATAGGGAAGTTTGTCAAACCAATGGGCATAAAAATAAACTCATAATGCCCATATCTAGTTCAGAATTCTGTTTTTAGAATGTAACCATCCTTCATCTTTAGCTGATTATACACAAATATTATGTAAATCTCGGAAAAAACTGATCTCTCTAGAGTTGATCAAACAAGTCATTGATATGAGCTAATGGATATTTATTCTTAATTGTAATGTTATTCAATGCCCAATAATCAATAAAAAGTATCATGGAACCAACTTTATTTTTAACTAACAAAACAGAAGCACCCCATGGTGAATTACTAGGGTGAATGAATCCTTTATCGAGAAACTCCTATAATTTCTTTATCAATTCTAGAATTTCCTCTTGATCTATTTGATAAGGGGGTTTTGATATGGGTTTAGAATCAATAACTAATTCAATTTTAAATTTAACTTCTTGATTAGGTATAACACAAAGAAACTCATCAGAAAAATCATCTAGTTATTCATTTAACATTGGCACATTATTAATCTAAACAGTTCCTTTTTTTAAAATTACGTGCAAGAAAACTTTCATTTTCAACTTTCAATAGTTTCTTAGCTGCTTGAGATATTATTAATGGTGTTGGTTCATTATTTAATATAAAATAAAACTCTTTCTAAAAATAAAATTCTTTAGATCTACAATCAATCTTAGAATGATAAAAGGAAATTCATTCCATACCCAGAATAACATCAAACTCTGCTAAAGTAAAACTAACAAGGATTACATCTAATTTCATTCCACAAACAACAACATGAAGATTCGTATAATTTCTTTTTTCCTTAATATCCCCAAAGTGTTTTAACCATATGCTCTTGTTTCATTTATTGAGGTGGAATTTCCAATTAACCTAAAATTTATTCAGAAATAAAGGAATGTGTAGACACCATATTAAACAATACATTATCAAAATCTGAGTAAACAAACAATGTACATGATACCACTTCATTAGATGGCCCAAAATATACTGAAGTAGTTATAAGGGGTTTTTCTACAACTTTCTCTTTATATTATGACTATTTTCCACCATTCAAATCTTTCTTTGGGCTGGTATTTTCATAATTCTCTATCTCACCACATTTGAAACACTTTAAAATTATCTTATCATAATTAAACATATAATTACTATAATCTTTTTAATTACAATCCTAGGTTATATGTCTAAACTTACCACATCGAAAACACATCCCATATTTTTAAGGCATTCCCCAGGGTGATTTTTACCACTCTTCCCACAAACTGGAAATTGTAATTTCTTACCTTCAAATTTATTTGATTGATTCTTGCACATTTATTTCTATCTAGACCTTTTCTTCACATTGTTTTCAAAGTACATGTGATAATCAGATAACTCAATTTCTACCCTCTTAGCACATCAAAAATGTTTCTCATAAATTTTGAATTAACAGGAATCCAAATCCCTTTGATTTCTTAGCTTCAATACTAAATAAAAACATTTGATTTTACTATCATGATTTTGAATAAGATTTGGAGCATACCTTGCCAGTCTGGTGAATTTTTCTTCATACACCACCACTGAAACTTCCTAATTTTGTTTAAATTCATGGAATTGTTTTTTCATAATAATTTGAAAAACCTTAGGAAAATATTTTTCAAGGAAATTATTCTTAAATTTATCCCATTCCAAGGAATCAATCTCCACGCGGTCTCTAATATTATTGACCATTGACTACCACTGGTCGGTTTCACCTTCAAAAAGATTAATATCAAGGAAAAACCTTTTATTTTATGAACACCCCATGACATTTAATATCTTTTTAATGTGTTTAATACACCATTCATCCACCACTAGGTTATAATATCTACTGAAATTATATGGGTGTTTCCTCATAAAATACTCCACTATCATCATGTTCATTTGTGGTAGCTCTGGATGTTTTCTTACATGGATTCCATTACCATTTATGGCCTATGCCAACTGATCCATTAGTGTCACAAACTTCTCAATTCCAATTCCAACCATTTCAGGTTATGGATTAAGAAAGATATCACCATCTTGGTCCCTTCCTACTTCAAGATCCCTATTTCTTCTATTCAAAATGATTCTGAATAGACATATCTTAGATGGAGAAACATGGTAATATTTAAATGTTGTATCATTTTAATATATGCATATGGTAAAATTAATTTATTGTATTATAGTACAATCATCCTAACAACTATATTTATAAAAACCATTCCCTCATATCATCTATAATACTCATCCTTTATCATTACATAATCTAGTTGATTCAACTAGAATACACTTATTACATTCTATAAGATATTTTCAGTTTAGAGTTTTGGAGAATTTAGACATAATTCATATATATAAACCCCCAGTCATAAAAATTGGATACTACTAAAAATCAACCATTCCTTCCATAATACAAAAGTTTTTAATAAAATATGAGTTCTTTTTATGAAAAAATTTTCACACCTTCAAGATTGGATTCTTCTTTTCTCTTACCAATCCATGAACCCTATGAAAAACATTTAAAAACATGGGATGATAATGAAAATCATAGTAAGGGACATAAAAGAGAATGGAATAGTTAGTCCATGAATACTTATAAACATATGAAATCATTTGTGCAAGATATACTTCTCACCCTTAAAGTATCATATACTTACTTCATGAAAACGTGAGATACCCATAAAATAGAGAAAACATAAAAAACCATATAGGTGAATTAGATAATTACTTAATATTATAACCCTCAGGGATACCATATTATTTTTAACCCTAAAATCTACCTTAAAATGTAACCCACATGAAAACCTTATGATGTAACCCTCACAACTACCTTATGGTGTAACTGTCATAGTTACACTTAGAATAATAATTACAGTTAACTTCCAACATAAATATACCCAATGTACTATAGGGATATATAATTACCACACTTTATCAAAAAAATCCAAAGAACCATAACATAATTATAAAACAAGAATACTTTCATCACAAAAACATTCCTTTTGAATTTTTTATAAATAGAAATCTAAAAGTGCATTTTTAAAGAAAAGTACCTTAACTTAGGTTCAAATTCCTTCATACGTTTTAAAAAATTATGTATAATGGTTAAAAGAGTTTTAATAATATATTAAATAACCATGTTTATATTTTTAATTGCATATATAATCTTATTATGACATCTCTCCCCCAATTTATTGATAATATTTTGTTATTTTCATTGTTTTGTGTGCATTTGTTTCATGGTTTTAATGGTTGGTTTATTATGGATTTTATTTTTGAATGGAAGAAAAACACAAGAATTAAAATGTAATGGTATTAATATGTTTCCATAATTTTAAATTATTCCATATATTAATTGGTTTTCTGATATGAGGATGCTTCATTGGATTAAATAGTAATGAAAATGAATTAATTTATTATGGCAGTTTTTACGAACACCATGAACTTTTATCATTTTATTTAATATCATGTTTATATATTGGTTCAAGAACATTATAAAACTTATAATATGTATAATAAATTATTATTTAACCATAATAATGATTTTATTACCATCCTTGAAGGTGGTAAAGTAAACTGAAATCACATCATATATGATGATGGTAAATCGACACATCACAGATGATGTTTTCATTTTTTAGAATAAGAGGAGAAGAAGAGAGGATTCATGATAGATATTACATTAAAATAATAAACTTATTGTATATATAAGATTTAGTAGTTATCATGTCACTTGAATGAGGAGAGATGAAGAGATAATAATAAAAGAAAAGAAATTGAAAAGAAAAAAAATAAAATAAAAGATGATTTTACGTCTTGAATTGTTCTCCTTGAGAACCTCCTTAAGGCACATTGTTTTGGAATTTTGGTGAGACCAGTAGGTCTCAAACATGGGGAAGAGTCTTAGGGATAGAATTTGGCAAAAATTAAACAAGCTACAAGGATTTGATGTGTGAGGAGAAGAGGTGGTGAGGGGTGGTTTTTATAGTGGATGAGTGGGGTGTTTTCTCCTTATTTTATTCATTAGTTTATTATTTTGGATCAATACTATGAATAGTTAGAGAATTATCACTAAATATATTAAAATAATGTAGGTTATTTCACGATTATGGTCTTAAATTTTCCATATATCATCTATGAGTTAATAAATCATGTATTTGTTAAATATAGTAAATTACCATATTCTATTGTTCATAAAAATTCAACTATTATAGAAAATACCAAAAATTCACCATAACCATTTTTCGATGTGTAAAATTAAAAAATGAACTTAATTTTATAAAAATAAATTTATAAATATGATAAATTTTAATTTTAATTAAAATCATCATTTATTCAAAAAATACCAATTTTACAACTATAACTGATTTTATAACACTTTGAAAAATTAATTAAGGGCTCATAAAAAATATCTTACAATCATAAGACAATAAGATAATAATTTATGAATCTATTTTATGAATATTTTTTAAAATAATTATATTAATTTTAATATTGTAAATAATAATTTATCTGTCTGAAAAATACCAACACTTAATTTATCAATTTCTAAAAATTTATTTACTTATTTCATGATAGAAATATATCATATTTTCACTTATAATATATATAAATTTTGTTTATAATCTCATAGGTGAGGTTATTATTCTTTTTGTAAATATTCCTTAATTTTTTTAAATTCCACTAATTTCATTATACATTTATAATGAAGTAAACTATTTAATTTTAGAATAAAAACAAATTATTTTATAAGTACATGGGTTGTTACAAGAAGCACTAGTTTTCCACTTATAAAGTAAAAGGAATGATGAAAACGGTCTGTGTTGTTTCAAAAAATTTCTGACCCACTGGATTTAACCAGGTCTAAAGAGACCTGGCTCCACGGTACCTACTGCTCTTAGAATTAGTGATGTAAAAATCCCCCTCATTAAAGAGACTAGGAGTATTGAAAAATAGATACCAAATCCCTTGGTATTCTCTCAGGGTACTAACACAAAGTCCAGGAACTTTGGACCTCTAACAAAAATAGTTGTTAAATGAGAGGGTTCTTTGGTAGGTATGAAACAACTCTCATATATTGATACATCACAAATGAATGAAATCAAGGCACATGTGACTACATAAAATCTCTTTTAAACACTAGACTCTCTCAATACAGAAGAGTGAGAAGGTATAGAAGTACTTGATGAGGCTCAGATCCCCATAAAGGGTAAGGAAGTAGCAAGGACAACGTGATGGATGATCTCTCAAAAAGGAATAAATTTTGATAGATGTTAAGGAGAGTGAATCCAAGAATTCAAGTGATCTTGATGGACTCTGGGAACGTGCAATGACTTAGAGGATATGTAGTCATCCAAGAAATTGCATTTATTATCATAGTCAAATTAATTGTGGGTTATACACAACAGGAGTCATGATTCTCAAAAGGAGCATATTAAAAGGCTCGCTTCCAAACCTATAACTGCTCAATGTAGTGGATTTGTTTGACTCTATATTGCTTAATGTTTTTTTAATGAAGGGGATCTGTCTCTATCCATTTATTTTTTTTAGTATTTTTTTATTAGGACATATATTTATTAATTATAAAAATTATTATTTATTATTAATTAATAATATATTTCTATGTTATTAATTAATTAACAGTTAAAAAACTAATATTTATTATTTTTATTTATTATTTTTTATGAAATTTTGTTTTGATATAATCATTTGTAATTTATTAATTTGTAATATATTTATAAATTATTAATTGGATTATTTATAATTTACTAATAATATATTTTTCTGCTATTAATATAATTAATTGTATGAAAACTAATATATATAATTTTTATTAATATTTTTTTTGAGCAAGTTTTGCTGTTATAATTATTAGTAATTTAGTAATAGGTATTATATTTATTAATTATGAATTCTTATTATTTATTAATAATTAATATTACATTATTATGTAAATAATATACTAAATAGTATAATCATTAATATTTATTATTTAATAATTTAAATAAAATAATTTTTATTGAAAAATATATTTACTAGTTAATAATTATATCATTTATAAAATATTATGGTTCATTATTACTAAATTACTTATATAAATAATAATATAATATTAATTATTAATATTAATAATAATTATAGAACTCTTAATTAATAATATTTTTAATATTTAATAATAAATTTAATATTCATATTTATTATATATAATATGGATAATAATAAGAAGAAGTATTAATATAATTAACAAATGGTAATTGTTAATATTAACGATATAGTTATTCATATTAATGTTTTTTGATCATTCCTAAATTTTTGTATCAATTTCTAATTATATCAATATCTTTGTTTTATGTTACAAAATATAGTATATTATTAGGTTTTAACATAATGTACAACTAATGATTTGAAAAAACAACATATATCAATCTCATTTACATCGATGTCTCGAGTTATCCTTTGTGAGACAACAAGATATATAGATTATTCATCCATTTTGTGTTTGTCAATGTCTATTCTCTAGAGCATGAATCTCCTATGTAGAATCCCTGACACCTACCTCCACATCATCCATTTCATCTAGAGTGTCCATGCAAGTGCCTTTCTTACCTGGAAGAAAAGTTGCTACTAACTCAAACAATCTCCTACTTGTGAAGAAGATTGCAGATGTATAGTTGATATTTATGGATAAGAAAAAAAATAAAGACTGTAACACAAACTATTCATCCTCTATCCCCCTAAGAAAATATTACACACTAACAAACATTGTAGTAGAATCAGTAGAAAATGCATCAAGGACCTCCTAACGAATAACATATTGGTGTGGGTGTGGTTGTAGTTATGGTTGTACCTATGCCTATGGACATGGATTTCGTTTTTGTCTCATATGCAATAGGAAGCGGTAGAGAATCTAGATGACCATGATGGACATCCTTCATCTGTGTCACATCACCTTGTGTTGCATCCATAATAGTTTCATAACCCTCTCACGCATCTGTATTTGGATCATCATTCTCAGTATCAACTAGAACATAAAATAAAATCTCATGATAAATCTCATCCATGGGAATAATAAGATCTCTCAATGAACTAGAAAAAGAGGGCTGGTCAAATTCAGCTCCCTCTATGGGATCAGATATGTGAATGAGATGTGCATTACAAGAATCTTAAAAACATATGTAGTTAACTAAAGTTAATAAAAAACTTTTCGATGGTGAAATGAATAATTATTACCAAATGATGATATAAACAACTGTTTCATGAAAGATATATCATTACACACATGCAGTATCAGGACCCATAATCCAACTAATCTGATAGATGCATGTGTACTATGTCTACCCCTCATAATCGGGACTCATGATGTTTGTTCCACATGTCCATATAGAAAGCATGATATCACCTATAGTTAAAGCTTAACTTCCCAAGAATCTTCAATGAATAAAGTTAAGGCAACTAAATCGGTGGTTTGGGAATGGGATGATAGAATCCAAGCTTCCTCATAACACTATTAACATGATCCCACTCAATAATATGAAAATAAATCAAAGGTAGGATGCATGAGATCAAAGAAAGAATCACCATATAGTATGGTGGAAGACACTGGATGATAGGATAAATATATGGAATCCCTGAAACTCAAAATTTCAAAAAATGAATAAGAAGTTAAATAATAAATTCATGTATAGTACACAATAATAATTTAACAATATAATTAATAACCATGCACATCATCCAGTCGATGACTTTCCAACATAAGTCTATAAGCATGGATATCAGGTCTGATAGCATCTAAATATCGATGTTCCTGACTCTATCTATAGATAAGAGCTTTATTTTTATATGTAATAATTGTTTTTTATATTTTGTTTTCATATAAGATAGAAGAAAAAATATACCATAATATATGCGAGGACTCCCACGAAATATTGGCAGGCAATGTCATTTGGGCATGTGGAGCTAAGCGAGAGATGCTCACCCATATCAATATTGGGATTAATACTACACAACCTATAATCTGTATATTATCGATGTGATATGAGATTTATAAAAATATATATATATATATATATATAATTAAGACTTTCACATCACCATCTATACCTCCCTTCCAGGTTCAAGTCCTCATGTAATGGTAAATTCATGAAGAAGAAAAATTTAATGGAATGATTGATGAAGATCATGCTGCAAATAAGTATCATAATTTATGAACATGAAAATCCATACATGGTGATCTCATCAGCATCATCTTCTAGATGGTTGATGTGCTCTTATATCCATGGAAATAATAATTAAATCCTAATGAAGGAGATTTCATCATTTCATACCATAATGCCTAGTAGTTTGTGAACTAAATCAAACAAATTAACACCAACTCATCCCATCGCATCCACACCCTTGATGGGTAGGACTAAGAAAATGGACACATCCTCAAGAGTAATAGTCTTCTCAACCTCAAGAGAATGAGATTTATATGTCTTTGGTCTTCATCACTCTATTAAGGCTACAATGAGTTGATGAGTGTTGAAGTTGAATAAACATAATACTACACCATAGAAGCCAATATAGAGAAGATGAGGGATGATGGTAGGAGGTGGTGCAACATGATGGAAATAATCATACCTTCATATGCTCATAGTAAGAAGTTTATGTCCCTCTATGACTAGACATTAAATGAGTATGTCCTAGAATGTGAGAAATGTAAGTCCCGGAATCTCAACATTTGATAACATCATTATTTTTATATCTAATTTAATAAAATTTGTAAAAAAATTAAAACTACAAAATGAAAAATGAGGTAGAAAATTAGAATTCATAATTAATCATTATGATGGAAAATGTGGTAAAAATATATATGTGAAAAATGTTGTTGTCTTAGTATATTAATATAATATTTTAATGTTCTCTAATCATGTTAATTTATTTTTCAATAATTATATGTACATTGACTGTGATAATTATTTTGCATAGTAGAAGTGAATGCATGATATATTCAATCAAGTGTGTCAGAAGGGAAGTGGATATTCACTTTGCTAACAGTTTTTTTGAAGAATCAATGATACTCTATTTTCTCGAAAAAAACACATACTTTTAGAAAAGATTCATGAGGATACTTCATGTGATTTCAATGATATATTTTAGGATAATTCATTTAGTGGATGAACCCCTTATTATGCATTTTCACTATGTGTTTAATTTCTTAATAGTTGAAATATTAAGAAAATATTTCTGATTCAAGCTAGAAATGAAGAATGAAATAAATAAAACAAGGTATAATTGAAATATCCATAAATGATAAAGTTTCAATACAAAAAAATTACACTTTAATGATAAAATACATAAACCTGATCAAAGATGATGTGAAGTAGAGACTCTTCCTACAACTTTGGGAGATTTTTTATGAGTATGACCTTCAATGTGAAAAAAATGCTACATCATACTCCCATTTCCAGTTCTGAATGCTAGTTTGTATCATTTATGATAGGTGTAGACTTTGGTCATCCCTAAGGGATAAAATTGGTAATATTGGGCATCATAGTTGGTTGATAAGAAGGTAAGGTAAAAGTATGAAATTACAGAGAATTCCTTCTAATTCAAAATAGAAATGAAATAAGATATAAATGAAAAAAAGTCAAAATTAAATAATCTATAAATGAAAAATCTTGAATACAAATCCTATAAATATTAGGGGCCACAGTTGGCTGATTAGCAGGAAAGGTAAAAGTACAAAAATCACTTAAAGGCATCCAAGGTGCACTATAACCATCAATCAGAGTGATCACATGATACATCAGGTCAACATAGTATTTCTATGATAAGTTCACTAATTCACAAGTTGAAATTACATGTGCACAATTATATATCAATGTTTAGAAAGAATCACAATCACAATGTCATCTTTCCATTAAGACCACCAGCACTCGACCACTATGGGTGTCTGTAGGTCTTGGAACTCTATTACCTCAAAGTGGATCCCTACTCGGTCAAAGGTTCTAATAAAAATGATGACACGTCATGTAGTATCTTATCAATGACTCTTTGGAAATTCTAACCAAAACACATTCTTTGTTGCATCCTCTGATAGGCTTGTTGGGACCATTAAAAAAAGTACTTCACAGATATATATAATGTCTCCTATACTAACCCTATGATATATAGTTTACCAACACCCTTGAAGACCTCATTTACACACTCTAGAAATATTAGTCATCAAATAGCCATATCTCTTGCCACCATCATATGTTATTGAACATTTATCCTTTAAAATGTGCATCATATATTCATATATAGTTTGATTATCCATTATAATTTCTTCAAGTTTCTGATGAAACTTTACTTATTTTAGCTCATATATGGAAATTAGAAGAAAACAATGTATTTCAAGGGATATTAATTTTTTTCAAAAAAATATAAGTTTAAGAAATCATTCCCAGCTTGATGGTCACATTATTTATTGCCTTATATTTGAAATTCATATACTCGTTATTGGAAATATGTCTAATGTAATATCAATGTTAAGAATTTGATTCTCACCTTGAAACTCTATCACTATTAATGAACTCTATAATCACTCGATGGCAATCAGATATCAGAAATACATATTTTATTTTTTTTAACATGAATTCATATATAGGAGAAAGACCAACTCCATGATTCAAAATTCTAATTTCTAGGAATATAATATTCAAGTGGTAGAGGGGCATGATTTCCATTCTATATGGTTAAAAGTATTAGAAAACATGTATTCTTTCCATAAATAAAAGTTTCATCGAATTGAATGGATTATTTGTAATAAGGAAAATTAATGATACTTGGTCTGAATGCGAAAAAAATCCTATGGAACTTCACTTTTGGTTGAATAAATCAATGATTTGGGGAGACATACTCAATGATGTAAAAATAATAAATAACCTGATTATTGAGAGATGAAAATCCCGCTAGTTACAGAAACATTGTATATGATTCATCCCAGTCACCATAGACTTTCCGAATTCCATTTTTTTCATTAAATTCTTTGTAATAGGATATCTTGTATTTAAAAAAAATTATATTCATTTTTGGATAGGGGACATAAGAACTTCATGACATGTTTGTATAATATCTACAATAATAGTTGATATAAACTCTATATCAAATGAAGATTGATCGTGTGATATGGTTGGTTGAACACAATCATATGTCCCTTCAAACATAGTTATCTTCAAACATGAAAAAGCTTATTGTATATTACCCGTATTAGAAATTTACATTCTGGATCGTATTTTTAACGTGGAATGAGGTATTTTCCCTTCTTTGGCTCATCGACCACAAATGAAGAATGTATCCCTTGGCAGTATTTCTTTAGAATATTTTTCAATGTAATTTTACTTTCAAACTCCTTCCCAACATATATAGTGTTATCAGTTGATGTAGATGTTTTATCTATAATTCCATTGAATTAAGTTTTTGGTGTAATGTCACCCCAATCAAAATGCTCTCTGCATGTGACTTTAACTCCAATAAGGAAGTTAATAAAGTAGGATTATTAAAACTAACTTGTTGTTACATATTTGTCAAAGTAACCTTATAAGGTTCATTCCTCACATAATCCTCACCTACATCACCTCATGTTTCATCATTAGGTACCTCTTCATCAGATAAATTCTCATTCATTAAATCTGGGGTATTTATGGGTAATCCCTCTATAGTTTTTTCCATATTCTGATAATCATATTTACAATTCATTTCTATCACCAGATTCATATGATAAGACAATGAATGAGAATGTGGTGAAGGAATGAATTCAATAGATCTCCCACAACATGGTTCTTTAGTTGTATGTCTCACCTCATCAACAATAGTAATAGCCACAAATAATTCCCTTAAACTATTAATGCAATGTTTCTGGATGAACGATGATGCCTCTACCTAATCCTCATCATCAACCATAGGATACTCAATGTTCCATAGATGATCAAAATAATAAAGATTTTGATATATAATTCAAGAGTTTACTTGATCATCCCTTAATTTTATGTGATTATGAATCTTCTAATGAAATTCATCCAATTTTACACATTTTTTAAGATTTTCCACTATTTTAGGTGAAAAAATATGGTTGAAACCATGATCGGTATAAATTACCTCACCGTTGCAGTATAATGACACGGACATGAATACCTATAAAGAATATTTAATGATATATATATATATATATATATTACCTCATCAAATTTTTAACATGTTGTAATTAGTTATGATTAAATAACAATGACCCGACCTTGATACTCTTTGTATGGATTGATTTATAATTATTTAATAAACCAGCCAAAATATAGGGAAGAACTCCTGGAGTCTCTATTAACTCAGATTTTAGAAACCACTAGTTTATTTCTAGTTCTGGTGTAAAAATCTTGTATCGAACAACAATCCCTCTTGTTGAACACCCTATTATTGCAATGTTACTCCAATTCAAGTGATGGGGTCTTAGGGTCAGAGATACAAAATATTTTTAAGCAGACACATTGGTCCTTACAAAATTAGAGAGTGGTATGTCACAATGGTCATCATAGAGGAAAAGAAAATTCAATTATTATAAATTATATTACTATATAGAAAATTATGACATGCAATTTCAATCATACATTGATCAATCATATCAGGATCAGTCATCACAAAATAATCTTAACATGTTTTTTTGGATACTTATTATGTTTTTCATATTTTAAATTTACCTATAACTATATCTATTAAATAATATATATATATATATATATCAATATGTATTACCAATTTTTTAATATATATATATATATATATATATATATATATTGTATTCAATGATGTATTTTAAATATGCCTAATATTATTTTTCAAATATTATATACAAATAATATTACACATTATCAGAGTAATGAAATGTATTTCAGAAATCAATTTATAATATAGATGTTTATATTTAATGATTATTTCTTATATATTTTTACAATATAATTAATTAGAATCCATTTATTTATTTACACATCCAATAATATTTTGTACATATATTTAATCTTCAATCCAGTATATATACATTTAAATATATTCAACTATATTAATTAATATTTTAAAATATAATTATATATATATTTGTAAACAAATATAGTATACTAATAAAAATATTATTATTTCATACATAACAACTCAAAATATTATTAATAGCAAATTTTGATCGCAAAATTAATATAATTGACACTGAAATAACCAATAAAATATTGTAAACATATGTTACTTTCATTATAATAAATATTGGTAAGTGTATATACATTTTTTGACGTAATTAAACCATCTAAAATTTAAATTATTATATTTTATACCTAATTACATGGAGTACTAATTATTTATGATTAATATAATATAAAAGTTATTAACAATAGTTAATTTTATTTAGTTTCTTTACCTAAAATAATATTATATATATCAAATAATATATTATACATTTAAATAAATTTAAATATGATAAATAATATATATATATATATATATATTCTAATAAATTTTATAATAATTTTTATAAATAATTATTTATAATATAATTTTTATAAAATATTTATATAGGTTCAGTTTATTTATCTATTTGTATCGAATATTATATTTTAAATTTATTTTCATTTTAATATACTACGTAATGTAATATATTCATATAAATATATTTAAATCTAATTATTCACAATTTAAATTACAAATATATATATATATATATTTCTAGAGAATAATATTTCCACGGAAAGGGTTGCTACATGGAGCCATGCCATCATCCCCTTTACTACGCCGCATCCTAGTGCATCAAACCCGCGATCCGCTGCGAAAAGAGGTTGGCTTTCACGGGATTTGAGGTTTTTCAAATTTGAGAATTAATCAGATCTACGAGTTATACCATATCCCATACATTACGCTGTCGGGAGATTGGTTATGGCCTCGACATGAAGATGACTACGGTGTAGTTACTGTGCCCACTCTGTAGAAGAATAAAAAAATACTTGTTTTAAATCGCTAAATCCTATTTTCAAGGAGTTCAAGAAATAAGGGGGTTTGGCCAAGGGTTTTAAAAGAAGGCCGGGATAGAAAAAATTACCCCTAGAGAGAGGAGGAGAAAAAAAATAAGAAATACTCGCACAGGAGTATCAACACTTTTTGTGAATGGGAAGCGGGAATGGATTTTGGCATGAGTAGATAATACTCATTTAGGTTTCCTTTTTTTTTTTCATTGTATAATAACCGGAAATCATGTGTCTTTTTTTATTTTGATTGATATTTGTTTTCTATTTTTTCACAATAACTTTTTTCTTATTTTAATTAATTCGATTCCCTCATCCAAGAATTTGATTTCATTCAAGGCCGATGAACCACTGACCATGAGTGGATAATTTCATAGAATAGGGTGCTTCTGATTTAAAGGGGTGCGTATAAAATAACGTTCTTCCTCTTTTTTTTTTTAATTTTTATTACATAAAATGTATTACATTGCATTAAATTTTCATTTTATCCCCTAATCACCTGGTGAGAGTAATGACGATTAGGGGTGATACCCAATGCAATTAAGGGAAGTAGAAAGCAAGAGTTTTCCTAGTTTTAGCTCTCAACTAGATATCAATCTTACTAAACTTATGTTAGATCACCTAGAGAGAGGAGTTGGTTATCCTAAGTAGTCTAATACATACCAAGAGGTAGGATTAGATAATTCAAGAGATCTTGAAACATTTAATTGCAGAAACATTTAATTACAATAATTAATAAATGAAGTTGAATGTTTCTAAGTTAGGAAAAATTGTAACGTCCTTGGCCTGGAAGCCACTAAATGATTCCCCAAGCTGAGTTGTTACATGACCTCAGTCGCGCCTCCCCGTATGATAGAGGGTGTCGACTAGCAGCGAGGGTCTAACAAGTTACATGGAGATACTACACCTTCTTTACCATAGTAAGACATAGATGATAAATAAAATAAATAGCGGAAAGCAACACGTAATAACTAATAACCAATCATAACCGACATCTCCCATAACTGGGTAAAAACCATAGAAAACAGTAAAATATGTCAGGTCATTCTAGAGAGGGCTAAGTGAATAGAACCCAATATAAAGTCAACCAACAGAATCCACAAAATGGTCCTGACTCCAAGTCTGAAACCTCATCCATGAGCATCCTAAGACCAGCTCAATTCCCAAGCATGGGGCCTTTTACATTATCTTAACATGAAAGCATGAAGTTTGCTCAGGTGCCTAATGGCGGCTTGAGTAGGGTATGAGTATAATCTAGTAGGTAACCACCAACTGTGTCTACCAAATATCCAGTAAAAATAGATAGTGCTTGAAAATGATAAATAAAGACAAGGTAAAAGAAGAAAACTTGAGTTCCATTAGTTAACAAAGTTCACTTAAGTCATTCCTAGTATTATTCCCAATTTCAATACTTATACCATCTTCATTACATAGTTCACTTTCATCGTGTGATAAATGGGTTAGGCATTTGACATCATTTTCACAAGGGTTTAGGGTAGTCAACATTAAGAATAATGGAATGAGTCAAGCCCCTATCTCACTTGGGGTAAACGCATCAAAACATACCGTAGAGCCTCCATCCCGGTAATCTCATCGAATGAAACCGTTTGGGGTATAGAGAATCATTCTGACTCCCTTACTCATGGGGTTAGTGGAGGTTGCGGGCGCAGCGGAAGCGCGTTGGTGGGAGTGCCCAAATTTAATTTTAGCGTTAACAACGATCAATCTGAGATCTGTCATGATGAAAAATGCCAAATTTTCAGAATAGAACAAAGAACGAAAAACAAAAGAGGGAGTCCCAGAACCAAAGAGATAGGATCATCATATGTTGGTTATAATTAATTTAATTAATTGATAAGAATTACCTTGATGAAAATTTTTCTTCGTTGACGTCTCCGGTCATGATCTGGTGTGATCCGTCATTGCGTCGTAGAATCCAAGTGTAGGATTCCTCTAGTGGTGATCCACACGTGCTCCAAGTATCTCTGGATGTCGCCGAAGGGATCTTTTGGTGCTAGCACGGAAGAACCTTCAGTAGCGATGTCCGCTTTTGATCGCCTTGATCCGGTGGTAGTGGATCTCTCTCAGTCTTGAGAGCGTTCTTGGAGGAAGGAGTTCTTTCAGCCTTAAGAGAACTCTCTAGAGTTGTTGTGCACAACGATTGGGGAAAAGTGTTGGGGTTGTGAGGATATTTATAATTAGATTTGAGATTATAGAGTTATGACAATAAATAAACGTGTTACGCGTTTTATTTATTTCATTAACTCTTATTGAAAACCTCCCATGTCAAATGATTAATTCCATAACATGCGCTCACGCTGATTATAATAAATATCATTTAATAAAACGATATTATTTCCTCAAAATCCTGACTGAAAAAACTACACGCCGTGTAATCATTAACACATGGCGTGTACTCATTTTTCATAAAACTACACGGCGTGTATATTTAATATACACAGCGTGTACTTTTATTTTCCATTTTTCTTTATTTCCTCCACCACATTTATTAGTCATTGAGTAATGGCTATTTATTTCTTAAATAAATGTAACTGCATTACTCGCTAACAAATATATATTATTTCGTCCACAATATATTCTCTCGAATAACTAGTGTCAAAATAAATGCGACCAGACATCCTTAAATAATTATTAAACCACAGTTGAGAATAATCTTTATTTAACTTGTTAAATTAATATTTAACTGAGATACATGGACACATTTAGTGTGTGACCCTTTAGACCTCTTTCTCAGTGGCATTAGGCGGAGCCTACCTAAAGTCTAAGGTTAGCGTCTAGCAACACGCCAAGGAACCCATAGAGAAAGAAGTTAACGCCGCAATGACGTGTCACCTCCTACAAACGTTTACCGTGTAATATAATCTCTTTGTCTCAATATCTCTAATCAAGAGGGTTGCATGTTAGTTCCATCAACTCATGTGCTCGATTATTATTTCTTTGACTTCCCGAAATTGAACTTGCTCATTTGCTACCATGGCCATGGATTTACTTAGGCTATATCAATTCCATCAAAGGGCCCAAGATATCTACTTCCGTTATGGAGCATAAGGGACAAATCCTTTCTCGCATTATCTATTAATGCATTATTACTCGTGACGCACCCAATGTATCCTACCTCGCTGCGAACAGTGTGTCGTCACAGTTTTCATCAATACATCTAAGTGCACGAGTTGTAATACTCATTAATAATAATCTTAAAGTCTAAGGACCAATACACACATCCACATATAGGATCATCCAATGACACTATGAAATGTGGATTTTCTACTGGCGGGTCTCGTTCTCATAATATCCTCCTGGATATTACCAAGGGCGCACACCATGAGAAGGTGCCTCAAATTTTTATGAGTCCTCACCCCTAATGGCCTGTATTATTTGTGTCACTCAAATAACATCATCCTGCCATAAAACATATATTCAAGAACATTGTTATGGAATTTCAGGGTTCTCATCATAACAGGGATCCGCTATGACCCTTTAATGCAATAGTTGTCCTTAGAAAATTATCACATGCATTGTCACACAGAAGAACAATCAAGATGTGATAAGGTATTTATTAATGAATAAAGTACAAAGTAGTTGGTTATAGGCTAGGAACTCCAACAGATTCCCACTTGGACTAGAGCCAACTGCTATCAACCTTTAACCTGCTAGCTCTCACATGATATTCATGCTTCTGCTGAGATATGCCTTTAGTCATGGGGTCCGCCACATTCTCTTCTGTGGAAACTCTACTCACTGCAACTTCACCCCTCTGATAGAAATCCCTCAAGAGGTGATACTTCCGAAGTATGTTCTTTGTTCGTTGATGTGACCTTGATTATTTTGCAAGAGCCACCGCTGTAGTATTATCACAATACAATGTGACAGGTTCTTTACTGCTAGGCACCACATCAAGATCCTGGACAAAGTTCTGAATCCAGACGGCTTCCTTGGCTGCATCAGAAGCTGCTATATATTCAGACTCTGCTGTAGAATTGGAAAAAACTGGCGGCTTTGAACTCTTCTAGCTCACAGCTCCTCCATTGAGACAGAAAACATATCCAGATTGTAACTTCAAATCGTTCTGATCTGTCTGAAAACTAGCATCAGTATACCATTTGATGACAAGCTCCTCATCTCCTCCATACACCAGGAACATATCCTTAGTTCTTCTCAGATACTTAAGGACAGTCTTAACAAAAGTCCAATGTTGTTCTCCTAGATCTTCTTGATATCTGATTACTATGCTCAATGTATAGGCAACATCAAGCGTAGTACATAACATGACATACATGATGGATCCTATAGCCGAAGTGTATGGGATCTTACTCATTCTATCTTTCTCATGTTGTGTCTGGGGACACATTTTCTTAGAAAGATGTAAGCCACGTGACACTGGAACCAATCCCCTCTTGGATTGTTCCATACTAAATCTCTTTAGTATCTGGTCAATGTATGTGCCCTGACTTAGTACAAGCAGCCTCTTGGATCTATCACGAATGATCTTGATCCCTAAAATGTAGGCTACTTCACCCAAGTCCTTCATGGAGAAACACTTGTTCAACCAGTCCTTAACTGACTGTATGACTGGTACATCGTTTCCAATAAGCAATATGTCATCAACATATACTACTTGGATAATGATCGCATTTCCATTAAACCACTTATAAACACATGGCTCACATTCATTCTTAACAAACCCAAATTCATTTATGGCTTCATCAAATCTAATGTTCCATGACCTAAATGCTTTCTTTAACCCATAAATGGATTTCTACAACTTGAAAACCCATTTGGCTTCACCTGGTGTCACAAACCCTTCTGGTTGTGTCATATAGACATCTTCCTGAAGGTTCCTATTAAGGAATGTTGTTTTGACATCCATTTTCCAAATCTCGTAGTCATGGTAAGCTGATATGGATTGTATGATTCTTATGGATTTAAACATGGAAACTGGCAAGAAGGTTTCATCATGGTCAATTCCTTAACGTTGTCTGAATCCTTTAGCCACTATCTTTGCTTTATAGGTGCTAACTTGACCTTCCATGTCCAGTTTTCTCTTGAATAACGATTTGAATCCAATAGGATTTACATCAACAGGCTCATCGACTAGAACCCAAACTTGGTTATGATATATGGAATCCATCATAGAATTCATGGCTTCTATCCATCTTGCAGATTTTGAGATTTCTACTGATTGCTTGTAAGATAGAGGTTCATCATTGTCCAACAATAATGATTCACCATCCTCAGTGACTAGGAAACCAAATCTCTCTGGTTACCTTACCTCTCTTGAGCTCCTACATAGTACTTGTGTTTCTGGAGCCTCTTCCACGGGGACCTATAGAACTTGTTCCTGTACCAACTACTGTGTATCTTGATCATCAACTTCATTTAATTCAATCTTGATCCCACTATCCTTTTTGAGGATGTGCTTCCTCCTAAGAAAGACAACTTGTTTGGTGACAATCACATTCTTGTCTGAAGGGTTATATAGTTAATATCCTTTCGTTTCCTTGGTATATCCTATAAAGATACACTTCATTCCCCAGGGTTCTAGTTTGTTACCTGAAAAGGCCTTAACAAGCACCTCTCATCCCCATACACATGTGTGCGACAAAATGAGTTTCTTTCCATTCCATAACTCGGATAGAATTCCATTTTCTTCCTTAGTTGGTACTCGATTTAATGTGTATACTACAATTTGTAATGCATATCACCAAAAGGATAATGGAAGATCTGCATGACTCATCATCGACCTCACCATGTCCAACAAGGTGTGGTTCCTCCTTTCACTAACACCATTCCACTGTGGTGTATAAGGAGGAGTGAGCTGAGATAGAATCCCAAACTCCTGTAGAATATCGATGAACTCTTAGTTCAGATATTCTCCACCTCGATCCGATCGAAGTTTCTTTATCTTCTTACCAAGCTGATTCTCCACTTAATTCTTGAATTTCTTAAATTTCTATAAGGACTCTGACTTATACCTCATTAAGTAGATATAGCCATATCTACTTAAATCATTTGTAAAAGCAATGAAGTAAGAATATCCACCTCTAGCATCTACTGGAAATGGTCCACATACATATGTGGGCACCAATCCTAGAAGCTCTGTGGCCCTTTCACCCTGTCCACAAAAAGGTGGCTTGGTCATTTTACCTTAAAAACAAGCACGGCATCTATCAAGTGGTTTTAGCTCAGTAGAGTCTAAATAGCCATCTTGGCAGAGCTTTGTCATGCGCTTCTCATTTACATGACCGAGATGGTGATGCCACAACTGGGTGATGTATGAGTCATGTGAGTTTGTTTCGTTATTGATTTCCAACACTTGGTTTTCATAATTTAATACATACAAACCGTTATTTAAATGTTCCATACCATAACATACATTGTTCTTATAAAAGAGACAACCCTTATTTCCAAAATTGAAAATAAATCCATCTATATCCAAACAAGATACATAAATTATGTTCTTGGTAACACTAGGCACATAATAACAGTTATGTAAAACCAAAATCATCCAAGTTAGTAATGAGAGGTGGTAATCACCAATAGCCAATGCATCCAGCCTTGCGCCATTGGTAGCTCTAAGATCCACCTCTCCTCTGGAAATCTTTTTAAATCTACTTGGTTCCTGCATTTGAATACATATGTGAGCCCCACAAGCTGTATCTAATACCCAATGAGTAGAAATAGAAATATTACACTCGATAACGAACGTACCTTTAGCATCCCCATGCTTCTGGGTGCAGTTCCTCTTCCAGTGGCCTTGCTTGCCACATGCAAAACATACTACCTCCCATTCCTTGCCCTGTCTCTGGATCTTCCCCTTCTTGGAAGGACGACGCTCGGGGGCTTCAGAACATTTATAAGTCTTTGGCATCTTTGCCTTGTCCTAATCACTAGTATCCTTTCCAGGCGCAACTGGAATAAGCTCTTCCTACACATACAATTTCTCTTTGTGGTGAAGGATGACACGTAAACGCCTCTTCCACTCTTAGAAATTGGTGCTAGTGAGAAGGGTTTTCTTATCGAGTATGGTTTGAAATGATATGTTTGAATTCATTTTTTTCCGTTTCTATAAAGTAATATGAGAAAAGGTTTATTACTTTATTATAAAATTGAGATAAATAAATAAATTAATACTTATTAGTCTCCCACTATTTTATCGAAATCCAATAGCCCTCACCATTGACTTCATAAAATTCTGTTGCCTGAATATTCTAGTGGCAAGGATCCATATTGCCCTTCGCATTACCCAAACTAGGTTTGGTCATGAAAATTGAAGGGTTTTAGGTAGGCATTCTAAATGCCAACTGCATTAACTCGCAACTCCTTGATCTGCTGTGTGGACTCCCCAATTCTGAAATCCTTTTTTTTGGATTTCCTCAACCTTTGCCTCTTGGTCACACCAAGTCTTGCTATGGCAGTCAACCCTTATTGCAAACAAAGTCAAGTCAACCCAAAACCTTGATTTATAATTCCTCTATAATTGAAAGCACCCCAACTAGGGTTGGTCAAGCACTTTGAACTATGGTTCAATTCTAACCAAGATTATGGAAGGCTATAGCGACTTAATATTTCTTTGAGGGATTTTATATTTATACGTAAATTTCCATTTTATTATCTTTGATTACATGACTATTAATATTAAGTGGGATATACTTAAGTGATTAACCATGTCTAAGATAATATTTAAGCATAAGTCTGTCTTTATTTTAGTTTAATCTTGCATGCTTGTTTAATTCATTAATTGTGTGATAATAACAACACACCCACAATAAATAAACCATAAAACTGATAGAAATAAAATAAATGGTATGATCATGTGCGTGTTCTATTGGTTATTTTATCTAGCGGTTGATAAACTAACCCAAGACCTAGGGGAGAAACACCTTGAACCTTTTGGGTTCATGTTTACAGCTTTCCACTTGTCCACCTTTGTTTCTCCTTGGATTGGTTTCAACTTGGCTCCTGACTTGAGACACCTCCACTAGCTTGGGAGCTCTATCCATTACATATGCATTTATCTCACACGCAGGTGAGGGGTAAAAAGGGGTTTTTACATAAAATAATCCTTGGGCGCGCAGGCCCTACATATTAATGAGGAGAAGGCTCTCAGGCCAACAAATTTAATTTAAATAAATAAATTAAAGAATCCATTCACATACAAAGGTCTTGGTCTAGACCATGATCATTCATACATGCAATGATATTTACACATAAATAAAACTAGCATTCCATTCTTTAATCATTCTTGTTTAAGATAAATCATGCTCGAATCAATTAATTATCTTTAATTAATCAATCCTTTTATCTTAAACCCTTTTCTATGTTTCCTTGAGATTCTCATCCATCATAATTTAAAACAAATAAATTCATTTAAAATTATCTTTGCACGTAACTTTTACCTTGGAGGAAACCCGGTCAATTCCCATTCATTACGCAGATGTTAAATTAAACCTACATATATAAAACACCTATCACGTGTTGTGCCTCAGCTTTACGCCTGTGCTATGGTACATGTATCAAGGGTTTGTATAATGTAATAATAAATTTTAACAAATCTGCATAACTTGGGTGAGTACACGGTGTGTAGTTCCGACTACACGACATGTACTTTTCTTCACTGTCCATCCTAATTACATGCCCGAGGACATGTCATGTTGATGTACTTCAGAAATTTTCAGAGTACACAGCGTGTTCTGTTGGACACACGCCGTGTTGTATCCACGTTACACATTTTCCTGTCAGGCAAACCATGTACAGGGTACACGGTCTGACCCTAACCCGAAGGGACTAGACACTGTGTTCAGTTAGACCACATGATGTGTAATCCAAAAACCGTCTGCCACCTGTTTCTATTCAACACACTGTGTCATAAATGACTTAGATAGGATCCAATACACGTTTTGATTTGGCGGATCAGTCAATGCATTGAACCTAGACTACACAGTGTATATTTTAGAATAAACGCTAGGTATTCTACTGTTGTATGGCCAGGAGCGTTTGGAACCTCCGGATGAGTTCCTCTATTTTATTTTAATCAAAATTAAAAGAAAAATTTGTTTCTGTAAGGTGAACGAGAAATTATAGGGGGGATAGTTCTCGAGATTCAGATTTTAAAGAAAGATTCACTTGAATTAAAATAACTAAATTATTAAATGCATAAATCACCAATGAAAAACTAAATAATTATAATCAATGATATGACCCCTCTGATACCACTTGGAGGTTCTGGGTATAGCGGAAGCACATTGGTGGGAGTTCCGAACTTTAATTTTGGCATTAACAATGATAAATTTGAGATCCATCATGATATAAAATGCCAAATCTTAGGAATATAATGAAGAATGAAAAACAAAAGAGGGAGTCTCGGAACCATAGAGATAGGATCATCATATGTTGGTTATAATTAATTTAATCAATTGACAAGAATTACCTTGATGGAATTCTTTCTTCGTTGATGTCTCCGGTAAATATCCTATTTGATCCATCATTGCGTCGTAGAATCCAAGTGTAGGATTCCTCTAGCAGTGATACACACATGCTCCACATATCTCTGAACGTCACCGAAGGAATCTCCAGGTGCTAGCATGGAATAACCTTCGCTTGCATTGTCCGCCTTCAATCACCTTGATCTGGTGGTGGAGGATCTCTCTTGGTCTTGAGAGCGTTCTTGGAGTAAGGTGTTCTTTCGGCCTTGAGAGAACTCTCCCGAATTGTTGTGCACAACGATTGGGGAAAAGTGTTGGGGTTGTGAGTATATTTATAATCAGGTTTGAGGTTATAGATTTTTGACAATAAATAAACGCGATACATGTTTTATTTATTTCATTAACTCTTATTGAAAACCCCCCATGTTGAATGATTAATTCCTTGACATGAAGCCACACTGATTATAATAAATATCATTTAATAAAATTATATTATTTCCTCAAAATACCTACTGAAAAAACTACATGCCATGTAATCATTAATACATGGTGTGTACTCGTTTTCCATAAAACTATATGGCGTGTATATTCAATATACACGACGTGTACTTTTATTTTCCATTTTTCTTTATTTCCTCCACCATATTTATTAGTCCTTGAGTAATGGCTATTTATTACTTAAATAAATGTAACTTCATTTCTCTCTAATAAATATATATTATTTCATCCACAATATATTCTCTCGAATAACTAGTATCGAAATAAATGCGATCAGACATCCTTAAATAATTATTGAACCACAGTCGAGAATAATATTTATTTAACTTGTTAAATTAATATTTACCTAAGATACATGGACACACTTAGTGTGTGACCCTCTAGGCCTCTTTCTCATTGGCATTAGGCAGATCCTACCTAAAGTCAAAGGTTAGCATCTAGCAACACACCAAGGTATCTATAGAGAAAGAAGTTAACGCCGCAATGACGTATCCCCTCCTATGAACGTTTACTGTGTAATATAATCCATTTGTCTTGATATCTCTAATCAAGCGGGTTGCATGCTTGTTCCATCAACCCATGTGCTCAATTATTCTTTCTTTGACTTCTAGGAATTGAACTTTCCCATTCCTTACCATGGCCATGGATTTACATAGGCTATATCAATTCCATAAAAGGGCCTGAGATATCTACTTCCATTATGGAACATAAGGGACACATCCTTTCTCACATTATCTATTAATGCAGTATTAATCGTGATACACCCAACGTATCCTACCTCACTGCGAACAGTGTGTCGTCATAGTTTTCTTCAATACATCTACGTACGGTAATATCAATTAATAATAATCTTAAAGTATAAGGACCAATACACACGTTCACAGATAGGAACATCCAATGACACTATGAAATGTGGATTTCCTACTGGCAAATGTCGTTCTTATAATATCCTCCTAGATATTACCAAGGGCGCACACTATGAGAAGGTACCTCAAAGTTTTATGATTAATCACCCCTAATGGCCAATATTATTTGTGTCCCTCAAATAACATCATCCGGCCATAAAACATATATTCAAGAACAGTTTTATGGAACTTCCGGGTTCTCATTATAGTAGGGATCTGCTATGATCCTTTAATGCAACGGTTTTCCTTAGAAAATTATCACATGCATTGTCATGTAGAATAACAATCAAGATGTGATATGGTATTTATTAATTAATAAAGTACAAAGTAGTTGGTTTTAGGCCACCAACTCCAACAGTTAGCGCATCAGTATAACCCAACACATGGGAGGATCCTCCTTCCTTTATCCCACCACCAAGCTTTGTGAACATGCTTATATATATATATATATATCCATTTACCACATACACCATATCAAAAACCATACACAATCAATCAACATAACATTCATGTTTTACATTTCAATTCACACATACTTCATCCTTAGGTCTTACCCATTTACACACTTTCCATTTACTAAGCATAGACCATTTAACCCATTTGGAATAATCAAAAATTTTAATAAATGATCCTTTTTACCATATTTAATAATTCATATTCCTTAATCCAACAATGAATTTCAATTAAAATTCATAAGACCTTATTATCACATTCACAATAATCCATTTAACATATTCCTCAATTCACAATCCATTAGAGACACCCTCACTTTAACCCAATTAACCTATTTTTAATGCCATGCCAATCAACCCCTTATGCCATTATCTAAACATATGTAAAACTATAAATATCACAACCCAACATATCAACATTTACATAACTGCATATACCTCATTACATATCAATTTTGGGCTAAATGTTTCCATTTTCCATGAATAGGGTCATTGGAACACCCCCATGGGTGGCCCTAAATTGGTTTAAACATCCCCAATGCATCCCAATGGGATCATGGGGATTTCAAAACATCATTTAGACACCTGTTTTGTAAGGTACTAGTACAATCAGCGTAAGATGATGGGCCGGGAAATTAATTTTTTTTGCGTCATCAGAGCATCGTAACAACGTTGACTCCAGTGACCTCATCTCGATACAATCCGAGGACAACATGTGGATTTGATAGAGGAAAAAATAAAATTTGATCTATCACCTTGTTCAGATCTGAAGAGTGTAAGTTCGTCGCAAGATGCTAGTGATTTTTTCTTGAATACTATGATGTCGAAGTCCTCTAGATCATCCACCCACGCCTCATAAATCTGCTCGCATGTCGTTCGTCAGAATTCAGGTGCTATCGTGGTACACTGATGAGTGCTTCAAAACAACGATGATCACCACAAGAAAGAGTCTTTGATCCAAGAAGGATGAGCTTAAAGATCTTTCTTTCTTGAGAGAATTTCTCTCTTGAAACCAGGAGTAGATAGGGGCTCTCAATCCCAACACATGAATAGTTTCATGGGAGGATCCTCTCTCTTACTTATATAGGGAATATCTAAAATACATGCTATGGGTTCCCAGCCCCCATGTAATAGATATTCAAAGTATAAGTATTATAAATATTTGTTTATGAAAAATTAAATTATGCCATAAATAATATTTATAATTTTATCACCAACTACAATATATATATTAAATATATATTGTGTGATAATCTTGAGTCTATAACTTGACTCAAATCTCCCAAAAATATTAAACGAACCGAGGATATATAAATCCATCCAAATAATATTTTATCTTTGTATTTACTTAATCACTTGTAAATACATGTTATAAATAAATTCAATGAATTATTCCAAACATGAATAATTAATGAATCTATTTATTACTTGGTGATTCATAGAACTTGGATAATACTTGGACCCCATGGCGGGTCCCTCCAAGTTATATATTCCTATTCCACAAAATAGGAAAGATTCTAAAAGCACTATAGTTTGCGACCCTCTAGGCTGTTATCTCAATAGCAGTGAATAATATTCATCGACCATGAGATGGGTTTAACAACCCATTGAGGCCTCTAAAGAGATATGGTAAATTCAAAGCAACGATAACCTCCCACAAACATGGTCTGTGTAATATAATCACTTCGTCATAGATATCTCAATAAAGAAAAATGCACACTAGTGTCATCATCCTTTTTCTTGATTTATTTTATTTGTTGATCTGTGCAGAAGGTTTTACCTTCCACTACCATGGTCGATTTAATGAAGTCGTAACCATCATAATCAACTAGACCCGAGATATATCTCCCTCAACTCAAAAGTAACAAATCGTATCTTGATCATTCAATCAATGTCATGTCACCAATGACATACCCAACACAAACTACCTCTCCACGACTTCATCACCATGGTTTTCTCCTTGCATCAATGTATGAAATTAAATGACATACATTGACAATGATCTCAAGTCTGGAGACCAATAAACATGTCCATAGATAGGAATGACCAATGACACCTGAAACAAGTGTTGTTCCTGTTATGCGGGTCAGTCCTCATGATATCAAGTACTAGAGATCATCAAGTGCGAACGTCGTGAGAAGAAGTCTCAATGCTTATGATCCCCTAGCACCTAATAATCACACATCACCTATGTCCTTTCAAAATGATGTAACAAGACCAAGGACATTACTTCAAGATTACTGTCATGGAATCTCGGGGTTCTCATTATATCCTGAGATCCTCTATAACCCTTTGATATGACCTGTAATCTAAGGACATTTCTATAAACAAAGTGAATACAGAAGTATTTATACTATTATGGAAAGATAAACACATATATATTTATAACAAACTGCATACATGTAGTGGTAAAAAAATCACAACAAATGTTGGGTCTAGGGAACCCAGTTTCAACACACCCCTTGCACTAGAGACAACTACTAATAGGATTCAATCCTCTAGTTCTCACATGAGAATAATGCTTCTACTGAGAAATGGATTTAGTCACTGGTTCTACCACTTTGTCCAATGTGGCTACTCTGCTAACTACAACTTCACCTCTTTGAGTAAAATCCATCAAGAGATGAAACTTCCAAAGAATATGCTTTTTCCTCTCGTGAGACCTGGACTCCTTGGAAAGCACCATTGTAGCAGTATTATCACAATATAATGGAACAGGGTCTGCACTACTAGGCATAACACCAATGTCTGAGATAAAGCTGCATATCCTGACTTCTTCCTTTTCTACATTGGGATCTATAATATATTCATACACTGCTATAGAATCAGCAACCATAGCTTGCTTCGAGCTTCTCCAGATCACTGCACCACCATTCATACAAAAGATGTAGCCTGACTATGATTTCAGATCATCATGATCTGTCTGGAAACTAGCATCAATGTATCCTCTCACTACTAGTTCCTCATCTCAACTGTACACCAAGAACATATCCCTTGTATTCCTCAAGTACTTTAGGATAGTTTTAATAGATTACCAATGCAGCTCTCCTGGATTAGATTGATATCTACCCACCGTTATTAAATCGAAGGAGACATCAAACCTACTACATGGCATGGCATACAAGATAGAACTCACTGCCAAGGCAAAATTAATTCTACTCATTCTATCAATATCCTCCTGTGTTTGTGGACTAATTTTCTTGGATAGATTTATACCATGTGACATAGGTAACAATACCCTCTTGGATTGTTCCATGTTGTACCTTTTGAGTACCTTGTCAATATATGTACTTTGACTTAGCCGAAGCATCCTTTGAGATCTATCTCAGTATATCTTTATCCCTATAATGTAGGCTGCTTCACCTAAGTCTTTCATGGAGAAGCATTCATTTAACCATGTCTTAACTGACTGTAATACTTGCACCTCATTTCCCATAATTAATATGTCATCAACATATAACACTAGGAAAATGATGGCATTCTCTTCATCCTTTTTATAGACACAAGGCTCTCTTTAATTTTTGACAAAACCAAATTCTCTTATGGCCTAATCAAAACAAACATTCCATGATCGTGATGCCTGATTCAACCCATAAATGGATCTCTATAGTTTCATACTTTATTGGCATTCTTTGACTTGAAAAACCCTATCGGTTGAGTCATATAGACATCTCTAACCAAATTTCCATTTATAAAATCAGTTTTGACATCTATTTTCCAAATTTCATAATCATAAAAGGTTGCTATTGCAAGCAATATTCTGATTGATTTAAGCATTGCTACTGCTGAGAAGGTTTTATCATAGACAATGCCTTGACTTTTCCTAAAACCCTTTGCAACCAGTATTTCTTTAAAGGTATTAACCTCACCATCCATGTCCATCTTCCATTTGAATATCCATTTGTATCTAATGTGATTTACATCAACTGGAGGGTCTATCAAAATCCAAACTTGATTTTGGTACATGGACTCCATCTTAGAATGTGTGGATTCCTTCCATTTAACAACTTCTTTTCCTTCTACTGCTTCCTTATAGGTTAGAGGTTCATCATCCTCAAGGACTAATGTGTCACTTGACTTGGTGACAAGAAAACCATAATGCTCTAGTTCTCTAACCTCTCGCGTAGACCTATGCAGTATTTATGTCCCAAGAAAAACTTCTTCTTCCACTTGCTCTTATGGAAATTGTTCCTCTACCAACTCTTGTGCATCTGGAGAATTAAATTCATATAATTTAATCTTGATCCCACTATTTCAAATAGAAATGTGTTACCTTTCTGGAAATATGGTGTGTCTTTCCACAACAACTTTTCTATCTAAATGGTTATACATGTAATATCCTTTGGTTTCCTTAGGCTAACCTATAAAGATGCACTTCATTCTGCTAGATGCTAATTTGTAACTTGGTAAAGTCTTGAAAAATTCCTCGCACCCCATACACGTATGTGTTTTATACTAGATTTTTTCTATACCATAACTCATATGGAATCCCATCTGCAGCTTTAGGTGGTACTCAGTTAAGGGTATATCCTGCGGTCTTGAATGTGTATCCCCAAAAGGATAATGGAAGAGTTACTTGACTCATCATTGATCTGAACAGAATATACCATATCAAAAACCATACACAATAAATCAATATAACATTCCTGTTTCACATTTCAATTTACACATACTTCATCCTTAGGTCTTACCTATTTACACACTTTCCATTTACGAAGCATAACCCATTTAACCCATTTGGAATAATAAAAATTTTCAATAAATGAGACTTTTTACCATATTCAACAATTCATATGCCTTAATCCAATAACACATTTCAATTAAAAGTTCATAAGTTCTTCTTTTCACATTCACAATAATCCATTTAACATATTCCTCAATTCCCAATCCATTAGAGACATCCTCACTTTAACACAATTATCCTATTTTTCATGCCACACCATTAAACCCCTTATGCCATTATCTAAACCTAGGAACAACTATAAATATCCTAATTTCAACTCAACCCAACATATAAATATTTAAATATTGGGATCTACCTCATTACAAATCAATTTTGGGGATAACGTTTCTATATTCCATGTTCGGGGACATTGGCACACCCCAAAGGTGGCCCTATATTGGTCTACACAACCGCAATAGATACCAAGGGAATCATGGGGACTTAAAAGCATCATTTACACACCTATTTTATAAAATCACACTAATAGCACCAAAATCACAATTGGAGGGAAGAAAGAACACAAATTCATATGGACAAATCCACTTAAAAACCATGGGTTAAAATTTTTAGGCCACCTACCTCGAATCCATTGATGAACGAACTCCTAATCATAGCCTTTGATCTGGTTCCATGATCCCCTTGAAGCTTCAACATAGATTCCAATGGAAAAATAGGGCTTTATAGATTCATAAAAATAAATCCCAAGATACAAACTCTAATCCATAAAAGAGAAGAAATGAGAGGATTAGATTTATCTGGATCATCGATCAGCAACCAACAGTGCTCCAAACATCCTAAAAATGAGGGAGAAAGATCCTTGAGAGATATTTAGGGTTCTTGTTCAACACTAGGGTTTCAAGGGTGGAAGTGGTTGAGAAACTCATGTGAGGCTTAAAATCCCATAATAAAAAAACTATAAATTTTATAACTTTTAAATGGGCACACAGTTTACCCGCAATATTTTCCAAACTATGCAAAAACCATGCACAATCCACTATCTAAGGGGAGTTGGGTCACATAGTTACTTGGGAATCCCAACAAGTTTTTTAAAAAATGCGCCAACTATGTGATATTCCTTTGTCCAAAATTTTATGGGTTGGTATCCCAACTTGTACAATATATTTAACCGTGCAACAACCATGTGCCTTTCATAGGTTGGTCTAGTTTTACTTTCTTTCATGGCCCAAACCCCCAAAAAACCCTCGAGGCCCCTCAAAAACATAGGAAACACTTAATTAACCAAAAAAAGAGATTAAAACCCAAAATATAAATAGTTAAATATCTCCATGAAGTTTGGGATCTTACAACCTCCCCCACATTATAATGGTTGGTCCTCGATCCGTACTCCCAAGCATCACTGAGTTTTCAAAGCAAAGAGATCGGGCCAATGTGCCAGCACATATAAATCCCTTTCTCAAATTTCTTCTTGAGAATTTCCATGCTTCCATAGAACATGAAATAAGGGCACAACTTTTCCCTACAAGACTTTCTCACAATGATCTATGATACATACTGGATGATCCTCAAAGGTTGCATCTACCCCAAGCTCAACATCCTCAATGTTAAACATATTATATGGATTAGGGTGATACTGTCGAAGTTGTGAAATGTGAAAAAAATCCTACATACAACTATATCGATATCGAAGAACCAATTGATACACCACTAACCCGATCCTCTCCATGATCTCAAATGGCCCCATGTACTTGGGAGAAAATTTTCCCTGATTCTGGATTCGATAGTGACCCAACCTTGGTGACACTCAAAGAAACACACCATCACCACCATAAAATCAAGAGGTCGATGGTGTATATTTTCATATGAATTATACATACTCTGAGTCATTTTTGTACATTTATAAATCATTTAAACCCTTTCCGACGTCTCCAATACAAGACTCGATTCCAATAGATTGGAATCTCATACTTGTATGCAACACTATGGGGATCAGCATGTCTCCTATAAAGCACCTCAAACGGTGCCATATGAATTATTGCCTGAATTTTTTTTATAGGATAACTCAACTAGAGAAGTGTGTTTTTCCCCTAAACCACTGAAATCCAGAACAAAATCTCTCAACATGTCCTCTAACACCTGAATGATTTTCCTCAGTAATCCATGAATCCACAATATCTACCAAACATATAACTCTCCCAACTGATCAACAATAAATTTCTTCTCAATAAAGAAGAAATGAACCACTTTAGTCAACCAGTCCATAACTACCCATACCGAATCATTATTCCAAGTCATCCTTGAAAGGGATACTACAAAATTCATCATTACATCATCCCACTTCCATTATGGAGTGGGAAATGGCTATAACAGACCACCATGGTGATGATTCTTTGGCTTTACCAACTGAAAGGTAAGATACCACACCTCAAAACCTACAACCACCTTCTTCATTCTCATCCACCAATACTACCTATGAAAGTAACGATACATCTTAGTAAAATCAGAATGAACTTACCACTCTGATGCATGTGACTCACGTATCAACTCTTCTCACATACCTATTGGCACCACAACACGACCATGAATACGAACAACCCGATCATCACCAACAGTCCAACTCGAAGTTTCATCCCCTCCTTTAAGACCTTCCTTCATAGACAAACACTCTATATCCTCAAGATGACTCTCTATTCCTTAGATCAGATGCATGTACTCAACTGCTATAGATTCAATAATCATCTACCTATGTCCATCATGCATCTCCAAGTGTATCTTAGAAAATATGTTCATTATTCTCCACTTGGAGTTCGATTCCTGAACCACCTGATTTGGATTCTTCCAACTCAGGGAATCTGTAACACTATTCCCTTTTCCAGATGTATAAACCAATGCGAAGTCAAATGAATGTATGTATTCAACCCATATTATCTTCCTAATATTTAAATCACACTGATAAAAGATGTACTTAAGACTTTTATGATCGATAAACACTATGATATTCTCCCACAAGAAGTAATGCCTCCAACACATTAAGGCATAAACAATAGCCACCAACTAAAGATCATGAGTAGGGTAAATTCTTTCATGAGGCCCCAAATAAGTTGACCCATATGTTACAACCCAACCATCCTGCATGAACACTACCCCAATTACAACACGAGACACATCACATAAGAAGGTGTATCCCTTACCTGGATCAGGTAAGATTAGGATTAGTGTACTCCTCAACTGCTTCTCCATCTCTTGAAATACATTCTTACACACCTTAGACCACTAAAACATAACTCCATTCTTGGTTAATCCTGAATTTGGTGCTACAAAATGGGTTAAATAATTGATGAACCTTCATTAATAACCAAACAACCCTAGAAAAATCCAAACATCAAAAACATTATTGGGATTTTCCCAAGACACAACCGCTTTCACTTTATCTAGATTTACTAACACACAATCCTCTAAGATAATTTGACCCAATAATTTCCTCTATTAATCCATAAATGACATTTGAATAGAATGGCATGTATCCTATGTCTTATTAGTGTACTCAGGAAAATGTAAAGATGTTTGGAATGATTTTCACGAGTTTTAGAGTACACAAAGATGTCATAAACAAATACAACTATGAACTGGTCCAGTTGGGGTTGAAATATTCGATTCATTAAATCCAAATTCATTTTTCAACCCGAACGACATTATCACAATCTCATACAACCCATACCTACTCCTAAAAGAAGTTTGTGGTATGTCTGAAGGAATCAACCTCAACTGATGGAACCCTGACCTCAAATCAATCTTATAGAACACTTATTGACCCTTCATCTGTTCAAAAAGACCATTGATTCATGGGAGAGGGTATCATTTCTTAACCCTCATTTTATTTAACTTCCTATAATCAACACAAAGCCTCAGCGATCCATCAACTTTCTTGGAAAATAGTACGGGATATTCCAAAGGTGACATGATAGGATGAATAAAAACTTTGTTATACATTTCCATAATCTATGTTTTAAGCTCCTAAATTTAGGCTGGTACCATTATATACGGAAAAATGGAAACTAGCTCGGCCCCCGATATCAATTCTATCATGAACTCAACATCCCTCTCACATGGAATCCCTGAAAAATTGTCAATAAACACATCCTGAAACCAATCCACCACTATAGGAATGTAGGTCTAATCCACTCCTATATCTTCAAGTAGAAGACAAGACACATGGGTTGTGAGTTCACCCAACTACTGACAAACTAGCCCTACATGGCCTGCCTGAACATCCCACTCACCTTGAAGGACATACGTGTCTCTCCAAAGATACATTAACATTAACCTATGATATTAAAATCAATATGGGCCTGATACAACACCATCCAACCCATACAAAAAATCATATCAATACTTAACATCTTGGGGACTAATGGGTTCAACAGAAAACAGTACCAACCAACCTCCAAAGCAAAACCATTACACCGACTAATATCCTATTTTCTCACCCCTAACGGTGTTTCAATCAACATAATCCCACTCAAATGTTTCACAAATAAACCAAAAACATCCACAAACTGATTATAAATAAAAGAATGTGAGGAACCTATATCGAATAAAGCACCAGCAAGCATAGAAGTAACAATAATCATACCTCGAACAATTGATAGTTCAGCCTCAACACCTCCTGGTGTAGACTAGACTGCATGAAGCTAACTTGTCCCTCTATCCCAGGCCTCGACCTAAGTTCATACTGCTATACTTCCCTTCTGATATGGAAAACCATACACAAGAGTACCATGATCACTATCTATATCAGTACGACCGGATGAGCTCCAACTACCTACCTGAAATGGGTTAGATAACCCCTTTCCTATAATCTACACTGGTCTCAGTAATCCCTCATTTCCTAACTACCATAGGTTCCTATAGAATATATGCACACATCCCAATATTCCGCATTCGCGACACTCAACTGGTGGTTAGGAATATTGTTTACAAACGTGTCCTAGCCTGCCACACTAATAGCAGCACCCTTAATCACTAACCTATGTGACTGGTTCCATTTTCTAGCTTCCTTGTCCACCACTACCCTGATGAAAATTATCAAAGTGGAGTTTACTACAATAAGAATCTACACCACTAGTTCAACTAACTAGAACCGTATGTCTACTACTGGAAGCCTCCTTGAGGGTTCCTTATGATATAAGGGCTTCATCTACCACTTCAGCGACCCTCTTAAAGAGAAAGATATTAACCTGTGACTTGATCTCATACATGAATCTATCTTAGAAACGTCTTTCCAGGGTTTCCTCATCACCAAAAAAATCTAGAACAAAACTTTGCAGGTCAATGAATCAAATTTCATATTCCATGACCATCATAGATCCCTGGGTCAACCTCATAAAATCTAAAGCCTTTTCCTGCCTCAAGGTCTCAAGAATAAAAGTCTTCTAGAAACTTATCCTGAAAATATTTCCTTCTAATGCAATCAGTTTACTGGGTCTGAACTAGAACATCCCACCAACTTTTCTCTTAGACTCACAACATATAAGTTTCTATCTTGATTGTCTTCTCTATAAGAGTCTCCAAGTGATCCAAAATCATATGAATAGATTATATCCAGAATTCTACAGCCTCAAGTCCAACCTCTCCAGCAAAAGTTAGAGGATGTTGCAACTTAAGCTCTCTAATATGGTCCAACATACTTGGCACAACCCGCCTGGGGTCCCTTTACATCATCTTCATGAAACGAGTGAAGATCTCAAGGAACTACTCTTCTCCCATATTGCCTTGAATCCCTAGGTTTTCTTTCTCCACTTTTTTAGGAGCATCCTCAGTAACATCCTATTATCGCTAAAAAGGCGCATTCCATCATGGTCAAATTTTCTCGTAATGCTTAGAACACACCTCATAACACATAGAACAAGGCTTCCATAGATCTAATAAAAGATGGCTCTCTAATGTACATAAACAACCCATTGCATAAACTATACCAAAGGTCATCATCACATTCCAAACACTACCATCGGCCATCCCTACCAAGGGTCATGACTAACACCGGTAAACCAACTCAATGGTTACAAGTCTTATATTAGACACTATTTCAAGACCATTCAAATACTTACAACTTGAACCCATCCTCTTAGTCACATTTACCATTTTACAATTCATTAAAATCAACTTATTCACAAATTTACAACCCTTCGCAAGATACAATTCTTTAATCATTATTCTATATTTTTATTTCATTTTTCCCAATTTCATCATTTTATTAGACATCATTCTCTTCATGTTTTTCAAGAAGGTCAAATGCATTTCCCCCTTTATGTCACATACACCCGTTTCGTGTGTGTTCCTATCATGACGCATAGAACCTATACTCCTAGGTTCCTAAAATGATGTATGAATTCACCATACCTTACCTTTATGGACATGATCTAAATATCATAAAAAAACCACATCACACAAAAAGTGTGTCACCCAATGGACAAATATCATTAAATGTTACAACGCACAATAGGAACACAAATTTCCACCTAGGGTGATTTGGATTTTCCCTCATACATGGGTTAGATAATCCCAAGAATGAGCTTATTACTAAGGCCTGGAATATCTGATTCTCCTTTATACTATACCAGAGAATAAGACTATAGAAAATAACCTATCTCTGATACCACATTATAACATCCCCGACCCAGAATCCAATAAACGGTGACCTGATATGATTTGCTACATGACCTTAGGTGTGCCTCCCCATATTCCAAATGGTTCCTACTAGTAGTGAAAGTCTAAAAAGTAATTTGGGGAGACTATAACGCCTTTAATAGAGTAATCCATAGCAGATAAATAAAATAAAAATAAGAAACCAACATGAAATAACTAACAACTAAGCATAACAAATATCGCCCAAAACTAGGAACAAACCATAGCTAACAGTAAAATATTCCAAGTCATGCTAGATAGTGCTATGTGAATAGAAAACAAAATAAAGACAACTAATGGAATCCCTAAAATGGTCCTAACACCAAGTTTGAAACCTCATCCCTATACATACTTAGCCTGACTCAACTTCCAAGCATGGGGCCTTTTCCCTTATCCTGACCTGAAAGCATGAAGTCTACTCAAGTACCCAACAGCGACCTGAACAGGGTGTGAGTATAACTCAGTATGCCACCACCAACAATGTCTACCAAATGTCCAATAAAAATAGATAGTGCATGAAAATGAAAAATGAATACAAGGTAGAAGAAGAAAACATGGGTTCCATTAGTTAACATAGTTCACTTAAGTCATTCCTAGTATTATTCTCAATTTCAAAACTTACACCATCTTCATTACTTAGTTCACTTTCACCATGTGATCAATGGGTTAGCCATTTTACATCATTTACAAAAGGTTTTAGGTAATTCAACATTATGCATAAGTGAATAAGTAAATTCCTTATCTCACCAGGGGTAAACACATTACATGTTACCTCAGAGCCTATGTCTAGGTAGTCTCATTGAATACGACCATTAGGGGCATAGATCATCAATCCAAATCCCTAACCCATGAATTCATGGGTTTCTTTAGAGCATCAATCTAAACAGACCCATGGGAGGAGCCTTATTCCTTACTTCCATCAATAATCCATGTGCACATTATTATTTATCCATTTACCACATAAACCATATTACAAATCATACACAATAACTCAACATAACATTCACATTTTATATTTCAATTTACACATACTTAATTCTTATTTCTTACCCATTTACACACTTTCCATTAACTAAGCATAGGGCATTTAACCTATTTATAATAATCAATAATTTCAATACATGATCCTCTTTAATATATTCAACAGTTTTATGCCTTAATCCAATAACAAATTTCCATTAAAACTTCATAATACCTTCTTTTCAAATTTACTATAATCAATTTAACATATTCCTCAATTCACAAGCCATTAGACACATTCTCACTTATACCAAATTAAGATATTTTTCAATCCATGACAAACAACCACTTATGCCATTATACAAACCTAGGAACAACTATAAATATCATAATTTTGACACAACCCAACATATCAACATGCACATCTTGGGCTCTAGCCAGTTAGAAATCAATTTCGGTCTTTAATTTTCCATTTTCCATGTTCAGGGTCATTGTTACACCCCATTGGTGGCGCTAAATTGGTCTAGACACCATCAATGAATCCCAAGGGGATCATGGGGAGTTAAAAACATCATTTAGAAACCTATTTTACAAAATAATACTAATGGAATGAAAATCACAACAAGTTGAAAGCAAGAACACAATTTAACATGCACAAATCTACTTAAAAACTATGAGATAAAATTTTTAGACCACTAACATCGAATCCATTGACAAACACACTCTTAATCATAGCCTTAAATATGGATTCAAGAACCCCTTGAATATTTAACCTAAAATGCACTAGAAAAAGATTTCTTTAGGTATTTGTAAGAAGATATCCCAAGATACAAACCCTAATCCAAAAAATAGAAGGAAGGAGAGGATTAGACTTACCCTGATCTTTGATCCACAACCAGAAACACTCCGAACAGCCTAAAAATCAGGTAGATTGATTATTGAGATCTCTTGAGGGTTCTTGTTTATCACTAGGTTTCCATGGGAGAAAGTGGGGGAGAAAATTGGGCGAGTCTTCAAAATACCATAATTGAAAAACTCAAAATTTTCCAACTTTTAAAGGGGCGCACAGTTCATCCACACAATTTTCCAAATCGTATGAAAACTATGTGCAAGACACTATCTATGGGGATTCAATTCATGCAGTTATCTAGGTAGATAAAAATGTTTAAGAAACCATGCACCAAATGTGTGATATGCCTCTGTCCAAAATATAGCTTGGTCTACCACCTTGCATGGTTTATTTAACCATGTTCCAGCCATGCGCCAATCGTCCACCTTGCACATGCTAGCCATGTTTTCCTTTATTTTGTGTCCCATACCACCAGAATACCCCCAAGGCCCCTCAAACCCCTAGGAAACACTTCATTAACAAAAAAGATATTGAAAACCATAATTTAAATAGGTACATACCTCTACGATGTCTGAAATATTACAAAAACCATACTTTGACATTAGTTCCACTCTCTTCATTGATTCTAGGTATATTTTAAGATTTGTTTTAGTTTAATTTAGTTAATATAATCTACTTTAATTATTTTTTTGATAAAATTAAGGAGACATAAGAATTAGTTTTTAGATTTTCTATGGGATTCCAGCTTCTTCATGGGATCGTCCATAAACATTACATTATTCTATGCTTTAGTTATCATTAAAATTAATTCTAAACATTGAATGCTTTATGGAATAATGATTTCATCAAAGAACATTATGTTTTTTGTGTAATTACTATAGAATGTAATGGAAAATACTGACAATATAAGTGTTGATTGATTAAATAAATTCTATTCTTACCTCATTTTTATTTTCTTATTTTAGTTTAACTTTTGTTTTTGTTTTCTTCTTTTATTTATTTTATTTTTATTTTTTGTGTGATAGGTGTTTATAGTATTGTGAAAGATGAGATATATGAAGGAAGTATATGATGCCAAATTTCTATTGGAATACTTTGGATACAAAAACGATTTAAACTTAGGGGTGTTACCAAATTCAATATAGTGGTCACAACTAGAAATGAGATAGAATAATTCATACACAGTTGAGTATGATGGATTATAACACTAAAAGTAGACTACCACAAACTACTACTCACCTTATTAAGAATATCCAAATTTTCAAAACATACAAGGTGAATATGGGTATGATAAAAATAATAAACATCAAGTGTGGAAATACCAAAGTATACAAAAAGAGTTGATTGAAACACTCTTGAATTCCATTGATATAAATGAAGTTAATTTCAAGGATTATGATAAGATGATTCAGGAAAATATAATATCCTAAAAGAATATTCTGTAACATTAGAAAAACATCTTGTCATGTATTGATTAAAGGTGTGGTGTCTCCAAAGGAAATGGGAAACAAGATGAAGCAAATGTGGTTATAATGGAAGATAAAATGGAGAAAACCATTCTCTTTGAGAAAGATGAAAAGTTTATGGAGAAACCCATAACCATTATAGAAAGACCATCAACATCATAAGTTAAGTCAGAAAAGGAATTTGATGAAGGAAACCAATTACAACTCCTTTTTTATACAAGAGGAAGAATAAGATTCCATTATTGACCTCATTTGATAAATGGTGTTTCATACTGAGGTGTATCCCTGGGATGAGAGTTTCCTATTAAATTAACATGAAAACTATTTTTCAAATGTTAAAATATTCACGTAAGAGGAAGAAAACATAGAAAAAAAATGAACAACACATCATAGAACACCAAGAAACATGCCAAAAAGAAGTGGATATTTTAAGACTATAATAAGTGGTGGACGGTGACTGAATAATCTTAGACCTTCCTCACATTCATGGAAATGAAGCAGAATGGGAATCATTCCTCAAATTAGATGCACTACGGAAAAAATGGGTATTTGCGACGGGGATAAATCTCATCGCAAATAAGTAGTCTTTTGCGACGGGTTAGCTGTACCCGTCGCAAAAGAACTGGCGTGCTTTGCGCGCCAAATCGCGGGAAACGTATTTGCGACGGGCGGTTATTGCCCGTCGCAAATAACCGGCGGCGGTAAAAGGTATTTGCGACGGGAATATTCCCCTGTCGCAAATAGTATGTCGGCAGGTGGTTATTTGCGACGGGTCCCGTCGCAAATAACTATTTAACCGTTGACCGTAATAAATGATGGCTAAGGTATTTGCGACAAGTACCGTCGCAAATAATATTATTTACGACGGGTATCCCGTCGCAAATGGACCTGTCGCAAATAATCTAACCTATAAATACCCCCATCCGTTTTTTTCAATTCATTCTCAAACTCCATCTTCTCCTCTCAAAATTCTATTTCTAGAGTTCAGCGTTTCTTAAGTTTAATTTTTTTCTCCGGAGATGATATTGAAGTTTTCAAGAACGATCAGAGATCAACTTCAGATCAATTTTAAAGGTATTTATGTTCATTTTAATTTAATATTTATTTTAAATTTTTTATTAGTTTCAATTATTCTTAATTAGTTGTAATTTAATTATGTTTACATTGTTTTGTTACTTAATAAATTTAAATTATTAGTATTGTTCATAGTTAATGGTAATTAGGAATAATTAGTAATAATTTTCAATAATTAAGAATAAATACTAATAATTAGTAATAAATACCAATAATTAGGAATAATAACATTATTACATTATTAGTATATTTTATTATTAATATTAAAATAATATAATTTTTTATATTATATACAATTCTCCTTTCGTCTGTGTGTTTTCTGTCTCCACATGTAATATTTGTATGTGGAGACAGAAAACACACAGAGGAAACGAGAATTGTATATAATATAGAAAATTATATTATTTTAATATTAAAAATAAAATATACTAATAATGTTATTATTCCTAATTATTGGCAATTATTGCTAATTATTGGTAATTATTCATATAATTACCAATAATTAGTAATAATTACCAATAATTAGTAATAATTACCAATAATTAGTAATAATTACCAATAATTAGTAATAATTACCAATAATTAGTAATAATTACCAATAATTAGTAATACTTACCAATAATTAGTAATACTTACCAATAATTAGTAATAATTACCAATAATTAGTAATAATTAGTAATAATTACCAATAATTACCACTAATTAGTAATAATTACTAATAATTACCACTAATTAGTAATAATTAGGAATAATTACCAATAATTAGTAATAATTAGTAATAATTAGTAATAATTAGTAATAATTAGTAATAATTAGTAATAATTAGTAATAATTAGTAATAATTAGTAATAATTAGGAATAATTAGTAATAATTACCAATAATTAGTAATAATTACCAATAATTAGTAATAATTACCAATAATTATCAATAATTACCGATAATTACCAATAATTAGGAATAATTACCAATAATTAGGAATAATTACCAATAATTAGGAATAATTACCAATAATTAGTAATAATTACCAATAATTAGTAATAATTACCAATAATTAGGAATAATTACCAATAATTAGGAATAATTACCAATAATTACCAATAATTAGTAATAATTACCAATAATTAGTAATAATTAACAATAATTAGTAATAATTAACAATAATTAGTAATAATTACCAATAATTAGTAATAATTACCAATAATTACCAATAATTAGTAATAATTACCAATAATTACGAATAATTACCAATAATTAGTATTAATTACCAATAATTAGTAATAATTACCAATAATTAGTAATAATTACCAATAATTACCAATAATTACCGATAATTACCAATAATTAGTAATAATTACCAATAATTAGTAATAATTAGTAATAATTAGTAATAATTACCAATAATTAGTAATAATTAGTAATAATTAGTAATAATTAGTAATAATTACCAATAATTAGGAATAATTACCAATAATTAGGAATAATTACCAATAATTAGTAATAATTAGTAATAATTAGGAATAATTACCAATAATTAGTAATAATTAGTAATAATTACCAATAATTAGTAATAATTAGTAATAATTAGTAATAATTACCAATAATTAGTAATAATTAGTAATAATTAGTAATAATTACCAATAATTAGTAATAATTACCGATAATTAGTAATAATTACCAATAATTACCGATAATTAGTAATAATTAGTAATAATTAGGAATAATTACCAATAATTAGTAATAATTAGTAATAATTACCAATAATTAGTAATAATTAGTAATAATTAGTAATAATTACCAATAATTAGTAATAATTACCAATAATTAGTAATAATTAGTAATAATTAATAATAATTACCAATAATTAGTATTAATTACCAATAATTACCAATAATTACCGATAATTACCAATAATTAGTAATAATTACCAATAATTAGTAATAATTACCAATAATTAGTAATAATTACCAATAATTAGTAATAATTAGTAATAATTAGTAATAATTACCAATAATTAGTAATTTTTAGTAATAATTACCAATAATTAGTAATAATTAACAATAATTAGTAATAATTACCAATAATTAGGAATAATTACCGATAATTAGTAATAATTAGTCATAATTAGGAATAATTGCCAATAATTAATAATAATTAGTAATAATTACCAATAATTAGTAATAATTAGTAATAATTAGTAATAATTACCAATAATTAGTAATAATTAGTAATAATTAGTAATAATTAGTAATAATTACCAATAATTAGTAATAATTAGTAATAATTAGTAATAATTATCAATAATTAGTAATAATTACCAATAATTAGTAATAATTAGTAATATTTAATAATAATTACCAATAATTAGTATTAATTACCAATAATTGTAATAATTACCAATAATTACCAATAATTACCGATAATTACCAATAATTAGGAATAATTACCAATAATTAGTAATAATTATTAATAATTAGGAATAATTACCAATAATTAGTAATAATTAGTAATAATTACCAATAACTAGTAATAATTAGTAATAATTAGTAATAATTACCAATAATTAGTAATAATTAGTAATAATTAGTAATAATTAGGAATAATTACCAATAATTAGTAATAATTAGTAGTAATTACCAATAATTTGTAATAATTAGTAATAATTAGTAATAATTACCAATAATTTGTAATAATTAGTAATAATTACCAATAATTAGTAATAATTAGTAATAATTAGTAATAATTAGTAATAATTACCAATAAGTAGTATTAATTACTAATAATTAGCAATAATTACCGATAATTACCAATAATTAGTAATAATTACCAATAATTAGTAATAATTAGTAATAATTACCAATAATTAGTAATAATTAGTAATAATTAATAATAATTACCAATAATTAGTATTAATTACTAATAATTAGTAATAATTACTAATAATTACCAATAATTACCGATAATTACCAATAATTAGGAATAATTACCAATAATTAGGAATAATTACCAATAATTAGGAATAATTACCAATAATTAGGAATAATAACAATAATTAGGAATAATTACCAATAATATTAGTACTATGAAAATAATAAAAAATTTATATAATATTAAAATTATCAATATTTGTAACATGTTTTGCTTTATTCTCAACATATTCAATTCTTAAAGGGTCAATTTTTAGGTCTATCTCAATAAAAAGTTTGCGTCAGTCGTGTATGATGTAAACTCTCTAATTATCCTTGCTTGAGTGTTTTTTCTAACAAATTATTCAAAACCAGTAATTCTTTAATATTTTATAGAAAAATATGGAACAATGAGGTCGTCAACAATCATTATTAGGTGACCGTATATGGATAAATCAACGTGGAAATCCAAACGGTTCTGGTTTAAATCTAGTATATGTAGAGGGTGTGGAGACTTTTTTATCATTTGCGGCATCAAATCCAGAATTTGTTTCAGAAGGCAAAATAAAATGCCCTTGCAGAAAATGTGCATTGAGAACGTTTGACACGTTTGACAAAGTGGGGGGACATCTCTTGCCTTTTGGTTTTCAACCAGATTATGTTTTTTGGTATCAACACAGTGAACATAGTTCCAGAGCAGGTGATACCAACTTGATTCTGGATCCATCCCGGTTTCAAGATTTAGTACATGATGTTGCAGGTTCATCTGTTTAACATACAGAAACTTCGGCTGATATAGCTTCAAATCCTGAGTTGGCACCGTCTGAATTTTATGAGTTGTTGAGGTCTGCTGAGGATGCATTATATCCTGGCTGCAAGATGAGAAAATTAGAAGTAGTTGCAAAATTTATGGCTATCAAATCAGATAACGAAATTTCAAACACCTATTTTGACCAGATATTTTCTTTGCTTAAAACACTGTTACCCAAAGGAAATGTTTTTCCTGCAAATTACTATGAGAGTAAGAGGCTGGTTCAAAATTTGGGACTTACTTGTCAGAAGATTCATGCATGTTCAAATGACTGCATTTTATATTCTGGGGAAAATGAGTCGTTGGATAGTTGTCCCACATGTGGGCAACTGAGATATAAAGAAGGACAACATGGGAAGTCTGGTTTGATTCCTGTAAAACAGTTGAGATATTTTCTGCTTACATCCAGACTTCAGCGTTTATTCATGTCTAAGAATACAACGACAATGATGTCATGGCATAAAGAGAATATTTCAACCGATAAAAGCTTTAATCATCCAGCCGATGGTGATTCATGGAAACATTTTGATAGAGTGCATCCATCCTTTGCTTTAGAAGCTAGAAATGTTCGACTGGGCCTTTCCACTGATGGTTTCTGTCCCTTCGGATCTTATGGTAGTCAATATTCATGTTGGCCTGTTTTTTTAACTCCGTACAATTTACCTCCATGGATGTTGATGAAGGAGCCATATATCTTTTTGACTTTACTAATTCTAAGACATCCGAAGAAAAATATTGATGTTTATTTGAAACCATTGATTGATGAATTAAATTTATTGTGGAGTACTGGTATCAGTACATATGATGTTGTAACGAAACAGAATTTCATACTGAGAGCAACATTGATGTGGAAAATTAGTGACTTCCCGGCTTATGGGATGTTATCTGGCTGGAGTACACATGGTCAGAAATCATGTCCTTACTGTATGGGAGAGAACAAAGCATTTATGCTCATTCATGGAAAGAAACCTTGTTATTTTGACTGTCATCGCAGATTTCTTCCAGCTGATCATCCTTTTCACAGAAACAGATCTCATTTCAGAAAAGGAACAGTTGAAAGGGATGGATCTCCAAAAATTCTATCAGGTTCAGAGTTAAAATCAGTTGTATTTTCATTACCTCCCATCACTTTTGGTCCCACAATAAACCAACAGAAAATTTCTGGTTTTGGGACAGAACACAATTGGATTAAACGTAGCATATTTTGGGATTTTCCATATTGGTCTGATTTGTTGGTCCGACACATGTTAGATGTCATGTATATTAAGAAGAAATGTTTTGATAATTTGTTTCATACAGTTTTGGATACGCCAGGAAAGTGCAAAGACAATGTAAATGCACGTTTAGATCTTGCCCAAATTTGCAGGCGTCCAGAATTGGAACTGTTTGAGAATGTCAGAACAGAATGGTTACTGAAACCAAAAGCAGCTTATACACTGTCTAAAGAAAACCGTTTATTATTTTGTCAGTGGATTGCAGATTTGAGACTTCCAGATGGCTGTGCTTCCAATTTGGGTAGATGTGTAAAGAATGGTCATATTACTGGATTAAAAAGTCATGATTGTCATGTTATAATGGAAAGACTTTTACCCATTGGATTAAGAGGTATGTGGAATTCTGTGATTTGGGATTCCATAACAGACATGTCTCATTTTTTTCGGGAAATTTGTGCGGCTACAACAGATTATGATGCTCTAGGAAAACTTAAAAAAGATTTTGTTGTAATTATATGTAAACTGGAAAAAATATTTCCGCCGTCTTTCTTCGACTCAATGGAACATTTGATATTACATTTGCCATATGAAGCCAAATGTGGAGGTCCAATACAGTTTCGATGGATGTACCCATTTGAAAGATGCATGCAAAAATTGAAAAGAAAAGTACGTAACAAAGCATCTGTTGAAGGATCTATTGCAGAATCTTATTTGCAAGAGGAAATATCTTTTTTCTGCTCCCATTATTTTGAATCTGAGTATCCTTCAAAACACAACCGAATGGGACGGAATGAGAGGAATATTGATGAAATCGACAATCAATTATCTATTTTCAACCAGCCAGAGCTTGGTTTTGGTGGAGTTTATGAATGCTGGCTTTCAGATGATGAACATCATAGAGCTCATACGTATGTTCTGCTCAACTGTGAAGAGATGACATCAGTTGTACTGTAAGTGTTTATATCACTTATTCTATCATTTATGTTACAGTAAATAACTTTAGTTTTTATAGGTTGTATGATAATCATATCAAGAAACAAATTCCACAAATTAAAGCAGCTGCTCTCGAAGAACGTCGACTGAAAAATTTCTCTCAGTGGTTTCAAAAACTAGTAACATAAATTCTTTATCTTTTAGCAACTCATTCAATGTATAGTTTACTATATTGATAATTATTTCACAAATTTTCAGGTGTCTCGACATGCTGATAAAATTGAAAAACGACTGTGTGTATTGAGTAACCCACCTTCCAAACTTGTTAAAACTTATAATGCATATGTGGTGAATGGATTTCGATTTCACACGCATGCATATGGGGAATCGAAAAAAACAATGAACAGTGGAGTTAGCTTGAGAGGATCTCATCATCGAGAAAATGAAGTTGACTTTTATGGCATACTTGATGAAATCATTGAACTCTATTATCTTGGACAACATTATATAACCATGTTCAAATGTCAGTGGTTGGATATAGAGAGAGGCATGCGTGTTCATCCAACTCATGGAATCATAGATATTAAATGTAAAAGTGTTCTCGCAGTAAATGAACCATTCTTATTGGCTCAACAGGAACATCAAGTTTATTACGCAAAGTACTGTGCTACATCAAGAGACTTGACTAATTGGTGGAGTGTAATAAAATCAAAATTCGAGACAATCAGTTTAGTCAAAGTGAATGTGCTTTCACTGATGTGAAAAGAATTGAAGTTTTTCAAGAGAGTACTCAAAATCAATCTTTTTTACAAAGAGACATGAGTATCGATGATGACACCCCACATTTAAGAGTCGGTGATGACGATGATGTTAATGATGTCACATATGAATTTGAAATGGTAAGAGATGAAGCAACTGTAACTCGAATGGATATCGATGATGTTGAGGAGGAATGTGAAGATGACATTGACATATATGAAGATGATGATGAAGATGAACACTGATAGAATTCCATGGTATTTATATACAATCATAATATGTATATATGTATATATAATAGTAATTATCAATTATTTGCTAACAACATTAACATTTTCTGTTTCAGATGGACAACGCCACGTTTCGTGAGTTGGCGGATGCTGACCTGCCTTTCAATGCAGATGAGTTGCTGGCAGATGACCCTCAGCCAGCAGGAGCTCCAGGGAGTACACGGAGGGGGCACGGTCTTACACAATTGATGATTCCTGACCCCGTCCCCGAGCGACGTCCACGTCTTGGGTTTGATCCACGCACACGGAGGTGTGATAGCCTGTGTGATAACCTGTGGATTTGACTAAGATTTCATTAATCTATTCACATAATAAATGTTTATTATTTTTACAGTTTTCTGCATATAGCAGTCGGACAGGCAGCGCTATTTTGCGCAACTATTTCTCTCAGGCATGGACCACATGGGAGCAGATTCTCATTGATGTGCAGCAGGCCATGTTCGGCCATTGGTTGGTACGCACGTAAATAAATAATTTTTATTTTGAAAATTATTTCATTTCTAACTTGATATTTTGATTTATTTGTAGGGTTTATGGTATCCGATCGAGGATACCATGCATGACGCCATCCACGAGGCATGGGAGGTGGCCATGCGTGATCGCCTTTGCCAGTTTTTGCACAATTTAAGAAAAGCTGCCATGAAGAAAGCAGGAGTGTCAGATTTTGACGAGTCATGTAGAGCACACCGACCAGAGTACATTTCATCCCATGTATGGGATGGATTATGTGCGCACTGGTGAGTGGTGCCTTTCAGAGGAGATCATCGGTGGGGAGGAAGAATCGGGGGAGACATGAGTTGACTCATCGAGCTGGGAGTCGTTCTTTCAGCACTCATAGACAACATCTGGTACGTACATTATTTATAAATATTTTATATAACTATAAATATTAACAGTTTATTTTTTATTCTTATAGGCTGTCGAGCACCCCGATATTACGGAGTACGACGTATATCGGAGGATGTATAGTGATCCTACTACTGGGGAGCTCAGAGGTGATCATCAGCATCACATCGTGGTTAGTATTATTTGTTTTCAAGTTTAAAAATTAACTACATATAATATATTCACAATTTTAATTTTAAATTGCAACTACAGGAGTCATATGAGGCTGCAGCGTCACAGACCCGACCTGAGAGTCAGGCCGAGTCATCAGATCAGACCACTGGCCATCAATTTGATGAGGCAGCATGGATGCAGGCCACCCAGTATGCCTTCGAGAAGGGCCGGGTAGTTGGTATCAGCTCTCGACTGACTCCCGGAGATTATTATGGCAGTGCTGCGATGTCGGCGTCCAGCTCGAGAGGAGCTCGTGCATCTTCTTCTGCTACACAGTATGAGGATCAGTTGCGATCTCAGACTGCACTTATAGAGAGTCTCCGACAGGAGCAGGAGCAGATGCGTCAGCAGCATGAGGAGGAGCGTCGACGCCAGCAGCAGCTGTACGAGGAGCAGACGAGTCGGTGGTAGCAGCAGCATCAGGAGCAGATGGAGTACATGCGCCGACTCACTCATGCTTTAGGGATGAAGTTTCCTCCACCACCATCTGCAGATCCCCCCTCCCCCCTCCTTCAGATTAGAGTTTGTTTTTATGTTATAAAATTTGTGAAATCAAAATATGATTTTTTTTCTATTCGTAGTTTCTGTCTCATTATAAAATATTAATAATATTATATTTTGAAATAACAACATTAATATGAATAATAATATTATTTATATTTTATAATATTAAATTATATATATATATATATTAAAATTTTATAATATTATAATTTAATTATATTTTTTTGTAATACTTGAATTATTTTAATATTTGAATGTAAAATAATTCTATTATTTTTATATTAATTAAAATAACTTATTAATATTTTTTTATTTATGAATTATAATTCTAATATTATTATATTAATTAAATCATTTATTAATATTCTATTATTTTTTATTTTTGAATTATAATTCTATTATTATTATATTAATTAAAATAATTTATTAATAATTTATTATTTTTATTTGTGAATTATAATTCTATTATTATATTAATTAAAATCATTTATTAATATTTTATTATTTTTTATTTTTGAATTATAATTGGATTATTATTATATTAATTAAAATAATTTATTAATAATTTTTTTATAGTATTTGCGACGGGATACTATGCCCGTCGCAAATAGTATTATTATTATATGCATTAAAATAATTTATTAATAGTTTTTTATTTTTTTTAAAATAGTTTTTGCGACGGGACCCGTCGCAAAAACTATTTGCGGCGGGCCCGTCGCAACAGGTATTTGCGACGGGTCCCATCACAAAAACTATTTTAAAAGTTTTTTACAAATATAAGGATTACTATTTGCGACGGGGAGAATCCCCGTCGCAAAAAATGGCTTTAGCGACGGGCCCGTCGCAAATAATTGTTGTTGCGACACTGCTTTCAGCAACGGGCCATTTGCGACGGGCCCCCGTCGCAAAAAGCCATTTGCGACGGGATCCCGTCGCAAATGACCCTTCGCAAATACCTGTTTTTCTAGTAGTGATGAAACAGAGGATAAGATCAAGTTAAATATCATTGTACAATAGGAATATGAAATAGAGAGGCAATGTAGAGGGGAAATCTGCTTTGAAGAGCTTTACAAATGGGTAGAGGTTATTAAAATTCCCAAATTCATCACAATAGTAGAAGAAAAACAAATATATGGTGGAAAAATGGAATATTAAATTAGAATTTCTATACTTTATGGAGAAAAATAACCCACCATGTGAAGATGACAACTACTATGCACACTCTGTTTTGAAGCACAAATAAGAACCCCCTCCAACAAATTCAAAGTAGGTTACAATTTTTAAGATCCCTAACTATGATGTCACTATTAGAGTAAAAACTAAAGAGTAAGTGATGCATGAAAGTAGACATGTTGAGTCAATTGATTTTTTCAATGAAGTAGAACCTCCGAAACAAAAAAAATGATGACATTGATGTTGTAATTCCAAAGTTGTTCAGAACATTCAAGGGTGCGGAAAATCAAGTTTTTTAGTGGTGGAAGAATCTTGTGAGTGTGATGAAATTACTAAGGTGAATCATGAGAATATGAATGGTCTTCCAGAGCATGATTTTATGGAGGATACTGAAATTTCAACAGATGTAGATCCAATTCCCAAGGAAGAAAAAGAACATATGACATACCATGAAAAACATATTATGATACATGAAGAGATGCATTACTTAGTGTTTAAAGTGGATGATTTCATTGAATTTGTAAGAGTAGAGCTTCTAGAAGGGGATTGTTTCTATACATATGCAAGTTTCAAGCAAACAGAAGTACCTTTGGTACTTTAGAACTAGGAACAAGTTCCTAATATTCAAAATTAAATGGAAAAAATCAACTAAAAAAGAAAGATGAAGTAATGGATGATCAATGATACATAATATAGTCAGACATTGATATATTTTATCATTCCTTGGGTTTTTCGAAATTTGGATTCCACCTAAAGCTGGTGTCAAGAAGATGACATGGTCGAGGAAGGGCATAATGATTCATAATGATCTGAATCTTAAGTCATTTTTCAATCCTGTCTAGGTACATGTATTTTAAACTCCAAATAAATGAAACTTAAGTTAAAATGTGTATCTTAAATACCTAAAATAAATCACTTTAGGGAGAACACCCTTGTTTTTACTGATTATAGGACTTATTTTTTAAAACAATTATGTTTAAAATTTCAATTTAATTTTAGATTTAGGAATTCTATTTGTGGTTGGATTTCATTATCTATTAATATTTAACTTATATGGAAGGGATATATGAACATTTATTTACATAATTAATTTTTTCAGGTCCCATGATGAATAGTTCATAAAGGGGAAAATAATATTTCATGGAATAAAGGGTCAACACATTCTAGAATTTCAATGTTCTAAGTCAAAAAATTTAAGTAATCAAGAAAAAAAGACACTTAATAGAGGAGAACTTCCATTATTTTATTATCTCATATCCTTTAGAGAAACTCCTTATGCAGAAATTAAATTTCAAAACATATTTCTTAAACCCACTTAACATTGGTTAGATATTAGGGATGATTTTCAATTTACATGTGGTGGAGGAATCCTTTGATACCTCATTCTTGGATTATTTTTCAATCTAAGATGACGTGGGAGACATCCTCACATAGGATATATTTTTCCGGAAGATAGATATTTTTGAATTTTTCATCCCAAAAAATAGAAAATATATAAATGTAAATCTATGAATGTCATATGATTTTTTAATTTGAGATGTTTTAAAAATGATTACTCATATGATTTTAATTCTTGACTTTAATTCTTAAAGGATTTCATTTGTTAGAACAATTATTCATGTTTATTCCAAGAATTAAATGTCCAAAATTTTTAATTTCCATTCCCAAGAGGATTCTGAGAAATTTTTGAAATATTATTTTTCATAATCTCTTTTCTTGAGAGAACATTAGATGTGTGTTACTACAAGTACATTCTTCTCTTTCCTATCAAAATATAATGATTTTGAGCTTCTTAAATATGATTGAGGCATCACTTGATATAATATTATCACATATGACCCTGAGACTAACCTTATATTTAACCTTGGTAAATCCTATATAAACAATGAAATTGATTTAATAGCATCTACATTACAATAAAATTTATCCTTCCAACCATATTTCTTGGAGTATAAATGCATGATCATTCATTTGATCTTAATAGGTTTTCTGTGTAATTTCATAGGGATTCTTCTATTGAAATTAAAAGTGGTATTTAGTTCTCTTGATTATATAGAGAATTGTTTTCTTATACTTTTCAGTGTTCCTTAATTGCTTCATATAGAAACACCTAAAAAAGAAGAAAAAGTGAGCATGTGGGATACATATGATTGACATATAGCTATAAAAAACATCCCATTTCTTTTAACAAATATTTAAATTATTTCTAGTAGGATATTGATGGTGGTAATAAAGGTTCTAGTTTGTTTTACTTCCTAGGGTGTGATAATATTTTCTTACACATATTCCACTAAAATAATAGAATAAAAGAATGATGAGAAGATAAGAAAAAGTTGATGATTTTTCTTTACTTTTCATGATAAAAAGGGAGCCATACATGTGATAGATAGAAGTATATATATGTTATTTTGTATTTTCAAGAGATTTAAACAAGAAATTTTTTCTCATTAATCTCTATTTGAATATCAATCAATGAAATTTACAAAGTTTTCCCTTCATTTCAGGCTTTGGTTTTTAATTTTTATATCATTACCCAACAAAATTGAGCTAAAAAGTAAATAGAATGAAAATGAAAAGTATTCTTGATTTTTTTAGTTCACTATCTATAAAGTAATTGATAAAACTTATAAGATTATGGATAACACTCACATTATTGAGATTGAGAATAACATTGTTTCAAATGTTCTTGAGTGATGTGTGAAATGTATTCTAGTGAGGTAAATCAATTTTTTCATGGATATTAAATAAAAGGTTGAACTATGTTATTTGAATAAAAATAAATGGTTTGAATTTTAAATTTCAAAGGAAGATTTATTTTTGTAATCGATTTTAGTGGAGTTTTATTCTAGTGAAAATATTTATTATAATTTGATTTTATAAGTATGATTATTTGAAAATTTACCTTATGAAGTTTATACCCCTAGTGTTTGATATCGATTATTTCTTAAGGATGAGGAACGTTTTAAGTGTGGGGGTGTTTGATGAATCTAGTTTAAATATTTATTTTTCTCATTTATTTTTTTGTATTTTATTAGTAATTATAATTAATTATATTTTAATTTTATTTATGGTATAAAAAACTTATTTAGTTAACATTGTTGATGATTTTGTGTTTTTTATGTGAAATGAGGGTTGGTATATTCAATTTGGTAATTTGGTGTGACATTGATTTTTGGAAAAGTAAGGAGAAGAGAAGTAGAAAAAAATGAACCACATCTGACTAAACCTTAACCAATGGGGTTGGACCTCTTTTACAGCACAAAGGGAAGCTAGAAAATACGTACGAGTAAGGTTGTGTAGATGGGGAAGAGTGAGTACTTACACATGGTTCAATGAAGGGGAAGGTGTGTGAGGATTCATAAAGAGTGAGTACCGACACATGAATGGAGTGACTGTGTAGTGGTGGGAGGAGAGGCTCACTGGTGGGGGGCTACACTGGTGGAAATGGGAATCCTTGAACATCCACCGAAATTATTATTGAATGGATGTGGGGTATTTAAATATTAATAAGAGTGAAAATATACATTGAACCTATGTGTGATGGGGTCTATAGGGAACTTTTCATATTTAAAAAAATCCATCATTCGGTAGAAACACCCACATATCTATCATTATACACAATCTACCACCACTGGCCATGGCCATGATTTCTATAAAAAAACCCAACCACCGTTATGAAGAAATAAGAACCGTCATGTCCACCATTTCACAATTGGAACCATTACACCATACCACTGATTATCACTATGGACTCATATAGATAACTCGAGATACCATTGGTAATACACTGTAAATCCAGGGAGGTTCTATACAACTGTAAAAGTATAAAATAAAAAATATCTATGGGGAGTTGGAAGAATCGATGTGGTTGGACATATCTACCATGGATATTCCAATGCATTTTAGGAGGAAGGTAGCATGGGTATATTGAGGTTGTTGCATCATGGTCTTGGCATTGCACTATGGAGAATGCAGAAAAAATAATAATCAAATTATTCTATATTGTAGGGTTTCACCTATGGTGCGGAACACCTCAAAATTATTGTGGATTAGTTTTTTAGCTAGAGGGTTTCTATAGGGAAAATTTATATCATCACCTTTTCTATACGAGATCTTAGTTTGAAGAAGTCCACTGATCCCATGATCTACAAGGAGAAGAGGTTGGCTGGTATAGAATTTGAGATTTTTCATATTTTATTATCAATATGATATGGTAGTTTCAAAAAACTAATAAATTTATTATATAAGGATATATTTTTTGACATCAACATTTAGATGACTATGACATAGCTAAAATTCCCTTACTGAAGATAAAGAAAAAAAATCAGTTTGAAATCCCAAATTTCTATTTTTTAAGAGTTTTGGAAATAAGGGAGTTCAGACCGAGGTTTTTAAAGAATATTATGATAGAAAAAAATTTCATTGGGGTGGAATAATGATATTAAAAAAGAGACGAATATAAAAATGTGGATCAACACTTTTGGATAAGGGGAAGTAAGAGTGAATATGGCACCATGTGACACTTCATAGTTATGCTTGATTTTCTTTATTGTTTTTCATTGTGTAATCACATGGATTCTTGCATCATTTGTTCATTTAATTTATTTAAGTCTTCTATATTTTCTCATGAATTTTTTCTTTCATTATTTAATTATATTCCCTAATCTATGAGTTTCAGTTCATTCGTTCCAAATGAACCATCAATAATGATGTGAAACTTTTATAGAAGAGGGTGGTTCTGACTTAAAGGGATATGGATGAAATGATTTCATTTCTTCTTCATTGATGAAACATTAATATATAAATTTTATTTCATTGATTTTAATTTTAATTTTATACCCCAATCTCCCTTTGAGAACAATAACGATTTGTGGACACTACCCAATGTAATTAAGGGAATTAGAAATTGAGAGGTGACCTAATTTCATCTTTCATGTAACACCACAAGACATTAAAATATTTTAATTTGAGAATAAAATTAATGTTTTTTAATATTTATTTATATGAAACACTTTTTTAAGATTATGCTAAACAAAACACATGATTAGCTTGCATGCAAAATCGATTTTTACCATCTTCTAATGGCGCACCATTTTAAAAACTAAACATTGATACTTTTATAAATTTTATTTTTCAAAATGAACTTAATTATAGGATTTGTTATATCAAAATTATCTTAAGGTGAATTTTTGGTATTTTTCTAAGAAGTATCATTTTTTGATGAATAATGAAAATACTGCATTTTAGTTAAAAACAAACATTTCATTGAAATAGTTATTATTGTTAAAACAAATTTTAAATTAGTTTTTAATGTCACAATAGATCAATTATAAATATATTAATCCAATTCAGGTAATTGGAGTCATATTTATATTTAAATTAGATATAAAAACTTATTGAACTTTTGAACGTTTTTACTTTAAAAACCCTCTTTCTCACCACATCTACAGGATTGGCGTTCATATTAATTTTCCCACAACTGTGATTTTAATTTTAAAAAATGTAAATACATGGTTGTTATTTTTATAATATATTTGTTATAATAAGATCAACATTATTTTTTGACCAAAAAGATTATTGAATGTGATTAAAATTAATTACAGTGATAAAGGTAATATTAAGCTTAACAAGGGACTAAACCTTAATCTTAAGGGAGAAAAGGACATGGAAACTTGTCCAAAACCCATTTTATACCAATAGTTAGACCAAACACCCTATTTTATTGAATTTTATGTGTTATTGGGCTATTATTAACTGGAAGTTCCCTATATAAAAGTTTATTTGGGAAAAAAAGCAAAAAGATAACTTTATTTATCTTTAACATTTATAAAACTTGGAGATACATACAAAAAGAAATATTTTTGGTTATACATATCCTTTTGAAATATTAATGGTTTATTTTTATCATTATAATTTATCATTAATTTTTAGAGATGATTTGGTTTCTAAAAATACTTAAGAGACGCCAATGTAGTGATTATTTAATTAACAATTAACTAAAATAATTGATACTATAAATATTAAAAGTAAAGTATATTGATTGAATTACTTTATTTAATTATTTTTTTAGTTGAATATATCATGTTAAAATTAATTAAAAGTAATATATTTTAATTAAAATTTTTATTTATGTTTGAAAATTAAAATTAAATAAATAATGTCAAAATTGACATTATTGTTATTTTACAATAAATGATATTTTATTAAATAATTCAAAATTAAAAAAAATATATTATGAAATGTGATTTTCATATGTTAATAAATATTAAATATAGACTATTAATGGACTAATTTAACTTTTATAATTAACATATTGACCCATATACTGTAAAAATGTTGTCAGAACGGTTCACATTTAAGCAATGTTTTAGTGGGTCACATGCACTTGTTTTAAAATTAATTTCCAAAACACTTCAGATTTTTATTTTATAAATTATAAATAATATTAATAATTCAGTATATCTATATTTTCTAATAAATATCACTTTATTTTATACTTAATGTTTAAATTACTTAGGTTAGAATACTAGATGCTTTAATAGAAAACCAAAATGATAAAATTGGGGAATCATAGAAGTCAAGGAAAAAATTATTAAATGAACTTATTTTTGTGTGGTGGAGGTTTTTATCAACCATTATTCCCATTTTACTTGATTATTTTTCCTTTTTTTAAGCACATTAGGTAAGTTATAACTCCCATTAATGAATACCTCTTGATACTTACAAGAGTGGCACTCCCTCTCCACTATTAAAAGGAAAGCACTATATCCATTCCTCACACCTCTCAAGAATCATTGGATAGACCAATATCAACCCAAATAGATCCCTATAATCACTCCCCTAATCCTAGAAGAATCCCCTTTAAAATAAATCCATCTAAGGAAGCCTTTTGGTACAAAATAAAAGAAGTTACTTGATTAAGAGGTAACTGTAGAGACCCGAAGCTTGACGTACATTGACATTACATTACTTTTGCGGAATACTTAGTACATTACAAAAACACACACACAAGGACCGTAATAGTTTAGTGTCTTTGGAAACTCGGACTATAATTTTCTAATCGTGGTGAAAGATCTTCAACATCTCCCATAAAGATCTTCTTTTTTTTTCTACCTAAAACCTTTCTTTATATCCTGGGGAAAAGAAAACATAAAAGGGTGAGCTCAAATGCTCAGTAAGGGTAAACAAAAGAAATATCAATCACATCATATTCATAAGAACATAACATTTTTGAAATCATAACCTGCAAAAGAGAGCATAATTTCATAACATGGGATAAATCATGGTAGTGAAATGTAATCACAATAATCATAATTTAAAACATGAAACTTTGTGGCATTTACACATAATCATAGAGAATCATTTCTTGTTAGTCAAGACTCATTGCCAAGACTATCTTAGTGGACAAAGTCCCTTTCTGAATCGAGTAACCCTCGTTTCAGTCCTGTTTCACTGAACCGGTATAACCTACCATTCCAGCCATGTCTATCTCATGAGATATAAAATCTTTACCCAATGCATTGGAGGGAGATATAGGTCCCACCCATCTCATAATGATACCATTCTTATGTGTGCCACAAAATCTTAAAACATACATCATTGCATAACCCATGTAAATAAAAATGGGAATCTTAAACATTGTGACATCATAAAACAATTCATATAAGATAAAGGAATTCATAAAAATATTTCCATCACAACATAATCAAATCCATGTAATAATAGGGATAGAAACATAACCCTTTATTATCTTAGATGGAAAATAAGTTTGATAAAACACTTGAAATGAATTCTTGAGGAAAATATCCTTTCTTCTTCAAAATCAATTTCTTTTCAAAAAACGTCATGCAATTTTAAAAGAAAGAGATTTTATTGAAAATAGTAATGAAATCTTTTGAAGTAAGCTTCATGAAAATAAGGCTTTATAAAACCGTAAAAATCCGTTCATGCCGTATAAGTTAAAAAAAACATTCTTCGTACTTTTGTCGGAAAAGTCAAAAAGTACCTCGTACGAAAAAACGACAAAAGATTCCTTTCATATTCTTTACTAAAAACTCACCTAAGGGTAAAATTGGATTTAAACTATTGTAATTGGATGGAAATAATATTACATATTTATGAAACATGGATGTGGATGATAAAATACACCCCAGCAAATACCAACGTATAAACAATCTCGGATAAAAATGAGATTGTGATATTTCCCTTACCTTAGGTCCGATTTGCTTCGTATGTGTCCGAACCTCCTGTATAATGATTTAAATAATGTCATTGACTTATTACAGAATCATATTCATTTTTATGGTATCATATATGGTTCACTTATGACATTATATTACCCGTTCTTTTGTAAATTCCATGTTAAAGAAGCGTTTTGGGTAAAATCGTTTCATTTATCGTAGGTGTTTTGACTTGTTGTTCTTGACATTATTATTACTTATATCATGATTTACTTACTTCCATAATATAAAATATGATTTATATATCATATATATTCAGTATATATATATATATATAATAGATAGATAAATAAAATGAAAAACACCGTTCATGGAGACGGTAGTCCGTACGTACGCATGAACGCTGTTTTCCATTACTTATTGTCTTGAAATGGAAGTAAGTAGATGACATACATATATATATATATATATATAAATCCAGTAGCTTTATAATGTCATATATTTCATTATTATTTCTTATATATACTTTATAATCATTCTTAAATGGTTAACATGGAGAATGAATCTCATCGCGTCGTGGAGACGGTAGTCCGTACGTACGCACGAGCGATGATATCATTTCCATAAATATTGAATTGAATTGGAGTGGATTATACAATATATCAGAATCAATATGATGTTGTAATAACTATGTATAGTTATTCTTTACACCATTATACCCATCCATGTAAGGTGGTGGTGGAAAATAGATTACACCACGGCGTGGAGACGGTATTCCGTACGTACGCACGCGCAGTGATTTCTTTTTCCGTAGGATGGATAGATGGTGAAATAGGGCTGTTTCATACTTATAATAACATATCAGTATATTAGTGATACTGATGTTATTACTTCATAATGAAACAACCTAAGAAGAATAAGTGGAAGAAGAAATAAAGATGAAAGAATTGGTAACGGTAATTACCTCTTCTTTGAAGCGCCTTTTGGAGACCTCCTCTTAGGGAACTAAAATTGGTCTTTGAGGAAGACCATAACCTCTAGAATGTTGCTAGGGAAGTGGAGAATAGATTTTGTCAGGGGTTGGCCGAGCTTTAGTGCTCAAATTGGTGTGAGGAGGAGGGGGAGGAGGTGTCCTTTTATAAGGGAGGAGAGGGGCACCTTAGGAATACCTCAAAATATTATTTTATATTAATGTAAAAATCGGTTTATAATGGTTCCAAAGGGTCTTATTTCGAAGATAAAGTGGGGATGGGTCGCAATCCTATCAACCAATAGGATTTAGACAAGTTTAGGGTATTATTTTATCCTTATCAATTAGATTTAACTCTAAGTTAAATAATTTAACTTTTACCGTGTCTTTTTGTTTTCTTTCACTATATGGTTAATACACTTACTATAACATGACAAACGAACCCCAAATTGTTTATTATTAATATATATATCCTTATCTAAGTCATTTGACCGAACCTTAGATTTTTAGGAATAAAATAACAATTAATAATATAATATTTGATTTAAAAACTATTTTGTGTCAATTTTGACACTATTTGATATATGATTTTTGTGAAAGTCATAACAGAATTATATGTTCGAACCAAGTTGATTAGATCAACAATAATATATCATAGTAACCTAGAAAATTAGTGTAATTCATAAAAAGTCTCAAATTACATTTATTTTGGTGTTTATAACATCAATTATGTCAATATTTCATTAATAAGATAATTACTGCATCATCATTGTGTCATATATAAATTAAATTATTTAAAGTATAAAAATTACAAATAGAATACCATTATTTATGAAATCTTTTTATCTTTCTAATGAATATTTATAATCTAAAATCCAACATATATAACCCTATGTAACAATTGTTTTGCTAAAAGATATATGCTTGTATCATTTTTGTATTCATTTTAACTTAATTAAAATAAAGTGTCATTATCACTTACAAGTGGATCAATGGGGTCCCAAAATCGACCCAAAGATGCCCATGGTCGACCATGTATCAACCAATAGGGTTAAGACACGTTTTAGGGTAATTTAATATTATTATAATATTATTTTTTAACCCTTATTTACCGGATTTACCCTTAACCATGGTAAATAAAATATTTACCGCAGTAATTATTCAAAATGTCTAAAAATAAAAGTTACCTATTTACACAATTTGAAAATCCTGATTCCAAATATGGAATCCATTTTTCTAAATTCAAAACACAGAAGTGGCAGAAATTAATTTAAAATTAATTCCCGCTGTCAAAACAAAAAGCGTGTTTTTAAGAGATAATAACTATCAAAAGATTGACACTTGTTTATGTTCGGTTTAATTGTAAAACTGTGTCCAATGACCAACATTATATTAAGTGGTAAAAATATATTCTAAATATACTTTAAAACCATTCAATATTATAATTTAACCACATAAGATATTACGATGAAAAAAGTTGTTTTTAATTAAAATATAGCGTGTTTTTACTATTCATTAAAATATGAAAGTTATCGGAAAAATATCAAAAATTTATCTAATGTAAATTTTTACATCCTGATTCAAAATAAGAATATTATTTTGTCAAATTGAACATATAAACATGTCAAAAACTATATTTAAAGTGGGTGCGCCATCAAAAGGCGGTAAAACTGCATTTTTTGAAAAATACTTATTTTACCCGAAAAATTTATTTTGTTCTTATACCATGTTCTAGAAATGTGTAAGATGAATAATAATGTTATAAAATTTAAAATTTAGTTAATACTATTCATAACGGCTAGTTAATGACAATATTATAATAATATAACATTGTTTATTAAAACCCGGTATTGCGTACAACACACGCTATCGAGTAAGGTCGCGATTGCGTGTAATGCAAGCCAAGTCAGGGTTGCGTGTTGTGAAAGAATCCTTCATTGTTTCGTATAACAGAATCCAACCATATTTCATTTATACATTTAATATATATATATATATATATACTCAATGTTGCGTAGAATAACTATTATCAAAATTGTGTGTAACACGATCCAAGAATAGTGTTGCGTATACTGCAAGCTAATACGGTGTTGCGTATAGCGCAAGGTAATCTTGGTGTAGAATACAACACAAGACATTAATGAAATTAAAAGAATATTTTTCATAAAATCTCGGGGTGTTACATTCTACCCCCCTTAAAATGAATTTCGCCCTCGAAATTCGTCGGGATTATAAATGGTTTACTATTCGAAAGTTTCTTTGATAGAAACCCACATCGTAAAAAAAAAATACCAAAACTTATCTTTAAAAACAAAAGTATGAAACGTAACGGTTTCCCAAATAAACTAATCATTGGGTTTCCACATAGGTGAAAATATGGATATGGAAGAGAAATCTAACAATCATGTTCTGATGGAGAGTGGTAGAGAACATGGCTATGGAAAAGCTAGCAATCACAAAGCCATAAATTTGTGACGATCTAAGGTACCATCCGATTCATCAGATATAAGATCACTAGGACAACATTTTTGGTTTTCAATATCATTTCCCTAAAGTTGAAAAATTTGAATTAGAAGAAATACTTACTTGATTTTGGTATAATCTCACTGTTGTTCGTGAATTGAACAATTTACACTTCTTCCCTTAAAGAAATGAAGTTGAATTTGTTATTCGTGATGTGTTAGCAGATCATGCGATAGAATGACAGGTCATTCCATCTGTCTCAAACAAAAGGTTAGCAAAACTTATATACATAAGTCGATCTATAGTGAGATTAATCATATATGGTTCCTAAAATGGACTTATACTTCATATATCATACTGCTTAATATAATAAAACTAGTTTCTACTAAACAGGGACTTCCTGTAGGTCAGTGGTAGGCGATAAAGGCCAGTCGCACTTCGGTTGTGGGTTCGATTCCTACAGCCTTGTCCGAAGCGATGGGCTGTCGCCCATCCTGCAGGTTGTCCTTTTTCTAAAACTATATTACTATAACATCCCATCAATAATATCGAGAAAACTTCTATCCTTAAACAATACTAACATAATCCATTCCAATCTTTAGGATTATCCATAATACTGCAGTCCACTCTCATAACATAGTGAAAATTATTACCAGAGATTTAACACCATCGTCGATCCCCATAAGATATGTCTTTTTGGTCACATTCTAAACATTCAAAGTCCTTAATCTTGTACTCTCTTGAATACCCATTGAACCTTAGTGAAAACTTGAATGCAGTTAAAAGTTAACACTTTCCACATACCAAAATCCTCAAAATTCTATATACTCAAACCATGATATCACTTAGTCCTTATATCAATCATGAGCTCATGAATACTTTCAAACATTTCATTTTCTCCTTATCCCTTCATTATGCGCATATCATCTACTTTCCAAAATATCTGAATCACTTTTCATGGTTACCGGTACCTTAAAATTATTGAAAACCACAATAGACCAATACATAAATATTCCAATACACCATAAAAGTACCTCAACAACATTATTCTTGAACACCAATACATAAACACTTCAGTCCATCCACTTCAATGATTGTCCTGGAATAATTCCTTCCTTGATTTAGAAGTAACTTTTTAGGTCAGGGCATTGAGTTGGGTAATTCCCATGTTCTCCACAAATAAGACATTGAACTCCATAACAATCTGTCACTCTATGACCCTTTTCTCCACACAGATAACATCGGTCCCTCCATTTGAGGTATTCCTCAAGGTTCTTCTTCCCTTCTTTAGAAATCTCAATCTTCCTTTCTTTATGCTCCTCAACATGCGAACATGCATAATAGTTTATCTTCCTCTTCTTTGATGAATTATTCATACCCCTAAATTTCACCTTGTTAATCATATATCGCGATGACTGATTCGGCATAATAATGATGTTTGGACTTCCAAATCCCATTTCATTATGAAGAATATCATTCCATTGTCCATCATATCCTCCATTATCATGAATCATCTTTTTTCCAGCCATTTTCTAAAACCCAAAAAAAATAGTGTGAGAGGCAAAATTCATAATAAAGGGGGAGTAACTTAAATATCTAACATCTTTGGTTTAATCTAATATCGTTACCATAGTTCTAGGACTATATCCTATACATATACTTATCCTTAGGGGCATCCCTAGACATACCTTAGAAATATCTCTAGGGATCTCACTAACGTTTTCGCATCCCAGTTTCCAAAGGTTGACTAAACCTTTCCTCTGATACCAACTGTAGAGACCCGAAGCTTGACGTACATTGACATTACATTACTTTTGCGGAATACTTAGTACATTACAAAAACACACACACAAGGACCGTAATAGTTTAGTGTCTTTGGAAACTCGGACTATAATCTTCTAATCGTGGTGAAAGATCTTTAACATCTCCCATAAAGATCTTCTTTTTTTTTCTACCTAAAACGTTTCTTTATATCCTGGGGAAAATAAAACATAAAAGGGTGAGCTCAAATGCTCAGTAAGGGTAAACAAAAGAAATATCAATCACATCATATTCATAAGAACATAACATTTTGGAAATCATAACCTGCAAAAGAGAGCATAATTTCATAACATGGGATAAATCATGGTAGTGAAATGTAATCACAATAATCATAATTTAAAACATGAAACTTTGTGGCATTTACACATAATCATAGAGAATCATTTCTTGTTAGTCAAGACTCATTGCCAAGACTATCTTAGTGGACAAAGTCCCTTTCTGAATCGAGTAACCCTCGTTTCAGTCCTGTTTCACTGAACCGATATAACCTACCATTCCAGCCATGTCTATCTCATGAGATATAAAATCTTTACCCAATGCATTGGAGGGAGATATAGGTCCCACCCATCTCATAATGATACCATTCTTATGTGTGCCACAAAATCTTAAAACATACATCATTGCATAACCCATGTAAATAAAAATGGGAATCTTAAACATTGTGACATCATAAAACAATTCATATAAGATAAAGGAATTCATAAAAATATTTCCATCACAACATAATCAAATCCATGTAATAATAGGGATAGAAACATAACCCTTTATTATCTTAGATGGAAAATAAGTTTGATAAAACACTTGAAATGAATTCTTGAGGAAAATATCCTTTCTTCTTCAAAATCAATTTCTTTTCAAAAAACGTCATGCAATTTTAAAAGAAAGAGATTTTATTGAAAATAGTAATGAAATCTTTTGAAGTAAGCTTCATGAAAATAAGGCTTTATAAAACCGTAAAAATCCGTTCATGCCGTATAAGTTAAAAAAAACATTCTTCGTACTTTTGTCGGAAAAGTCAAAAAGTACCTCGTACGAAAAAACGACAAAAGATTCCTTTCATATTCTTTACTAAAAACTCACCGAAGGGTAAAATTGGATTTAAACTATTGTAATTGGATGGAAATAATATTACATATTTATGAAACATGGATGTGGATGATAAAATACACCCCAGCAAATACCAACGTATAAACAATCTTGGATAAAAATGAGATTGTGATATTTCCCTTACCTTAGGTCCGATTTGCTTCGTATGTGCCCGAACCTCCTGTATAATGATTTAAATAATGTCATTGACTTATTACAGAATCATATTCATTTTTATGATATCATATATGGTTCACTTATGACATTATATTACCCGTTCTTTTGTAAATTCCATGTTAAAGAAGCGTTTTGGGTAAAATCGTTTCATTTATTATAGGTGTTTTGACTTGTTGTTCTTGACATTATTATTACTTATATCATGATTTACTTACTTCCATAATATAAAATATTATTTATATATCATATATATTCAGTATATATATATATATAATAGATAGATAAATAAAATGAAAAACACCGTTCATGGAGACGGTAGTCCGTACGTACGCATGAACGCTGTTTTCCATTCCTTATTGTCTTGAAATGGAAGTAAGTAGATGAAATACATATATATATATATACATAAATCCAGTAGCTTTATAATGTCATATATTTCATTATTATTTCTTATATATACTTTATAATCATTCTTAAATGGTTAACATGGAGAATGAATCTCATCGCGTCGTGGAGACGGTAGTCCGTACGTACGCACGAGCGATGATATCATTTCCATAAATATTGAATTGAATTGGAGTGGATTATACAATATATCAGAATCAATATGATGTTGTAATAACTATGTATAGTTATTCTTTACACCATTATACCCATCCATGTAAGGTGGTGGTGGAAAATAGATTACACCACGGTGTGGAGACAGTATTCCGTACGTACGCACGCGCAGTGATTTCTTTTTCCGTAGGATGGATAGATGGTGAAATAGGGTTGTTTCATACTTATAATAACATATCAGTATATGAGTGATACTGATGTTATTACTTCATAATGAAACAACCTAAGAAGAAGAAGTGGAAGAAGAAATAAAGATGAAAGAATTGGTAACGGTAATTACCTCTTCTTTGAAGCGCCTTTTGGAGACCTCCTCTTAGGGAACTAAAATTGGTCTTTGAGGAAGACCAGAACCTCTAGAATGTTGCTAGGGAAGTGGAGAAGAGATTTTGGCAGGGGTTGGCCGAGCTTTAGTGCTCAAATTGGTGTGAGGAGGAGGGGGAGGAGGTGTCCTTTTATAAGGGAGGAGAGGGGCACCTTAGGAATACCTCAAAATATTATTTTATATTAATGTCAAAATCGGTTTATAATGGTTCCAAAGGGTCTTATTTCGAAGCTAAAGTGGGGATGGGTCGAAATCCTATCAACCAATAGGATTTATACAAGTTTAGGGTATTATTTTATCCTTATCAATTAGATTTAACTCTAAGTTAAATAATTTAACTTTTACCGTGTCTTTTTGTTTTCTTTCACTATATGGTTAATACACTTACTATAACATGCCAAACGAACCCCAAATTGTTTATTATTAATATATATATCCTTATCTAAGTCATTTGGCCGAACCTTAGATTTTTAGGAATAAAATAACAATTAATAATATAATATTTGATTAAAAAACTATTTTGTGTCAATTTTGACACTATTTGATATATGATTTTTGTGAAAGTCATAACAGAATTATATGTTCGAACCAAGTTGATTAGATCAACAATAATATATCATAGTAACCTAGAAAATTAGTGGAATTCATAAAAAGTCTCAAATTACATTTATTTTGGTGTTTATAACATCAATTATGTCAATATTTCATTAATAAGATAATTACTGCATCATCATTGTGTCATAAATAAATTAAATTATTTAAAGTATAAAAATTACAAATAGAATACCATTATGTAGGAAATCTTTTTATCTTTCTAATGAATATTTATAATCTAAAATCCAACATATATAACCCTATGTAACAATTGTTTTTCTAAAAGATATATGCTTGTATCATTTTTGTATTCATTTTAACTTAATTAAAATAAAGTGTCATTATCACTTACAAGTGGATCAATGGGGTCCCAAAATCGACCCAAAGATGCCCATGGTCTACCATGTATCAACCAATAGGGTTAAGACACGTTTTAGGGTAATTTAATATTATTATAATATTATTTTTTAACCCTTATTTACCGGATTTACCCTTAACCATGGTAAATAAAATATTTACCGCAGTAATTATTCAAAATGTCTAAAAATAAAAGTTACCTATTTACACAATTTGAACATCCTGATTCCAAATATGGAATCCATTTTTCTAAATTCAAAACACAGAAGTGGCAGAAATTAATTTAAAATTAATTCCCGCTGTCAAAACAAAAAGCGTGTTTTTAAGAGATAATAACTATCAAAAGATTGACACTTGTTTATGTTCGGTTTAATTGTAAAATTGTGTCCAATGACCAACATTATATTAAGTGGTAAAAATATATTCTAAATATACTTTAAAACCATTCAATATTATAATTTAACCACATAAGATATTACGATGAAAAAAGTTGTTTTTAATTAAAATATAGCGTGTTTTTACTATTCATTAAAATATGAAAGTTATCGAAAAAATATCAAAAATTTATCTAATGTAAATTTTCACATCCTGATTCAAAATAAGAATATTATTTTGTCAAATTGAATATATAAACATGTCAAAAACTATATTTAAAGTGGGTGCGCCATCAAAAGGCGGTAAAACTGCATTTTTTGAAAAATACTTATTTTACCCGAAATATTTATTTTGTTCTTATACCATGTTCTAGAAATGTGTAAGATGAATAATAATGTTATAAAATTCAAAATTTAGTTAATACTATTCATAACGGCTAGTTAATGACAATATTATAATAATATAACATTGTTTATTAAAACCCAGTATTGCGTACAACACACGCTATCGAGGAAGGTCGCGATTGCGTGTAATGCAAGCCAAGTCAGGGTTGCGTGTTGTGAAAGAATCCTTCATTGTTTCGTATAACAGAATCCAACCATATTTCATTTATACATTTAATATATATATATATATATATACTCAATGTTGCGTAGAATAACTATTATCAAAATTGTGTGTAACATGATCCAAGAATAGTGTTGCGTATACTGCAAGCTAATACGGTGTTGCGTATAGCGCAAGGTAATCTTGGTGTAGAATACAACACAAGACATTAATGAAATTAAAAGAATATTTTTCATAAAATCTCGGGGTGTTACAGTAACATTGTTCCTCAAGATCTTTAGTTTTATTTCCATTCTACACCCCATAAAATATTATTATTAAATTATTGTATAACAACACTGTTATAATAAATATACTAGTATATTTTTATGCTAATTATTAGAGGATTCAGCCTCTGAAGTTCGGAGTGATAGATGTTCCGAAGGTGATCCTTTATAATCATCCACTTGTTTCAAAAGATCTCCTGTTTCACCACTTCCTTCAGCAACTTCTTCTTCCTCTCCCACTTGCTGAATCTGCTCGATTTGCTCAACATGCTTAGCTGTAGTTTCTTCTGGAAAATCAAGGTTTCTTCCTAGAGTCTCAGGTAGAGATTCCAAGGAGAAAGATCTCGGAACTGGAATGCTTCCGGATACCATCTCATTAAATTTCAACAAAGCTTGAACTGCCTCGGATTCTGACATCTTCTTCTTAAGCTTCTTTTCCTTTACTTGTTTTTCAAGCTCATCATCAGTTTTCTCCTTCAGGGCCTTAGCTTCCGCAGGGTCCAATCCGAACTGCGGATCCCCTTCTTTCCTTTTTTCTTTATCTTCTCTCCATTTCGTAACAACCTCATCAGGATAGGCCTTCTTCTTCTTTGGTTTGGGAGGTGCGGTTTGAACTTCCTTAGACTTAGGATCTTCGACTTCAGCTGTAACTTCCTTCAACTTTCTTTTCTTTACTAGTTTGGATGATTTCGGTTCGGCAGCCTTCGGAACCGTTTCTTCTTGATTAGGCAAATCAACGAACTCACCAATCTCCTTGTTGAAAGCCACATCCATCCTCTTAAGGGTGTCATCACTAACCAACAAAATTTTACAAACCCTTGGCTTAGATCTGCAAGCTTCCTTGAAATATTCAAGGCACCGAACTATCAACTTTGATAATATTGCTGGGTACATTACGATCTGTGCTCTGAGATTTCCCTTCTTAAGATTCTCAATGGTTATAAGAATGTGCCTCATGAAGTTAAACTTCCTTAGATTTATCAGGAAATCTAAGATATAGATCTCACTCTTCTTCAAGCTGTCTTTATCACCTTTCCTCGGTACGATAAGCCCTTGCACCCACAACTCTAGAATCTGGAAGTTTGTGGATAGACTTGCAATCTTCGGAGCCTTGTCATCAGCCAGTCCAAGAGTTTCTAAGGCTTTTTCTTTGTCGAAGCTACCCTTAGAGTCTGGCAAAACGTGAGAAATAAATTCGGCTTCTCCTTCATAGGACAGCCCTACCAAGCTTGCAGCCTTGGTATAAGAGAGTTTATAGGTCTTGCCATAAGAATTGAAAGAAATTTTTTCCCTATTATCTTCCTGGAAGAAGGAAACTGTTTCATAGAACTCAACAAGTAACTCTGTAAAAACATCGTCTTGAGTCCCCGGTTTGGATACAGCAACATCTTCCCAGCCATTCAACTTAATGTTCTTTGAAATAAGAGAATCATAGTTGTTGAAGAAATCCGGATGGACTAACCTTTCTCTGTAAACTAACCATTGCGAAATAGGCTTAGTGGATGACATTTCTTGAGTCGCTAACTCCGCAGACATTCGGATCTGTAATTCTCTGAGAAGTTCAGAATGGAGAAATCTAAGGTTCGGAATGGCCTTAAAACAGAGGGGCAGAGCTTCGGGATGCGAGAGCTTGAAATCGATGTGGGACGAGTATTTAGGTCCCCTTTATATAGGCAATGAAACGAAGGTTCAACTTCCTTGGTTGATCTAACGGTTAAAATGAGCTGAGATCTGATCTGACGGTTGAAAACTTGAATCTGATCTTTTTGAGGTTTTTATTAAAGCAAAGAATTAAGAAAACTATAATCCGAAAATATAACACAAGAAAATACCAGCAAGTAAAGTATGACTAAGAAAACATGAGTAAGGAAATCATACCTTTCGGATTAGCTGAGGAGGATTATTCGTAATAGATAATATAAAAAGGTGATTACGGGAAAAAAAACTTTATTATGAAAAGACAAAGTTCTCAAAAATTTACTACGGAAAACAATCTCAGTACGAAAAACTCAGTACGAAAAAGTCAATATGAAAAACACATTACGAAAAAAATCGGTACAAAAATCTGGTTATGAAACTGCTAGTACGTAATTTTCCATTCCGGAAATTTTTAATACGAACACTTCCATTCCATAAGTATTCTGTACGAGAATTTCCATTTTGGAAAATTTTAGTTCCGGAAGTTCCATTCCGGAAATCTTCGTTCCGAAAAGTTTGAAAACAAATTTTGAAAAACTTTGTTAAACAAACAATCAAATGTAATCCCCCTATGAAAAGGAGTTTATTACTGTAAGGAGACTTTTTCAACAGAAAGTTAATTAAGAAATATTACCTTACGGTTATCATTCCTAACTTCTGTTTAATATATTCAAATCTATCAGAAGGAAAAGATTTTGTGAAAATATCAGCAAGTTGATCTTGCATTCCGATAAACTGAAGAATAATATCTCCTTTAAGTGTGTGATCCCTAAGAAAGTGATGCCTAATATCTATGTGTTTTTCACAGGAGTGATGTGCAGGGTTCTTACTGAGGGAAATGGAACTTGTGTTATCACATAAAATTTGAGTTTTAGTAAAACTCAGGCCATAGTTTGTGAGTGTGTGTTGCATCCACAACACTTGAGCACAACAATTTCCAGCTGCTACATATTTAGCTTCAGCAGTGGAAAGTGCTACAGAATGTTGCTTTTTGCAGGACCAAGAAACTAAAGAATCTCCTAAGAAATGACAAGTTCCGGATGTACTTTTTCTATCCATTCTATATCCACCAAAGTCAGCATCAGAAAATCTTTTTAGAACAAAATCATTTCCAGAAGTATAAAATAATCCTAGATCCATGGTTCCCTTAAGGTAGCGAAAAATTATTTTTACTGCCTTTAAGTGAGATTCCTTAGGATTGGATTGATATCTTGCACATAAGCATACTGAAAACATTAAGTCTGGTCGACTAGCTGTTAAGTAAAGTAGACTTCCTATCATACCTCTAAAAGATGTTTGATCTACTGGTTTCGCAGCTTCGTCAAGATCTAAAGAGTTTGAGGTACCAATGGGAGTACTTATACTCTTAGTGTTGTTATAACCATACTTTTAATAAGATCTTTAATATACTTATGTTGAGATATGTAGGTTCCTTCTGGTTTTTGAGAAATTTGAAAACCAAGGAAAAATGTTAACTCACCCATCATACTCATTTCAAACTCAGATTTCATTAGATTTGCAAAAGAATCAGTCAAAGATTGCTGAGTTGAACCAAATATAATGTCATCAACATAAATTTGAACAATCAAAACATTTTTCTTATCTTTCTTTATAAAAAGGGTTGGATCTGCATTTCCCTTAACATAGTTATTTTGAAGCAAAAATCCAGTGAGTCTATCATACCATGCTCGTGGGGCTTGTTTAAGGCCATACAAAGCTTTGGTAAGTCTAAAAACATGATCAGGATGTTTTGTATCTTCAAAGCCAGGAGGTTGTTCAACAAAAACTTCCTCTTGAACATAACCGTTAAGAAAAGCACATTTCACATCCATTTGGAAAAGTTTGAAATTAAAGAATGCTGCAAAGGCAAGTAGAATACAGATAGATTCAAGTCTAGCTACTGGAGCATAGGTTTCTTCATAGTCTATTCCTTCTTGCTGATTATAGCCTTTAGCAACAAGTCTAGCTTTATTTCTTACTATGACTCCATTTTCATCATATTTATTTCTGAAAACCCATTTTACTCCAATAACAGAAGTTTCCTTAGGTCTTTCAACCAAGGTCCAGACTTTATTCCTTTCGAATTCATTTAGTTCATCTTGCATGGCTTTGATCCAATCATCATCACCTAAAGCTTCATCAGTGCTTTTAGGTTCTAATTGGGAAATAAATGCTAGATGTTCTACTTCATTTCTTAAGGAACTTCTAGTCCTTACAGGTTGATTTACATCACCAATGATACTATCACTGAGATGATTCTTAAGAAACACCTGATTTGGGTTTTGTAAAACCTGTTCATCAATATAGGGTAGAAAATTTTCTGGGGTAAATGTTTCAGAAGTATCTTCTTGAACAATTTCCTTATCAGAAGGTTCTTCTATCAAAGGTTGATAATCAGTTTTTGAAAACACATCCAAAGATGTAAGTTGAGATGGTTTAAAAACAAAAGGATCTGACTCATCAAATTTCACATGAACTGTTTCTTCAACAGAGCAAGTATTTTTATTAAAAACTCTATAAGCCTTAGATGTTGTGGAATATCCTAAGAAAATCCATTCATCAGATTTTGGTGCGAATTTATGTAGGTTATCTTTAGTATTCAAAATGAATACTTTGCAACCAAAAACCTTGAAGTAGGATAGTCTAGGTTTTCTACCATTCCATAATTCATATGGAGTTTTATTAAGAAAAGGTCTAATCAAAACTCGATTTATAGTATAGCAAGCAGTACTTACAGCTTCAGCCCAGAAATGTCTAGAAATAGAATATTCACTCAAAATGGTTCTAGTTATCTCTTGAAGAATTCTATTTCTTCTTTCAACAACACCATTCTGTTGAGGAGTTTTAGGTGCTGAAAAATTGTGAGTAATACCTTTCTTACTACAAAAAGTTTCAAAATCTGAATTTTGAAATTCTCCTCCATGATCACTATGAATAGTTTTCAATGGAAGGTTTTTCTCATTTTTAACTCGAGCTCTAAAACTTTTGAAATAGGAAAAAGCTTCAGATTTCTTTGCTAGGAAATAGACCCAAGTAAATCTAGTGTAATCATCAACTAGAACAAACACATAGTATTTGCCTCCAATACTTCCAGTTTGTGTTGGAACAAAAAGATCCATGTGTACTAACTGTAATGCATCAGTTGTTGAGACTTCACCGATTGACTTAAAACTAGATTTATGTTGCTTGCCATATTGACAAGGATCACAAACTTTAGAAGAATCAAATCTAAGCTCCGGTAGATCCTTAACTAGTTTCTTCTTAGAGAGTTTACATAGGTTTCTAATATTACAGTGTCCTAATATTCTATGCCATAACTAGGAATGATCTTCCATTGCACTTAAGCAAGGTAAATCTTGGCTTCTAAGATCTTCTAAATTTTGAGTGTAAACATTCTCTTTCCTGTTGGATGAGAGAATAAATTCTTCCTTGGAATTGTGAACTAAGCACTTATCATTCCTAAAATTCACAAGGTAACCTTCATCACATAACTGACTTATGCTAATGAGGTTGTTCTTAAGACCCTTAACAAAAAGAACATTTGAAACCAAGGTTTTACCAAAAAAAACAATATTACCAATACCAAAAATCTCTCCCTTAGCATTATCTCCGAAAGTTACCTTTCCTCCTTTAATTTTGATAATCTTTTCAAGAAAGCTTTTGTTACTAGTCATGTGTCGGGAACATCCACTATCCATGTACCATGTATTGTTGCTGGTACTCTCTTTGTTTTCCTGAAATTAATAAGAAAATTAGATTTTCGGAATCCAAACTTGTTTGGATCCGAGATTTCCAGACAATAAAATTTTAGGAACCCCCATCTTCTTAGAAAAGTAAGCTTTGTGAAATCCTAGAGATTGGGTTTTGTTTAAGGAACAATTCTTTGCCCAGTGACCACCACATTGACACTTGGTACAAAATGGGGCACTCTGAGGAACAAAATAATTGTTACTGAAAATAGGTTTTACATGGGTATAACCAAATCCGGATTTATTTCTTAAAGGTCGTATTTGGGAATACATCTTATCAAAATTTTCCTTTCCATGGGTAAAGTTTGATAAACAATTCTTTAAGGAAAAAATTTCGGACTTGAGTTTTACAACCAAGTTTTTATCCTCAAAATCATTAGTTTTAGAACTAGAGCTAGGCTCGAAAACATTTTTCTTAGAAATTACTTTTTCTAACTCTTTAGAAAGTTTATTCTTCTCAGAACTTACTTCCTCAAGATTTTTTGAAATACTTTCAAAATCAGTATTTTTCTTATCAAGATCTTTAGAAAGATCTGATATCTCTTTTGTAAGAATAGAATTCCTAGAATTTGCCTTATCAAGTTTCTTATTGAGTTTGAAATTCTCAATCTCAAGAAGTTCAGCAAACCTAGAGACTTCTTCATAAGTAGGTAAAGTATTTTCCTCACCAGAAGATGATTCTTCATCAGAAGAGTTATAATACTTACTATCATTAGAATTTAAAGAAATATTGGTCAATGATTCAGCATTTCGTACCTTAGCCATAAAACAATGATTATCAATAGGTAATATGGCTATAAGACCAAGATTCTTCTGTCTTGAAGATTCATAATCAGAAGATTCATCTGAAGAGTCACCACCACTGGCACTCCAGGTATCGTTTGCTTTCAGAACTTTCTTAGCTTTAGCTTTATAATACTTCTTCCTGTTCCTGTCTGAATGCCTTTCTTTTCTTTCTTTCTTTTTGAGCATAGGGAAATTTGGTCTAATATGTCCAGCTCTCTTTCATTCATAACAAGTAACTTCTCCATCTTTCTTATCTTTCCTTTCCTTTTTCTTATAATTGGATTAGAAATTTCTTTGTCCAGCTATCTTGTTCATCCTTCGAGCAAGATTTTCTAATTCATTTTCTGAGACTTCACTCTCACTAGATTCATATTGAAAAATAACTTTCTTAGACTTGGACCTGGTTACTCTCTCAGGAGTCTTAGCTTTCATCTGATTTGAGGTAGTAGTAAAATCAACAGTACCATTTCCATTCTTCTTCTTGATGTTGTCTGCATCTCTCTTCATTCTGGTTTCATGTTGTAGAAGAGTTCCAAATAATTCATCAAGAGTAATTTGAGTGACCTTCCTGTTCTCATCTATAGCCGTTCTCTTGGACTCCCACTCATTGGGCATAATATCAATTATCTTGTCCACAAGAGCTTCATCATCTAAACCTTTTTCTCCCATAGATTGTAGACTGTTGACGATAGTCATAAATCTCTGTTGGACTTTACAGATAGATTCTCCATAAGGAAAGTTGAAGACATGATATTCAGCTCTAAGCATAGCTCTTCTAGTCTCAATCACTTTAGAAGTCCCAAAGTGTGTAACCTCTAACTTCTTCCATATACAGTTAGCTACTTCACAAGAAGAAATTTGGCTATATATATTTCTGGTCATTGAACATAGTAAAGTGTTGCGTACCTTATAGTTGAGTTGATATTCTTGCTTTTCTTGATTAGTAAAAGTTCTGACTTCCTTGTCAGGAATTTTATAATCACCAGTAAGCATAACAAAGTTTTCTACTCCAGTATTTATAACAAAAGTCTTCATACGATCTCTCCAGTATTCATAATCATTACCATCAAATATAGGTGGTCTTGTAGGATTCAGATTATCAATTGATCCAACATTAATTCCTGCCATACTTAATATAACTTTGCACACAAACTTGTTAGTAGCAAAAGTTCGTAATCACAAAGTTCGGAATGAGAAAGTTCGGAATGGGAAAATTCGTAATGAGATGGTTCGGAATGATAAAATGAGAAAGAAAAACTTATTCGTGAGTATAAGTATTTCAGAGACCTGCTCTGATACCAAATGTAAGATTGGTATAGAGTATGAGGTTTCCAACCTCTGATACCAATTATAGGATCGAAATAATGATGTAGATGCTCAATATACAAGAGGGGGGTGGGGGTGAATTGTATACTTTAAAAATTCATTTGGAACCTTTAAAGTTAGTTAAGAATAACTATGTTTTCCTTAAGAGAAGGAAAGGGCTAAGTTTAACAAAGTTAAACTAAGTAGATTCACAACACCTCTAATTCCAAAAGCAAACATGGAAAGAGATTCTGAACGTAGGTTCCAGAAATATGGTTCCAGAAATTAAAACTTAACAAAAGATTACAATATGATATTCTACCTTAAAGCGTATAGAATCTAAATTAATCAGAGTACAAGTAAGGAAGTATAAGAAAGTTATACTTTCCTAATAATACAAAATGCAGCGGAAATAAAACAAGTAGTTTAAACTACAAGTAACAAGATATAAGTCTTTTAACCCAAAGAGAAGGGTATCCAACAACCTTGGATAAAGGTCCCTTGATTTATACTTTCAAGAAAGTCTGTCTTACCCACACTAGGGTAAGCCCTCGATACGAAGATCGGAGTCTCTGTCTTGCTATCCCCGCAAGCCCTCAACTTCAAGGTAGTTGGCAACCTCTGTCTTCCTCAGCAAGGAAGCCCTCGAACTTCAAGGTAGTCGGCAACCTCTGTCTTCCTATCCCCGGAAGCCCTCAAAAGTAATCACCAACATTCGGAGTCGCACGAAGCTTTGAGAGTTAATAAGAGCCTCTCTCTCTAGAATTCACTTCAACAGCATGTATGCACAAAACCAAGTTGTTCATCTGTCATCAGTCTCGAGCTCTTTCAAATGAGCTCCTATTTATAGGTAAGGTCGGCTCCTTCTCCAACGGTCATATTTTCCTTAAAGATCGGAGGGACCTGTACACGTGTCACTTAGACAACGGTTAATAAGAAACAGAATAGACGACATCATTTTATAACAAAACAAGTGTAACAGAATGTACGACATCGTTTTAAACTCTAACATAAAAGTTCGGAATGAAAACTTCGGAGTGAAGGTTCGGAGTGTAAGGAACAATAATAAAGAGTAGACAAATTATAGAAATGTAAGTAATATAGAAGTTCGGAGTCTAACCAAAATATTTTTCGGAGTCTGAATTAATTCATAGTATATAAAACAATGATGATTAGATTCTGTTTAATAGGTGAATTCGGAATGGGAATTCGGAATGAGGATTCTTCATCAGAATTCGTAATAAGAATTCTTTATCAGAATTCGTAATGAGAATTCTTCTTTTAGAATTCGTAATGAGAATTCTTTATCAGAATTCATAATGAGAATTCCTCATCAGAATTCATAATGAGAATTAATCATTAGAATTCGTATTGAGAATTCGTTATCGAACTTCATAAGAATTCGTATCCTGAATCTGGAATAGAACTTAGTCAGAGTTCATATCCGGAATTCGGAATGAAAACTTCCTTATAGTTCTTATCCAGAAATCAGATCCTAAAACAGAATGCTTCATATCAAAGTTTCAACGATTCCGTGAAAATGAATCCGAATCTCATACTTAAGAAAAAATATGGATGAAAATATGATAAGGATAATTTTTCTTATAAAAGCGATTTTCCTTAAGAAAGCAATTTTCCTTATAAAAGCGATTTTCCTTATAAAAGCGATTTTCCTTATAAAAGTGATTTTCCTTAAGAAAGCAATTTTTCTTATAAAATCGATTTTCCTTATAAAATCGATTTTCCTTATAAAAGCGATTTTCCTTATAAAAGTGATTTTCCTTAAGAAAGCAATTTTCCTTAAGATAAGGTGTTTGTGATTTTCAAAACAAGAAGGAATGGAAAAGTCATAAGGAAAACCTTATTGACTCAACACCATTTTTCTCTCATCAAGTGGATACATGACAAAATTCAGATTTGTAATGGAATGAGTAAATGATTAAATAGGAAAGGCCCTATACATTGTTTGTATTTATTTTTTACAAGGGGGGAAGAAATTGAGTATCATTATATATATTGATATTTGAGGTTTGATAGTATAGAAAATAAATAAAAATAGGGAATTTTTATTCCCATGTGTTTAGTAAAATTTATTTTAAATAATATAAAATTTATTTTTTGTGGAGAAGGCTATAAAAATTAATCAGCGTGATATAATGAATAAATATGTTAAATTACTTCCATCAGGTTTGGTAAATGAAGAGTAAATAGGATGGTATATCTTTTTTAAGACCTGGTTTGGTAAATGAAGAGTAAATAGGATGGTATATCTTTTTTAAGACCTTATGTGAAAGGATTAAACAATCCCTCACTTGCCATTACTTTTAAGTTATTTTTAATAGAAAATATAAGTATTAAATGATTGAAAAGTACGATCTTCAATTGTTCATAAAGAATTTGAAGACTATCTGCATCATAAAACTTGTGAGATATTATAAATAAAGTGTACATATATACCAAAATAAGTATATCTAAGTTTTATAATTAGGTAGAAACAATCAAAGGATTCTTAAGGTTAAAGGATATAAAAATAATTTGGAAAACACCATAGATGAAGTTCTTCGGAGTTTGAAATGTAATATAATTGATTTAAAATGTTTCAAAATAAATTACAAGAATTCTATAATTTTTTAGATAAAACTGAAAATATTTCCTAATCCAAAGCTATGTAATGACTAATGATCCATGTTCTATGTAATCATCATTTAGTGTTGATTATGAATGAAGTATACTCTGTGTAATAATTATCTAATCTTGAGTAAATTTCATCCCTATTGTATAAACATTACTTACTCTACATAATCATAAATTGATTATCCATGTAAGTATCATTAACTTCATAAGGATGAGTTACAATTTTCATAATCATTATCTACTGAAGTATTACGTGTGTAATCACCATTTAATGATCTATTTAAACGTTAATTTATAGCTACATATATATTATTTCCCATCACTTTAAGGGTCATATCATTGTAAAAACATCACTCAATAGTGAAAAATAAAGAATTCTACAAATGAAAATAAAAATTTCATGAAATATTATTTTATAGTGGGAAATAATTATGATGATGCAATAGATACTCTATATTGTTATAAACATCAATGAAGCCTAAAATGGTGTGTTCTTATATCCTAATAATTAATATAATGTAATCTTAAAGATTTTTTAAGGAAGGAAAAATTGAAAGTATATTAAATTGTTTTCCAAGAATAATCCAAATATATATGAGTATAAGATCTAGATATTACTCAGATATTATATATCAAAAAATTATTTTTGATTCTTATGAAGTTATAGAAGAAAAATTTGTTCAAAGAAGAGAAATACTAGTTGAGATAATATTGAGGTTCTAAGTTACGAATTTGAAGTGAATGAAAGGAAAGTAGTTGTTGGTAATTTATAATAGAGATAAAGTCTACCTGGATGATATGTTGATAATTGTATGTATTGGCATGGGGGAAAACAAAAGAGGTTACTCAATGATAATGATTTTTCTTGGTGAAAAAATCATGGTTTTCAATTTATTGATACTTATGTTGATGAGAGTTATTTAATGGCCTTGACCAGAGAGGCTTGGATATTTTCAAAACCACTAAAATATCATTGAGTATGAGTAATACATTAGATGACATTAAAAAATGAAGTAGAGAATAGTGTGTGATGAACATAGCGATATCTGATAGAGAAAAAATCACATGATATGGATAATGATTTGATATTTGATTCCTATAATTTTTTAAAGGTGTGAAAGACTACGAGACTAAATTTTATTTTTCATTTGCATATGAAGAAGGCCTAAAAACTGAGTATTTGGTATAATAAAGAATATCCATATTGTTGATGATCTATAGTGAGTTTCGATAGTAGAATAACTGATCAAGGAAATTTAAAATTAATGTTATTAAAAAAGGTATACTTGTATTTGATTGATCTATTATGTTCATTGAAGAAGATTTTCTTTAGATGGTGTAAATGTAATTGGGGGTTGGTACTGGTCTTTCTTATTTCAAGTCCAATATTTAATAGAATACTTTTTAAATCTAAATTCTCTAGTGGTACTCTAGAGTAATATTTCTATGTGACTCATTGATATTCTATGAATCACCATGGGTTCCAGTAAAAATAGACCACACCCATTGTAATTGATAATTTTATTTTATTGTATAATCTATATGTTTGGAAACTAATTATCCATGATAAAGAGTTGTATTTAATTTCTAAACCATATAAATCTTTCAGTGATTTTCTTCTTTCATTCCTTTTAAATATGAGTTAATGGTGATTTATAAAGTTCTATTGGGTTAATGTTTTATTTTTTGTCAGTTATTCTAGTTTTTAATGTCAATGAAATCTTTCAAAAGTGATATCTTTATATATAGATTGGGTATAAACCAAATGAATAAAGTGGAGTTTCTTCCTTGGTAAACACATAGAAAAGGATACTAAAATGTGATGATATTTTATACTATCATTATTTCAATATAATTACCAAGTATATGATGTATTTTCTATAATTTTTGGAAAGATATTTAGAATAATCTAGCTGGTGGGAAGATTGAAGTGTTGATATTAAAGGAAGAAAGGTTTCTGAAGCTTTGAGGAATTATGACAAACAATAAAAAGGAATTGAATTTTAAATTTTTCTGAAATAAGATTGAAAATATTTTTGATAAAGTCTATAGAGTAATTAAGTATATTTGAGGTGGTCCTAAATTAATTTTTTGGAAATATAAAAAATTGTTATGTCTATGTGCTATGTAATTATCATTCATGCTTTATATAAGAATAAACTTCTATCTTTTGTAACAATCATAAAATCAATATGAGTGGAAAATGGAAATTTATCATTTATATAAGACTCATATATTATTGTTTAAGCATGAAAGCTTCCCTACATAACCATTATTTCCTATATGTAGAAAATATGTGGTTACGTAGGCATAAAACCTAGTTTTAAAACATTAATCCCTAATCAATGTAAACATAATCCAAAACTATTTTAAAATAAATATATCTATAATAAACATGAAAATTTTCTATATAGTGGTGAATTTATTTGTGTAAGAATGAAATCAAATAGCATAACCATGATACCAGTATATATAACCATCATATGTGTAGGCATGGTCTGTATAAGCATCAATAATTATTGAAAAATTTGGAATTCTATAGACTAAAAAACTAACTATCTAAATTTAAAATACACAGAACGAAATTGATTGGGATAATTCTTCAACTAATACCCATATTTTTAAACATCACAAATTAAATATGACAAAATAATTTTGATTCAAGACAAGTTTCAAGAGAATAAGGTAATGTTAGGCTTCTACTTTTCAACCCAAATTCAACTAGAATCCATATTGGTTTTTTGTGAGATCAAACAAATCATGGAATGATAGAAGAATATAAATATTAAACATTTTTTATGATTATACAGCATTTTATGGAATTTATTATTTTAGTTACAGAGAGTTTGGTTTGAGGGAGATAAAGATGAACCTGTTGGTCAAAGGAAAGATTAATTTGTTTATCTAAGTAATGATTAATAATTGAGGTTATTTTTAGAATAAATCTTGAGTTGAAAAAGATGTTTTAGAAAAAAATTTGGATTCCATAAATAGGTATAATAAAATCATTCATTTTAGTTAAAAGATTATTTTTCTACATGTGTTCTAATTATGAATATTTAAAATTAAGGGAGACTTTAATGTATCCATATTTGAATATCTTGGAGAAATAAAAAAAGATAGTATTATAGGATAAAACTTTTTCTATTCTATTGAACCATTAATATCCAAGAGAACTATAGATATCGAATAAAATTGAATAATAAGAACCCATTGTATATTATTTGGGGAAATAAAAATGTTTTTTTTGCTTGTACTATATACTAGGGTTCAAATAAAGAGAATAAGAATAAAAAAACTATGTACGGTGAATTGTTCTACTAGATACATTTAGTCACAAAAGAATAAGAGATGAATAAGAAAATAATTCTTATGGTTCAGAGTTTTGATTTCTAGGAAATATTCTGAAAGCTATGAATTTTAGTGTAGATCACTAAGTAAGATTTTTGGGGATAGTATTCTTGAGAAGATTGATATTTGAGTTCCCCTCAAAATATTTTGTAATTATCTCGATGTGTGTAGATATAATAGATTCCATGTTATAAGATCCATTCTTGAAGAATTGAAGTTATAAAATTTACTCTTTTTTGAGGAATAAGATCATCATTTGTGGGTACAGAGGAATCCATAGATAGGTTTATATTATACATAAAGAGAAATATAGAAGCTAAGATACAGATCGTGTGATTATAGATTTATAACTATGTGATTTAGTATATTGACCCCTTCACATGTGAGATATAGTTCAGGTTGGTCACTTATGTAATATAGTGATCACTTACCTATATAATATAGAAATAGAAGCTTCATGATAGTCCCTGGACAATGTAGTGGATAATAATTTTATTTATGAAGATTCCATGTCTCAACAGATGGTGAATAGGGAAAGGGGTAGGTTTCCCGCATCAGGGCTGAAACATATGAAAACATCAGGGCTAACATTAATTTCCGCATCTTCATTGAAGATAGTTTTAAGGAAGGTTAAACTATAAGAGATATATTTAAATCATAATAGGTTAAAAGGTTAAAAAATAAATTTATTTAAATAAATTTATGGGAAAAAATTTGTTTTGTGTTAAAGAATTTGTTCAAAAATAATTAAAGCCCTCATATATATATTTATACAATAATACTTGGACTCTAAATTGGAATCAGTGTGAGGTTCCCTCTAATTATATATACTTTATAATATCATAATTTTAATCATATCATATTTTCTATCTTATATTGGATATAATTTTTTTCCCATTTTTTTCTTGATATAATGAAGCTATGATTTTAAATGTTTTTTATGTTCCTTAGATGAAACTTGTTGTTTCCATCCCAAATGAGAAAGATCTAGAAGTTTCAACAAATCCTTAAAAACGGTTGAAATGGTGAAATATAATATTATAAGGAGTTCAAGAAATGTATAGGATTAACCCATATTTGAGGCTGTTCAGAATGGTAAATAATGTGGTAAATCTACTGTGAAGTATTCCTCTAATAATTCATGTAGCCTAGTGTGTGCAAAATATTTCATTGAGCCAACTAAATACCTCAACATTGTGGTTATGGATTATTTGTAGAATGTCTTAATTGAGTATGTGATATATATATTCATATTTATTTAGGGACTTCATGATGAGAAGTCATAATTAGTGGAAGAATCTAATGTCATGGAGAAATCAATGAAAAAGAAGATGAGTTATTACTACAATATCATGAGGATTTTAAATTCTAAATAAGAAACTATGTTTCTTTAAAATGAGATAATTTTTATGATTAATAAATAATTAAAAAGGTTTTAATATGAGAAAGATTTATGTGAAATGCTTTTCAATGAAGTGTTGTGTGCCTAGTAAAGGCTACAAAAACTTTAATGGGTGTCAAGGATGAACACCTATATGTTAAAGATATAGAAGATACCATACCTTGAAAATTATATAATTGAATAAGGAAAAATTCATGAGTATTAATTTAGTATGATAAAACAAAATGGTTTGAAATATTGAGTCTTGTTCTGTTTGAAAAACATACTCTCAATATAATGTACATAGTGGTGGAAGTGAGATTGAAATTTTTTGAAGCTACACAATTAAGGTCTTCCCAATTTATTGAGATGAAAATTGATTCCACCAAAGTGTTTGAGATGTTTTTTCCCTCAAAAATGAATCATGATCGTGTTAAATTGAGTTTTAGATCATCAATATAAGACTCAACATCAGGGTCATTGAAATTGGTATCCCACTATCTAGTTAAATCAGTTAAAACTAAATTTATTTTTTCATGAAATATATGAAAAATTTACCAAATTATTTAAATTTGTAAGAGTAAAAATGATGAAACACCCACAAAAAACACATGGGTGTATGGTAGTATGTATGATAAAATATTTACCCCAAAAAAGATATCAAAAGAGTTATGTTCCAACCCCAAATTAGCATTGTTCAAAATCTATAATGATTGCACCTAAAGACAAAATAAATCGATTAATTATATTTTTTTGGTATAGTTAAATATTTAGTCACATAAATAATAATGTATATGATAATATGTTAGTATGTGGAAATAATAGAATCCCTAAGATAAGGAAGTAATATTTGAGACTAGAAGATACCATATAATACACAAGAAAATCTCATAGAGAATGAAAAAAGCTATCCTTGAATAACATATTTGAAATCTTGGATGGGTTTCTTGATTCTTAAAACATAAATGGAAATTGTTATGTGGAGTTTTGGAATGTACAAACCCAAAAAAAACTATCATGTTTATGTGAAGAGAGGGTACTAGTTGGGAAGAAAGTAACTATTGGATGTTAATAAGAATTACATGTGATAGAATCAATAAAAGAGAAATTATGAACTAAATTTTCCAAAGAAGTTAGTGAAGAAAGCTCATCAGGGTGTCAAACCTAAAATTAAAGTATTAATCAATAATTACAAGAGAGGAAAAATCATATACCAATGATAAATGGCCCTGAAAATCAATAATAAATGGACAAATATGAAATTCAAAATGTATCAATTCCAAAAAAGTTATAGTAGAATTGTCATGGTGGTTAAAACTACTAGTAATTTTTTTGAAAGGTTTTATAAAAAGGGTTATCCAAATAATTTTAATGAGGTGGTGTAGGTTGTAATAAGGATAGACATTTCAATTTTAGATGTATTAGAATTTTTTATATATAAGATAAATTTAAAGGAATACACCAATTTCTTTTAGGTAAAATTTTTTTATGGTGTAAAAATAATCCAAACTCAGGATAAAGTCTAAGAATATACCTAAATAGTTCCTTATAATATGAGAAAACTTGTTGGAAATGGATTAAAATATAGATAATGATCAAAAGAAATATTATTATTTTTATAAAATAATAAAATGCCATTTCTGCTAAAAAAAGTATAAATAGAATATAAAATATATGATTCCACAAAAACTAAAAATTGGAAAATTAAGTGAGTAGATCATATGAAGAGTACTCAAATTGTTATAGTAGAGAATAATAAGTTTCATGGGTTGGGTAATAAGTATTTTCCTCAATGCTCCAACTGAGAAACTGATAATATTTACCTTATTCCCATATCATATTGGTTATGATTATATGAAGGGGATTAAAGGTGAATACTAAATGAAGATATTAATACACCATAGAATATAAAACCATGAATTGAATTCTCAATTGGTATCAAACATTTCAACAGATATAATATCATATTAGAACCAACCACAGTGATGAAAATATGTAATTTCATGAGGGTGAGATATCAAAATAGATAAGGATGAAAAAGGTTTATCATTTTATAATTAATATGGGAATATAGAAAGCTCCTAAATAATATAAATATTGTGTATTATTTTTATTCAACTAATTATATTGTAATTCATGTTAAATATGACTAATAAGGGGGAGTGATTATCAAACCAATTGAGAATAATATACTGAAACCTGAATTCTTTTTATGTGGTTTTTCAATCGAACTATAATTCTATAAGATTTTTAAAAAATATTTTTTATTATCCCATAATAATTGAAGTTTGATTTGGTACCAAATTGAAGTGAGAAAATGGATATATTTTTTATAAAAAATAATCACACTTATTTTCTAGAATCTATATAGTCTTAGAGTCAATTGGTTTATGAAACATTACTAAAAAATGATGTTTCCCACATTCTATTATAAATGAATGGAGAACTTTCTAAGTAAAAGGTCAATGTATAGAACACATCTTTTTTTAAAATAAGGTTGATAAAATCATACCTTCAATGGTAATAAAGGGGGAGAATAATTTTACCTCTTTTTATTTATTTTAAATTATGGGTAGAAAAATAACATTGACCGTTAAAGGGAATATATAATTGAAGAAAAATAAAAAGGGGGAGATTGAAGTGCCCTTAGGTTGATGTTGTATGTGATTTAAATTATCTTAGTTGGAATTATTAATATGATAATGAAAATTTTATATCTTGGGTGATGCATTGAGTATCGACCAAATAAATGAAGTGGAGTTGATTTAATATTGAATACATGAGAAATGATATCAATATATTATTTTTTTGAGTTGGTCAAAATTTTAAGGAAAATAACAAGGCTCTAAAGTAATGTATACAATAATTTGAAATAGATTCAAAAAAATCATTCTATTTGGGTTATTTAGGTGATGTTATTCTATGAAGTATGCCCATCGATGTAATGATGAATTATGTGAAAGTGTCCAAAACATTAAGATCTTGAAGGCTGATGTAATTAGTTTGAAACTAATTCAGATAATGGTTTTATATGGTTGTTAATACATTAAATTTTTCCTAAATTAATTACAATAAAATATGAAAAGGCAAAGTCATTATGTTACATAACATAATTCATATTTTGTGGAAGAATAATCTCTTGTCTTATAAAACCTTCATCTTCTGTAGTAGAGTGGAAAAAAGGAAAATTTATATCTATATAAACATCATCTAGTGTTATAGAAACTATAAATTATACACTATGTAACTATCATTACCTTTACATAGGAATCATCATGATTCAAATGCATGAAACTTTATTTCTATAAAAATCTTTCCCTGAGTTGCATAAATATCATCCATACCTATGTAACCATCAATATATCTTTGAGTGAACATGATATATGTCAACATAGGGATTAATCTATCTATGTAATAGTGAAATATATCCATTTGGAAATGATTCTAGTTTGTGTGACCACCATCTATATAATAATGATCTATATAACCATCAAGACTTAGTGAAAATTTAGGATTTCCAAAAACAGAAAATCTATGTTTCCATATAAAATATTTAAAGGAGGAAATTGAATGGGATAATTCTTGTATGTATCCCCATGGTATTAAACCTCACAAATTATATGTGATATAAGAAAACTAATTATGAGAGTTTATCTTTAGACCATGGATATGAAGATTAAAGTATGAAATTTTTTTGAGAGGCGTTATAATGTTTGAAATTTGGGATTCATGAATTAATAATTTGGATGAAAATGAAATATTATGATGTTAATATTTAGTTTCATGTTCTAAATATAATTATTTTCATTAAATCCAAGTTAAATACCTGGTTTTATAAGGATCATTATTCTTGAAATTCAAAATGAAAATTCAATGGTTTTCATGAATAATGAAGTTATAAATGATCCATATCTTGAGCTTTCCATAAAAGAATAAACAATTAATACATGAGCTATATTAAGTTATTTTTTGATATTTATAACATATATTTTGATGACTAATATGAAATGAGAGGCTGATAATTTACCAAATCCTAAAATGAGAGAAATTTCTAGAACTAAATAAATACAGAGACTCGAAAAATGACATGATGATGCATGTGTTGTGGTCTAAAAATATAAATACCAAAAAAGTAATTGTGATTCAAGATTTGTTTCATGAGATAAATGTAATGATGATATTATACTTTTTTATATTTCTTTGAATAGAACCTATATAGTTTTCTTATTTAATTCATTCTATGATGAGAATGATACAAGTCTCTAATATGCACCATGTACTGTATGTTTATACATTCTTTTTAATGAGTTATTAGTGCATTTATTGTGATTTTAGTTTGAGGATGAATAAGTTTAGAGTGTTGTTATAATGTTTTTTTATTCATCTATGTAAATTTTAATAATTGATGACACTTTTAAAATATAATTTTAGTTGAAAAATGAATTCATGGAAAATAATTGAAATCCAAATATGGTTATAATATAAATGTGATTTTGGGATGGTGGATAATTTGAATCTATATATTCTATTTATAGATATTGGAAATAAAAGGCTGAAATTAATTTTACCCGATGATAATATCAATCAAGAAGATAAAACTAAAGGATTAGTATCCAAAAATATGGATTTTGAGTGGAACTATGAGTATTTGAGAGAACTAGTGCTATTAACAATAGACAAAAAAGTAGAATCTCTTACATGATGTCAATAGGAAGAACCGAGTGTGTTGATAATTTTCTACCTATTGGGATTCAAAGAAATAGAATAAAAAAATAATTAGTTGAGTTAAATTATTCTAATGGATGGTTTTATTTGAAAAAAATTGAAGAAGAAGAAAACTTCCAATATAGTTTAATGTTTCAATCTCAATGAAGGATTCAAGAAGTTGTGCATTTTAGTGTTAATCACTATATGAGTTTTTATGGTACAGAGGTGTTGAGAATATTGACTTATGATTTTACAAAAACACTTTTTTAAGGAACAAAAATATATAGATATATCAAAGACCTAGTTAAAAAAGTTGTGTATAAATTCTCTTAGGTAGATGAAGTTACACTGTTGTGAGGAAGTGATTATCATTTGTGGGTGTATAGATATCTATAAACAAAATGATGATCTACCTCAAGAGAAAGAAGGAATATAATATCTAATTGGTGATATGAGTACCTCCTAAACATCAATATGCACATCTACTGGAGGACACCACTAAGTAAAACAAGGACAAAACATTACTTATCTTTACAAAATCACTAAAATACTTTAGTATATTTATTATGGGATTTGATATATATTTTCTTTCTTACGGGGGTTCACGTGTCTCATTGTATAAATAATGAAACAGGAAAAAATGTGATTTCTCACATAACATAATCCCTATAAACCATTGGATTGGGGTTGAATAGTATACTACCTAGATATAGGTAGTCAAAGAACAATAGTTACTTGAGAGAATGCCCCAAAACTCTTTTCACTAGCTCATTATAAGTTTAATTTTCCATTCAATAAAATTTATTATATTATCTTTTGATTTTTTTTATATTAATGAAGGTATCAATTATAATCTTAAATAATATTACCCAATAAAATAACAAGGTTGTATCATTTAATCCCATTAGTTTTTCATGTTCCCACATATTTATTTTTTACATTCAATATGGTTGTGAGTTTCAAGTGTGAGGGATTTTCAACATTTTATAATTTGTGTGTTTTTTATATCCTTTATATGTTTATTTTAAATAAAATTATTTTGAGTAATTTATCCCACTTGAATAAAACATATTAATGATTTCTTTAGGATACATGATTCATTTTCAAAACATAGACTGCTTGTCTGAATATCAATAAATGAATCATAATTGAAAAAGGATTTAGGATGAACATAATTTTGAAACCCTAAACATAACAAATAATTTAGTTTTTTATGTATTAATTTATAAAAAAATATTAATTCAAGGAATCAACACTAAAAATACAATTACCTAAATTCTTTTGAATTGGATTAGTTTGATTATTTGGGATCCAAATAGAATTATCTCAAAATATCCATATCATAATGTGTGTGTTTCTGTGTGAAAAATAAAAAATCCATAAAAATGAGTAATAAAAATATGATAGCTTATTATCCAAATTTTTATTCTCCACCTAAATTATTACAAATAACCAATATTTATGCTAGTTTTTTTGTAATGATTTAGTACTAGATATGTTATGATCAATCCAAGAATAATTTCTATATAGATTAATGTATTAAATATATCAATTGGATTATGTTCAATTTTTTTAGAGATATGGAAGGAAATGTTAATACTAAACTTGATTGAATAAGAGAAAATTAATTTATCTATTCTAATTCAATTGTTATGCATCAATATTTATGAAATTGGAAGGTGAGATAATAATTTTTAATGAAATGGAATTGAAAATTTAATTAAATAATAGTTAAAATTCATTGGTAAATTCATGATTATAGACCTGATTTTCTCATTTTTTTTAATTTTTATTTCAATGAATATATACATAAAAATGTTTAATTTTAATTTTAATATTATAATTTCTAGATTTTTGATGGGTTTTGAGCCCAATTTTGAAAATAGATAAGTTATAAAATTTCAAAAATTATTTATCACTTTGGTATTTTTTGAAATACATTTTCCATATGGATTGAATTTTACAAATTCCTTTATTGTTCCATTCAATCATTTTATTCATTTCATTCAATTGGTCTAATTGATGAATTGAGTAATTTTAGGGTCAAACAAATAATTCAAAATTCGAATATGAATGATTGAATTAAATTGAACAACCTTCAGTAAATAAGTTATAACCTGAGATACAGAACTCTAAATGAGGTGATTCTGGTTAGAGATTAGGATTCAAAAACACACATTATCATTAAATATCATTGAGAAAATCACTCTTTAATATAGGCGGGGAAAACTTAAATGTAGAGGAAGATGAATAGATTATTTTTCAATAAAAACTGCACTTTAGTAAAAACATTCCCAAATGGACAAAAATGATTCAACAAGAAATCCAACATGAATTTAAATATCTTTGATGAAGACAACCAATTAAAATTAAGTGGATTTCATGGCTAATAATTCTCAAAAAATAAAAGCACATATTCTTGAGGAAATTATTCCACACACTTTTCCTCTATATTTATGTCTCCACTTTCATTTTAAGGGATAACCAGAAAGAGGAAGTTGGATCCATGGAGTGAATATACTATAGAAGAGGAGTTATAATGGAGATAATGTAGCAATTTTGGGATGAATATTAAATGGTGGTGGGCTGTGAATTTCTGAAGTAATTTCCTTCTCGATCATTGATTTTAATTGTAAACTCTATTTTTTGAGTTATTAATGAAACTATTTTCTTGACTAAAGGAGATATATTTATTTATTGTTTACAATTTATTCTTTATTTATATACTTTTTTATCAACTTATAAATATTAAATAATTTTATTTGTTATTTAAATTTATTTGATAGAGGTCTCCCCAATGAGCATGACAATCTTTATTAGTTTTGGTTTCTCTGAGGTTTTGGGAAATAAAATCACTTTAACAAGGGGATAAACATCTATATTTGATGTCTCAATACCGGTTCTATTAAATTTATGTGAATACTTTTTTTTTTCATAAAGTATACATTTGGTAATTAAATTGGGAAACAATTGTAGACAATGACAAAGGGATTGTTCAAGGTTTGAAGATTATCCACTAATTATATTTTTAGTTTCTCTATTTAAATCCTTACTTCTTCTGATTTCAAATCAATAACATTAATTTATAGTCTTAAAAAATTTACATTATTGAATTATGATTAAATCCATTGAAATACCCACTTCTATTATTTTTTAAAAAATGTAACAATTTCATAGTTTGATAACTTAGTCTGCAACCTCCTCATGGGACAACCTCATGGTTACCATTGTGCTATATTTTTATGGGGAAATTTTTTATTAGGGATTCATGAAAAAAATTCAATACATTGTGCCATTTATAAAACATTTTCCTATTTTTTTATTTGTTTTCACATGAATATTATTTTCTATACTAATTTAAGAATTTATAAAAAAAAGTGGAATTTTATGGTGATTACTCATATCCAAGGACAATTCATGAAAAAATAAATAATATTAATAGTGAAAAGTGTTTAGAAAAAATAATGAAACTAAGAGATATATTACTTCAACATACTAGTAAAAAATTGGAACTTCATTCTAATACAATGTTAGATTTATAAATAGAATCCCAAAAAATAGACAATATTGTCCCACCAATGTTTAATTTTTAAGAACCATTTGTGGATGAGTTGAGAGATGAATTGGACATTTAGTATTCCATTTTAGATTAAATGGAAAACACTAAGTTTGAAATTTATATTTATTTGATTCTTGGAAATCAAAAATATTTGTAAAATTATTGGGATGACTGTTGAGAATGAAATACCAAGTAATGTACCTTGTTTTGAAGATAAAAATTCAGAGAAATTATATTAAACACTAGGAAAAGAACAATAAACACTCAATGAATTCATTTTTTAGGATCATATAGAGGTAACTAAGATACTTCCTACATTCAATAAAAATTTTATTCAATCTAATAGAAATATTTCCCCATATTCAAAATAGTGATAATTTTAAAATTTAGATACATATTTGTTAAATTATTTTGATAATAATTTTTTATGTTCTTATCCATATGCATATTTTATTCTAATATCTTTGGGGTGGCATGATTTTTTTGAGGAATATAGTTTGAAGGATGATATTGAAGAATGAATAGTGTACCCGATTTAAAAGTAAAATAGTTTACATGAGGATAGTAGCACTAAGCTATTTTTAAAAGAAGATATCATTTTTCAAGAGGAAAGTATAGTTAAATCACATCATGGAATTAAGTTTCAACAAATAATGGAGGTTTTTTTTAGGATAAAGTGTTGGGAAGTTTGATTATTTCTCCCCTCTCTCACTATATAATTTTAATCACAAAGAAATTAAGGGGAACCTAATGAAATTAGATTTTTAAAAGCTTCAAAAATCATAAGGAGATGAATAGTAATGGGTAAATTTTATTTTGGGGGGTTTTTGACGAAGAAACCACACCCACATTTGGTTAGGTGATGACCAACTAGAACAACATTACTATGGGTTGTGAAATCCTAACACCCACAAGGGGGTTAAAAATAGGGATATTTTCCCTTCTCAATATTTTTAGTTTTAATTCATTATTTTTAATAAAATTACCATGTATTATTTTTTTATGTTGGTTTCCAAGTTATAGCTTTTAGGAGGATAACTTGAGGATCTTGTTGTATAATGAAAACCTTGTTGGATCTTTCCATCCCACTTATTTTTCTAATTATTATCTTATTTAATTTTTCCTTTAACATAAAAGATAAATAATGATGAAATTATAGAAAATTAGTGTAGAGGAGGATCATATTTTGTTGATTTGGAATCTGGGGGTTGTATTTTCATTTTTTTTGCAATTTTGATTTTGAATTATATTTATTTTATATCTATTTTTTTGAAACATGTGAGATTTAAACTAGTTACCATGGTAAACTAAAAACTATTTTCAATCAAATTAAACAACTTTATTGATATAAATAACCATTAATAAATGTTGAAATGTGTTATTTTTTGGATAAAAAATGTGGAAATTCATGAAAAGACATTCAACTTATAAATTCCATTCCATGAATGATGTCCAAGACTAATTGAGAATGAGATGGGAGATCTTGAAGCGCTCTCCAATGGGAGATTAGAAACCCTAAACTTCTTCATTGATGCTACCTGATTTCACCGATGGCCAACTTTGATCCGGCGTGGGAACTCACCCCTCCTACTCTGGCATCTTCGGATTCTGTTTCTTCAAAAATCGAAGTGGGAAGTTTTAAGGCCCCCCTTCATACCTTACCTGTCTCTTTCCGCGATGCTCTGTAAGGATCTGAACTCAGTAGAGAGAAAGAGTGCAAACAGATGCTCTTTAAAAAACGTGAAGATGGGGGTTACATGGTTGACGCGGATCCGGTTGCCTTGAATCAAAGAGAGAAGCTGTGCAAATACTCGGTTCTTGGACAAGTTTCATATAGCACAGGTGACCAGCCCTAGCCTCTACTAGAGCTAAAGAATTGGATTGCTCACTGCTGGGGCTCATTAAAATGGAAGATGGTCCCCATAGGCAAGGGCTATTATCATATTCTCTTCAGCTCTCAAGGTGATCTTGATCAGGTATGGAAACTCGGTAATTTACAGCTTAAACTAGGATTTATTAGAATTTTGGATTAGGATGCTTCTTTTAATCCATACACACACAAAAATTATATGGCACATGTTTCGGTTAGAATTCATGGACTCAATTAATTCTATTGGCATCCGAATATTCTCAATGACATTGCTTCCTGTATAGGGACCCCCATTAAAATTTATCACAAGACTTTGAATGGAGATCTTGGCCTATATGCTAGAATAATGGTTGAGGTTAATCTTCCCAGTGAACTCCCAGCTAGCATAGGTTTCAATGCTCCTAATTATAGAATTGATCTTAGAATTGAATATGAAAAGAAACCACCCTTCTCTGAGGTGTGCAAATTGATTGGGCATAACCTCTCCATTTTTAGGGTGGTTAGGAAACAAATGGATCCCCTAATCACTAATGATTGTAAGGAAGTAAAATATGGTAAAAAGGGGTTTCACATTACAGATAAACCAGAGCTCCCCAAAAAGAAGCAAGATATTTGGGTTAAAAAATCTAATGTCTCTATATCCCTAGAAGGTAAATCTTGGGGAGATTTGGTTGAGGAAGAAGAGTCCCTTCAAAATAATGATAACATTATCACTGACATAGGAAAAATAGTGGCTGGAGGTAATGGAGATAATCTGGTTAGGAGCAATCCTACAACTATTCCCATTTCTGCTACTATTTCTTCTACCTCTGGTTCATCAACTTCGAATGAGCATGTTTGTAGGGACTTGGAGAGATATACCTCGGTTCCTTTGGTCCTGAATGGGAATGCTGCTAATCAAGGTGCTATGGAAAAAACATCAGAACCAGGTATTTTTGTCCATCCCATATCTGCTGATAAAATCATTACTCTTGCTCCTGAAATTTCTATTCTGATTACTCATGGTGCAAATGTTGACAATACTGCGACCAATATTGCACACAAAACTCCGCACACTGTCTCTATTTCACACCCTGTGTCTGTCCAACCTCCTGCTCTCTGTCCTGCTAACAGGATAGGGTTCATCCCTTATCTTAACAAGCAGAATTCTACTTTGTTTCTGCCACATTTTGAAAATGCTTCTCCTTCATCTACTGACAAAGTTCCCAGCCCTACTACTGATATTTCTACTCAGGCTTCCAATGCTAACATTGCTACTGCTCTTTCTGCACACAACAATTCACATTCCCCTCAGGACTACACTGTCCTTCCACCTTTTTCCCCTACTATCATATCCATAAGCCTAGATCAGTGCGTATCAAAGTCCAAAAATTCTCTGGCTAGAATTGAGAATCCTCCTCCAATAGAACAGACTCTTGTTCATGCTGTTGTGAAGGACCATTCTCTGGACAGTTCTGGTTTAGGTACTCCAGCTTCTGCACTTAAATCAAATTCTACTTTTAAAATAGATGCTTCTCCATGTTCTGAAACTTATTAGAGAAAACAAAAACTTCCTTCCTCACCTCGGGTTACGCGAGCCCAAGGGAAGAAAGGATCTGGAAAATCAAAAAAAAGAAGGGTTCTAACCCAAAATGCAAGTAAAAATGAATTTTCTATTTTGGAATTTCTATGGCTTGGCCAACAACGATACCTCCACAACACTTAGGAGGTTCTTAAACACTCATAAACCTCATCTCTTTTCCATTTCAGAACCTAAAGTCAGCTTCAATATTAACTTCATGAGATTTGGTTCTCTTAATTATATTTTTCTACGATCTTGTAAAAATGGTCCTCAAACTGACTCCATGTGGATCTTTTATCACAAAACCCTTCAAAATATCAACATCTTTAAAAATATTGAGCAACAACTTACCTACGACTTCTTGTGGAATGGTCGACATACCTTTTGCACTATCGTTTATGCCAATAATAGATATCAAGACAGAAGAGTTTTATGGCATGAACTATTTGATATGGCCGACTCCATTCAGAATCCTTGGGTGGTTATGGGAGACTTTAATTCCATTATTAACTCTTGAAAAAAATTGGTCCCTCACATCTTTCTATATCCTCAATGGAATTCAGGTCTACTATCGAAGACTGTGGCCTTTTTTAAGTCACTCTTATAGGGTCCAAATATACTTGGTACAAAAAACACTATAACAAAACTGTTTCCAGTAAGCTCGATAGAGATTTTGTTAATATGAAGGATCTTGATACTTGGGATAGTATATCCATTGTAACTCTGCCTAGACTAAACTCTGACCATCATCCTATTCTAGTTAGCTTCCTTATGAATAACCGTAAGCTTGTTCTACCATTTAAATTTAATAATGCTTGGTCTTCGAATCCTGATTGTGTCACTTTTATTCATAACACTTTGAACTCTATGAAACACCATAAGGATTCCTTTGCCTGTATGTACAAGTTGAAAATCCTAAAATAGGCCCTTAAAGGTTGGTGTAAAACTACAAATTCTCAAATAGACCTTGATATTTCCTCTCTTGAAAATGATCTTAGCCGTGTCCAAGCTCAGAGCACTAATTCAGATTTTAATATGGATCCTCAATTGGAAGCAAATATCTCCCTTAAACTTAATTCCTTGCTCACATTTAAGGATAATATTCGTAAGAAAATGTTTAGGACTAAATGGCTTACTGATGGTGATCGTAATACTAAATTTTATAATTCCCTTCAAAGAATCAGAAAGGCCAATTGTCCACTTTCTAAGATCATTCATAATGATTTGATCATTGATTCTGAAGAGGCAATAACGAATCATGTTATCTCGTACTTTTACAACATTTTTAATGGTCCAGAGATAAATATTGATCTCAGATCTGATATTATTCCCTTAATGGTGGATGATAAATACAATGAGTCTCTTTTAAGCACTCCACTTGATCAGGAAATTAATGATACTATTTTTTGCCTTAATCCAGATAGTGCGCCTGGTCCAGATGGGTTCAATAATGGTTTCTACCAAAAGCATTGGGATATGTTACACAATGATGTTTGTAACCTTGTTAGCACCTTTTTAATTCATGGATATCTTCCTCATGGAATCAATGCTCAATTTATAACTTTAATACTTAAGGTTGAAAATGCCTTAGAGATCCATCAATTCAGACCTATTGCTCTGATTAACACTCTCTATAAGATCATCACCAAAATTATTGCGAATAGACTTGCAACTATTTGCAATAAAATTGTCTCATGGAATAAGTTTGGTTTTATTAAAGGTAGGTCCATCCAAGACTATATTTGTCTTTCCTCTGAATGTACCAATAGTCTAAATAAAAACACTAGAGGGGGGTGTGTGGCCATCAAACTTGATATCAGGAGGTATTTTGACACCATAGACTGGAACCTTATCTTCAAGGTCTTAAAAAACTTTGGATTACATGATTCTTTCATTGGAAGACTTAAAACTTTATTTCACTCAGTTTTTATTTTTATTCTGATTAATGGCACCCCTAGGGGTTTTTTCAAATTCTCTAAAGGTGTTAGGAAAGGAGATCCTCTCTCTTCCATCCTCTTTGTTATTGCTGAGGACTACTTAAGTAGACTCCTCAATAATCTGGTTGATCAGAGTAATCTTAAGCTTATACAAGTTTCCAGAAACCTAAATGCCCCTACCCACATTTTATATGATGATGATATCATCCTATTCCTTAGAGACCAAAAAAATATTCATGTCCTCAAGAAATCTCTTAATCACTATGAGGAAGTCTCAGGACAAGTGATTTTCTGGAACAAATTGTATATTTTTTTTGGAAAGAGCTTTCCTGACAGAAGGAAATCTAGCATTACCACTTCTCTGGGGATTAAAGAAGGCTTATTACCTTTCACTTATTTGGGTGTCCCAATTTTTTGGGGTCATCCTAAAGCAATATATTTTGCTAATATCATTGATCAAATCATAAACTAACTCTCTAATTGGAAGGGGAAATCTCTCTCCATGGCTAGAATAATATGTCTGGTCAAATCGACCATTTTCACTAAAATAGTCTACTCTCTTATGATTTATAAATGGCATGTTGGGATCTTCAGTAAAATTAATACTTATATTAAAAAATTCATTTGGATGAGAATTATTTTTGAAAGGAAACTTGTCACTATCCCTTGGAAATCCTGTTGTAAACCCCTTGATAAGGGTGGCATTAGTATTAAAAATTTAAAGTTGTTCAACAATGCTCTTCAAGCCTGTCTTACTTGGCATATTATTAATTGCACCTCTAAAGCTTCTGATTTCTTGAACCATAGATTCCCCTCTAAAATTTTAAATGGTAATTTTAATTACGTCAACTCTTCAATCTGGCCCTCTATTAGGGACTCATATCACAAAATCATGGAAAACTCTAGATGGATGGTTAATGCTGATTCTTCCATCAATTTTTGGTGTGACAATTGGTGTGGTAACCCCTTGATCTCTTTGTTACCTCCTAATATTATTCTAGATTATACTAGTCATTCTATAAAGGATGTTCTTCAATTTCATAGACATGATCTCCCTAACAATATTGCACAAATCATTGATAATCACCCATTTTCTTCTAATGGTGATCTCCTTGTTTGGGAACCTACTTCAAATGGAATTCTAGACTCTAAAAACTATTATATGCATAAATTTTCTGGAAATGATTCTAATTGTCAATGGGTGAGTCAATTTAACAAGCCTTGGATAAAACCTTCTAGGCTAACCCTTATTTGGCGCATTGATCGTAATATATTGCCTACTAAAGCCTGTCTACAAACTTTCAGCATACAACTCTGTTCTAAATGTCATTTGTGTAATCTACACAGGGAGGATGCTGATTATATTTTTTTTCTTGTGCGACCGCCTCTGCTCTATGGTATTATGTCCATGATTTATTTAATTTCAAATGGACCTTATCTGACTCTATTTGTATACTTTTAAAAAAATGCATTAGCTATGAAGCCTATCTATAGATAAAAAATATTTTTCATGTGGTGGTGGTGGAACTCCTACATGAGATCTGGTACATTAGAAATGATCTTGTTCATAATAAACACTCATTTAGTCTCAATGCAGGAAAATCTCAGATTCTTATTGCGATTTATGAAGCTGCTTCAATTCAAAAAGATTGTTGCAACAACTCGGTTGGAGACTTTGAGATCCTCCGTCATCTCCGTGTGCCTGGCATTTTCCCAAAGCCCAAATGTTCCTTTTAAGTATTCTGGCAATCACTGATGCTGGGATAGATCAAAGTGAACATGGATGGTGCTTCTAAAGGCAATACAGGCCCCGCCAATTGTGGTTCCATCTTCAGAGACTCATCTAGCTAGTGTCAGGGTTTCTTTTATGTTGGATGTGGACATTCTTTATCTCTAAAGGCTGAAATGCTGGGGGTCATCCATGCTGTTGATTTTGCGCTTCAAAAAGGTTGGAGAAAGCTTTGGATTGAAATCAATTCTACCACTACCATTCAAGACATCTGGAATGGCAATATTCATCTTTCCTGGATGCTTACCACTCTTTGGATGAATTGTCTGAACTCGCTTCATGGGATTGATTACATATCTACTTAGGCCTATCGTGAAGTGAATGTTATTGCAGATGCTCTTGCTAACAAAGGTGTTCATCAGAGCATGACTTGGCTGGACACTCTACCAGCTGATTTATTATATCTATTTGATAGAGACTGTAAAAAATCCCATCTTTCTACCTTTTGTAATCTTTTTTCTTATCAATAAATTGTTCTTTTGTCTTTGACCAAAGCATTACCCTTTAAAAAAATGAATGATGTCCAAATTTAAAAATAACTATCCTATGAGGACTCTTAACCATATTTGATTTTTCTTTATAAAATTCAACTTCTTAAATGGACTAAAAATTTCTTATTTTAACTATAAAAAGTAATATTTATTTTTAAACCTATGAGATTTAAAGAACTTGTGTTCAAAATGATTGAGAAAATGTGTTTTTCATTGAAAATCCATTTTTAAAAAATTTAACTCCCTTTATTCAGACAAACTTTTTCATTTAAACATTATGATCCCTTATAATCCTTTAAATTTCTATTAATTTAGACTCATTATAATCTAGTTTCCTTATGAAACCCACAATTAAAGGATATTACATAATTTTAGTAAAGAATAAATATGAGGGATATGCTTTGTGATATACTATTCAATAATGTGTTGCATGGGGTAGAAAAAAATAAAATAATTGAGAGAAAATTGTTTATTTTGAAAGTTATTCATTTCTTGATATTTAAAGGAGAAAAAAATTGTTACTTTCTGGATCTTTTAGAAAAATGTTATGAAATTTTGGTAAGAAATTGTTGTGCTAAATTTGTTGAAAGAAGAAAAATTATTTGACCATTAAGTAATCCCTCTTTATATTTAAAATAAATAAATTATATTGGTTGGAGTTGAGTGAAACCATTAATTGTAAATTACAGAAGTTTGTATATATCCATGAAATAAATTTTGATGTTTTTTGGGGAATGTTTTATTCCAATATGAAAGTAGAGAAGACTATGATTAAGAGAAAAATAGAAGCATGGAATCAAGTTTAAAACAAGAGCTAAGATATCTCCTTTTGCCTCAGACATTTTAACATTTAAAACCCACCACCCTCTAAACCATATAATAACCATTTCTAATTCCTCATGATTGAATAAAATATTTAACTCAATTCGGTGGATTTTTTTTTAATTTTATAATGATTATGGTGACCCATTCATTTATTTGGGTGAGAACATTTTTTTTAAAATTCAATAGAAAATGATGAGAGAAAATGTAGGTGAGGTATGCATTATTTTGTATGAAATAATGAAAGAAATTGAAATTTAATGGATGGAAAAAATGGAAAATTTATAATTTATGATGTTTAAAAGGCATGATATGTTTAGATACATTGATATCCATATTATTGAATTTTATTGACATTTTTTTTTGATGTTTTCATTAGAAATATACTGTTAGTGCTCACTTGCCAATGAGTAAAAGTCTTAATTGTTGGTGAATTAATAGATCTTATATTTTCATTATTTTATGTGTATTTAATAGAATAAATCCCCAAAAATTTATTTTTTAAAGTTAAATTGCACCATTTTTTGAAATTTTATGATCTTTGGGATAAATTGTGAAAATTCATTAATTTTGGAATTTCAATGGTGTAGTATCACTTTTTTTATTTTGATCATAATATTTTCAATGTGTATAAAATTTTCAAAATTATTTCTTTAGGATAATTTTTCATTTTGGATTCATTTCTTCCAATAGGTTCAAGTGTTGAATCAACCAATTTGAGGCCCAAACAAATCATTCAATATGGGATGGTAAATGGTTAGATCAAATTTACCTACCTTCAGTAAATAAGGAATAACCAAAGATAAATATCACCATATTAAGTGATTATAGATATTTAATATATAGTAATATACATCACACATAATCATTAAGTATCATTGTGAAACTCTCTCTTTCAAGAATTTGATTAATGACCCAAGTTGGATGAAGATGAAGGGACTCTTCGACTAGAACAAGGTCACATCAGTAATTAAGTGATCTAATTTATTTAAAGCTTCCTAATTTACTTGTATTTTTAATATTAAAATGATACTCTAATATAGAAAATTTTATGAAGAAACCCTATCAAAACATATTGGTTTTCTTGAAAAACAAATCATATACTTTTCAAGGATAGATTCTGGGGGATATCTACTATAACCTTTTTATATAAATTTAAATATATAATTTCATTTAAAAGGATGGTAATAATGTGGATTTTGGATTGAAGTATATGGTATTTTGGAGAATATGAGTTTAAATGGAGATAATCTATAAATTTTGGGCTAGAATCCATGTTGTAGTGTCCAATAAAAACCTGAATCCATTCCCCTTTTTTAGTTTTTCTATTATTTATAAACTCTTTTTTTTGAATTATTATGGAAACTATTCTCATGATTTATGGAGGTATTTTTATGTTTCATTGAATTTTATCCTATTTGTTCAATATTTTTTACCAACTTATTACTATAAAATAATGTTATTTTTTTAGATTTATTTGGGTAAGCCCCACCCCCCATTGAGTATATCATGTTTAATTAGTTTTGATTTCAAAGTCTTTTTTTTGAATTAAAATCACTTTCATAAGGGGATAAACACCCATATTTGACGTTTTTATTTGGTTTCTTGGAAATATAGGCATATACATTGAGGTACTGAAGTATATATTTATAAAATCAATTATAAAACATTTGTATACATTTATGAATAGAGTGTACGAGTATTGAAGCTAATACACTATTTCTATCTTTAGTTCGTCTTTTTAAATCAATTTTTCTTTTGACTTCTAATAGATAATTTCAATTTCTAGTCTCAATATTATTTATTATTTAATTTTGATTAAATCCATCCAAATATCAACTTTTATTTTATCTTTAAGAAATAATGTTAAATTTAAAAACTTCTTGTTTGATAACTTAGTCTACAATCTCCTCATGAGATAAAAACATGTAGGAAAAACTATTGATTTGGGATTCATGATAAAAACCCTTTCATCAATACTATAGGTTACAAGTATAAAAAAAGTCCACTTATAGCATGGAAAACACAGATTTGAGTGTTAATTCATGAATAATAAATTCTTCACATGGAAAATAACGTCTTATGCAATGAAAATTGTACATTACTTGACTAAATAAAATACAGAAACCATAAGGGGAGGTTATTAACATGTTATTTGTAATTAATTTATAAGAATATATAGAATCCAATAAACTTATAATTCTATTTTATATGATGATTTTTTTACTAGATATCTTCTAAAGGTTATTGGTTGTAGGATATAAGTGTATAATCCCTCTATCAGGGATCAAAACTAACACTAAAATCTTTTCAAGTCACTGTAAAATCACTAGGTGCAATCATAATTGATCCTAGTCACTTGCGTAATTTGTGATTATTCAAATCATAATTCTTCTTTAAGGATGAATAACCCTTGATGTTCTCTCGATGATTTGAGATAGGAGGAATAAATACCCTGTTAAAGATCTCTAGAAACCTATCTATGACTTGAGGGATTCCCTCTCTATGTTTTTTGAACAATAATAGTGTATCTGAGAAGAGGTATAATTATATATTTTATATGGTAGGTTTAGGGTTATAAAATTTCACACAATACTTTTACAACTTAATAATTCTTATTAAAATCCATTTCCATTAATAATAAAAATATTATTAAAAACATTTCATGCACAACACTTTAAGAATATAAATAAATATCATTTATACCACATAAAAAATGAACCATTAAGCTAAGTCCACTTTCTTTCATCAACATTTATACCAATATGAAGAATTTCTATAAAATTAATAAATAATTATCCCTATATTATTCATCAAAAAATATAATAAATATTATATTTTACAAACCTTAATAATAAGTATTTTTTTCCATTTTAATCACATATCATTTTAAGTAACATGTGATTAAATCCTTATGATCAACCAAAACTGAATAAATATTCATTATTCCAACTTGTTAAATTCTATAATTGAAATTAATTGAGATTGTAAGTATAGTTGGTGTGTCACCATCTAGGCCCCTTTTATAATGTAATTAGGTATAACTTTACAAATTCAAAGATTAACCTCTAACAACACACTAAACACCCATATATAATTAATTTAATTTCACAAAGACTTATAACCTCCAATGAACATTTTCCATGTAGTATAATCATGTTATCATTATATCAAAAATCAACCATATTACATGATGTTACAATCAATTTATTTTCTTAATGTATATTTCTTTAAATTTTCTGGAAATTAACCCAACCATTGAACACTATAGCCATGGATTTATTCAAGAAATTCTATTCCCATCAAAGGGCCTAAAACATCAACTTATATCAAGGGATATAAGGGAATAATTTATTCTTGCATTAACCATTAATTCAATATCACACAGGATGCAAGTAGAATATCCTACCTCTCTATGAGAATATGTTTTAATGGAATTTTTAAATACATAAAAGTACATGTGTCATGATATCCATTAACAATAATATTAATTTCTATTGATCAATACACCCATCTGTTGATTGGAACTTACAATGAAACATTGAGGTATGGATTTCATATTGATGAGTCCATTCTCATAACCTCCTATGTTAGATATTACCAAGGTTGAACACCATGAGAAGTTGTCTCAATGTGTTATAATCCTCCCACCCCTAATATACTATATCATTAGTTTCCTGTCAGATAATATCATCTGGCCATAGGAAAACATTCAAGAATACTATCAAGGAACCTCTAAGTTCTGATCATGGTGGGGAACAACTATGGATTTTCAATGTGATATATATTTTTAGAACACTATATCATATAAATTTCATGAAAATGAATAATCATGATGTTATAAGAAATATATTTAATAATCAGAACATGTAATCAAGTTCTAAGAAAGTATGTTACAGGGAATAACTCCAACCAACTCAAAATTCAACCAGATCTAATAGAAACCAACTATTAGCCCACTATCTATCATATGATATTCATGCATATGCTGAGATAAATATTTTCTCATAGATTCCACCATTTTTCCCATAGATACTATACTCACAATAATATCAAATCATTTTGAAAAATAACTGAAGATATGGATTATCCATTTTATTTTATTTGTTCATTAAGTGAACATGTCACTTTGGATAGATCCATATCCAATGTGTTCTCATAATAATCTATGATTGGGTATTCATAGTTAGACACCACATCGACCTCTTGGAAAAACTTTCAAATACAAACTACTTCCTTGGTTGTATTGGAAGCTTTAATATATGTACAATCCACTTTATAAGTGGTAAAAAATTACTACATTGAACTCTTCCAACTCACGACTCCTCTATTTAGAAAAAAGACATATCTAGACTACAAATTATGATCATTTTGATCCATATAACAGCTAGAATCTGTGTAACCCTTGATGAATAACTCTTTATATCTTCTATATAATAAGAATATATCCTTAGTTCACCTCAGATACTTAGGGATATAATTAACAACAGTCTAATGCTTTTCACTAGGATGTTCTTGATATCCTCCTACAATAATAAAATCATTGGTAACATCAAACCTCATTCATAACTTGGAATACATGATAGATTTTATTATATAATTATTTGGAATTTTACTAATTTTATACCTTTCCTCTTATTTCTAAGGAAATATATTCTTTAAAAGTTTCATACCATGTGAAACTAGAACAAACCCCCTCTTGGAATGTTCCACACTAAACCTCTTCCGTATCTGCTCAATGTATGTACTCTAACTTAGTCCAAGTAGTCTCTTGGATATATAATTCATGATCCTGATCCAATGAATATAGATATATTCACATATGTCCTTCATAGAGAAAAAAATGATCAAACACACCCCTACATCTTGTAAAGATAGTATCTCATTTCCAATTAGTAATATGTCATCTTCATATACTACTATGAAAACAACTATTCTACCACTAAACCACTTGTAAACAGATGTATATCATTAATTATTAATGAAACCAAATTATTTTATGAACTAATTGAAATAAATTTTCCATGATGTGGATGCTTGATGTAATCCATAAATGGATCTTTACAACTTGGATACCTTTTTATCATTTTCTAGAGTCCAAAACACTTTCATCTATGTCATATACACATAATATTAATGGTTATTATTAAGGAAATATATTGTGAAATCCATTTTAAAAATATCATAGTCATGGTATGCTTATTTGGGAAGAAATATTATGATAGATTTAAACCTGGAAACTACAGAAAAGTTTTTTTCATATTCTTTTGCATGACATTGTTTAAAAATATTACCTACTATTAATTATTTGTAGGTATTTACATTAAATTCCAAGTCCTAATTATCTTTAATTCCCATTTACACCCAATGGAATTTACATCAATTGGGAGATCAATTAGATCTAAAAAATTGTTTTGATACATAGAATCCATCTCTGAATTCATGGATTCTTTCCATCTTACATCTTTTGATCTCTCTAATTCCTCTTTATAGGATAGATAATCATTATTGTCAACAAAAAATGAGCCACCATCTTTAGTGATGTGAAAACCATATCTCTTTGGTTCTCTTACCTATCTAGTGCTTACAAGAAGTACTTATGTTTCAGTAAAAACATCTTACATGGGGACTTCGAGAATCTACTTTTGTTCGGCCTCCCACATATCTTGAGAATTAACTTTATCAAAGTTAATCTTTCTCCCAAAACCCTCCTTGAGGATGCACTCCATCTCAAGAAATATGTCCTATCTTATGATAATTAATTTCTTTCCTGAAGGGTTGTAGATAATTTATCCCATTGTTTCTTTGGGATAAACTATAAAGAAACACCCAATCCTAAGGGTGAAAGTTTTTTTCTGGATCTTTCCTTAATAAACGTCTAACAACCCCATGCATAAACATGTGATGAAAAAAGTTTCCTTCCACTCCATAATTCGAAGGGATTTCCAGTTTTAATTTAATTTTTACTCTTTTTAGTTTGTATAATTCCATATTTAATCCAAATCCAAAAAAGGATAATGGACAGATTGTGTGACTAATCATCAACTTTACCACATCTATTAGTGCATGGTTGTACATTTCACTAACACTATTCCAATGTGGTGTATAAGATGGAGATAATTTAAACAAAGTATCATACTCCCATAGAATGTAGATAAAATCTTGGTTATAATATTAACCACCATGATATGATCAAAGTTTCTATATCTTCTTACCAAACTAATTCAAAAATTGTTTCATGAAATATTTGAACTTCTAAAAGGATTCAAACTTGTACACCATAATGTAGATTTAATCATACCTAATATAGTAGTTTATAAAAATAATAATGTATGAGAATATACCTTTATATTATACTTGAAAAGATCTAAAAAAATCACTATGTATCAATTCTAGAATATCAATGGCCCTTTCAACTAGATGATTAAATGGTGTTTGGTCATCTTTTGTTATAAAAATTCTTGACAACTTTCATGTGATTTAATCTCAAAAGTGCCTAAGTAACAATCTTGGTAGAGCTTTGTTAAGTGATTAATATTCACTAGAGAAAGTTTGTGATTCTAAAACTGGGTGTTAAATGTGTCACACATATTTTATTCATTATTTATTTCAAATATTTTGATTTTATAATCCAATTCATAAAAAATTTATTTAACTATGCAATACCATATCATATTTTATCTTTATAAAATAACACTTCTCTTTTCTAAATACGGAAAAAAATCCATCCATGTCCAATAAAGAAATATATATATATATATATATATATATAATGATCACGGTAACACTAGGCACATAATAATAATTATTCAAAACCATAATTCTTTCTTGTTTTCAATGTGATATGGTAGTCTCTAATAGATAGAGTATGAAACATCACTCAATTGGTAAACCGTAGATCCAATAACCATGAAGAAACATTGAAAAATCAATATGGTTCCTATATTTGGATTAAAATATGAGCACCACATGATGTCTCTAATACCCAACCTATTAATATAGAAAGATTACAATCAAAAATGAATACACCCAAAGCTTACCATTTCTTCTTTGACCGGGTGAAATTCTTATTTATTGGCCCTGATTACTACATGTAATACACAATATATCTTATACCATTCTTTACCTATAGAGCTTCTTCTTCGTTAAAGGATGATGTTTTTGTGACTTAGAAATGGAATGAGTCTCTGGACCCTTTTCCTTATTTCCCCTATACTTATTCACCATAAGGAATATGGGTTTTTCAAACCCCATGTCTTTATCAATTTGGAGAATAAGATTAAGAAGTTTTGAAAGTTTCTTCTCTCTATTACTCATAATATAACTCACAATAAAATTATATAAGTTTTTAAATAGTGATGAAAGAATGATATTTCTAAATATCTTATCAGGGATATTATATGTCAAGATATTCAGATGATAAATCTAGCAAATAATCTTAAAAAAATTTATCTAAGATGGCACATAATCTCAATGTTTTCACAGGAATAGTGCATTTATGATGTCATATCTCTAGGATATCACCTCCTCTTAAAAGATTTGTTGTAGGTGTGAAGAGATATTTTATGCATCAATACACTCATATTTCTATAGAAGATCATTGGAAATTGTGGATAAAAATAATAATTGGACATATATTTTGTCTTCCACATGATTTAGGTATTGTGATGCTTTTTACTTATTGGCCTCTTTATAAAGTGACTCAGGAAGTGGGGTTTCCAACATGAATAATTTCCATTCTAGGAATTATATATTGTGTAATCATATATACCATTCCTGTAAATTCATGTTGGTGAGAATGTTATATTTTATAGTATGGATCACAATGATATTTTTGAAGTCGTTTGATTTTCCATTTCAATAAATTAATAGTAGATGATTAGTATATCATTGATTATAGAAACAGATTAATACATTGTAAAAAAATAAAATTTTATTAATATCCCTCTATTTTATTCAAACCTATTAATCCACCCCATTTGTTTTGAAATATCTTATCGTTTATAAAATATAGTAAAAAGGATATGTATTTCTCTTAAAATAACCCAATAATAGGTCATAAAAGTTACTTCAAGGCATTTAGGTATTCTTATCTTTCCAACTATATTTAGTCACAGTTCCTTGATAAATTGATTGGAATCCCCAATATTAAAATCCTGAATAAAGATTTCCTCAACCCTTTTCTCTTAGTTTCACCAATTAATAATTTTGTAGTTAACCCTTGATGTGAACCAAGTAAATTAAACTAAAATATTCATGCCATAAGTTACATGATAATTGAAATCACCCCAAGAAGGGTTGTTCAATCACATTTAACTATGATGTTGATTTTAAATTAAGTTGTAGAAGGTTATGCCGACTTAATATTTTAGTTCAGGTATTTTTATTATTATGTATAAAAAATATGAAATCTTATCACATATCATTTTAATATCAGGTGGATTTTACTTTAGTGATTATCCATGTTTTTATAAAATTTGGTCATAATTTGGTAATATTTTATTCCATATTTCATTCTTGTAAATTCATTTATTTAGTGTTATTGTAACATTGAAAATCATAAAAAATTAACCCTTCAACTAAAAAAAAAAATACTTTTTGAAGGATCATGATATTTATCTAATGGTTAGTTTATCATGTAGGTGATAAAATAATCCTCAACTATTGGGGAACAACTTTAACCTTAGCTAGGTCTCTGTTTCAAAAATTGAGGATGGAGCCTTAGAGGATTCTGAACTCTTTGGGGGGATCATTTGGGATCCAAATAAATAGTAATTTATATTGGTTGTATTTATAGTGAAGGGGAAGGGTGATATGGGTGGGTATTTATAGAAAATTTTATAGATTTTCTTACTAGTTTATAATATTTATATAGGAAATCGAGGTTGTGGAAAATGAAAAAACATTTTATTACCAATCATTTTTTCTAATGGTTATAAAAATTTGAGTCAAATTTTATGATATTTTAATACATTAGAAATTAATACTATTATCTAATACTTATTTTGACATGTAAATTTAAATTTACCAAAAAATAATATTTTTTAGATTAAAATTTCCATTTTAGAATTTGGAAACACATTTATAGGATTATAAATTGATTAAAAGATATTAAAATACTTAATATTAATATAATAACACGTTTTATCTAATTTGTTTTGTTAAATTAATTATTACATTATTTTTACATAAATATGAAGTCATAAACCATACTGAAAACCTAAAACTATATTTTTATTATTCACTAAAAATGAAGTATTTTAGAAAAAATTCAACAATTCACCATAAAATAATTTTAACATGATGAATTAGATTAAATTATTTATTTTATTAAGATAATTATATAAATTTGATTTTTTTCCATTTAAATATAAAAATCCTTATTTATTTAAAAATGTCATTTTTAAAGTACATTCAGATTTCTGATAGTTATGAAAACTATCTAAGACATTATAAATTTATTTTACTATATATATTTTAATTAGAGTGTTTAAATATAATATTTCATTAAGAATAATATTATTTATAATACCTTATTCGTTATAAATGTGTTTATATTTTCTAAAAAAATACAATTATGTTTTATTTGTGCCCAAAAATAAATTTATCAAAATCATATCAATAAAAAACAAATTATAAAGAAAAACTCTTATTATAATTGAAATTATTTAATAAAAATTTTATTAATAGAAATAAAATTAAACTATGAAACTAATTCTCAAAAATATAATCCCTTATTATATCCATGAACACTCTAAGTTTAAGGTGTGCGGTGGAGGTAGTTTAAAGGGGTGGCTTTGCTAATATAGATCGAGTGGTAATATCCACTAACTTGAACATCTCTCATTGAGGATTTAGTTCAAGAATCAATTGTTGATTCTAGACTTGGGATTAGTCAATGAAAAAACCCAGTGATATTACATCCCTCCAAAGTTTTGATAAATGGGCAGCAAATGACATGAATCTGCTGGTTGAGGCAATCATTTCTCCTTTGTGCATTAATTATCCTTTTTCTACACAACTTATAAACACTAATTATAAGAGAAAAATTATCACTAATGGTTATAGTTCCCAATAGTAAAATTGACCAATGTTTATATTGAACAATGTACATATAACAGTCAAATCCCAAGTGTCATATTCCCATTATAAACGATAAATACCACTTCATTATTTCACTCATTATTCACTACAATTCTTCAAAAGGTTATAGATTTTCATTTTAAAATATTTTAATTGGTTTACAATTTTTTTTCATTTCTATAGTTTTTAATGTGAGGGTGATAATTCCATATGATTAGGGTGATACATAATTTCCTGTTTTAGCTTTTCTATTCTATACTTTTTCTTATTTTAATGTTTTGAATTTAAATTGGTTTGGTAGTAGATAAATTTAATGTTTATTATTAATGTTGTAAAGTTTTTTTGGTTCTTCTATGTTATTTACATGTATAATATGACAGACATATTCTGATGAAAAAATATCATTTAAAAATCTAGGATTGTTACATTCATCTCCCCTTTAGAAATTTCATCTGCAAAATTTAAACTCATATTCTCAATTTCAAATAGGTGAGGGATCATATGTTTTATTTTTTCTCTATTTATTATGTCTCTACTTTATACTTACAGTTCCTCCATAACACTTTGAAAATTTTAATTGAATTATTTAATAGATATTTGTCCCTATGGTCCAAGATCTCTACTAGCTACTCATCATACGATAGGTTATGTTCCAGTTGTACCACATTCAGATTCAATACAAGTGACAAATCAGCAATGTACTTCCTCAAGAGAGATATATGGAATAAATCATGACCATGAGCTAGATTTTGTGGAAGTACTAGCTAATTGTCTACTATTCCAATGAGATCAAGGATTTCAAAGGGGAAAATGTACCTTGTAAAAAGATTCCCTTTCTTCCAAAACTGCATGCCCCTCATCCATGGTGATATATAAATGAAAACTTTTTCTCTAACATCAAACTCCAAATCCCATCAATGGTTTTGAACATAGATCCTCTATAGAGTATGATCATATTTTACATGTTTTTGGATGGAATGAATTTTGTTTGTCATCTCTTTCACAAGATCAGGCCCAAGTGGCTTTCCCCCCATCATTAATCCCAACAGGTAGGAGTTCTATATCGTTTCCCATATAGAAATTCATAGGGTTCCAATTTTATACATGTGTCTAATATTTTTTTTGTATGATAACTCAACTAATGGGATGTGTTGATCCCATCCTCCATTAAATTCCATTGAGCATGCTTGTACAATGTCGTCAAGTTTCAAAATTTTCCTTTTATATTGGCTAATAGTTTATGGTTTATCAGCCATATAGAAGATTAATTTAGTATTCATATAATGTGTAAGACATATCTAGAATTCAGATGTGAATCTAGGATCATGATAAGAAACTATTTAAATTTACTCCCCATGAATCTTCCCACTTCCTTTATGTATATCTTTTAAATTTGGTCAAGTGATAAATATTCCCGAATATCAATGAAATGTGAAGTCTTGGTGTGTTAGTCCACTAGAACCCATATAACATTGTTTCCTTTGGATGTTCTTGGGAGACCAGTGATGAAGTCCATAATGAAATTTTCCCACTTTCAATTTTGTTTGGTTAGTGTTTAAAGTACCCTATTTAGGAAGTTTTCACTCTGCCTTCACTTTTTAACACACTAAGGAACTTTTATTTTAGTCTTTGATCTACATTTTCATATTATCCCACAGATAATGATAAATAAATTCCCTATACATTTTAGGTATTCTATGATGTATAGAAAATATAGATCTATGAGTTTCATCCATCATATCCTTCTTAATATCTTGGATAGATGGGACACATAGTCTTGCATGAAATTTTAGTACATATTTTTTTATCAATATTTTACTCATTAAACTTCAAATTCTTCACAACCAATATCTTCTTTTGTTTTAAAGGATCATCTCATTGAGATCACTTGATCTTCTCTAGAAAATATGCTTTAGAAATTATTTGAGAAAGTACTTATGAATTCTCTTTCCCTATGATTCCCATGTCTATCCTTTATAGATACTTGATCAATAGATCTCCTTGAACCTCATCATTTCAAACACAATAGTGTATTTTATATTTTATAGATCAACATATTTTTTCCTTATCTATGATGATAAGGAATTTAATAGTCACAGTCCTTAAGAATCTCCAACTATCACTTTTGTCTCATTTTCAATTCCATTTGTGTGAATATATCTTTAAACATTAGTGCTCAGTGTATATATCATAGTTATACCCAAAAATATAGTTCCTCAATATCTTTATAGAAAAATGACTGAATCTTACACCAGTTCGTACATTGGATAATTCTTCTCAGAAGTATTTAGTTGTTGAGATGCACAATTCATAACCTTATCATTTTCCATGAGGATTTACTGAATCACTTTCATAGATGCATCACTATAAATAAAAACACCTTCTTAAATAGAGGGTAGATTTAACACTGGTGTAGTAACCAACATCTTCATTAGTTCTTGGAAACTTTCTTCACACTCATTTTTCAAGGTGAACTTAGATCCTTTCCAAGTTAACTTGGTTAATAGATTATAAATTCATGAAATATGTTTCACAAACCCCATATAATATTATATAAATCCATGAAAACTAAAAATATCAATTACTATTGTAGGATGTGGCCACTCTTCTAAAGACTTTGTATTTGAAGGATCAACTAAGATTCCTTCATTGGTTATAATATTCTCTATGAATGAAACTTTTTTGTATAAAAATAAACATTTTCTGAATTTTCAAAATATATTCTCATTCCTAAAGAGTTTTCATTATAACCCTTAGATGATCTACCTGATTCTTACAACTTTTTGAACATATCATAATATAATCAATATAATCTACCATGAATGTATCAGGATAGTCCTTAAAGACTTTATTCATAAAATCCCTAAATATAGTTTGATAATTATCAATGTTGGTGGGAACACCAAAAAATCATAATTCCCATATCTTGTTCACAAGGAAGTATTTAGAATATATTTATTTTTCATCCACAATTGATGATGCCCAGATTAGAGGTCAGTCATGAAGAAGAATTGATCCCCATGAAATAGTCAAATAAATCATTAATCTATTAGATAAGGTACAATTTCTTTTCCTTTATCCCAATATGTTATCTATATTCAATTCATAACCATAATGATCTATCCTTCATTTTTTCAAAGAGAACATGTTCTCCCCAAGGAAACAAACTTGGTCAGATAAATGCCTTCTCCAAAAGATCTTGAAGTTGTTTCTTTAATTCCTCTAGATCAACATTTTCCATTCTATAGGGGATCTTCGAAATTGTCTTGGATCCATGTATATGTTCAATAGAGAAATATACCTCTCTTTATGGAGGAGGTCCAAGTAACTATCCATGAAATTTTTCATTGTATTGTTAAATGATAGAGACATTTTATATCCCTATATTTTAATTTACTACTCTCGCTTCACCAATCACATCCATAAACAAGGATATGGACATTTCTTATAGATAAATATCTTTAGGATATCTCTCCTTTTAAAATAACTATAGGTTTTCCATTCAAGACTATTAATACTTTCTTGGTACTACTATTGATCTTATAATTATACTTTTAGATAAAGTACATCTCTAGTATAGTTTTGAATTCCACTATGAGAATTACTTCTAGATTTTCAATGAAATTGTACTCACCAAATAGAGTACTAGAGCTTCTATACACTATACGTGCTAAGATAATCCATCCAGGAGTATTGACTGATAACTTTAATTCTAGAATCTTGGTGATTGATTCTATATTCAATGAAAACATGGATAAAATAAAGTAATGTGTATAACTAAAATAAAAAAAGTACATACTAAAATTGATAAAACAATGAGTGTGTCTACCACCACATAATATGGATCCTCTAATTAAAAAAATAGTCATTAAAAATGCCTGGCCATTTTCCATTGTAATATACTGAGGTTAATATTGGTTTCCCTCCACTATCTTCTAATTTGGACATTCATTAGCATGGTGACCAAGATGTCCACATATGAAGAATTAAACTTCAGGCTAGGCTTGTACCATCTTTCCTTTATCGTTAGTGTTGATAAATTGAGGCTTTAACACCCCATGATATTTCTAAACTATATAACCATATCATCCACACATTTAGAACTTTCCACATCCAATTAATCAGTTCTATGAATTCTTCATCCCAAAATTTTGTTTTCATTTGGGAATATGTAGTTTCTTTACTCCTCTTACATGATACAAACTATTCCATGAGTTTGGATCTATTTCTCTCTTCTTTTCATTCAACCTATGTAAACACCACATCTCTCCACAATCCAATTTGAAATTTATAGAACTATGCAGTATCTCCTAATAAAATTCAAAGTATTGATTTTATAAATTCATCCACAGATGATATCTCAGTCTATTAAATAATCTATCAACCATTCTCTTATGATCCAAAACAAAGATAAAGGAGTATCGAGAAATCTTGGTAAAGTTCATTTCATATCTTCCCACTGATTCATTTTCCTTTTGCTTCAAATCTTGTAATTTCTTGTCCATTTTTAATTTTCATCGAATAGGGAAAATATTTATTGAAAAAGTTTCCCCTCAAATTTTACTAATCTATAGCATCAATATCCCTTTTTGGATTTATGTTTTTAATCAGTGTACAACACTGATCAGATTCAATTTCTAAGAATTATACTTCTAGTGTGAGTTTCTCTTACTCAGAACCATGTAGTATAGAAGTGATATTTTCTATAGAGGTATTCCATTTTTTAGTAAACATTGGGTTGAAAGATCCACTAAAAGAAGATGTTAGTTGACACATGAAGCAATAAAATTAAAGTTATTCCCTCTAAGGTTAATCTGGATACTATAATATATTCATGACATTAATAATAATGTAGGAAATATGATCCATAATCCTTGTGAAGTTTTCCATTCCTTCTTTCATCCAAATGTTCAAGGTCAACTGCACTCATCATTTATGTGATTCTTCTTATTTCCTACAATTTTTCAAAAACAAGCAAAACTTCGTAAGGAAAATGTAACTTTTAGGAATCTTATAATTCTAAACAAAGTTTAAGTTATAAAAAATATTTCTTAAATATATTATACATTTATATCCTCTAATAAAAATTTCATTTTCTATATATCATTCATATTGTTTCATAAAAAGATTGTGATTAACCAAACATATCCCCTGAGAGTGTAAAACTATATGTGCAGCAAATTCTATTGGTGTGAAACACATCCTGATATATTCTAGCTCAATTCTATGTGTTCAGGGATATTACCCCAAGGTACACCTGTTTTAGATCCACATTCATTTAATGTATTCATATAGTGATCTCGTGTTATAAAAACCACTCACTTAACACTTCCCCAAAATTACATGATGTTTTCTTATATTTAGATATATACCCAGGGTCTTTACTAAAGTTCTCAAGTCCAAATTTACAAAAAAAAGAATTGTGATGTAATTCCAACTATGGCATATCACCTTTTTATTACATAGACTTTTCATTATAGGAATTAATATATATAATCTAATAATGTTTTAGTCTCTTGGATATTAATAACACAATATAAGAAAACATAAAATATTATTATAATCAATTTTAAATTATTCTTAATTTGTTAACCATAATTTAATTTTACTGCATCTCATATCCTGAGGACATAAAATAATAGAAAGGGGTATTCATGAGCATAGTAATGGAATAAACAAGGGATACAATTTTCATGTGATCATGGGGAAAATCAATAAGAACATGTGGTATGAAAATATAACATAATGAAGAGAAAATAAGGAATATCATAATAAAAACAATATGAATAATTATATGGAAATGTGGCTACGACATAAAAATGAGGTATTTATAGGAATATCACCATAGTTTATCACTATGGTGCCATAAATTAAAATCACCATATTTTTTCCCAAGTTATAATAAAAAATGTCATATATATAGATTAAATTAATTACCCAATGAATATAAGTGATATAAATGGTCACCCTTCATTTTTATTAATTTCATGTGATCCATATTGTTCATAACAAATCATTTTTTCAAGAACCTATTGAGAATAAATCACAGACTCTATATAAAATCCTTAAGTATGTAAGTTCTTAAATGATTGACCATAACATCATTTTTAACCACTGGAAAGGGAATTTGAGTTTATTATATGTAAATACATGAATCAATAAATTATATTAAAATGTAGGTGAATACCTATAGAAAAATAATTTTTTTGGTATTCACAATATAAGAATATCTTATATAAAATATAGAAATTTTAGAAGTAAATTTGGAAGCATGATAGGTATAAAACATAGATTTTGAAAGGGTTAAAATGATAGAGAACAAAGGTATCTAATTTACAAAACATTAATTTAGTAGTAAGGGTATGATAAGAATTATAAAAAAATAAAGTAACCTACCATTTAAAATATGTACACAGAAAGAATTACTTGATTGGAAAAGAAGATGATGAGAATTCTCTTACCTTGAAGAGTTACTAATAAATATTATAGATGGAACATTAGAGGATTAAGGACCCATAAGGGGGATTCTTTGGGAAGAAAAAATCATTTACTTCATGAAGGAATTATTTTTAGTGAAGGGGAATTGTGAAATTGGTGGGTAATTATAGAAAATGTGGGTGAATTTTTTAATAATTTCAATAACAGGTCTTGGAAATCTAGGTTGTGGATAATGAAAAACCTTTTTCATTCCCATGGTTTTTCCCATGTTTCTTGAAATTTGTGTAACATTTTATGAAATTTTAATCTATTAGAACCGAACACCATTTTTTTATACTTCTTTGGACATGGAAAAGTAAATTTTCCACAAAATAATGTTTTTGAAATCCAATTTTCCATTTTTGAATTTATAAAGTGACTTATAGGTTTTAAAATTGATTAAAAGATGTAAAAATAATTAATATTAATAAAATAACATATTTTAGGTTGTGTATTGTGGTTAATTAATTACTACATCATTATGAAAAAATATGAATTCATAAAACACATAAAAAACCCAGAATTGTTTTTTACTATTTGTTAAAAAATAAAGTATTTTAGAAAATTATCAAAAATTCAACCTTACCAAATTTTGATGTGTTGATTTCAAATATAATAATTGTTTTATCATGATAATTATCTAAATATGATATTTTTAACTTTTAAATATAAAAAACCTTATTTATTGAGAAATTTTAATTTTTAAGGCACAATCAAATTTCTGACACTTATTAAAATTTACTAGGATATTATAAAATTATTTTATCATTTATATTTAATTAAAACTGTTTTAAAATATTATTCATTAATAAAAAAATATTCATAATAACTTATTTTATTTAAATTTATGTATCATTTCTAAAAAAATACAATTATGTTTTATTTGCCTCCAAAAAATCACTTTATCAAATTCACCTCAATTAAACATATTTTTTTAAGAAAGACTATTATTAAAATGGAATTGATGAAATAAACATTTTATTATTTGAAATAAAATTACACTTTAAGAGCCTATATCCCAAAAATGTAATTCCTTATTATACCCATATACATCCTAAGGTTATGGTGTAATATGTTGGTTATTTTATGGGGTGGCTTAACTAACATTAACCGAGTGGTAATCCCCACTAACATGAACTTATCCCACATGAAATTTCATTCAAGAATCATTTCTTAAATATCGTATTTGGCCCAATAATAGTAAAACCCTCATGATTCTACCTCCCATCAATGTTTTGAAAAATGGGCATCAAACGACATGACTCAACTAGCTGAGGCCAACATTTATCCTCTTCACAACAATTATCATTTATCATTACTACTTATATACACTAATTATAATGGTAAAATTATTAATAATTGGCAGAGTTCCCAATTTTCAAATCGAAAAACTGTTATGTTGACCAACATTCAAATTTTACCAATGATCATATATCGGTCGAATCTGAAATGTGACATTTCACTCTATACCCTATAAATATCACTTTATTATTTCACTCAACATTCAATATAATTCCTTCCAATGTTATATATTTTAATTTTATAATATTTTAATTGGTTTACTAATACTTTTTTTCATTCTAATATTATCGTCCATGGGGGTGATGATTCTATTAGTTTGGGGTCATTGATATTTTCTCATTTTATATTTTCTATTTTATATTTTTTGTTGAGTTTCAGTGTTTGGAATTTTAATTGGTTTTGTAACTAAATATTGTAATGATAATTATTAATGGTATAAGATTTTTTTGTTCCTATATATTTTATAAATGTATAATATAAGACACATTTTCTTAAGAAACTCATATCATTTAAGAATAATGGTTTATTACATATTTTCTCACACACAGGTGAGGGAATCTAATGTATTTGATAAAGGGGGTTTACTTAAAACAAATTTTGGGCATATAGTCCATTACATAATAAGGAATAGGGGACAAAACATATGTAATCAATTGAAATTTAATAATAAAAAACTAAAAGGAATCCAATCACATGAACTTGGATGTTATAATCTCATGATCATCCATACAAAATGTAACAAGAATATATTTGGAAATTAGTTTTCAATTAATTAAATCTATTTAATAATTAAGATAAATCACTATGAATTAATCCAACTTATTCAATTTTTTTAATTCCATCCAATAATCTTTAAATTTCCATCTTCCAAAATTTTAATCATAATTAATTTAATATAAATTTAATGCATTAAACATGTGTACCTAGAGACAACAACATGTACTCATCCAAATTACCTGGACATGTATATTTGAATTTTATTCAATATACAATTATCAATCATGTGGCATGGTGTGTACTGTCAAAACAGTTACACACAGAACACATGTAAATAGGTATAATTATGTCTTTAATTCTCCTCTACTTGTTAAATTATATACACTATCTATAGCAGACTATAGGACACATACTATCTTCTTCCAGTGACAATAGTACATGCTTAGGGAATTTCTATTTTATGTGTCTTAGATTCATTTGAGGAACACGATGTGTTATCCATATTACACACTATGTGGCCTTGTATCTTCATTAAATGTATGTCCCCATGTCATGATCTAATACATGACACACTGGGACTCACCATATTTTCAAATGTGATAGGAAAAGGACAATACATTTTGTATAGTTATTAAATAACATGAAGATATTAAAACCATGTGTTATTATGTTGGGATATACACACAAATATGGTTTTTTTGGATCATATATCTGATTTCATCGGATCTATCCAATTTTAACGTGAGATATGGATGAGAAAATATAATTCATGATATGTATTTAGGAATTACATGATTTGAAATTTGTTTTTTTTTCTGAGTAGAGCCATTGATACATCCAAATGGTGTTATTCATATATTTCTTTGTATTTTAATCATAACAGTTAACTAGTTTTGTAATAGATAACAAATAAGGGAAGAGATGATGATGTTCATATATTAAAATGAATTCATTTGAACTAAATTAATTGTGAACTCAAAAAAAAATCAAAAAATAATAAATAGTTATAAACATAACATGTGACCACTCTTATAAAACTAGTATGTTTTGGGAACAGTGAAAGCACAATTATTGGATGACCAACTCAGCTTTTAGATTTAATATATGAATAATAACTTCCAAAAAAGAGATAAAATTTCATATCCAATAAACACCATATATCAAAATACTAATGAAAATGGTGGAACTAGATAAAGAGGATCTTTACATGTAATTTATAATTAATTAATAAGAAGATATAAAAGTACCAAAATATACAATTCCCTCTCCATCGATGATTAGTTTGACTAGATCTCATTTAGTGGTCATTGTGATAAATGATCCAAATATAGAATCCCTCTAGCTGTGAGGAAGATCTGAACCATAATCTCTAAATGTTTTTTTATAATCTTCATGTTCTCTCACAACCGATCCTGATTGCCTTTATTGTTCATGGTTTACCATAGTATAATTCTATTTGAATGAGGAAGAAATATTGATGTTATCTCAATGTATTGAGAGAGGAGTAAGACATAGAGAATGTTCTATATCTCTATATATCTCTCAATGGATTGATGGATTCTCACTATATTTCTTGTGCACAACAAAAATTACTCTAGAAATTGATATAATTAAATATTAATTATTGAAGGTTTATGGTTGGAAAATTTCCCACAAGTCCTTTAAAACTATATAATTCATAGTTGACCCCATATATAATAATAATAATACTATTAATAACATGACATGTAAAGCACCTTTTTAATATAAATAAATATCATTTATACCATTCAAAAATTTAAAAATTAATCTTTTTTCTTTTTCCTTCATTGATATTTACATATTCTTCAATAATAACTATTTAATCAATAACTAAATATCTCTTCATTATTTATTAACAAATATAATGAATATTATATTTGATAAACCATGAATGTAAATATTAATTTATTATTTAAATCATTTATTCTTTTGAATAACATGTGATGTATTCATGAAGATAAATGAAAACCATTTGAATCTCACTTATTCCATCTTTTTAAATTCTACACATTTATTTAAATGAGACTAAATATACACATAGTGTATGTACCTATATGACCCTTTCTGAGTAAACATAGGCATAATTTCTTAAAGACCAATGTTAGCATCTATCAAAACATGAAGACACCCATAAAGAAATAAGTTAATGTCATAACTATATTCAACCTCCTATGAACATTTACCATGTAGTACAATCCCTTTATCACGATATCTCAAATCAAGAGGGTTTAATGTTGGCACCATCAAACTATGTGCTTCCTGAATCTTTCCTTATCTTTATAGAAATGAACTCACCAAGGGAACACCATGTCCATGTATTTTTTATTGTAGTTCTATTGATATAAATGTTGATTTATATACACCTTTCACATGAAAAAAGGGATAAATCATTTATCACATTATCCATTGATGAAATATCACCCATGAAAAACCAAATATATCAAAAATTTCTATGATAATATGGCATCATAGTTTTCATTAATACATAAAAATATGTGATTCATGATATCCATTAATGATGATCTAAATGTCTAAGGATAAATACACATATATATTGATAGAAACATCCAATGGCACATGGAAATGTGGATTTATAATTGATGTGATTGTTCTCATGACATCCTACCATGGAGATTACCAAGGGAGGACACCCTGAGAAGGTGTCTAAATGTCTTATGAGTCTCTTACACCTGATAACATGTATAATTTATTTCACATCAGACAATATCATCTGTCTGTAAAAAAATATTTAAGAAAACTGTCTTGGAACCTCTAGGTTCTCATACAAATGTCATGAAAGGTAACAATAATGATGTGATATGAAACTTTATTAAAAATGTAAAATGTAATAAATTATAAGAAAAATTGGTTATAGGGTACCAACTCCAACAACTTGACCATAGATAATAAATGAATTTATAATGAGTATTGATGTTTGGAGATATTCTTTAAGGAAAAGGAATTATTCAGTATTAGGGGAGTGATTTATAAATATTTTTATACATATTTATACAATATTTTATAATATTTATACTATGTATTATAATAGAATATTATAATTAACAATATTTTCATTTTACAAACTATATAATGAGTTTAATAGAAAAATAAACAAAAATATTAATTATTATGATAAAAATAATATTATTTATCTAATTGACTAATTGTGCATACCTCTAAATTTTAACACCCTAATACTCTTTGATATATATATTTTAAATAAATTTAATCTCTTTGATAGCTTGTAGTACAAACCACCACCAGACTAAATGAACTGTAATATAATATACTATTATTATCTGGCCATTAAATAAGCTGATATGAATATGACTAACTAAAATTTTAAAATTATATGGCTTAAAATATTATAAAATAAATCATTGGTTATCAATATATTAGAAGTAAAAAATTAAATTTATTTGAAAGTAAAAGAAGTTTTCTTCTGAAAAACTTTATTTATACGCAAAATGTGTTTTTATATTAATAAATTAAATTAATCACTAATGGTGAATTATTTTATATCAATTTATGTTCTATATACTGAATCAAATATATTAAAATCTGTCTAATATTATTATTATTCATGGGATAAGAATATGTCCAATTTTATGCTTAAAACCCGCATTTTTCTTAAAAGCGGGTTTCATTGTGTTTTGTGCACTAATTTTAAAATTATTTTTTTTGAAAATTATAGTTATATAATTTGATAAAATATATTCCATATTTAAAATTATGACGTTTTAATTTTCTAAATAGGTCCCTTTGATTTTTAAGAATTATGAATAGTAACTGTGGTAAATTGTTTCTCCCTGGTAAACGGTAAATCAGTTTAATCTAGGTTAAAACTAAGTGATAAGGCCATAATATTTCATAAAAAGTCTTTTTGGACGAATTTAATTTTAAATATATAACATTGGGCTCAAAATTGATTTTTTAATGGGCACTTTTCCATTAAAATGACCTATATAATATTTAAAACTATGAAATATACAAAGTGTCACTCAATTAATTTAATATATCTCTTATATGTAAATGTGGGAAAAAAATCAAGATATTAATGAAAATAAATTTATTCTTCAATATTAATGGAATTAATTTCATGATGTAAATTAATTTCTATTTTTTAGTAAACATATAATTACCTTAAATTCTTATACAATGCCGACACAATATTACTTCAATTTATAAAACTAATAGATAAATGATTTGAAAAATAATAAAAGTGATATAATTTTAATGAGTTATAGTGGTCCTGGAATTTAATATATTTTTATGATGTATTACTATTTTGTTAAATAATTTTAATCAAATTTCAAATTTTTATCAATGTCTTTTAATTCAAATTAATTAAATATTTCAATAATTGATCGTAATTATAATTTATAAAAAATTATATTATTAATTTATTTAGAAATTATTGAAATAATGAAATTTGACATGGGGGATAATATATGTTATAAAATTGCATCCCTTTTCCATTTATGAATCTATATTTACCCAATATGTTAAATTATAATCCTTTAAGAGTAAACACTACGATACCACGTTTGATAGTAAAATGAGTTAACTAAGGTGTTAAAAAAGATAAGGCTTAAAACACAACTTAAACCTCTAAGTTTTTATTTAATTATTTTATTTCAACCCCATAGTATCTTATCTTAAATACTTATCCTTTTGGTGGCATTTGGGTGAGATAATTACTTTATTATATGTTAATATTTTATAAAATTCCAATAGTTCCCCTCCCCCCTCTTATAAAAGGAACCCAATTCCTTCACATCCTTACACCACATTGAAAATCCTAGTTTAACTAATTACTACCAATTACTATTATAAAAATTCTTGACCATGTTATAGAGATTATGGTATCCTAAAAGGACTAACCCCATCTTCTTTAAGAAAGGTTCTAAAGAAGGTATCCCAAAGAAGTGGAAATTATCATATCCAAATTATTTAAATTTATTTCTTATTATATATCATATAAAACTATTATATTTATCAATAAATCATAAATTTAGTATCCAAAAAATATTTAAATTTTATTATGATTATGATTCCAACCTTATCTAACATCTTCTCTATCAAATGATAGCAAAAAGTATATCTCATGCGTACGTATGACTTACCATCTCCACGTAGCGATTCAATTCATTTTTCATCTGCATATTTTATGAATGGGTATTATGATTGCTTTTATATTCATATATTATAATTATAACATAATTTTAATTTTTTATTAATAATATCTCATCTACCATATATCCTTCTAATCAATTAGAAAATTTTAACATCGCTCGGGTATACGTGTGGACTAACGCCACCACAAATCGATGTGATCCATTTTTCATTTTATTTTTATATGGATGGTAATAGGGTTGGGTTTAATGAATATATATGTTGATTATTATATATTTATTATTATTTTAAAGTTAATTGTTAATTACCTTTCTTTCACTCAATCTGTTGAAAAGTGAAAACAATATTGATGCGTACATAAGGCCTCTGGTCTTAATAAATGATGTAATTCGTTTTTTAGACTCAAAATTTCATGTAATTATATAAATACATATATAAATAATGTATATTAAATTTATATAGAGATTAAAAATGTAGGTATTGTGGAATCATGATCAATTTACAGGGAACATAACTTCTATACCAAAACATACATGAAAAATGAAGTAGTTATCACCCATGATAGTGATTTTAATAAAGAATTGTTAATAAAAAGGTAATAAAAATCTATAATTAAATAATATATGGTGTGTTATTTTTTGATTATGGCTATAATATATATATATTATATTTATATTTATTATACAAGATATTCAAGCACATATAAATGAAATCAAACCTCTGGTAAGCGTTTATTTCACAATTACATTGTTATTCGAGATTATTCATATTTAAGTCTCTACTAGGGGAATTATATGATCCTTATATATTAATCCCAATATATTTTATTCTACTATGTATATTTCTTAAAAATAAATGTTTTCATTTTTCCCTCACCTTATATACTCAAGAGAACAATTATATTTGTTTCAAGGAAAATTGAACTTATTTATATCTTCTGTCTAAATAACATTTTCATCATTATCATTGTTTTATAAAAATATTTTATTACAATTTTTTAATATTATAAATTTTAATCTAAATATTTTTTACCTATTTTACATTTTAAAAAATGGCATAAAATTAATATTCTTGTCTTTTTTGAATGATGTACATTTTTACCATTTTAATAAATAAAGAAAATAATGTTTTCTTCTAACTTGTACATCATGAATGGAATTTAAAACTATCATGAAAGTTAAATGATTTAAAGATTACTATACATGTTTTGGTGATTCTTTTAAAATAAAATGATTGTCCTATTATTCTTTAAATTTATTATTTTTTAATGTGGATTTTAAATTGAAAAGCATATTTTCCACAAGAATGTTCTTAATGATATTTTTATGGTATTTATATTCATAAATGAAACAAACCTTATTTTATATATTCTCCACATGAGATATATTGTAATGATACCATATGAATAATTTATCTAAATGGTTTATGATTAGTTTAACTAGGGATATACTATTTTCATTCCATTCCCTATATTATTATGGACGGTTTATGATTATGTTTAGGGATTGGGGTAATTATTAAAATTTTATAGGATCATTTATCAATAAAAAAATTTAGTTTACTATGTTTCAAACCTTTAAAATATTTCATGAATTAGAATTATCAAGTGATGGATAGGGGTCTATATAGCATATGGATGCCTCAAAAGGTCTTATGAGACAAACTATCTTCAAAATTTTGTCATGTCCTTACTCATTTATGTATGATTTCATGGAAAATTTATGATTTACAACATTAAACATTACCTAATTTGAGATTATTTATTTATTTCCATGTGATTAATTTCTTAGTTATGATATCAATCGATATGATTCAAGATCATGTGTTTATTTATATGGAATTATTTGATCATTATTTATTCCTTCCATATTAGTCTTCGTGATATTTTTATTTATTATATGGAATGTGTTTTAAGATATTTATCGTTCCATATTTTTTATGTCTTAATTTTTTTTATTGATTCCATTGTATGCATACCCTTTTTGATCATCTAATCTCACCCCTTTCTTATGTTTCCTTTATCCAAAGTTCAAGGTAGTGTAATATGATTGATATGTAGGGATATGATAAAGCAAATAATGGGGTTGAAAAATAAAGTTTTTATGTTGTATTTCATGTTTTCAAATGTATGTGAGATTTAAGTATGTATTAAATGTTACAATACTAAAAAACTACTCAGTCTTTTAGGATTTGATTCCTTGTATCTTGATCTAATGTAATAATTTAACCATCGACTTTCAACTACTAAGGTTGGGGTTGTTACTGTTAGTACTAGAGGAGGTTTAGTTGAAACCTTTGGAACTAATTTTAGAAAAACATAGATAATAAAAATTAACCATATGAAATACCTGAGAATAGTCCCAAAAAAACCAAGCTTATGATTTTAGGATTAGTTATAAATATATTTTCAATTTATGTTAAGTGTTTCACTAGATTTATAATTATACATTATAATTTCAAATTCTATTATCTAGTCTAGTGTGTACCATTATATTAAATGGAACCTACTAGAAGGCATGAAAACTATATCAATACATGTAATCCATATAGATATTTCCCTCTTGGGAAATATAATGAAGTTGGATATAGAGATAAAAAAAATTAACTATATTGGGGTAGATGAATCAAGTTATGACCAATAACCATGCCCAAATGGGGTAGCCTTATTTTCCTCAATGAATTGTAAAAATGTTAAACAAATTCATGTGTTAGAAACTTCCATAATTTATTGGGACTTCAAATCCATTTATATCTAATGAAGGGATATGTTATTCAAAGAACATATTTATTTCTTTTGGAAGAAATGAAAGTGAGAATTTTGTTATGGTATTTTATCATTTATAAGGATATGTGGACCAATAGAGGTCATCAATTCAAAATAACAAGGATATTGAGGAAATAATGAACATGTAATGGAGGTATATTTAGAAAACAATCTTGGAAAAAATTTCCCTTGTGAACAAAAAGTAAATATGGTGGAGATAGAATTCATGTATTTAATTTAAAAATAGTAATATAATGGTTCAATGTATGAATCCACCTTTAAAAGGTTAACAAGGAATTATTTGGAATACATATGTAATCTAAATAGAAATATTTTCCATTTCTTTTATATGTTTAAAAGAATCCTTCAAAGTTAAATAGTCTCCCAAATATCCTCATCATATGAGGATATAGTATCAATGTGATAATGATAGAGAAACAATTCTATAATATATATGGATTATAAGGAAAGAAAGATAAAAGGAGGAAGGATGAGAACTTTAGAAATTGAAATAAATAAATGGAGAAGGAGGGATGGGTATAATATCCAACTTGTAATAAATGTTGAAAGAAACACCGTGGAAAAAGAATGATGGGAATATGAGTTTCCTACAAGTGTAGAGAGAAATTCCACCAGGCCTATGATTATAATGGAAAGAAAGAAGATTCTAATGTTTAATGGTTCATGTGTAAGGATTTGTTATATTGTGAAAATAATTGTCTAATGTATCAATGTAAATTTCCCTAAAAAAGGATAAGTGAGAATGAAAAATCCCACGTGATCACAACATCTAAGGTTGTAGTTTGTAATGATGTGGTGGAAGGTACATTAATCATATCCTAAAATTTATAATATTATTTTTTTATTATGGATTTTACAATTCTTTTTTATCATCCATGTTTTCTTTCAAAATTAGAAATTTCCCTAGAAAAATGATATGGGAGTTGTCATTCAAGACTCATAGAATAATTCTCACTACAAAATGATGTTCCAGTCTTTTCCCATTATGAATTATAAACAAAACCTATTTTCTTACTTTGTTATTATATATATAGTTGATTTTGATATAATAATTTGTGTGGAATTACTTTAAAAATATGATGGAAAATTATTTCAAAGAAAAAGAAATGGTGATTATTGATGAAGATATAGAATTTCTTATATTTATGGTAGATTTCATCATATGAGTCATCTGAAGATCCACCCCAAGTATCTTTTCTGAATGATATTTTTGTGTAAGAATAGATGAAAACATATGTAGATGGAAAAGGTGATATTTAAATTAAATATGTACCTATTTTATATAAATACATTGATGAATTTCCTATGTAATTACCAAGACATCCATCAGAAAATTAGGTTATGTTCTCAATTGATTTAATCCCAAATGAAAGACATATACTAAAGACAGCCTATATAATAAACACTATGGAATTATTGGAATTGAAGAAATAAATTGATGTTCTATTTAATAAGGGATTTATACACATTAGTATCTCATCTTTGGGATCCCATTTTCTTTTTGTTAATAAGAAAGATGGATATATGAGATTGTGTATTTATTATAGGGAAATAAATGGTATTACAATGAAGAAAAATTATCATATACCTCACATTGGTGTCCTATGCAATCAACTTTATGAAGCTCAATATTTCTAAAACATTGACCTTAATTATAGGTATTATCAATTTCATGTAATGAAGGAATTCATTCTAAATACATGATTTTGAATCAGGTATGAACATTATGAGTTCAGAAAAATTCCATTGTTATTGAATATTTCACCAAATTTTTTTATTTACCTAATAAAAAACTATTCATATAATATCATGAATTTTTTGGTATATATTAATGAAATCTTGTCATAATATAAGATCTATGAGGACAATTATAATCAATTATAAATCATTTTTTAGACTCTTATATGAAATGAGTTATATGGAAAAAATTTCAAATGATAATTATATTTCAAAAAATATTCTTTTCGTGGACATATTATCTCAAAGGATGGAATCTCAGTTGATCCTATTAGGATTATTCCAAGAATGGATTTTACTAACAAACATAACTAATGTGTATAGTTTCATTGGTTTGGCATAATTATATTGGAAATTTGTTTCAAACTTTTTACTAATTGGATAACTTGTTACCAAGATAACTCATAAAGGGGTAAAGTTTATATAAACAAAAGAATGTGAATACTATGTTAATGAATCAAAGTTGATATTGGTGAGCGCTCTGATTTTGAATCCAACGCTAGGAAATTTTGGATTTCTGATATATAGTGATGAACCAGAGAGGTTTCTTGGTTGTATACTTGTAAAGAATGATAAATTTATATCATATTCATCAAACTAGTTAATGATTCATATAAAAAACCCTCCAACCCATGATCTTGAGTTTGTGTCTCTATTATTTTCATTTAAGATATAGAGACATTATCTCTTTAGAAAAATATTTGAGATATACATGGATCTTAAGAGTCTGAAATAAGTCTTTTTACAGAAATTTATCAATAGGAGGAAAATGTGGTGGATCAGGCTACTCAATGATATTGATTAATCAATACACTACCAACTGGGGAAGGAAAATCAGGTACAAGATTCATTCAGTAGAAAGGATCCCAATGTTCTAACAAAAATGAGATCGGTAGGGATCCTATGTTTATATATTTGTTAAGGATTGATTTTATGATTATTAAAGAAGGGGAAACATAACTCTTTTTTGAAATGATTCCAAAAACATCTTTATTAAAAATGATAAAAATTAATCAATCTAATTATGAGTATTTTTAATATAAAATTAAATCTGTGAATGGTGGGAAATTGAAATACTTCATATATGAAGATGGAATTGTGAAATTTTGAAAGATTATTTGTGTTCCATCTATACCAAAGCTATAGCAATAATTTTTTTATGATACTTATAGCTCAAATTTCTTTATACACCCTTGTAGCACTATGATTTTAGAGAATTGAACGATCATTTTTGGTTGGATAATATGAAACAAAAAAATGATAATTATGTATCAACATGTCTATTTTTCTATAGGTGAAGGTTAAGAAACAACATCTTAGAGGATTCGTGAAACATATACATATTCCTATGTGGAAATAGGGTGAAATTACTATCAACTTATTCCTTGGGTTACGAAAGACTCTTAGAAAGAACAACATAATATGGGTTATTTTTTATCACCTTACAAAATATAAAAAGTTCCTCACTAAAAGAGAGTATTTACCTATTTTTATCATTTCATGGATCTATATTAATGATGTTGTAAGACTTCATGGCACATTTATTTCAATTGTTTCTAATCGTACAAAAAAATTTACACTGAAATTTGGGAAAATTGATTAGAAGGATCCTAATAATGAGTTTCATTTGAGCTCCACTTATCACTAATAAACTAATTTATAGTTCTAAAGGACTATTCAAATCTTAGAATACACACTGATGACATGATATATTGACTTTATAAGTATATGAGATTGTTATTTACTTTTAGTAGAGTTCACCTATAGAAATATATTCCATTTAATAATTCAAATGGAACCATATAAAGAATTATATAGAAAGGGATGTCATAATCTAAATTTTTGGGAGGAAGTTGGTGAAAGGAAGACAATAACCTATTCAAACCCAAATCAAAGTAACACAATATATAAAAAAGATTAATGATGATAATTAGTGGATAGATTTGGTATTTCAAGTGAGAGATCACATTTTAATAAATGTATCTATACATAATGGCATTATAAGGTTTGATTAGAAAGGGAAAATGAGGCCTAGGTACATATAAACTTTTGAAATAATAGAAATAATTAGGGTTGTGGAAAACCGTTTGTAAATACAATTAATTATCTCTAATGTATATGATATGTTAATTCTAGAACCAAAATTTGTTTTCAAATATAAATATGTAGAATTGGAACATTATCTATCTTACTTTGAAGATCCTATACAGATTATAGACACTAGGGAACAAGTGTTGAAGAATTAGATGTCTCAACTGGTAAAGGTGCTTTGGAGGAATCATAAGATAGTAAAGGTGATGTCAGAACCTGAAGAAGGTATGGTGGTGAACTACCCAAATATTTTCACAAGGTGACATTTTAAAACTTTTTGGATGAAATTTTTGAAGTCATCAATAATTTAATACCCTAATACATTATGAATATTTCTTTGTAGACAAATTTAATCTATTTGATAGCTTGCAAAACACGAAACCTTGAGTCAAAATGAACTATAATATAGTGTTCCATTAGAACCTAGATGTAAAATTGGTGGGTATTAATAGGACTAAATATATTTTGAAAAGTATAAATTTCACACATTTATAAAATAAATTCATTTGTAATCAATTGATTAAAAGAAAAGATTAAAATTATTTGAAAATAAAAGAAGTATTTTAAAAAAAAACTAATTTTATGCCTACAATTTTTCAATATCCTAATAAAATAAATTAATTTCTATTGTTGAATTATTTTAATGAAATTTATGTGATATATGTTTAATAAATTGTTTTAACATTCGTCTAATATTTTTAATATCGATAGGATAAGAATAAATATAGATTTATGCTTAATTTTTTTTTTCTAAAATGGTGTTTTCATCATCTTGTTCTCCCTTATTTTACAATTAATTTCTACTAATTATAGCTACAGAATTTAATAAAATGGATTCTATATTTGGAATGAGTATGTAAAAATTTGCTAAATTATTCTATTTTATTTTTATGTATTATGAATAGTAATCATGGTAAAATCCATCACCACAATAGATGGTAAATCTGGTTAATCTAGGTTAAAACTAAGTGATAAGGTCATAATGTTTCTTCTTAATTCTTATTAGATGAATTAAATTCGACCTATATAACATTAAGCTTGAAATATTTTTAATGGACACATGTACATGAAAATTACTTATATAATATCTAAAGAAAATAGTGTTATAAAGTTTCACTCACTTAGCTTTAATTACCTCTTATGGTTCCACATAGGGATGAAAGAAATATATGAACTAAAATAAATGGATTTTTTTATGTTAATAGAATTATTTTCATAATATAAAATTATTTATAAATTTTAGTATTTATACAATTAAATTAAATATTTATGCAACATCAAAAAGTTTTTTATTCATTAACTAAAAAAATATAAATTAATTTTAAAAATTTAAAAGTGATTTAATTTCAATGACTTCTAGTGTTACATGAATTTTATATATTATTATGACATATTAATGCTTTGTTAAAGAATTATTTTTGAATTAAAACTTTTTCATTAGGTAATTTACATGAAATTAAATAAATAGTGTCAAATTTGACATTAATGATATTTTATCAAAATAATATTTTATTAAATTATTTAAAAATCATTAAAATATTTAAATATGGAAAGGTGGATAATATATATTCTAATATTTCATAATTTGTCTATTTATGAGTCAATAATTACCTTATAAAAAGACACACCTTTCTTTACTTTACACAACATTAAGAAAACTAGCTTGACAAATATCTTCCAATTAAACCTCTAAACATCTTTAAAGTACTTTTGGATATGTTTTTCTCCTCCAAAACATAACCCTATGTTCCTTATTAAAGTATCTAAATGAGGTCTCCTGAAGAATAGGAAATTGTCATAACCAACATCTATCAATTTATTTCATCTTATAAATAATCTAATTCTATGTTAATTACCATAAAATAAAAACATTAACAAAAATATAAAAGTTTTGTTATTATTATGAAACAACCATTACTGAATGTCGTTTCCATCAAATGAGAACTGAATGTATCACTTGTGTGTACGTTCGGTTTATTGTCTCAATGTAGCAATACAATTCATTTTTAATCATAATGTTTTATATATGGGTATTTTGATGGTTTTAATATTTATATATGATATTTATTAATTAATTATACTTATTAAATAATAATATCACATACACCTTCTAATGTTCCAATCTATTGTAAAACGATAACCTCACTCGTGTGTATGTGTGGACTACCATCTCCACCAAGTGATGTGATCCATTTTTCATTTAATTTTAATATGGACGGTAATAATAAATGATTTCATGAATATATATTATGTATATGATATGTTAAGGATATTTAATGGTGAATTATTATATTTTTTTCATTCCATTTGTGGAAACGTGAAAATAAAGTTCATGTGCACATACAGTCTACCATCTCCATGAATGGTGTAATTCATTTTTATACCTATAAATTTTATGGAATACTCTAAATAAACATATAATTAATGTATATTATATTAATATCATTATTAAAGTTATAGATATTTTGTAACCATGAAAATTTACAAGGACAAAAACTATCAGACCAAAACATACATAAAAATAAAGTAGTTATCACCTAAAATATAGATTTTAATAAAGAATTTTTAATAAAAGTGTGATATAATTTTATCTATAAATCATATATGGTATTATATATATATTATTAAGTTTCTATAATAGATGTATAATAAATATATATTTACTATATATGATGTTCAAACACGTATAAACGAAATCAGACCTCTGGTAAGGATTTATTTCACAATTTATTCCTTATTAGAGATTGTTCATATTTAAGTCTCAGTTGGGGGAATTATTGATATTTATAACATAAACCTAATATATTTTATTATAATTTTTTTATTTATTTAATATTAATTTTTCAATTTAACATTACTAAAATTAAGTACTCACTATACTAGAATTATGTTTTCAAGAAAATACGCTTTATATCTCTCTTCAATCAATTTTTTTTCTTTTACTACCATATTTTATTTTTTTTAAATAAGGTTTTTAAAATTATTAAATTAATTTTTAATTTCATTTCTAACCCATGTTTTAATTTTTAAAAAATATTTTTAAAGGAATATTCTTGTTGGTTTCTAAATGAGGTGATTTTTAGACTTTTTACAAAAGTATGAAAGGAATGGTTTCTTTTAACTTATACAGAATGAAAAAAAATTATTATAGCCTTAAACACTAAATTATATGAACAATACTTTAAATTATTCCGTGATTATTTTCAATTAAAAATATTGACCAAATATTTTGGATGTTTTTAGCATTTAAAAGTGTATTTGAAAATGAAAAGGGTATATTCCTCTATAATTTTTAATGATCTTTATTATTTTATTTCTATTCATCAAGGAAAAAACCATTATTTTGGATATAATATAATGGGGATATATTTTAATAACACCATATTATTATTTCTATATATGGTTTATCATAAGTTTTATTAGGGATGTACTATTTTTATACCATTCACTATATTACTCAGTATGGTTTATGATTATGTTAAATTACTGGGGGAAATTATTTACATTTCATATGCTAATTTTTCAATATAAATATATACATTGATTATATTTTACCCCTTTAACATTTGGAATTAATTGGACATAATATGTACTGGGTGAGGTATAGTGACCCTAATTTTTCTTACCTGAAAATTACAACATTTTTAAGATAAAAAATATAAAAGTGCTACAATCTAGGAAATAAAGGATTAGTGTCCTAATAAAAGTAGAAACATACAAAAAATTCAATATAATAAAACCTAAATATTTATTTAAAAAATATTCTTTATCCTATTAAATCTCATATTCTCCTTAGTCAACTAAGGATATACATCAAGGAAAAGGGGCGATCTAAAAATCCAATTATAGGATGAATAGGGGCATGAATAAAAAATACATGAGTGATAAAAATAAAAATCATCATAACATAAGAATAGTATCATCATGAACATCATGAGGAAAAAAATGTATGAATTAATGGAATATGTAAATTAATTAAAATGAATCACCAGGTCATAGTGGTCAAATACCACACATAGTTGTGAACAAAGTTAACATCATGTTCATGCATAAAAAATGTGAATGATCATAAAATAATCATTTAAAAAAATATCCTCATGTTCAAATATAATAAATATTATATCATTATATTCATCAAATTAACCAATTAATTGAAGGGATATATAATTCCTAGCCCATCCTTGACACCATAACATTTACAAAATCATCCATGACAAATAGAACATATATCAATGAATGTCATCAAGTGACACATGTAATGGAATTGGTTTTATAAGGATTTAATCAATAATCATTTCTTTAATTATCTTTGTTTTACCAATTTTAAAAGTGAAATAAAATAATTTTTATAAGAATTGTCATTTTTTAGCAAAGAAGAGACTACTCAAGTGGAGTCAAGATGTGTTTTGGAAGGAAAATTTATTTTGGAAAATCATTGTAATTGTCATAAAATAATATTAAAAATAATTATATGCCTGAAAATAATAGGAAATAAAAATAAAATTATATTTTAGGAATATTAATATAATATCCACACTGAAACTCTTCATGAAAGAGTAATAACACAAAAAAAGGGAGTTGGGTTTGAGAACCCCTTTCCTATTGTCCGAAATCTTTTTTCACTTGCACCTTTTATTCCTTTTATAATCAAATTAGATCCATTAATTACTTAATTCAGAATATTCTCCACATATATTTTATTTATTATAATTTTCATGTTAATTTATATCCATTTTTATCAGTTATAATGTTTTGTCTTGTCATTCCAAAGCGTAGTATTCAATGTTTAATGGTCAGTTTACATTTATATAAATTTAGAAGTTTTTTTTAAATGGGAATAATCATTTAGAAGTGAAATTATATTATATTTATTCAATTAAATACATTTATTTGGTCTCATATATAATTATTTTCAAGAATTTGTATGTATCTTTTGATAAAACATTGATGGTAAATATTTTGTTTATTTTGGTGGTTTTCAATACCATTACGAACTAGTTTAGTTTTATTTAATATTATGTCTATAAATTAGTTCCAAAAATATTAAAAAAGACATAATATATATATATATATATTAAAATCTGATTTGACCATAATAATGGGTTTAAGACTATCCTTTAATGTCGTAATGGAAAATGAAAACTCATCATCCTTGAAGATAATGAATCGACACATCACAGATGATATTTTCATTTTTAGAAAAAAAAGGAAAAGAGAAGAGTTTTGATGATGGATATTCCATTAAAAATAAAATAAAATTATATATATATATATATATGATATTGGAGTTTTTATTCCTATTTGGATAGGGGAGGTGAGTAAAGGATAAGAAAAGAAAAGAAAATTAATGAGAAGGATTGAGGATGTAACCTCTTGAATGTTGTCTCGTTGAGAACCACCTTAAAGAAGTTGGGTTTAGAATATTATTGATAAAATAACATATTGGACATGGGTAAGAGGATTGGTTAGGTAATTGGATAGAATTTATACAATATACAAGGCATATAAGGTGTGATGAGAAGAGGTGATGAGGGTGGTATTTATAGGGAGGAGAGGAGTGTTTTTTTGATTATTTTATTCATTTGTTCATTATTTTGGCTCCAGAATATCAACATTGATGATTAAAATGATTAAATTTAGTAAATGGTTTGAGAGAGTTTGAATTAATGGGTTCTTACATCATACATACATCATCCATGACTAAAAAATTTGTTTATTTGTTAAATACCATAAATTACCATATTTCACTATTCACTAAAAATTCAACTACTTCTAATAAAATAAAAAAATAACCTCGTCCATTTTTCGATTTATGGATTTCAAAAATGGAATCTATTTTATGAAAAAATACATATAATTATAAAAATTTAAATTTTAAAATAATATCATCATTTATTTGAAAAATACAGATTTAATGTTATAATCACTTTTTTGGACCTTTGAAAAATTAATTAAGGTCTCATAAAATTATTTTATAATTATGATACAAAATATTATTATTTTATAAATATATTTTTTAAAAATAAATTTTATTTCAAATCAATATATTAATTAAAAAAATTAAATAAACATTTACATTTTATAAAAATATCAACACTTAATTTATTATTAAAAAAATATTTACTTATACCATAATATAATTATATCACATTTTAATTTAAAGTTTTCCTAAATTATATTTAATGTTTCATAGGTGGGGTTACTATTTTATTGGCCAGATTACTATTTATAATGGTCATATTACAATTCCAATGGTCACGTTACTATTATGTTGGTATAGTTTTTTTAGTTTCTACAAATACTACTTATTTAATTTTTAATTAAAGATAATAATTCTTTTATTGGGTTCTCTATGTTATATATGTTTTTTATACTGTATAAAATTTTTATAAGAAGGGATATTCTATTGATAAAATTTTGGGTCATTACATTCTTCCCCCTTTTTAAATGTTACCCTAGAAATTTCATTTTACATAAAAAGGTGATGGTATTTATCCTTCACTGATTCCACTTGTTTTGATGTCACTTCTTCAAACTTATGATTCCTCCAAAACACATTTAAAAGGATTTTTTTCTTATTTTGTTATAATTTTCTCTACAATTTTTTATCTTCACCGGTTTCTCTTAATACGATAGTTCATTCTACAGTTGTACCACCTTTGGATTCCATACATGTGAGCAGTCGAGTAGGAAATTCATCAGAAGAGATACAAGGAACATGTCAGGATCTTAATCCATATTTGGTGTAAGTTTAAGTTGATAGACAATATCTCTTGTGTCATCAAGAATCTAAAATGGGTTAATTTACCTTGGGTTAAGATTTTATCTCTTTCAAAACCATATGACTCTCTTCTACAGTGATATTCGAAGGAAGACATTGTTTCTAACTTTAAACTACAAGTCCCTTAGATAATCATCAACATAGATCTTATTACTATTTTGAAAATATTTTATATGTTGATGGATGGATTGAACCCTCTCATTCATCTCTTTCACAAGATCTGGTCTAACTAGATTTCTTTCTCTAGCTTTATCCTAATTAGAAAGACGTATACATCACTTCCGATATAGAGATTCATATGGATCCTTCTACATACTTTAGTGGAAAGTTTTGTTGTACGAGAAATCAAATAATGGGAGATATTGATCCCATCCACCTTTGAATTCCATTAATCATTATATCATCATGTACTCAATCATATGAATCAAACTTTTTGATTGGAAATTTTTTTGGGGGTGACAGGCCATGCTGAAATTCAATTCAGTACTCAAATCATGTCGAATACTTCTGTGGAATATAGATGTAAACAATGTGTCACAATAAGATATGATCAAAAGTGGAACCCCATGAAACCTCACCACATACATAAAATATATCATGGAATGTTTTTCATGTCATAAATCTTCCTGAATCGCAATGACGTCAGAATTCATGGTGAGTTGATCCACCACACCCCATATTGCATTATTTCCTTTGTATTTTTTTAGAGACGAGTGAAAATGTACATAGTGAAATTATCCAATTTCTGTGTGTGTATTGGAATTCGTTTTATAACATATTTGGATTCTATCACTATACTTATACTTTCTGACAAACCAGACAACTTGAGATATACATTGCAATCTCCTTATTCATATTGTCCCATAAGAAGTGTTCCCATAGATCATAATACATCTTGGTACATCCAAGATGGATAGAGAAAGTTGAACTATGCACATTATCCAATATATCCTTCTTTATCCCAGGTAATATAAGAACCCAATGTCTATATCCCAATTGGATGAGACCATCCTCATCAATGTCGAACTCATGCATCTTCATATTCTTTACTTATTTCTCCTTCTTATGGAGATCTATATCACCCATTTCTGCCTCCCTGATCTTCCATTGAATAGATGCTTGGACAAACATTTGGGAAAGATAGGATGTATTCCTAACCGTTATGATTTCTAAATCTATCCTTTGTATATACCATAAGATCGAGTCCTTTTTAATCCACATCATTGATAGAGTAGTAGGTTCTTTTCTTATAAGAACATTATCTACCTAATTTGACTTTCCAAGATGACAGTGAATGGAGAAATCATAGTTTTTTATTATCTCTAACCATATCATTTGGCACATGTTGATTCAATTTGGAGTGAATATATACTTTAAGCTCTTGTGATCAGTATATAGGCCACACATTTCAGTATAGAGGTAGTGTCGTTAGATTGTGAAGGTAATAATCATAGTATTTATCTCCAGATCATGTTTCAGGTAGTTCTTCTCATGGGTCTTCAAATACCATGAGTCATATGATATCAATTTATCATTATTTATGAGTACACTATCCAAGACTTTATTTAAATCATCAATTAATATTACAAAACCTTCTCCAATTGTTGATAGTGTGAGTATTGGTGGAGTGATTAGCCTCTTCTTGGGATCCTTAATTCCTTCCTCATAATATTCTTTTGAAAAAAACATTACCCCTTTATAAGTTAACATAGTTATCAAGTTATAAATTTTTAGAACATTCTATACAAAATGTCAATATTACCTAGCTTAGCTAAGAAAACTATAGATTTCCATGACACTAGTGGGTCATGGTCATTCCACTATTACATTTTTTAAGGGTCTATAGAGTTTCTATAACTTGTGATTTTGTCCCTTAAGCGTGATAATTTAATTTTCCAAAATTTACACTTACTGGACTTTTCATACAAATTCTATTTCTTTAGTGTTTCCAGCCTAATCCTTATACATTCTTCTTATTCAAATTTTTTTCTTTGATTAAATGGGAATATCATTAATAAAAAATACCACAAATTTATTTAGTTAATATCTAAATAATAAATTAATAAAATCCATGAACATTGGAGGGGAATTAGTAAGTATTAATTGCATCACTATGAACTTGTAATTCCCATATATTATAAAGAAAGTAATCTTATGAATATGTTCCCTCTTCACCATCAGTTAATGATACCTAGAATGAAGATCCACCTTTGAGATATACATGGACCCTCATAGTTGATCAAACAATTAATCAATACTTTGAATGAGATACTTGTTCATTATGGTTTTCTTATTGAAAATCTGGTAGTTGACACACAACCAAATTGGTCCATCCTTTTTTTTAAAAGGAGCACCAGCAAACCCCAAGGTGATGCAGTAGGAAATATGCACCCTTTTTTGAAATGATCTTGCAGAAATTTATTTAATTCCTCTTTTTAAATTGGGGTCATCATGTAGGGGAAATTCAATATGGGAGTGGCTCCGGGTATAAGCTCTATTGAGAACTTTGCCTCATAATTTGGGGGAAGTCTGGATAACTCATGAGAAAATACATCAGTGTATTATCAAAAAATAGAAATTTCTTATGGGTTGATTCCTTCCTTTGACTAAGCCATATGGTAAAGTTATGCTTCCTCATAGGGTATTAACACCCATAACATTGAGGGGTTTTATATATGAGATTCGTGATCTTTGTTACATTTATAGAGGAAAGGGGATGGTTTTGAATATGAAAAGATATTTCCATTTCCAAACAATTGATGTTTTCTCTATATAACGAGATCCAGTCCATGCCTTGTATAGTGTTGAATTCCACCAAGAAAAGTATTATGATATTTATTGGAATAATATTTCCACATATGCCAATGGGATATAATTCCAAGACTTGGATTTCAATGTTTACACTAGTAGGAATTTTTATGGGTATCTCTACATCAAGGTACTGGGGCTTTAATTCAAAAGTTCTAGAAAACATGCAGGATATAAATGAATGTTTCCAATAAGACCTTTTCCATTCTTGAGTGAATAGAAAGTGTAACTCATACGACTTCATTTTCTTTCTCCAATTCAATGGTGGTGTTTGAATAAGCTTTCCCTTTATCCTTTGTATTTGGTGGTCACTGATGCTAGTTACCCTCCATGACTCGAGTTTTAGAGAACCATCTTACATAGTTCCCTTTCCCCCTATATTTGATGCATTGAACCATAGGTTGTGCATTAATAGGTCTGTCCTTTCCCCTATCATGTGGATTGGATTCTCATAATTACCCAAGATTTTCATACATGGATATAACATATTTTTAGAAGAATATCCATTACATTATACAAACACATTCCCAAGGACTGTAATATTTTAGTGTATTTGGAAACTTGGGACACAAAATTCTATTATAGTGAAATATCTTCACTGTTTTCCATAAATATCTTCCCCTTTAGTACTCCTACTTATAAATTTCCTTCATAACCTGTAGAAAGGAAACATAACAAAAGGGTGGGCTCATATGTTCAATAAGGGAAAACATGGAAGATATCAATTTATTTTCTTATTAAAGTAAAAGATAAGAAATATGGGTATGTGATAATGTGCATAACATAAAAATTTCATACCCAACCTATCATGAAACATAAAACTGAGTTATGACATAAATATTTACATGAACCAAAATAATTAATCTTCATCATAACTAATTATTTAACCATATGTTCAAGTAATAAATGTGTGTGGCATCATCATAAGTATAGAAAATAATTATTTTTTCAATTTTAACTAACAAGACTCTTAGATCAAGCTTGGTCACATGTTTTCTTTAATGGATCAAGCACATCGACATGTTTCCCATCATGGATCAAGAACATATACTTGTTTCCCATAACTATATAATAAGATATAATTCATTACCTAATGCATTGGAGGGAGATATAGGCCCCAGTTGTCACTTAATGAAAAGTATACATATGTGTTCCCTAAGACTATAAATCTATCATCACATTAGAACCCTTATAAAGAAATTTGTTTTGATAAATGCTTTATAATAATATAACTCATGGAAAAGGAATAGGTTTCATAAATATCACACCATCATAAAAATAGACCATTCAGAAAAATAATATGAATAGTATCCTTAGGTCACATCTCTAGTAAATTATAAGTAACATAATATAATTTCATCTTAGATATAAAATGTTTTTTGAATGATTAATTGAAATAATTATTGGGAAAAATATCCTTTCTTTTATGACAACATTTTTTTAATGGTCCGCACAATTTTAAAAGAAAAAATTTTCTTAAAAATTTACCATATAATATTGTAATGGAATCAACATGGAATTAATGTTTCATGAAGCATAAAAATCCATTCATTCAATATATGTTAAAAAAATTCCTTTCATACTTTTTTTTGGAAAATTCACTATGTAACTCATTAGGAAAAAGACAAAAATATTCCTCTGAAAATTTTTATTAAAAATACAAACATTGTTAAAAATAAATTTAAATATCCATAGGATAATAGTAAAAATATTTTTGAAAACATTTTTAGATAACATTTATGTGGAAGATAAATACTCCCCAATAGAGATTTATAATGAAACAATCCTGAATGGTCATGAGATTGTGAAATAAACCCATAAAAAATTATAATCAGTACAATCGTGTAACCCATGAAAGAAAGAAAATTATATGGATATAAATATACCAAAATATTCATAGTAATACTAATAAAATATATTCATAGGCATTATATACACCACACAAAAGTAATTAGTATTGTATTAGTCATGTGTCCCATAGAAATAAAAGTGAGACAAAAAATACCTTACATTAAGTCTTGAATTCCATTATATACGTTCAAATATCCTAATTAATAAATATGATTTTATTACAGATCTACTGCAGAACCATATTCATATATATAATACCATATAAAATTTACTTATGAAATTATATTACTCATTATATAACAATTCCATGTTAAAGTTATGTTTCGGGTAATAAATGCTTTTCTTTTAGTATATGTTTTGACTTGTTATCCTTGGTCCTATTACATAGATCATGATTTAATCATCTCAAGAATGTTAACCGTGATATATATATACACACATTATATATGTATTCATTTTGATTCATAAAAATTATAGTTATAAAGTAAAATAAATTGTTCATGGAGATGGTAGGTCGTATGTATGCATAGACAATGTTTTCATTTTGTTGTCTTATTAAAAGAAACAAATTATAAGATATATTATATTTAAATAACCATTTTTTGTTATATATATCATATATATTCATAAAATTAATCCTCATTACCATCCATGTGAAATATATATGAAAAACGAATCACATCGCATCATGGATATGATAGGTCATACATACGCACGAGCAACGTTATCATTTATCAAAATATTAGATAGTAAAATGGTGGATATGGTATTATAATTTCAGAAGTATAATTATTACATAAATATCATTTAAAAAAATTAAACCAATCATAATTACAACTCATAAGATATGGTGATTGAAAATGAATTATTTTTCTATGTGAAGATGGTAAGTCATACATACGCACAAGCGATACTTTAACTTCTTGTTTGACATAAAAGGGGTTGTATACTGGTGTGTTAATAATCATAATAACATTTTAGAATAATTAGGATAATGAATTTATTATTTTCTGATATATATAATATATTCAGTGGAAGTATAGAAGAGTAGAAAAAGATAGTGATCTGTTAGAGTGATTACCTATTCTTAGAAACGACTCCTTTACATATCCTCTAAAGGAATTTAGAGTCAGTATTTTGGAAAGACCAGAACCTCTAGAATGTTGATAGGGAATTTTATAGGAAACTTTTCAAAGTATGCTGGACAATTAAGGCTTAAATAGGTGAAATGATATGAGGTAGTAGATGTACTTTTGTAATGAAGGTGAGAGGAAATTTTGGTATTCTCAAAATATTAATTTATAAAAAATTAAATATTAATAAAAATACCAAAAAATGTTAATTAATTCTAAGATAATGTGGTACAGGGTACATATTCCATCAAAAAAATATTTTATGCAAGTTTTGGTTATAATTTTAATCCTTGTCATTTTTATTAACCCATAGTTAACCTATTTTAATTTTTTACTACACTAACAACATTTTCAATTTAAAAGGTAGGGATTATTACTTATAAGGTGTAAATTGAACAATAAATAGTAAATTTAGGATATATTAGACCATTATTTTACCATTTTTCCTTATTTAGGTTTTTAATAATTTTTAACTAATTTAATAAAATATTATTATCTTAAAATATTATTAGTGTTAATTTTGACTATATTCATTACATTGAAATTAAAAAAATTAATAAAGAAAGATAACTTCAAAAAAATTATTTAATACACTCATAATATGTATTATCAACCTATAAAATTATTTTATCACCTTAATTAATTCAAATTATATTTATTTTAAAAAAATTAATATCATTTAATTGATTATTTCATTAATTAAATAATTACTGAATCATAATTTTGTAATTATTTATGATAATTATTTATTTACTAAAATTTAAAAATAAAATTCAATGATGTTTTTAACCCAATTATATTTATGAATAATTTACATATTAGATAATATCCCCTATTTAATAACATAATAAAAATATCAAACTTATTAAAAGTAAGAGAGTGACATTTTGTCACTCTCTTTGATTTTAAAAATATCCAATTAATTATCATAGACAAGTATCCATTCAATTTTTAAATAATGAACCTTAAGTTTTTATAGCCTAATTAAGTTCATACATTAATATTTTGGAAAGTCTTAGGTTAGTTTTATAATATTTATAATATTATTTTTACCCACTATTTAACTGATTTACCCGTAATCGTGGTAATAAAAATCAATAAAGTTACTATTTATAATATCCAAAAATAAAAGGAACAAATTTAATAAATTTGGACCTTCTGTTTTGTAATATTGAATCAATTTTTCCATATTCAATTCACATAATTTTTTGAAATTAATTAAAAATTAATCCCACAAATGAAACGAAATAGCGGGATTTTAAGGTAAAAAATGTTCAAGAGGTTGGGATGTTTTTATAACCAATTTCAATATGAATATGACTCCAATGAACTAAATTATATTAGATAACAAAAAAATTAACTAATTATACTTTCAAATAAATATAAAATATAAAATAACTTTATAAATTATTTTAATGAAAATGTTGTTTTTAATTAAAAATTAAACAAAATTTACTATTCTTCAAGACATGAAACTTATAAGAAGAAATAACAAAAATTAAAAAAAAGTAAATTTTAATACCGTGATTTAAAATAATAAGTTTATTTTTTTAAATAGATTTTATAAAAGTGTTAAAAACTAAATTTAATATAAGTGTGGCATCAAAAGTGGAAAAGTTTCCTTTTTAGAAAAATACTTTTTAGGCATAAAATTGTATATTTTTTTATATATTATCTAGAAAACATATAATTTTGATGTTAAAAATTAGATTTAATATATTATATTTATATATATTTAATTAATATAATGCAATAATAGTTATTTGTTTATTTATTAGTATAAAACACCCGTGTACATATTTAAATTGTTTTTAAGAAAAACATTTCCTTTTAACTTAAAAAGGATTTTACATTCATTTATAATTAATTGGTCAAATAATTAAATATACATATGTAAACCATAATTTCATAATTTAGTTAATCATTTTTATACCCTCCATTATAATGTCTAGGTGATAATTTTCTTGTTTAAATTATTATAACAATAAAAATATGTTTGATTGAAACTCAATTTTGTGTGTAATGAAAGCTAAAATGGTGTGGCATGTAAAGTAAGGTTAATATTGTGCACCATGAAATGAAGTATTTTAAAGAAATTATATTATTTAAAAATATATTCAATAAAAATTTTATGGTGCTACATTCTACACCCCTTAAAATAAAATTTTCCCTTGAAATTCATCACAGTTATCAGTGGATTATTTCTTGAAAGTTCCTTTCATAGAAACCCTAAACAACAAAATGAATACTAAAACATCATTTGAAAATGGTAAGATGGAAACAAAACTGTTACCCAAAGTAACTCATAACTTGATTTTCACATTGTAGAACATCGGTGAAAAGTGAAAGCATGGACATGAAAGAGAAATCTAATGATCAAGTTTCGATGGACAGTGATAGAGAACATGATTAGGAGAAAGTTAAAAATAACAATACTATAAATCTATGATGATCTAATGGGCCATTTGATTCATTGGAAAAGAAGGTAATTGGATAACATTTTTGGTTTCAAGATCATTTCTTTAAAGTTTAAAAATTCTCATGATAAGAAATACTAACTCAATTTCATAAGCATAATATCATCATTTCATTTTTTTTTGATCAATTTAAAATTTATCTATTATTTCAAGAAATGAAGGTGAATCATTTATTATTGATGTATAATCAAATCAAGAGATACATAAATAGAATAATGGGTCATTCAATATGTCTTTAGTTAACATAAAAAAAAGGATAACATAATTTATTAAATATTCATAAATCCTCATATAGAGAGATAATCTCTAAAACCTCATCCATATTTCAATGTAAATAATTTCCTAAATGGTTAAATTTATTATCCTTATAAAAGATTAAAATAAAAATATTTCTATAGATGATAGATACATTTTAAAAATAAAAAAATCATTAATCCCCAAAAAAACTTGATGTATCTTTTAATTATCACACACTCTACATGTGAAGACTATTTTCATGTATTCTCTTTGAATATGGTAATAACTATATTTACCATAAAACCTTAGTTAAAACATTAATTATTTAAATATTTAACTCGTTCATTATACTATAAATCCAAAAAATCTATAAACTCAAACCATGATATTATGAACCACCTTATCGTCTTATCATCCCCAAGGTGAAAAATGCAATGCCATTTATTTTATCACAATAAAACATATATGTATTTCATTATCCTAATTTCATGCACATATTAAGGTTTATCATTCCCTTAATCATGTTTTTTCCAAAAATATCACCTTACCACATCAATCAACTTTCATTGTTACCACTACCATTCAATATATGCTATTAAATCCTCATGGAAAAACTACAGTGCGCCAACACTCAGATGTTTCATTATTCCATAATACCATAAAAAACTTATACAATATTGAACTAGAATCCAAATACTTTAATCCTTCCACATCAATGATTGTCATGGAATAAATCATTACTTTATCTAGAATTTAATCATTGGGTCAGGGCATTGAGTTGGATAATTCCCATGTTCCCCACACATAAGACATTAAAATCCTTGAAATTTTGTCACTCAATGACATTTTCTTCTACAAATATAGCATCTTACCTTCCATTTTTGTTATTTATACAAGTTCTTCTTCCCACCTTCTTGACATGTAGAAAGCTGAATCTTCTTTTCTCTATGTTCATAACCACAAGAACTTTTATAACAGTTCATCTTCCACTTATTTGATGTGTTAATATTCACATCAAGGTTTATGTTGTTAATAATTTATAGTGATATCCTATTAGACATAACTAAAATATAATTCTCTCTAGTCATAATCTAATTTGATTACACATTATCATTGAACATTACATCTGATTCAGTTTTAACATGATTCTTTTTAGTTCCATCCATCTATTAAAACCAAAATAATAATGTGAGAAAAACTAATCATAGTGGGAAAACTATATAATCTTTGGAAATTACTTATAAAATTTCAATATATGAAACCATAGGTTTAATACTTGGTTATTCATTATAATTATTAAAAAACAAGGTTTTAAACCTATACTTAGACTTATCCTTAGGGACATCCCTATACATATCCTTATAAATATCTCTTGGGATATCACTAATGTTTTCTTATCCTAGTTCCCAAAGGTTTAATAAACCTTTCCTCTGATACCAACTATAACAACCTAGGATTTATAACAAGGATATTACATATTTTTAGATTAATATTCATTACATTATATAAAAACATACCCGAGGACCCTAATAGTTTAGTGCATTTGGAAAACTTGGAACACAAATTCTATTATAGTGATAGATTTTCATGTTTTTCAACAAATATCTTCCACTTTTGTACCCCTACTTAAAAAATTCCTTCACAACATGTGGAATGGAAACGTAATAAAAGGGTTATATCATATGATCAATAAGTTAAAACATTTATGATATCAATATATTATCTTATTAAAGTATAAGATATGAGATATGGGTATTAGATCATGAGTATAAAATAAAAATTTCATACCCAACCTATCATGAAACATAAACATGAGTTATGGAATAAACATTAACATGAACCATATTAATGAAACATCATCATAACTCATTATTGAACCATATGTTCACGTCATAAATGGGTGTGTAATCATCATAAGTATAGAAAAAAAATTCAAATTTCAAGTTTAACTACCATGTCTCTCAGATCTGTCCTTATCACATATTTCACTTAATAGATAAAACACATCATCTTGTTTCACATCATGAACCAAGAAAATAGACTTGTTTCCTATAAATATCTAAAGATATATAACTCATTACCCAATAAATATGTGTTCCATGGGACCATAAATAATTCATCACATCAGAACCCATATAATAAAATGAGTTTCATAAAAGCTTCATTATAACCTAACTCATGGAAAAGAAATATGTTTCATAAATATCATGAGATTATAATAATAAAACATTATTAGAAAGAAATATATTGGTATCCTTGGTTCATATCCATAGTAAATCATAAGTAACATCACATAATATCATCTTATATGAAAAATGATTTTTGAAAGATTACTTGAAATAATTCTTGAGGAAAATATCCTTTCCTTTATGAAATCATTTTTTAAATAGTTGTACATTAAAGGAAAAAAATTATGTTAAAAATAACCTTATAATATTTTAAGGGAAGCATCAAGGAATTAAAGAGTAATGAAATCAGATAAATACATTCATTCTTTACATGTTAAAAAAACATTCATTCCATACCTTTCCCATAAAATTAACAAATTTCCTCATTAGGAAAAGGAAAAAAATATTCCTTTAAAATATTTAATAAAAATCTAAACATGGGTAAAAATAACTTTAAATATTCATAGGATAATATTAAAAACCCTTTTGAAAACAATTTTTTGAAAACATGTATGTGGAAGATAAATATTTCCCAATGGATATTTACAATGAAACAATCCCGAATGTTGATGAGATTGTAAATAAAACCATACAAATTTATAATCAGTAAAATAATATGCCCCATGAAAGAAAAAAAATTATATGGATATAAAAATACAATAATATTTAGAATAATACAAATAAAGTTCATTCATGTGTAGAATATACACCACTCAGAAGTAATAAGTAGTGTATCAGGCATGTACCCTACAGAAATAAAAGTGAGATAAAAAATTCCTTACATTAAGTATTAAAATCAATCGTATATGTTCAAAAATACATTATAATAAATATTAGTTCATCATAAATATAATATAGGAAAATATTCATAACTAAAATATTATATATTATTTACTTATTACTTTATCTTACTCACTTATTTACAATTCCATGTTAATGATATGTTTCAAGTAATAGCCGCTTTGTTTTTCATACATGTTTTGACTTATTATCCATGGTCCTCTTACATGGATCATGATTTAATAATATCCATAATTATAACCAAGATATATATATTCATTATACATTTATTCATGGTGATTAATAAAATTTATAGTTAGATAATAAAATACACCATTTGTGGAGACGATAGGTCGTACATATGCATGAACGTTGTTTTCATTTTATTTTTTTATTAAAATAAAGAAATTTATATGATATATTGTCATTAAAAAATCATTTTTATGTTATATATATCATATATATTAATATAATTCATCCTTAATACCATAAATGTGAACTATAGATGAAACATGAATCACATCGCATAGTTGAGATGGTAAGATATACGTACACACGAGCAACGTTATCATTTCTAAAAAGATAATATGGTAAAAAGGTGGATATGATATTATCCTTAAAGAAGTATAATTATTTCATAAATAAAATATATAAAAATTAAATCCATCATAATTCCAACTCATGAAATATGGTGATGGAAAATGAATTGTATAGCTACGTGATGACGGTAAGCCATACGTACGTACGAGTGATACTTTAACTTCATGTTTGATTAGAAAGGGGTTGTATAATGGTATGTTCATAGTTATAATAAAATTTCATATTATTTATGATTCTAAAGTTGTAGTTTTATGATATAAATCATATATTTATATGATGCATTGAAGAGTAGAAAAAGAAAGTGACCGGTTAGAGTGATTACCTATTCTTCCAAAAGGCCTCTTTAGATATCCTCTAAAGGAATTTAGCGTTTGTCCTTTGAGAAGAAAAATAATTATAGAATGAAGATAGGGAAGTTTAGAAGTGAATATGAAAGTGATTTTTGGATATATATATATATATATAAGAAGTCAGAAATATGTGAAATAAGATGAGTGAGGATTTGTCCTTTTATAATGAAGGAGATGTGTAATTTTAGAATTTCTCAAAAAATTAATTTATAATAAATTAAATATAGATCGAAACACATCTAAATGGAAAGGAATTAAAATTTTATGTGATATATGGTGTATATACCAAAAATTTATATATTTTAGAAAAAATTTGTTACAATTTTACACCTTATATTTTTTAATAACACTTAGTTAACCTATTTTGATTTTAATTTTGGTAACAACATTTTCGATTTAAAAGGCAGATAGTTTAACTTATAATGTGTTAGTAGAAACCATAAATGGTAAATTCAGGATATTTTATAACATTATTTATTCCCTTTTTATTTATTTTTTATTTTTAAGATTTATAAATAATTTAATAATATACAATTTTTATAAAATATCATATATGGCAATTTTGACACTGTTCATTATATTAACTTTAAGAAAATCAATCCTGCAACCTAAATTCGAAAAAAACCTATTTTATAGAATCATAATTTTTCATATTAACCTAAAAAAATATTTTATTACCTTAATTAATTATAATTATATTTATTTTTATACTTCAAATATCATTTAATTGAGTGTTTATTTAATTGTATAATTACTCCATCATCATTGTGTAATTACTTATGATAATTATTTATTCAATAAAAATTAAAAATAAAATTCCATGATTTATTTAAACCTATTATTTTTAATGATAATATACATAGTATATAATTTATTCTATTTAACCACATATTAAATATATTATACTTATTAAAAGTAAGAGAGTGATATTTTGTCAATCTATATGATTTTAATAACATCCCAATCATTATCATGACCAAGTGTCCAAAAAATTATCAAATTTAGAACCTTATTTTTTAAGAGTCTAATTAAATTCATCCATTAATATATTTTCAAATTTTAAGATAGTTTTATAATATTTATAATAGTATTTTTACCTTTAATTTACACGATTTTCCATTAATCGTGGTGATAAAAATTAATAAAGTTACTATTTATATTTTCCAAAATTAAAAGAGACCTATTTAATAAATTTGATTCTTTTTATTCCCAATATGGAATCTATTTTTATAAATTAAATTCACATAATTTTCATAAATTAATTAAAAAATAATCTTGTAGGTGGGATGAAATAGAGGGGTTTTAATGTAAACAATGTTTAAATGTTTGGAATGTTTTATAACAAATTTCAATATAAAATTGATTCCAGTGACATAAATTAGATTAACTGATAAAAATTTGAACTAATTATACTTTATAATCAATCAGAAATATAATTTAACCTTATAAATTATTTTGATGAAAAAGTGATTTTCAAATAAAATTCAGATTCATCAAAAACATGAAACTTCACAGACAAATTCCAAAAATTAAACCAAAGTAAATTTTTATATTTTGATTTCAAATAAAAATTTTACCTATAAAAATATAATTTATTGAAGTGTCAAAAACTATGTTCAAAAAAAGTGTGCCATCAAAAGGTGAAAAAACTGTGTTTTATAAAAATACTTCTTTTATGCGTAAAATTTGATTTGTTCTTATATATTTTATATAAAACTCATAATATGGGTGTTAAAATAATATTTAACATATAATATATATTTATTTAATTAATATTATCCAAAAAAAATTATTTTTATAGTTTTCTAGAAAAACATTTCATTTTATTTTAGAAAGGGTTTTACATTCATTTATAATTAATTGGTAAAAGAATTGTATATACATCTATAAACCAAAATTTAATAATTGATTTAATCCTATTCATAACCTCCATTAAAATAGATAAGTTTTAATTTTATTATTTAGATAATTACAATAATAAAATGATGTTTCATAGAAACATAGTGTCCCTGTAATAAAAGATAAGGCAATATTGCATGTAAAATAAGATTAATGTATAAATTCCATTCCACAAAGTGGGCAGTACATCTAGGTGTGACCAAAATGTACTGTAACTTACGAAAATAGTTTTGGTGGTGTTGATTAAAAAAAGAGATAGCAGGGTTTGTGAAATTTTGTTACACCTATTATCATGTGAAGGGAGAGCACCAACGGCATGGTGGTTTACTTCAACAGTTTCCCATTACGTAGTGTAAAAGGGATGATGTGAGAATGGACTTCGTGGTGTCTCTCTTGAATATTCCAAGAAAGAATGATGCAATCTGGGTTGTTTTAGATCAACTGCCGAAAGTAGCATATTTCTTGCCTCTATAGGAGACATTCTCTGTGGAGTAGCTGGTAGATTTTTATGTTCGGGATATAGTTCATCTGCATGGGGTGCAATGGACTATATTTCATGACTCATGTTTCACTTTATGCTTATAGCAAGTCTTATAGAAGGTTCTCTATAAATATGATTTCTTGAGTATATCTTTCCACCCACAGACATATGGGTAGTCCAAATGTACTATATAGGTTCTTGAGGATATACAAAGGGTGTGTATCCTTGACTTCAGTGGGTCTTGGGAGAAGAATTTTGATTTAGTGGAGTCTTACTATAATAACATTTATCAAGAAACTATATATATGGAACCATATGAGGCTATTTATGGTAGGCCATATAGATCACCTCTATGATGGATGGAGGTAGAAGAGTCGGAGTTTCTGGGACTGAGTCTCATACAGGAGATGTCAGAAAAGGTTCAGCTGATTCTGAAGAATATGGTTATGGTTCATAGTAGACATAAGTTTCATGTTGATAGACATCGATGGACCCTATAGTTTGCAGAGTCTTATTGTGTATTCATTTTAGTTTCTCCAAGATTGGTTCATTGCATGATAAATATACATGGAAAGTTGGTGCTCAGATTTGTTGGACTATTTGAGGTTTTAGGGAGAATTGGGATATTGGTGTATTGATTAGTTATTCCATAGAAATATAGTGGCATTCAAAATGTTTTTAATATGTCACAAATACAATGCTACCACCCCTTCCTTCCTAATATGATCGATGTGGATGATGTTGAGCTTGAGATGGATGCATCCTTTGAGGAGAATCTGATACGTGTGTTGGATTGTGGTAGAAAGTGTTGTAGGAATGACTGTGCCAATAAATCATATAATGTGGCAACAAGGGCGTGTTTAGGAGGAAACATGATAAAGGGAAGCATATATGTGGGCTCAGTGGCCCAATCTCTTTGACTCAAAATCTTAGAGATGCTTGGGAGTACAGTTCAAGGATTTTTTATTATAAGGTAGGGGGTTGTAAGATCTTAAACTTTTTTAAAGTTGAATCTATCTTTCTTTTAAGAACTCTTTTGTCCTTATTTGATTGTTTTTTTGGGTTATAACATGGAGTGTATTTTGGTAAATTTTGAGAAAAAATGAATGAAAAAGGGATGTGAATGGTTGGTTCATGGTTAGAGAAAACTGTGCTCCCCAAACTAGGAAACCATGCAAACCTGGATAGTGGGGGTTTTCATGGATGGTTCCTGATTTTTCAAACTGTGCACCCTAAAAGGAGAAATTTTCCACCCCTAAAATAATAATCATATGGTTGGAACATGATTAGAGAAAACTATGCACTATATTGGATAGATCTATGTCTATTTGGTGAGATATAGATCTATGATTCTAGATCTTCATCTATATTTTCAAGAACTTGATTTTCTTTAATCTTGATTTAGGGTATTGAGATTTTGATCTAGATCTATGTCATTGTGTTTCTCAATTTTTAGGGATTTCTATTACATGATTATTCTTAAAAAAATTGATAAAGGTGGTCTAATATTTAATTCCCATAGTCATGATTTTGATTAGGAATATGAAATTTTAGAATTTGTAGACTTTTTTAGCAATTGAAGTTCTTTATTAATTAATTAAATTGGGTGAATTGATTAATGGAAGATGTGTGGAATAAAGGTATTCAGGAATAATTAATTGTAGAATTAATTGTAGGATATTAATATCCTAAATCAAGAATAATTAGTTGTTGAATTAATTATTAGGACATGAGATTTTGTATTGGAAGGAATGAGATTAATTAATTATATAAATTAATTAATGTAATGATAAAGATTAATTTATTGTTGAACTATATAATGTTATAGTTTTGGTTAATAAATTGTTGAATTAATTAATGGAATGATTTGGATTAATTAAAATTGGATTAATTAATGGTTGTTACTGCGATGAAAGTATTAATTTTGATTAATCTTTATTAATATGATATAGTGAAGCATGTGATATTATGATATATGAGATATATGTGATATATGTGATTAATTGATATATGAGTGTGGAACATGGAATGATTCTCAAAATACCCATAAAATGAAAAAGTTATAACATGGGAATATTTTATGGGATAGGGACTGATGCTCCAAAGACCAATGGGGTGTGGGACATGGGATAATGCTTCAAATACCCACATGGTGATAGAAATGGAATTCTATGCCCTTAAGATTCACATTGGGCTTTGAATCCAAGTGGCCATGTTATTTAATTGAATTAAAATGGATGATTTAATCCCATTTATTGAATGAATTATGAATTTTTGATGAAAATGTTTTAGATTCTGACATGGGCCGAAGCAGGTATTGAGGTTCAGGTTTCCTTTGGGCCCAGGGGTTTATGTGGTAAATAGATAATATTTTATAATGTGATAAAATTTTATTTATGCATTGTACTTATTTATTTATGCAACTATATACACTGTTATTGACTGGATTTGTTTTAGACACCATTGGTGGTGTCCTACTGAGTTCTACTTATACCCTACTATGGCTACCAGATCAGTACCCAAATAGACTTTATTGTTGTAGGAGAGGTTAAGTATTAATTCCATATATTCGATGGATGATTTAGGTCTACCATATAGATGAGGGAACCAAACTTGGTTCAGGGCCTCCTTGGGAGATGTTAAAGTCTTTAATTTTGAGTTATGTTTTTGACTCTTGACACATACATTTTCATGGAATATCTATTGTTTGGTTTTGAAATTTTGTTTCCAATTTGATAGATCATATAGTGATCTTGGTACATTTCTTTTTATAGTTAAATATTATTTAGTGATTGGTTTATTTTTTTTTCATAGGTGTATCACTCTTATAAAAGATGAGTATAGTCTCCCCAGGATCGATATTGACCCTGACTGGTATTCAGAATCCTCTAGATTATAAGGAGGCATACTTGAGGTCATGTGTCAAACCTTCTTGGGGCACCAGGGCATGTCACCTATGAAGATATGTTATAAAATACATTATTTAAATGTAATAAACTATAATAAATAAATGTATTGTTCTGGGTTCCACTTGGAGACCCACCCAATCTACCTACTTCAGCCTAAGATATTGTGCCTGAACTGATATATCCTGAAATAGTAATTTGAGTAAGGAAAAGTTTCATAAGCTATACTATACCAAATATTGTGATTGGGATTGGTGGACACATCCCAATATTTTCTAAATCAATTGATCAATTCTTATTTGAAATTATTTATTTACCTTTGAAAACATTTTAATCATTTCTTTATAAAAAAAATCGATACACCTGGATCTCATCCATGTCAATATAGAGAGGCTTTCCAAGAATCACTTGAAGGGATCAATAAAAGTCCAATTCCAAGGAGTCCTTGTAAGGTAACCCAATAATGAAATACCAAGTTTCACTTTGGAATGAAGTGAAAATATGATGAACTAACCTTAGAGTTCATACATATTTTCTCACATAGGGTCTTCAGTCTCTCTCATGGAATGGTACAACCAATCATTCCATAGAGACCATAGAAGGGGTCTCACCTAGTAAACTTGTGTCACTCATCTTTAGGAAAAGAATATAACTCGTGGTGAGCTGATATCAGGCATAGATGATATAACCCTTGGCATATTTACCAAACATTGACAAAATATACCTATGGAACAAGAGTCTGTACAAGGGTTACTTAATTTGGCACCCCTCATATCAACCTAAACAATATTGAAACAACAATTTAACAAGTACAGTATACATATAAATCATGTCTAATGACAGACCATTCCATTTATTCAAGAATTTTTTCCACTAGCAAATTTATGAGGGCATGTCATTGGGTAAACCATTTAAGTCATATAGAATAAGGGGTCATGGTCTAAAAAAATAACCAATTAAAATTAGGCATGAGGTATAAGGATTTAAGAACTTGGTTAATTCATTTAATTCAAAACAACTCAATCAAATCAAGGGGATATTTGTTAAGAAACACCCCTATAAGGGATTTTACGTTCCTTAATGCAAGGATAGGGTAATTCCGTGGATAGTCATGCCCTTTGGTTGGAATAAACTCAAGCTGATCAACCTAAGGGGTTGCTTCGCCTCTTACTTGGGTCACCAATGGATATGTGAGGAATCCATTTAATTTTACTTTGAAAAAATAGGGGTTAAGCTGCAAAATCTCAACTCATGGCACAACAACACAATTTATGAAACACAATGAAACGATAGGGAAAGGCCATGACCACCTACCTTAGCCTCATAGAGATTCCCTTGTCTAGTATCAAAATTTGATTCTAGACAAGTTAAATAAAACACCAAAACCATCAAATGCCCTAGAAATGGGGTAAATGAGATTGCACCTAAATGACACTATGTATTGGATGAATAACTTAAAAAAAATATTGGTGAGGATTCAAGATTATACATCTAGCTTTCTATAGGATCCAATCGCAAATGAATGATATATTTTTTGGAATACTTTCATCAAATCCCAGATTCTTGAGGAAGTTGGGTTTCAAAATGAGAGGGATCACCCTTGCATGATGTAAAAATAAGGTAGGAGGAACGACTTGGTGTTAACTCATTTAAGAGGGGCATTTCAATAATTTCACTAATTTATACACTGCGCATAGTTTGACCACGCAGTTTGGTCAAACCATACACCAATCGTGCGCCATTCAATACTATAAGGATAAAATCACATGGTTTACCTCAAGGTTTGACTAATAGTGCACAAACCATAAAAACTCACACTATCAAGGATTTCAGAGGACTCACATAGTCATGTACCCTAGGTTGCACAGTTGCTGAAAAACCATGTGCCCCAGTCTGCTTCTGGTTTTCTGAGTCTCCATCTTCAAACAAGCTTCAGACGCCCCTAAAACATTCTTAAACATTTTATGCATCAAATTTAGCACCATTTAAAATAATTGGAACTAAAAGGTAATGTTCTGTACCTTGGAGAAATTCTAGGACTTTACATTAGATTATGTTTTCTCCTTAGTATAGGCTAAGGATTGGTCTATCCTTTGAAAGGACTATGTTAGAAATTTTATATAGAAAAATATTTAGTTTCTTCTACACCCACTATAAAAAAATATATCTATAAATGATATTCATATTCTTCAGTTGAGTATGTGAAGATTAGAGATAGGATCATTTGGATCCAAACTTCTATAAAATCATTGGGCTTTGTCTCTTGATTATTTATGCATTCACACTTACACTTTGTTGCATTTATCTTGTATGATTGAATTGTTTAATCTTATTATTCATCACATTTCATATTATATTTTAGGTTACTCTGTCTATTTAATACTATTAATTCATCCTCCTCTTTTCTTTTACATATACATTATAAGACCTCAAAATTTTTATATTATTTGAATATTCATTGGTATTTACTTTAATTTCATTACTTAGTTTCATACTAATCTATATAACCTAGTCTTTAACAAGACTAATGGAGAGATCTATTTTTAGTTAAGAAAATTTTGAAGATTCTTGAAAACTTGAATCCTTTAAGACCACCTCATTTCAATGTAAGCGACTATGGTTATTTAAAGGATATAATGCAAGTATTTTTTAAGAATATAGATATTGACTGATGAGCCAACATGGATATATCCAAAAAATTACTAAAAGTTGATCTTGAATCTTTGGTCAGTAATGATAAAACTAAATGTATTTTAAATTATAATGTTCTGAATTTCCTTTATTATTATCTTATTAGAACTACTTATAGTCATATTTCTTATTTAATACTACTTTTGATATTTTTAGGACTTTAAAAGTCACTCATTAAGGAACTAAAAAAATTCACAGAACTGAAATTAGTATTCAAAGGGTTGAATTTCATAAATTAAAAATTTTAAACATTAAATTGTTAGTGAGATGTAAAACATTTTTATTATGATTTATAACAACATGACAACTCATGATGAGACTATGAAGAATAAAGTTGTAATTAAAAGAATACTTTGAGTTTTATCTAAGAATTGGAATTCTGAGAAGGTTTCAATTGAATAATGTTAGGAATTTTCACAATATGATTTTGATGAACTCATTATATTATTACTTTAATATGAGCATAAATCCAAATCAAAAGTTCTTTTTTTATATTTTCAAAATAGAAACTTTAGGGTTAGTGGGAACCTCACAATACCATTTCTGGACATCAAAAGAAAAACATCAAAAAATGAAAGTTCAACTGTAATGTGAAATTACAACAAATACCCCATCCAAACTCCAATAAATTCAAATTAAAAAAAACACCACTGACTCAGGCCACGAACCTCAATGTGACTAGTTCCTAAACCCTTGCACCCTCACAAACCTAATCACCATTATCGACAACAACTCACTGGTGATAGAACCACTAGAAACCAGACTTCATCACCTTAGGAACTACTTCATCCATGTCCACTGAAACATCACCCAAAAAAAATTAAACCCAAAAAAATTTAGCCATTTGAAACTTTGTCTTTTCTTAGAAGAGGTCCAGTAAATAATTTCCAGAACAGATCCATCCATTCCACCGTCAAATTGAAATATTTCCACGAACCAGAAGAAAGAAAAAATAAATTAATGAAAAAAGACCACCAAAGTCGTCAGGAACAAGACAAAACCTTCCAAATCAGGTAAAAATAATTTTTGATCACCACCATGAACTCCAACATCATCTAAAGGAACAATACTACAGAAGAAGAGACGAAGCAGAACCATCACCACCAGAGAAATTGAAACTAAGTAAAGAAGGATACCAATGAAAACCCCCATGGAACACCATTGATGGGTCAACCTCACATCCAACAAATCCACTAAACACCTCCACAACAGAACGATAGAGGTTCTAGAATGATAACTCGAGAATAAAGATAATAATCTAGACCAAACTTGGGCTTTAACAGTTGGCACTCATATAGAAAAAAACATGACAAAGAAAAATATGAAGCCTCCAGCCTACACCCATCACAATCCCAAATCTACCTCAGCTCCATCATTCTAGACCAAGATGAGGTTTGGCATATTAGGAGAGTCTAACATGAGTAGAAGGGAGATAATGGAGGACCTCACTGCCAAGGAACCAATCATAGAGAAAAAACTCAAGAAATAGTAGATGCTTAGAAGACTGAAGAGAAAATAGAATGAAGAGAAAACCAAACTGAGACCAACACCAAGGGGGAGGAAGGAAACACACATGAAAAAATAACAGAAGATAATGAAACCAGAAGAACACCAGGAAGGGGGTAGGAAGAATCATTTGAAGAGAAGGGGGTGAATTCCTAGAACCCAAATGGGAGACATTGGGATAGAGCAAAAAACTCAGGTGATAAGGGGGTCATCCATCCTAAAGGAGTCTATTAGTGTTTCATAATATGATCATGAGTTGAATAATAATAATAATGATGTTATTAATAAAAAAATAAGGTATTTTTTTAATCCTTATAAATAGGTATCTTTTTATTACTCTAATGATTGTATAGGTGATTTTAACAGTGATAAAGGTGATGAAATAATTCAACTCAAAATGTAAATTTAAGGACTTGTGAAGAGAAAAAAAGGTTACAATAATAAATGAAATAATAATTATAAGAATTATTTTAAGATGAAAATAATGAAAAATAATTCAAATTCTGATATTAGATTTTTTTTAAATATAATAAGACATTTTATACCTAATATAAATGTCAGGGGTTCAAAAATTAAATAGAAGAAATCAATATGGGTAAAAAAGAAGAATAAATATTTTTCTTTAGGTTATCACTTAACACTTAAAAGTTTATCTATCATAATAAAAAAATAATTTTGATACATGGAGTAGAATAAAAAAATTTGATTAGTGTGTAGAGTTTGGAATTGAAAAGAATAATAAAATTATATGTATCTTGGATACATATATGATTTAGTTAAATGATATCAGTTATGATTTAGTTTTTTATTCATATTTTTAATTTGGTTATGATAAATATATTGTTGAAGAGTTAAATGAAATATTTGATAACTATGAGGAAATATAAAAACATTAATAAAGTAAAATCAGTTGATTAAGAATCACAATAAAGTTAAAAAAAACAATTAATAAGAATCACATTCTAGAAAATGAAAAGTTAAAGGATACTATTTAAGTATAAATATTTTGAGAAAATAAAGGTTATAAAAGATAATATTCATAATCTATAAAAATAGAATATTTATTTAAAAAATTATACTTCAAGTAATAAGGACAAAATCTTTGAAGAAATTGATTTTTTATAAAAATAATAAAGGCAAGCTTAAGGTCAAGGTAGAATTTTTGAAAGAAATGTTTTATAATTTTACTATTGGAAGTAAATATTTTTATTAGTTTATGATATTAAAAGGGATGTCTGGAAAAATAAGACCATAAATTGTATTGGTTTTTTGGGATAATACCCAAATTTTATTAAAATATATTAATTAATGGTAAAATTGAAGTTATTTCATAAGGTACATGTTTTAAGTGTGGTGTATTTAGTATGTATGAAATTAGATTTTCTTTATAGTTTACACAAACACTTTTTCACAATAAAGAATTTATTTCTAAATCTATTTTCATACTTAAAACTTCAAAACCTTCTACTTTTAGGCTCCTAATTTTTTTTAATCTGATTATCCCTAATCTAGTCGGTATTCCCAAGTAAGTATATTTAATATGTCTAGAATGCATACCATTATAGTATTATTATATGGTATGTTTGTATGAGATTTTTTGGTAAGTTGTTTTCATTATGGATAGTGAGTACTTATTTAGGTTTTTTATGGTTTACTATTATCTGGTTATACAATTGGTTACTTTTAATTTTTTATATATATTTTTAAAATTCTTTAAATGCATTAACATGTTTTCATAGATCCTTGTAGTTTTAATTACTAGTTTTCAAGAGGAGTTTTCAACCTAATCTATATTGACTATTTTTAGTGTTTTTCATGTGTTGTATTATTTATCAAGGAGAGAGAAGGTTTGATAAAGGGGTGTCTTTCTATTTTTATCATTTTAATTCATTTTTAGTTTTGAATTAATCATGTTTCAGGATGACTTACATTTGTAATATGTTTCCAGATCTTCGTGATGTATATACATTGTTATAACATCCCTTAAGAAATGATACCTAATATTAATGTTTTCATTCTAGAAGGTCATATCAGAATTTTCAAAATTTTGATATCACTAGTGTTATCACATTTTATAGACATGTAATCAAAATTAAAACCAAGATCTATAAAGGTTTTTTCTCCACAAAACATGATCATAATAACTACTAATTATAATTTATTTATCTTTGGCTATAGATTATGATGTTGAATTTTTTTCTTACGGGACTAATAAATTAATAATTTTCCCAAAAATTTATAGGATCCAAAGGTGTAATTAATATCAAGTCTATAACCCCCAAAATCAACAGGTTTTTTGGAAAAATAAAAGAAAGAGAAACAAAACCTTTTAAATATATTAATTTTTTCATAATTTTCAAATGAGATTCTTTTGGATTAGCATGAAATCTTCTAAAAAGACAAAAAATAAACAAAATTATAGTCTAATTATAGTTAGATTCAATCATCACTAAATTATTACTTTATAAAACTTATTATCAACTAGTTTACCGGCTTCATCTATATCATGTTTAATACTAGAACACATATGATTTACATATACTTTACTATTTTCAATTCCAAACCTTTTTGGTATGCCATTTATATATTTAATTTTATTTAGAGAATTATATAATTCTATTTTAAGTATTTGAAAACCATGAAATAATTTCAACCCACACATTAGGCTCATTTCAAAATCTTATTAAATGAGTTTGGAGAATTAATTACACAACTTATCGTAAGTTGAACCAAATATCACATCATCAATATACATCTGAATAAGAAGAATATATATATATATATATGAAGTTAACTATAAATATGTAGTATCTGTTAGGCATACATAAATACCGTTTGATAAATAAATAAAATAATAATTTCCTATAAAGATATAAGTTCTTGTTTAACAACATACAAAGCTTTAGTAAGTTTATAAATGGAAGTTAAAAAAACATACTTTCAAAATTAGGAGGTTTCTCAACATAAATTTCTTATATAAAAATCCAATTAAAAAAGAATATTTATCATCCATCAAGAACATTTTAAAATTGATATTTGATGCATATGATAAAATGATTCTAAAATATTTTAATATGAATAAAAATTTAAAGGTTTCTTCATAATTTATTAATTCCTCATTATTATAACCCTTATCCAATAATCTATGATTATTTGTAAAAATCACCCCAATATCAAATTGTTTATTTCTAAAAATTAATTTATTACTAATACTAGGATAATATAAGGGTCTATCAACTAATTAGAAAACCCTGTTCCTCTTGAACTAGTTTAACTTTTCATGCAGATTTAAAACCAAAATCTCATCTCTAAAGGATTCAGCTAATGTTTTTAGTTCAAGATAATATATAATGGAATAGAATATATAAGTACTTATGAATTCATTCTAGTCATAACTACTTCACCAAGGATTCCTCTAATAGTTTCTAAAAGTTCTTCTTTTAAGGTCTCAGTCTATCTAGGCAGCACACTTTCAGGCTCATCAATTCCTAACATTTCAGAACCAGTTTATTCATGATCATGTCCCATATCATGATAAATTTAAAGGCAAAATTAATTCTAGTATAAATCTATAAAAAAATCACTAATACTTTCAATATAATTTTTCTTGTGATCAAAAGGATGGAATTTATCAAACACCACATGAATTTATTATTTAACCATCTTTAAATTTCAACAACTGTAATACTCTCCATTGATTTAGGGTTATATCTATATAAATATACCTTCTAACAGATCATCTATTGTAGAAACTAGAAATGGATATTTATAATTGAATTGGAAAATGTTGAGAACTCAAGAAATCCTTTCACTAATACCAAGTATTTCCATGGTACTATTGAATGTTATGGGCTGAGTGGAAGTTCCAATTAGAGATATCCCACTTAGTTTTTTTCATAATCAATGATTAATCTTGGATTTTTTTGATAAATAATGTCATAATTAATAAAATGAATTCAAATTTAATTGACATATGAATGTAAGAAGCAAGAAGGTAGGATCATCATATATAATTTACAATTAATTAATAGAATGATTTAGAATTTCCTTGTATAATAATTAGTTCTTTATTAATGATGTTTTTGACTAATCTCATTATTCCATTATTTCATCATAGAATCCAAGGGTATAATCCCTATAATGGTGATCCACTATGGAGTATTGCCTTTTTATTACAAAACTTTTCCATACATTTTACAAACATGGTATCTTTTAGAGTTTAGTTTCTTAGAAATAAGGTACACAATAAAAGAAAAATTAAAACATTATTATAAATAACATAGGGATATACATCATAGTAAAGGGTGAGCATAAGTCCCAATAAGGTAAAATCAAGGGAAACAGTTTACATGTGATCTTGAGTAAAATCAATAAGAATTTGAGGAATATCATTGTGGCGTGAGAAATATAACATGAGCCATAAAATAATAAAAATAACAAGAATAAAAACATGGAAATGTGGATAAAAAATTTAATTTAGACATTCATATACATATCACCAAGTTTAATCACCAAGCTGTCGTAAAATTTACCAAGGTTATTCACCAAGGCATCGTATAACATGTCATATCTAGAGATAAAATTCTTTACCCAATTCATTAGATTACTATTAGATATGACCCTTTATATGTCTTAATATTTATTTGATCCACATATATCATAATAAATCACTTCATAAATAACCCATGGATAATAAAATAAAATGGGTTTCATATCAAAATATTGGTGTTTCAAAAGTGCTTATAAAATATGATAATTATGTCATTTTTAACCCACAGAAAGGGAATGAGGGTTTTATGTTTGTCAAACCTAGAATAAAATAAATTATTTTTCATCCTTGGGAATACACCTTTAAAAAAAGTGAATTTTGTATTCATAAAGAGAAAGTAAAAGATAATTCTTGAGGAGAATAGAGAAATATTTTAGAAGTAAATTTGACTGCATAACGGATATAAAACAGGGTTTCAGAAAAGAGTAAAAAGAAAGGGGACAGGGGACTCCCATTGATAAAACATAATTTTTTAGTATGGGAATGAATAAAAATAAAATAAATGATATTGATAATAACAATTAGAATACAAGTATAAAAAACAGTTCTTGAATTAAAGAGAAAGGAGAATTCCCTTTCCTTGAAAAGTAATTCCTAAAACTTTAGAATTGGGACCTTTTGGGATTGAGGAAACCTTGGGAGTAATCCAAGGGAGATAAAACCACCATATATTATTGTATGGTGTATTATTAGTGAATTTAAATGGATAAATCATAGGGTATTTGTAGAAAAAGTGGAGTATTTGATTATCAATTTCCAAATATAGGCCTTGGAAACATAGGTTGTCAAAAATAAAAAACCATGGGCTTTTATATGGTGTTTTCCCATGATATTGGAAACTTGGATTATATTATATGTTATTTATATCTAAAAGAGTAGAAAGACATTTTATATTACTTATGTTTTCATAGAAAAGTAAATTTTCCACAAAAATAATGTTTTTAATGTTAAATTTTCTATTTTAGACTTTAGAAAGTAATTATAGGATTAGAAATTTATTAAAGTATACTAAAATACTTTATATTAATAAAATAACATAATTTTATTCTTTAATTGTGTTTAAATAATTATTAAATTATTATTAAATAATTATGATGTCATTAAACATACTAAAAACCCAAAACTATGTTTCTACTATTCAGTGAAAAATAAAATATTTTAGAAAATTCTCATAAATTCACCCTAATCAAATTTCTACATTAGGATTTAAAAAATGGTATTGATTTTAAAATTATAATTCTCTAAGTATTATAATTTTAACTTTTAAATATAAAAAACTTCATTTCTTAAAAAAATAGCGGATTGAAAATGCATATTAAAATTTATGACACTTGAAAAAAAATATTTTATCATTTATATTTAAATAAGAGTGTTTTTATCATATTATTTAATTAAAATAAGTATTTATTATAATATATTAGTATATTATAAATATTTATATCTTTTATGTAGAGTAAAATTTCTGTATGAAAAATCAATTTATCAAATTCCAACTCAATTTTATTAAGCAAAACTATTCTTAAAATGAAATTGATAGAATAAATATTTTATTTATATAATTTAATTAAACTTTAAGTAACTAGTTAATCAACTCATAACCACTTATAACACCCATATATGATATAAGGGTAAGGTTTTTGATGGCGATAGATTCATGGGGTGGCCTGGATAACATCGTCCATGTACTAATTTCCACTAACTCGAACTTCTCTCAAAGGTGATTTCGTTCAAGATTCGCTTATTGAAGATCGTCTTGGGCTTGGTCAAGACAAAACCCCAATGATGATACCGTCATACCAAGATCGGATAAATGGGATTCATATGACATTACTCAACTATTTGATTCCATCATTTCTAAATGTTTTTTCAATAATTATCATTCTAATTATAGATTATAACATAAATTTTTTACCAAGAGTATAGTTTTCCAATGGTAATATTGACCAATGGTCATATTGACCAATGGTCATATTGACCAATGGTCATATTGACCAATGGCCATATTGACCAATGGTCATATTGGACCGATGATCAAAAAAGGTTGAATATTGATAGTGAATTTTCCCTTATACTCAATTCATTATTAAAGAGATATGGTTTTATTGTGTATGGTACAATATAACACACATTTTCTCAGGAAAAAAAATTATTCAAAAAGTTTGGGTCATTACATTCTCCCCCCCCCTTAATAAATTTAATCCTTAAAATTTCAACTCATTCTATTAGTTGAGAAAAGGTGTGGGTTCTTTTTACTAATTTTCTCTTCTCACTACAACAAAATCATTTATTAACAGCGGTATATTAATGGATGTTTGTTAAACAACATATATTTTTTTCAAAATATAGCGTCGATTCTTTTGAAAATACCGCTAAATTATTTTTCTTTAATATTGACACCTCTACCCCTTGACCCAACCCCCCCCCCCCAAATCCCGAAACCCCTAGACCCTATCTTCCCTAACCCTGCAAAACCCTGATGCCATCCCCCTTCTTCCCCTAACCGCTATCCCCACTCTCACCCTTGTTGTCAGCTCCCATTCTCCCCCTTGTCATCGGCCCCCCTTATCCCCTTCACCAGCATCCCCCTTCTCTCATGAGCTCCCCAACACTGAGCCCGAGGTACCGAACCTTCTCTCCCCCAAATGGTCACTTCTGCCTCTCCCTAGGCAAGGTAATTAAAAAGGATGTATGTTGGGATTTTGTAGTATATTTTTTCTTATTGTTTCAACACAATTTTTCCATCTAGTGAGTTTGGATTTCATTATTCCATTATAATATTTTGAATTGAGGAGTTTAGTAAATTAATTTAATGGTATTTAGGGTTGTTTAATGATATTGTAGACCCGTTGAAGGTCTTGTGCGATCTGGAGTATTGTATGAGTCATTGATTGAGGTAGGTGGTTCTATTCATACATTTTAAAATCTTTACCCTTTAAATGATCATGGAACTGAGTTTTGAGAAAATATTTCAATTGGAGGTTTTATTATTAGTTATATTTTTCAAGATTCATAATGATCAAGTGGTTATCATTATCATAAAATAATTTGGGGGAATACATATCCAATATTATTAATTTATTCTCTTTAATATTTTAGTCTAGTGGAGGGAAGGGTTAATTTAGTGGGAATAGGATTAAGTGGAAAGACATCAAAGGGAAATTAGCTTGGGAACCTTCTCAAGATTCATATGGAAAGTTCTAATTAGATTTATTCTAGTGTGAAGAGGATGGGAATAGGATTTATATGTCCCAATATCCACCTAATGCATGTAATCATTTGTATGATGGTGGGCCATTTTATGAAATAGATTGACTCGATCTCCTGGAAAACTAGTGCTTGACCTTAAAATTACATGATTGGATTTGTAAAGAAAAGTTGGGTACCAATGTTGAATGAGTTAGTGTTCCAGAGTAGATTTGTGATGATTCATTGTTAATAGAAGTCATCTCATTATAAAAATCTTGCGAAACACCTTGCTATTTTGTAGGAGGTGGGGGAGGTTGTGGTTTATGTTTGGATATCTACAGTGAGAGGTACCATCCTTTTCACATACACTATTAGTTATTCTATGAATGAAATTTAGGCATGAAATTAAATTATATATATAAATCTAGTTAATATTTTGGGGCTTCATATGTAGTTTATTCCTTTCTGAATGGTTACTATCACTCCAATTACTGAGAAAATTGAACTAGTTTTCAAGTGTATTTCTTGAATGATCATGATATATTGTGTGAAAAAATAGGAATTTATTAAGTTTTTACCCTAAAAGTTGTGATATAATTAGGGTATTATAACAATTAATATTACTTCCTAGATCATTATGTTATTCTCTAAATTTGAGGAACACTTCACTCACTCCCTTACAGTTACTCTTAAGTGAGAAAAGAAGTAAATAACAAAATATATTTTTACTTGGTCCATACAAACTATTCTAGTTTAAGTGTAATTCATGTGGTGAATTGGAAACACACCTAAAACACAATAGAATACTTCTTTTATGTTCTTACATAAAGGAGGGTTACCTATAACCATCTGAAATTATATTCAATATAAGAAAAGAAAATGAAATTAACTTTATTTTTGAAGATGAAAAATATAATACTCCCCTATATAGATAGTTTTTCACTAATAATTCTATGATATTCCACTTCTTTTAAAATATTAGATGGTAAATATTCTAAAAATAGGTTTTCACTTCTTACATAGAGTTGAAAACCAACAAAAAAAAAGTTTAAATCATGAAATTTACACTTTTCAACCTTCAAAATATCAATCAATACACCTAAAAATCTATATTCTTCTTCTCCAAATATAATATCTCTATAAAAGATATTATAAATACTACTCTCTAAAATTATATCACTCCCTTTTTCATACCATATTTAGATCTATCCTTAATAATGTAATTTCACATTAGTTTTGAAATGGAAATATCTAGATAACTTACATTCTTCTAAAATTCAAATATACCCATTGGATATTTCATTTAATGAATGTCCAGATTTATGTTAAATAAATAAGTTTTTAATTTCCTATAAACCACTGAATTGCACATTTGAAACACAAAATGAACTATTTCTCAAATTTCCTAAAAATCACGACTTATAATGTGATGATGTTCTTCATGGAATGATATAGGTATTCCCGAGAATTATATTCAATAGAACTAATTATTCATTATGGTATATTGTATTAATGACACCTATATCACATAGAAACAAAAATGATAAAAATTCACAAAAAAGTATCATGACATAAAAAACCACTAATTATGTGATCATATATATTCATGGCATTAAAAACCAATCATAGAGTAAATATATTTTCTCCAGAGACACCTGAAACTATCCAAAATTAATTCATTATGTCACCAAATAGTCCAATTCCCAAATGAACTTCACAGGGTATTCATGTCACGAATCTTCAATTGAGTTCATGGTGTGACTTCTTTTTACTGATCATATTATTTTCAATCATATCACATTTCATATTCATGTATTTGAAAAAACTCGCATTATTAAAAACTTCATCCAATGTTTTTTACTCAACCAGGGATATGAAATATTCATTCTACTAAGTAACTATTATATTAGTCTATATAGTGGATATCTAGTCACTAACTATATTATTCTGATTGACTTTATCCCTCTTTTTCATTAGTTTAAATAATTATTTTCTATATTTTCATAATTTAAAATGTCCAATTATATATCTTAAAAATAATGTTATTCTCACCTTGTGTAAAGAAATTCATCTTTAAATTATTCATCACAAACTAAAAAAATTCATGTGGATACTTTTTCTGATTAAATGACAGGAATGCTGAGAAGGAAGCATTTTAATGATGTTAGTTGACTCTCAGTTGACATTCCCTTGACCACACCGTCAGATGATATTCTATCTTTCTCCCTCCCTACAACATTTGAGACACCATCTTCTTTCCCCCCTACACTATCTCTCACACCCTCTATCAGTATCACATCAGCAGCTTAAGCGAAACCTCCCCAATCAGCAGCCTCTGTAGTGAGGGAGCATACCGACACTCATGGTTCTTCACAAGGATATTTGAGGGTGATTGTTATAGGTAAAATTTTAATATGAATAATGTTATTTCATTTTTTATACTACTAACTATTTATTTCATAAAATATGGAAACAATGATACTATAGAGACAAATATAAAAATTCATATGTCTGGAATCTAAATGGAATAAAGATATTCTTTCCATTTGACTACTATGGGGTCTCTATGGATAATGTTATGGGATTATTTGGATAGATTCAATGCAAGCCAGTGGTGGAGTCGGTTACCCATCCAAATACATATGATGATTGGATGCATATGCCTAAATCTTGGAAAAATGTTGTTTTTTATTAAAATATAAAGGTAATTTTAATACATTATGATGTAATTGAATTTCATTATGTTATTAAATTATAATATATTCAAAATGAATCTCTTTGTACAGATGTTTTTACATTTTCCCATTGCTAATTTGATATCATGAAAGTGGGCATTGAAAATTTTGGGCAAGAAATAGAAATATTTTAAAAGGAGTTTATGGAAAGAATTCAAAGATACTTCATTGAGCTCCCAGCAACTCTATTATAAGTTACCCAATGGGGTACCGAGAGAGCAATAGAAAGTTTTCATTGATTGTCATCATAATGATAAGCACATGGTATTTAAATATATATTATTATAATAATCTTATCTTATATTTATACATGAATATGACAAGGATATGACATTGCATACATTAATATTAAATTAAATTTTATTTATTTTATAAAGTTTTAAAGAATAATACATCGAGTCGAGATAATAAAATCATCCCTCACACAATAGGTTCAAAGTGTTTTTTAAGAAGTTGATCGACTCCGGTATTTGATTCATTCATTTAAATATTTATAAGATAATATTATCTCTTCAATATATTAAATTTTTTATTTATCCTTTTTAATACAGTCATTGAATTTAGGGCACCAAGCATCCTGAACAGAAGTGTGGTTGAATGTTCATAAAAAATATGATTAGAAATTTGTTGATGATCCTACCAAATAATTTGGGATATGAATTCATTTTTCATTATAAAAAATTATTATTAGTTTTCACTATGTTAATATATAATGATTCTAATATGATTGATATTTTATTTATAGGTAAAAATTAAAGAAATATGGGATTTCAATCCTGTGCAGTCCTTCTCGGTCTCCTAGGATGACCCAGTTGGTAAATTCTTTGGGAGAGAGCATACTAATCAAGTGAAAGGGATGGATTTGGGACCAATACCATCTTATATCTTTGGAAGGACATCATGGATTACAGCTACATCTACTCTAGGTTGTATTCACTCCCTACCCTGAGATTCTCAGATTTAATTTACTTCTATGTAAAGCACAACTCAAGAATATGGAGCTCAAATATCCACTTTTCTGAAAGCATTGGTTGAATTATGTCAGAAGATGGCTAGATCTATCCCCGGTGATATTGCATCAATGACTGGTGGTGAGAAGGTAAATCACATAACATCAAAATAATTTAGTTCACAAACTTTTATTGATTTTATGTTTAAATATAAATATACAACATTGTTTAAGTTTTAATATAATTGTTATATAGGTGTCGGTAGAAGGAAATAGAGACAGAGATAGAGAGGGTGATGAGAAGAGATCATCATCATCATCTGCTGATTTGTAGAGAGAGTTTTTTCATATATAATTTGTGTCATGGAGTGGACTATACAAAGTGATATTTTATATGAATTTTTTATGTGTACTTTTATTGTAAGATAGTGAAACTTTATTTATCTGTATATACTGTGTACTCAGATTTGTATATAATCTGTTTATGTTGTGTTTTATTTATTGTTTTGTGTTCCATTTGTGTTTCATTTGTAATGTGATTCTATGAATTGTTTTTTTTTCAGGGTTTTTCTGGGGCTGCAGATTCTACAGATCTTTTTTTTGTAATTCATCATATAGCAGTGGTTTAAACCACTACTAAATATAGTTTTTTTCATGGCGGTTTAAACCGCTGCTATATTATGGTATATTTTTTGGAGGTGGTAAAAACCTCTAAATAATGTGACATACTTTATTTAGTGGTGGTTTTCTCTATTTTAGTGGTGGTTATTTTCTTTTGAAATAAAATCATAATTTAGCAACAATTTTGACCGCTATTAAATTTTTTGGAATTTTTTAGCCAGAAAACCACCGCTAAAACATAAAAATACATCACTAACTACACGTTATATAACACTTTCTAAAAACCACTACTAAATAGAAGTAACTGTTGTTTTTTGTATTCTGACACCAATTTTAGTGGTGGTTTCTGGAAACTATCACAGAACTATGTGGCAGCGGTTTAAAACACTGAAAAATCAAAAAAATCACCGCTACATGGAAATTTTATTGTAGTATCTAGTTACCACATAACCTCTTCATATTTATGGTTTCTCCACAATAATATGATGATGTAGGGAGTCTTGTTTCATATAAACTTGTCTCTATGGTCCAAGATCTCCACCAGCTACCCGTCATAAGAGAGTTCATGTTTTAGTTGTACCACCTTCGGATTCAGTACAAGTGAAGGGTCAGGTGTGAACTTCCACAAGGGAGATAAATGGAATAAATCATGAACATCAACTAGGTTTGGTCAAATTTCTAGTTGATAGGCCACTGATCTAATTCAATCAAGGATTTGATAAGGGCCAATACCTATAGATAATCTACCATTTCTTCCCAAACCACAAGGCTCTCTTCCATGGTGATATTAGAAGGAAAACTCTATCACCTAAATCAAACACTACTAGAAAAACAGGCTATGGATACAAACCTATATTCACAATTTTAAAATCGCGACTATAGGTGGCTACAACCACGATTTTAAAATCGTGGTTATTGGTATTTTTTTCATGGCCTATAGACACAGTTTGTTTAAGACCCATAACTATAGCCCAAACCAATAGCCACAGTTATGTGGCCTATAGCCATAGTTTTCAAAACCGTGGCTATAGGCCTTTTTTCAAAGGGATATAGCCACAGATTTGAAAACTGTGGCTATAGGCCTCCCACCCTTGCATGGGAGAAAATATTTCTTGCCAAAAAATGGTGGGAAGAACTATTACCACAATTTTTAGGATACTTCCACAGTTTTTAAAAATTTATATAACATATAATATATATATATATATAATCCATGGTGGTGTAGTGGTTAGGTTACTAAAACATGAAAGGATGGTGTTGGGATCAAATATAGCAAGACACACATTATTTTTAGGCTATTGCCATAGTTTTCTAGGGTTATAGCCATGGTTTAAATTGGGGAAATAGGTAGCCTATTGTCGTGGTTTTCTAGTGCTATAGCCATGGTTAATACTGTGGAAATAGACCACCTATTTCCACAGTTGACAACAGAGACACCTATGGCCACACTTCTCAAAACTATGGCAATAGGCCACTTATTTCCACGGTTAAAATTGTGGCCATAGGTCATACCCTACTACCACGGTGATAGCACCCATAGTTTTGGGCCCTATTGCCACAGTATTGAACCAGGGAAATAGCCCGTTTTTATATTTTTTTAAACTCCAAGTCCATTCGACGGTTGTTAGTATAGATCTTCTGCTGATTTTAAGCAAACTTTACATATTATTGTATGAATTAACCTTTTTTAGATATAGTATGAGATCCATCCCAAGAATTTTTCTCTCATCAACATCATCCTAAAAATTAGGAGATCTACTTCTCCTCCTATATAGATCTTCAAAAGGTTCCATTTGAATACTTGAATGGAATATATTATTGTATGAGAACTAAATTAATGGGAGATGTTGATCATATCCACCTTTACATTCCATTTACCATGTTTTAAGCATGTCCTCAAGTGTCAAAATAGTTCTTTTAGATTCTCCATCGATTTGGGGGTGACAGGCCATGTTGAAATTCAATTTAGTATTTAAATCATGTTGAAGACTTCTCCAAAATTTAGATGTGAAGCATGGATCATGATCATTAATGATAGAAAGTATTACCCCATGAAACCTAACAACTTCCTTTATATAAATCTTGTAAAGTTATTCAAGAGATAAATCTTCTCAAATATAGATAAAATAGGCAGACTTAGTGAGAAAATCCATTATAACTCATATCGCATTGTTTCCTTTGGATGTTATTAGGAGACAAGTGAAAAAGTACATAATAATATTGTCCAACTTCCATGTTGGGATGGGTAGTGTTTGTAATACCCCTCTAAGAATTTGTCTCTTTGCTTCACTTATTGACACACCAAACACCTTCTAGAGTAGTCAGAAATCTCCCTTTTCATGTTATCCCACCAATAATGATCGTGAATGTCCCTGTACATTTTAGTGCTTCTAGCATGAATATAGAATGTAGATATATGAGCTTCATCCATTAGCTCCTTTATTTATGCAATAAATTGAACACATATCCTTGTATAAAATTTCAATACACTTTCTTGGACAATATTGAACTCATGAGGCTTCCCATTCTTCATAGCCTATATCTTCTATAACAAAGGATCTTCTCTTTGAGAAATATTGATCATCTCTATTAATGATGGTAGATAAATCATTTGGTATAGGGTTGATAATGTCTCTTTACTCATGATTCCCATGTCAACCATACTAGGTACTTGATCAATGGATCTCCCAGAATCCTCGTCATTTCCAAAACAATATGGCCTTTCCAAGTTAATGAATTAGCGACTTAGTTTTCTCTTATGGGGTGCTAATTTAACAATCATAGTCTATAAGAAGTTCCATCCATCTCCTATGTCTGATTTCAAATTTCTTTTGTATTAAAATATAATGTAATCTTTGGTGGTCTATATATATATCACATTTCTCCCCATAAATATATTGCATCTATATCTTCATAGAAAAAATAACTACAGTTAAAACAAGGTCATGAATAGGATAATTATACTCTTTAGGATTTAAATTTTTAGATGCATAATCAATCATCTTGTCATTTTTCAGGAGGACACACCCAATCCCTTTTAGATATGCATTACTAAAAATAATGAATCCTTCTCTAATAGAGGGTAGAGTTAACACAGGTATAGTAAAAACCCACTTCTTCAGCTCTTTGAAACTTTCATCACACTCCTTTTTCTAGATGAACTTTTCCCCCTTTCAATATATATTTATTAGTGTATTAGAAAGTTGTGAAAAAAATAAAAAACCTCCAATAATATCCTTATAAAATAAATAAACTATGAATATCTATTACTGTTGTAGGATGAGTTCACTCCTCCACAACCTTTGTATTGAAGGGGTCAAGTGAGATTCATTTATTGGTTACAATGTACCCCAATAAAGAAAATTTTTGTAACAAAAATTCAAATTTTCCAAACTTTCCTAATAGCCTCTTCTTCCCCATAGTTTTCAATATAACCCTTATATGATCCTCATTTTCCTCAAAATTGTTTGAATATATTAGAATATCATTAATAAAAACTACCACAAATTTATCAAGGTAGTACTCAAAGAATCTATCCATGAAATCCATAAATATGTTAGGTGCACTATTCAAGCCAAAGGGCATAACAAAAAACTTATAATTCTAATGTCTTGAATGGAAGGAAGTATTTGAAATATCTTCTTTCTTCACCCTCAATTGATCATAACTAGATCAAAGATCAATCTTGGAGAAGAATTGAGCCCCATGAATCTAGACAAATAAATAATCAATCCTTGTGATAGGGCACTTGTTTTTCATTATAATCCCATTGAGTTCTCTATAATCAATGTATATTTGCATTGATCTATCCTTCTTCACAAAGGGAACAGGTGCTCCCGAAGGATACACACTTGTTTGGAAAACCCCCTTCTCTAAAATATATTGAATTTTATTTAATTCTTCAAGTTCTACATTTTCCATTCTATTAGAGGTCTTTGATATTGGCTTGGATAAAGGTATTAGTTCAATGTAGAACTCTAACTCTTTTTAAAGGGGAGGTCCAGGTAACTACTCAGGAAATACTTCAATGTATTTCTGAACAATGGGGACAATTTCTATTCTTATAATTTTATTCTCTTCTTCCTCCTCACTAGTCATCTCAATAAATAAGGCAATGGGTGGTGCCTCTAGAAAAATCTCAGGTTGAGATATCTATCCTTTGAAAATAATTGTACCATTTATATTCAAGAATACTAATATTTCTTTTTTTTTGATATTATCATTCTACCTTGAAATTTATTTTTTACTTAGTATAATAGAAAATTTCTGAATGGAAATGACTACTATATTTCTTTTGATAATATACTCACGAAAGTTAATAGTATAGTTTATATGCATTGTTCGTGCTTGGATAATCCCTCCAAGAGTCTTGACTAATAACTCTACATTTATAATTTCAGGTATTGATTCAATATTTTTTCCAAACCTAGTGAAAATAAATGAATTCATAGAATTAGAATCAAACAAAGTACTTGATATATTTTAGAGAACAATGAGAGTACCTTCCATCACATAATTTGGAGCTTTAAATTCATCCATCGTGATATAAAAATCATGACCTTTCTCCCTTGTCTCATGCTTAGGTTGATGGTGATTCCACTCCACTATCCTCAAATTTAGACAGTGATTGGAAAAGTTCCCAAGAAATCCACACATATAGAATTAGTCTTCAGGCTAGGCCTCCACCATATTCCCTTTTCATTAGTGTTGATAAGTTGATGCTTCACATCAATATGATAGTTTTAATCAATATATCCATATCTTTCACCCTTGTAACATTTTCTACTCTTGATTAAGAAGCTCCCCAAATGATTCTTCAAATATTTGTTTCATGTGGGAGGTTTCACTTTCTTTCCACCTCTTACATGATTAAAGTTCTTCCATAATATTGGATTCATTGATCGCTTATTTTCATTAGATATATTTGTAACACCCCGAGATTTTATGAAAAATATTCTTTTTAATTTCATTTATGTCTTGTGTTGTACGATACAAAAAAAAGGAGCTTTCACTACACACATCCCTGACTTGGCTTGCTTTACATGCAATCACGACCTTCCATGATAGCGTGTGTTGTACGCAATACCGAGTTTCACTAAACAACGATATTTTATATAAACTAGCTGTTATGAATAGTAATACCCACTTTTTGAAATTTTATAAATTTTTTCTTTTGAAATGGACTTCATTTTTGGATTCAAAATATCGAAATTAGCCTATGGTGAATTTTTGGTATTTTTCTGAAAACTTTCAATTTTTGATGAATAGTGAAAACACTAGGTTACTATTTAAAAACCGACTTTTTATTTAAATAATTATTTATTCTATTCAAATTTATTTTAGGTCAAAATTAATAAAAAATACCTATATAAGTTCAATGTAATTCATTGGATTCATTTTATAACAATTTTAGATATATAAAAAAATTATTGAACTTTTGACCGTCTTTTACCCACCTCCTAGGAGAATTTGAAAATTTACATAAAACTTAATTTTACCCATTATTTGAGTGGAATTTAAAAAATAATAGAAACAAAGTTAATATCAAGGAGTAAAATGTGGTTCAATAAGATGAAAATAATTTTTGGTGAATAGTAACTTTCTACTTGTATTTACTACGGTTAAAGTTAAATAGGGTAATTAAGGGTAAAAATGATATTACTATTACCATAAAACAAGTCCTAATTCTATTGGATAAGTGTAATTCGACCAAAAAAAACCTTAGGAATAAATTATTACCCTTTAGGTCCACTTGTATTAGATTAGGACATTTGTTATTATTTTATTTAAAGAAGAGTTAAAATAGTTAAAATCAAAGTTTAATTACTAGAATATTTTTCATATAGGGTTATACATATGATAAATTAGACTATAAATATTAATTATAAAGATAAAAAGATTTCATACATAATGGTATTTTATTTATAATTTTTAGACATTAAATAAGTTAATTTATTTATGACACAATGATGATGTAGTAATTACCTTAATAATAAAATATTAACATAATTGATGTTATAAATACCCAAATAAATATAATTTGAGACTTTTTATGAATTAAAATAATTTTATAGGTCACTATGACATGTTAGTATTAATTTAATTAACTTTTTTCTAACTAATCATGTTGCTATGATTTTCAGAAAAATCAAGTACCAAATAGTGTCAAAATTGAAATAAAATAGTTTTTTTAAAAATATTATATTATTAATTTTTATTTATTTTTAAAAATATAAGTTTCGGCCAAATGACTTATATAAGGATATATATATTAATAATTAACCACTTGGGGTTCGTTTTTCTAGTTATAGTAAGTTTATTAACTATATTGTGTAAGAAAACAAAAAGACACGGTAAAAGTTAAATTATTTAACTTAGAGTTAAATATAAATGATAAGGATAAAATAGTAACATAAAATTGTCTAAAACATATTGGTTGAGAGGATTTAGACCCACCCCCACCTTATCTTTGAAATAAATCAATTTTGAGCTATTAAAAACCGAATATGACTTTATTATAAAATAATATTTTAAATTTTCCTAAGGTGCCCCTCTCCTCCCTTATAAAAAGGGCACCCCTTCCCTCTTCTCTTCACACCTTTTTGTGACTTGAAACTCAGAAAACCCCTGCCAATTACTCTTCTCAACATCTATAGTAATATCATATAGGTTCTTTTCTTCTCAAAAAAACCAACTCTAGTGCCCTAAGAAGAAGTTTAAAGGAGGTTCATTGAGGAAGAGATAATCTCTTCTACTGACTCTTTCAAGTTTCTTTCTTCTTCTACTTCATCTTCTTTAGTTGTTTCATTATAAAGTAATAAAATCAATATTAATTATATACCGATATGTTATTATAAATATTAAACAACCCCATTTCACCTTCTATCCATCCTACGGAAAACGAAATCACCACCCGTGCGTACGTACGGAATACCGTCTCCATGCCGTGGTGTAATCTGTTTTTCCACCACCACCTTAATTGGATGGGTATAATGTTGTAAAGAATAACTATATATGATTATTATAACATCATAATGATTATAAGATATTATATCATCCACTCCAATTCCATTCAATAAATATGGGAATGATATCATCACTCGTGCGTACGTACGGATTACCGTCTCCACGACGCGATGAGATTCATTTTCCATGTTAACAATTAAAGAATGATTATAAAGTATATATAATAAGTAATCATGAAATATATGACATAATAATTCTACTGGATTTGTGTATATATATATATGTATGTCATCTACTTGATTCCATTCAAGTCAATAAGGAAAGTAAAACAACGTTCATGCGTATATACAGCCTACCGTCTCCATGAACGGTGTATTTCATTTCATTCATCTATCTATTATATATATGTATATACTGAATATATATGATATATAAATCATTATTTAAATTTTGGAAGTAATTAAATCATGATATAAGTAGTAATAATACCAAGAACAACAAATCGAAACACGTACGATAAATGAAACGATTTTACCCAAAACGCTGCTTTAAAATGGAATTTACAAAAGAACGGGTAATATAAATTCATTAGTGAACCATATATTATATCATAATAATGAATATTATTCTGTAATAATTCAATGACATTATTTAAATCATTATACAGGTGGTTTGGATACATACGAAGCATATCAGACATAAGGTAAGGGATAATTTTGAAATCTCATTTTTATCCGAGATTGCTTATTCATAATTATTTACTAGGGTTATATTTTTCATCCATGCCCATTAAAATGTTTTTCATAAAGTGTTTAATATTATTACATGTATTCTTAAAGTCATTTTTACCCCTATTTTACTTTTACATTGTTTTATGGAAAAAATCTTTCTTTTGTTTACCATAGGAGGAACTTTTTGACTTTTCCGGCAAAAATACGAGGAGAATGTTTTTTTAACTTATACGACATGAAGGGATTTTTACAGTTTCATAAAAACTTATTTTAATGAAGCTTAATCTACAGGATTTAATGACTATTTTTAAAAAAATCCTTTTCTTTGAAAATTTCTTAGAATTTTGAGAAAAGAAAATAATTTTGAAAGAAAGGATATTTTCCTCAAGAATTCATTTCAAGTGTTTTATCAAAACCATTTTTCATATAAGATGGAATTATTTGATATGTGTATGTTTCAAGAATAATGTCTCTATGATTTACATGGTTTCACTTTTCTTATGATGAAATGATATCCATTTTTTATATGGATTTTTCTATGTTGGGATGATGTTTATGAAACCCATTTTATTCTTTGGGTTATGATGAATGATTTATGTTTATTTTGTGGAACAAGTAAGAATTATTTCATTATGAGATGGGTGGGACATATATCTCCCTCAAATGAATTGGTTAATGATTTATATCTCATGATATAGACATGGATAGAGTGGTAATTTAATCTGGTTCAGTGTTACAAGACTGAAATGAGGAGTGAACTCGATTTAGAAAGGGACTTTGTCTACTAAAATGGTCTTGGTAGAAATGCCCTGGCTACTATGGAAATCATAACATGTGCTGAATGGTTGCCATAATTTCATGTTTTATTCCCATTCTATTTTATCATTATTGATGTTACATTATGATATATACCTTACGTTCTTCCAAGATTTATGTCTTTTCTCAAGATTTTGATGTTTAAATTTTATGTTCAAGTTTTTTCTTTCAAATGTTTATGAATTGTTTTATGATCTCTATGTTTTCCCTTACTAAGCATTTGAGATCACCCTTTTTATGTTTTCTTTTCCCCAGGATATAAATAAAGGTTTTAGGTAAGAAAAAAAGTAAGATCTTTATGGGAGATGTTGAAGATCTTTCACCAAGATTAGAATATTATGTTTCAAGTTTCCAAAGGCACTAAAATATTACGGTCCTTTGGTGTCTGTTTTTGTTATGTATTAAGTAATCTGAAAAAGTAATGTAATTTCTATGTACATAAAGCTTTGGTTCTCTACAATATTGGATCAATACATCTCTTAGAACTTCATTTCAACCTTCATAGGACTCTTCACTATCTCCGCATAGCTTTCATATTCTCTATTGGCTTGATTATTCAATAGATGGGGTCTTAGTCCATTGAAGAATCTATCAAACATTCCATTAGGATCCATGAAAAACTAGACATGTAATGAGAATGAATTATATATTTCAACTCATATCTTACCATACATTTATTTACCTTCTATTTTAGTTCTAGGAATTCCTTCTCCATTTTTTTCACATTGAACAGGGAAAATATTTTTAGAAAAAGGCCCTTGAAAAATCTTCCCACTTTATAGCATCAATATCCATTCTCATATTTGTGTTTTTAATTAGGTTCAACCACTGATCAGCTTATTCTTTTAAGCCATACATATCCAGGGTGACCTTCCCATAATCTAAACAATGAAGTACATGAATTTTTTTTTCTATAGAACTAATCCATTTTTAAGCAATAAATGAGTCAGTAGATCTAATAAAAGAAGGTGGTCGTTGACACATAAAGGAATAAATAGTATTTTTTTACATTTCAGGTAAATATATTCTCCCATATTGATCTAATTTATTATTAATTACTCAATTTAGTTAATTAATCATTCTCATGAAATTTTCCATTTCAGCTTCCATCAGAGGGTCATCAATGCTTGGCCCTTTGTGCTAAGCATTTACAAGGTTCCTCCTATTTCCCTCCATTTTCTAAAAGAAGAAAACCTTAGTGATAAACATTATTCTTTTAGTAATATAACAATTATAAACTAATTTTATGTATTAAATCATCATGATTAATTATGTTAATCATTAACAATAATTTCATTTTTTATAAATCATTCATAATGGTTCATAAAAATATTATGATTAACTAAAAATATACATTGGGAGTTTCAAAATAGGAGTATGGAAATTCCCTCTATCATTCACTAGTTCCCATTTGATTCTAGATAAAATTATTGTTTTTGGGTTTTACACCAAGATACATCTGTACCAGAGCCACATCCACTTGTTCATATCAAGACAGAGATTTCTTTGTTCAAAAACCACTAACTTAATACTTGACCAAAAAAACATGAAGTTTTCTTATATTTAAATGTTTATATAAGGTTCTTCCTAAAGTTTTTATATCATAATTTCCACAAATAACTAAACTGTAATTTGAGAAAAATTGTGGAATCCTACTTATTTATTATAAAACTTATCATTACCTTGTGCAAACATAGGATCTTTTAAATTTTAGTTTCTTCGAAATAAGGTACATAATACATGAAAACATAAAAAATTATTCTAAAAAACAAAAAATTATTCTTAATTGGTTCATCATAATTTCTTTTGTTGCATATAATAACCTAGGTACATACATCAAAGGAAAGGGTGAGAATAAGGCCAAGTAAGGGAAATTTAAAGCAAACAGTTTACATGTGATTTTGAGGAAAATCAACAAGAACGTGAGGAATATCATTATGGAATGAGAAAGATAACATGAGGTATAAAAAATAAAAAACAAATGAGTCATAACTTGTAAATTTGGATAAATAATTTAATTTAGGAATTCATAATCATATCACTAAGTTTAATCACTAAGGTGTCATAAAAATTACCAAGGTTATTCACCAAGGAATTGTATAACATGGAATCTCTAAAGATTAAATTCTTTACCCAATTCATTGGAGAAATATAAGGGTTAAACCTTTATATGTTTTAATTTTCATGTGATCTACATATATTATAATAAATAATTTCATAAATAATTGATGGAGAATAAAATAAAATGTGTCTCATATCAAAATCTTGGCATTTCAAAAGTGCTTAAAAACATTATCATTATGTCATTTTTTACCAATAAAAAAGGAATATGGGATTTATGTATGTAAAAACTAGAAGAAACTAAATTTTTTACATATTGTAAAATACAATTGGAAATGAAAGTGGTTTGGTTATTCATAAAAACAAAATAGATGAGAATTTATTGAGAAGAAGAGAGAAATTTTGGAAGTAAATTTAGCAGCATAACGGGTATAAAACATTGTTTTAGAAAAGGTTAAAAATAGTGGGGATAGGGGTTTACCATTGATAAAGATAATTTTACAGTAATTTAATGAATAAAAAGGAAATAATAAAGATTTAATATAAGAATTATAATACATTTACAAAAAAAATAGTTCTTGAATTCAAGAGAAAAGAAGGAGTATTCTTCTACCTTGAAAAGTAATTCCTAAAACATGAGGATTGGGACATTGGGGGTTTGAGGACACATTGGGAGGACTCCTTAGAGGTAAAAATACTATATCTTTATGTATTATGGATTTACATTGAAATAAAATGGAGATATTGGTGGGTATTTATAGCAAAATGGAGGATTTTTTTATTAATTTCCAAATATAGGCTTTGGAAACCTAGGTTGTGGAAAATGAAAAAACATGGGATTTACCTTGGAATTTACCCAAGGAATTGGACACAAGGGTCATATTACAATTTATTTTCATCCAAAAGAGTTGACACACGTTTTACATTACTTATTTGGGCATGTAAAAGTAATTTTTCCAAAAAATAATGTTTTTAATGTTAAAATTTCTATTTTAGACTTTAAAAAGTAAATTATCGGTTTATAAATTGATTAAAATATTTTAAAATAACTTATATTAATAAAATAAAATTATTTTATTCATTTATTGTGGTTAAAAAATAATTACATCATTATGAAAAAAATATTAGGTCATTAAACATACTAAAAACCTAAAATTGTATTTTTACTATTCACTGAAAAGAATAACATTTTAGAAAATTATCATAAATTTACCCTAACATAATTTATATGTTATGATTTAAAAAATTATATTTATTTTATCATAATAATTCACTAAATATATGAATTTTTACTTTTAAGTATAAAAATACTTATTTATTACAAAAATAGTTTATTGAAAATGTATTGTAAAATACCTGACAATTGAAAAAAAAATATTTTATCATTTATATTTAAATAAGAGTGTTTATATCATGAAATTTAATTAAAATAATTATAATTAATAATTTCTTAGTTTAATATAAATATTTAATTATTTTCTAGAAAGTACAATTTCTGTCTGAAAAATCAATTTATCAAATTCCATCTCAATTTTTTAAGAAAAAGTTCTTAAAATGGAATTGATGGAATAAAAATTTTATTTATAAAATTTAATTACACTTTAAGTAACTAAATCATTGAAACATAACCCCTTATAAAACCCATATATGACCTAATGGTAAGGTGTGTGATCATGATAAATTAATGGGTTGGCTCGGATAACATCGCTCGAGTGGTATTTTCCACTAACTTGAAAATCTCTTGAAGGTGATTTCATTCAAACTTTACTTGTTGAAGATCAGACTGGGATTGGTCAAGAGATAAACCCAGTGATACTACCTACCACCCAAGATTTGAAAAATAGACTTCATACGGCATTACTCTACTAATTAAGGCCATCATTTCTCCTTTCTGCATTAATTATCTTTTCTATATAAAGATTATAACAAAAAACTTATTACCAAGAGTATAGTTTCCAACCGTCAAAAACTGTTGAATCCCAATGGCCACATTTACCTTATACTCACCTAATTATTAAATAGATATTTTTTTGTGTATGTTACAATATAACATACAGTTTTCCAATAAATAAAAATCATTCAAAAGGTTCGGTTCATTACATCCACACATGCTCAAAATTCTCAAAACTTTTCCATAAAATCGTTGGGTGCTAGAATGATCAATACTGAATACTTACATTGTCTGGATTTGATCTAAATAAGAATATCATCATGGATAAATGGTTCTCATGGTTCACTTGAAGGCTTTATATAGTGGAGGAGGATTGGGTCCCTAGTTCTTGAGTGCATTATTTTGAGGTTTCTCTCTTTGGGATTGAGATAACTTTCTCTAGGTTTTTTGTACACAAAAATCTTCTAACCCTAGAATGTGATATAATTAGACATTTATTGAGATATTTTAGGTTTAGTATTTATAAATAATTTATTATCTAATTCCTTATTCCCTATAAAATCCAATTTCAAATAATAATAATAATATTAATATTATTTTATTGACATGAAAAATAAATGTAGATAAATAAATATCATTTGGTAAGTAAATAAATTAATATTTATTTAAATTATATTTTATATATCTTTTATAAACTATCCATTAAACTCAGTTTATTTGTCCTCCTTAGTATTTACTAAACATTAAATAGTGACCATTTATTTAATAAATAAATATTACTACATTATTCAATGACAAATATAATGAATATTATATTTTCTAAATCTTATGAATAAATATTTATTATTATTTAACTCATGTACATATTCTTATAAATAACTCGTGATTAAATATTTATGATTGATTAACCATGAATATTTATTGGACCATAAAGAGGGAATAATTTTTATTCTAATATGATAAATTTGAAATATAATTTAATTGAGATTTTGGATGCACTTAGTTTGTAACCCTAAAGGCCTCTTTCTTAGTGGAATTATGCATAATTTCTTAAAGTAAAAGTTTAAATTTAGCATCACATCAAGGAACCTATATAGGAAGTTGTTAATTTCTAAATTAAAAGCAACTACATATGAATTCTCACTGTGTAATACAATTCCTTTATCATGATATCTCTAATCAAGCAGGATGCATATTGGTGTCATCAACCTATATGCTCGATATCTTTTTTTCTTGACTTTAAATAAATAAACTTTCCCATAGAACACCATGGAAATTGATTTAATTAATTCATTTCATTCCCTTTAATGTTTCTAATATATCAACTTTTCTTAAGTAATGGAGGGAATAAATCCTTTCTCCTATTATTCATTGATGCAATATCACTCGTAACACACCCAACATGTCCAACTTTATTGTGAACATATGTCATCATTGTTTTCAACAATAAATAAAAGTACAAGACTAATGATATGAATTAATAATAACCATAAATTATAAGGTCCATTACACATATCCATATATAGGAACATCAAATAACAAAAGTAAATGAGAACTTTATTAATATTAAAAAATGAATATAGATGGTCAAAAAGTACAAAGTTGTTGGTTTTATGTAACTAACTCCAACACACTCTCACTTGCACTACTTCCAAATTCTAACATCCTTCGGTCTTTTATCTCTCATGTGACACTCATGATTATCCCATGTTAAGGATTTAGTTAAGGGGCCTTCCATATTCTATTCCATGAAATATCTTCTCACCATAACTTCACCCATATTATAAAAATCCCTCAAGATGAGATACTTATGAAATATGTTTTTTGTCTATTTGTTTGACCTTATCTTCTTTGTGGGATCTACCACTGTGATATTATCATAATATAATGTGATAGGATCTTTATAGTTAGGTGGTAAATCAAGATCTTATACAAATATTAGTATCTATAAATATTTATTGGCTATATCAAAAACCATGGTATGGTTGGACTTTATTGTATAATAGGCGACAACTAGCTGCTTTGAACTATTCTAGTCCACAACTCCTCCATTGATACTGAAGACAAATTCTAACTACTACTTTTGATTGTTCTAGTCTAATTGGATTGTCTTGATATCTTCTCACCATACTCAAGGTATAGGAAATATCAAGTATGGTATAAAACCTAGAAAACATGGTCTCTCCTATAATTGAAGCATATGGGATTTTATTCATTCTCTATCACTTTTTATGTCTCTGGACACATTTTCTTAGAGATATGTATTCTATGTATCATTAGAACCAATACCCTATTGTATTTTTACTTACTAAATATATTTAGTATCTGGTCAATATATGTACCACGACATATCCCAATAAGCCTCTTAGATCTATCACAAATAATATTGATTAAAAGGATGTAGGATTTTTTACCAAATTCTTTTATGGAAAAGCACTTGATCTACTAGTACTTAAATGAAATTAATACTGGTATGTCATTTTTGATAAGTAATATGGAATTAACATTTACTATTATGATAAAGACTACAATTATACTAAACCACTTTTAAACATATGGGTCACTTTCTCTCTTAATGAAAACAAATTATTTTATAGAATTATCAAACTAAATGTTCCATGGCCTAGATTATGGCTTCAATCCATAAATGGATATAAAAATATTTAATACCTTTTGGTATTAGAAAGAGTCATAATAATTTCTCATTGTTTTATATAGACATCTTCTTGAATGTCCACATTAAATAAAACAGTTTTGACATCTATCCTCCAAATCTCAATCACATAAATCTAGTATATAAAGTAGAATTATAATGGATTTAGGCATGGATACTAGAGAAAAGGTTTCTTCATAGTAAAGTAATTAATTTTGTTTAAACCCTGTATCCACTATTCATGTGTTATAGTTATAAACTTTAACTTATATGTCTAATTTTCTCTTGAATACACATTTTTACCCAATAGTATTTTCATAAACTAGTAAATCAATGGGAAACCAAACAAGGTTATAATAAATAGAATCTACCTCAGAATACCTGGAATCTTTCCATATTATAGCTTTTTAGCTCTCTATTTCCTCCTTATAGGAAAATGATCATTACTCACAACCAATATTGGGTCACCAAACTAAATGGCTAAAAAATTATATATTTCTCATTCATTTACATATTTAGTGCTCCAATATAGTAATTAGGTTTTATAAAAACATCTTCTATAGTGACCTATGGATTCTATTCAGGTAAAAACTCTTATGTTTCTTCAGCATCAAATTCATCATAGTCAATTTGGAATCATATATACTTCTTGATAATGTGATCCCTCTCAAAAAATATGGCATGTATTATAATAGATACCTTTTATCTAAGGGGATATATAGATAATATCCACTTATTTATTTAGGATGCCCTATAAAGATACACTTTTTATCCTAGGGAGAAATTTTGTTACCAGATTTGGCTTTCAAAAATTCATTTCATCCCAATTAATTAGAATGTGACCAAATGGATTTCTTCCCACTCCATAACTGAAATTCAACATTGTTTGCTTATTTAGTTTGTACATGGTTTAGTGTGTTTGTTTCAATGTGTAATGTATATCCTCTAAAGCATAATAGAATATCTACATGACACATTATCAAACTTACCATTTCAAGAAAGATATATTTTTTCATTTTCTTAACACTGTTAAACTATGTTGTATAAGTTCAAGTATTTTGAGATAGAATCTTATACTACCATGGAAATTCGTTAATGTTTTGGTTAAGTATTCACCATAATGATTAGATAAAAAATTCTTTATCTTATTAATATTTTGAATCTTTAATTAATTCTCAAAATTATTGAATTTTTTAATGGAATCAGACTTATACCTCATCAAATAAATATAACCACATCAACTCAAGTCAATAGAAAAAATTATAAAGTAAGAATACCCTCTAATATCTTTTACTGGAAAATATAACCACACATTAAGGTAACACAATTTTAGAATATATGTGGATTTTTTATCCTATCCACCAAAACATGTTTTGGTTATCTTACCATGTAAATAAGAATGACATCTTTCAAGTGGTTTTAGCTCAAAAAAGTCTAAATGACCATTTTGAAAGAGAATAACCAGACAGATCTTGTATAAGTGACCAAGATGATGATTCCACAACTGGGTGTTAAATGAGTCATTAGAACATGATTCATTATCAATTTTAAATTCTTTTTTCTAATAATTTAATAAATAAAAAACATTATTTAAATGTTCCATACCGTAACATATGTTTGCATTCTAAAAAAACATTTCTTGTTTCCAAATGTAAAAAATAAAACAATCTAAATCTAGTAAGGATATAGAAATTATTATCGTGTAAATAGTTTAGACATAAAACAATTTTTTTATAACCAAAATCATCCATGTTTTCAATGAAAGGTTGTAGTTTATTGTATCCAATGCAATAATTCACACTTCATTAGTTTCTCGAACATCTACCTCTCCTTTATAAATCTTTCCAAATATAATTGGATCCTATATTTGGATAAATATAATTGAACCAAAATTTGTATCTAATACCCAATGTTAAGATATAAACATGCAAGATAATGAAATAAAGTTTAGAATCTGAATAAATAGAAGCAATTGATGAAGATAGTATGTCATAGAATACAAGAATATACAACATGCTGACAAAAATATAAAAACCCAAAAACTACTACAGCTAGAATCTCAAGCATAGGCTCAGTCCTCTACTCCAAAATCCATCCTCGAATAGTTAATCAAGCATTGTAAGTTGGATGCTTCCAATTTTCTATACCTTCAATCATAAAGTCTACTTGGATACTAAAGGCACCTGAGCAGGGTGTGAGATAAAATCATAGTAAGTCGGCACACATTGTGTCTAGGACTTTAAATTTCATTAACTATAAAGTAAATTTTTTTTATGCTTTATTTAAATGAAATAAATAATAAATTAATTAATTAATTGGTCTATGTTTCACTTGGAGACCCACCTAATCTACCTGCTTCGGCCTAAGCTGGTGTTTCGAAACTGAGAGATCCTGAAATGGTAAATTCAGTTACGTAATTTTCTATATACTGGACTATCCAAAAGCTTATTATTGGGCTTGGATAACATATCCCTGTGTTTTCTAAACCAACTGACCAATTCCCATTTGAAATAATTATTTACCTTTTAAAACATTTTAATCATTTATTTATAAAACAAGTCAAGACACCTTGAGCACATCCATGGAAATCTAATGCTCGAATGGATTAGTAAAATTCCAATGCCAAGGATTCCTTCCAAGTGGACCCAAGTATGAGACCCAAGTTTCACTCTGACATGAAGTTAAAACATTATGAACTAACCTCTAAGTCTGTACCTATTATCTCACATAGGGGCCCAAGTCTCTCTCATGGAATGGTACCACTGATCATGCCATCGAGACCATCCAAGGGGTCTCCCCTAGGGAACTGGTGTCACATATCTAGAGGAAAACAACAACTCACAGAGAGTTCATCTTAGGCATAAATGATATAGTCCTCAGAATATTTATCTAACATTTAAAAAAAATATAACTATAACATGAGATTCTAACCAAGGGGTCCTTAATTATAAACCCCTTGTGTCACCCTCAGCACTTTGGAAATAACAATTTAACAAGAAATGTATACATATATAGCATGTCTAATGAGAGGTAATTCCGTTTATTCAATAATTTGCTTCCATAGACAAATTTATCAAGGCATGTCATTAGGAAATAATTTAAGTCATATAGAATAAGTTATTACGGTCTAAAAATGGAAAATTCAATTTAGGAATGAGTAATAAGGCTCTAAGAACTTTTTTAATTAATTTAATTAGAACCAACTCAACTAAATCAAGGTGTTATTTGTTAAGTATCACCCTTCTAAGGGATTTTAAGTTCTTGAAGGTAAGATAAAGGCAATTCCATGGTAAGAAATACACTTTGGTTGGTATAAACTCAAGATGATCAACCCAATGGGTTTATTTTCCACTTTTTCAAGTCAATAATGTCTTAGTGAGGCATCCTTTTAATTTTAATTTTACAAAATATGTTCAAAGATGAAAAATCTCATCTTTCAGTATAATGGCGTAATTTATGAAAAGTAATGAAACTATGGGAAACAGCCATGAACTATCACCTTATCCTCTTAGATCTTCCCTCATCCAATATCAACATTTGATTCAAGCTAGGTTGGAGGAAGATGATGAAACCTTCAAATGCCTTCAAAATGGGGAAAATTATCTCACAGCCAAATAGCACAATGGATTGGATTAAGGACTTTAAAAATATTCTAGAGGATTTGAGATCATACCTCTATATTTTTTTAGGATCTGAAGGTGAATTAATCAGAGCTCATTTGGAGGAGTTACATCAAATCTTAGATTCTTGAGGAAGGATGGTTTCAAATTTGGGGAGGATAACCTAGCCACTGGAGAAAAATAATGGAGTATGAAAGGCTTTGTATTAAATCATTTAAGATCATTATTTCCATAATTTCACCCATTTTTACACTGCACACGTTTTGGCTTCAAGGTTTGGAAAAACTGTGTGCCAACCATGCTTCATTCACTACTATAAGGGGCACATCGCACAGCTTTATAGATGGTTTGACTAACCATATAAAAACCATGAAAAAACACACTATCAAGGATTTAAAACATCTTGAATAGTTGTATTCCCTGGGAAGCACGGTTGCAGAAAAACCATGTGGCCTAGTCTACTTCTGGTTTTCTGAGGCACTAGCTTTGAATGAGCTTCGGGAACCCCCTAAACCCTCTTTACCCATTTATGAATCAAATTTATATCTATTTAAAGGAATTAGTACCAACAAGAAATAATTCTTACCTTAGAGAAAATATGGGATGTTACAACCTCCCCTCCTTAATATAACTCATCCCCGAGTTTCCCTTCTGAGTGTAGTAGAACATCGTTTGAGAAGATTTATGGCCACTAAGAATTTACATTGGATTCCTTCTCCCAGGTCTTATCCTACATGAATTTTTGCTACCATAGCACCCAGGATAGAGGAACTGACCAATCTTAGAGAACCTTCATGTTACGGTATATGATATGTATTAGACGATCCTCGAAGGATCCATCTGTTTCCATATCAATATCTTTAGTTTAAAATGAATGATATGGGTCGGAATGATACTATTGAAGCTAATATAAGCTGATGGCATCATGGATGTCAAGGTACCTCTATGGTAATAGTAACTAATAGGTACGTTAAATAACAATTTAAAATAGTAAAAAAATCATCTTTATTTAAAACATCCTTAACATACTCACACTTAAAACTGTATGGGATAACTTGGGGACATTTATAAGAAAGGGGTGAGTTATAAATCCTAGTAATGAAATAAACATGAATAAAATGAAGAAGATAATACATGTTATATAGTGGGAATATCAATGTGGTAAAAAGGAACATGAATAATAATTCATGGTATAACATGATAATCATAAACGAAACATGGGAAATGTGGAAACATCTTATAATGATACAACATAAACATAGTTCAAGGATAACTACCAAGACATCGTGATGAAAAAGGTTCCATAGAGTAAATAGGTTCAATCCCTATCCTTGCAAGGCATCTCATGAGCCTAAACATTAACTAATTCATTGGAGCGCTGTATTATTTTTACTGTACACATCACTCTAATTTCCTTATCATGCTTAAGTGTGCCGTATAGATCATAAAATGTGGATTCATTCAAGAACATATTTTCTTCTATGTCCAAGGAGTGTGAAAAACATAAATTTAAGTCCCTTTTAAAAGTAGAATAATTTTATAAAGGTTAACACCCTTGATATGAAATTGGTACGGTAGTCACTACACAATTGTAATGGCATGGAAAATCGTGGTAAAATTTCAACAGCATAATGGTGTCACATAAAAATTCAGAAAATGGGTTGATGAGAGAGAAAGGGGAATCTTATAATTTTTATATAAAATGGGAAGTAATAGAAACATTTAAATACATATCCCAATATTTGTAATTTTAAATATAAGTCATATGATAATAAAGATACTTGAATAAATAAGAGAATGTGAGAATCCCTTACTTGAGTGTGTGACTCCAAATGCTTGGAAGGGGATTCTTGAGAGCTTAGGATAACCTTGGTAGGTCTCTAGATATAATATTGAAGAGTAAGTACATTCTCCAAGTATTTTTAGTAAAGATAAATAGGATCTTGGGTGGGTTTAAAAAGGAAAATAGTGGGGATTTCTTTAATATTTCTTAAACTTAGGTTTCTAACTCTATATAATAAAATAACTAAAACCACAAACCTTCCCTTTTTCGAAGGGTTTATAAAAAATTGGATCGTCTTTCATTATTTCATGAGTCCAAGGGAATAATTTAATAAAATAATACACTTTCTTATGTGGAAGTGAGTCATACTCTTAAAGAAATTATTTAAAATGTAAAAAAATATTAATGGTTTTGGGGGATGCATAAATGAATTATAAAATTAATATAATAAACATAAAATAAAATTATTTTAAAACATATATTTGGTCCTTAATACCCTTTATATTATTTATTACGTCACTTTTGGTTCATTATGATGTCATAATAAACACCATATATTTATACAATATTTAATTTTTAACAAGAAATTTGATTATCTCAGAAAATTAGGAAAAATTAAACATTGGATAATTTTAATGTTCTGATTAGAAAAATATTATTAATTTTATCAAATTAATTTTCTAAATATGTGAATTTTCACTTTTAAAAAGAAGAATATACATTTATTGAGAAATGATGGGATTTTTACAAAACTCTTTTCAAACCATTATAGAAATTACATTTGACAACATAAAAATTATATTATAATTTACATTTAATAATAATATTTTATTAAAATATCATTTATTACAAAAATAATTCAATTCATCAAAAGAAATGTCTTCATTTAAATTTCATATTTCTTAAAAATATAATTTTTTTATCATATAAAAATATTATTTTTATCAGACTCATTACTTGATCATTTATAAAGTAAAAACAAAACGGAAGAAATATAATAATAATTTCAATGAAAAGGAAATATAAATATTTATACTATTAGTGTTACTTTGTTTTTAGTCTTTGTAAAAATATTTTTACTCTGAATTAACTTATTTTCCTTTTACTATGGTAATTAATATTTACTATAGTTATTACTCATATTGTTCAAAAATTAAGTTGACCTTATTAAATTAATATTTATTGTGATGATTAAAATTATGGACTCCATTTTATCAAAATAAATTCACATAGGTGTAATAATATATTTAATATAAACCGTGCAGGCATGATGTATCAATTATTAAAAAAATACATTTTTAAGGAAAAAATGATTTTACTTTTACTATATAACTACTAATCTACACCATATTAATTTCAATTAATAAATATATATATGTAATATAAAAATTTAATTTAAATTATTTCTTATTTGGGGTTATTTTAATTAATTATAATGAAGAAACATTATGCATTTTAAAACTATTTTTAGAAAAATGAGTGTTTAATCCTAAAAATAAACTTTCACTAAAATTCATTATAAAGATAATTTAATTGTAATTAATTAAATTATATTTTACTAAATAATAATTAAGATACCTTAAAATCAAATTAATAGTTTATCAGTACATTTTTATAACTTAATTTATCAAAAGAAATGTCAATTTTACACAAAATGATATTTTTCACTATTTATTGAAAAATTTCTAAAAATCCCAAAATTCACTCTAAAATAATTTGGGTATTATGATATCAAAAATATAGTTTTTTTTATCAAATAAATTCTCTGAATGTTTTAGAAAATAATTATAATATTTTTTCATAGAAATACATAAAAAACTATTTTTAGGGAAAAAATATTTTGAAGAACAAAAATACATTACCAAAAAATAGATTGATTATTCAATAAAAATCTATAAATATATATATATCATTGGGTGGATAATCTTACTCATATCCAAAATTTAATTTATTTTTAGAATGGTTAATTTAAATAATCATTGTTTGTTTGGGTTCAGTGTTGTGTATCGCATATGCTATCAAACATAGTTTTCTCTTTAAAAAAACTTGGGTGTTACATTCTTCCCCCCTTTAATAAATTACATCTTCATAATTTAAACTTCAAATAAGTTCTTCTTATTTCTAGTCATTCACTTAGAATAAATGGAATATTATGGATGAATGTTTTTAAACTATTAAACACATAAATAGGAAACCAATTAATATTAAAGGGATAACTTATAAATGACATGTATTTCCTTAGATTATAAAATTCTAGGCTTTAATAAAATTTATCCATGATCTATTTATTAATATATACTCTTATGGAAATTTTTTCCCTTAATAATAGTTCATAATGAGATTGTGATTTTACCTAAGAATATCCCTCAGGAGTGTGAGACTAAGTGTGCAGTAAGGCATGTTGTCATGTACTAGGTTACACCGAGTTAGGCCTGACACGTCTTGTTGGAGTTGTTACCCCAAGGTACATCTGTGTCAGAACCACGCCCACATTTAGTATCAATATAGGGATTTATTTTATTTATAAACCACTTACTATATATTTAACAAAATTTAGGGATGTTTTCTTATACTTAGTCTTATCCTTAAGGTTTTCGCTAGAGTTCCCTAAACCTAATGCCAAAAATATCTAAACTTTTCCTTTGATACAAACTATAAAAACCTTATTCTTTATTACACATTAATACATGATTTATTACATAAAATTACAGTTAATATATCCTCTAAGATCAATAAGTATAGTTTCTTTGGGAATTAGATACATTACATAACAATTTAAAATAGGAAAAACATCATATTTATAAAAAAAATTCTTAACATGCTCGCATTGATAACTACATGAGATAACCTAGGAACATACATAAGAAAGGGGTGAACTATAAATCCCATTAAGCGAATAAAAAAGTCATAACATAAATAATATAATACATGTTACAAAATATGAATATAAATGGGCCATAAAAGGAACATGAATAATGAGGCATGATATATCATGCTAATGATAAAGTAAACATGGAAAATGTAGAAACATCTTAAAAACCTACATCATAAACATAAGCCAAGAAAAACTACCAAGAAATAATGATTGAAAAATTCCCATAAAATAATCTAGTTCACTCCTTTTCCCAACATGACATCTCATGAGATAAAAAACTACCCAATTCATTGGTGTGCTATATAATTCTGGTTCCACCCGTCACTTTTATTTCATTCTCATGCTTAAGTGTTCCACATAGATCATACAAGCTGGATTCATTAGTCATAAAATTTTATTCCACTATTAAGGAATTTGGAATAAATAAATTTAATTCCCATGAAAAATAGGTATTATTTTATAAAGTTTAACACCCATGATAAGAAATGGGTATGGTATTCACTACACAATTGTTTTGTAAAGGAAAATTGTAGTGAAATTTCGACAGCATAATGACATCACGTAAAAATTAATAAAATGGGTTGATGAGAGAAAAATTGGTCTATCATAATTTTCACATAAAAATAAAATAAGTATATATAAACACATACCCCAACATTAGGAATTTGAAATAGAATGCATAAGATAATAAATAGACTTGAATAAAGAAGAGAATTTGAGGATCCCTTACTTTAGTGGGTGACTATAAAAGCCTTGAAGGGGCTTATTGAGAGATTGGGGTTTACTTGGGAGGTCTCTAGAGAGGGTATGGTTGAGTAATTACATTCTAAAAGTATTTTTATTGAATATAAATGGGATATTTTGTGGGGGTTTATAGGAAAAGAGTGGGTATTTCTTTAATAATTCTCAAACATAGGTTTTGGACTCTATATAATAAGGTAAAAGAAACCAAAAACATTCCCATGATTTTACCCATGGTTTCTCAAATAGGGGAGTGGTTTTCATTATTTTATGATTATAAGGGATGAACTTAATAAAATAATGCCCTAGATTATATGGAAGTGAGTCATTCTATTAAAGAAATGATTTTATAAGCTTAAAATATATTAATGGTTTTAGAGGATTCATAAATGCATTATAAAATTCATAAAATAAACATAAAATCAAATTATTTTAAATTAAAAATAAATATTTAGTCGTATATAAATTTTATAGTATTTATTACATCATTTTTGGTTCATTATAATGTCATAATAAACACCATATATTTATACCGTATTTAATTTTCTCCGAAAAATTTAAATATCTTATAAAATTAAGAAAAAATCACTATTGGATAGTTTTTAAGATATGATTCCAAAAATAATATTCATTTTATTAAAATAAATTTCTAAATAAGTAAATGTTTACTTTTAAAAATAACAATAGACACGTATTGAGAAATGTTGGACTTTTTACAATAATATTTTTCGAACCACTATAGAAATTACATTTGAATTCATAAAATTATATTATCATTTACATTTAACAATAATAATTTAATAATAATATTTTATTAAAATATAATTTATTTCAAAAATCAATTAATTCATCAAAAGAAATGTCTTCATTGAAATTTCATATTTCTTAAAAATATAATTTCTCTTTTATAGTATAAAAATATAATTTTTATCAAACTCATTCCCTAATAATTTAAAAAGTAAAAAAAGGAACAATAATAATAATAATTTCAATGAAAATTAAATTTAAATATTTATATTATTAAGGTTACTTTTTTTCTAGTCTTTGTTAAATTATTTTTACTCTTAATTAAACTATTTTGCTTTTACCGTGGAAATTAATCTTCCCAACAGTTATTACTCATATTGTTCAAAAATTAAGTTGATATTCAATATTAATATAGATTATGATGATTAAAAATATGGAATCCATTTTATCAAAAAAAATCACATAGGTGTAAGAATTTAATTTAATATAAACCTTGTAAGCATGATAAAGTGGTTATTGAAAAATATATTTTTTAAGGAAAATATGTTTTTACTTTACCTCTATAACTAGTAATATTCATTATATGAATTTCGATTAATAAATAAAGATATTTAATGAAAAAAATTATTTCCAATTATTTCTCATTTGTGGTTATTTTAATTAATAATAATGGAGAAACATTAGGCATTTTAAAACTACTTTTATAAAAATGTGTGTTTAATACTAAAAATAATATTACACTAAAATATAGTATAAAGATGATTAAAATGTAATTTACTGAATTAAATATTAATATATAATACTTATGATACCTTGAAATCAAATTAATAGGATATTGGTACATTTTTATAACTTAATTTATTCAACGAAATGGCAATTTTAAACAAAATGGTATTTTTCACTATTCAGTAAAAAATCAATATTTTCCAAAAATATCAATATTCACCCAACATTAATTTTGATATTATGATTTCAAAAATGGAGATAGTTTTATCAAATATATTTTATTAAAGTTCTAGAAAATAATTATATTTTTTCATAAAAATAAATAAAAACCCATTTTTGATGAAAACATATTTTGAATAACAAAAAGGAATTACCAAAAATTGATTGATCATTTTATAAGAATTTTTCAATATATATATGATATATATATATATATCATGAGTTATATAATCTTACTCATATACATAATTTAATTGATGGTTAAATGGTCATATTTAAATAATCATTATTTTTTTGTGTTTGGTATTGTGTATCACATATTCTATCGAACATAGTTTTCTCTTTAAAAGCATAGCTTGTTACAAGCTAAAACTACACTAAAGTATCTTGAATAAAAAGTGGACTCAATAATTTTTCCTCGCTAACCTCTAGCCAATATAGAGGTGAACAACATGGTCTACCAAAGAGAGCCTCGTAAGGAGCCATCAGAATCGTCTCTTGAAAACTATTGTTATAGAAAAACTCAACCAAAGGTATTTGCTTCACATAAGAACCTCAAAAATCAAGGATAAAGGAACCTAGCATATCTTATAGCACTCGTATGGTCTACTCAAACTACCCATTGGTCTAAGGGTGATATGTAGTACTCAATAGCACCTTTGAATCTGGTGCATTCTATAACCCTTATCGGGTCCATGAAGTAAAGCGTGCAACTCAGTCTAACATGATATAATAGAGAGTTCTGGGAAGTTTCACTATCTCCTAGATATAAATCCTTCCTAACTCATCAATATAGAAGGACTCTCAGATCAATAGGAAGTGTTTGACTTTATTCATCCTATCGATGATCACCCACACTGCATCGCTGCCTCTAGGGGATCCTGGAAAGCCTATAATGAAATCCATGGTGATGTCATTATATTTACACTTATTAATAGAAATAGGTTACAGAATTCCAACAAGAAATTGGTGATCTACCTTCACCTGTTGATAGGGGGAGCATCGAGTGATGAAACATACTATCTTCATATTTATTCTTGGACACCAATACTAATGACACATATCTTAATGAATCTTGGTGAGACCAAAATGAACTGCCCACATAGGGGAATGAGATTCTCGCATCATCTCTTCTTGTATATCAGAAGGTACCAAAACACAATAATGGAAGAGTAAAGTCTCCCTTCCATCCACATCTAACCAGATGGTGGGTTCTCTCCTGTAACATTATCCCTCAATACAAGGTCCTAGAAGTTAGACAGTTGTCTTATATGAACCCACTCTAGAAGGGAATATGTCACTTCTAGAGCTGTAAGAACTGATTGTTTATGCAATTCCAAAACCTCAAGTTGTAACTCAGAAAACAAGGCCAACAACTGTTACTCACTACTGGCCTCCTAAACGTCTTGCATGTAAGTCTTCAATATAAAGGCATTAACCAATGCATCACCCTTTCCAGGTGTGTAATAAATCTCAAATTCAAATTATTGTAGGTATTCATCCCACCCGCACTACCTCCAATTCAAGTCTTTCTATGTGGAGATGTATTTGAAACTTTTTTGGTCCATGTAAATAATGAATCTCTCTCCCAATAAGTAGTTCCTTCCAAATCATAGAGAATATAACATGGCTTCTATCTCAAGATCATGTGTGGGATTGTTCTTCTCAAGAGGCCTCAACTAGAATGATTTATATGCCATGACTCAACCACCTTCCATCAGAAATACACCCAGATCGATACTTGAAGCCTCATAATAAACTATATAACTTTTTCATGGCTCAGGGTGAATCAGGATTAGTGACGATGTGATTCTTTCCTTTAACTCTTAAAAAGATATCTCATAAGCCTCAGACCAGTAAAATTTCACACCCTTCTGGGTCAAGCCTATAAGCAGTGCAACCAGGTGTGAGAAGTCCTGGATGAATCACCTGTAGTATCCAGACAGCCCTAAAAAAATGTATATTTCAAACACATTTTTGGGTTACTCTCAGGAAACCATGGCACTCACCTTCTATGGGTCAACTTATGCTCATTAATAAAATATTATATGACCCAATAATTAAACCTTATTGATCTAAAAGTGGCATTTACTGACCTTCACACATAGTTTTTTCTCTCTCGGTGTAATCATCACGATCTCAAGATGATTGGAATAGTTGTGTCTTGAGAACGATTACACTAAGATTTCTTCTATAAATACTACCACAAATGAATCATGATATGGTAATAAAATCTTATTCATCAGATCTATAAATATTTTTGGTAAGTTCAACAAACCAAATGGCATAATCAAATACACTTACAGACCATACCTACTCTGGAACATTTTACGTGGTATCTCTGATAGCCTTACACGCACCTGATGGTAGACTGACCTCAAATCAATCTTAGAGAACTATTTTTTTTCTCATAATAGTTTAAATAGTTTGTCTATATGAGTAAATGGATATTGATTCTTCACTGTAATCTAGTTCATTCGGTGGTAATATACACACAACCAAAGGGTACCATTCGCCTTTTTAGTGAAAATGACGGGTGAACCCCATGGTGATGTGTTGGGTCATATGAAACCCTTTTACTCTAAGTACTTAAGCATCCTCTTGAGTTCATAGAGCTCTGTAGGTTCCATTCTATAAGGAGGAATGGACTGTAATGATCCGAAGTTTTTGAATGATATTTTTTTATTGAGAAAATGTGTGTTATATTGTACCATACAAAACAAAACCATATCTCTTTAATAATGAATTGAGTATAAGGGAAATGTGACCATATAGATTTAACCATTTTGACCACTATTAGAATACAACCATTGTTCAATATGACCATTAGAAACTAAACTCTTGGTAAGAACTTTTATGTTATAATCTGTAAGTATAAATGATAATTAATGCAAAAATAGAAACGATGGCCTCAACTAGTAGATTCATGTCGTATAAATCCCATTATTCAGAGTATGATAGGGAGGTAGAATTACTGGGGATCTCTCTTGAAAAAGCCCAATATGAGCTTCAATAAGTGAATCTCGAACAAAATCACCTTTTAGGTAAGTTCAAGTTAGTTGAAATTACCACTCGAGCAATGTTAGCCAAGTCACCCCATGAATCTATCACCATCGTACACCTTAACCTTAGGTCATATGAAGGTGTCACAAGGGGTTATATGTTGAGGCCCTAGTTAATTAAAGTGTAATTACATTATATAAATAAAATTTTTATTCCATCAATTCCATTTTAAGAATAGTTTTGTTTAATAAAATTGAGATGGAATTTTATTAATTGATTTTTCAGACAGAAATTGTACTTTCCAAAAAATATATAAATATTTATAATAAACTAATATATTTTTAATATTACTTATTTTCAAGAAATATAATAATAAAAAACTCTTATTTATATATAAATTATAAAATAACATTATTTTTTTCAATGGTTGGAAATTTTACTATGCATTTTCAATTCGCTATTATTTTTAATAAATAAGTATTTTTATATTTAAAAGTTAAATTTATCATATTTATAGATTTATTATTATAAAATAAAAAAAGTTTTGTTAGAGTGAATTTATGAGAATTTTCGAAAATATTTTGTTTTTCAATGAATAGTAAAAATACACTTTTAGGTCATCGATATGTTTAATGACTTAATGATTATATAATAATGATGTAACAATTAGTTAACCACAGTCCACGACTCAAATTATGTTATAATATTAATATATTTTCTTTTAATATATTTTAATCAATTTTTAAACCTATAATTTACTTTCCAAAGTCTAAAATGGAAACTTTATCATTAAATAAATTATTTTTGTGGAAACTTTACATTCCATTCCAAAATAAGTAATATAAAATGTTGGATGAAACCTTTGGATAAAAATAACATATAATATGACCAAATTTTCCAATAACATCAGAAAATACATTGGTAAATACAATGGTTTTTCATTTTCCACAACCTAGGTTTCCAAGGCCTGTTTTTGGAAATTAATAAACAAATCCCCCAAATTTTCTATAAATACCCATGATTTTCTCCATTTCATTTCACTCCAAACCCATACTCCATGAATCTATGGTAGTTTTACCACCCAAGTATTTCTCTCAAGGTGTCATGAAGCCCCTAAGGTCCCAATCCTCGTGTTTTAGGAATTACTTTTCATGGTAAGGGAAGTCTCCTTCATTTCTCTTCAATTCAATAACATATATTTTAGTATCTTCTAATTGTTATGGTAAGTCTCACTTATTTCCTTTTTATTTATTATCTTACTTCAACATTATTTTTTATCAATATTAGACCCATGTACCCTCTCTTCTTACCCTTTTCTAAAACCATGTTTTATAACTGCTATGCTACAGAATTTACTTCTCAATATTTCTCTCTTCTCCTTAAGAAATTATATTTTATTTTATTTTTGTGAATTATAAAACCTATTTATTTTATAGAGGTATTCACCAATATTTAAAATGGTTTATTTTATTCTGTTTTTTATATACATAAAACCAACATTCCCTTTCTGTGGGTTAAAAATAATATAATGATCATGTTTTAAGCACTATTGAAATGCCAAGATTTTGATATAAAGCCCATTTTCTATTATTTCCCATAGGTAATTTATGAAATGATTTATTATTATCTATGTGGATCACATGAAAATTAATACATATAAATGGTTCTCCCTGATATCACTCCAATTTATTGGGTTAAGAATTTTATCTCTAGATATGACATGTTAAACGATACTTTGGTGAATAACCCTTATAAGTTTTACGACGCCTTGGTGATTAAACATAGTGATATTCTTATGAATTTCTAAATTAAATATGGTATCTAAATTTTAAATTTATGATTCATGTTATTTTTATTATTTTATGCCTCATGTTTTCTTTATCATTCCATAATGATATTCCTCATGTTCTTATTTATTTTCCTTGAGATCACATGTAAACTATTTCGCTTATTATTCCCTTACCTAGGCTTATACTCACCCTTTCCTTTGATGTATCCCCCCAGGTTATGAAATGTAGTAAAATTAATTAAGATGAACTAATGAATAATCCTTTCAAATTGTTTAGAATAATGTTTTACATTTTCATGTATTATATACCTTATTCCCAAGAAACTAAACTTTAAAAGAACCTTTGTTTGTACAATGTAATAAAATGTTTTTTAATAAAAATTCAGGATGTCATAGTTGGTATCAAATGATAGTTTAGTTATTTTTGAAAATTTGGATTTGAAAATATTAGGAATTACCTTATAGAAAAATTTAAATATGGAAAACATTATAGTATTTTGGTGAAGTATTAAGTTAGTAGTTTCTAAAAAAATAAATCCTTCTATGGATGTAGATATAGAACTTATGTATTTAAGGTTAACACCCAAAAACACCACTTTACGATAGAATTGAACAAATATTGGTGCATAAAAAAGTGCCTTGATACACTCCTGGTTTGAAACTCTTAGGGTATATGTTTGGGTAATCCCAATTTTTTTATGAACCATTATGAAGTGTTTATAGAAAATGTAGTTGTTGTTAATGATTAAGATAACCAAAAGGCCCACGAGAGAGTCAGATCCACTTTGACCAAACATTATAAATAAAAATAAAGTACAAACTCAAAAAATCACAAGGAAGGTTTTCAGAGCCTAGTAAAGAAAGTTCCACATGCATCTACCTCAAAAAAAGGCAAACAAAAATCAAGATACCTAAATGACCATTCCAAACATGACACTGCAATAGATTTTTTTGAAAAATCATCAGCAACCTGGTTCTCTTCCCAGAAGACATGAGTCACATCAATAATTACACCATCTAGAAGATGCATAAAAGCAATCCAAGAAGGCAGCATCACCCAAGGAACATTCCTGGCTTGTCTCTGAATGATGTCGATAGCCACAATTGAATCTGATTCTAGATAGAGAAAGCACCAACCATGATGAACTACATAAGTGATAGCTTTGATCATAGACCACAGTTTAGCCTCAATGGCAGAGCACAGTCCAATGTAGTGATAGAAGCAGTCCTTAACGAAGCCTCAAAAAGTATAGAAAACACAACCACATCCTGAATTCCCAGGTGCACCTAAGTCCACCCCATAAACATTAACTTTCACCCAAGAAGGAATTGGAGGAATACACCTAATTGACTTCATCACCAATGCTTTTTGGTCCTGCCAGAAATACCAAAGTTCCTCAAAGTTATCATCTCAAAAAGATCATTTTTCATAATGCCAACCTGTATTCTGGAAGCAGTGCAGACTACCCAGTGTATAACTCTAACACCCATCTGAAATGTGGGATTGATGTCATCAAAAACCAGTATATTACAAGCCTTCTAAATTAAGCTAATCATGGCTATTGCAGCAACCATCAAGAGGTTCTGGACCTTTTCACTATACCTAACAGAAACGACTGAAGAAAATAGACCCTCTATGGTTCTTGTATACAGATAGCACCCAACCATATCTTGGATGTACTTCAGAGCCTGTAGATAAAAGTGAAAGACATAAAAAAGATACTCAATAGTATCTAGAGCTGCAAAACATAGAGGAAAATCCGAGGAAATATGTATCCCATCCCGTTGAAGAAGACTCTACACTGGAAGCCTTTTTTTCCATATCCTCCACAAGATCAGGTAATCAGTTGGGGTAATGAAGTAGTTCCAGAAATCTAAAAAAATAAATTAGTTAGCACGATGAGCCTTGCGCTAACGGCCTTTGGATGGAATCCAGAATTGAAAACTTCATGTGAATGATCAATCAACTAACTTGAGTTTTTAAAAATAACTTGAATCAATCTAAGAGACTCAATTCACCTCAAAGGGAATAATTTTCCTTTTATTCCTTTATACGCCAATGACCACATTATTTCAGTGGATCTATTAAAACATTAATTTTTGAATAATGGATAATATCTATATAAAATATATTTTATTTACTCTACTATTTGGAAGAAGAGAAATTCACCATGATTGTGTACCACTTAAAGGGAGAATCTGATCAATGGTGGACACTGATTAAAAACATGAAGCTGATAAGTGGGATTGATGATATGGAGTGGTAAGAGTTTAGAGGAATCTTTTTCAAAAAATATTTCTCCTGTTCAATATGAACAAAAATGGAGAAGCAATTCCAAGAGCTGAAGTAGATAGAAAATAAACCTATGGGAAGCTATGAGATTAAATTTACAAGACTTTCTCATTACTCCTCTAACTCTTTCATGGATCCTAATGGAAATTTTTATAGAATCTTTAGTAGACTAAGACCCCATATATAGAATAATTTATCAAATGAAGACTATGAAATCTACGAGGAGATAGTATGGAGTGATATGAAGGTTGAAGTGAAGTTCAGAGAGATGTATTGGTCTCATAGATCGAATTAAAAGAAGGGATCAATGGATCCAATATTAGGGAGTAAATTTCCTCATAAAAGAGGAAGAAAGAAACAAAAACTTCCCACATGACAAAAATGTGGGAAGAATCATTTGAGGAACTGATTTCTCTAGAGTAATAAATGTTACAAATGTGTATGAGATATTCATATTTCTTGAAAAAATTTAAATGAGGTGAAGCCTCAACTTCTCAAAACTAAGGAAAAAGGGATGATTATAAAGGCCTGCCCTGAATTCTAATGATATAAGTATGAATAACTTGATAACTTTACCAATCACTGTCTAAATCTGAAGACAATGGAGGGGAATCACTATCAACATAAACATGGGCCAAGGGAGTAAGGTCGTACTTTTTCTGTCATGAATACTGAATTTAAAGCTCCAAATGATATGGTGGAAGGTACTCTTGTTGATTTCCCAAATCTAGTAAGTACTTTGTTTGATTCTAGTTCTATGCATTCCTTTATTTCCTATAAGTTTTCAAAACATATATAATCAATACCTAAAATTATAAAATTATAGTTATCATTCAAGACTCTTGGAGGAATTATACAAGAATCAACAATGTATAGAAACTCTAGTACGGACATTGGTGAGGATAATCTCATCAAAAATCTAGTATAAATTTTCATTCTAGAATTTAACATTATATTAGGGATTGATTGGTTTTCAAATTATAATGCTAAGATCAACTATAGAAGAAAGGAAATCTTAGTAGTCTTCAATGGACAACCTATAGTTGTTTTCAAAGTTGATATATCTCAACCTAAGCTTTGACTAGAAGCACCACCCATAGCCTTCTTTATGGAGATGATCAGTGAGGATGTGGAAGATTATGAAAGTATAAGAATATAAATTTTCCCCATCATTTAGGAATAGGTTGACCTATTTCTTGATAATTTACCAAGACCTCCCCCAGAAAGATATGTACAGTTCTCTATTGAACTCATTCCTAGATCCAAGCCAACATCAAAAGTCCTTGTATAGAATCGAAAATGTGGACCTAGAGGAATTAAATAAATGGCTTCAAGATCATTTTTATAAGTGGTTTTTCTAACCAAGTGTGTCTCCTTGGGTAGAACCTATTTTATTTGTGAAGAAGAAGAAGAAGGATGTATCAATGTAGTTATGCATTTATTATAGATAAATTAATTGGACCATAATGAAGAATAAGTACCCTCTCCCAAGGATTGATGATTTATTTGACCAGTATCATGGGGCTCAATTATTATCTAATATTGATCACCAATCTGGTTATCATCAATTTAGGGTGAATAAAGAAGATATTATAGAGATTGAATTCCAATCAAGATATGGGAATTGTGAGTTTTTTTTATGCCCTCCATCTTGAATAATGCACCTTCTATATTTATGGATTTGATTAATAGATTCTTTAATAACTACCTTGATAAAATTGTAGTAGTTTTATTGATGATATTATGATATATTCCTAATGTTATTAAGAGAATAAGGATCATCTAAGGGTTATACTGAACACTCTGATGAAGGATATTCCATTAGGAAAGTTAATCAAACATTAATTTATTTATAACAAGTTTCATTCCTAGGGAACATTGTTACCAATGAACAAATCTTGGTTGACCCTACCAAGACAATGTTTGTGGAGGAGCAGCCTCATCCTACAATAGTAACAGAGATTCATAGTTTCCTTGGTTCAGTAGGATATTATAGGAGGTTTGTGAAAAAAATTCAATACAATCCAATCCACTAACCAAGTTAAATTGAGAGGGTCTAAGTTTATCTGGACAAAGGAGTGTGAAAATTTTTTACAAGATTTTAAGAATAGATTGGTTATTAGACCCATGTAAACTATACCCTCTATCATAGAAGGATTTTTTATATTTAGTGATGAATATCTGAAAGGGATTGAGTGGGACCTCATGAAAAATGACATGGTGATTGATTATGCATCTCTATATTTAAAGCCTCATGATTAGAATTATCATACACATGACCTGGAGCTAGTTGTGGTTATTTTTTCTCTAAAGATATGGAGGCACTACATTTGTGGGGGAAAATGTGATGTATGCACAGACCACCAAAGTTTGAAGTATATTTTCCCATAAAATTAATTGAACATAATACATGAGAGATGTCTTTAACTTCTTAAAGACTGTGATTATTCAATTCATTATCATCTTGAAAGAGAAAACAGAGCCATTGATGCATTAAGTAGTAAAGTCCATATAGTTTTGGAAATGATGAGGATTTAAGGAGATACATTGATTAAGGACCTAGTAAGGTTGGACATTGGAATCCTGAGGTAAGGGACATCATCAACCCTATCCCGAATGATTTCTCAACCATCATTACAATAAAATATAAAGAAATATCAGATATAATACCCTTAGTTATATAAGAAGATAGAGGGTTTGAAGAATGGTGAGTTTGCTGAGTTCAATATTGATCAATAAGGTGTATTGAAATTTCATATAAGTCTATGTGTTTCATCTATTATATAAATAAAGAAGGAGTTAATGGATTAAGCTCATATCTCAGAATTCTCTATACATACCTGAAGTATTAAAATTTATAGGGACCTTCATGATCAATATTGGTGGGATAACATCAAAAGGGATATTGTTGACTAAACTATAAGGTTCATGGTGTGAAAACAATTGAAGGAAAAGAGAGAACTTACTAAAGGGGTATTACAACCACTACCCATACCAACATGGAAGTGGGACAATATCATAATGGAATTTGTCACTGGTCTATTGAGAACATCCAAAGGAAACAATGCGATATGGTTTATAGTGGATCACCTCACCAAGATTTCCCATTTCATCGCTATTCATGAAGATTTATATCTTTTCCAACTTACCATGATTTACATAAATAAAGTGGTGAGGTTTAATGGGGGTCCACTTTCTATTGTTTTTTATCATGATCCAAGTTTCACTTATAAATTCTGGATAAGTATTCAATATGCTATGAATAATAAATTTAATTTCATCATGTCATATCACCCCCAAACTGATAAAAAATTTGAAAGAAAATTAAGACCCTCAAGGACATTATGAGAAAATGCTCAATGGAATTTAAACATGGATGGTATCAACATCTCCCAATATTTGAGTTCTCATACAACAACATATTCCATTTGATTATTCAAATAGAACCCTATGAAGCTCTATATGGAAATCGATGTCGAAATCTTACTTGTTGGAATAAATTTACTGATAGAAGTCTTATTGGGCAAGATGTTGTACAATATATGATAGAAAAGGTTCATGCTATCCAACAACACCTAAAGGCTTATCAGAGTTGGCAGAAGAGATATGCCAAGAAACTTTTAAGGGAATTTGAGTTTGATGTTGGTCACATGTTTTTCCTTAGAATAGAGTAGTATGGTTTGGGAAGAAATGGAAGATTTTCCCTAGGTATATTGGACCCTATGAAATATTTGATTTCATAGGAGTAGTGGCCCATCAGCAAGCACTTCAACCAAACCTAGCTAAAGTTCATGATCTATTCCATGAATCTCTCTTGAGGAAGTACATACTTGACCCTTCACATGTATTGAATCTAGAAGTGGTAAAACTGGAACATGAACTCTCTTAAGAGGAGTAGATGATGGAGATATTGGACTGTAGAGACAAGATTATATGCAAAAAGACTACCCACCTCAACAACGTATTGTGGGAAAACCATAAATATGAAGAAGATATGTGGGAACCATAGGAGATAATGAGACAGAAGCACTCACACATTTTCTCAACTAAGAGAATGAGATTAAATTTCGAGGAATAAATTTATTTTGGGTTGAAGAATATAATAACCTGAACATTTTGAATGATATTTGTTTCTTGATAAAATTTTTATTATATAATACCATACACAACAAAACCATATCTCTTTAAAAATTAAGAGAGTATAAGGGAAATGTGACCAATGGTATTTGATCATTTTTTACCATTGGTCAAATGTGATTGTTCGTTAATATGACCATTGGATACTATACTATTGGAAATATTTTTTACATTATAATATATATTTATAAATGATAATTAATGAATAAAGTAGAAATAATGGCCTCAACTAGTTTATTTGTTCCATATAAATCCCATTTTTCATAGCTTTGGAGGGAGGTAGCATCGTAAGGGTTCACTCTTGACGAAGCACAATCTAAGATTAAAAAAGTGAATCCAGATCAAAATCACCTTTGAGAGAAGTTCAAGTTAATGTAAATTACCACTCTGGTGATGTTATCCAAGCCACGCCATAAATCTATCACCATCGCACACCTTACCCTTAGGTCGTATATGGAATTTGATAAATTGATTTTTTGGAAAAAATTGTACTTTCCTAAAAAGATATAAACATTTATAATAAACTAATATATTATGAATAATAATTGTTTAAATGAAATATATGAAAAAAAATCTCTTATTTAAATATGAATGACAAAATAATTTTATTTTTTTCAAGTGTTATAAATTTTATGATGCATTTTCAATATGCTATTATTTTTAATAAATAAGGATTTTTATATTTAAAAGTTAAAATTATCATATTTATAAAATTATTATTATAAAATAAACATCATTTTTTAAGTTATAATTCCAAAAATTAGGTTAGGGTGAATTTATGATAATTTTCTAAAATATTTTGTTTTTTAATGAATAGTAAAAATTCAGTTTTGGGTTTTTGGTATGTTTAATGACTACATAATAATTTCATAATGATGAAATAATTAGTTAAAAATAATAAAAAACTCAATTTATGTTATTTTATTAACATAAAGTATTTTAATATATTTTAATCAATTTCTTAACCCATAATTTACTTTCCAAATTCTAAAATGGAAACTTTAATAGTAAAAACTTTTTTTTGTGGAAACATTACTTTTCCAAGACAAAAAATTAATATAAAATGGTGGTTGACTCTATTGGATTAAAATAACATATAATATGACCCAATTGTCTAATACCCTAAGAAAAACATGGGCAATACCATTGTTATTCATTTTCCACAACCTTGGTTTCCAAGGCCTGTATTTGGAAATTAATAAACAAATACTCCATTTTTGCTATAAATACCTACTCATTTATCAATTTAATTTCACTAATAATCCATCCTCCATGAATATCTAGTATTTTTATCCCACAATGAGTTATACCAAGGTTTCTACAATCCCCCAAGGTCCCAATCCTCATGTTTTAGGAATTACTTTTCAAGGTAAGGGAATTATCCTTCCCTTCTCTTCAATTCAAGAATCTTATTTTATATGTGTATTCTAATTTTTATGGTCACTCTCTCTTATTTAATTTTCATTCATTCCCTTACTTAAAAATTATTTTTTTTAAATGGGACACCCATGTCCCCTCTCTTTTTACCCTTTTCTAAAACCACATTTTATACCCCTTATGTTGCTGAATTTACCTATCAAAATTTCTCTCTTATCCTCAATAAATTATCTTTTATTTTATTTTAGTGAATACCAATATCTATTTCTATTATAATATTATTCACCAAGATTTAAAATTATTTATTTTATTCTGGTGTTTATGTACATAAAAACTACCTTCCCTTTCTATGGGTTAAAAATTAAATAATGATCATGTTTTTAAGAACTTTTGAAATGCCAATATTTTGATGTGAAACCCATTATATTTTATATTGAATAGGTTAGTTAGGAAATTATTTTTTGTGATCTATGTGTCTAACATTAAAATTAATTCATATTATGGGTATTCCCTAATATTTCTCCAATAAATTTGGTAAATAATTTAATCTCTATATATGAAATGTTATACTATACCTTGGTGAATAAATTTGGTAATATTTATGACACCTTGGTGATAAACCTTGGTGATATGCTTATGCATGTCAAAATTAAATTTTGTATCCACATTTCCAAGTTATGATTCATGTTATTTTTATTATTTTATTCCCCATGTTATCTTTCTCATTCCATAATGATATTCCTCATGTCATTACTAATTTTCTTCAGGATCACATGTAAATTGTTTCCCTTCCTTTTCCCTTACGGGGACTTATGCTCACCCTTTCTTTTGATGTATATCCCCAGGACATGAGATGTAGTAAAAGTGAATTTTATAAACCAATTAATATGCCTATAAAGTTATTTAGAATAATTTTTTATGTTTTCATGTTTTATGTACATTATTTCTAATAAAATAAACTTTAAAAGATCCTTTGTTTGTATAATGTAATGAAAATATTTGTAATAAATAGTTGGGATTCCATATGTACACTGGTGTCGCACCTAGAACAAGCTCAATGTTGAACTCAATATCCCTATCAGGAGGTAAGATGAATAAATATTTAGGGAATACATCTCTAAAACAGTCTACAACGGGAAGGAATTTTGCTAACTTCATTCCTTGATCTCTCATAAAGAGACCGGACATCTGGGTTGTCACACTTCCCAGCCCAGTATGCTTGACTCTAGGTTGATTGACCTAAATAACCCAATAACATTTTTGGATTTATTTTTTGACCTTGGGTTATGTGAATGAAACTCGGTGGTGATAAAAATACACCCAGGATTGATAAGGCACAAGTCAATCCATACTAAGAATGGCATGGAAGACAGATGTCTTAAGGATGAAGAAACTCCATAAAAAAAGGTACCCACCTATTTCAAGGGGAACTACTTGCACAAGAATATACCCTTTAATCAAACTCCTATCATCATTTCAAGGGTCATAACACCACTAGATTATTCTATCACTAAGCCTGGACTTTCCATAGTTTCATAAGATAAGAAAGAGTATGATGCACCTATACCAAATAAGGAAAATACTAGAGTAGAGGATATCAAAATAGTACCTCTAACTATAGATGGCCCAGGACACTGCTCCTCTGACGTAGGCTGAAAAATATAGATATGTTATAAACATCATCTCTGAGATGCTTCCTAAGAATCCTCAGAAGGTTCACTCTAATAATGATGGAACTCTGAAGCCTGAATACCTCATCCATGACCACATACTCAGCCTGAATAGCTTATTGAAGACCAGATACCTTATTGACAAGGTGTCACTGACCCTATACCTGATGGAGGTGCTGAAAAAAAAATCCTCCCTCACTTGGAACATAATGAAAATATCAAAAAAAAAGATGGAGGTGACTCATCCTGTCGTAATCTCAGTACATTCTAGGGTTCCTCTTATACTAGGTCTTTTTATAACCTAGAATTCCACACTAGTGACACGCCATAAAACAATCTGTGTATTCCACTTGGATGGTTCTACTCATATGTGTACCCTCAAAATGTCACTACTTGCAACTGTATAAACCAATACTTTTCATGAAATCTGAACAACCCTACTTCACGTCACCTAACTCCCTTAGGATCTGCTCATTGATAAGGTCCTAGTTCACTATCTCTAAAACAGTGGTCAGATGAAAGATTTTGACCTACAAGAGAACAAAATAATCAAGCCCATCCTCGAAACACCACACAGTATTCATCTCATCACCAGTCAAGGTCATTATAAAACACTGAAATTTGGTGAAGTGAAATGAGTATTCCATCAATGACATTTCATGTTTATCAAGGTGCATGAATTATTAAAACGATCCATTCTCAAGGTCTAAGGGAAGAATTAGTTGAAAATGATTCCTGGAAATCCTCCCAGACCATACCTTGATGTTGACCATCCTGAGTTAGAACATCCCACAAATGCTTGGTGGAATCGCATATCATGTAGGTTTCATGCTTGAACCTCCTCTTTGGAGGTGTCTCTATGTGATCAAATATTGACACCATAGCCTCTAACCATGATTCAGAAGCATGAGGTATTCCATATCCCTAGAAGGTGGTAGAATGTTAATGCTGGAATTCCCTGGTCAGCTCTTCCATAGAAGGGGCGGTTCGAGGTGCACCTTGCACTAATTTCGTGAAGTGAAGAAAGATATCATGGAACTAGTCATCATTACCCAGTGTAAATTCTAGAGTAGGTGACTCATGTGGCACTATAGGAGGTATCATAGGTAGATCAGGGTGGACCACCTTAGGAGTACACGCATAGACACTTTCCTAGCATATGACACGAGGTCATCATGATGGCATAGCTCTAAAAATACTAAGTACATACCTCAAACATGATTTATAACAAAATGGAATGTTGTAAGAAAGAACAGGCACAAAATTATCCTACTAAAGAAGCACATCCCTCTGCTTGCTCTAGGATCCAGGTCATGGTGATCAAAATGATCCGTAAAAGGGTCAAAGGTGACAGGGCCTACTGCCCACTACTTGGTCGAGTCAGGTCTTATGTCACATATAAGTAACCTACTCAATTTAAGAATCAATTAATTTTAATTAATTTAGATTCCTTATTATTTAATTGGTTATTAGAGTCATAGTCTAGTTAACTATGTCACCAATTCCATTTCTTAAGGGCCCATAAACCATATAAATTGAAATCAACAAGTCAACTAACTGCATCCTAACCTTTACACCAGACAACGCTATAATAGGCCATAGCTATGATTTGATCAGATGAGATACCATTAGAAATCACCAATCAAACTGACTAACATGGAATTATTGGTCATTTGAACCAATTATGTCATCCTTGAAAACATTAGCATGCTACAAATCATAACAAACAAGGCACGATGGGTCACAAGTAATACAGACAATGCATGCATAAAGTAGATATGGAATGGCATAATGCATATAATTTTAAGTCCTATTATGCCTAGTATGATTCATGATTCTAATGTTCACCCATTACATTGAGATAAATTTATATATCTCTCATTAATATAATAACAATACAAACCATTTGTGTCACCCTATGGTGAAATCCATGAAAATGTAACAACGGAATCAACAACAGCATTTAACCATCCGTAATTTGGGTTTCCCCTGTACATGGGATAGAAAATCCAAGGCATGGTCACTTAACCAAATTCTCATGTCCTAATCTATTCTCTAACCCAAACATTAAGACAAAAATAAAAAATTGCTTTGATACAACTTTGTTGCTTCTTACCCCGAATGCTACTCAAATGTGCCTTGAGGTGGTGAGCCACAAGACCTCAAGTATGCCTCCCCGAATTCCAGAGGCTTCCGACTAACAGTGACAGTCTTGTGTGTCTATGAAGAGACTATTCCCTCATTGATCAAAGTAGATCACAGTAATAGATTTATAAGAAAAAGCATAAACAATGACAATATCCATTTAGTAGTGAAAACAAAAATCATAAACAAGAAAGATAATTATATATTGTACGAAAGCTGAATAAATAAACATAAGAAATTAATGATGATATAATGTCACATGTTATACAAAAATTATTAATCAAGGGGTAGGTGATACAAGCATATACAACATGCTAACAAAAATATACAAAATCCCAAAACAGCTATAACTAGCATCTCAAACATAGGCTCAGTCCTCTTCTCCCAACTCCATCATATAAAATTAAATCAAGCATTATAAGTTGGCTACTCCCCTTTTCATATACCTACAATCATAAAGTCTACTCAAGTACCAAAGGTTCTGGAGTAGGGTGAGAGATTCATTCTCAGTATAACAACATCCACGGGGCCTAGGACTTTCCATTTTGTGAACTATAAAGTAAATAGTGTTCCCTACTTTATTTAAATGCAATACATAATAAATAAATAAATAAATTGGTTAGGGTTTCACTTGGAGACCCACCCAATATTCCTTCTTTAGACTAAGATAGAGAGTCTGAACAAATGGATCATGAAATATTAATTTGAGTAAGGTAAAGTTCTATAGGCTAGATTGTCCCCAAGCTTGGGATTGGGCTTAGAGGACACGTCCCTATGTTTTCTAAATAAACTGACCAATTCTCATTTGAATTCATTTGTTAATATTTAAAAACACTTTAATTATTTTTTTATAAAATAAGTCGACACACCTTTAGCCCATCCATAGAAATCTGGAGAGACTTGACAAGTTTTGCTCAAAGGGATCAGTAAAATTCCAATGCTAAGGAGTCCATACAAGGTGACCCAAGAAAGAAGTCCCAAGTTTCACTCTAGCATGAATTGAAAAAGACAAGAACTGATGAACTCTGAGTTCATACCTAGTATTTAACGTAAGGGTTCAAGTCTCTCTCATAGAATGTTAAAACCAATCATGTCATCGAGTCCATACAAGGGGTCTCCCCTAGGTAACTTATTTCACTCATATAGAGGAATAAAATAAAACTCATTGTGAGCCCATTTTAGGCATATCTGATATCATCATTGGCGTATTTACCAAACATTGAAAAAAGATAACTATGTAATGAGAGTCCATCCAATATTCATTAATTTAGAACCCCTTATATCACCCTTGGTACAATAGAAACAGATTAAAAATAACAGTATACATATATAACATGTCTAAGGAGAGCTCATTCCATTAATTCAAGCATTTGTTTCCAAAAGAAAATTTATCGCAGAATTTCATTTGTAAAACCGTTTAATTCTTATGGAATAAGGGATCAAGGTATAAAAAATGGATAATTAAATTTTGGCATGAGATATAAGTACTTAATCACTTTTTCAATTCATTTAATTCAAATTAACTCAGTCAAATCATGGTGTTATTTGTTAAGAATCACCCCTCTAAGGGATTCTGAGATCCTTAAGATAAGGGCAAGGCAATTACACAACTAGGAATACCCTTTTGTTAGAATTAACTCAAATGGATCAACCCAAGGGTTTGATTATCTATTTACTCATGTCGCTAATGTCAATGTGAGGCATCCATTTAATTTTAATTTTTCAAAATAAGGGTGAATCTTGAAAATCTCAGCTCATGGGACAATGGAATAATTTGTGAAATGTAATGAAATAATGAGTAAAGGCCATGAAAACATATATTAGCATATTAGATCTTCCTTAGTCTGGTATTAATGTTTGTTTTGAGCTAGGTTGGAAGAAAACAACAACACTATCTAATTCCCTAAAAATGGAGGAAATGGTCTTTTAAACAAATAGGTTAATGTATAGGAATAAGAACCTAAAATCTTTTGGAACGTATTCAAGATCAAACCTCTAGATTTCTGTAGGATCAAATGGAAAATGAATCAGAGCTCATTTAGAGGAGTTACATTAAATCCTAGATTCTTGAGGAAGAAGGGTTTTAACATGAGGTAGGAGCACCTAGACACTGGAGAAAAATAATTGGGGAGGAAAGGTTTTTATTAAATCATTTAAGAGGGTTATTTCTATAATTTCACTAATTTTTACACTATGCATGGTTTGGCCACATAGTTTGGCCAAATCATGCTCCAATTGTGCATCATTCCCAACTATAAGGGTCACATCTCACAGTTTGCTTCATGGTTTGACTAACTATGAAAAACCTCACTCCCAAGGATTTTATATGGCTCTCACGACCATGAACCCTTGGTCTCACATTTTTAGACAAACCATGTAGCATATACTACTTCTTTTTTTCCAAGGCTCTGGATTCTAATGAGCCTTGGATGCCCCTGAAACATTATTAATCCTTTAAGGCATAAAATTTAGGGCCATTTAAAAAGAATTAGAACCAAAACATAATGGTATGAACCTTGGAGAAATTTCAGGGTGTTACACTAGCTTGTGTTTTCTCCTATGGAAAGGCTAAGATTTGTTCTATCCATTGAAAAGACTATGTTATAAATTTTTATGTATCAAAATGTTGAATTTTTTAAACACCTATTGTAAAAAAACTATATCTATTAATGATATTCATATTCATCTGTTGAATGTGTTAATATTAGATATAGGGTCGTTTAGATCAAAACTTCTATAAAATCATTGGGCATTTTCTCTTTATTATTTATGAATTCATAGGTACACTCCATTATACTTATCTTATATGATTTAATTGTTTAAAATTATTATTCATCACATTTCATATAATATTTTAAGTTACTCTCATTATTTAATATTTTTAATTCATCCCCATCTTGTCTTTTACATCTATATTATAGGACCTATAAATTATTATATTAGTAGGATCTCATTTTTTATTTACTTTACTTTCATTACTTAGTTTGATACTAACCTGTATATCCTAGTCCATAACAAGACTAATGGAAAGATATATTTTTAATTATGATAATTTTGAAGATTCTTGACAATTTGAATCCTTTAAGACCACCTCATTTCAATGAGAGTGGATTTGATTATTGGAAGGATATAATGAATGTATTTTTGATGAATATAGATATTGGGTGATGAAACAACATGGATATATCCAAAAAAATACTAAAAGTTGATCTTGATACTTTGGTTAGCAATGATGAAACTAAATATGTTTTAAATTATAATGTTATGAATTTCTTTTCCAATTCTAATTGTAGAACTATTTATAGTCATATTTCTTCTTCTAAGACAACTTCTGATATTTTGAGGGCATTAAAATTCACTCATCAAGGAACTGAAGAATTTCATAGAACTAATACTAGTATTCAAAGGGATGAATTTTAAGAGTTCAAAATTTTGAACATGAAAACATTAGTGAGATTTAAAACATGTTTATTATGATTTTGAACAACATGACTACTCTTAATGATACCATGAAGAATAAATTTTCAATTAAAAGAATACATTGATTTATATCTAATAAGTTGAATTCCCAAATGGTTCTAATTAAAGAATGTAGGTAATTTTCACAATATAATTTGGATGAACTCATTAGATTATTACTTTAATATTATCATCATTTGAATAATAATAAAAACAATAATGTTATTAATAACAAAAATAAGGTATTTTATTTTAATCCTTCTAAACATGTATCTTTTTTTTACTCTAGTGATCGTACATGTGATTTTAACAGGGATAAATTTTATGAATTAATTTAACTCAAAAAGTGAATTCAAGAACTTATGAAGAAAAATAAGGTTCCAAGAATAAATTTTAGAAGAAGTATAAGAATTATTTTAAAGTTAAAATAAGGAAAGGTAAGTAAAAATTTGATATTATATTTTTTAAATGTAAGAATAAATGTTATAAAAAATATAAATTTCAGAAGTTCCAAAAACAAACAGAAAAAATTATTAAGGGTAAAAAAAGATTTTTCGTCAGGTTCTCACTTAACCCTTAAAATTTTCTCTATCATAAAAAATATAATTTTTATGGATATAGTGGAGTAGAAAATTTAGATTAATGTGAATAGTCTGTATGTGAAAAGAAGACTACAAATATTTGTTACATGGATACATATATGATTAAGTTATGTGATATTAGTTATGATTTATATTTTTCTTCATATTTTGAATTTAGTTATGATAAACCTACTATTGAATATTTAAATAAAATATGTGATAATTATGAGGAAATAGAAAAATATTCAAAAATTTAAAATAATTTGAGTAAGGATCACAGTAAAGTTATAAAAATAATAATAATAATCAAATTCAAAAAAATGAAAATTTAAAGAATTATATTTTAAGTATAAATATAAGGGTAAATTAAAGGTAATAAAAGATAATATTTATAATCTATAAAAATTGAATTATTGTTTGAAAAATTCTACTTCAAGTAAGAAGGATAAATTTTTTGATGAAATCAAATTTTTATAAAAGGAATAAAGGGAATCTTAAGGCCAAGGTCAAATTTTTGGAGGAAACATTTTCTAAGTTTACTATTGGAAGTCAAACTTTAGATGATTTTATGAGACTACAAGGGATGTCTAGAACAAATAAGAACATAAATTGTATTGGTTTTGATGTTATAATACCAAAAATTTATAGAAATCTATTAATTAAAGGTAAAATTGATGGTATTTCATGAGGTGGCTGTTTCAAGAGTGGTTTATTTAGTAATTATAAAATTAATTTTTTCCTATATTTTAAAAAAACTCTTTTTCATAATAAATAATTTATTTCTAAAACTATTTTCATATTTAAAACATCAAAACCTTCTATCTTTAGGATTCTAATGATTCTTTATTGAATCTGATTAGGCCTAAGCTAGTTTATATTCCCAAGTATATTTACTATGTATATCAGGAATACCCTTCTAGTATTATTATATGGTACATTAGTAAAATATTTTTTTGTATGTTTTTTTCATTATGCTTTACTATTAGCTTGTTAAAATGATAAAAATAGAAAAATACCCCTTCATAAAACCATATCTCTCCTTGATAAATAATGAATCATGGGAAAAATGATACCTAATATTTTTTGTTTTCATTCTAGAATGGCTTATTGGAATTTTAATAATGTTGATATCACTAGTGTTATCACATTTTATAGACACAAGATCAAAATTGAAACCAATATCTATAAAGGTTTTTTTATCCACAAAACATGATCATAATAACTACTAATTATAATTTATTCGGATTTGGATATATATAATGATGTAGAATATTGTTTCTTACTGCACCAATGAATTAATAATTTTTTGAAAAAGTTAGAGGTTCCAACGGTTCACTTCATATCAAGTCTATAACCTGTAAAATAAGTATTTCAATTTATAATCATATAAAATCTAGAGGTTTTAGGAAAAAATAAAGAAAGAGAAACAAAACCTGTAAACATGTTAATTTTTTTGGTAATTTTCAAATGATATTATTTAGGATTGGCATAAAATCTACCACAAAGAAAAATAATAAACAAAATTCTAGTCTAATTATAGTTATATTCAATAAACACTTATTATTACTTTATAAAACCAATTGTCAACTAGTTTCCCAGCCTCTTCCATATCCTTTTTAATATTAGAACTCGTATGAGTTATATATAATTTATTATTTTCAATTATAAAAATTTTTAGTAATACATTTATATATTTAATTTAATTTAGAGAATTCCCAAATTCTATTTGAATGATTTAAAAACCATGAAATATGTTCAAACCACACATTAGGCTCATTTTAAACTCTTTTTACATGATTTTAGAAAATTCATTATACAACTTATCATTAGTTGAACCAAATATCACATCATCGAAATACATCTGAACAAGAAGAATATATATTTATGAAGTTAACTATAAATATATAGGACTTGTTAATCCTATATAAATACCATTTGATAAAATAAATGGACTAATACTTTCATACAAAGATCTAAGTTCTTATTTAAGACCATATAAATATTTAGCAATTTTAGAAATGGAATTTGGAAAAACATACATTCAAAAGTATGAGGTTTCTCAGCATAAACTTATTATATAATAGACCCATTAAAAAATAATATTTATCATCCATTAAAAAGACTTTAAAATTCATATGAGATGCATATGATAAAATGATTCTAAAATCTTGTAATATGTATACAAATTCAAAAGTTTCATCATAATTTATTCATTCCCCTTGATTATAACCCTTATCAAATAATCTATCCTTATTTTTAAAAATCACCCCAAGATCATCTTGTTTATTTCTAAAAACTCATTTATTACTAATAATAGTATAATGTAAGGTTCCATAAACTAATTACCAAACCTTGTTCCTACTTAAATAGTTTAACTTTTCATGCATAGTTAAAACCAAACTCTCATCACTCAAGGATTCAACTAATTTTTTTAGTTCAAGATGATATATAAAGGAATAGAATGGGTAAATACTTTAAAAATTCATTCTAGTAATAAATAATTCACTAAGGCTTCCAATAATAGTTTCTAAAGGTTCATATTTTATGGTATTATGATATCATGGTAGAACACTTCTAGGTTAATCAGTTTCAAACCTTTTAAAACTAGTTTGTTCTTGATCATGTCCCATATCATTATACATTTAAAGGTTTAAAGTAATTCTTTTATGAATTTATCAAAAAAAACACTAATATTGTCAATAAAGTTTTTCTTATGATCAAAAGGATGACATTTATCAAACATCACATGAATTTATTCTTTAACCATCCTTAAATTCCAACAACCATAATCCTCTCCATTGATATAGGTTTCTCTTTTCATAAACATACCTTCTTTATATCATCCATTTTAGAAACTATAAATAGATATTTAGACTTGAATTTGAAAAGTTTGATAACTCATGAAATCATTTCATTGATACCAAGTGTTTCCATGGTACTATTAAATGTTTTGGGTATAGACCAAATTCCAATTAGAGATATCCAACATAGTTTTTTATCATAATCAATGATTAATTTGAGATGTATCTGATGAATAGTATCATAATGAATAAAATTAATTCAAATTTAATTGATATATGAATGTAAGAAGCCAGAAGGTAGGATCATCATATATAAATTATAAATAATTTATAGAATGATTGAGAATTTACTTGTCTTATAATTACTTTTTATTAATGATGTGGTTGAATACACTCATTATACCATTGTTTCATCATAGGATCCTTGGGTAGAATCCATCTAATGGTGATACACTATGGAATCCCACCTTTTTTATACAAAACTTTTCAGTACATTGTACAAACAGAGGATCTTTTGAAGTTTAGTTTCTTGTAAATTAGGTACAAAAAACATTAATCAAAAAAAATTAAAGGATTATTCATTGGTTAATCTGAAGTAATTTTAATACATCTCATAACCTAGGGACATACATCCAAGAAAAGGGTGATCATAAGGCCCAGTAAGGTAAAATAAAGCGAAATACTTTACATGTGATCTTGAGTAAAATTAATTAGAACGTGATGAATATCATTGTGGAATGAGAAAGATAACATGAGGCATAACATAATAAAAATAACATGAATCCTAACTTAGAAATTTGGCTACAACATTTAATTTATACATTCATTATCATATCATTATGGTTAATCACCAAGGTGCCGTAAATATTACCATTGTTAATCACCAAGTTATCAAATGACATGTCATATCTAGAGATTAAAATCTTTACCCAATGAATTGGAGTTCTATTAAGTATATACCATTATATGTATTAATTTTCATGTGATCTACATATATCATAACAAATAATTTCACAAATAACCTATGGATAATAAAATAAAATGGGTTTCATATATAATCTTGGCATTTCAAAAGTGCTTAAAAAATATGATAATTTTATCATTTTTAACACACAAAAAGTGAATGTCGGTTTTATGTATGTCAAACCTAGAATAAAATAAATTATTTTACATCTTGGTTAAAATAACTAAAAATTAAATAGGTTTGGTAATTCAAAAATAAAAGTAAAGGATAATTTCTTGAGGAGAAGATAGAAATTTTAAGAAGTAAATTTGGCTGAAAAATGGGTATAAAATGTAGTTTAAAAAAAAGGTAAAAAGAGATGGTACATGGGTATTATGTTGATAAAACATAATTTTATAGTAAGGTGATGAATAATAAGGAAATAATAGATAGTGACAATAAAAATTAGAATATTCTTATAAGAAATGGTTCTTAAATTAATGATAAAGGAAGGATAATTCCCTTACCTTGAAAAGTAATTCCTAAAACATGAGGTATAGGACTGTAGGTGATTAAGGAAAATGTGGGGGTAATACATGGGAGGAAAAACTACAATATATTCATGTAAAATTTATTGTGAGTGAATGTAAATGGATAAATGGGAGGTTACTTATAGCAAAAGTGGAGGAATTGTTTATTAATTTCCAAATATAGGCCTTGGAAACCTAGGTTGTGGAAAATGAAAAACCATGGGATTTATCATGGTATTTTCAAATGGTATTGGACACTTGGGTCGTAATATATGTTATTTTTATCCACAAGAGTCTACCATCATTTTATATATCTTATTTTTTCATGGAAAAGTAAATTTTTGGAAAAAATAATGTTATTAATGTTAAAGTTTCCATTTTAGACTTTGAAAAGTAAATTATAGGTTTATAAATTGACTAAAATATATTAAAAATACTTTATATTAATAAAATAAAATAATTTTAGTCTTTTATAGTGGTTAACAAATTATTACATAATTATGAAAAAATTATGAAGTCATTAAACAAACCAAAAACCAAAAACTATATTTTTACTATTCGATGAAAAAAAATATTTAAGAAAATTTTAATAAATTCACCCTAACCTAATTTTGATGTTATGATTTCAAATATGATTTTTATTTTATCGTTATAATTTTCTAAATATGATAATTTTAACTTTCAAATATAAAATACTTTATTTATTAAAAAAATAGCTGATTGAAAATGATTAGAAAAATTTATGACACTTAAAAAAACATATTTTATCATTAATATTTAAATAAGATTTAAAATTAATATTGTTCATAATATATCAGTTTATTATAAATATTTATATCTTTTCTGTAAATTTTAATTTTAGTTCAAAAAATAAATTTATCAAATTCCATCTCAATTTTATTAATCAATACTATTCTTAAAATGGAATTGATGCAATAAAAATTTTATTTATAAAATGGAATTATACTTTGATTAACTAAGGCCTTGAAAAATATCCCCTTATAATACCCACATATAACCGAAGGTTAAGGTTTTCAATGGTGATAGATTCATGGGTTAGCTCAGCTAACATTTCCCGAGTGGAAATTTCCACTAACTTGAACTTCTCCTGAAGGTGATTTCATTCTAGCTTCACATGTTCAATATTGGCTTGGACTTGGTCAAGAGGGAACCCTAGTGATGCTACATCCCTCCTAATCAATGACATATGGGATTCATACGGCACGAATCTACTATATTAGGTCATTTATTCTCTTTTTTTCATTAATTATCATTTCTACTTATAGATTTTAACTTAAAATTATTACCAAGACTACTGTTTACAACGGTCATATTGACCAATGTTCATATAGACCAACATTCAAAAACATTTGAATCTTGATGGTCACATTTCCCTTATACTCACTTCATTGGTAAATATATATGGTTTTGTTGTGTATGGAATAAAAAATATACATTTTCTTAGGGAAAAATCATTCAATAAGTTCAGGTCATTACATTCTTCCCCACTAAGAAATTTTATCCCCAAAATTTCAACTCATTATCTCAATTGAGAAAAGTTATGGGTACTTATTTATCATTGTCTCCTCTATTTCCCACATCACTTATTCATATTTATGGTTTCTGTACAACACTTTGATCAGTTGGGTAGTCTTGTTGCATAGAACCCTATCTCTATGGTCTAAGATCTCCATCGGATTCTCCTCAAAAGATAGGTCATGTTCCTGTTGTACCACCTCCAGATTTAGTACATGTAAATTGTTAGGTATATACTTTCTCAAGAGAGATATGTGGAATAAATCATTAAGTTGAGATAGATTTTCTCGAACTTATATCCGATGGGACACTTATTGTATGCAATCAAGGATTTCATTGGGTCCAATGTAAATGGGGATAATCTTCCCTTTCTTACAAAACTATATGGCTCTCTTCTACAGTGATATTTAAAGGAAAACTCTATCACCAATATCAAACTCCAAGTCCCCTCAACGGTTGTCGGCATAGCACTTCTACTGACTCTGAGCAGCCTTTATTTGTTTTTGGATGGTATAAACCATTTCTTTCATCTTTTGTACAAGATCAGGCCCAAGAAGACACTACTACAAAACTAGGTTTATCCAATGCTATGGATTTAACAGCACTATCTAAAAATGTTGTGAAAGATCCCCTTTGTTAGTGCTAAAAAAAGAATTGTTAAAGTGGGGCCTTTATCGACACTTTTTTAAAAGTGATGTAAAAGGATCTCCCTTTATCAATGATTTTAAAAAATCACTGATAAATGGGTTCTTATATCAACAGTTGACAAAAAGTGCTGATAAATGATAGGTTATCGGTTCTTTTTTAGAAGCGCTGAAAAATACTCCCCTTTATCGATGCTTTTTCACAAGTTCTAATAAAATTATTCTTCAAAAAAAAATATATTTAATTAAAAATAATATATTAATATAAAAATATATTTATGTTGACATAAATATAATATTCATTTTTTAAAATATGTTTTAGATAATGTAAATAGGCATTTACACTTAATATATACGATATTTAGTGAAAATGGATTATAAAATAATTAAAAAAATTATTTTTAATTAATAATTTTATTATTATTAATGAGTAATAGTCATTTAATAGGAATTTTATGATAACAAAAATCAAAAGTAACAATAAAAGATCTAAAATAAATTTAAAACGTAACTCAAATTTCAAACAACCATAACTTTTGATCTAGGTGTTAGTTTGGACTCTACCACATGTAAAATCAAAGTTTGAGACAAGATATACAACCTTACCAATATAGGTAAACCTCTGTCACATGTTTCAAGACCAAAAAAATCCCAAAATTCCTCATAAACTGATTTTTTAGTCGGGGTACCCCAATTTTTTAACATTTGATGGATTTTCAGTCTCGTTTAAGGGGGTATTATTTCCTTTTTTCTAGAGACTGAATTTATTCACATGTATTAAATTCATATTTAAATTATTATTTTTAAATTTAATCATTTTTCACAACATAATTTTATTTATAATTAAATATATGCATGTTTTCTTATATTTACTTATAATAAATCACTCATATAAATACATATATCAACATATTTATGTAAAAATGTATACTCTAATATATGTAAATAAGTATATATTATAAAAATGTATTTAAAAAATATATAACCATTTTTTACATTATAAAAATATATTTATAATGTTTATATATAAATATATGTGTTTATTAATAAACAAATATATATTTTTATTATATTCTAGTATATGTAAATGAATATAATATATTTAAATAAATATAAGTATACACACACACATATATTGTATAAATTTATTTAAAAATAATTACCTAAATATATGAATAAAAAATATATATGTAAATATATATATATAAATAAATAAAAATATCATTAAACAGACAGAAAAACAACATAGTGTAGTGTTAAATGCGTTCCATCTTCGAAGGAGAGGTGGAGGGTTTGAATCCAGGTGGATTCACATGAGGCTGGAAATTCACAAAGTGAAGATAAAAGGGGTGGTGAGGTGAAAAGTGCTGATAAATGTGGGGGAATGTTGTTAAAGGTGTCATGGAAGAGTAGATAAAAGGGCTTGGGATAATATGGACTTTAGAAAAAATATAATTTTACCCTTTTCAATAGTTCTACCTTTATCGGCACTAAAAATACATTGTTAAAGGCCCCATTTAACATTGCTAAAAAAGAACTGCAAAATGGACCTCTAATAGTGATAAAAAAGCACTATTAAAGAACCATTTTAATAGATATTTTTTTAGTACAGATAAAAGTTTTGGGTTTTATTTGCGCTTTTATTATCAGTGCTTGTTTAGTACTGATAAACGCCTTTTCTAGCACTGTTTAAATCCTTTTTTGTACTAGTGATATTTCTCTCACCAATTTCATACCAACAAGTAGGAGTTTCACATTACTTCTCATATAGATCTTCGTAAGGTTCCATTTGAATACTCAAATGATAGCTATTATTGTATTAGAACTCAACTAATAGGAGATCTTGATCACATCCACTCTTAAATTTTATTCAGCATGTTCTCAGATGTCCTTGAGTATCTGAATAGTTCTTTCAGATTGGCCATTAGTTTTGGGTGATAGGCCACGATGAAATTCAATTCAATATTCAGAGCATATTGAAGACTTCTCCAGAATTTAAATGTGAACCTTGGATCATGATCAGAAATGATAGGAAGTAGTACCCCATGAAACCTCACCACTTCCTTTATGTAAATCTTGGAAAGTTATTCAAGAGAGAAATCTTCCTGAATATAAATTAAATGGACAGTCTTGGTGATACGATCCACTATAAATTATATCGCATTGTTTCCTTTGGATACTCTCAATAGACTAGTGACAAAGTCTATAGTGATATTTTCTCACTTCCATATTGGTATGGGTAGTGGTTGTAATAACCCTTTAGGAATTTTTCTCTCTACCTTCACTTATTGACACACCAAAAACATTTTAGTGTGTTAGGCCATATCATTTTCATGTTATCCATCCAATAATGATCACAAAGGTCACTATACATTTTAGTGCTTACAGGATGTATTGAGAATGTATATCTATGAGCTTAATCCATCATCTCCATATTTATTTATTGAATAGATGGAACACATTTCCTTGTATGAAATTTCAATACACCTTCTTAATCAATATTTAACTCATGAAACTTCCCATTCTTCACAGCCACTATCTTCTTCTATACAAAGTATCAACTCTTTGTGATTTCTTGATTTTCTCTAGTAATTATGGTTGATAAATAATTTGGGATAGGGTTGTTGATGTCCCTTCCCTCATGATTCCCATGTATAACTTGACTAGGTCCTTGATCAATGGATCTTCTTTAATCCTCATCATTTCTGAAACAATACAGTCTTTCCTACTTAATTCGTCTATTAATTTGTTTTCTCTTATGGGGTGATAATGAATTGAAGAATTATAGTCTTTAAGAAGTTCCATCCATCTACTCTATCTCATGTTCAATTCCTTTTTTATGAAAATATACTTCAAACATTGGTGGTTTATGTATATATCACATTTCTCCCCCATAAATATAGTGCCTCCGTATCTTCAGAGCAAAAATAACCACAACTAGCTCCAGGTCATGAGTAGGATAATTTTTCTTGTGAGACTTTAATTGTTGAGATGCATAATCAATCACCTTATCATTTTTAATGAGGATACCCCCAATCCTTTTTAGATATTTATCGCTAAAAATAATGAATCCTTCTCTGATAGATGGTAGAGTTAACATGGGTGTAGTAAACAATCTCTTCTTCAGCTATTAGAAAGATTCTTCACATTCGTTTTTTCATATGAATTTATCTTCCTTTCAAGATAACTTGGTTAGTGGATTATAAAGTCATGACAAAAAATTCATAAAACTCCTATAATATCCTTATAAACCAATTAAACTAAAAATATCGGTTACTATTGTAGGATGAGGCCACTCCTCAACAACCTTTGTCTTTGAAGGGTCAACAGATATTCCTTCATTGGTTAAAATGTTCCCCAAGAAAGAAACTTTTTGTAACCAAAATTCACAATTTATGACCTTTCGAAATTGCCTCTCCTTCCTTAGAGTTTTAAGTATAATCCTTAGATGATTCTCATTCTCCTTGCACATTTTGGAAAATATCATAATATCATCAATAAAAACTACCGCAACATTATCAAGGTAGTCCTTAAAAGATCTATTCATAAAATCCATAAATATAGAAGTTGCGTTAGTCAAGACAAAGGTTATAAAAACAAACTCATAATACCTATATCTTGATTGGAAGGAATTATTTAGAATATCTTTTTTTATTCACCCTCAATTGATGATAATTAGATCAAAGATCAATCTTTGAGAAGAATTTATCCCCACAAAGCTGGTCAAATAAGTCATAAATACTTGGGATAGGGTACTTGTTTTTCACTCTAATCCCATTATGTTCCCTATAGTTAATTTATATCTGCATTGATCCATCCTTATTATTTACAAAAATAACTTGTTCTCCCTAATATGACACACTTGGTTGGAAAAAACCCCTCTCCAGAAGATCTTTAATCTGTTTCTTTAATTCCTTTAGCTCTATATTTTCAACTCTATATGGGGTCTTTGATATCATCTTGGATCCAATTATTAGCTAAATGGAGATCTCTACCTATCTTTCTAAGGGAGGTCTAAGATACTCTTGAAGAAACAAATCAACATATTCCAGAATGATGTGGATAGTTTCTATTCTTATACTTCCATTCTCTTCTTCCACCTCACCAATCATCTCCATAAAGAAGACTATGGGTGGTGCTTCTACAGAAAGATTAGATTGAGATATATCTCCTTTGAAAACAATTGTAGGTTTTCTATTCAAGACTACTAATATAACCCTTCTTCTACAATTGATCACAACATTATACTTTGAGAGTCGTTTTACCCCTGTTATAATGTTGAATTCCATCATGGGAATGAATAGTAGATTTTTTATGAGATTATGATCACTAAAGTTAAAACTAGAGTTTTTATACACTATTGATTCTTGGATAATCCCACTATGATTCTTTAATAATAAATCTAATTTTAGAATTCTATGGATTGATTCTATATCTTGTCAAAACTTGGAAGAAATAAAAGAATGCATAAAACTAGAATCAAATAAATTACTTTCTAGATTTGAGAGAATAATGAGAGTACCTTCCACCACATAACTTGGAGATTTTACATTAGTCTTCATGAAATAAAAATAATGACCTTACTTCCTTGGCCTATAATGAGGTTTATGGTGATTCTCCTCCACAATCTTTGAATTTGAATATTGATTAGAAAAGTGCATAGGATGTATAAACATATAGAACTTCTCTTGAAACTGGGCCTTCATCATCTTCCCTTTATCATTAATTCTGATAATTTTAGGATTCACCTCACTATGATAGTTTTGAGAAATATTTCCATATCTTTTACACTTGTAATATTTCTTGCTCTCGAGAAAGTAGTTCCCTGAATGATTCTTCCCACATTTGTTTCATGTGGTAAGTTTTAATTTCTTTCCTCCTCTTAAATGATCAAAGTTCCTCCATAAGCATGGATCCATTGATCAATTATTTTTATTCGATCTTTGGGACAATTTCATCTCTCCAAACTATAGTTTAACCTTCATAGAACTCTTCACTATCTCCTCGTATAATTCATAGTCTTGATTGTCTAGTCTCTTCTGTATATGGGGTATTAGTCCACCGAAAAAATCTATCAACCTTTTCATTAGGATCCATAAAAAATATTGAGGTGTAATAAGAATTTATTTTAATTTGCATCTGATAGCCTCCCACAGATTCATTTTCCTTCTACATTAACTCCAATAATTTCGTCTCCATTTTTCATTTACATTGAATGAGGGAAATATTGTTTGAAGAAGGTTCCCTTGAACTCTTCCCACTCTATATAATCAATATCCCTTGTCGGATTCATCTTTTTAATCAGATTCAACCAATAATAAGATTCTCCCTCTAAGCGGTACACAACCAGGGGGGATTTCTCTTGATCCGAACAATAGAGTACAAAAAAGATATTTTCTATAGAGCTTATCCATTGTTCATAAATCAATGGGTTGGTAAATCTAATGAATAATGGTGGTAATTTACACATAAATAACTCAACAGAAAGTTTTTCCCTTTGAGGTGAATAGAGTACCTTGTCTTCATTCAATTTATTATTTATAACTTGAGTTAGTTGATTCATCATTCTTATAAATTTTTTCACTTCGTCTTCCATCATAGGGACATCAGTGCAAGGCCCATTGCACTCACCATTTACATAGTTCCTCTTGTTTTCCTAAATTTAATAAAAGAAGAAATCCTTAGTGATAAAACTATTTTTTAATAATCTTATTTTTATAAATGAATTTATGTCTTAAAACATCATTCTTAATTATGTTAATCATTAACATCAATTACTTTTTCAATAAATCCTTCATAATGGTTCTGAAAAAGATTATGATTATCTAAACATAACTCCCAGGAGTTTCAAACTAGGAATGCAGAAAGTCCCATTATTTTACACCAATTTCAGTTCAAGTCTAGCTCAAATTAATGTTTTAGGGTGTTACCACAACATACATCTATACCAAATCCACATCCACTTGTTCATATCCAGATAGGGATTTCTTTGTTTAGAAACCACTAACTTAATACTTCACCAAAATACCAAGATTTTTTTCTATATTTAAACTTTTCACTTAGGTTTTTACTAGAGTTTTCAAATCCTAATTTCTAAAAATAACTAAACCAACCTTTGAGACAAACTATGAAATAACAAATTTTTATTACAAAACTTTTCATTACATTGTACAAATAGAGGATCATTTAATGTTTAGTTCCATGGAAATAAGGTACATAATAGATGAAAAAATAAGACATTCTTCTAAAAAACTTTAAAGGATTCTTCATTAGTTCATCCTAATTATTTTTTTTGTATCTAATAACCTAGGTATATTCATCAAAGGAAAGGGTGAGAATATAGCCTAATATGGGAAAAGTATGGGAAATAGTTTACATGTGATCTTGAGGAAAATCAATAAGAACATGGGAAATATCATTGTGGAATGAGAAAGATAACATAATGCATAAAATAATAAAAATAAAATGAATCATAACATGGAAATGTGGCTACAAAATTTAATTTATACATTCAAAATCATATCACCAAGGTTAATCACTAAGGTGTTATAAAAATTACAATGGTTATTCACCAACATATCATATAACATATCATCTCTAGAGATTAAATTCTTTACCCAATGCATTAGAGTGCTATCAATTTACACCCTTAATATGTCTTAATTTTCATTTGATCTAGATATATCATAATAAATCATTTCATAAATAACATTTGGATAATTAAATAAAATGGGTTTCATGTCATAATCTTTACATTTCAAAAGTTCTTAAAAACATGATTGTTATGTCATTTTAAACCCACTAAAAGGGAATACAAGTTTTAGGTATGTAAAACCAAGAATAAACTAAATAATTTTACATATTTTTCAATACCTCTAGAAAATAAATATGTTTTGGAATTTACAAAAAAGAAAATAAAAGATAATTTCTTAAGGATAAGAGAGAAATTTTGAGAAGTAAATTTTGCAGCATAACGGGTCTAAAATGTTGTTTTAGAAAAGGGTAAAAAGAGAGGGGTCATCGGTATCTCATTGATAAAACATAATTTTAAATCAAATTTAATTAATAAAAAGGAAATAATAGAGAGTGACCATTAAAATTAGAATTTACTTACAAAAACGATTCTTGACTTGATGAGAAAGGAAGAATAATTCCCTTACCTTGAAAATTAATTCCTAAAACTTGAGTATTGGGACCATAGGGGTTTGAGTATTCCTTGGAAGGACTCAATGGGAGACAAAAATACCATATATTTATGGATTATGGATTGGTATTGAAATAAAATGGAGAAATTGGTGGGTATTTATAGCAAAAGTGGATGATTTGTTTATTAATTTCCAAATATAGGTCATAGAAACCTAAGTTGTGGAAATTGAAAAACCATGGTCTTTCCCATGGTATTTTCCCATCGTATTAAATTCTTAGGTCATATTATATGTTATTTTAATTCACCAGAGTCGACCAGGATTTTAAATTACTTCTATTGGTATGGATATGTAATGTTTCCACAAAAATAATGTTTTTAGTGTTAAAGTTTCCATTTTAGACTTTGGAAATTAAACTATAGGTTTATAAATTGATTTCAAATACTTGATAGTAATAAAATAACATAATTTCTATCATGGATTGTTGTTAACTAATTATTACATCATTATTGTTGGAGTTAGTTCCCTAGAACCAACTTCATTGTACTCTATGATAAACTTGTACTCATGGTTTTGAATAATAATAAAATCCTTATCACATCATCATTGTTTTTATGTGTGATATAGCATGTGATAATGTCCCAAGAGTATTTGTTTCACTAAAAGGTCATAGTAGTCCCTGCTATGATGAGAACCTAGAAGTGATATGGCACTATTCTTGAATAAATGTTCTATGCCCAAATGATATTATTTGAAGGGACACAAATGATACAGGCTATCAGGGGTGGGGACTCATAGAGCTTTGAGACAGCTTCTCATGGTGTACTCCATTGGTAGTAGGATATTATAAGAACAAGACTCGGTAGTAGGAAATAGACATTCATAAGTGTCATTGGGTGTTCCTATCTACGGATGTGTGTAATGGTCCTTAGAGTTTAAGATTATTAATAATGGATATTATGAGTTGTGTACTTTTTTGTATTGATTAAAACCATGATGATATATGTTCACGGTGAAGTAGGATACATTGGGTACATCATGGGTAATATTGGATTAATGAATAATGCGAGAAAGGATTTATCCCTTCTGTTTATTAAATAAATAAATATCTGAGGTCCTTGGATGGAAATGATATACCCTAAAAAAATCTGTGGCCATGGTGTTCTAGGAAAGTGCTATTTCGGGAAAGTCAAAGGATTTATTGGCATATAATTTTATGATACTGGCATGCAACCTACTCGATAGAAGATATTGTAATAAAGGGATTATATTACATGGTAAGCATTCGTATGAAGTGGAAGGTAATTACAACATCAACTTCTTTCTCTATGGGTTCCTTGTCATGTTGTTAGACGTTAACCTTTGACTTTAGGCAAGTTCTCCTAATTCCACTGAGAAAGGATCCAAAAGATCCACACACTAATTGTATCCAAAATATCAATTAAATAATTTTTTATTTAATTAGCAGAATAAATATTATTCCTCATTGCACTTTAATAATTATTCAGGAATACCTGATCACATTTTCTTTATTTATCGGTGAATGATGCATTTAAATTTATTTATTTATTTAATAAATAAATAGTCGTCATTCAAGGTTTGATAAATATTTCATAGGATGTGCAGACCATGTTATAGAACCAGTGAGAAATAATATTAAATATTATTTGAATAAATAATATTTAAATATAATTTGTAAGTTAATCACATTTCATGGAAATAATTGTATTGTTATTATTATTTTACATGGGGGTTTCACACAGAGTAATAAAATAAATAAAGACACGTGTTCTAATTATTTATTATTACATAGTGAATTAAATTTCTCATTATATTATTATTCTCATATTCCAAGGGATATCTAATTCTATCCAAATCAATTGTTGTGTCCAATATTTTCTGGATAAAATTCTCTCAATCCTTGAGATCTCTCTTTTCTTCAAGAACGCTCTCAAGAATGAGAACATCCATTATCCACTGGATCAAGGAGAATGCTTTGGAAGTGGCTCTCAAGGTGACTGAAGGTGGATGATGCAAGTGCAAGTATATTCAGTGATAGGACCCATAGACTCATTCAGAAATATCTATAGATTCACAGAGCATGTGTGGATCATCGCTAAATGATATCTATCCTTGGTATCTACATCGCGACGAAGGAGCATTGCTCATCAGTTGTTAGACAAATCAACGAATAAAGAAAACCTTGGAGGTATTTCTTTAATCTAATTAAATTAATTATAAAAAATATACATGATCCTCTCTTATGGGTTTTGGGATTCTTTCTTCTTTGTCTAAATCTCTGATTCAATTTGGTGGAGACAAGATTTTATCATTGTGTTGATTTCTTAATAATCAATGATTACAGAAAAAAATTAACATTTTGCATCGGCCCAACCGTGCTTCTGATGTATTGGGAACCTACAATAGGTATCAAAGGGAGGTTATATTATCATTTAAAATTATTTAAATAATTATTTGATGTCTTACACTTTAATAATTTTGTTTATCAATTCGTTTTTAATCATTCTTGTAATATGAATTTTGAAATCTATTCCTCCTATTTTGTTTCTCGTAGACCTGACTAAAATGAATAATTTTATGATTAAAATTAAACTGAGGATCTCATTAGGAGGCATCTATGATTCCGTCTAGGTGACATGATAGTACACTATGTAATCGTAATCACATGTTGTGTATTTTTTCACACACACCATGTATTCCGATTTACAAGTTGTGTAGTCGTGTTCAGTGCATTGGTTGTAATTTGGAAATTACTAAAGTCATGTTTATTTATTACACGTGGTGTAATTAAGTTTACACCTCATGTTGATCAGGACACACTGGCATATAGTTACTGGACTAAACACCATGTGGCCCACTAGACATGCCATGTTGTCCCACTAGAGTCAGGGCCAAACTGTGTATCCCATACATGGCTCAACCAACCGGTAGCCGTGTAACCAGGAGACAACCCGGCATGTGGCCCATTGGACATCCCATGTACCCCGAGATTTCTGAAGTACTCCCCACATGCCAATTCCCTAGAAGTGTACTTTGGATAAGACAGTGAAGGGTAGAACACACCATGTAGTCCGAACTACACACCATGTACTTTACCAAAGTACACAAAATTAAAACTTTAATTTTGGGTAATGTCCAGAACTAAATATCATGTATAATTTATATAACGTGTTATTACTCAAGTGCATTTAATCATAACACATTTCTAAAATAATTGTGTGATTTTTTTAATCATCGGTGAGGTACACATTGTGATAGTAAGCATTAAATTGTTTCTATCATATGTCACAAAAGTAAAATAGTATACGAGGATAATATATGCTGGGTAGATTTAGGTGCTTATTCATCATGTTGTCTCCAAGGTACATTTATGTACAAGGGTAATTTTAAATGAATTTATTTGTTTAAAATTATATGGAGGATAATCTCATGTAAATTCAGAAAAGGATTTAGATAAAATGATTAATTAAATAAAGATAATAATTAATTGATTCGAACATGATTTATCTTAATAAGAATGATTAAATAATTAAATGCTAGTGTTATTAAATTCATAATTTGTTGCATGTGTGTGGGTTATCATGATCCTGACCCATACCTTTATATGTGATTGGTTTTCTTTTAATTTATTTATTAAATTAGAATGTTGGCTTACGTGCCTTCTCCTCATTAATATGTAGGGAATGCATGCCCATGGTTTATTTTATGTAAACCCCTTTTACCCATCACCTACATGTGAGTTAAAAGCATATGTAAGGGATGGAGCTCCCAATATAATGGAGATGGTTCAAATTAGGAGCTGAGGTAAAACTAATCCAAGGTGATACAGTGGGGGAAAGGTGAAAGTTGTAAACATGAACTAGAAATTGTTCAATGTGTTTTCTCCACTTGGTCATTGTTATTTTATCAACTGCTAGATAAACTTACCGATAGTAAATATCATGATCATAGCCTTTATTTTATTTCTTTCAGTTTCATGGTTATTTATTAAGGATGTATTGTCACGATCACATCAATAATGAATTAACAAGCATGTAAGATGGAACTAAAATAAAATAGCTTATGTGTAAATATTATCTAAATATGGTTAATCACTCAAGTATATCACACTGAATATCAAAAATCATGTGAAAAGATAATAAGTTGAAATTTACATATAAAGGATAAAATTCCTCAATAAAATATTAAGTTGGTATAGCCTTCCATTACTTCTGTTAGAATCGAACAAATAGTTCAATATGCTTGAACAACCCTAGTTGGGGTGCTTTCAATTATCGGTTAATTCAAATTTGTTGTTTTGGGTTGACATAACTTGGTTTTCATCAAGGGTTGACTTCCCATAGTAGGACTTTGTGTGATTGAGAGGCAGGGTTTGAGGAAATCATTAATGATTTCATGATTGGGGATTCCACTCAACATATCAAGGAGCTATGAGTTAATTTAGTTGGAATTTCTAATGTTTGCCTAAAACCATTCAAGTTTATTCACTAACCCTAGTTGGGTTAATTATAATGGAATATAGATCCTTGCTATTAGAATATACAAGAAAGAGGATATTTTGAATCTAATGGTGAGGGATATTGGGTTTTGAAAAAATAGTGAAAGACTAATAAATATTAATTTATTTATTTTTCAATTTTATCAAGATAAAGTACTAAAATTCTTCTCATATTATTTGTAGAAACAGTATTCAAAAATGACATCAAACATATAATTACAATCCATAATCGAGAAGGAAAACCTTCTCACCAGTAAGAATTTACAGGAATTGAAAAGGCACCTATGGTTCATCCTTCATCATGAAAGTAAATTATATGTGATGGAGGAACTTTTACTAGTTGTTCCTGGAAATGAGGCAAGTGATGAGGAACTCTCTTTGTGAAAGAAACAACTGAATGACACTATGGGTGTCCAGTGATTCATGTTTTCATCCATGTCTTTTGATCTCTTGAAGCAACATGAGGATATGAATGCTTATAGAATGATGTCTCACCTTCGAGATCTCTATCAAGAGAAGGTGAGAAAAGAGAGGTATGAGATCTCCAGCACTTTTTTCACTAGTAATCTTGGAGAGTCTGCGCCAGCTGGACCACATGTAGTCAATATTATTGGATACATTGAGCATATAGACATATTAGGGATTAAGTTCCCAAATTATTTGAGTACAGATCTCATACTATCATCACTACCAAAGGACATCTCTGGTTTTATTATGACTTATAATATGAGTAATAATGAGAAGAGCTTATCGGAACTTCTGGCCCTGATTCACAAAGTGGATAAGGACATAGGGTGTGATGAACCCATAGTCCTTATACTGAATAGGAAGAGGAAGGATAAGTTAAAGGGGCCTAAGGTTGACATAACTTGGTTTTCATCAAGGGTTGACTTCCCATAGTAGGACTTCATGTGATTGAGAGGCAGGGTTTGAGGAAATCATTAATGATTTCATGATTGGGGATTCCACTCAACATATCAAGGAGCTATGAGTTAATTTAGTTGGAATTTCTAATGTTTGCCTAAAACCATTCAAGTTTATTCACTAACCCTAGTTGGGTTAATTATAATGGAATATAGATCCTTGCTATTAGAATATACAAGAAAGAGGATATTTTGAATCTAATGGTGAGGGATATTGGGTTTTGAAAAAATAGTGAAAGACTAATAAATATTAATTTATTTATTTTTCAATTTTATCAAGATAAAGTACTAAAATTCTTCTCATATTATTTGTAGAAACAGTATTCAAAAATGACATCAAACATATAATTACGATCCATACTCGAGAAGGAAAACCTTCTCACCAGTAAGAATTTACAGGAATGGAAAAGGAACCTATGGTTCATCCTTCATCATGAAAGTAAATTATATGTGATGGAGGAACTTTTACTAGTTGTTCCTGGAAATGAGGCAAGTGATGAGGAACTCTCTTTGTGAAAGAAACAACTGAATGACACTATGGGTGTCCAGTGATTCATGTTTTCATCCATGTATTTTGATCTCTTGAAGCAACATGAGGATATGAATGCTTATAGAATGATGTCTCACCTTCGAGATCTCTATCAAGAGAAGGTGAGAAAAGAGAGGTATGAGATCTCCAGCACTTTTTTCACTAGTAATCTTGGAGAGTCTGCGCCAGCTGGACCACATGTAGTCAATATTATTGGATACATTGAGCATATAGACATATTAGGGATTAAGTTCCCAAATTATTTGAGTACAGATCTCATACTATCATCACTACCAAAGGACATCTCTGGTTTTATTATGACTTATAATATGAGTAATAATGAGAAGAGCTTATCGGAACTTCTGGCCCTGATTCACAAAGTGGATAAGGACATAGGGTGTGATGAACCCATAGTCCTTATACTGAATAGGAAGAGGAAGGATAAGTTAAAGGGGCCTAAGGTTTATAAATAGACTAAATCCCTGTAGAACTGTCCGACCAAGAAGAAGAAAGTCCATAGGTAGGGTGCGAAAAAGGTGGAATTATTCTTTGAATGTGAAAAGATAGGCCACTAGAAGAGGAACTGCAACCAAAGTCAAGGAGAAGCCAAAGGGGAATTTGTTATCGAGTGAAATCTTTCAATTTCGACACATTAGGTATTATATATAGCTTGTGGTGCTCACATCTATTTTCAAATGTAAGAACCAAGTAGATTTCTAAAAACTTTCAAAGGAGAGGTGGATCTGTGAGATGCCAATGGTTCGAATTTGGATCTTCTTACCATTGGTGACTACCACCTATCATTGTTGACTGGGATGATATTGGTTTTATGAGACTTTTATTATGTACCAAGTGTTGCCAAGAACATAATTTATTTATCAAGATTAGATACAGATGGATTTATTTTCATGTTTGGAAATAAAGGTTGTTTCTTTTATAAGAATAATAGTTTTTATGGTATGGAACATTTAAATAACGGTCTGTTTGTATTAAATTATGAAAAACAAGTGTTGGAAATTGATAACGAATCAAGTTCACATGACTCATATAAAACCCATTTGTGGCATCACCGTATTGGTCATGAAAATGAGAAGTGCACACTGATGTGTGTAGAATATTTCCAATAGAATATAGAGTTGGATATTCTTACTTCATTACTTTTACTAATGACTTGAGTAGATATAGATATTTTTAATTAATGAGGTAAAAGTTACAATCCTATGAGAAATTCAAGGAGTTAAATAATTAATTAGAGAATCATATTGGTAATAATATAAAGAAGCTCTAATCGGATCCAGGTGGAAAATATATTAACCAAGAGTTCATTGACCTTTTACGGGAGTCTGGGATTCTATCCCAACTCACTCCACCTTATACACCACAGTGGAATGGTGTTAGTGAAAGGAGGAGCCATACCTTGTTGTACATGGTAAGGTCTATGGTGAGTCATGAAAACATTCCATTATCCTTTTGGTGATATTCATTACAAACTACAGCATACACATTAAACCAAGTTCCAAATAAGGCAGAAAATGGAATCCCCTTCAAGCTATGGAGTGGAATTTTGCATACTCTTGTATGCGGTTGAGAGATGTTTGTTGAGGATTAATTAAGAAAAAATCTAGCAGCACGGGGCTTGAAGTGTATCTTTATAGGATATCACAAGGAAACAAGGAGATATAACCTATACAATCCCTCACATGAGAAATTAATTATTGATAGAAATGGTATTTTTCTTGAGAGGGAGCACATCATCAAAAAGGATAGTGGGAGAAAGATTAAATTTGATGAAGTTTATTCTCAAGATACATAGGATTTGGTACAGGAACAAGTTCCACAGGTCCCCCATGGAAGAATTATCTCTTAAATCACAAGTACTATGTAGGAGTATAAGAGATGTAAGGGAACTAGAGCGATATGGTTTCCCCTGTCACCGAGGATGGTTGTAACACCCCCGAAATTTTATGAGATAGATTATATTAATTTATTTTATGTCTTGTGGTGTACACTACACCATATTAGCTTGTGCTATATGCAATTTTTTATTAGCTTGCAATATATGCAACAATATTCTTAGCCTGTGTTGCACAAAATTCCAAGTTCTTTTGATTGAATTCATTTCACGTAACACCAAGTATAGATTTTTTTTCAATATATAAACTAGGATTTGATTATGTTATAAGAAACACCAATGGAATATTTCAGTACATGCAACACTGAATTGGCTTGCGTTACACGCAACAGAGACCTTCATCGATAGCTTGCGTTGTACGCAATACTATGTTATTATTTAAATAGGATATAAACAAGATGTTATGAATGGTATTAGCCTCATTTTTTAATTTTATATAACATTTTCATTCATATTACACATGATATGAGAACAAAATCAATTTTTCGGATAAAAGAGGAATTTTTCAAAAATGCATTTTTTCCGCCTTTTAATGGCGTGCCCACTTTAAATAAAGTTTTTGATGTTTATAAGTTTAATTTGAAGAATTGAACTTATTATTTGGAATCATGATATAAAAATTTACTTTGGATAAATTTTTGATATTTTTATGATAACATTCATATTTTGATGAATAGTAAAAATACGCTAAATTTTTAATTAAAAACAACATTTTTCAATGAGATAATTTATATGGTTAAATTATAATATTGAATGGTTTTAAAGTGTAAATAGAATATATTTTTACCATTTAAAATAATTTATGTCATTATCATTAATTTTACATTGAATTCATAGGTAAAAACATTTCAGTCTTTTGCAATGTTTTAACTTTTAAAACCCATTTTCCTCAACAACAGAATTAATTTTAAATTAACTACTGAAACTTATATGTATTGGAATTTGAAAAAATGGATTCCATATTTGGAATCAGTAGGTTAAAAATTATGTTAATAGTCTGCTTTTATTTTTGGGCACTATGAATAGTAACAATGGTAAATTTTATTTACCACAATTAAAGGTAAATCAGGTAATTAAGGATAAAAATAATATCATAAAATTACCATTAAACTTGTATTGATAAAATTGGATGATTCTATTTCTTCCGAAAAACATAATTGGGTAGAAATGGTATCTATTGAAACCCACTTAGATGATATTGAGACAATTAATTTAATTTATTTAATGAAATGTGAAATATGTCTCAATCAAACTTTAATAATTAAATTATTTTTAATATAAGTTTAAATAGAATATAAATTAGATTATAAATACGCATTTGAAAGATAAAATGTTTTTATTTATCAAAGTTAATTTAATTTTAACTTTTAATAAAAATATAATTACCTTAATAGCTTATACATTAATGATGCAGAAATTATTTATTAATTGAAAATTCAATAATATAGTTTTTATTAAAATAATAATACCCATAAAAAGGACCAAACACTTGACCAACCCTTATTGGTCAAGTCTATATAAACTATATGCATCCAAGGGTCGAATTTTGGACAATTTTTAGCCTTATAAAAGAGATTGTGACAATTATATTATTTATTTTAAATGATGTCAAAGTTGTCACCTTCATAATTTAATAAATATAACATTTTAAAAGATAGATTTTTTAGAAGATAAATTAGACTAAAATTATTCTTATGAAACATATTAGATTTATATTCATCATAGTATTTTTTTTAATTTTTATGCAAAAAATAAGTATATTAAATAATTATACCACAATGTTGTAGCAATTATTTTATTAATAAGAAATATCAAATAAATAGTTTTAAAAATATTAAAATAAATTTTATATGAACTAATTAATTTGATCCACTAATTTTATAGATGAATATTATATGTTATTAATCCATTAAATATTTTTATTCGAATCTATCATCTTTGTGGATTTTATTTAAATTCAAATAAATGAATAGTGTCAAAATTGACACTATTGGTATATTATAAAAATAACATATTATTAAATTGATTAAAAATCACAGAAAATATTTAAAAATTACAAATTGAAAGTTATATGGTCTAAAATTTCATAAATTATCTAATTATGGACAATTCACAAAACATAAGTAAGTATTTATAACTGTTTAAAATTTAGAATATTATTACCACAAATAAAATTAAATATATTAAATAAAGATAAATCAAAATGATAAGGTTTAAAATAAAATAAAAACATGAATAAATTTTATTGGATGATGATATTAAAACCCTAACTCATCTAATATTTTAATTTGAGTCATTTTTGGGGGTTTTTAAGTGGGGTTTTTTTAATATAAATTAATATTTTTGAGGTTTTGAAAAGGGAACCTCTCCTCTCTTATAAAAGGGAACCTCCTCCCTCTCCTATACACTCCATTTTGAGCCTTAAAATCATCCAAACCCTATCCATTTCCCTTATCTACTTCCCTAAAAACATACTATAGGTCCTGGTCTTCTTCAAATACCAACATTAGTGAACTAAGAGGAGGTGTAGAAGAGCCACGTCCAAGAAGAGGTAATATCCTTTACCGATTCTTTCAAACTTATTTCTTCTTTTTCTTCCTCTATATGATTTGTTTAATTATTAGGTAATAACTCAAGTATCACTTGAATACTGATATGTTATTATGAATATTAAACAAAAATATTCCATCTTCAATCAATCCTATGAAAAATGAAATCATCACACATGCGTACGTAAGGGATAATTATTTCCAATCTTATTTTTATCTGAGATTGTTTATTCGTAAGTGTTTATTGGGTTATATTTATCATCAATGTCCAAGTTTTCTAAAAAGGATTTCATAAAATTTTTATTATTCCTCTATGTATGTTTAATTTCATTTTTACCCTTTGTTTCCTTTTACCGCATGGTATGGAAGGAATTGTTCTTTTGTTTACAATACGAGGTACTTTTTGACTTTTCTGGAAAAAGTACGAGGAGAATATTTTTTTAAACTTAAATGGAATGAATAGATTTTTATGGTTTCATAACACCTTATTTACATGAATATTCATCTACAAGATTTCATGATTATTTTAAAAAAATTATTTCCTTTTAAAATTTCACAATATTTTGAGAAAAGAATATTATTTTTAAGAAGAAAGGATATTTTCCTCAAGAATTCATTTCAAGTGTTTTATCAAAACTATTTTCGATCTAAGATTACATTATTTAATATGGGTGTGTTTCAAGTATAATTTCCCTATTATTTACATGTTTTGATTTTTTTTATGATGAAATGATATCCATTTATTTTATATGGATTATGTTATGATGGGATGATGTTTACGAAACCCATTTTATTAGTTGGGTTATGATGAATGATTTATGTTTATTTTGTGGCACAAGTAAGAATGATTTCATTATGAGATGGGTGGGGCCTATATATCCCTCCAATGCATTGTGTAAAGATTTATATCTCATGATATAGACATGGCTAGAACGTCAAGTAAATCTTGTTCAGAAACATAAGGCTGGAACGGCAAGTAAACCCAGTTCAGTAATGTAATTCATCATCTATGATGGTCTTGGAAGCAATTCCTTGGCTACTATGGAAATTATATTATGTGATTTATGTTTTGACACAAATTCATTTTTATTTCCATGCTATTTTATCATGACTAATGTTCCTTTATGATCTATGCGTTGTGTACTGCCAAGAATTATGTCATTGCTAAATATTTTGATGTTTAAATTTTATGTTCATGTTTTATATTCAAATCTTTATGGTTTGTTTTATGTTATCCATGTTTACCCTTGCTGATCATTTGAGCTCCCAATTTCTATGTTTTATTTTCCCCAGGATATAAATAAAGGATTTAGGTAAGAAAACAAAAGGTGAAGATCTTTCACCGTGATTAGAAGATTATGTTCTTAGTTTCCAAAGACACTAAACTAATACAATATTTGGGCGTTTGGTTTTCTTATGAATTATGTATTATGAAAAAGTAATGTAAGGTCCATATATGTCAAGCTTGGTTCTCTACAGTTGGAATCAGAGAAAAGGTTTACTTAACCTTTAGAGACTAAGATGCGAAAACTTTAGTGAGATCCCTAGAGATATTTCTAAGGTATGTATAGGGATGACACTAATGTTAAGTATAAGTATAGGTTATAGTCCTAGAAATATGATAATGATCATGAATAACCTATTATTAAACCTAAGATGTTAGAGATTGAAAGTACTCCCCCTTGATTATGTTGTTTTCCTAGTATGATTTTTTCATCTCACACTATTAATTTTGGGTTTTAGAAAATGGAAGGAAACAAGAAAAATCATGTTAATAGAGAATATGATGGACAATGGAAAGATATTATTCATGAGAAACCAAATAAAACAGGATTTGGAAGGTGAAACATCGTTATTATGCCTAATCAGAAATCTCATAATATGATCAATAATCTCAACTTTGGTGAGTTTCCTGACTCAGATAATTAGAGAAAGATAGAGTTTCATGATGGTCATAGAGGAAAGAAAGTTTAATTTTCCTCATTTAAATCATGTGGGAAGAGACATCAAGGAGAATGTTTTAAAGAAATTGGAAGATACTTTGGGTGTGGAAAATAAGGACACAAATCCAGTAATTGCAAAGGAAAAGGTTCAGTTAACACAATTGACAAGGATAATAGTGTTTCTAAGACATCAACAACCACTTAAGAAAAAAGATAATGGGGAGTCACATGCGATCACTATTGACGATGTTGAGTATGACAATGAAGTAGTGAAAGGATTAAGTGTTTATATAATGGGATTTCAAAATAGTAATGTGGAATATCATTTATAGTATTATGTAATATTAGAATATCTATTTATTGTTCTATTATGGTTTCCATAATTATATAGTACAAGTAACCATGAAAAGTGATTGAATTTTTTTTTTTTGAAAGTAGATGATATGCACATAATGAAGGGATTAGGAGAAAACGATATGTTTGATAGTATTAATGTACTCATGATTGATAAAAGGGAAAAGTGATATCATGGTTTGAGTATATAGAATTTTTTGGAATTTTTGGTGGGTGAAAAGAGTTAACTTTTGATAGAATTTATGTTTCCATTAAGATTCTATGGTAATTCAAGTTTCAAGATAATACATGATTAAGTTATTCACATGTTTGGAATGTGACCAACAAAATATATATTGTGGAAAATGATCATATTTACATGCTTGGTAGATGAAATTTCTAGTAATTGTTTTATTTTTACTATGAGATTGGATAGAAGTATTTTGGATAAGCCTAAATATTGGAATCAATTTAGCTAGACATCAGATAGAATTGTTTAAGGCTAAAACTTTTTTTAATTATTTCTGTAATGTTATAATATTATAGTTTTAGAAAAAGGACAGCCAGCAGGATGGGAAAAAACTTGTCACATCGGACAAGGCTAAGGGAATTGAACCCAAAAACAAAATGCGACAGGCCTTTATCACCTACCACTGGCCTACAGGAAGTTCTTGGTTTGTATAATTTAGTTTTATTTTATTAAGAAGTATTATAGATGAATTATAAGTCCATTTTTGGAACCATATAAGATTGACCTCACCATAGATGGACATATGTATATTTAATATATTGTGATAACCTTTTGGTGATAGAGACAGATGGAATGACATATCATTCTATCACATGATCTTCTAACACTTCAAGAATGAAAAATTCAACTTCATTTCTTTAAATAAGGGATGAAGTGGAAATTGTTCATGGAATGACCAATGATAATATTACACTGAAATCAAGTAAGTATTTCTCCTTATTCAAAAATTCATCAACTTTATAGAAATGATATTGAAAACCAAAAATGTTGTACTAGTACCATCATATCTGATGAATTAGATGGTACCTTAGATCATCACAAATTTATGGTTTTGTTCTTGTTAGATTTTTCATAGCAATGTTCTCTACCACTCTTCATCAGAACTTGATGGTTAGATTTCTCTTCCATATCCATGTTTTCACCTATTTTCTCCCATGTCGAAACCTAGTGATGAGTTAATTTGGGTAATCGTTATGCTTCTTACTTAACTTTTTAAAATTAAGTTTTATTATTCCTTTTTACGATGTGGGTTTCTATGAGAGAAACTTTCATGTAGTAAACCATTTATAACCCCGACTAATTTCAAGGGAGAAATTCATTTTAATAGGGGTAGAATGTAACACCCTGAGATTTTATGAGATAGATTCTATTAATTTATTTGATGTCTTGTGGTGTACACTACACCAATATTATCTTGCGTTATATAAAATACTATATTAGCTTGCAATATATGCAACACTATTCTTGGCTTGTGTTGCACGAAATTCCAAGTACTTTTGATTCAATTCATTTTACATAACACCAAGTATAGATTTTTTTTCAATATATAAACTAAGTTTTTATTATGTTATATGCAACACCAATGGAATCTTTCAGCACACGCAACACTAACTTGCCATGTGTTACACATAAGAGCAACCTTCATTGATAAATTGTGTTGTACGTGATACTAAGTTTCACTAAACAATGATATTTTATTATATTAATATTTAAATTGGATATAAACTAGCCGTTGTGAATAGTATTAACCAAATTTTAAATTTTAAATAACATTATCATTTATCTTACACATGATATGAGAACAAAATCAATTTTTCAGATAAAAGAAGTATTTTTCAAAAAATGCAGTTTTTCCACCTTTTGATGGCACGCCCATTTTAAATCTAGTTTTTGAAATGTTTATATGTTCAACTTAACAAATTAAACTTCTTATTTGGAATTAGGGTATAAAAATTTACTTTGGATAAATTTTTGATATTTTTTTGATAACTTTCATATTTTGATGAATAGTAAAAATATGCTAAATTTTTAATTAAAAACAACTTTTTTCATTAAGATAATTTATATGGTTAAATTATAATATTTAATTGTTTTAAAGTTTAAATAGAATATATTTTTACCATTTAATATAATTTATTTCATTATCATTAATTTTACATTGAATTCATAGGTAAAAACATTTAAATCTTTTGCAATGTTTTAACTTTTAAAACCCATTTTCTCAATAATGGGATTAATTTTAAATTAATTACTATAAATTATATGTCCTGAATTTAGAAAAATGGATTCCATATTTGGAATTATTATGTCCATATTATGTTAATAGGCTACTTTTATTTTTGGGCATTTTGAATTGTAACTACGGGAAATTTTATTTACTACAACTAAAGGTAAATCAGGTAATTAAGGATAAAAATAATATCATAAAATTACCCTAACACTTTTCTTGATATAATGGTATGATTATATTTCTTCCAAAAATATACTTGGGTCGAACTGGTATGTATTGGAACCCACGTGGATGAGATTGACACAATTAATTAATTTTATTTAATGAAAAGTGAAATATGTCTCACTCAAACTTTAATAATTAAATTATTTTTAATATAAGACTAAACCGAATATAAATTCGATTATAAATAATAATTTGAAATCTAAATTTTTTTATTCATCACGGTAATTTATTTTTAATTTTTAAGAAATATATAATTAACTTAATAGCTTATACATTAATGATGTGGAAATTATTTATTTAGTGAAAAATCAGTAATATAGTTTTTATTAAAATAATAATACCCATAAAAAGTCCCAAACATTTTAAAAAACCTTATTGGTCGAGTATATATAAACCATAATCATCCAATGGTTGACTTGTGGACTATTCGGGGCCTTATAAAAGATATTATGACACTTATATTAGGTTATTTTAAAGAATGTCAAAGTTGTCTCCTTCATAATTTAATGAATATAACATTTTAAAAGTTGGTTTTTTAGAAGATAAATTATAATAAAAGTATTATTATAAAATCTATTAGATTTATATTCATCATAGTGTTTTATTTTTAATTTTTATGAAACAAATAAGTATATTAAATAATTATACAACAATGTTTTATGAATTATTTTATTAATAGAAATATCAAATAAATGGTTTTAAAAATATTAAAATAAATAATATATGAACTAATTAATTTTCTCCATGAATTTTATTGATTAATATGACATGTTAGTAATCCATTAAATATTTTTTTCGAACCTATCATCTGTGTGGTTTTTATTTAAATTCAAAACAATGAATAGTGTCAAAATTGACACTATTAGTATTTTAAAAAAATAACATATTATTAAATTTTTTACAAATCACAAAAAAATATCTAAAAATAAAAAATTTAAAATTATATTGTAGAAAATTCCATAAAGTATCTAATTATGGACAATTCACAATACATAAGTAAGTATTTTTTACCGTTTAAAATTTAGAATATTATTACCACAAATAAAATTAAATAGATTAAATAAGGATAAATAAAAATGATAAGGTTTAAAATAAAATCAAAACATGTCTAAATTTTATTGGCTGATTATATTAAAATCATATATCATCCCATATTTTAATTTGAGTCATTTTTGAGTTTTTTAAGTGGGGTTGGTTTTTATTAAAAATTAATATATTTGAGGTTTCCAAAAGCGCCCCTCTCCTCTCTTAGAAAAGGGCACCTCCTCCCTCTTCTATACACTCCATTTTTAGCCTTCAAACTAGGACAAACCCTATAAATTTCCCTTATATACTTCTCTATAAACATGCTAGAGGTCGTGGTCATATTCAAAGACCAACATTAGTGCCCTAAGAGGAGGTTTAGAAGAGGCACGTCCAAGAAGAGGTAATATCCTTTACCGATTCTTTCAAACTTATTTATTCTTCTAATTCTTCTATATGATTTGTTTCATTATTAATTAATAACTCTAGTATCACTTTTATAGTGATATGTTATTGTGAATATGAAAAAATCATATTACATCTTCTATCCATCCTATGAAAAATGAAATCATCACGCGTGCGTACGTACGGTCTACCGTCTCCACGCCGTGGTGTAATCTGTTTTTCATCACCATCATACTTGGATATGTATAATGATGGAAGAAATAAATATATATGATTATTATAAAATTATATTTATTCTGAAATATTATACACCATACACTTCAAATAAAATTCCATAATCATGGGAATGATATCGTCACTCGTGCGTACGTATGACCTACCGTCTCCATGATGTGATGTGATTCGTTCTACATGATCTTCATTGAAGAATGATTATATAAATGAATTTAATGAATAAATATGATATATATTATACTAATACCACTATTTATATTATATAACTATAACCTAAAAAGATTAATAAGAATTTTTTTGACAAAACATGCATAAGAACATAAAGCATTTAACACCCAAATAATAGGTAACAATGAAATGTTACTAATAAAAGAATAAGAATATGACCATATATGATATCATAAAAATGACTATGATTTTGGAATAATTCAATGACATTATTTAAATCATTATACAGTTGGTTCGGATACGTACAAAGTTTATCAGACCTAAGGTAAGGGATAATTATTCCAATCTCATTCTTATCCAAGATTGTTTATTCGTAAGTATTTACTGGGGTTATATTTATCATCCATGTCCATGATTTCTAAAAAAAATCATAAATTGTTTATTATTCTTCCATGTATGTTTAATTTCATTTTTACCCTTTTTTTAATTTTACCACATTTTATGGAAGTAGTATTTCTTTTGTTTACCATATGAGGTACTTTTTGACTTTTCTGGAAAAAGTACGAGGAGAATGTTTTTTTAACATATACGGAATGAATGAATTTTTATGATTTCATAACACCTTATTTCCATGAATATTCCTCTACAATATTTCATGATTATTTTCAATAAAATTATTTTCTTTTAAAATTTTATGAAATTTTGAGAAAAGAATATGATTTTGAAGAAGAAAGGATAATTTCCTTAAGAATTCATTTCAAGTGTTTTATAAAAACTATTTTCCATCTAAGATTAAAATTTTTTAATATGGGTTTGTTTCAAGTATAATTTCCCTATTATTTACATGTTTTGATTTTTTTATGATTAAATTATATCCATTTATTTTATATGGATTTTTTATGATGGGATGATGTTTATGAAGCCCATTTTATTCATTGGGTTGTGATGAATGATTTATGTTTATTTTGTGGAACATGTAAGAATAATTTCATTATGAGATGGGTGGGACCTATATCTCCCTCCAATGTATTGGGTAAATATTTATATCTCATGAGATAGACATGGCTGGAATGGAAAGTAAATCTGATTTAGTAATACAGAGCTGGAACGGCAAGTAAACACAGTTCAGTAATAGACTTTTTCCACTATAATGGTCTTGGAAGCAATGCCTTCGATACTATGGAAATAATATTATGTTCTTTATGGTTTTCTAAAACTCCATGTTTTATTTCCATTCTATTTTATCATGACTAATGTTTCTTTATGTTCTATGCCTTATGTACTTCTAGGATTTATGTCATCGCTCAATATTTTGATGTTTAATTTTTATGTTCATCTTTTTATGTTCAAATGTTTATGGTTTGTATTATGTTCTACATGTTTACCCTTACTCAGCATTTGAGCTCACCATTTTTTTGTTTTCTTTTCCCCAGGATATAAATAAAGGTTTTAGATTTGAAAACAAAATGGGAATATCTTTATGGGAGATGTTGAAGATCTTTCAGCATGATTAGAAGATTATTTTTTGAGTTTCCAAAGACCCTAAAATAATATGATGTTTTGGTGTTTGTTTTTGTTATGTATTCTGTATTGTTAAAAATTAATATAATGTCCATGTACATCAACATTGGGTCTCTAAAATGGTGACTCACAATTGTGGGAGAATAATGAACCTCTCTCCTACAAGGAAGTAGTATAGATCTTAGAAGCTACAAGATGGCTAGAGGATTTGAATTCTGAAATGGATTCCTTGTATCAGAACCAATTTCGGGTACTGGTTGATGCACCAGTTGATATAAATCCTATTGGATGAAAATGGGTATTCAAGAAGAAACTATACATGGAAGGTAAAGTTAGTACTTATAAAGAAAGGATAGTGGCAAAATGTTTTAAAAAGTGTCAAGAAATTGACTATGATGAATCCTTTTTTCCAATTTCCATATTTAAATACATTAGAATCATACTTTCCATAGAAGCTTACCATGACTCTGAGATTTGGAAAATGGATGTCAAAAATTCTTTCCTTAATGCAAAACTTCTAGAAGATGCCCATATGAAACAACTGGAAGGGTTAGTGAACTAGGTGATTCCAAAAGGGTTTTTAAGTTGCAAAGATCCATTTATGGATTAAAGAAATCATCCAACTAATAGAATATTCGACTCGAAGAAGCCATAAGGGAATTTTATTTCATTAATAATGAATGTGAGCCATGTGTTTACATAAGGTTTAATGGGAATGTAGTCGTTATCCCAGTAGTATATGTTGATGACATATTACTTATTTGAAATGACATACTAGTCTTATATTCTATTAAGGATTGGTTGAACAATTTATTCTCCATGAAGGAATTAGGAGAAGAATCCTACATTTTAGGGATCAAGATCATTTGTGATATATCCAAGAGGCTTCTCAGACTAAGCCTGAGTATATACATTGACCAAATACTAAATATATTTATTATAAAATAATCTAATAGAGGATTGGTTCCAGTTTCACATTGAATACATCTTACTAAGAAAATGTGTCCCTAGACACAACAGGAGAAAGATAGAATGAGTAAGATCCCATATGCTTCAGCTATAGGATCAATCATGTATTTCATGCTATGTACTAGGCTTGATGTTGCCTATGAACTGAGCATGGTAGGAAGATATCAAGCAAATCCAAGAGAATAGTATTGGACTGTTGCTAAGGCTATCCTTAAGTATCTGAGAGGAACTAAGGATATATTCCTAGTGTATGGAGGATATGAGGAGATTTTCATAAGAGGGTATGTTGATGTTGGTTTTCAGATAGACTAGAATGATCTAAAGTCATAATTAGGATATGTTTTTTGTCTCAATAGAGAAGTTGTGAGCTAGAAGAGTTCACATCAGCTAGTTATTGTTGATTATATAATGGAGTCTGAATATATAGCGGCTTATGATGTCGCCAAGGAAGCCATATAGATTCAAAACTTTGTCGATGATCTTGATGAGGTGACTAGAAGTAAATACCCTATCACATTGTATTGTTATAACACTACAATGGTGACTCTTGAAAAGGATCCAAGGTCACGTCAACGAACAAATCATGCACTTCGAAAGTATTACCTCTTGAGGGATTTTCATCATAGGGGTGAAGTTACAGTGAGAAAAGTTTCCATGGAAGAGAACATGGAAGACCCCTTGAATAAAGTCCTATCTTAGTAGAAGCATGAAAATCATGTGATTGCTAGCAGACTGAAGGTTGTTAGTAGTTGTCTCTTATGGAAGTGGGAGTCTATTGGAGTTAGTTCCCTAGATCCAATTTATTTGTACTTTATGATAAACTTATATTCATGGTTTTGAATATTAATAAAATCTTTATCACATCATGATTTTTCTTCTATGTGAAATAGTATGTGATAATGTCTCAATAGTAGTTGTCGCACTAAAAGTTCATAACAGTTCCCCACTATGATGAGAACCTAGAAGTTCTATGACACAATTCATGAATAAATTTTCTATAGCTGGATGATATCATTTTAAGGGACACAAATGATATAGGCTATTAGAGGTGGGGACTCATAGAACATTGAAAACACCTACTCATGGTATACTCCCTTAATATCCAGTAAGATATTATGAGAACAAGATCTGATAGTAGGAAATCCACATTCATAAGTGTTATTGGAATTTCCTCTCTGCAGATGTGTGTAATGGTCCTTAGACTTTACACTATTGGAAAATGGGTCTATACCCACGGTTCTGGAAGAAACTGTGGGTATAAGGTAACCTATACCCACGGTTTTGAGAAAACGTGGGTATAGGGATAGTATGGGACCCTATACCCACGGTTTTATAAAACCGTGGGTATAGGTCACCTATACCCACAGTTCCTCCCAAAACCGTGGGTATATGTGTATTTTTTTTGAAGACCTATACCCACGATTTTGGCCAAAACCGTGGGTAAAGGTTATTTTTCGAATATCTATACCCACGGTTTTGAAAAACCGTGGGCATTGGATATTTTTTTTTGAATACCTATACCCACGGTTTGCAAAACCGTGGGTATAGATTTCCCGAGTTAAAGCAGGAATGAAAATTTAGGCGGGAAATGGAAAAAAAATTGGCGGGGCAAAAAAAATTCATATTCTGTTTTTATATATTTATAAAGATATAAATATATTAGAATGAACTACTGCTACATTGGTTGGTAAGTGACCTCCTTCATATGCCTTCGGTCGCCTGATCAAATCACCGGAAAAACATTTTTTAATAATATATTATAATTATCAATATATAAGGACAGATGCAATAACAAAATAACAAAAATCAATTAGGTCGATTGGTTAGCGTCGTTCGTCTTCTGGTGACTGATCTAGAGTTCAACTCCCACCAGGCGGGTTTTTTAATCGTGCCACGTATATATTAATATATTTAATAAAGTGTTAGCATATATTGTAAAGCGAAACATGGCCCAGTTGGGCAGCGCGCAGGATTCCTCAGTGGAGACGGCGGTTCGAACCCCACACCCTGCGGGATTTTTGAATTTAAATTTAATACCACGGTTTAAGAACCATGGGCTTTGATGTGTGCCATGTGTACCACTCAATGACACTCTGTAAACACACCTATACCCACGGTTCAACCAAACCGTGGGTATAGGTCAAGACCCCTATCCCAATGCCATTCAGCCCCACAGTTCCCAAAACCGTGGGTATAGCCTATACCCACGGTTTTGGGGGCTATACCCACGGTTTTGAACCATGGGTATAGCCTGTTTTTTCAGTAGTGTTAAGATTATTATTAATGAATATTATGAGTCCCTTACTTTGATGTATTGTTGAAAACTGTGACGACATATGCTCACAGAAAATTAGGATACATTGGGTGTGTCGTGAGTAATGTTACATTAATGAATAATGAAATAAATGATTCATACCATATATTTGTTAATAGAAGTAAATATCTCAGTCCCTTTGTTGGAAATGATATAGCCTAAATAAATCCATGGCCATGGTGTTTTAGGCATGTTCTATTTTTAGAAAGTCAAAAAATTAGTTATAGAGCATATAGGTTGATGACACTAGCATGCAAACTTCTCGATAGAAGATATTGTGATAAAGGGATTATATTACATGATAAGAATTCATATACGGTGTCATGTAATTTCGGAATCAACTTCCTTCTCTCTGGGTTCCTTGGTCTGTTCCTAGATGCTAACCGTGGACTTTAGGTGGGTTCTCCTAATTCCACTGAGAAAGGATCCTAGAGGGTCACACACAGTGTATCCGAAATCTCAGATAAATAATTTATTATTTAACAAGCAGAATAAATATTATTTTCAGTTGTAATTTAATAATTATTCATGAATACCTGATTTCATTTTTTTTATTTATCACTGAATGATGGAGTTAAATTTATTTATTTATTTAATAAATAAATATTCATCATTAAAGGTTTGATAAATATTTTGAAGGACGTGCATACCAAGTTACGGGTCCAGTGAAAAATAATAATAAATATTATTTGAATAAATAATATTTAAACATAAGGTCAAGTTAAGAACATGTCATGAAAATAATGGTGTTGCTATTATTATTTGACATGGGGGTTTCACATAGAGTAATAAAATAAATACCGACGTGTATGCTAATTATTTATCATTACATGGTGAATTAAATTCTCCGTTATATTATTATTCTTATATGCCTAGTGAAAGATAATGCTTGATAGAGTAATTGTTGTGCACAAAATTTTTTAGAGAAAATTCTCTCAAGCTTCGAGAGCTCTCCTTTCTCTTAAAATGCTCTCCAGAACAAGAAAGATTATCCTCCACCGAATCTGGGAGAATGTTTTGGAAGCGGCTCTCAAGGTGACCAAAGGCAGATGACTCAAGCTCAAGGATCTTCTATGCTATCACCTGGAGACTCCTTTAGTGACATATAGAGATTTGTAGAGCATGTGTGGATCACCACTAGAGGATATCTATCCTTGGTCTCTACATTGCAATGAAGGCGCATCGCTCATTAGAGGTCAGACATATCAATAAAGAAATAAAACCTTAGAGGTATTCCTATAATCTAATTAAATTAATTATAAACAAATAGACATGATCCTATCTTCTGGGTTCTGATATTCTTTCTTCCTTTTATAAAACTCTAATTCAATTCTGTGGAGACTGGCGTCTATCGTCGTGTTGATCCCGAAATAATAATTGAATACATAAAAATTAAAATTTTGCGTCGACCCAACCGTGCATCCACCATGTTGGGAACCTAAAATTATGACATAATTATGAAGTCATTAATCATACCAAAAACTCAAAACTTTATTTTTACTATTAACTAAAAAACTAAATATTTTAGAAAATTATCATACGTTCACCCTAGCCTAATTTAGATGTTATGATTTCAAAAATGATATTTTTTTATCATAACAATTATCTAAATAAGAGAATTTTTACTTTTAAATATAAAAATCCTTATTTATTAAAAATAATAGCGGATTGAAAATGCATAGTAAAATTCCTAATACTTGAAAAAAAATTATCATTTATATTTAAATAAGAGTGTTTTTAGAATACTATTTCTTTAAAATGAGTATTATTCATAATATATTAATATTAGTTTATTATAAAAATTTATATCTTTTCTGGAAAGTATAATTTCTGTTCAAAAAATCAATTTATCAAATTTCAACTCAATTTTATTAAGAAAAAGTATTCTTAAAATGGAATTAATGGAATAAAAAATCTATTTATGAAATGGAATTACACTTTAAGTAACTATAGCCTCAATACATAACTCCTTATAACACCTGAATACGGCCTAATGGTAAGGTTTGTGATGGTGATAGATTCATTGGGTGGCTTGACTAACATCGTCCAGGTGGTAATTCCCACTAACTTGAAATTATCCTGAATATGATTTTGTTATAGCTTCACTTGATAAATCTCAGATTGGGCTTGGTCAAGGGTGAACCCCAGTGATGGTATATCCCTCCCAAGCTTTGAAAAATGGGCTTCGTATGGCATGACTCTACTGGTTGAGTCCATTGTTTCTCTTTTCTGTATTAATTATCGTTTTAACTTATACATTATAACAAAAAAATAATTACCAATTGTGTAGTTTACAATGGTCATATTGACCAACGGTCAAAAATGGTCAAATCTTGAGGGTCACATTCCCCTTATACTCACTTAATTATTAAAGAGATATGGTTTTTTTGTATATAGTACAATATAACAAAAAATTTATCAGAAAAACAAAATCATTCAAAAAATTTGGGTCATTACATCCACATGTGCTCCTAGTTCTCAAAACATTACCATAAAATTGTTGGGTGATGGTATGATCAATTATGATTTCCTACATTATCTATCATTGATCGAAATAAGAATATCTTCACAGATGAATGATTTTATATGTTCACTTGAAGGATTGATATAGTGGAGTATGATTGATGCCCTAGTTCTTAAATGAATTATTAAGAGGTTTCCCTCTTGGGGCTTGAGATAATTATCCCTATGTTTTTTTTTACACAACAAGAGGCTAACCCAAGAATGTGATATAATTGGATATTTATTGATCCATTTTAGGTTTATTTATTAAACATAATGAATTATCTAATTCCTTATTCCCTAGAAATCTGAATTTCTAACAATAATATAAATATTATTATTATTTTCTTGACATGAAAAATACCTATGGATAAATAAATATCATTTTTTAAATAAATAAATTAATATTTATTTGAATGATATTTGATATATCTTTTATAACTTAGTCATTAAACTCGATCTTTTTTTCCACCTCAGAATTTACTGAACCTTCAATAATGACTATTTATTTAATAAATAAATATTATTGTATTATTCACTGATAAATATAATGAATATTATATTCTCTATATCATATGAATAAATATTTATTATTATTTAACTCACATACTTATTCTTCTAAATAAATCATGATTAAATATTTATGATCAACCAACCATGAAGTGTTATTGAACCGTAAAGAGGGAGTAATTTTTATTCTAATATGTTAAATTCGAAATATAATTTAATTGAGATTCTGGTTGCACTTAGTTTGTAACCCTCTTGGACTCTTTATTAGTTTAATTACATAGAATCACTTAAATTAAAAGGTTAACATTTAGCAACACATCGAGGAACCTATAGAAAAAGTGGTTAATTTATAAATGAAAAAAAATTGCATATGAATTCTCACTATGTAATATAATTCCTTTATTATGATATCTCTAATCAAGTAGATTGCATGTTGGTTTCATCAACCTATGTGCTCAAAGTCTATTTTCCTAACTTTATGAAAATAAACTTTCCCATAAAACACCATGGAAATTGATTTAATTAAGTTATTCTATTCCTATTAAATTATCTTATATATCAACCTTCCTTAAAGAATAGAAGGAATAAATCATTTCTTATGTTTTTCATTAATTAAATATCACTCATAACACACCCAATATATCCAACTTTACCATGAACATATGTAATCATTGTTTTCATAAATACATAAAAGTACAATACTCATGATATGAATTAATAATAACCATAAACTCTAAGGGCCAATACACATACCCATAGATAGAAATATCCAATGACACATATAAATGAGGATTTCATACTGGTAGGTTATGTTCTCATAATCTTATACTATGAAAATTATTAAGGGAATACACCATGAAATAGTATCTCAAAGTTCTATGATTGTCCACCCCTAATAGCATGTATAATTTATGTCTTTCCAAATGATATCATACAACTATCGGAAAAATATTTAAGAATAATTTCATGGCACTTCTGGGTTTTCATCATAGCTGGGAACTGTTATAACCATTGAGTTTGTTAGTTAATATTAGGGAATTATCACATTATATGTTACGTAGAACAAAAATCATGATGTGATAATAAATTTATTAATATTAAAAAAAAATGAATAAAAAATCATAAATTTTATAGATGTTGGTTTTAAGTTACTAACTCCAACAGACTCCCACTTTCACTACATCCAACTTCTAAAAATATTCGGTCTTCTAGCTCTCATGTGATACTCATGATTCTATTAAGATAAGGCTTTAGTCAAGGGGTTTTCCATGTTCTATTCCCTAGAAACTCTTCTCACCAAAAATTCACCCATATTATAAAAATCCCTCAAGATTTGATACTTTTAAAATATGTTTTTTGCCTATTGGTTTGACCTTAGCTCCTTTTTGAGATCTACCACTGTGATATTAACACAACATAATGTGATAGGATATTTACATTTAGGAACTAAATCAAGATCTTAGAAAAATACTTGTATCCATAAATTTGTATTGGCTACATCAAAATCCATGGTATACTTGTACTTCATTATATAATAGGTGACAACTGGTTGTTTTGAACTATTCTAGTTCATAGCTCTTCCATTGAGACTGAAGACATATTCTAAATACTAATTTAGATTATTGTATTATAATTGGATCATCTTGATATATTCTTACCATACTCAAGGTATAGGCAACATCAAGCACAGTATATAACATGGAAAACATGATTGATCCTATAACAAAATCATATGTGATTTTATTCATTCTCTCTCACTTTTTAAGTTTGTGGACATATTTTATTGGAGATATGTATTCAATGTTACACTAGAATCAATACCATCTTGGATTGTTCCTTAATAAATCTATTTAGTATCTGGTCAATATATGAACCATGACATAGCCCAAGAAACCTCTTATATATATAACAAATAATCTAGATTCAAAGGATGTATGTTGATTTTCCAAAGTCTTTCATGGAAAATCACTTGATCTACCAGTACTTAAATGAATTTAATACTAGAATTTAGTTTCTAATAAGTAATATGGAATCAAAATTTAATACTATTAAAAACAATATACTCCTACTAAACCACTTTTAAACATATGGATCCAACTCTCTCTTAGTGAAAACTAAATATTTTATAAAAGTATCAAACTGAAATTTCCATGAACTAGATTAATTATTCAATCCATAAATGTATATCAACAGATTTAATACCTTTTCATATTAGAAAGATTCATAATACTTTATCATTATGTCATATAGACATCTTCTTGAATGTTCACATTAATTAAAGTAGTTTTGAAATCCATCTTCCAAATATCAATCATGGAAAGATAGTATATAAATTAGAATTCAAATGGATTTATGCATGTATAATGAAGAAAATATTTCTACATAGTCAATTTTGTGATCTGTTTTATACCCATTAACCACTATTCATGCATTTTTTATATTCACTTTACCTTATATGTCAAATTTTCTCTTGAATTCCCATTTGTACCCAACAGGATTTTCTGGTAGATCAATGAGGAACCACACATAGTTCTAGTACATAGAATCAACCTAATAATACATAGAATCATTCCATATTACATCTTTTGACCTCTCTATTTCCTCCTTTGTTTAAAAAAGAATCATTACTGCCAACCAATATTGAGTCATTAACCTAAGTGACTAAAAAATTATATATTTCTCATTCATTTACATATTTGGTGATCTAATGTAGTACTTGTGTTTTAAAAAAACATATTCCATGGGGACCTATGGATGTTTTTCATTTAAAAACTCTTATGTGTCTTGAGCATTAAATTCATCATAGTCAATTTGGAACCATATATACATCTTGAGAATCTAATCCCCCTTGTGAAATATGGAATGTCTTACAACAGATACCTTCTTCTCTTAGGGGTTATATTGATAGTATCCCATTATTTATTTAGGGTACCCTATAAAGATACACTTTTTTTCCAAGGGAGAATGCATGAGTATGTGACCAAACAAATGTATTTCCACTATGTAACTCAAAGAGAACATTGTTTTCAACTTTATTTTGTACGTGTTTTAGTGTGTTTGTTTCAATTTGTAATGTATATCCCCTAAAGTATAATAGAATATTTTTATGACACATTATAAAACTTACCATTTCAAGAAATATATATTTCCTCCTTTTCTTAACACCATTACACTATGGTGTATATGGTGGAGTGGGTTGAGATAGAATCCCATACTCTTATAAAAAGTAAAAAATGTTTTCTTTAAGTGTTCAACACATAGATTAGATACAAACTTCTTTATATTCTTACCATTTTGACTCTGTAATTCATTCTCAAAATATTTGAATTTTTAAATGGACTCAGACTTATACCTCATCAACTAAATATAACTACATATACTCAAGTCAATAGAAAAAATATAAAGTAATAATACCCTCTAATATATTTTATGGGAAAATATCCATACATATTAAGATGCCCCAATTCTAGAATCTATATGGATCATTCACCCTATCCAAAAAAACATGTTTTGGTTATCTTACATTGTAAACAAGAATTAAATCATTCAAATGGTTTTAGCTCAAAAGATTCTAAATAAACAACTTGATATAGAATAATCAAACAAATATTATATAGGTTACCAAGATAATAATGAAAAAAATGGGTATTAGATATTTTATTAGAACTTGAATCTTTATTAATTTCCAATACTTGGTTCTCATAATTTAATACATAAAAAACATTTTTAAAATTTTCCATACCATAACATATGTTTTCATTGTAAAAAAATATCTTATCCAAATGTAGAAAAAATAAAACAATATATATCTCGTAAGGATATAGAAATTATGTTCATGGAAATATTTTGTACATAATTATAGTATTTTATAACCAAAATCATCCATGTTTTCATCAGAATGTAGTAGTATCTTGTATCCAATGCAATAATTCACACTTTATTAGTTTCCCAAATATCTACCTCTGCTTTATAAATATTCCCAAATATAATCAGTTCCTATATTTAGATAAATTTGTGAGAACCACAAGTTTTATTTAATACCCAATGTTAAGATATAAAATTTTTTCACTAAATAATGAATGAAGTAGGATTTATCCCTTGATTCTTCAACTATATGGAGTTCTTCTTCTAGTTTCCTAGATTTCCACATGAAAAAAATATTGTATTTCATTCCTTTTCTTGAAATTATATCTTATTCTTCTTGGAATAGTGGTGCTTAGGAGCCCTAATCTTAGAATGAGTCTTGGGGCCCTTTTCCTTGTTCTTACTTTTCTTCTTTACCATAATGTATGTAGTATTTTCATGCCCCATGTCTTTATTAACTTGGTGAATGAATGTAAAAAATTTCAAAAGCTTATTCAAACTATTTCTCTTATTATATTTTAAAATAAAACCAATTAATCATCTAAGTAGTAAGTATAAAATGAGATATATGCATAGATCATTGGGGATCTTAAATTCCAAGATGTATAAATTATCTATATAACCAATCATCTTTACTACATGAGGCTTGGCTGGAACCAACTCTCCAATATTTCATCCAAATATTTCATTAGAGATATTATATCTCTCTAGTCTCTCCTTATCATGATAAAGATCACAATTGTGATACATGATGGTATAAACATCCATATCCTGGTATTTATTTAGAATATTAATAGACATGGATGATAAAAAAAAGAAACATTGGACATCTATGGAAATATCCACATGTTTTAGATAGAGTGATTATTATTCATCACTAGCCTCTTTAGCAAGTAACTATAGAACTGGGGTCTCCAGTATGTATACTTTTCTTTCATAGCCTAATATAATGAACAAGAATCTATACCATTCCTAAAAATTTGATCTGGTGAAAAGGTTATAGTTTTCTAATATGGATCGTAGTGATATGGTTGAAACTCTATGGGTTTCCATTTCTATAATAAATAAGAAACAAATTTTAGTAATTTATCTTCATTATAAAATTTTATAATAAACATTAATTTGTTAGTTTTTTCATCTCCTACTATTTTACCAATACCCAATGGCCCTCACCATTGGTTTCAAAAATATATTTTCACATGGATATTCTAATGGAAATTATAAATATTCTCTATCTCATAACCCATAGTGTGTCCTGACAAGTTATTTGAAGGTCTTAGGTAGTCATAACATTCCAAATGTATTAACTTGCAACTCATTGATCAGTTGAGTGGACTCCAAAATCTTGAAATCCTAGTTAAGTATATCCTCAACACCTATATCTCATTTAAACCATGTCCTACTTAGGAATTCAATCCTTTATGTGTACTATGTCAAAGACAACCAAAAAACCTAAGAAAAAATTCCAAAATAATTGACAGCAACCGTACTTAGGCCAGTAAAGAAACATTAACTATGATTTATTTTTAATATAATTAGTTGAAGGATATAGTGACTTAATATATATTTATTTGAGGTATTTTATAATTTTGTGTAAATTTCCCATTTTATTTTTTTACATCCTTTTTAATTTAAAGTGGATTTTACTTAAGTGATTAATCGTGTCTTAGGTAAAATTTACACATAATCCAATTTATTTTTATTTTTATTTCATCTTATATGATTATTAATTCATTAATTTATGTGGTCATGAAAAAGAATCCATAAATAAATTAACTGTTCAACTTAACAAAAATTAAATAATAAATGTGGTATGATCATGAGTTTTTCTATTGTTTAGCTTATCTAGTAGATGATAAACTAACCCACAACCCTAGTTGAATAACTTTTTGAACCATAACTTGGTTCATGCTAAAACATTCAATTTTCCCCCTTATGTATCTCCTAGATTGGTTTTTCCTTGAATATGAACATGAACTACCCCCACCCACCTGGGATCTCCATTAATTACATAAGCTTTACTAACACATAGGTGATGGGAACCAAAGGACTAGTTTATGGGTTTTATATAAAAAAAATTGTGGGCATACATGCCCTAAAATATTGAGGGGAGATGATAGGAAGACCATTAGTTTAATTTAATAATAATAACAAATTAATAATGAAACCAATCACATACATAGGTCTAGTCAACTTGCATAATCATCTAAACACATGCAATGAATATGCATTTTCAATCGAGCTATAATTCAATTCAATTAATTCTTTAATTTAGATAAAGTTCCTTGAATTAATCCAATTAATTATCTTATTAATCAATTAATTCAATTTATCTAAATTCCATACAAAACATCCTAAATATTTCCATCATACATATTTTTACAAAAAAAATTAAATAAATAATTTTTTTAAAAATAATAAAGTATATATATGTACTTGGAAGAAATGGCATGTACCAGTCCAAACTACTCAGCATAGTATTTATACTATGTATTCAAAAGGTATTGTTCATAAATATAGTGAATGTAATTATAAGTGGTTAATTTTTTAATAAAAGATGTGATTATATGTAATTTATTTGGTATGTGATGATATTAACCCACATAGAGTACACTACAAATTAAGACTATACAAAGATTATAGTTTATAATTTAACAAGAAATATATTTTAATATATAATTAATAATCCCATCACATGGTGTGTACTATCAATAAATGAAACTTGAAACACATTTAAATAGGTTTACTTATATAATTAATCTTTTCTCTCTATTTTAAATTAATTACATGAGGTATATTTGGTTACACAACATGTACTTGGGCTACACTTCATATAACATCTCCTACCCATGTCATGACACACACCTAGGGACTGGGTATCTTTTAGGCCATAAACATGTATGAGGTTCATGGTGTGTGTTCCAACTGCATTATATGTGTCCTTGACGTTTCACAGTTTGTCAGTCCTCATTTTGTGTAATAAATGCATGACATGACTTAGACCCCCTGTGTTTTCTACAAAAAAAACACATGGACTACATCGCATGTACATGAGTTATACGGCATGTATTTTGGAAAACTATATACTAACCTAGCTCATTCAACACATGGACCTCATTTAATTCTTACTCTTTATAGTTATTTCATGGTGACTGAAATGTATCATCGTTCATCCTAGTGAAATTAACATGAGTGTACTATGTGTGCCAACGGGATACAAGTTGTGTTTTCTTGTGTTATCCAACTAGAACTCTTGGAACCTCGTGATAGATTCATTGAATTTTTTTCATGTTGATTTAACCTTTCATGGTTATATGAGCAAGAATGATCAAAGAGAAGAGAATATTTTGAAATTTGTATTTATGAAAAAATAAACCCAAAATGAAAACTAAATGCAGATTCATGTCCTCCTTCGACAAAAATAAATATTTATAATTTATTAAGTAATTTTTCGTATACCATTTGTAGGTTTTGGGAATTGTATAAGCACCCATTAGGCATAGAAAACTTGGATCATTATTGTAATAAATGAATCATATAATATTTACATGATGAAAAACATCATTACCAGTGGAATTAATTTAATGTTTAATTGATGTATAAATACCAAAACCAATAAGGTGGGATTTTCAAATATGATTTAAAATTAATTTACAAATATAATTATAATTATCTTTTTTAGTAATTATTTCTCTATTTATGATATGGTTGAACACAGTCTTCATACTATCATTGCATCATATGATCTGTTGGTAGATTCCCTCTAGCGGTTCTCCACACATGCTCCAAAATCTGGCAACATCACCATAGAATCATCAAATGCTATCATGGTTGATCTTGATCAGTTTTGTCATCTTTCATTTATTTCAACAACAATCTCTTCATGGATGAAATATTATTTAGGTTCACTCAATGTCATGAGAGAGTAGAGGAGGATTGTTATGCTAGTCTTGAGTGAATTATAAATAGGTTTATATCCTATGGATTGAGAGAATTATCTCTAGGTTTGTTTTTCACAATGAGAAACACACATAGGAAAGTGATAAAATCATGTATTTATAGATATTTGTTCGGGTTGGTAATTGCACATAATCCCTTAGAAAATTACTTATTCATTAGAGAACCCTATGTCTAATAATAATATAAATATTATTTTTATTTCCTTAAAATGCTCAATACATATAGATAAATAAATATAATTTGTTAAATAAATTAATAAATATTTATTTAATTAATATTAATATATAATTTATATTTATACAATTAAACCAAATTTGTTTATCCTCCTATATATTTACTGAACCTTGAATAATAATTATTTATTTGATAAAAAAATATTACTACATTATTCATTAAAAATTATAATAATTATTATTTTCACTAAATATTATGAAAAAATATCTATTATTATTTAACTCTCATACTTATTATTCTGAATAATACATGATTAAATATTTAAAATCAACCAACCAAGAATAATTATTAAACCACAAAGCGAGAATAATATTTATTCTATCTTTTTAAATTCAAAATATAATTTAACTACGATTCTAAATGAACTTAATATGTGACTCTCTAGGTCTCTTTTTCAATGGAATTAATCACAAATACCAAGATTTCAATGTTATTATCTAGAAACATACCCAGGAACCCACAGAGAAAGAATTCAATATCTTAATGACATACAACATAATACAAATTCTCATTGTGTAATATAATATGTTTATCATGATATCTCTTATCAAGCTGGTTGCATGTTAGTAGCATCAACCTATGTGTTTGATTTCTATTTCATTGAAATTATGAAAACAAACCCTCCCACAGAACACCATGTATATAGATTTAATTCAGTTGTTCCATTTCCATTAAAGGTCCTGAGATATTAAATTTTATTAAATTATATAAGTGAAAAATCTTTTCCTATATTATTCATTAATGCAATATCACTTGTGACACACCCAATGTACCCTACTTCACTATGACTATATGTCACCATGCTTTTCAACAATATATAAAATATATGAATCATTGTATACATTAATAATATTCTTAAAGTTTAAGTATAAATAAAACATCTATAGATAATAACATCCAATGAAACATATAAATGTTGATTTCCTACTAGCAGGTCATGTTCTTATAATTTTATACTCTAAAAAATACCAAGGGTTTATACCATGTGATAGTGTCTCGGGGTACTTTGAGTCTCCACCCTTGATATCATGCATCACTTATATTCCTTAAAATGATATCATCCAGCTACAGAACATATATATTATAGAATATTTTTAGGTCACTTCTAGGTTTTCATTATAGGGGGAACTATTATCACCTTTTAGTGTGAAAATTATTCTTAGGAAATTATCACATACAATATCACGCATATGAATAATTACAATGTGGTAATAATTTTACTAATATTCAAAAAAATGAATACTTGTAATTATAAAGTATATATAATTTGGTTCCATGGAACCAAATCCATCAACTATTACTCAATAACTTAAGAGGGGTGAATTGAATTCTGAAATTTGACACCGATTAAATACTTCCCTCTTAATTAAAATTTGTATTCTATTATTTTATTTATTATTTATATAGTAGAGATGTATTGTGGAAGTAAAGAATAGTACACACATGATTTTTATAGTGGTTTGGTGATACAAGAACATCCCTTGGTACAGTCCACTAACACTCGATGTTAGTTTGGTTATTTATATTCCAATCCCTTTCCTAGGGATCACATATCTAAGTACAAGTTGTTGTTACTTTTTTTACATAGTATTAGAGCCTTTTTTAAGCTATAAATCTCGAAGGAATTATAAATAGTCTTTTAACAACACATGGAATAAGAATTATTTAGTTATATAAATTATATAAATATGTTGAATTAATATTTCTGGTAAATATCACAAAATTAAATATTCCAGCAACTGAAAAAAGATGAATTCTTCCAGATAATATGTATGTATCTAAAGTATATCTCTAGTAAGATTTATTTTTTCTATAATAGTAATTTTTATGAAATTATATATAGTAAAAAACATCTTCTTTATCTTTCCTTTATATCATGATGAAGAGAAATAGCTTGCATGTACAGAAAGTATTAAGGTCACAATTCATAATCGTAAAAAATTCAAGCATTTGTTTTATTCATGTATACCAATATGTATCGTATGTCTAGTGTATCAAATGTTGACTTCTTTCATGTTTATTGATTAATAGAGAATATATACATTATTCAGAAATGAACTCAGTTATATATATCCAAAACATTATCCAGGAAAATTGGTAACCATCTAACTGTTTGAGCTATTTCGGTCATCCATAAATTCAAAAATCAATTTATAATCTATCTAAATTCATTAAAAATATGTAACATTGATAATTATAAACTGTGATAAATTTTCCCAGATAAAACTCCAATGGAAACAAACATTACAAAATTATAAAATTTGAATTCTCAATCCATACAAAATATATTTTTCAATATAGATTCATATGTATGATGTAATTTCAATTAAAACTTCATAAATAAGATATATGGCTGGAAAAAAACTTCACATGATATTTAAAAGGTTTTATTTTCAAAAAATATAATGCATAAAATATTCAAAATACTCACTTGAATACATAAGATTTTCTCCTTTTCTAAAATCTTTATATTCAATAAATTTACCAACATCTTTTGATGTGTGATATATAATACTTATCTGAGTTTATAATACATAATAAGATCAATAAAATATGTAAGAAATATAATTTTTTATGTAAGATGTGATACTTTTCAAAATCTTTAATATGTAAAATGATCTTGCAGGTCCACTGTAATATGTATTATACTCGACTTAGCTAAATTTCTAGTACACATGATTTTCTATCAAGTCCTTTTAAATAAATCATAAATGTTCTCAGATGATGAAATTATCTCTATAAATAATATATTATAATTAGAAAAAATAACAATATAACCATTTCAGACTAATAAATCTATATAGAAAAAAAAATAAACATATTAATTAATGACCTGAAGAAAGATTAATTAGATTCATTAGAAAAACATGTATGGGATTTTGTAAGCATCAAAAACTTAGGATAAAATTTGGAAATGTTGGTACAACATTACTATGTCTTACAAAAATTACTCCAAGAACAACTCAACTCATAAATAAGAGGTGAAAGCCCCAATGATCATGGTACCATTCTATAGGTCTCCAAACCATTTAGAATTCATCTAGAATTTTGACTTATGAAAAAGAAATGTATTTAAAGAGATATTCACCCTTACATACATGTTTCTATAAAACATAAAAGTAAATGATCATCCTCCACTAAATTACCATGAACCAATCAATGAATAGGTTTCAAATCCCAAAAGGAAACACGGTTCCAAAAAAGTATTCAACATCCATTATAAAAATGCTAAACCAATATCAAAACCCTGCATAATAAATATAGGAGGGGTACATATACCCAAAAAATGTGTCAATAATAAATAATATGGGCTCTAAATTTGGGTTATATGATTAAGGGGAGGGTGACATAGTACATTTTTGTAAGCACCTCCATATGATGAACTTAAGAAAATCTATACTGGGAAAATCTCAATGTGTAATCTAATCCTGTGTATAACTCGACTTAGTAACCCAAAAAAACATCAAAATATTTCTATTAGTAACTCATAAAAAATAAATTCTAGTAACAATGATAACATAATAAATCAACCATAATAGTCATGATTAGTAAATGATACATGATAATAGAAAAATAAAATAATAAAAACCTCATATCAGATAAATAAAAGAAAAATCCAAATAATTCACTATGTAAGAGTTACCTTGAAAGTTAAAACTTCCCTAAACTCATAGATCATAAATATAAAGATAGAATATCATACAAATTTCAATTAAACGTGATATTTCTTCCACTTCTGAGAATTCAATTTATATAATCATTTTATATAACCTAAATAACCACATTAATGTGAGGTCCTTGGAGATTTCAAGCAAGAGGTCTTAGATTCCCCAAATTCCCCATACTTTAGGAAAAAAATTGACATGTATTCTTATTATGATAGGAAAAAATGGATTCAAGAAGACTAGAATTCATCACACTTCCCTTCCAACTCAGTCTCATCTCGCCTCAAATAAGATTCCACCATCAAATCCATTTTAACCAATTCATTATAAGAAGTTGGGAAACCACCATAGATTCTTGGTCTTGGTGAAGACCAATTTTAAAAAAGAAAACTTTCATAAAGATACTAGTGATAAGATCAAGATAAAATATCACCAACTCTATGAAATAATCCACTAACCCTTTCACTACTTACTCACCTAGATAGAGAATCATGAATTTGATGTCTTTATCCACCTTCATATCCTTAGGATATAACCATTGAATGAAAATAATATTGAATAACTCCCAACACATGTACTTATAAAACTAATAAGGGAACATGATCTCCCACCACACTCTATATGTCCCTCTAACTAAGCTCATAACTGCATTTACCTATGAATCATCAAGAGTTTCTAGAGAATTAAGGCTTTCTACAATACTCTCTAACCAATCCATTGATTCTAATTGACCTTAATCACCATCAAAGAGAAATATAATATTGATTCAATAAATCTAAGATAGGATCCATGAATAGATATAATTTTGAGTCCACCACTCTCTTTTAATTCTAAGAAGTGTTACTAACTAATGGAATTTCCTCCAAGTTCTAAGAGAATCTAAATTGATGATCATCCTTGAATAAATACAATATAATTTCCTTTATAACCTTTATAGAAGGTATGATATAAATAACATAAGGCATGAACCCAATCAATTCATGGATCACAATACAAACCAAACAGTCCCATTATAATCTAAGGGACAAATCCAAAAACTCAAACCCTTAAAAATAAAACATCAGTCACACATCATAAAAACATCATTTCATTAAAATCATTTTCATTTGAAAAAGAGTTTAAAAAAATTACAAAGCCATATACACTATGAAAAAATAAACCTTTGAAAATAAACCACCCCTTAAAAAGAACTCAACTTCTATTTGAATATAAATGAAATAATTTTATTTCTCCACCAAAAGTTGAAATTCCACCTTTCCCATAAGATAATTCAAAAATTTTACCTCATGATCCACTTTTAATTCAAAATAAACTCTTTTAATTTTCATTTATAAAAACTAGCCACTTTTTAAAACACTTTGAAAGGTTAAAAATAAATTTTATAATAAATCCCAAAAAATGATTTAAAACTAAAAATATCTCACGAAATCCTCCCTTTTATACAAAAGTAACCATTAAAATATAAAATAAAACAATATAATTGAAAAATTGCCAATACAATTAAATTAATCAACACAAAATATGATAAAAACTCTATTGATTCACCAAAAATGAAAAATGAGAATCATTAGAATATATTATGGAGGGTTACAGAGCTTTTCATGGTTTGAATGCATAGTTTTGAAAACCTTGAATCAACCATCCAATAGCCTTTTAGAAGTCCTCATAACCATGCGGATGGGTTGTGCATGGTTTTCTTGACCATGCGTGTTAATTGTGGAACTTTAGTTATTCTTCCATTATCACCCTAAAACTCAAGAAACCCACCAAAATAAGTTTTAAAATCCAATATTGATTTAAAAATAATTATTTTTGATGAAATTATATCCTAATAAAAAACTATAATTCAAATTCAAGACTCAAATCCCAACTACCCATGGAAACTTGATTCTATGAATGAGGAAGATATATATAGACTCTCCCCACACCCACCTCTCATGTTCCGATATCCTAATCTCTATATTTCCTTGACACACTCAAATAAAAAGAGGGTTCTCTGATACTATTTCATAATGAACCATACAAAGGCATCCAAACATATCACTTGACATGGCTCACCACATGGCCTCAGGCACATTCCCAATCACCACTAGATGGAAACTAACATCAGGTTATCAAAATAAAAACCACAAAGGAATGATTTCACCCTCAAATAATAATAACTATGCATCATAAACTTTACCAATAATCTATAATAGAGGATCCTTACCTTAGACTCCCATGTATACAATATGAACAACTGTAAATAATGGGACATTCCAAACATGGAATAAACTATATGAATATCCAATAATACATAGTTAGTAAAACTGATTACTCTAATCATTTAAACATAAAAATAATAATTATCCAACTAAATTTTTAGAATACATATTTAAAAAAAATATCTCATAAATCAAAAATCTAAGAGGATAAAAAATAAATTACAAAAGATTGTCAAATTTTTCAATACATCAATGTCTCACAAAAAAATAAAATGGAACTAAATGACAGAGAAATTAACTCCATGTGGCCCATGGTCACTCAATAAATATGAATTCATTCATCAACATACCTAGACATGTGTATTGATCCATATAATTTAATATTATTATTAATGAATATCATTATTCACATACTTTTATGTATTGAAGAAAATTGTGATGACATATGTCCTTTGTGAAGTAGGATACATTGGGTGCATCATGATTGATATTTCATTAATAAATAATGTTAGAAAGTATTTTTCCCTTTTATTATTTAACATAAGTTGATATTGTATGAACTTTTATGGTAATGTAGCATCCTAACTAAATCTATATTCTTGGGGTTCTTTTGGTAGGTTCATTTTTATAAATTCAAAGAAAGAGACATCAAGCACATAGGATGATAACATCAGTATGCAACCTATTTCATTAAATATATTGTGATAAAAGGATTATATTACATAGTTACCATTCATATTAGATAATATTTCAATGCTAACTAAACAAATTTCCCTATGGATTCCTTAGCGAGATGTTTGATGCTATCCTTGGAGTTTAGACAATTCTTCCAAATGCCACTGAGAAAGAGTCTTAGAGGGTCAAAAAATATGTGTATCCAAAATCTAAATTAAATTATATTATTAATTAAAAAATATTAAAAAATATTATTCATCTATTATGCCAAAAAACTAATTTTTTTATGCCCAATAGGCACTTCCTCTCCACCCAAAACCTTTAAGTGTTATCACAACAGTTACATTATTAATTTATAATTATTTAGCAATCATTGATTGATGATATTGGTTTGTAGTTAGTTTTAATTTATGGATTATTTGTTCTTAAATATGATTAGAAAAATCATATCTTATCTTTATTTTTTTCACTCATATAACTAATAAAATATTAAATTAAAAAATTAAAATTAAAAGGCTCCATCAATAGGTGGAAGAGTTTCAGATAGACAAAACAACACTACATGGTGTGTACCCTTTACTATATGCCATATTCCCATGTTAATTTCACCTAGAGAAACAATAATAAATTCTGGTTGTTGTGAAATAACTACACATGGTAAGTATTAAATGTGGTTTATGTATTGATCAGGCTAGGCTAGCGCACAGTTTTATATACTACATTCCATGTATATTTTTTACACAACATGTAGTCGACATGTTTTTATGATGGAAAACACAGGGAGGGGGTTCATGTCATTGCATTCATTAATTACATGATAAGGGGACAAAAAAATCATTCAGAATTGAGGAAACATAGAATGTAGTTGGAATACACATCGTATACCTCATACATTTTAATGATCAACAAACACACATAGTAGCTGGGCAGCATCGCAGACATAAGAATTTTACAGCAGTACATTCCATGTGATAGGATTATTAATTATATATTAAAATAATTCCCATGTTAAATTCTGAACTGGAAGCGATGTATAGTCTTTACTTATAGTGTATTCCATGTATGTTAATTGTGTCACATGTTTTATAACATACATATGACCATGTTTCATTTATTGAAAAATTCACACCTTGTAACTATGTACCATGAAATGTATGTTGGATACCTTGTGAACACACAGTACAAGGATCATGCTAGTTAATTTGGATGGGTACATGTCATCGCCTCTATGTACACATGTGTAAATTATACATTTTAAATAAAATTAATTTATTTTACTTTTTTAAAATTATGGATGATATAGAATTCAAGTATGGTTTGGATGGAATTAAGATAAATTTAACTAATCCATTATTTAGATAATTAAATGGATTAATTCGTGATGATTTTATCTTAATTAAAGAACAAATTGGAGTGACTGCTGGCTAGATTGTAAATGTATATTCATTAAAAGTGTGTGGGTGATAATGATATTAGACAAAACCTATATATAAGATTTTTTCCATTTTAATTTATTATTATATTTATCAAATTACATTTATGGACTATAAGTCATCCCCTCCTCTCATTATGTAACATCATGTGTGATCATTATTTAATTTATACAAAACCCTTTAACTGATTATTTATTTCCACTCACCTATATGTGAGTAATGCTTATGTAAAGAATGTATATCTCATGCGAGTGGAGGTAGCTAATATTTGGAGCTAAGGAAAAACCAATCTAGGAGATGCACAGGTAGAGAGGTAAAATGTTGTAACATGAACCAAGTTATGGTTCAAGGTGTACTCCCCTTTGATTGAGGGTATGTTTATCATCTTCTATATAAACTAACTATTAGAAAATCTCAAGATCATACCATTTTTATTATTTTATTCCTATCAAGATTCATGGTTAATTTCTTTATGGATTATCTATTTTGATCAAATAATTTAATGAATTAACAACCATATAAGATGGAATTGAAATAAATTGGATTGTGAATGATTTTATTGAGACATGATTAATCCCTTATGTAAATACACTTAATATTAACAAGGATATAATAAAGATAAAAATATGAAATTTATGTTTAAAGATAAAAATACATAAAATTAAAATACAAAGTCATTATAGGCTTCCTCTACTCAAGTTAAAAATTGAAATACTTTTCAAAGTATTTGACTAGATAATGTAAGGGTGATTTTAATTATTGGGGAATTTCATATTGAGTTTTGGGTCCACTTGACTTATTTTCCATCAAGGGTTGACTTCCAAAATAGTACTTGGTGTAATTAAGAGGCAAGATTTATGGAAATCATTATCTGGGATTTCAAGATTAGGGAGTTCACTCAATATATCAAGGAACTATGACTTAATGCAGTTGGAAAGTTATGCCTACCTAAAACCATTCAAATAACCTATGAAGGAAAATTTTAGGATATGAGATGGTTAATATATATCCTTTACATTATGATATACATACAATAAGATATTCTAAAACAAATGGTGAGTGATAATGGTTTTTGAAAAAATAGGGTGAGATTAATAAATTTAAAATTTTATTATCTAATTTTTTAATCTACATGATAAATTCTACTCATATTTATTATACAAATGGAAAGTCACAAGACTTAAACTATATCACTCTGATCTATACGATATAAGGATAACCTTCTTACTGACTCAAATTTCTTGGAATGGTATAGGCACTTGTGCATTATACTATGCACTGAATGGAAATTATATATTCTTGAAACCCTAGCTCTCGATTTGCTTTCTAAAGAGGCTATTATGGAAGAAGTATCAATGTACTTGAAACATGTAAAATATGCAAGAGATGTCCAATTTTTCTTTTTATCATCTATTTCTAGTGAGTTTATAAATCAACACAATCATATGGATGTGTATAGAATCATGTCTCACTATCTTGATATTTTTCAAGATAAGGAAAGGCAAGAGAGGTATGAGATCTATAATGCACTATTAATATGAAATCTTGGAGATTTGATAAAGTTTAGGCCTCATGTATTCAATATGATTAGATTTATAGAGTTCTTAAAAATATTAGGATTTAGAATCTATAATGAGTTATGCACATATTTGTCAGCGCCAAAATGTGGGAAGAAGAAGAAGAAATGGAAAGCCTCAAGGGGCTGCCTTGCAAAGACCATTTGCGGAGCCCCAATAGCCCCACTCCAGTTGTGGATCAAGGAGGCGGGACACTCCAAAAACACATTTGATGTTCGCAAGCCCGCCGTGGAGCAAGGAGGTGGAAAGCTTAGTGATCCCCTTTGACGTTCACCAACACGTCGCGGAGCAAGCTCCATCTTTGCATTGAGCGAGCTCTACTTCACAGTGCCTCTTGCCTATAAATATCAGGCTCCCCACGAGCCCAACGGATGGTCCGACCATTCAACTTCCTAGATCCCAAATCATGAATCACCCTCTCCTCTACAAACCATGAGCTATGCGAGGTATTTTTTCATCATGAAATGACTTTGCCCTTGCTTTAATTTTCCCCCTCTTTAGAGAGGGATGACTTTCGTGAAGCCAACAGGCCTTCGCAAAGGAAGGGGATCCCTAAGGGGACTCGGGTCATCACAGAGTGTTTATGATTCGTGAAACACCCCTCATGTACACATGATCCGCATGCTAAGGCAGGGTCACTATATTTCGTGAAGCACATTTCTTCACAACACCTTGCTTCACGAGGCACCTTTGCTTCGTGAGGTAGTGCTCTGCGACTGCCTTTCCACTTCGTGAAGCACCTCCTATATGCACATATTCCCTATTCGTAGGCTAGGACACTCCACTTCACAAAGCACACCCCTTCACAAGCACCCTCCACTACATGGAGCACCAGAGATTCATGAGGCCCCTGCCTATGAACCCCTCTGCATTGTAGTTTAATTTCCCATGCAACCCTCCAGGTTTGCATGAATTCATTTCAAAGTCCCTTGGACACTATTTTCCATTGTGTTTCTTCTCCTCATGCTTCTTCGCATAGGCATGCTAATAACTATTGCTTCTTCGCATAGACACACTAATTTGGACCCCCTAATGGATCACCTCACGACATCCCCCAACCACGGCATTGTCAGCTCCTTCCCTTCACCAAGGTGTAGCGGGTACCAGTTATGTAAGTCCTAGGGGTGTGGAGTTAACCCACCTCGTCCGAACTGCAAGATGGTAAACTTCCAAGCATAATCATCCTCAACACATGACATTAAACTGTGACCTTCCCCCCATGCATCCTATACGGGCTCCTCCAGCTCGAGCATTCTCCACGCCCACTGGTCTCCATGGTAGTGAGGTCATCCCTCATAGGTGATGATATACTCATTATCGGAGTGGCGTTTTTCTGTGGGAAATGGAAAACTATCATGGTGTAATCCCCTAGCCTGTCTTGCGGGAGGTAGCATCATTTCCCCTCCTCTCTTCCATTCCAGATCCACCTCCCACAGGGCTCTGTCGCCACCCAGGCCTCCAACCTGGATTAAGTCCCAATCTCTATCTCCCTGGGCCTCTAACCACACATAGGTCCCTATATTCCTCTCCTTGGGCTTCCTAGAGCCTAAGTCTCATTTCACTTTCCATGGACGCACCTTTCTCGACGTGGTCGTCATGTCTTTACTGCCTCTTATTTCTCACACTAAGCATGAATCACATGGGCTTAGAGTAAGCATTGACTATGACATCCTCTATGGTAATCCTAGAGAGTAGGCCCCACACACTCCTGAACTATGAGGACTTTGATCATTTCCAATGCAAGGTACGTAGGAAGCCTCCCTGAGGTTCAATCCCACCATCCATCTTGACCCCGGGTCCTTATTCACGTCGGTTCTCCAACACCATACCGAACTATGTGGACTTTGATCCTTGCCAAGGTAAGGTACGTAGGAATCCTCCCTTAGGTTCAAGCCCAAAAACCATTGGTCCAGACCATCTTCACATAGTTGCACCAATCCCCACTCCCAAACTACGCGGACTTTGATCCTTCCCAAATTAAGGTACGTAAGAAGCCTCTTTGAGGTTCAAGACCAATGCCCAGTCGTTCCAACCCCCTTCACATTAGTTCACCACACACCATTATGAACTGTAAGGACTTTGATACTTTCCAAGGAAAGGTATGTAGGAAGCCTCCCTGAGGTTCAAGCCCAACAACCATTGTTTTCGACCCCCTTTCACGTCGGTCCACCTTCATCTTGTATGACATTAAACTGCATGCCCCCATTTCCTCCTGCATGACGTTAAACTGTACCTATTAGAACTATGTGGGTTTGATCCCCATCTTCTGGACAGGGTATGTAGGAAGCCTCCATGAGGTTCAACTCCATTTAGCAGTAAGTCGTTGTAAGCCCCATTTAGCGGTAAGCTATTGCCAGCCCTATTCAGTGGTAAGCCTTTGCCAACCCCATTCAGCATTAAGCCATTTTCAATCCATTAAATGGTAATCCATTGTCAATTCATTCAAAGGTAATCCGATGTAAACCTCATTCAGGTAGTAAGCCGTCATCAGACGAACTGTGTGGACTTTGATTCCCATCCATGGGGATACATAAGAAGTCTCTTTGAGGCTCAACCCCAACATCGTCGTCATCCTCACATCGGATCCATCTCATTCTCCCCCCCCCTCCCACTTCATTCAAATCTCCAACATCCATCCTGATTCTTATCTGAGCCTCCACATTCCTGTGAGATCATGCCAATTCACCTTTTCACTACTCCTAGCAGTAATCGGGTAGCTAACCAAGCATTAGCCCAAGTATCAGTCCTCACTCTAAGGGGTTATACCTATCTGATCCACTCTAGCCAATGTTCTAATCAGTCTGATCTATCTCTGTGGTATGTTAAACTCATGGCATACCCTATGTTAAACATGGTAGGCAAAGGAAAACCTTATAGACATGTCTATGACATATAATTCCCCGCGTTCGATGTGGGATGCCCTGGGCTTCCGCACCCTCGATAAACCCTATAATAAGGGGAAGAAACCTAGACGCGCTAGTTTTCCATCATCCTTACACGCCGGTGATGTCTCAACGTGACTACTTCCTCGAACGAAGGTTGCTTCCCAAGCTGGACCCTTTGGAATGTCCTGACAGAAGCAGCGTAATTAACCAGCGTCCATGAAAATATAGCACTGGGAAGAGTTTCACTAACTATGTCTTAATCTATAAGGGGGACCCAGACTGGGTGACAAGTTCTGAGGAGGAATATATGAAAGGAAGAACCAATATCCTATCATCCTATTTAGATCAAGGAGAAAATGTCCTCGGAAAAGGAACGGATGCCGCCCACATTTAGAAAGCGGGAATGCGGGGAAACAAAAAACCATGCCTTTCGTACTCAAGCGGACAGACACGCGCACCCCAGCGAAAGTGTCAGAAACAGAAATATTGAACCTGACGTGAAGTTCTTCTCCTCAACATGGAGACTAGTAGTGTTTGAGGCATTAATGGATTAGTGTGTCATCAGATCTAGTTATCCGGCACCAGGTCCCACCATGAAAATAGCGGGCCTGGCATAAAACTCACCAGAAGTTAGGGTAGTCAAAACGTTGGGCATCTCAGTCTACGACGTTGTTATCATGGATCCCTCTTACCATCCAGGGAAGATGAAATGGAGTTGGGGCACTAGAGGTCGATTTCCTTCTTTAAGCACTAATGGTTCAATCTCCCTGCTTCTCAGGAACCAAGTTGTTGCACTAGGAGCTCAATCGCCACTCGTCCATCGATGCAGCGGTAGGGGAAATGCCAATGCGGAAACCCTAAATGGCTCCACTAATTCTGCGGCGACCTTCACAACCATGGATGTTGGGCGCCCATGCCTCATCTCCCCCTCTGAAGTCATTCAGCGAAGGGTGATCAACAATCCTGTACACCGGTACGAGGAGGAGAGAATTATCCGACTAGGGATATGGCCCACCAAGATTTAGAGGTGTTTGCACCTCATCACCACCATTTCCCCCAGGTTTTTCATAGGGAGAAACTGCTCCCCACTCCGACATACAATCGTTTCCAGATCCTCTCCCCAGAACACCTCGATGACTCCCTCCCTTATACTGACGAGGTAGGGGATGCCTGGGCTAGATTAGTCAGGATATCGTTCCAGGGGCCCCCAAAGAGGGTCCCCACCAGGCCATGCCACCATCTCTATCTGGTTCCCAAAGAGGAAGAGCAGGTAGGTTACATACCTGCACTGTCGGATCTAGTTCGTCTGACCCAACGCCTGCGTCGGGCGCAAGCTGAAGAAGATGCCCTCCAAGGGGCATCAATGTCTGCAGCTATTGTGGCCCAATCCACCACCGAAGTATATCACCAGACCCCTTTGTATGCTGAGTAGGGGAATTTATATTCCTAAACCAAATCGAGACCCCAACCACCCCATGGGTAGGCTGGGTCGACTCTCTCGGTCGCTGGCACAGGCAGTGGCTGCCTCGGGCCAATTCGCAGTGACGACACCCAGTACAGAGGTCCTCCCCATACCACCACTATGGAAATTATGGGTCATCCCTGCTTCTAGGCTCAGCATGGAGGTCCGCCCTGTGTCTCCCTCAACCCAAAAGAGGGTCTTTCCCATGATCGAATCACTCAATATGGGAGCCTCTCCTGCGCTCATTACATTGGGTGTGGGGGCGTTCCTCCTACCACAGATCGTCGGGGTCAGGACGTTGTGCATCCGGTCACTCTCCAATGTGGGGGCCCTCCCCATGTTCTTGTAGAATCTAGTGAAAGTCCTCCTCGCCCTAGAAATCATAGGGGTGAAGTTCAGTTTCACTTCACCAGCACCCGGCACCGAGGTCCTATCCGTGTTTGGCTCGAATAGTACGAGGACTTTCCTCACACTGACATCACCGGGGGAAATAAGCATGGAGGTCCTACCTGTGCTTTTGTCAGCTCCAGTGGAGGTCCTACCCACTCCAACACTTCCCTCGGAGGTCCTCCCTATGGCCCCTTTGATATTTTCCCCGGTGCTCCTTGCATCCCGGCTTACTCAGGTGGAAATCCTCTCCGCCCCAGCACCATTACGGCCGAAGGTCCTCCTCATGCTAGGAACCTACCCTATCCTGAAGAACCATCCAAGGCAGGAGGGCGGATCTTAGCCGCCATAAAAAAGAGCACTGAGAATATCCGAACTAAGATTAAACTAGTCCGCTTCTCAGATTCTGAAGCAGAGTATGACTCCACGATGGAACCCTCCCCTCGGTCCTCTGTGTCAAGGGGTGGGGCAGGAATGAGGCGCATATACCTCGAACTCCCAGAAAGAAAATTCCATCGTATTCTTATATCCCTCTATAGGTATATCCAGGAGGAAGAACACTTGGCAATCCTGCAAGTTAAAGTCATGCAATCACTGCCATCATCACTAGAAGCACTCTCCACCTCAACTAGAGATCACGGAGAGTAATTCTGGGGACCAATGGTGGACGATCAATAGTCTAGTTCATCGCCAATAGCCCTAGTACTTGCACCAAGAACCATGGTCCTAAGCCCATTTTATCGCGATGTGGTGGCTAATTCACTACACTCTTCAGAAGGAAGCCCAAGATGCGGAGGTTTGTCAGCTCGCTCACCGTATTCTCCACTGGCCAGCCTACCGGTCCAGTGGTCTGCCTCAGTACCGTTGTCGATTCCTCAGCCACCTCCAGTTGACGAGTGGGGTAATGAAGGGTCAAACCCTGAATCTGAGCCAAGGATCTTATGGAACTTCCTCGAAGTAGACCACTTCCTTGAGAAGTTTTGGTCGGCTGCAGCACCAAATTTTTGTGTGCTGAAACCCCTCACCCTAGAGGAAGTTGAGTGTTTCCATCAAACCCTCTAGGCGACGCACTTTTTCCTTATTCACTAGTGAGTGAATCTTATAAATATCCAAGTGCACTTTGAGGACATCAGTGAGCAATGTCATCTGGTTGACCTGGCCGCACTCCCCATGGCCCAGTGCCCTGAGTCACCAGGTCACAATAAGACCCTCCAGTAAAGATGCATCCAGAGTTTCAAGGTACTTCGCAAGATTATCAAGGAGGCTTCCCCCACGTGAAAATCCATGGTTGGGGTATTATGCTACCCTCCTCTTCAGTCCTATCTGGCGGCAGCCCGACCTACCATGTGATATCGAGGACATTCCCCTAGGAAGAATCGCGGTCAACATGGCCAGCCTATCAAAAGAGTATAATGATCTAGAACTCCTTGACAGGGAACCCCCCTGAGTGCGTTACACCACTATTGAACCCATCGGGAAGGGTTAATCACCAGCAGAGGAACCTACTGGGTCTCCCCGGACCCACTGAGGCATTAGTCCTCAGCCAGAATCTTGGTAAGGGTAAGGAGCACCTCAGAGCCGCTAAACCCTCGAACCTAGCTGGATCAGTCCAAAAGGTAGAAGAAGACTCTGAAAAGGATGTGTTGCATCAACAACTTTCTGAACAGAAAAATTTGGTCGATGACCTTCTGGATGAATGCATTGTAGAGCGATGGCCAGACTATGGTGATCCTCAGCCAGGATGGAAAGGGAAACACAACTTCCCCTCAGCGAATAAACCCCCATGTAACCCTGATCATCCTACTCATGCAGACAATGTTGCGGCTGAGGCATATGGGAGGAAGGCGTGGTACATATCACCAGATCCTCATGAGTAGCATAACAACCCCCAGAACCCAGCTAGGGCTCACCCAGCTGCCCCATAGTTCATTCCGCCAGCCACTCCATGAGCCGATGATCCCGCTTACCATATTGAAGTACCTAGAAATGCACTATTGGTCAGAGATCCCCGTCAAGATAGGGACCCCCACCCAAATGATCCAATGGCTGCACTCATTTCCCACCTTGAGGCATTGGAGACATGAGAGGTGGCACTCCCACATGATGACAAGCCATATCCAGCATTGGTGGATTATATGCCATCACCCCTGGGTTTTGGGAATCTCACCTTTTCCCACTTCAATGGGACAGGGGACCTTCCACAGCACTTTTCCCACTTCATCTCAAGGTGTGAGCCCATGTTGGAGACTCCAGCACAGTAGGAGGCCACCAAACTTCGGTGCTTTGTGCAGACATTGGAGGGACCGGCGTTTGTCTGGTATATCCAGCTCCCCATTGGGTCAGTAGCCGGTTGGGAAGACCTCAAGAGGCAATTACTATACTAGTTAGGTTCTACCACCCGAAATATGAGTATCTTAGACCTCTTCAAGTGCAAACAGAGGCCTGATGAGCGTGTTGTGGACTTTTTTTCCTGGTGGAAAAGACTCACTTACTCTCTTAACATTCCATTGACTCAGGAGAAACTACTGATGATGTGAATAGGTAATGTCAAGACGGAAATGTTCCCCTCCTTGATCACCCAGAACTACCCTGGGGGATTCTGGGACTTCTTTGATAAGGTCCAGTGCCTAGAGGACGCCCTGCAATAGGCTAGTCAGGCATGTCTGCTACATCTCATGATCCCTGCAAAGAGGTCCGCTAGAGCCAAGCCCACCACAGTGGCCCAAATAGAGCCCCCCAAAAAATTGGAATTACTACCAGTGGAGCCAGATTCGTAGCCTCACAGAGGCACTCCACCTTAGGTGCAGCCTCCGGCCCAGCAGCACCCACCGCAGAATCGGCAGGTTCCCCTACGCAATGCACCGTCGTTGCCCAGCCGAGATAACCAGGCTCCACAACCCCGACAAGCCCCTCAAGCTCCTCATCAAGTTTAAGCTCCAAGGGCCTCCTTTCTAGATAGGATAAACCAGACCTACTCATTCAATGAGGCTCAGGTTCCCAATTACTTCTGCAGCGCCTTAGAGCAGGGGATTGTACATTTGCCTAAGTGAAAAAGGCCAGAAGAGGAGAACCTCACTGATCGCCCTAACTACTGCTCTTATCACTAAATCTGAGGGAACACTCTCAAATAGTGTTATGTGTTCAAGGACTGGCTCCAAGAGTAGGTATATAACAACATAGTCTGGTTGGGCCCTACCCTGACACAGGTAGCGTGAACCTTCATGAGGCTGGACAGTAACAGCGATAGCAAGGGCGAGTGGCAGCAGGTTTCTAACCACGGGTCCCAGAAGTATGACGATTGTGTGGCTCACAAAATGGTTGTCTGTGCCCATGGCATCATCCATGCATACCTAAATCGATCAGAGCCTTCAGAGGCTACAGCCACTACCTTTGCATCGTCTTCTCAATTGTCCTCTTCTCAGAAGATCAAGTGTCGACGACGCAAGGGAAAACAAAGTCCCTCACAATACCATCATCATCCTATACTCTCGAAAACTTCATGACCCCAGAGATGGTGATTCCTCCTAGAATCCACCCAGTAGTGGATGACTATTCAAGTGATAGTCAAGGGTATGACTTGGTTAGCACTCTAGAACTGGTAAACCCCTACATGAAACCTGATGACGAGGAGCATCAAACAGACCTTCCCAACGTCCCCAGCCATTGTCAGCATCGGCAGAGCCATGGATATATAGGCTGTCGAAGTGCTTCAGTCAGCACATCCAGCCAGGCTATACACGCTACTGAAACTAGGCAGCAGACTTAGCATAGATTTCAGAAAACGTAGCCTTCTCATCTGGTGACATCGGGTCCGCCTTCACCATCGTTCATGCTACTAGATCAGGCATAGCTGCCCAGACGTCGTCGCGATCAGGTGTGGTTCCCCATGGACCTATTGCAGTCATCGGTTCCCCCTCTGGAAGTCACTCCACATGATTTAACTAGTGATAAACAGGACATTCCCAGCACCAGTTAGCTGCTGATCCAATCGACAGGGCCCACCATACCTCCTGTCACAGAACGACCACCTATAAGCATAAGTTCATTCCTGGCATAGAAGTGTGATATCCTCAAACATATTTCCAGCATCCCAGTAATACTATCCATCCTTGAGTCTCTTCTCTTGTCTCTAGATATGTGTGAGGCCCTCATCGAGGCTTTAAGAAGACCTCTCTAGTTCGAGATGGAGGTAGTAGTTGTAGAAGCCTTCCATGCTGAGGGAATTGAGAAAGTTGAATGCCAATAAATTATCTCATTCTCTAGAAAATATTAAGGCTCTCCCATACCAGGGCACATTCTCCCATTGTACATCACTGGTCAGTTCAATGGCATGGAGGTTCGTCATTGTCTCATCGATATGGGCTCGGGGATTAACCTAATCCCGAATCAAACACTACTAAAACTTGTATTTTCTGAAGATGATCTAACTCCCTCTGACCTACGAATCCAAGGTTATAATAGGAAGGAACAAACACCAGTTGGAAAGGTCCACCGGAAGACCCAGTTCGGTGGCCTAGTCGCTAGAACCAAATTTATGGTTGTCTCCCAGGACACCGCCTAAAATTTGTTGATTGGTAGGCAGTGGATCCACCTGCACACGGAAGTTCTCTCATCATATCACCAGTGCCTCAAGTACTCCCTTAATGGTCGAGTGGGCATGCTCCAAGGTGATGCATCTCCCTTTGCCTCTTGTGAAGCCCGTTATATAGATGTCGACTACTACAAGAGTAAACACAAGAAGATTCAGACAAATGAGGTCGAGCACGCCACGACTACGACTGACCTATGGACAGATCTGGATGATGCCTACGTCTTTCCAATCCACCAACTGGATGCTACAACCCTGGATATGGGACAATGCTTTTTTGTATCTGAAACGATGGGGGAACATATTTACAAGTCTAAGAAATAGTGGAAAATCACCTCATATTCCTACACAGATCAGGCTCGGGTGATCACGGAGCCGCCTACACCCATCAGATATCGGGATGTCCGCCCTATGAAAATGGCAGTACGTCATACTTGATTTTTTTGTTGGGTTGGGATAAACAGGCTCAAGACGATGTGCCACTACTACTTTGACATCATCAAGTGTGGCCCCTTAGGCCAAAGACCAGATGGGATTAGATCGAAAGCCATCATCGCTATGGTTGTGGCAGCACAAGAGTCCCCTAATACGGCATCGACTACCGCTCAGGCTGGTACCAGCCTCCCATCGGGATCAATCGACATAGAATCAACTCCCCCCGTGGAATATCTTTCCTATATAGGTGGATAAGAGGATATAGAGGATTCTCCCCCTACCTTTGAAGAGGGTGTCTCTGCCACGATCGACAAATTGGTACAGGTGAACCTCGGTAGCGAGGCAGACCCGAGACCCACGTTGATCAGTGTCGCCATGCCCCTTGAGTAGCAACAGCGGTACGTTGACTTTCTTAAATAGCACCATGATGTATTTTCCTGGAGTTACAATGGGATTATAGGACTAGATCCTTAGGTAGCCTTCCACCGCCTCGGTCTCCCAGTAAATCATCACGGGTTCTAGCAGCCTCCCAGAGAGATGCACCCTTCTCACAGTGCCATGGTTGAGGTCGATGTTGACAAGATCATCAGAGCCAATTTCAATAAGGAGGTCCAGTACCCAAAATGGCTAGCCAATATTGTGCCATCTAGGAAGAAGAACAGAAAAATTAGAGTCAGCATCAAATTCTGGGATCTCAACTATCACTGTCCGAAGGATGATTTTCCCCTTCCTGTAACGGAGCTCTTGATCAATGCTACGGAAGGGTTCCAATCCCACTCCTTCATGGATGGGTACTCCGTATATAACCAAATCTGAATGGCCCTTAAGGATGAGGAGTATACATCTTTCAGGGCACCACAAGGTACTTTCTGTTACCAAGTCATGCCATTTGGTTTGAGGAATGCATGTTCCACCTATCAGTGGGCTATGCATTTCATATTTAAGCCGATTCTCAGAACATTGGTGGAGTGCTATGTGGATGATATGGTGGTCAAATCCCTCCAGTTCCACGACCATCTCAAGGACCTTGAGAAAGTGTTTGGATTCCTCTATTCTCTCCACCTGAAGATGAACCCATTGAAGTGTGCATCTGGAGTCACCTTTGGTAAGTTTTTCGGCTTAGTTGTCAGATACCAGGGCATCGAGATCATCCCAGATAAGATCAAGGTCAGTAGCCAAATGTCTCCCCCAAGCAATATCTGAGAGATTTGAGGTTTTCAAGGCCACTTAGCCTACATTCATCGATTCATTGCGAATTTGTCCGGCAAGTGTAAGCCCTTTTCTAGGCTCATGAAGAAAGGCACACTCTATGAGTGGGATGAAGAGTGTCAGACCGCATTTAGGGAAATTAAGCAGTACCTTCTCCAGCCTACGGTCTTAATTCCACACATCTTCGTAAAACCATTGGTACTTTATGTGACCGCCTGGAAGCGATCTATCAGCACCCTTCTCACCCAGAAGAACAATGAGGGGACAGAAAGCAGTCTCTATAACCTCATCCACATGCTCCTCGATACAGATACCAGCTACTCCCCTATCGAGAAGAGTTTCCTTGCACTGGTATTCTCCATACAGAAATTGCGGCATTACCTGCAGCACCAAGAGGTACAAATGGTGTCCCAGGTGGATCCACTGAAGTACATCTTGAACTACCCCATGTTAAAAGGCCATCTAGCTCAGTGGGCAGTGATTCTCCAGTATTTTGACATCAGGTTTGTCCCTCAAAAGGCTATTGAGGGGAAAGCACTGGCAGATTTCCTTGTTGCCCATCCATCTCATGTGGACCAGTCCTTGGATCTCAATTTCCCCGATGAGGAAATCCACTCGGTGGACCGAGCCATGTTGTGCTAGCAAATGCACTTCAATGGAGCCTCTCGGAGCCCCACCGATAGGAGGATACATGATCCCAAACTCAATAGGGTGGGCCTGGGTATTGTCTTCATTACCCCAGCACAAGCTGTTCTACCATACTCATTCATGTTGTCAGAAGGCTGCACCAACAATGAAGTCGAGTATCATGCTCTTATCACTAGTCTCGAGATGGCCCTCAAGATTGGAGTGCCCCATTTTCATGAGAAAGGGTACTCTGAATTAGTCATCAAGCAAATCAATAGTGAATATATCATTAGAAAGCCAGAGCTCATACCATTGTTGGAGCACACTCTCCAGATATTGGCCCAGTTCCCATCTTGGCCAGAGGTTACCCATGTCCCTCGGTCACAGAATGGTATAGAAGACACCTTGGTAGGTCTAGATGCATCACTTGAAGAGACCAAAAAGGATGATTTGATTATCCATGTGGTGCACCGAAGAGTCATTTCTCCTACCACTCCAGAGGATGATGAAATCACGCAGGTAAGCCACCTTACTACTGAAACCTCCACGTCAGGACCCCCAGATCTCCAAGATGCAGTGATTATAGTGACTCCCAATTGGAGGATACCCTTGGTTGAATATCTCCAACATGGTAACCTCTTAGAAGACTGGGATGAACGTGAGTGAACTTGGTGTCATGCGTTGCAGTTTACCCTCTAGGATGGACCAGACCATGAGAGGATCCTCTACAAATGCGGGTTCGATGGTGTTCTCTTTCATTGCATTCAATGAGTTGAGATTTCTCAGGTCATGAAAAAGGTTCATGCTGGTTCTTGCGGGGCTCACCCGATTGGGCCGAAGCTATCTCACCAGATCCAGAGACTAGGGTACTTCTATCCCTCCATGATCCATGACTGTATTGGGTTCACCAAGAGGTTTCATGCATGTCAAGTTCATGCTAACTTCATGCATCGGCCACCGGAGCCTCTCCACACTACCAAGTACTCTTGGCCCTTTGCAGTCTAGGGACTCAATGTCATGGGACCATATCAACCGGGGATAGCACACCAGTGCCGGTTCATCCTGACCGCTGCAGATTTCTTTTCCAAGTGGGAGGAAGTGGTTCCGCTCAAGGAGGTCAAGGCCCATGCCATCATCCACTTTGTGAGCTCCAATATCATCTACTGATTTGGAGTCCCTCATGTCTTCCTTACCAATAATGGTACGAACTTCCGAGTAGCTGAGCTGAAGAAATTGTACGCAAAGTATAGTGTCTGTTCTAACCATACCTATCACTGCCATGCATAAGCAAATGGATAGATCAAGGTGTTCGACAAGACCCTCTCTAAAATTTTGTAGAAAATGGTTTTTTAAAACAAGAATATTTGTCCATAAAGTCTCCCCAACACCCTCTGGTCTTATCGGACAACAACTCATAACTCCACCCAGGTGACCCCATATTCCCTGGTGTATAGAGCGAAGGTCGTCCTGCCCATCGAGATTTAGTTTCCCTCATTGTGCACAGTGGTTTATGATCAGTAAAATCCAGATAAAGTAGATGAAATCCCTCTGGCAGAGCTTGAAGCACTCAACAAGAACAGGCTTCATGCCCTGCACAATCTAGAAAGGCACCAGAACAAGATGGCCATAGCTTTTAATAAGAAAGTTTGCCTCCACTCCTTTTTGCAACGCGACTTGGTATTGTCCCTCAGGACACCAATGATACCTGGAAGGAAACCACCCAAGTTGGTACCCAAATGGGAAGGACCTTACATTGTTCACAAGGTTTACTCCAATAGATCCTACTCTCTGGTCAACATGGATGGTGAGCATATAAATCCTCCCACCAATTCCAAATTCCTCAAGCAATACTTTTCTTGAGAAATCCATGGTCCCGTAAGACCTTAAACTGCAAGGTCCAGCATGACCCTAAACTGTCTGGTCTAGCACGACCCTAAACTCCACATGGTCCCACAAGAACTTAAACTACAGGGTCCGTCATGACCCTAAACTATCTGGTCTGGCATGACCCTAAACTCCACCCGGTCCCACATGACCATAAACTGTAGGGTCTGGCATGACCCTAAATTGTCTGGTCTGGCACGACCCTAAACCGCACCCTGTCCTGCGTGACCTTAAACTGTATGGTCTTGCATGACCTTAAATGACCATGACCTTCATGACATTAAACTGTACATCGTCCCTCAAGACGTTAAACTGCACGTTTTATAACTACATATTTCTTGATTCCCATCCGTCTGGGATACATAGGAATGCTCAGACGTTACGTCTTGAGTCCAGCCCCCAAAAACATTTCTTTGAATATTACCCTTGGGTATAGTTCTCCTGGAGGACCATGGTGTAATGTAGGCTCCTTTAACTCCCACTCATGTCTGGAGTACGAGGGTCGCACCATGTGCTCCCTTCTCGTTCTTCTACTCTCCCACTTCCTCACCAAATGATGCTAAATTGCATGGTCTTCCAGAACTACGTGTGGCTTGATTCCCATCCTCATGGGATATGTAAGACCGCCCAGACATTTTTTCTGTTGTTCCAGCCCAAACTTCAAAATCTCCCCTCATGTCCCTAGACCCTTTTTGGTCCCTTGACCCTTCTGTCCCCTTGTCCCTAGTCCTCATTTGGGAGTGTGCGGTGTGGTTTGGACTCATGTCCTCATTCATGTCGGGCTATTTTTCCAGACCCCACGCATCCCCTTGAGACATTCCTCCCATCATATCATCCCTTCCATGAACATAGGCCCTTCCATGCTTCATGAGCCCAATCATTTGGGTTTCCATTATATTTCATATCCAAAAGGACCCCCGAATGACATGGATATTTAGCATAAGGGTTATCATACCATTTTAGGCCAAAGTCCCCAGGTATTTTGAGAGAAAAATTGGTACAAGTCCTGTTTTATGAATACGGTCAATGGTTGATTCCCAATTGATTGCCTCCGTCATGCAAGGGGCGAGGGATGTTGTGTTGAAAATTTGGTCAACAGCTTTTCTTTATCATCATTGCCACCCAGTGGTCTTCCATGGGAACGATGATTCACCCTTTTTATCCAGATTTCCTATGTGTATGACATTAAACTAGGCATTTACAGTCCGATCTCTATGACCTTAAACTAAGATCACTATAGTCCTCCCTGCAAGACATTAAACTTCAAGCCAATTGTGACATTTTGTCTGCAGTCCAGACCCAGGTCCCTCGACCTTTCTGGGGCCCAGCCCAGGTTCTCACTTATGATTGTATGGTCTGATATGGGATTATGTCCTCATTCACATCGTGTTACTCATCGTTCTGTACACGTCCCTCATTGGGGAATCGTTCCCTTGCTCCACATCCTAGCCGCAAGACGCTAAACTGCATGAAACCACCTATAACTACATGAGGCTTTATTCCCATACTTATGGGATATGTAGGACTGCCCAGACATTTTTTCTGTTGGCCCAGCCCCATCTCATGGAAATCTTCCTGTTATCTAGGCCCCTTGTCCTATATTCTTCCATGAGAGTATTACATGGTGTGGTATGGGCTTATGTCCTCATTCACATCAGGTTTGTAACAACCACTCCATGTGCCTCTTTTTCCTGATATTTCTCCATCCCTCTATTCTATACTCATCTCTTCAAGTTGGTTTCTATCAAGTTAAGCCCCTCGACCCTCTACATTGATTCACCAATGTACCCAAGAGTACTATGGTTTAACGCCTGAAGTGTCATACTTTACCCAGACATGTCTCCACCCACCTTCCATCATCCTTCATAGCTGAAGGGACCCCCCCCCCCCCACATGGTATGGATGCTCAGCCCAAGGTTCCTCCTACCATCATGGGCCAACATCCTTGAGGGTTTCAGAAGACATATTGATACAAGTCCCTCATTGAGAATACAGTCAGCGGTTGATGCTCATTTTTTGTTCCCATTTCAGGTCACACGATATGGATACTGTGTTTCAAACACGGTCAACAATTATCCTCCATTATCACACCAACCCTATTAAGATAAAAATATCAGTCACATGATTCACACCACTTTCCACCCCATCATGTCCAACTGGAATCTCGACACTCCGGGTGCTATCCCTCAGTTCACATTCACACGTTAGGAGGACAAAGCCACGGTATGGCATTCTTTGGGGATCTGCACCAACTTCTCCTTTAAGCGCATTCCATGTATTACAGGGATCTCCTCTGCCCTTTTTTCCAACACTGAGTTCAACTCACGTAGTCTTAGGGATTGGAATGTGGTTTGCACCTATTTAGAAGGATTCTGCTTCTGCATGGTCTAAGCTCTAAGACCATAAACTAAGATCTTTTCTAGAACAACGTATAGCTTGATCCCTATCCTCATGGGATACATAGGAACACCTAGGACTATTGTATTTAGGTCTATCTTGAGTTACACTAATTTATTTATTCTATTCTACCTTCATGGTTGTAACTCTTTAGGGACTGTGTGGCGTGGTACAAGATTGTGACCTCATTCATTTTAGGTTTGCATTAGCTACACCACTTACACCCCTTACTAGGAGTTAGTCCCTCCTACTTCCTATCCCACAAGACATTAAATTGTATGTTGTCTCGTATGACGTTAAAATGCACCATCAAGAACTATGTGTGGCTTGATTCCCATTCTCATGGGATATGTAGGAACACCCTGACATCTCGTCTCCGGGTCCAGCTCAATTGGGAACTAGTTTCTCCTGCCCCTTTTCCTCTAATCTTTCCTAGCCCCTTGGCTCGAGGTTTCCCTCATGGAACCGCACATGGTGTGATGTGGACCAGGGCCTCATTCACGTTGGGTATGTTTTATCTCACTGTGCGCATTCCCCTCCTGAACCTCATCTCTCTTATATATGTCCAAGACTTATGATGTCAAAATTTGTTGCCTGGTCCCATTACATGACCCTAAATTGTGACATTATCATCCTGGTCACATGATGAAAAAATGGCACTACATCGTGGTGTCCCCACTCGAGGGGACATCATGTTTGGTATTGGTCACACACCATACCACTAGTCAATGCCTACATACGGCTTGATTCTTTCAGCAATTCTTGGACTTTCTATTCTAGGTTCATCGCTTCACAAAAAAACACCCATTCATCCTAAAGGACAAATGAGATATATCAAATACCACTCCTTTCGGTGCAAGGGCCAGACCCGTGCAACCTTATTATCCCTGGCACTAATATGTTACTATACCATCTTCTAGAACTATGTATGAATTGATCCCCAGCCTCATGGAGTACATAGGAAAGGTTGTGCATCTTGTCTCGGGCTTAGCCTAACCCTTTTTTTTTGTCCCTTGACCTAAAACCTCCCCAAGGAACACGTGGTGGTCAGAACCCCAAGTTCCCATTCACGTCGGGTTGTGTAATTACATCACTGTGTGTCTCCTGCATTTCCTTACATCCATGGTCCAAGCTCTATGACCATAAACTAAGACCACTCCATCGTCCTTGCCGAAATATGTTAAACAGCACGACACCTTCCATAATTACGTTTGGCTTGATTCCCATCCTCATGGGATATGTAGGAATGCCCAAGAATTTTTTCTTCGGATCCAGCCCCAAGAATATACAGTCATGTCCCATCTTTTTCGACCCCTTGGCCCAAACTTATATGGTAACACATGATGTGGACTGAGTCCTCAATCACGTCGAGCTTCTCAATAGCCCCACAATGTGCTTCCCATATCTTTTCCCAGTGTGTTCCGAGTTCCATGACCCTAAACTAAGATCTCTCTATGGGAACTGCGCATCACGTTTGGCTATTTCTCCACCCTATGCACAATCCACTAAATCAATTCCTCCTTAATGGTCCACCCTAAGACCTTAGGTTGAAAGCGTGTGATCCCAGGACCCTTTCCTTTGGAAGGGACTCGACTCCCTCTATCTGATACGTCTCATTGTCGTACTCAGATGTGTTTTAATAAAGCCCAAAGTGTGGATTTTCCACAGGGACATTCCCCTCATGCCATGCCCAAGCTTCATGAGCCTGTTATTTGGATCCTCATCCTCTTCCACATCTAAATTCATGGCCTGTTCTCATGCTACCTCGGCTCACCTACCATCTCGGGCCAACGTCCCTAAAGATCCTGGATGACATTTGCAATAGGTCCCGTGTTTTGAACATGGTCAGTGGTCGACCCTCATCTATCTGTCCCCATACAAGGATAACATGATATGGATACTGTGTTTTGAACACGGTCAATGGTTATCCCCTATAATCACACCCCCATCTTGGTGGTCCAGATCTCGAGCAACATGATTCACATATTTCCACTTCCATATGTTCAAGTGGAATTCAGACATACTCAGCTTTACTTCTTTGTGCATTTAGGTGCATTACATGGATAGTTCAACATCATTGGGACAACATTCACTGAGTGTCCCCTCAACCCTAATGTGTTCCTTCATGTGTTTGGGAAATTCTCACCACTAATTCTTATTTCCCACATCGAGCATGACTCACGTGGGCTTAGTAGTTTTGGTAGGATGTTTACTGGCATAGCCATGCCTCTCATCTCGCATGATGTTAAACTGCACTCAAAAAACTACGTGCGGCTTGATTCCCATCCTAATGGGGTATGTAGGATCACCTGACTACTTCGTTTCAGACCCAGCCTAATCTCCACTTTAGGTCTATTGACCTAAAAGAACCTCCTCTGGGGATATGTGGTGTGATTTGGACTCAAGTCATCATTCACGTTGGGTTTGTAGCTACTGCACCACATACTCCCATCCTAGTATCTCCCCTTTCATGCCCTTTCCTACTATATGACATTAAACTACATGGGTCTGTATGTCCTCGATGCATGACATCAAACCGCAATTCTACCCTGAATAAGTTGAGGATGCCCCCGGATAATAACGGGATGCTTTAGTTTCTTCTCTAGAGAGAATTCCCCTTGCCAGCGTTGGCCTATGACCATGTTGTGCCTCTAGAACTATGTTTTTCTTTATTATCATCCTTGTGGGATACGTAGTGACACCCAAGAATTTCAACTTGGGCCCAGCCTCAAGGTCATTAATCCTCCAGGTCCCTCAGACCCAATCTTTGTCTAATAAGTATGACCTTTAAATTATGTGCATTGTCCTCACCGTATGACGTTAAACTACTTGTCCATCATCCTTATTGGTATGACATAAAACTGTTGATCATTCCAGGTCCTTACCATAGAGGTCCTGTTCGGAATTATGTTTGATCCTTGATCAGACTGATGTGCTCACCCAATGTGTTTTAACCACGGTGACGTAATTTCATGGGTGTTGGACTCCATTTGAACAACCCATCACTCCACCCTACATGCTTTGCATGCCCCTTATTCAGAACCTCATCCCCTTTCACGTCTAAAGAAACCGTCTAACAGTATGGATGCTTAGCTTATGGCTCGCCTACTGTCTTGGGCTAATGTTCCATAATACTAATGGATAACATTTTGAGTCAGGCCCTATGTTTCGAACATCGTCGGCCTTTGGCCCTCAACTGTTATCCCCATTTCACGATAACGCAATTAGGATACTGTGATTCGAACACGATCAATATTTATCTTTCATTTTCACACCACCCCCATAGTGTTCTGAATCTGCGACATCATAATTCACACTCCCCACTCCCCAATGTTCGGATTAATTCCAACACCACTGGCATTATCCTGTTTGTGTGCTAGAGCACATTGGAAGAATGGCACGTCAATTGTTATGAGATTATAATTCTCTAATCAGGCCTCTCCCATTTCTTTCTAGAAATATGAATCATCTATCCAAGCCCTCAGATGCCTGAATCTTGGTTTGTACTCCCACGTTTGAACGGAGTAATAAGGTGGTCACCCCTTGTTTCTCACATCGGGGCCGACCCACATGAGCATAGGGAATTATTTATGGACACTATAAATGTCAAAGGAATGAAATAAACCAACACAAATAACTGAACTCATGCATGCGGCTAGAATGTAATAATAAAAGCATGAAAGTACAATCAAAAGTCGCGTGCATTACAACACCTTAGGGTTTATCCCTCCCATGGACGGGTCAATCCCATCAAAAGAAAGTTGCAGCTCCACCACTGATAGAGCTGATATTTTCAATATATTTTATCTAAATTTCAATGATGTAATCATCACTAATGTGTCATTACATGTTAAATTGCATAATTTTTGGAATTTTGTTGTATTTTGAGCTAAATTGTGAAAATGCCCTAATTCTGTATTTTTAACATTTTTTTCACTAGTTTGAAGATTTGGGCATATATTTTTAATTATTGATCCAATTTGAATTATTCCTTTTTTGTAGGCACCCCTGGAATATGTTATTAACATTTTTAAATTGGGAAAAGTTCTAAACCATCCATCTATGGGCCTAAATAAATCATTCTTTGAGAAACATTTGTATGTTTAGATGTGTGGATCCCACCTCAATCAATGGAGCATAACTTCAGCTACAGGTTTCCAAAGTCATTAATTCCAACTGGGCGTGCACTAAGACTCCAAGGATCGCATGCATGATGAGTTTAAAGGTTAACGTCTATCATTATGGCACACTTTGAGCGAGTCAAACAAGTGGAAGATGAAGAGTCTCCTCGGGCAGAGTAAGAGACACTGAGTAATTAATTCCTAACTTTTGCACCACGTCTCCAAAGTGTATGAAATTTTTTGGATAGATATAGAATCTATATTTGAAAAAACTCTTGAAGGGTCCAGTGGTTGATTCATATGGGGAGGGTTCTAAACAGAATCATAATCCAGGAGGATAGAATCTGGACAGAAGAATTTCCAGCCCTCCTCCCCTTATCTCCCCATCTCTTATTTCCTTTCAAGGGGAGGTTGGATTTGTGGAGACCTTGATGAAGATTTTGTGCACTCTTTCTGGAATTGATATGATGTGGGCTTCTTATATAATGCGAGGCTAAGCACAAAGTGGTTGTGGATGGCAACAACCGACGAACACTCCCTTCCGAGTTTTGATCTTCATGTGTAATCTCTATTTGTATCTCTCTTGAACGTATATTTCTTGGATGAAAATGGTTGTTTTATATCACGAATATATTTTCAACTTGTTTGTTTTGGATGGTTTCCCAATATATGAAGTAAAATAGTCCATTTCACTATTTAAATTTCTTCGGTGAGGTCTTTCTATTGAGCATAGTGATTTTGATTAGGTTTGGTTATTTGAAGGTCTTCAAGTAATTGGATCACTTATATAGGAGGGGAAACAGTCATATTGAGGTTTTAATATGATATCCTTGAAAAATAAGGTGTTTATCCAGAGGTATTTGGGTAGGCTTTGAGAGATTCATTAGGGAGATAATTTTAAACAAGGAAGAGGGGAGTGTCTGGGAGGTTTATGCTTGTCTGTAACCACTGTTTTGATTCTAGAACTACTGGAAAATGGACCTATCCCCACGGTTTTCCTCAAAACCGTGGGGATAGGTACCCCTTATACCCACGGTTTTGGAAAACCGTGGGTATAGGTCAATTTTCAAGACCTATACCCACGGTTTTCAAAAACCGTGGGCATAGGGGGGTCTATCCCCACGGTTTTGGAAAACCGTGGGGATAGGTCTTGAAAATTGACCTATACCCACAGTTTTCAAGAACTGTGGGTATAGGGGTACCTATCCCCATAGTTTTGAGGAAAACCGTGGGGATAGGTGTAGGATAAAAACCTATACCCACGGTTTTGAAAAACCGTGGGTATAGGTTTCCCATGTGTGCGCGGGAAATTTTTTTTTTCCGCGGGAAATATTTTTTTTTGGCGGGAGTCCTATACCTACGGTTCTTCCCTCTATACCCACGGTTTATATAACTATATTTAACTAAATATAAATATATATACACATAATTGATAGTAGGGTAGTGGTTAGACGCGGTACTTTGCAGCGAAGAGGTCGTGGGATCGAAACCCGCCTGCAACTTTATTTTAGGATCTATACCCACGGTTTTGAAACCGTGGGTAAATGCCATTGACACCGTGGCAATTGGGAATGTTTTGTTGACACGGTGGCAGAACACCTATACCCACGGTTTTGGAAAACCGTGGGTATAGGCTGGGGACCTATACCGACGGCGTTCCAGCCCACGGTTCCCAAAACCGTGGGTATAGCCTATACCCACGGTTTTGGGGGCTATACCCACGGTTTTGAACCGTGGGTATAGGCCTTTTTTCCAGTAGTGTAGTTTCAAACCCATTTTATTTCCTATCAATTTTCTAGATCAATCAAATCAAAATTTCAACCAAGGCTGGAACAACCACTCTAATGAAATATTTATACATCTTGAACAACCTAGAAGCTTATTCCAAGGACAATCAAGCAATTCACAACCAAGATATTTCAATGAGAAAGCCAATGCTCATTCTGGAAGAAACTTTTAGCATGTCCCTCCCACTCAAAATTTGGAGAGTAATATTGAAGAAGCAATGAGGAAACAACATGGGGCAATGAAACAAACACAATACCAACAACAAAACATGTTGAATACCCTGATGACTCAAATGTGTTAACTTTCCTCTGATCTTAGTTGCATAAAAAATCAAATGAGTGGAGGTTTTCCCTCACATACTCAAGTGAATCAGAAAGATAAAGGGAAGGAAAATGTGAGTTCAATTGAACTTATGAGTGGAAAACAATTGAATACCCCTCAAATGGAGAAACCAAAACCTGTTGTTGAAACTATTGTTAAGAATCCCATCACTGATAGAAATGCTGGAAATTCTGAATGTAATTTGAAGGGAAACACAATATCAAGAGAATAAATGTTGCTTGAAAGAACAAATAGGGATTTGAAGAGGATGTCTGGTCCTTTTGTTTCTCAAATAAGTGCTCAAAATAGCCTTGAAACAACCAAACCACCATTACCTTACCCTAGGAGTGAACCACCAGTGAAGTCATGTGCTGAGAAAGAGTTGGATAAGGAGGTTTTGGAGACTTTTAAGAAAGTTCAAGTCAATATACCTTTGCTTGATGTTGTGAAACAAATTCCAAGGTATGCAAAGTTTTTGAAAGAAATGTGTACCCACAAGAGGAAATTCAAAGGAGGTGAAAAGGTCAACTTAGGGAGGAATGTTTCATCCATGATCCAGCATGCCTTGCTTGTAAAATGTAAAGACCCAGGAACCTTTACCATTCCTTTCACCATTGGGAAATGTGAATTCAAGGATGTTATGCTTGATTTATGGGCCTCCATCAATGTTATGCCACATTCTATTTACTCATATCTTCATGTTGGAGAATTGAAACCCTTTGGGATCATCATTCAACTTTCTAACTGAAGTACCACCAAGCCTGCTGGAGTTATTGAGGGTGTTCTCATTCAGGTGAGGGACATGATTTTTCCTATAGATTTTTATGTCTTGGATATGGAAGATGATTAGTTTAGTACCCATGCACCTCTCATTCTATGGAGACCATTCTTTAAAACTGAAAAAGCAATCATCAATGTTCACAAGGGAACACTTTCACTGGATTTTGGAGGAGAGGTTGTTAATTTAAATATTTTTCAGTCCATGAAACACCCATTCGAGGATCATTCATCCCCCCAAGTGAACATGATTGATTGGTTTTCCACTAATATGTTCCCTGATTTTTTCTGTGATGAGAAACCAGCTGCTATTTTTTATGATGGAAATTTGTTTGTTGCTGAATCTGATCAACAAGAGGGGGAAAAGGAAGCTTATGATGAGTCTTGGAATGTTAAGATGTCTTTTCAAGATTCTATTGATCTCAACATTGATGAAGATGTCTCCCTGGAAATTCATAGTGTTGTTAGTGGTCTCCTAGGAGAAATTTAAAATTTTCCCCTAGAAACAAATTCTGTGAACATTGAATTTGATCATCATGGTGAATGTCCTTTAAAATCTGGAGCCCCACTAAACAACCACACCTATGAGCAATGTTCCTTAATCAATGAAAATACCCCAGCTGAGTTAGAGTTGAAACCACTTCCTGAGAATCTCAAATATGCTTTCTTAGGTGAAAATGAAACATTCCCTGTTATAATTTCAAAAGATTTGTCAAAGGACCAAGAGAATCAATTTTTATGAGTCCTCAAAACCCACAAGAAATCTATTGGATAGACTCTATCTGATTTAACTGGAGTCAGCCCCACAGTGTGCATGCATAGAATTTTCATGGAGGAAAATGTTAAACCGGTGAGACAATTTCAACGGAGGTTGAATCCAACACTTTTATAGATTGTTAAGAAGGAATTTACCACCCTTTTAGCTGATGGAATTATTTTTCCCATCTTTGATAGTCAATGGGTGAGTCTAATCCATATAGTTACCAAAAAAGGTGGTTTCATAATCTCAAAGAATGAATTTGGTGATCTTGTTCCTGTTATGCTTCCAAATAAATGGAGAATGTGCATTGATTACAGGAAACTGAATTCTTCTACAAGGAAAGACCACTTCCCACTGCCATTTCTTGATCAGGTACTTGAAAGACTGGCTGGAAAAATCCATTATTGTTTTCTGGATGGATTCTATGGTTATTTATAAATTCATATTGCACCGTAGGATCAAGAAAAAACCACATTCACATGCCCATTTAGAATATTTTCTTATAGGAGGATGCCCTTTGGCTTGTGCAATGCTCCTGGAACTTTTCAAAGGTGTATGATGAGAATTTTCTCTAATTTTCTTGAAACATGCATGGAAGTTTTTATGGATGACTTCACTATTTATGGCTCATCATTTGAAAGCTGTTTGGAAGGTCTGGATCATGTTATTGAAACATGCATTGACAAGAACCTTGTTCTTAATTATGAAAAATGTCATTTCATGGTGGGTAAGGGAATTTTTCTTGGAAATTTTCTGTCTCTGGATGGAATTCAAGTTGATAAGTCCAAAGTTGAGTTCATTTCTTCATTTCCATACCCAAAAATAGTCATAGATGTGAGATCTTTTCTTGGTCATGCTGGTTTTTATAGGAGATTCATTAAGGATTTTAGTAAGGTTGCACTTCCATTGTCTAGATTTCTCAAGAAATACACCCCATTTGTCTTTGATGAAAATTATAAATAGGCTTTTGGGGAGATGAAACAAAAATTGATAACTCCTCCCATTGTTCAACCTCTGAAATGGGACTTTCCCTTTGAAATCATGACGGATGCATCTGACTTTTCTCTTGGGGTAGTTTTAAGTCAAAGGTTTGAAAAGAAATATCATTTGATTGCCTATACCTCTAGAACATTAGATCAGGCCCAATAAAACTAGACAACAACTGAGAAGGAACTATTTGTTGTTGTCTTTGCTTTGGACAAATTTAGATGTTATCTTCTGGGCTCTAAAGTGATTGTTTTCACTGATCATTCTGCAATCAAATTTTTGATGAAGAAACATGATGAAAAACCAAGACTTTTGAGATGTATTTTGTTGTTACAAGATTTTGATGTTGAAATAAAGGACAAGAAAGGAATTTATAACCTTATTACTGATCATTTGAGTAGGATACCATCTGTTTTTAATGGGGATCCTCAGATCTATCTTCCAATTAAGGAAACTTTTCCAGATGAGGAGTTGTATTCTTTTCAAACTGAAAGGCCATGGTTTGCTGATCTGGTGAATTATTTATCTTCTGATGACATTACCCTCTGTTTTTCCAAGAATCAAATTTCTAAACTTTTGAGTGATTCAAAGCATTACATTTGGTATGATCCTTACTTGTGGCATGTTGGTAGTGATCAAATGATTATGCAATGCATTCCAAATTATGAATTTCAATCTGTCCAAAACATTTTTCACAAATTGAGTTGTGGAGGAAACTTTGGGCCTCAAAGAACTACAATAAAGTTGCTTGATTATGTTTTTATTGGCCTACCATTTTTAGGGATGCTTTTGATTTCTGGAGGACATGTAGAAATTGTCAATTTCAAGGGAGAATTCCCAAAAGGAATGAGATGCCACAACAACCTCTGTTGTTTTGTGATGTATTTGATGTTTGGGGTATGGATTTCACAAGACCTTTTCCCAATTCCTTTGGATATCTTTATATTTTTCTTGCTGTTGATTATGTATCCATGTGGGTAGAAGCTATTCACACAAGAGCTAATGATGCCAAAACTGTGTCCAAATTTGTGAAAGGAAATATATTTTCAAGGTTTGTATTTCCAAAGTTCTTGATTACGGATCAAGGTACACATTTTTGTTACAAGCCTTTGGAATCGCTATTGAATAAGTATGGAGTTCATCATATGGTCTCTACACCCTATCACCCTCAAACAAATGTAATGGATGAGTTGTCAAACAGAGAAATCAAACAAATTCTAGAAAAAAATTGTGAACCCTAATAGAAAGGATTGGTGTTTAAGACTTGATGATGCACTCTGGGCTTATAGGAATGCATTCAAAACCCCAATTGGCATGTCACCATTCAGATTAGTCTATGTAAAGGCTTTTCACCTTTCAATTTAGTTAGAACACAAATCTTTTTGGGATGTTAAAACATGTAACATGAATCTGTTTTTTGCTGGAGAAGAAAGAAAATTTTGTTTTTAGGAGCTAAAGAAGATCAGAAAGAATGCATATGAAAGTTCTAGGTTGTACAAGGAATGAACCAAATCATTTCATGATGAGATGATTCTCAACAAAAAATTTAAGGAAGGAGACAAAGTTCTGTTGTTTGATTCCAGACTGAAGCTGTTCCTGGGTATATTTCATTCCAAATGGTCTGGTCCTTTCATTGTTACTCATTTTTTTCCTTTTTGTGCAATCCATATAAAAGATCCAAGAAAATGGACACCATTCACAGTCAATGGGAATAGGTTGAAGCTGTTTAGAGATAATTTTCAAGATCCTCTAGGGGAGGAGATCCATCTTCATGAAGCCGAATAGAATTGATGCCAGGTTGTGTTTTTCCTTCCCACTTTTTTTGTAATGTATTTAATTTCTTGAATTTCATATTCATATATATAATTTTTTACAATGAGGACATTGCATAAAATAAGTGTGGTGGGAGGAACATCCTGGGTAGATTAGGATTTTGTGTGCATTCATTTCAATTTTTTTTCTTTCTTTCCTCTTCTCTCTCATTTAATTTTTGGTGTGTTCTTTGTTTTTTTTTACTTTTGTCTGTTTTATTTTAAATTTTGAAAAAAAAACATTTGAGCTTACATGATGATCTTTGTAATTTTTGAAAACCCTATCATGACTGAACCAATTTATCCCTTGAATCTGGTTATAAATGAATGCTGAAAAAGAAATTGTTTCAAGTTCCAAAATTTATAAATAACCATTGAATTTTGAATTTTGTTCCATGAATGTTGTCTGATATTAAAAATTAGTTGCCCATGAGTATTTTAAACCCATTTTTAATCTTCATCACATTTATCTAAAATCTTGAGTTAACCAATGAATTCATGTTTGATTGAACCAGAACTTGATCTATTTCTATCAAAACTTGAGGTCTAAGGTGAGTGTGATTTAAATGATTGAGGAAATTTTTTTGTGATTGAAATCCCCCTTTTCCATGACTATCCTTTTTATTCTTGCCCACCTGTTACATTTTATCTTTATTGAGCCCTTAGTAGCCATGTATTGACTTCTAGATAGCCACATTACAAGCCATTTTCCCTTTCCAACCTGCTTTGGAAGTATAAATGCATGATCTAGTTGACCTTAAGTGTGGGGGAGATGACTTGTGGTGTGATACTTCATCTGGTGTTGCTTTGGGTGGTTATATAAACTCTAAAGAGATGTTTTTGATGCTGAAAAATGTTTTTATGGGAGCTATGTCTATCTGGATCTCTATATGGAAGAGATTTGTGCTTGTCTGGAGCTTTCAATAGAAGAGAGTTGTGCCTATATGGAGCTCTCAATGGAATAAAGTTGTTCCCAATTTGGAGATTTTGCAAAAAAAAAAAGAAGAGAAATGTCACTTTTGCAGCTAAAATATTGATGGAATGAGGTGGAAAGATATTCTCAGAGATTCTCAAATCTTACATTCATTGGAGGAGAGTAAGTAGGATACTACACATGAGTGAAGATTAGATTCATGCATTTTTTGTTTCCAAAAGGAGCCAACCCATCCTTATTCGACCCCAGAAGTTTTGACATTTAAAACCCACCAACCGTTGGCCTCAAAAAAAACCTTGAAAATCCCTCATGATGATCACATTTTTCTTGGCTCATATTGGGTGGAGATGTAGAAATATTTTAAGCCTATGATGATTCTTGCATGTGTTTTTATGAGAGTAGATTTGTTGAAAATCAATATCTGTGTTGGGAGAAAATTTTTGTAAGGTAGTTGTGTTGTGTGAATGAGAGGTGAAAAGGAGTAGAAATGGATTGAATTAACTAAATTTAAAACTTGAATCATTTTTTATGAGGCATGATATTATATTATTCTTGGTGGTTGATTGGTGAACCTCATTGGTTTGTGTTTTGAATATGCATTGATTTGGTTTTGATGATCACTTGTCCGGGAGACCAAGTTTTAAGTGTCGGGTAATTGATAGAGCTGATATTTTCAATATATTTTATCTACATTTAAATTATTTAATCCTCACCAATGTGTCATTACATGTTAAATTGCATAATTTTTGGAATTTTGTTGTATTTTGAGATAAATTGTGAAAATGACCTAATTCTAGTTTTTTAACATTTTTTTCACTAGTTTGAAGATTCAAGCATATCATTTTAAATATTAATCCAATTTGAATGATTCCTTTTTTTTAGGAACCCCTGGAATAATTTCTTCACATTTGTCGACACGGCCAAGTTCTAAATCATCCATATAGGGGCCCAAATATATCATTATTTGGGAAATGTTTGTATGTTCGGATGTGTGGATCCCACCTCAATCAATGGAGCATAACATCGGATACATGTTTCCAAAGTCATTAATCCCAATTGGGCATGCACAAAGACTCCAAGGCTCGCATTCATGATGAGTTTCATGGTTAACTTCAGTAATTATGGCACACTTTGTGTGAGTCAAACAAGTGGAAGATGAAGAGTCTCCTCAGGCAGAGCAAGAGACACTGGGTAATTAATTCCTAACTTTTTCACCATGTCTCCAAAGTGGCTGAAATTTGGTTGAGAGATAGAGACTCTATATTTGAACAACTCTTTATAATTTTTCAGTGGTTTATTTGTCCAGGGAGGGTTCCAAACAGTAGCATATTCTAGGAGGATAGAATCTGGACAGAAGAATTTCCAGCCCTCCTCCCCTTATCTCTCCATCTCTTATTTCTTTTCAAGGGGAGGTTGGATTTGTGGAGACCTTGATGAAGATTGTGTGCACTCTTTCTAGAATTGAGATGATGTGGTCTTCTTAAGTGATGTGAGGCTAAGCACCAAGTGGTTGCGGATGGCGACAACCGACGGACACTCCCTTCCGAGTTTTGATCTTCATGTGTAATCTCTATTTGCATCTCTCTTGAACGTATATTTCTTGGATTAAAATGGTTGTTTTATTTCACGAATATATTTTCAACTTGTTTTTTTATGGTTTCCCAATCTATGAAGTAAAATAGTTGATTTCACTATTTAAATTTCTTTAGTGAGGTCTTGTCATTGAGCATAGTGATTTCGATTAGGTTTGGTTATTTAAAGGTCTTCAAGTAATTGGATCACTTATATAGGAGGGGAAACAACCATATTGAGATTTTAATATGATATCCTTGAAAAATAATGTGTTTACCCAGAGGTATTTGGTTATGCTTTAAGAGATTCATTAGGGAGATAATTTTAAACAAGGAAGAGGGGAGTGTCTGGGAGGTTTAAGCTTGTCTGTAACCACTGTTTTGATTCTAGTTTCAAACCCATTTTATTTCCTATCAATTTTCTAGCTCATTCACAAATTTTCTTTATCTTATTTTTTAATTATTTTCTGTTCTTGATTCATTAATCAAATACCCAATTTTCTATTTTGTGTGAAAACAAACAAAAAAAAGTGATAGTTTGCAACTCAAATTTCAACCTCCTTGAGAGACAATCGAGGGACTGCTATTTTGCATTGTTTTTGGGAAAAAATTTATTTATTGAAGATTCAACAACAAATAATCCTCACTTCAACCACCCTCTGGCTTGTGGTGTCCAAGAGTTGTTGCCGCCTATTCGGCTCCCATTCCTCTTCAACAGCAATGGGGCTTGATAAAACACTATTTTATTGAATATTTTATTGATAATAAATGATATAATTTCCTCACATTGTGTTAAATATGTTCAATTAAAAAGTATTTGGGAATAGATCATTCATTTGAATATTTGTGAAAAATCTAGTTTTACCCTTTCAAAATCACTGTAGTATTTCAATCATAAATATTTTTATTTCAATTAGTTGAAACTAAAATTTTTTAAATGTGCTCCTTACTTTATGCACTTCAACTTTTATTCATGACACTAGATCAAAAGATATCATTTGGATGGATTAATTGGGCCATAAATTCAAAGGTGGGATGGAAATTATAGAATGGAGAAGCTTCTGTATTTGGGCCATAACTCCTTCATCTGGGATTTTATTGAGTCCAAATATTGAGAGGAGATATAGGACCCATATATGCACATATGATCCTTCTGGAATAAGCACTGATTCACGAGTTTCGGTGGTCAAATTGGCGGTACAAGTTGGATTAAAATATTTGGCCAAATTTCCACATTCACACTTGAAACCACTTGTAACCTCTCCTCCCCTCCCCTCTATAAATTAGAGTTTTTATCATTTTTAAGGGTTGGGAAGTGCATTGGAAAGTTTAAAGCAGAAGAAAAGAGGTTTGACTCCAATTCTCCAACCATTGTAAGAGGGGTAGCTCTTGAAGCAAGGATCCCCTCATCAAGCCTTCCTCTTCTCCTTCTTCTTCTTCATGTTGTAATGATTTTCTTCTTTCAACAAACTCTTAGTTTTTCTTCCATTTATTCTTTTATTTTCAATTTTCTTCTTCTATTAATCTTCCTATTTTGGCTGGAAATAAATAGTGTAATTGATATTGGGTTATACCCTTTCTAAACCATTCCAAATGCAAAACGTTTCTACGATTACTACACCGCTCATAGAAGAGTAGTTTTTTTATGTAATCGATCTAATTATCACCTCCTTCATTTATTTATTTTGAATAAATGAGATACTTTAATTCTAATAATATGGTATATTAATTGAGTTTTAATTTAAATGAAATTAAGCAAGCAATTGAACAATTTACACAAAAACACATGAGGTCGAGATTTTGTGTAAATTATGAGAGTGCAAACTTAATCTGTGAAACCAAGTCACATGGGATAAATTTGTAGAGTTCAAATATCATCCCTAAACTCAATTAATCCTCATTTACAGAGTGTATTTGTGCCCTAATTAACCACTAACCATAATCTAGACTTAGAACGTTAATCAAAGAAGGGTTTTATGATTGCATGTTCCGAAACTAGCCTAGGGTTTAATTCATTTCAACTTTGTGGTTAAGTTAACTCCCGTAGGATTCGAGGGTTAACAAATTAGGGGATCATAATTAATTGGATGTTAATTTAAATTATAATGATTAATAAGTAAATTAATAGGTAGATTTAGATCTATTACGCCTTTTAAAATAGATATCTAAAAAAAATCTTCTTGTTGTGTCATTTTAATCGAAATTCATTTCAAAACTAAAAAAAACAATCTTCTTCCAGCAAACTTCTTCAAGATTCATAAACTATAACCAACCCTCAACCTTCCAAGTAGTATTTTTTTCTCTTTTATTTTTTTTAGAATACCTCTAAAAATTTGTTTTAATTCACTTCCTCCTTTGAGAGATGACCTTGGTCAGCCACTCTCCTACACCTAAGTACCCCAAAATCACACTAATAATTTGAGGGAGCCCATGACATTTCTCTTTCAAATTGGCATCGTTGATGGGGAGGCAAGTAATTATTTCAACCAATTAGAGGTATTTATTTTATTTTACATTTTATTCTCTTCCTCTCTTCTTTCTTCCTTATTTACCCAATCTGATTTTTTTCTTCTTCTTTTATTTTCTTCTACTTATTTTTGGACCATCAACTCAAACTTATTATTTTTATTTTACTGTGGTCCAATTTCTTTCTTTTCATTTTTATTTGATTTATGAAAAGAACTAGTCCTGAAGATCTCATAGATCTTGACCCTAATATTGAACGTAGCCTTGGGGTTGGAATCATACATTCTCAGTGTACGGGAAGTTTCAACATTCAATCAGTTGGAGAATTACTCCAATATCAGAACATTGAAATTGGAAGCAATTCAAATTCAACCATAAAACAAAAACCAATGGCTGAAAATAATGGAAATTAACTTAATATAACCATTAGAGAATTGGCTGCACCTGATATTAACTATCAACCAAATTGTATTGCATACCCAAATCTCGAATCAGATTTTGAACTAAAATCTGGGTTAATTCACTTACTTTCAAAGTTTCATGGACTCTCTGGTGAAGATCCCAATAAACATTTGAAAGAATTTAATATGGTTTTCTCAACCCTAAAACCTAAAAATGTCTCTGAAGATCAAATCAAATTAAGAGCATTCCCATTTTCATTTGATGGAGCTGCAAAGGATTGGATGTACTATTTACAACCTCAAGATATAACATGTTGGAATGATTTGAAACATCTTTTCTTACAGAGATTTTTTCCAGCATCGAGGACCACTTATATCCGTAAGGAGATCTTAGGGATCAAGAAATCACAAGGGGAGTTAATGTATGAGTTCTGGGAGCGATTCAAGAAGTTGTGTGCAAGTTGTCCACATCACCAAATCAATGAGAAACTCCTCATTCAGTACTTCTATGAAAGACTCACACCTATGGAGAGGAGCATGGTGGATTTCGTAGTAGGAGGGGCATTGGTGGACAATACACCAGTAGCCGCACGTGCATTGATCGACTAGATGGCCCAAAACTCCCAACAATTTGGTGATAGAGTTACACCACATGTCAAGGGAGTACATTAGGTAAGTCCTTCTTCTCTTGAAAGTAATTTGATTGATACCAAGTTGGAAGAATTGACCACTATGGTGAGGCAGATTTCTTTGGCTCAAAAAACATCCCAACCCACTCTTTCAAGGCCTTGTGGCATTTTCACTGAGAAAAGCCACCCAACTGACTGTTTCCCCCAACTATAAGAAACATAAGATTGTGCAGTAGTATTCCCTGGGAGACCATATCAACAACAGCAACAACCACATACCCAAAAGAAGTATGACTCCTTTGCACCAACATTCAACCAAGGGTGGAAGGATCAATCAGACATGAGGTATGGCTCTGGGCAACAACAAAGGCCCCCTTTTCAACCAAACTTCCAGCAGCCTCCACCTTACCAACAGGGTTTCCAAAAACCCCAAAGAAGATTCGAAGCTCAAAATTCAACAAGTCAGCAACAAGGGAATCTCCAACACAATTTAGACTCTAACACTACTTATCTTTTGAAACAAATTGTTCTTAATCAACAGAATGAGTTGAAGAGTCAAGGTTCAAAGTTGAGGGATTTGAAGACTCAAATGATCTAGATTTCCACTTCCCTCCATGAACTGGTAAGTAAGAATTCTGGAAATCTTCCTTCTCAACCTACTCCCAATCCAAAGGGGAATGTCAGTTCCATTACATTAAGAAGCAGGAACCAAACAAATGATGCTTCTCCACCTATCATTCAACCATAATTCACCTCAACTCCAGAGAAGCCCCATTCCATACCAACTGAGGAGAAACCTAAGGAGAGAGATAAAGGTAAGAAAAAGATTGATGATGTTCCTCCTAAACCTCCTCCCATTCCAAATAGGGTTGTTCAAACCAAGAATATGGCTGAATATGTGATGAAAAAAGAGGTTTTGGACACATTAAAGCATGTTGAGATCAACATACCTCTACTTAAATCCACCAAACAAATCCCAAGGTATGCCAAATTCTTAAAAGAACTTTCCACCAATCGAAGAGGGCTCAAGGGAAATGAGAGTATCAACCTTGTAAGGAATGTCTCATCACTCATTACACCAACACTAGCAATGCCAACAAAATGCAAGGATCCTGAAACATTCACCATCCCATGTACCATAGGGGAGTTGCACTTCTCTGATGCTATTTTTGATTTAGGAGCTTCAATAAATGTTATTCCTCACTCTGTATTCTCTTCTTTACAGGTTGGTGAGTTGAAGCCGATAAGAGTAGTGGTGCAATTGGAGAATAGAGCTACAAAATATCCAGTGGGAGTCCTTAAAGATGTACTTGTCCGAGTAAGAGACATGATCTTTCCAGCAGACTTCTATGTGCTCAAAATGGAGGATGATTAGGTAAGTTCTCATGCTCCCATTATCTTAGGTAGACCCTTCCTCAAAACTGCAAAAACTATCATAAATGTTCATGAGGGTACACTTTCCATGGATTTTGGAGATGAAGTTGTAATTTTTAATTTCATGGACTCCATGAAGTACCCCTTAGAGGACTATTCTGCTTTTGTTATCTCCCATTTTGAACCACCAAGTAAAAAATCCATGGATTTTGATTTTCATACACTTAGGGAGATTTGAGTATTGGTTCTAGTTTGATGTCTAAAAGTACTTCCACACCTATTTTGATGGAAAAACCCCTCTTGGATTTGATTTTGATGTGGATTCAAATTCTGATCATATAAACTCTAATTATGACATGGCTGTTGAGTATGCTGATGGATTTGATGCATTATTTTCTAATTTTGATGATTTTTATTCTGATACTGATGTTCATTGTGCATATATGTCTGTTGCATCAATTTCTCCATCCATACATTAGCCCCCTACATTGGAACTCAAGACATTGCCTCCAAATCTTAAATATGCATACTTACTGAGTGGTGATAGATTACCTATTATCATTACTAACAATCTCTCTTTTAAACATGAAGAAAAACTTTTGAATATTTTGAGATATAACATTAGGGAAATTGGTTGGACATTGGCAAACATATCAGGTATTTTCCCCTCCATTTTCATGCATAGGATTCTCTTGGAGGATGGGGCTAAACCGATTAGGCAGCCAAAAAGGAGACTTAATACAACACTTTTGGAAGTTGTTAAGAAAGAAGTTGAAAAATTACTTGAGGCAGGTATCATTTACCCTATTTCTTACTCACAATGGGTTAACCCTATCCAGGTTGTACAAAAAAAAACTAGTTTCACTATTATAAAAAATCAAAATGATGAGTTTGTTCCTGTGAGAGTACAAAATAGTTGGCGAGTGTGTATTAATTATAGGAAACTAAATCAATCCACTTGTAAGGAGCATTTACCACTTCCATTCATTGACCAGATGCTTGAGAGACTTTCAAGTAGGACACATTCTTGCTTCTTGGATGGTTTCTCTAGCTATTTTTAGGTTCCCATTGTAGGAGAGGACCAAGAGAAGACAACATTCACCTGCCCATTCAGTACCTTTTCTTACCGAAGAATGCCATTTAGACTTTGCAATGCCCCAGGTACCTTCCAGAGATTCATGGTGATTATTTTCTCTGATTTCATTGAGACCTACATGGAGGTATTAATGGATGATTTTACAGTTTATGTATCCTCATTTGATGAATGTCTCTCTAGTTTCGGTGATGTTTTGCATCATTGTATTGAGAAAAATCTGGTCTTAAATTTTGAAAAATATCATTTCATGGTCGAAAAAATAATTGTCTTAGGTTATATAGTCTCACAACATGGCATTGAAGTTGATAAATCTAAGGTAGAAATTATTTCATCCCTTCCATATCCTACATGTGTGCGTGATGTTCGATCATTCCTTGGACATGCTGGATTTTATCGATGCTTCATCAGAGATTTTAGTAAGATCGCTCTACCCTTATCTCGATTGCTTCAAAAAGATATTGACTTCAATTTTGATGATTCATGCAGGGTATCATTTTTTAAGCTAAAGAAGTGTCTGACCACTCCACCGATCATATAGCCCCCGCGGTGGGACCTTCCATTTGAGCTTATGTGTGATGCGTCCAACTTTGCGGTTGGAGCTGTCTTATCTTAGAGGGTGAAGGGACATTCACATGTGATTTTTTATGCATCAAGGATGTTGGATTCTGATCAATCAAACTATACCCCAATAGAAAAGGATTTTCTTGATGTTATATTTTCTTTAGATAAATTTCTTTCATATTTATTGGGATCTAAAGTAGTTGTTTTTTTTGACCATGCAGCTTTGAGGTACCTCCTAAAGAATCCATATGCAAAGCCACGACTTATCTGTTGGATGCTTCTTCTTCAAGAGTTTGACATCAAGATAAAGGAAAAGAAGGGGTTAGAGAATTTGGTGGCAGACCACATAAGTAGGCTTACTCACACACTATAGGGTGACACCTTGGACCAGGTACCACTTTGGGACACTTTACTCAATGAGCATCTCTATACCATCTCACGTACGCATCCTTGATATTCTAATTTAGTTAATTACATTTTTGCCTCTGAAACCCCAATAAATTTGAAGAAGTATCAAGTCCAAAAATTAAAAAGTGATTCTAGGTTTTATGTGTGGGATGATCCTTACCTCTGGTGCATGTGTAGTGACCAAGTCATTAAGAGGTGTGTTCCCTATCATGAGTTTGAGTCTATTTTGCATTTCTGTCATACACTTGCTTGTGGTGGACACTTTGGACCCCAACGTACTGCTAGAAAAGTCTTAGAATCTGAATTATATTGGCCTATCTTATTCAATGATTCCCATGTGTTTTGTAAGTCATGCTCTCATTGTGAACACACTAGAAACATTTCAAGGAGACATGAGATGCCCCAACAACCCATTTTATTCTGTGAGATTTTTGATGTTTGGGGAATTGATTTTATGGGCCATTTTCCTAGTTTATTTGGTTTCTTGTATATACTTGTTGTTGTCTATTATGTGAGTAAATGGGTGGAGGCCAAGGTCACCAGGACTGACGATTCTCATGTTGTAGTGGATTTTGTCAAGGATCAAATTTTCTGTAGGTTTGGAGTACCAAAGGCCATCATCAGTGAACAAGGGACACACTTTTCCAATAAGAATTTTTCTTCCCCCCTTCAAAATTATGGGGTGACACACAAAACATCAACACCATACTACCCCCAAACAAATGGCCAGGCTGAGGTTTCAAATCGTGAGTTGAAACAAATCTTAGAGAAAACCATGCAGTGAAATAGGAAGGATTAGAGCAAGCGCTTGGATGATGCGTTGTGAGCTTATAGGACAGCATACAAGACCACCATTGGTATGTCTCCATTTCGGATTGTTTTTGAAAAAGCATGTCATCTCCCAGTGGAAGTCGAGCATTGAGCATATTGGGCTATAAAGAAATGCAACATGGATTTGGCCCAAGATGGAATTCAAAGGAATTTACAAATTCAAGAGATTGAGGAGATTAAACTATCATCATATGAGAACTCAAGGCTCTACAAGGAAATATCAAAAGTAGTTCATGATAAAATGATCCAGAAAAGGGAGTTTTATGCTGGAGATAAAGTCCTACTCTACAGTTCACGACTGAAGTTGATGCCTGGTAAGATGCATTCCAAATGGTTAGTCCCTTATGTTGTGTCTAATTTTTTTCATTATGGTGCAGTGGAGATCACACAAGAGGACACTAGAAGGAGATTTATAGTCAATGGGAAACATTTGAAGAAATAAATTGAGGGACTTCCTACCAATGCAGTTCATTTCATCAAACTGCATGACCCCATCATCACTTGAGAATATCAGGTTGTTCCTAACCCTTTCACTTTTATATTACTTGTCTTAAATAAAAATATACATTTCATGTGCACATATCATCTCATGGGTTCACATTGAGGACAATGCAATATTTTAAGTGTGGGGGAGGGAACCTTTATAGTTTTGGATTTTCATTTGTTGTTTGTTTAAAAAAAATTGTGTGTTTTCAAAAAAATTGTGTCTTTATTTATCATTTTTTGTGTGTTTTTTTTAAGAATTTGAGCTGAAATGATTATCCTTGAAATTTTTAAAACATGTTTCAATGAGTAAACCAATTTATTCCATGAAACTGAGCTTAAATGAATGCTAAAATGACTTTGTTTCAAGTTAAAATATTTAGTAATTTCATAAAAAGTACACTAAATTTTGAATCCCATGCCACATATCATTGTCTTTATATTTGAAATCACTTTCCTATGAGACTTCTGAACCATTATTTTCATATTCTTTACATTCACCTCACTTCTTGAGAGAACCAAACCATTCTTGATTTAACCAGAATTTGATCTATTCCTGTCAAAACTTGAGGGTTTGAGGTAATTATGTTTAAATGATTAAGGCATTTGTTTGGTATTAAAGCCCCTATTTCAAATAATCCTTATTTATAATGGCCTACCTTGAACATTTAATTCTTGTATCCCTTAGAATCCATGCACATCATGTTAGGTTAGCCACATTACAAGCCAATTTTCCCTATCCAACCAACTCTTAAAGTGAAATTGCATAATCTAGTTGAACTTAAGTATGGGGGAAGCTATGTTGTGTTTTGCTATGACATTTTGTGATACTTTGGGTGGAAAATTAAAATATGAAGAGATGTGTTTGCTACTTATGAAAATCATTATATTGAAATTTGTTTCTTTTCTAGAGCTTTCATGATAAGTGAAGTTGTGCCTTCTCTGGATCTTCTAAAAGAGGTAGAAAGTTGTTTCTATCTGGAGCTTTCAAGAAAATCATGTTTGAAAAGATTGACATTTTTTATGCTAAAATGATTAATGGTGTAAAATTTACATGACTTTTCATGATTATGGAGATGAATTGATACTATGGGTATTGGGTAGGAGACTATATTTAAGAGAAAATTAGATTAATGCAATTTTGCTTCAAAAAGAGTCAAGCCCTCCTCATTCACCCTCAGAATTTTTCACATCCAAATCCTACCAACCAAAAGCCATAGAACAACCCTGAAAAGTCCTCATGATAAACATATTTCCTTGACTCACATTGGGTATTGATGTAGGAATTTATCAAGCCTATGGTGACCCTTGTATGAGTTTGGATGAGAAAGACATTGCAAAAAAATGACATTTGTGTGATAAGAGAAAATTCAAGTGAGGTAAGTATTTTGTGAATGGTAGGATAAATAAAGTAGAAATATATTGAATTATATAAATGAATAACTTGAAATAATGGTTTTTCATGAGGCATGATATTTTTTGTTTCTTGGTGTGTAATTGTTTGATCTCAAGGATATGTGTTTTAAAATTGGTTTTGATTTGATATTGATATTTACTTGATATGAGGTTTTTCCCAGGAGTGAAAAAGGGTAAGTGTGGGGGAGTTGATAAACACTATTTTATTGAATATTTTACTGATAATAAATGATATAATTTACTCACATTGTGTTAAATATGTTCAATTAGAAAGTATTTGGGATTAGATCATTCATTTGAATATTTGATGAGAATTCCAGTTTTACCCTTTCAAAATCACTGTATTATTTCAATCATAAATATTTTTATTTGAATTATTTGAACTTAAATTTTTTTTAAATTTGTTACTTACTTCATTTGATATAACTTTTATTCAGGACACTAGATCAAAATAATGCATTTGGATGGAGTAATTGGGCCATAAAATCAAAGGTGGTCTGGACATGCCAAAATGGAAAAGCTTCTGTATTTGGGCCATACCTACTTCATATAGGCTTGTATTGAGCCCAAATGTTGAGAGTAGATAGATAACTCATATCCTCACATATTATTATTCTAAAAGAAGAGCTTATTCACACGTTTCGGTGGTCAAATGGGCGGTAAAAGTTGGATTAAAATATTTGGCCGAATTTCCACATTCACACTTGAAACCACTTGTAACCTCTCCTCCCCTCCCCTCTATAAATTAGAGTTTTTATCATTTTTAAGGGTTGTTAAGTGAATTGGGAAGTTGAAGGTAGAATATAAGAGGTTTCACTCCAATTCTCTAACCATTGTAAGAGGATTATCTCTTGAAGCAAGGATCCCCTCATCAAGCCTTCCTCTTCTCCTTCTTCTTCTTCATGTTGTAATGATTTTATTCTTCAAATAAAATCTTAGTTTGTCTTCCATTTATTATTTTATTTTCAATTTTATTCTTCTCTTAATATTACTATTTGTGATGGAAGTCAAGAGTGGAAACAAGATTGGGTTATACCCTTTCTAAACCGTTGCAAATGCAAAACGTTTCTACGATGACTACACCGCTCATGGAAGAGTAGTTTTTTTTTTTGTAATCGATCTAATTATCACCTCCTTCATTCATTTATTTTGAAAAAATGAGCTAATGTAATTATAATAATATGGTATATTAATTGAGCTTTAATTTAAATGAAATTAATTAAGCAATTGAACAATTTACACAAAAACACGCGAGGTTGAGATTTTGTGTAAATTATGAGAGTGAAAACTTAATCTGTGAAACCAAGTCACGTAGGATAAATTTGAAGAGTTCACATATCATATCTAAACTCAATTAATACTCATTTATAGAGTGGATTTGTGCCCTAATTAACCACTGTCCATAAGCTAGACTTAGAACATTAATCAAAGCATGGTGCTATGATTTCATGTTCCGAAACTAGCCTAGGGTTTAATTCATTTCATCTTTGTGGTTAAGTTAACTCCCGTAGGGTTCGAGGGTTAACAAATTAGGGGATAATAATTAATTGGATGTTAATTTAAATTATAATGATTAATAAGTAAATGAAGATGTAGAGTTAGATCGATTACGCCTTTTAAAATATATTTCTAAAAAAACATCTTCTTGTTGTGTCATTTTAATCGAAATTCATTTCAAAATTAAAAACAAAACAAATACAATCTTTTTCCAGAAAAATTATTCTAGATTCATAAACTATAACCAACCCCCATCCTTTCAAGTAGTGTTTTTATTCTCTTTTATTTTATTTTTAGAATACCTCTAAAAAGTTGTTTTAATTCACTTCCTCTGAGAGACGACCTTAGTCAGCCACTCTGCTGCACCTAAGTACCCCAAAATCACACTAATCATTTGAGGGCACCCACGACAGTACTCTTTCATGGTGCAATTCATCAGCCGTGATTTGGGCCCGCTCCACGTTGGTATGAATGATGTCCATTTACTTGGAGGCTCACTTCATGCCCTCTTCGGCCTCTTCCAGCTGAGCCTTCAATCACAATGTTAGCTCTGATTGCACATAGAGGGAGGATGAGTGATCATCTGCCCGGGCCTACAGTGGATAAACTTTATTTTCATCATCCCAGAGTTTCTTGATGTTCAGTGCTTTCCTCTGCTTCTATCCCACACTGAGGTCACGGTCATACTCCCGAATCTTCTCCACCATAAGATCTCGGACGATCATGTGAGGGCTTTGGGCATCCACTCCCCCAGCACACAGTTCACGTTGTCACGAGCAAAGTTTGTCCATCTCATCCATACATAGTGCTTAGGGGTGTTATTAACAAAGCGTGTGATCATCTTCCATGATATGCAATGGACTATTTTGATGTCCTCTTCATCAGAGGCCATTTTGTACCAATCAGCATGGTTGGTAGGATCATATGCGGGGAATGCCCTCAAGAACTCATCAGCAGGGTCCGTATATGGCACTTGATCAGGTGTGGCATGACCATGGCTATGTGATTGATCTTCATCATCAGATCCCACCTTAATAATATCAAGCACAGCCCCGCTGACGGTCCCACCAGTGATCAGGAGCGTCGTAGTTAGGTCAGTTTGGACCTCCACCTCCACGATCATCGGCATTCCCCTGGGTAGGATACGGCCATAAATCCCAAAAAAAAACCTCATCACAGCAGCCCATGCCAGTTGAAGAACTGTACACACCAATAAGGGGCATGGAAGTTAGTTTAAATGGTCAATGGGTGACGTTCGTGAAGTTGGTGGAAGAGACTTATAGAGATCGAATTCCTGGTCTTGTTCTCGGGTTGACGTTGTTAGGACCCCGAGGCATGGCCCTCCATATATTGTCAGAAGCTCTGGAAGTTATGGAGGGTCCACCTCAGGTGTCCAAGCCCCACTGGATATAGCAATTGATGCAGCCATGGGCACGGATCCCGAAGGCCCCGCATCTGTATCCACTGAGGGATGAGAACAGGTTCTGTGTATGAGGTCCTCCTGCATAGTTCAGATGTTAGTAAGGAATCCAAAAATCCTAGAAGCAAACCCTGAGGAAGGGACTCAGGATTTTACCTTGAGGGCCTCTACAAACTCTTTAAGATCAAGGTCTTGATCACCTACTTCACCCTCCTCTAACAGGCTCCCTCTACCGGCCTCGTCCCCTCAGGAGGATTCATCTGATTCTTCCAACAGAGGGAAGCACTCTCTCAAATCAGCAGCTGACACCTGCGGAGGGAATATTCAATCCAGAAACACCCTCACCCGGTCTATCATTAGACGCAGGGCACCCTGGGAATGGATAAAGTCCTCTATCTTGGCCAGGTATTGCCCCGCCTCCACCTGGGACACCGCAAAGCCAGCTCTAATAGGGCCAATTCCTGGCAAGTTTATCCTAAGATGGTTCAGGTGCTTCCACAACTAGGCAGGGCCGAAGAATTTTCTGTTGACTTCCAAAATGTCCTAGTCCTATGGGAATATAGCATTCTCTAGTGTTTTGATGTAGAGAAGTTGATTCCCCAGAGCCTGGGTAGATATTCTACGGAATCCTCTCAGCAGTCGCCCCTATGGATGACTCTGTTCTTCCGGAACCACCGGGTCTAGTACCCATGTTGGATCTATTGCTACTACCTCACCCTCAACTATTGAAGGTCTCACCTCCATGGTATCCCCGCCACCATGATATACCTTTGCCGCCTTCTAGCCCCAACCTCGAGATTGGGAAAGCTCTCCATCACCAATTTGAACGGTTGGCTGCTTCATCATCTCCCCCAGATAAGTCGTTTCCCAGCTTATGGAGTACTCCTTCACCAGCCCGAAGATGGCGGTAGGTGAAGGAAGTTTTTTCTGCATCTTTCCATCTTCCCGTGTGAACATGAGTCACATCTACCTCATCACACATGGGTGGTTCTTCGTGGCGCACCTCCAAATAGACTCACGGGGCCAGTCACTACATGCACCGAAATTGCCTTGCAAACCGATGTGGGGTTTATGGATCGTAGAGGGGCTCACAGTCCACCCTTTCCACTAGGAATCCATCTCATAAGGCCGTAAGATATAATCGGTGCTCTTATTTTCCTTGGTTGTCATCAGTAAAAGCACCCGTTGGCAACAGAAACGGGTGAAAGTTGAATTCCTCCACCTTCCACACTTGGTTCAATACAAACGGTGTAGTCAACTTGGCCAGAAAGCTCCCCATGGCATTCAGTATTGATGGGAATAAGTTCAATCTCAGAGGTGAGATGGGGTTTGGGTACTCATAAACCTCCCTGATGTGTGTCTCTATCCACCCATACAAAAGGTGGAATGGCCCGCATATCCTCAGTGGCCTCTTCCCCTCACTAATGTGCTATAACATCTTGTATAATTTTGAGATCATTGGGATCCCAAGGTTTACTCGCCCTCCAATTTCCAACATGGATGCCATGATTAATGTTTTTGGTCACACGCCCATGTTTGTATCCCTCACCAGAAGGATCCAACCATAGATGATAACTACGATGAATGTCGCCAGCCTGACTATCAGCTGTTGTTCAATGCTGACGCTGAATCCCCAGGTCTTACACTATTTTTCCTCCAAGAGCCACCAATATGAGTGCTCCTTGCCTTTTTGATACCCCTTTGGGTAAGTCCAATGCCTCACTGGAAACTGCCTATATTTCGGGAAATTTAGAAACTACTTGAACCACCACCTGAAATGGACATCTCTAACTGCTTCCTTGTCCTCCCCTAGCACCAGCTCTATCAATGACATCGCCAGCCACAGCATATGCTCTGGATCCTCCAACGCACTCATGATGGGGAGGAATTCATCATACAAAACCCTCAATATTGGGACCCCCGAAATCTGGTGGACATCCCACAAGCTGATACCGACCTCCCCGTGGTTTAAATGGAAGGTATTGCTTCTCGATGACCATCTTCTCAATAGCTTTGGAATTAACTATTTCAGTTGATAGATATGGATTTGTGAGGCCCAATACACCTCATAAAAACCTTCTCTCCTTATCTCTTCCCCAAACCCCTCACACGAGGTGCCTACCCATAGGCCCAGACCCAATCGTTTGTGAAGTTGCTGCCCTGGCGTAGGTCCCACTCCTCAGACCACCCCTTCCCTAGGTTCCTCAAAGATGATTTCAATATCATATGGTACAGGGGGAGATGTCTCCGGCTACAATACCTTCCCTTCCACATTATTCAGGTGATTGTACAGGCAGTCAGTAATGACGGGTGTGAAGTCTTCTTGGGCATGGCTATCAGCCGCCCTAAACCATTGGCGTTGGCACGACATGTTCCTAAACCAGTAAGCTGGTTTGTCCCTACTTGCTTTAGGGATTAAGATGTTATCCCTCAGCCTGAATCTATACAAAGGAAACCTCTTACACAGTTGGTAGTTCATTTGGCTCTCTGACAGCAGCGCCACCAATGAACCATGGTTATAGTGGCCCCAAATTAACTCCCCTAGACACAGATTGTTCTCCATCTTATCCCTCCAAGCGGCATCCGCAAGGACCCCCTGGGTAGCTTCTTGATGAGTCATTCAGTTTTAAATTTTAGATGATTTTCGGGTTGTTTCGTGAAGATCATTCTCATAGCTCGTTCGTGAAGCCTATTCATGGAGCCCTACCTAGGCCCTCAAGTGCAAGATCATGAAGCACTGTCATGGAGTCAAAAACTCGTTGTGCTCCACAAAGACCCAATTCACAGAGAGTAATCACGGAGTATGCAGAGCTTCACGAATCGAGAGTGCAAAAAGACAAATTCACAGAGAAGGGAAAGGACAAAAGAGAGGTCAACTCCCATATTTATAGGAAACAACCTACTGAGCTTCGCGGCATGTCCATATCATATCGCACTTTGTGGTGTGCTCGGCCTAAGCGTCGCCTATCTGCCTCGCGAGCCCTCTTCGTGATCCAACTTCGCAAATGACTGAAGATTTTGTTGATTGACCCTCAAACTTCAACCCTTAATTTCTCCATGACTCCAAGTATGAGAGAGGAATTTTTTTGTGCCAAAATGTGGGAAAAAGAAGAATAAATGGAAAGCCTCAAGGGGCTACCTCACGAATACCATTTTCAGAGCCACAACAGCCCCATTCCCACTGCAGAGCAGGGAGGTGGGATGCTCTGTGAAATCATTTGATGTTCGCGAGCCTGCCATGGAGCAAGGAGGCGGGATGCTCCGTGAGCCCCTTTGACATTCGTGAACCCACCATGGAGTAAGCACCATCTTCACACTGAGCAAGCTCTGCTTTGAGGCACCTCTTTCCTATAAATATCGGGCTCCCCCCGAGCATAATGGAAGGTCCAAAATTTTGACTTCCTAGCTCCCGAATCACGAAGCACCCTCTTCTCTATGAACCATGAGCTATGAGAGGTATTTTTGCATCAAGAAATTATTATTCCCTTGCTTTAATTCACCCCTCTTTAGAGAGGTATTCCTTTCATGAATCCCACGGGCCTTCGTGAAGGAAGGGGGTACCCAAGGGGACTCGGGTCATTGTGGAGTGTTTATGCTTCTCAAAACACCCCTCATGTACACGTGATCCACATGATAAGGCAAGGTTAATGTATTTCACGAAGCACATTGCTTCACAACACCTTACTTTGCGAGGCAGTTTTGCTTCGTGAGGTAGTGCTCCATGAGTGCCTTAACACTTCTCAAAGCACCTACTATATGCACCTATACCCTATGCTTAGGTTGGGAAATTCCACTTCACAAATAACACCCCTTTGCAAGCACCCTCTACTACATGGAGCACTAGAGTTTCATGAGTCCCCTACCTATAAACCCCTAAGCATTGCAATTTCTTTTCCCGTGCGACCCTCTAGGTTTGCATGAAGTGATTTCCAAGTCCCTTGGACACTACTTCCCATTGTGTTTCTTCACCTTATGCTTCTTCGCATATGCACGCTAACGAATATTTCTTCTTTGCATAGCCATGCTAAGGTGGATCCCCCAATGGATCACCTCATGACATCCCATAGCCACGACATTGTCGGCCCCTTCCCTTCACCAAGGTGTAGCGGGTACCGGTTATGTAAGTCCTAGGGGTGTAGAGTAAACTCACCTCATCCGATCTGCAGGACGTTAAACTGCCAAAAACCATCATCCTCAACACATGACATTAAACTGTGACTTTCCCCCCATGCATCCTACGTGGGGTCCCCCGAATTGGGCATTCTCCATGCCAACTGGTCTTTATAGGAGTGATATTGTCCCTCAGAGGGGATAATATCCTCCTTATCATAGTGGCATTTTTCTACGAGGAATGGGAAACCATCCTGGTGTAAGCCCCTAGCCTTTCTCGTGGGAGGTAGCATCATTTCCCCTCCTCTCTTCCGTTCCAGATCCACCTCCTGTAGGGATCTATCGCCACCTAGGCCTCCACCTTGGAGTAAGTCCCATTCTCTATCTCCCTGGGCCGGTAACCACAAGTAGGTCCCAATCTTCCTCTCCTTGGTCCGCCTAGAGCCTAAGCCCCATTTCACTTCCCACATACGCACCTTTCATGACGTGATCGTCAGGTCTTTTCTACCTCTTGTTTCTCACAATGAGCATGACTCACGTGGGCTTAGAGTAAACTTCGACCATGACATCTTCTACAGGTAGCATAGAGTGTAATCCCCACACACTTTTAGACTACAGGGACTTTGATCCTTGCCAAGGCAAGGTACGTAGGAAGCCTCCCTGTGGTTCAATCCCACCATCCATCTGGACCCTGGGTTGTTATTCTCGTTGGTTTTCTGACACCATCCCAAACTAAAGGAAATTTATCCTTGCCAAGGTAAGGTGTGTAGGAAGCCTCCCTAAGGTTTAATCCCAACAACCATTGGTCACGACCATCTTCACACCGGCGCACCAAGCACCACTCCCAAACTATGCGGACTTTGATCCTTTCCAAAGTAAGGTACGTAGGAAGCTTTATTGAGGTTCAAGCCCAATGAAAAGTCGTTCTGACCCCCTTCACATCAGTTCACCACACATCATTTCGAACTACATGGGCTTTTATCCTTACTAAGGCAAGGTACGTAGGAAGCCTCCCTGAGGTTCAATCCCAACAACCATTGGTTCCAACCCCATTTCATGTCGATCCACCTTCTTCCCCTATGACGTTAAACTGCATGCCCACTTTTCATCTCGCATGACGTTAAACTGTACCTATTATAACTACATGGGTTTGATCCCTGTCTCCAGGATATGTTGCGTAGGAATCCTCTATGAGGTTCAACCCCATTCAGCGGTAAGTCGTTGACAGCCCCATTCAGCGGTAAGTCATTTCCAACCCCATTCAGCGGTAAGCCGTTGCCAGCCCCATTCAGTGGTAAGACATTGTCAATCCATTCATAGGTAAGCCATTATCAATCCATTAAGTGGTAATCCATTTTCAACCTCATTCAGGTGGTAAGCCATCATCAGATGAACTGTGTGGAATTTGATTCCCTGCCATGGGGATACGTAGGAAGTCTCTTCGAGGCTCAAGCCCAATGTAGAGCCCCGAAGCCTGACGTACATAGACTTTACATTACTTTTGCGGAATACTTAGTACATAACAAAAACACACACACACAAGGATCGTAATAGTTTAGTGTCTTTGGAAACTCGGAACGTAATCTTCTAATCGTGGTGAAAGATCTTCAATATCTCCCATAAAGATCTTCCCCTTTTTTTTTACCTAAAACCTTTCTTTATATCCTGGGGAAAAGAAAACATAAAAGGGTGAGCTCAAATGCTCAGTAAGGGTATACAAAAGAAAAATCAATCACATCATATTCATAAGAACATAACTTTTGGAAATCTTAACCTGCAAAAGAGAGCATAATTTCATAACATGGGATAAATCATAGTAGTGAAATGAAATCCCAATAATCATAACTTAAGACATGAAACTTTGTGGCATACACACATAATCATAGATAATCATTTCTTATTAGTCAAGACTCATTGACAAGACTATCTTAGTGGACAAAGTCCCTTTCTGAATCGAGTAACCCTCGTTTCAGTCCTGTTTCACTGAACCGGTATAACCTACCATTTCAGCCAAGTCTATCTCATGAGATATAAAATCTTTACCCAATGCATTGGAGGGAGATATAGGTCCCACCCATCTTATAATGAATCCTTTCTTATGTGTGCCACATAATCATAAATCATACATCATCGCATAACCCATGTAATAAAAATGGGATTCTTAAACAACATGACATCATAAAACAATTCATATAAGATAAAGGAATTCATAAAAATGTTTCCATCACAACATAATAAAATCCATGTAATAATAGGGATAAAAACAGAACCCTTTTATTATCTTAGATGGAAAATAATTTTGATAAAATACTTGAACTTCATTCTTGAGGAAAATATCCTTTCTACTTCAAAAACACTTTTCCTTTCTTAACATGTCATACAATTTTAAAATAAAAGAAGTTGATTAAAAATAAACTTGAATACTTGTAAAGGAAGCTTCTTGGAAATAATTTTTTAGAAATCCATTCATGCCGTATAAGTTAAAAAAACATTCTTTCGTACTTTTGTCGGAAAAGTCAAAAAGTACCTCGTACGAAAAACGACAAAAGATTCCTTTCATTTCTTTTACTAAAAACTCACCGAAGGGTAAAAATGGATTTAAACAATTGTAGGTGGATGGAGATAATATTACATATTTATGAAACATGGATGTGGATGATAAAATACACCCCAGTAAATACTTACGAATAAACAATCTCGGATAAAAATGAGATTGTGATATTTCCCTTACCTTAGGTCCGACTTGCTTTGTAAGTGTCCGAACCTCCTCTTCTTTGAAGCGCTTCTTTGAGACCTCCTCTTAGGGCACTAAAATTGGTCTTTGAGGAAGACCAGAACCTCTAGGATGTTTATAGGGAAGTGGAGAAGAGATTTTGGCAGGGGTTGGCCGAGCTTGAGTGCTCAAATTGGTGTGAGGAGGAGGGGGAGGAGGTGTCCTTTTATAAGGGAGGAGAGGGGCACCTTAGGAATATCTCAAAATATTATTTTATATTAAAGTCAAAATCGGTTTATAATGGTTCCAAAGGGTCTTATTTCGAAGCTAAAGTGGGGATGGGTCGAAATCCTATCAACCAATAAGATTTAGACAAGTTTAGGGTATTATTTTAACCTTATCAATTAGATTTAACTCTAAGTTAAATAATTTAACTTTTACCGTGTCTTTTTGTTTTCTTTCACTATATGGTTAATACACTTACTATAACATGCCAAACGAACCCCAAATTGTTTATTATTAATATATATATCCTTATCTAAGTCATTTGGCCGAACCTTAGATTTTTAGGAATAAAATAACAATTAATAATATTTTATTTTATTTAAAAACTATTTTGTGTCAATTTTGACACTATTTGATATATGATTTTTCTGAAAGTCATAACAGAATTATATGTTCGGACCAAGTTGATTAAATCAACACTAATATATCATAGTAACCTATAAAATTAGTGTAATTCATAAAAAGTCTCAAATTATATTTAGTTTTGTGTTTATAACATCAATTATGTCAATATTTCATTAATAAGATAATTACTGCATCATCTTTGTGTCATAAATAAATTAAATTATTTGATGTCTAAAAATTACAAATAAAATACCATTATGTGGGAAATATTTTTAGATTTCTAATGAATATTTACAATCGAATTTATCTTATGTATAACCCTATATTAAAAATGTTTTAGTAAATAAACTTTGATTTTAACTCTTTTAACTCTTCTTTGAATTAAATAATAATAAATGTCCTAATCTAATCCAAGTGGGCCTAAATGATAATATTTTACACTTAAGGTTGTTTTTGGTCGAGATACACTTGTCCAATAGAATTAGGACATGTGTTAGGGTAATATTAATATCATTCTTACCCTTAATTACCCTATTTACTTTTAACCGTGGTAAAAATAAAAGTAAAAAGTTACTATTCACCAAAAATTATTTTCATCTCATTGAACCACATTTTACTTACTGACATCAACCATGTCTCTCGGATTTTTGAAATTCCATTCACAGAAGCGGTAAAATTAAGTTTTATGAAAAATTCAGTTTTTTAACTACCACTTAGTAGTTTCACTATTCATCAAAAATTGATGTTTTTCAGAACAATGCCAAAATTTCATCCTAAGCTATATTTCATATTCCGAATTCAAAAATGAAGTCTATTTTACCAAATTCATAACATAGAAGTTGCATTAATTAATTTTATAATTAAATCCCGCTGTTAAAACAAATAGCGTGTTTTTAAGAAACAATATCTATCAAAAGATTGACACTTGATTATGTCTGGTTTAAATGTGAAATTACATCTAATGACCAACATTGTATTAAATTGTAAAAATATATTCTAAATATACTTTAAAACCACTAAAATTAATAATTTATCACTATTAATTATTTCTATTAAAAAAGTTGTTTTTAATTATAATTTAGTAATTTTCACTATTCATCAGAATATGAAAGTTATCCGAAAAGTACCAAAATTTCACCTTAGGCTAAATTCGATACTCCGAATCCAAAAATAAAGTCCATTTTGAGAGCTAAATTTTCTAAAATTTAAAAAGTGGTTATTACTATTCATAACAGCTAGTTTTAATAATATTTTAATAGCATATCGTTGTTTCGTGAAACTCAGTATTACGTACTACACACGCTATCGAGGAAGGTTGCGATTGCGTGTAATGCAAGGCAAGTCAAGGATGCGTGTTGTGCAAGCTCCTTTTTGTGTTGCGTACAACACAAGACATTAGTGAAATTAAAAAGAATATTTTTCATAAAATCTTGGGCTGTTACATTCTACCCCCCTTAAAATGAATTTCGCCCTCGAAATTCGTCGGGGTTATAAATGGTTTACTATTAGAAAGTTTCTTTAATAGAAACCCACATCGTAAAAAGGAATACCAAAACCAATCTTTAAAAACGAAAGTATGAAACGTAACGGTTACCCAAATAAACTAATCACTGGGTTTCCACATAGGTGAAAATATGGATATGGAAGAAAAATCTAACCATCATGTTCTGATGGAGAGTGGTAGAGAACATGGCTATGGAAAAGCCAACAATCACAAATCCATAAATTTGTGACGATCTAAGGTACCATCTGATTCATCAGGTATAAGATCACTAGGACAACATTTTTGGTTTTCAAGATCATTTCCCTAAAGTTGAAAATTTGAATTAGAATAAATACTTTCTTTATTTTGGTACAATCTCACTGTTGTTCGTGCCTTTAACAATTTTCACTTTATCTCTTAAATAAATGAAGTTGAATTTGTTATTCGTGAAGTGTTAGCAGATCATGTGATAGAATGACGGGTCATTCCATCTGTCTCAAACAAAAAGGTTAGAAAAAGTTATTAAATATACATAAGTCATTCTATAGTGAGATTAATCATATATCGTTCCTAAAATGGACTTATACTTCATATATCGTACTGCTTAATAAAATAAAACTAGTTTCTACTAAACAGGGACTTCCTGTAGGCCAGTGGTAGGCAATAAAGGCCAGTCGCACTTCGGTTGTGGGTTCGATTCCCACAGCCTTGTCCGACGCGATGGGCTGTCGCCCGTCCTGCAGGTTGTCCTTTTTCTAAAACTATATTACTATAACATCCCATCAATAATATCGAAAAAACTTCTATCCTTAAACAATACTAACTTATGTCCAACATAATCCATTTCAAATCTTTAGGCTTATCCATAATACTGCAGTCCACTCTCATAACATAGTGAAAATGATTACCAGAGATTTAATACCATTGTTGAACCCCATATATCATAAGATATGTTTTGTTGGTCACATTCCAAACATTCAAAGTCCTTAATCATGTATTCTCTTGAATACCTTAGTGAAAACATGAATGCAGTTTAAAGTTAACACTTTCCACATACCAAAATCCTCAAAATTCTATATACTCAAACCATGATATCACTTAGTCCTTATATCAATCATGAGCTCATGAATACTGTCAAACATTTCATTTTCTCCTTATCCCTTCATTATGCACATATCATCTACATTCCAAAAATATCTGAATAACCTTTCATGGATACTTGTACCATTAATCATACACTTTCAAAACTCAAGGAAGAACAACAGTGTAATAATCCTTAGATGTCTCTTTATTCCATAGTACCATGAGATTACTTATACAACATTATACATGATAAACATGTCATCATTCCACTACATTCTTAAACCATTGTCCAAGATTCAACAATTCTTTCATCTCACATATCATTTGTAGTCTCTTCATCATCATCAACATAAATACTTCCCATACGACCATACTGATTCTCTTCATGAGACTTTCCCTTAGGGCATTGGTTTTCATAATGCTCGTACATTCCACATTTAAAACATTTAACCATTGTTGATGTCGTAGCAATACCATTATCCTCATCCCTGGTGTTAACTGAACCTTTTCCTTTGCACTTACTGGCTTTGTGTCCTTCTTTTCCACACCCAAAGCATCTTCCAGTTCCTTTGAAACATTCTCCTTGATGCCTCTTCCCACATGAATTACATAGGGGAAATTGAACTTTCTTTCCTCTATGATCATCATGAAACTCCATCTTTCTCTTATTAGCCGAGTCAGGAAAATTACCAAATTTTACTTTATTGATCATATTATGAGATTGCTGATTCGGCATAATAATTATGTTTGGACTTCCAAATCCCATTTCATTATGAAGAATATCATTCCATTGTCCATCATATCCTCCATCATCCATTTTCTAAAACCCAAAAAGAATAGTGTTAGAGGAAAAAATCATAATAAAGGGAGAGTAACTTCAATATCTAACATCTTAGGTTTAATCTAATATCGTTACCATAGTTCTAGGACTATATCCTATACGTATACTTATCCTTAGGGACATCCCTAGACATACCTTAGAAATATCTCTAGGGATCTCACTAACGTTTTCGCATCCTAGTTTCCAAAGGTTGACTAAACCTTTCCTCTGATACCAACTGTAGAGCCCCGAAGCCTGACGTACATAGACTTTACATTACTTTTGCGGAATACTTAGTACATAACAAAAACACACACACACAAGGATCGTAATATTTTAGTGTCTTTGGAAACTCGGAACGTAATCTTCTAATCGTGGTGAAATATCTTCAATATCTCCCATAAAGATCTTCCCCTTTTTTTTACCTAAAACCTTTCTTTATATCCTGGGGAAAATAAAACATAAAATGGTGAGCTCAAATGCTCAGTAAGGGTATACAAAAGAAAAATCAATCACATCATATTCATAAGAACATAACTTTTGGAAATCTTAACCTGCAAAAGAGAGCATAATTTCATAACATGGGATAAATCATAGTAGTGAAATGAAATCCCAATAATCATAACTTAAGACATGAAACTTTGTGGCATACACACATAATCATAGAGAATCATTTCTTGTTAGTCAAGACTCATTGCCAAGACTATCTTAGTGGACAAAGTCCCTTTCTGAATCGAGTAACCCTCGTTTCAGTCCTGTTTCACTGAACCGGTATAACCTACCATTTCAGCCATGTCTATCTCATGAGATATAAAATCTTTACCCAATGCATTGGAGGGAGATATAGGGTCCACCCATCTTATAATGAATCCTTTCTTATGTGTGCCACATAATCATAAATCATACATCATCGCATAACCCATGTAATAAAAATAGGATTCTTAAACAACATGACATCATAAAACAATTCATATAAGATAAAGGAATTCATAAAAATGTATCCATCACAACATAATCAAATCCATGTAATAATAGGGATAAAAACAGAACCCTTTTATTATCTTAGATGTAAAATAATTTTGATAAAATACTTGAACTTCATTCTTGAGGAAAATATCCTTTCTACTTCAAAAACACTTTTCCTTTCTTAACATGTCATACAATTTTAAAATAAAAGAAGTTGATTAAAAATAAACTTGAATACTTGTAAAGGAAGCTTCTTGGAAATAATTTTTTAGAAATCCATTCATGCCGTATAAGTTAAAAAAACATTCTTTCGTACTTTTGTCGGAAAAGTCAAAAAGTACCTCGTACGAAAAATGATAAAAGATTCCTTTCATTTCTTTTACTAAAAACTCACCGAAGGGTAAAAATGGATTTAAACAATTGTAGGTGGATGGAGATAATATTACATATTTATGAAACATGGATTTGTATGATAAAATACACCCCAGTAAATACTTACGAATGAACAATCTCGGATAAAAATGAGATTGTGATATTTCCCTTACCTTAGGTCCGACTTGCTTTGTAAGTGTCCGAACCTCCTCTTCTTTGAAGCGCCTCTTTGAGACCTCCTCTTAGGGCACTAAAATTGGTCTTTGAGGAAGACCAGAACCTCTAGTATGTTTATAGGGAAGTGGAGAAGAGATTTTGGCAGGGGTTGGCTGAGCTTGAGTGCTCAAATTGGTGTGAGGAGGAGGGGGAGGAGGTGTCCTTTTATAAGGGAGGAGAGGGGCACCTTAGGAATATCTCAAAATATTATTTTATATTAAAGTCAAAATCGGTTTATAATGGTTCCAAAGGGTCTTATTTCGAATCTAAAGTGGGGATGGGTCGAAATCCTATCAACCAATAATATTTAGACAAGTTTAGGGTATTAGTTTAACCTTATCAATTATATTTAACTCTAAGTTAAATAATTTAACTTTTACCGTGTCTTTTTGTTTTCTTTCACTATATGGTTAATACACTTACTATAACATGCCAAACGAACCCCAAATTGTTTATTATTAATATATATATCCTTATCTAAGTCATTTGGCCGAACCTTAGATTTTTAGGAATAAAATAACAATTAATAATATAATATTTTATTTAAAAACTATTTTGTGTCAATTTTGACACTATTTGATATATGATTTTTCTGAAAGTCATAACAGAATTATATGTTCGGGCCAAGTTGATTAAATCAACACTAATATATCATAGTAACCTATAAAATTAGTGGAATTCATAAAAAGTCTCAAATTATATTTAGTTTGGTGTTTATAACATCAATTATGTCAATATTTCATTAATAAGATAATTACTGCATCATCTTTGTGTCATAAATAAATTAAATTATTTGATGTCTAAAAATTACAAATAAAATACCATTATGTGGGAAATCTTTTTATATTTCTAATTAATATTTAAAATCGAATTTATCTTATGTATAACCCTATATTAAAAATGTTTTAGTAAATAAACTTTGATTTTAACTCTTTTAACTCTTCTTTGAATTGAATAATAATAAATGTCCTAATCTAATCCAAGTGGGCCTAAATGATAATATTTTACACTTAAGGTTGTTTTTGGTCGAGATACACTTGTCCAATAGAATTAGGACATGTGTTAGGGTAATATTAATATCATTCTTACCCTTAATTACCCTATTTACTTTTAACCGTGGTAAATAAAAGTAAAAAGTTACTATTCACCAAAAATTATTTTCATCTCATTGAACCACATTTTACTTACTGACATCAACCGTGTCTCTCGGATTTTTGAAATTCCATTCACAGAAGCGGTAAAATTAAGTTTTATGAAAAATTTAGTTTTTTAACTATCACTTAGTAGTTTCACTATTCATCAAAAATTGATGTTTTTCAGAACAATGCCAAAATTTCATCCTAAGCTATATTTCATATTCCGAATTCAAAAATGAAGTCTATTTTACCAAATTCATAACATAGAAGTTTCATTAATTAATTTTATAATTAAATCCCGCTGTTAAAACAAATAGCGTGTTTTTAAGAAACAATATCTATCAAAAGATTGACACTTGATTATGTCTGGTTTAAATGTGAAATTACATCTAATGACCAACATTGTATTAAATTGTAAAAATATATTCTAAATATACTTTAAAACCACTAAAATTAATAATTTATCACTATTAATTATTTCGGTTAAAAAAGTTGTTTTTAATTATAATTTAGTAATTTTCACTATTCATCAGAATATGAAAGTTATCCGAAAAGTACCAAAATTTCACCTTAGGCTAAATTCGATACTCCGAATCCAAAAATAAAGTCCATTTTGAGAGCTAAATTTTCTAAAATTTAAAAAGTGGTTATTACTATTCATAACAGCTAGTTTTAATAATATTTTAATAGCATATCGTTGTTTCGTGAAACTCAGTATTACGTACTACACATGCTATCGAGGAAGGTTGTGATTGCGTGTAATGCAAGGCAAGTCAAGGATGTGTGTTGTGCAAGCTCCTTTTTGTGTTGCGTACAACACAAGACATTAGTGAAATTAAAAAGAATATTTTTCATAAAATCTTGGGCTGTTACACCCAACATCAACATCATCCTCACGTCGGCTCCATCTCATTATCCCCCCCCCAACTTCATTAAACTCTCTAGAATCCATCTTGATTCTTATCCAGACCACCACGTTCTGGTGAGATCATGCCAATTCACCTTTTCACTGCTCCTAGCAGCAATAGGGTAGCTAACCAAGTGTTATCCCCAGTATCAGTGCTCCCTCCAAGGGGTTATACCTATCTGATCCACTCTAGACAGTGTTCTAATCATTCTGATCTGTCTCTGTGGGACATTAAACTCACGACATACCCTATGTTAAACATGGGAAGCTGAGGAAAATCTCAAATACTTGTCTATGCCATATAATTCCCCGTCTTCGATGTGGGATGCCTCGGGCTTCCGTGCCCTCGAGAAGCCCTATAATAAGGGGAAGAAACCCAAACGGTCCAGTGTTCTAGTGTCTTGACATACCAGGGATGTCTCAATGTGACTACTTCCCCGACCAAAGGTTGCTGCCCTGGATGGACCCTTTGGAATGTCCTGACAGAAGCAGCGTAATTAACCGACATCCATGAAAATATGGCACTGGGAAGAGTTTCACGGGCTACGTCTTAATCTATAAGGGAGACCCGGACTAGGTGAGGAGTTCCTAGGAGGAATCCATGGAAGGAAGAACCGAAATTCCATCATCCCATTTCGATCAAGGAGCAAACGTCCCCAAACAAGGAACAGATGACGCCCGCATTTGGAAAGCGAGAATGTGGGGCAAAAAAAATTGCGCCTTTCGTACTCAGGAAGATAGACATCCATGCCCCGGCAAAAGCATCAAAAATAATATCTCATTATAATATCACTACCTAAGTGCTTAGCTAGTTTAATTGTGAACTATAAAAAGAGTAAAAGTGAAAAAAACTATTTTGGAACTTTTTAATTAAATTCTCCAAATTGACATGGACATGGGGAATGAAAAACCTATGTTCCATATGGTTAATAAGAAAAGTAATACAAGGAAAAGTTCCCCAAGACTCATTCTAAGTCTAATTGTTTTAATCACCATCCTTTCAAGAAGAAGAATATCTGACAGAAATCATAGGAACAAAACATGATATTCTTTTCAAGTGCCATGCTAAGACATTAGAAGAAGAACTGCATCTGATTAAATAAGAAAGGGTAATATTCACATGTGTTCATTATCGAGTGAATCCTTTATATATTTATGTATTTTTTATTAGATACACATTTTGGTGCTCACATTTATATCTAAATCCATGACCAAGTAGATTCAAAAATATTTTCAGACGAGATGTGGATCTTTGTGTAGCCAATGGAGAACAACATGTTTCTTCAGATATAAGAGACTACCACCTTATATTTCTAATATGGATTATTTTAGTATTAAACTATTTTTATTATATACCAACTATTAAAAAAAATATTTATAGTGTTTAGATAAATATAGTTTTATTTTCTTGTTTAAAAATAAGAGTTGTTTCTTTTACAAATGTAGCATATGTTATGGTATGGAACATTTAAATAATAGTATTTATGTATTAATGAGGAAACGTAGGGATTATTCCCAAGTTGAAAGAACTATTGTTACTCAATCCTTGGACGTCTCAAGAAGGGAAGTTTCTATTGATCCTTCTAGAAGGGAAACCAATGAATCTACTCAAGTTAAACCTCTCAGTGAGATGTCACTTGAAGTGATTTCATCCCCTGACATATCTCAACATGTTAAGGTCCCAAAGCAGCATGGAGGGGTAGAAAAGTAGGATGTAACTTTCTGCCAAGACCTTGAATCTTTGGAGAAGCTCTGAGATGAAATCTTATATAAATATTTTCAAAATGGGGAGATCTCAAAGAACGCTTACCTTGCCGTTAAGTAGGATATCTTCAATGAAAAATTGAAGAGGAAGTTTCAAAAAACTTCTTAATTCATCTTTGATGTTTTTTCGACCTCTACATTGCAGGCTTTTGTATTCTCTGATTGCTACAGATGCTCTTGTTTTTACTAGTGTCTGCTGATTTTGAATGTATTATTGATTGGTCTATCATGATCAGTTGATGGATTTTGCTTCTGTTTTAGAGTTTTCCATGATGTCTTTTTTTGATAATATTTGTTTTGCTATACTGCAGTTTGCACCATGTTTATGTGGTTTGGTGAACTAGTTTTCCACTCTCTAGAGGTTTCTGATGTCTTCAATCACAAGGTATTGACTTTTTAGACTTCTAGCTTATTCTTTCCTGGACTCTGGTTGATTTTGAAGACTTCTTCTCCCTGCTTAAAGTTCTAGATTCAAGTTTACTGATTCTTTGGTTTGACCAACAAGTATCATGTCTTTTTGATAGCTATGGAAAGGAAGATATGGGAAAAATGGCGTCTTTCCTACTTTGTTTGGAAGTTTTTGATCTGGCCTAGACTGCTTACTAGAGGATCTGGACTTTTTATTACTCTATTTATTGTATTTGCTGTGTTATTATCTGTTTATGCTGACTGTAGTTTTTTTCGGGAGGAGGCCTCAGACTGTTCTATTTTTTCCAATAGGGAAGCTCTCTGAATTTTGGATGAACTGCATATTTCAAGATCCTGCTTTGGAGATACATTTTACTGTTTTAACACAAAGATAGATGCATTGGTTGTTGAATATATGCAAACAAAAAGTTATGAAAGTGGAGCAGCATTTGGGGAGAGCCTCAAAATCCTTGAAGTTGACATCGGATGTGTTGCTGCTGATCTTGAGGCCTTGGGGATTTCACAGGTATTCTATTCTTTTGTCATGAGGTGAATGATTTTCCTTGATATATCTCATGTTCCGCTCTTAAACTTTTGGTTGGTGTAAACTCATTGCACCTCGAGCTTGTATTGTAATACTTTTGATTTAATAAATTTCTTCAGGGTATGAATTGGGTGACCAATTCATGCCTCTGTTTGTTTAAAAAAAATAGTATTTATGTATTAAATTATGATAACCAAGCATTTACTCATTTAATAAAAATTTATGGAATCATCATCTTGGACACGTAAATGAGAATCATCTAATAAATCTTGTTCAAGTTGGTTATTTAGACTCTTTTGGGCTAAAATAAATATTAAAGATACCATGCCTATTTATAAGGCAAGATAAACAACCCACCATTTTGTGTGTAGGGTGAAATGGAAATATATATTTTATAATTGGTACACCCTGATGTGTGTAAAAAATTTCTAGTTAAAGCTAGTGGTGGGTATTCTTACTTCATAACTTTTACTGGTGACTTAAGTAGATGTGGTTTTGTCTACTTGGTGATGTATAAGTTTGATTCATTTTATAAATAAAAATAATTAATTAATCAATTTGATAAGAATTCAAAGAATATTTGATCTAATTGAGGTGGTGAATATCTTAACTAAGAGATTATTGACTTTCTCTACGATTTTGGGATTCTATCTCAACTCACTCCACCTGATAAACAATAGTGTAATAGTGTTAGTAAAAGGAGTAACTACACCATTCTTGACATGGTGAGGTCAATGATGAGCCATATATATCATTTATTATTTATTTTGGGAAATTCATTACAAACTATGTCATACACACTAAACCATCTTCCAACTAAAGAAAAAAATTGTATTCCAATCGAGTTATGAAGTGGAAGAAAACTTTTTTTGTTATATATTCATACATGGGGTTGTGAAATAATTTTTAAGTAAAATTATGGGAAAATTTTATAACCAAAGTGAAGAAAATGTATCATTATAGGATATCTCATTGAAACTAAGGGATATTATTTATACAACCCCTTAGATTAGAAGGAAACAATTGTAAGATATGATATTTTTTTAGAGGCATCACATCCTCAAGAATGATTGTGGGATAAAGATTGAATTCAATAAAGTATATTCCGAAGATACACAAGGATTGGTATAATAACATATTCCAAAGGTCCCCATGGAAGATGTGGTTCTTAAAACATATGTATTATTTAGGATCACTGGATATTTTAGAGAACCATAATGATATGTTTTTCTAGTAACTCTGGATGGAAACTCTTCATTGATTTATAATAATGATCCTCTTTCTTATAAGGAGGAAATAGAGAGATAAAAATCTATAAGCTGGAAAGAAATAATGAATTCTCAAATGAATACCATGTATCAAAACCAAGATAGGGTTCTAATAGATTCACTAGTTACTGTAAATCTTATTGGGTGTAAATGGGTATTTAATAAAAAATTGGGCATGGATGGTAAAGTTGATACCTATAAATCATAGATAGTGATTAAAGGGTTTAAATAGAATCAAGTTATTGACTATGATGAAACCTTTTCTCCATTATCCTACTTTAGATCCATTATAATTTTAATTGCTATATCATCTTCCCTTGACTATGAGTTTTGGAAGATTGATGTCAAAATAGCCTTCCCTAATGAAAACCATTCATAAGATGACTAGAAGTTACAACCAAAAGGTTTTTTTAATCTACACAATTCCAAAAGGGTATTCAAGTTGCATAGATTCTTTTATACATTGAAGAAATTGTTCAGTTCATTAATAATTAAACTTGATGAAGCTATAAAAGAATTTTTCTTCATTAAGAAGGAATGTGAGCCATGTATTTACAAGTAGTTCAGTGGGATTATAGATTTTATCTATATAGTATATATAGATAACATATTACTTATTGGAAATGTCATACCAGTCATACATTAAATTAAGGACTGGTTTAATAAGTGCTTCTATATGGAGTAATTTAGTAAAGTATCTCATATCCATGGTATTAAGATCATTCATGATAGATCCAAGAGGCTTTGTTGAGATAATTTTTGTATGGGACAATCCAAAAGGGGATTTTTTCAAGTGTCACATGGTATACATCTTTCTAAGAAAATGTTTCCTTAAAAAATTAATACAGATATATAGAATGAGTAAGATATCATACGCTTCTTTGATAGGATCAATCATGTATACAGTGTTATGTACTCAACTTAATGTTACCTACACAATAATCTTATTGATCCCACTTTGTGTGAGTTTTATTTGATGTCATGATATATAAATTTGATGTGACGAAGAATAAAACCCAATAATATGTTTAATTATTATTAAAATATTGTGTTTGAAGATGTTTATTTTCATTATTCTAATGACTAAAGATAAGAGGAGTTCTTGAAATAGTTTTTTTTTGAAATATATTTAAGATTATAGTTTATTTGATGATTTGATGTTCCATAGAGAATGAATGAGGAAAAAAGATAATAATATGATCCTGGAAGTTAAAATATCCATAAATAAGATGGGTTGATTGGATCTAGTGAAGAAATAGTGATCATCACATTGTAGGTCAATTTTGATGTAGTATGAACTTACATGAAGAGGATGGTGAAGAACAGTGGACAAGTAGACATAATATAACTTGAATTAATGTTCTTTATATCTTGAGGAAGATGATGATCAATATTAAAATGATCATTCATAGATTCTGAGAAGACGAATAATAAGGAAGAAGATTAAAATATGATGATGTATAGTAAGGTGATCTTTTAATTTTCAAATATCATGATATTGGATATCATGATTCTTTTAATAAGTTTTTGGAAAAGTTTGAAAGAAGAATTAATTTTGAAAATGGGATAATAAAATATATAGAAGCTGGTTGAAAAAGTGCAAAACCACATATGTGAATCTGCATAAATTTTCATATGGGATTATAAACATTCATGAATTAACCATAGAGGTTATTTTTTGAAGTAATATAATTCATATAGATACACGTATGATAATTTCTAATTAATTGAATTGTTCATGTAGCTAAAAATTTTATACACATTTGGATAATTGATGGGTCACATAGGAAAAATCCCATCAACGTTAGAATATCCACATTGAAGAATGTTATTATGTATTTGAATTCAAGATTCAAATAGGCATTTGGACTTATGTAAGAAAATTTTGTGAAATATGTGAAGGGTTCCACATATGTTATTTCAATTAACATATGTGATTCACATAGGAATTTAGGCTAATGTAAGAGAATACTGGGACAAGGCCATATGTTATGTAGTTGAACTAACATATGCAAATGGGAATTCTCATAAGGGAATTATACATACGTACTAAGTGAAATTATAATGGTTTATAGATTTTGATATCTAAGGAAAAGTGGTATTTTAGATGATGGTGAAAAGTTTTCTTTTTTATAGTGATATTTATATCATAATAACATTTATCATGATGATTGAAAAGAGAAAAATAAAGGAGAAGAATGGAAGTGGAATTCAGATCTGTAAGGAAGATTTTGATCAACATAAGGATCATCTGCGTTAAGGAAAATCATCAAAAATGAGGATAATTGAATTATGAATATTCTTGGTATACTAAGATTAAATGTATTAAATATTATAGTAATTATCATCACGATTATAGAAAAAAATTAAAGAAGAAATAAGGAATTCAAGAAGTTACATACACTGTGAATTATCAAATTAGGTGATGCATGATGTGTTGTACTTGAAAGGAAACATATATCCTAACTTTTTCTATCATAATATAGGCTACTGAATAAAAGTGTAAGAATAAAGAACTATGGTATGATTGTTTTAAATAAAGGGATTTATGACCACAATTAATGAATATTTAATATATATATATATATATATATATGTAAGTACAGTCTGAATATGTGAATTTTATGGAGTGATGAGTATGCGATGTTTCCATATATTGGGGGAGGAAAATAATAAGTAAGAATTGGGTCTTTAGAAGATTGTTTATGGAATATTTTAATATTATCAAATAACGAAAACTTATAGAAATATTATTTAATTTAGATCTATCCTAAAGTAGTTACTGAAGATCAATGTGGTTTTGAAATACCATAAATCTAGATAATTCAAATCATGAGTTCATGTGATATTGTGAATATCATAGAAAGGAGATAAAATTAAGGTAACATGCATTTCATATTTTATTATTATATATATACACTATAATTAAATTAAGAATATGCATAGAATATTATAGAGAAGTTCAACATTGTGATTCAAATGATAATATCATGGTGTCAAGGAAAATAAGACCTGAATCTTTGATAATCATACACATACATATGCAATGAGTCGAATCTAAGAAGAAGAGAACTAGTATAGATAATATTCACTAAAGAATAAGAAGAAAATAAAAGGTTAATAAGAGAGGAAAAGAAGAGAGTACTATGCATATCTATTTTCATAGGAAAAAGAATAAGAAGAAGAAGAGGGAAGAAGATAAGAGTATTGTGCAGTTTTTTTGCATAGGAAGAAGAAGAAGTAGTAGATGAGTTGGATATGAAGTTCACAATAAAAAAGAAGATTGTGTAGTTCATTTTTCATATAAATAATGGAAGTAAGGAGTGTCACTTGAACTTTATACCATGAAGAGTGTTTATACTATTGTGTATATAAAAGAAGGAGTGTTTATTTCATGTTTATTTGCAAGTAATAGAGGAAGTAGAATGCCCTTAATCACACTAATAAACATTATATGGTGTTGGAGGCACCTGTGTGAAAAGAAAAATTGAAGCACCATCGAAGATACTATAGTGAAACATAGGTTTCAAGGATTTACCGTATCTGTTTGTAACTTGTTGATTGTGTCTAGTGGGTAAGGTGGTCCTAGATTATTTCATGATTGTACCAAGGACTAAAATTTCTTATTTAAAGGTTAAACCTTGTAAATATCTAGTCCACAATGTTTATGTGTGCTAAAAAATTAGCTATAGGTAAGATAATGATAGAATAAATATCTTAAACCATCAAAGAGGTAAAGGGGAAAAAGATTAAAATTATAACACAACTACATCAACACTGAATAACCCCCCCCCCCCCCACATGCACACACACACACCACCACCACCACCTTATAATCAATATCTAGTCATCAGTGGTTATAAATATGATAGATTTTATACAGATTAGAACAATTTGAAGCCATAATCAAGATATGTATTTAGTATCAATAGAGGAGCTATGAGATTGAAGAGTTCAAAGAATTTAGTTGTCATTGATTCTATAGTGGAGTCTAAGTATATAGATGCTTCTGATGATGCCACATAAGTTTTTTTGGATATGAATATTTTTATATGAGATTAATGTGGTTCCTATAAATAAATACCATATCATATTATATTTTCATAATAATGAAGTAGTGTCTCTTATAATGGAGTAAAGGTCACTTAAATAGACGAAGCACATACTCTGGAAGTATCACCTCTTGAGGAATTTTTCTAAAAGTGGTGAAATTCTTATGAGAATATTTTCAATATAAGAGAATATAGTGAACCCCTTAACTAAAGCCTTATATTATAATAAGCACGGATATAATGTGAGAGATATCAGGCTAAATGTTGTTTGTAGTTGGCTCTAGTGTAATTGAGATTCTATTAGAGTTGGTGCCCTATAACTAAATTTTATATAAATTATGATTATCTATATTCATTGTTTTGAATATAAATAACATTTATATCACAACATGATGTTTCTTCTATGTAACATAGTATGTGATAATTCCATAAGTGTAATTATCACACTGAGAGGTCATAGTATTTCCCCACTATGAGGAGAACCTCGAAGTGTCATGATAGTATTCTTAAATATATGTTCTATAGTTGAGTGATATCATTTTATAGGAAACAAATGATACAATCTGTCAGGGGTGGAGACTCATATGAATTTGAGACACTTTCTTATTGTATAGTCCCTTGGTAAGTTTCAGAGAAATATATTATAAGAACATGATCTGCATGTAGTAAATACACATTTATATGTGTCATTGGATGTTACTATCTCTGAATTTCTATATGGATATTCAGACTTTAAGATTATAATTAATTCATATCATGAGTCAGGTAATTTGATGTATTGAAAAATATTGTCATGGTATATGCTCCTAGTGAAGTAGAATATATTAGGTGCATCACATGTGATATTTCATTAATGAATAATGTGAGAGGATTTTTTTTCTCTTCTATTTTTAATAGATTTTGATATATTATAGCCTTTTATGAGAATGGAACATCAAAAATAAATCAATTCCCAAGGTGTTTTGTGGGAAAGTTTATTTCCAGAAAGTAAAACAAAGAGACATTGAACACATAGGTTGATGACACCAGCATGAAACCTATTTGATTAGTGATATCATGATAAATGGATTATATTACATAGTGCACATTCATATTAGTTTTTATGTTGTTGTCACATTAACTTATTTATTCGTGGGTTCCAGGGCATGTTTCTAGATGCTGATTGTGGCCTCTAGGGAGTTCTGTTGAATTCCACTAAGAAAGTGGCATAAAGGTTCACACTAAATGTATCTGAAATATCTATTAAAATCTATTTTTAATTTAACAATTCATAATAAATATTATTCCCACTTTATTGCTTAATAATTATTTAGGGTTGGTTGATCACCAAGATTTTAACAAAAGTTATTTAAAAAATAAATATGTGAGTTAAATAATAATGAATATTTATTCACTAGATTTAATGAATACAATATTTATTATATTTCTCATCAAATTATAAATTAATAACTATTTATTAAAAAATAGTAATTATTCAAGATTCAGTAAATACCGAGGAGGATAAAATGATAAGGTTTAATTGTTTGGTTGTTTGGTTGGAAATGATACATTAAATATCATTTAAATAAATATTAATTTATTTATGTAACAAATAATATTTATTTATCTATATGTATTATGCATATCAAGAAAATAATAATATTGTTTAAATTATTATTAGACATCGGGTTCACTAGTTGTTAGTGGAGGGAAACATAACAACACACTACTCCAATGTGGGAGGTAGTATTTCACAACCCAAAAAAAATAAGAAACAATAATAGGATCTGAGTAAAAGACATATACTTTGCAATAGAAAATAAATAAAACAAAAAAATCAATGTCATTGCCCCAACAATATAAAATAAAACCACAGTCAAAATGATAAAATTTTGGAAAGAAAATAGAACACCAGAAATTATGTGGTTTAGACTTTTTGGTCCTAACCCATGACAAGAACACCACCAACAACCATTTTTTCTTATTATTAAGAAAAAACCATGACAACATACAAAAATAGATCGAATAAAAATAACAACAAAATAGGCTACACCAGAGGAATAACCCACTCGAGCATGAATAGGAATAAACAAACAACAATGAAAGAAATAAGGAAAATACTAACAGAAACACAAGAAACCAAGACCATACCCCCTTACTAGGGTAAGCCTCACTAGTATAAAAACCCTCCAAGATTCATTACAGCCAAATGATCCCCCAGAAAAACTCAAAAATCTTAAATCTCTCCACCAGAATAATACTCTTAGAACTAACTTCATATGGTGTAACCAACCAGATCCACCAATGATATCTCCCTCTCTAGATCATGTCCATCCTCTTCAAATTGTCTCTCATCTTCACCTTCTCAAATATTTCGATCATACTCTCTTTATTCATCACAAACAAGGATATTGACACTTAAACATGAAGAAACATACCCCCGAACAACCTCCCATGGCTTTGGGACACATGGTCAATTGAGAATCTTCTAGAAGAATTTATTGCAACAAACTTGAATGGATACGTCACAAAATGGCTATGTCAAAAATCCGGTACGTCGAAAATCAGATACATCACTAATCGTCTACATCATAAATTGGCTATTTCACAAATTCACTATGTTTAAAATCGACTACATCACAAATAGGTTGTGTCATAAATCAGCTACGTAACAAATCAGCAACATTGCAAATCAGCTGCATTGGGTATCCCGTGCTATTCTCACTAAAAAAATGCAAATTAGCCAAATTTTTTTTTACATTAGAAATGTTTTAAAACAACACTAATTCATTTACTAATGTTTCTCATAATCATCGCTAAATGTGGTGTCACTAATTTAACGATGTATATAAACATCGTGAAAATAGGGATGTTTTTAAACATTGCAAAAATAGCGACATTTGTAAACATAGCTAATTAGTAATGTTTGTAAACGTTATTAAATTAGTGATTCTTATAAATGTATCTATTTAGAAATACCTCATTTACTGGTTTTTGTAGAAAACATAAGTAAATAAACATCGCTAAATTATAAACACCTAATTTACTAATGTTTTCTACAAACATCAGTAATATTTTCTTTGAAATTTTAAAAAAAATTACAGTAAATTTGGTTGGAAATTATATTTTTTTTAATTTATATTTTTTTATAATAAAATAATATAATTACCACCCCTATTGCTTCCTGAATAAAAAAACTGCTAACACAGCCATTTGAGTCATTAGTATAACATTATATACTTATATATTTATATATATAAATATATTTTTAGTATTTAAAAATTAATATATATATATATATATATATATATATTTGTGTGTTTATATTATATATGTGTGTTTATATTTTATATTTTATGCTTGTGTGAGTGTGTGTGTGTTTATATTATATTATGTGTGTGTGTGTGTGTTTATATATATGTGTGTGTGTGTTTATATTTTATGTTTATATATATATTTATATGTTTATATTATATATATATATATATATATATCTTTATGTTTTATTTTATATATATATATATATATATATATATATATTATGTTTATATTAATATATTGCACAAATATATATTTAAAACATCAGTTCAAATGTCACTAAAATAGTCACGATCTCTCCAAAATGTGATTAAATTTAAAATATTTAATTGTATTAGGTTATATTATATATATATATATATATATAATACAATTCGGTATTTAAAATTTAATATTATATATATATATAATATATAATATATATTAATATACATATATTAATATATATATATATTTATTTATTTATTTATATTTTATGTTTTATGTTTTATGTTTATGTTATGTTATATTTATATATATGTTTATATTATATTATATATATATAAATATTATGTTTATATATGTGTGTGTGTGTGTGTTTATATTATATGTGTGTGTGTGTGTCTGTTTTATATTATATATATACATATTTTTATATATTATGTTTATAAATATTATATATATATCTGTGTGTGTTTATATTTTATGTTTTGTATATGTTTATATTATATTATATGTGTGTGTGTGTTTATATTTTATATGTGTGTGTGTGTGTGTTTATATTATATATATATATGAGTTCTTATGTGTATATGTGTGTGTGTGTGTGTATTTTATATATATTATATGTTTATATTAATATATGTGTGTGTGTGTGTTTATATATATATATATATATTTATATATATGTGCATGTGTTTATATATATTAATATAAATATATATTTATTTATTTATTTATTTATTTATTTATTTAAATATATATTTTCATCAATGCGGGGAAATGAGCTATATAAATATATATATTTTTGGCAAAAAAAATTCACAAATTGTCGTTAATTTCATGAAGTTTTACATGAAACATCGCTAATTTGGTAACCTTTTCACAAAATGTTACAAAATTAGCTATATTTTTCATGAAACGTCACTAATTTAGTAATGTTTCTTGAAAAAAAAGTCTCTAAATTTAAAAATTTGTGACATTTTAAAAAAATATCGATAATAACATCACTAAATTACAATTTTTTTTAGTGTCGTTTACAATGTGATGGTATACCTAAAACAAGACAGAATCTAACAAAATAAAAATTAGATTAATAAAACTATGATAAAGGGTATAAAATATATGTAATGGGAGATTATTCATGTCATCAATAAATTGAAAACTAAACATTTTAATTTATAACAATAAATCTTTCCAAAATTCCACCTTGAAAATTAAAATGTAAAAAATATAGGGATGATGTTCTTACAGGAATATACTAGCCTAACCAATCAGCTAGTTCAAACAATTTAAACTAATAAGAATACCTTTAGCTCAAAATGGATCATCTTAGACTGACCAACTTCCTAGAACGTACCATAATGACACATGTCTTCCCATACCAACACCACTACTGCTAGCAACTACTAAAAACTTCTAAACATGGACAGAAAATAATAAATGTATTAGCCAAAGCACATACCTTCACTTACCCAAGCTTCTATATCATATACCTACAACCAGCCGCAAACATTCATATGTCTTGGTCAGGCCCCCTATGCCTGCAGGACACCCAAGAAACCAGAGCCGTACCCAATTCCTTAAACAAAATGAAACATGGAATATAGTAATGTTATTTATAAACCAGCTAAAAAATGAAACTGTTCTATATGAAAGTATTAAGAAAAGATCATAACACAATAAGAAAAATAGCAAGTTGAAAGGAGTCAAGTCTCCACTTGAGCTCAAAAAGATCATAAAACCAGCCCTACCCACACCCTCTATTTAAACTGAGGCACTTGAAAATCATATACATATCTAGTCCTAGGAATGTTGAAAAAAGAAAACCTAGATCTATACCTACTCTATACTAGGGGATGTTGAGATTCATCACATTTATCGATGAGAGAGGAAAATTATTAATGGGGAGATTTATATCACCATTAATTGAAGATTTTCTCCCAATGTTAATGGATATTTAATTCTCAATATTAATGGATGGAATAATGGATGTTGACTGCATTAATTGATTATTATAGAATTGGTGTATATATAAGGAGGATGCAGAAACATATTTCAAAAAAGAAAAGGGTGTGCCAGCAAGATTTAGTCGATAAGGGAGACCCAGGAAGGGGTCACCGTGTTTGCAGTGGGCCATGTGGCACGACGACGACGGCGCAATTATCTTGGACATGTGGTGATGTTCTTGGCAGGGTGTTCAAGATGCAATCCACCGAGAGCAAGAAGGGGGCTACCACATCGGTGGTAGCATGTGCGGTGTGTCGGCATTTGATAGGTGTAGAGCAGTGACTACGGAATTGATGATCATGGCCACGTATCGAAAGTCTTCTTGATAGCGGTGATCAGGTGGCGTGTCCCGATTGGAGATCGGCGGTACATCATAATGGGGAGATCATTTAGGTGTCGCAAGCTGGTGGGAGGCTGACACATGTTCGGGTGAAGATCTTCAAGGTAGTGACATTTCGTCGACAGAAGGGTGACTTTTTATCACAGATTGATCTTCCGATACATGGCTTCAGCAGGATGTTTATCAGAGAGATGGCAGAGGCGTATCGGGGTGTGGTTTTCACACAGGTTTTCTACGCTCTCTTATTTGTAATTCAAGTTCGGGCATTACTTGGATTATTGTATTCTTTGATTCATAGTGGATATTTTGGGAATTTCCCAATGGTTTTTTAATCATCCTCATGGGAGGGTTTTTACACGTTAAAAAATCATGCGTGTTGATTTATTTATTCTGCTTATATCACTTCCATATTTCGACGGGTTTCTCACGATATTTTTAGCAAAAAAATTTTGGTCCGGAATCAGGATTCTCCCCAACAAGTGGTATCAGAGGAGGTTGGTTTGTGCTTGCAGTTTAACGTGAGGATTTTGGAAGCTTCGAAGAGGATCGCAGAAACGTGCATGGAGTAGAATAAAGTTTGGAAATTAAAGCAGGTTAAGAGAGGTGATACACATGTCAGCTCATAGGATGTTGAGCAGGGGGAGAAGTTTATTCCTGCAGGTGCTCTAGATTATATGGTAATCACTATTATGGGGGAGCCAGATGTTTCTGGTTCTTGTCTTGTTCAGCAGGATGAGCAGGATGGTGCACATACAAATGTGATGAAGATTTCGGAGTTTTATTTTCTTTTTGCAGGGGGAGATGATTTTTTTTATCAGAAGTGCAAAAGGACGTCATCATATTTTCTACAGTTGATGATGTTTGGTGTGATATCGACATATTTTCTTTCCAAATGGGTTTGTTGGATGGTTTCATTCATTAATGTGATGAAGGGGGATATTTTTGAGATTCATCACATTTATCGATGAGAGAGGAAAATTATTAATGGGGAGATTTATATCACCATTAATTGAAGATTTTCTCCCAACGTTAATGGATATTTAATTCTCAATATTAATGGATAGAATAATGGATGTTGACTACATTAATTGATTATTATGGACTTGGTGTCTATATAAGGAGGATGCAGAAACATATTTCAAAAAAGAAAAGGGTGTTCCAGAAAGATGTAGTCGACAAGGGAGACCCAGGAAGGGGTCGCCGTGTTTGTGGTGGCCCGTGTGGCACGACGACGACGGCGCAATTATCTTGGATGTGTGGTGATGTTCTTTGCAGATTGTTCAAGATGCAATCCACCGAGAGCAAGAAGGGGGATGACACGTAGGCGGTAGCATGTGCGGTGTGTCGGCATTTGACAGGTGCAGAGCAGCGACTACGGAATTGATGATCATGGCCACGTATTGAAAGTCTTCTTTATAGCGGTGATTAGGTGGCGTTTCCCAATTGGAGATTGGTGGTACATCATAATGGCGAGATCATTCGGGTGTCGCAAGCTGGTGTGAGGCTGACGCATGTTCGGGTGAAGATCTCCAAGGTAGTGATGTTTCATCGACAGAAGGGTGACGTTTTGTCACAGATTGATCTTCTGATACATGGCGTCAGCAGGATGTTTATCAGAGAGATGTCAAAGGCATATCAGGGTGTGGTTTTCACACAGGTTTTCTATGCTCCCTTATTTGTAATTCAAGTTCAGGCATTACTTGGATTATTGTATTCTCTGATTCATAGTGGATATTTTGGAAATTACCCCATGGTTTTTTAATCATCCGCATAGGAGGGGTTTTCCACGTTAAAAAATCATGCGTGTTGATTTATTTATTCTGCTTATATTGCTTCCATATTTCGACGGATTTCTCATGATATTTTTGGCAAACAATTTTCGGTCCGGAATCAGGATTCTCCCCAACAGGGGATTCTAGACTGACTCAAAGAACATAACACTATTAAAACTCAGGTATACCATATTTTTCTGGACTATACTATCCCAAGAGGGATCCTCAGGGAGGTATCCCATAATGTGGTCGGATTTTCCACACTGATATCACTTTAACTTCTTAAACTGAATAATATCCTTCTTATACTTTGTTTTACATTTAGGTTTACCCTTTACACTGAGCAACTTAAGACTAGACCTCAACCCACTTCCATCCTCCTTCAAACCATGACTTTGAAGATCCCTATTAACGATATATGACTTTACTTCCTCTAGTGTTATGGAATACCTACCATACATTATAGAATATCTAATTAAATTAAAATATTCACCATGAAATTTAATAACAAACAAACTTGGACCTCATCATCAATATCATCTTATACATTAGCTAAATATAACACCATCTAATTAGATCTATCTAAATGAGTCTTCCTAAATGTTCCTAAGATCATTTTGAAATTATAAAGATGTATTTTATTTTGTATCCTTCCTAAAATAGATCTAGTCATGTAAAGATGCTCAAGATTCAGTCAGTTGCCCTAGAAAAAGACTCATGGGACATTTCTTGGAAAACCTTGTCACACAAGGTCAACAAAAAAAATCAATAAGATTTATAAAAAATATTTTATTTAATATCCTCAAAATAGGTCAAAGTCTCTCTTGTGGTAGAGATATTAGTGATATTCAACCTAGATCCTTTTAAAGCATCTTCCATCCCATTTTGTACAAAAAGAACATAGATATTAACTCTCCACAAATTAAAATCATTCTCTCCATTGAACTTCTCAAAATCAAATATAATTGAAGGCATCATTAGGCTTGTTGAAACTCACTCTGATACCACTTAATAGTGGAGGTCATAATAGGAGATGCACTACTCTAAGGTAGTAGGTGTTATCATACAAACCAAAAAAAATAAGAAAAAAACATGATCAGTGTAATGGTGATATGCTTTGAAAAAGAAAAGAAATATAATAAACAAAAGTAATGCTATGGCCACAACAGTATATAATAAAACCACAAAAAATGATAAAATAATTGAAAGAAAAGAAAATTCATGAATTTACAAGGTTTGGACCTTTTTGGCCCTACTATATGGAAATAACACCACTCACACCCATTTTTCAAATTATTAAGCAATGAAACCCATAAAATCTGACCATAGAAGATCAAAGAATAATAACAACAACAAAAACTATAGTAGAGGAATGACCTGCTATCATTCACATAAGAAAAAACAAATAGAAATGATAAAACCAAGGTAAACACCAATAGAAACATGACAAACCAGGCCTGAACTCCCTTATCGAGGTCGAACTTACCTATAGAAAAACCATCCAAGATTCATTGTATCCAAATGATCCTTCATAAGAACATAAAGATCCTTAACCTTTCCGTTGAAAGAGTACTCCTCAAACCATCCGCTTATGGAATATCCAACTAGAACCACCAACGATCTATCCCTCTTTGGATTGTGTCCTTCCTATTTGATTTATCTCTCAGGTTTGACTTATTTAAGATATTGATTTCCTTCTCCCTTCCTTTATCATAAAAAGATTTTGTTTCACTTAAAATCGAAGAAAAAAACCCTGAAAAAACCTCCAATAACTTCATGGCATGAGTTCAGTTGAGGAGATTCAGGAAGAATCCATTAGAACAAACTCAAATGACTACATCACAAAATAGTTATTCCCTGAATCATGTATGTTTCAAATTGGCTATGTCTCAAATCAACTGCATCATAAATCAGCTACGTCTCAAATTGGATACATCACAAATCAACTATGTCTCAAATTGTTTTCATCACAAATTATCTATGTCGTAAATTAGCTATATCACAAATCAGATATAGAAAAAATCAACTACGTCTCAAATTATCTATTTCAGGTAGCCCTCACCATTCCTCTACCAAATAAAGGTGGGCCTAAAACAAGATATAATCAGCCATACTAAAATAGATCTTAATAAAACCACAATAAAGGGGAAAAATAAAGAAGTAATGTTATATTATCCATGGAATCAACAAATAAAAACTAAATATTTTAATTTTTAAAAATAAATCATGCCAAATTAACACTAATGAATAAGGAATTCATTATGGGATTATGTGCAATCACCAACCCAAACCTAGATCTATAAATACCCAATTATATTTCTTTCTAGGGTTAGTCTCTTGTTGTACATAATAAATCTAAAGAAAATTATCTCAAGCCCAAGAGTGGAACTTCACTAGAAGGAACTCAAAAACTAAAGTTACAATCTTCCTATACTCCTTAAAGCCTTCAAGATAAATTAAAGAATATTTCTACCATAAATATATTACTATTTTGATCAATGACAGATGATTAAAATGGTTGGGATAGACCGTGCTAGTACCTGATGATTTTATAGTAATTCTTCGAGATTTTGGAGCATTTTTTGATTGTAAATGTTGGGATTATACCATTAGATACTATGACTCATCAAATGTATGACAAGAATAGTCAACCACATCATCAAAAAAGGAGGAATAACAAGATAAGGTAATTATAAATCTATTTATAAATTAATTATAAATTATATATGATGATCCGGCCTTCATGGTCACAACATTCATAAGTTAATTAATATTCAATTTTATTATGTTATTAATGATGTTATTCATCAAATACATCTCAGTTTATTCATAGATTATGATAGAAAACTGAGTTTTCTATCCCCAATAGATACTTCGGTTATGCTCAGAACCTTCAGAAAGTCCCTTATAAGGTAAGTTGTTATTATAACCCATGTTATAAGTTAGATTTGGTGTCGACTATTCAAATAAAGAACATATAAAGACTATGATTTTTATTAAAATATTATAATGTTGGTTACTTTATGGGAATAAAATATGAGGTAGATGATCTAGAAAATTATATAAATCAAATGACAATAAGAAAAATAAACTTAAATATTCAACTTAATTCTATTTCTTGTAGAGGTGTCCTCCGAATCTATATATTTTTAATTAATATTCCTTTCTTTTGTAGAAATAACTCATTCTCCAACCTCAACTATGGTTTCTAAGAAATTTTGAACTCTATCTAGTCAATCTCATGAGGAATACTTATCTTTTCAACTAGATCTGAATATGTCTACATATTTGTAGAAGGAAAATCCTCAATGACTTTAATGATGATGAAAACAAATTATAAAAATAATAAATGATGAGATAAAATGTTAAATACCATGTTGAAATCATCCAATGAAGAAGAAATGGAATGATGATACAAATCATAAAGGAATAGATTGGAGATGTTGAAAGAGGGATAATGAAAATATATAAATGCTACTTGAAAATATATACCAATAGGATAGAAAAAAAAGTTGTTGGAAATTTAAAATTTAAAACACGTCATGAAAAAATTTAAATATCATGGTCATGTAATGTGAAATTTAACTTTTAACATTAGTTATTTTATAACCAATATTACAATATGCGTTATAACATTGGTTATATGAGTAATTGATGATAAAACCCATATTGGGTTGGGGTTTTAACATCGATCATGTAAATAAATGATGTTAAAACCCTTTTATGATGAGTTTTAACATGAGTTAGTACATTAAAAAATGTTAAAACTCAACATGAAAGGATTATAACACCTATTTTTTAATAAATGTCTTTAAAACCTCGATGCGAATACTATTTTTACTACTAGTGTATGTAAGGTTATTTTTCCTAGTTTAGTCATATATTTTGGGAAATTGTGCGATAAATGTGAACACTACACTAGAAGCTCAGCCCCTCCCTTACACAGTTTGGAGGCACGAGTATCACTAACCACGAGCTAAACATTCCACAAGCCTGGTTCTCCTCAATTTTGAACTCTTAGACCTCTTACTATCAAAATCTCTAAAAAGTTCAAAAAAACCCAAAATCATACAATATTTAAAACATCAATGGTATAGGGGTATAACAATTATCATATATAAGAGGATTTTATGCCAACTATTGAGGACAGACATAAGGGTATGTCCTCATAAAATGAAAAAGAAATTTTTATGAATTCATGTTTTCAATATTTTAAAGTTTAAAAAAATAGAATCGAATACAATGATAATGATTTAAGATGAGCGATAAAGAAGACAAAGTAATAAAGAAATAACACTGATATAATGTGGTAGAGACAAGTTTGGTCCTACATTCAAGGAAAGAACACCACCCTATCCTAGATTTTATTAATTATCATTCAACGGTATAAGAAATAACATATCACTGGTGAAAAAGAAAAGAAGCATCCATTATGGATAAGAAAATTTCATGAATGAACTTAAAGAAGCAAGGAAATTTACCAACTATACAAATTTTCCAAACAACTAGTTCTTCAGTTTCTTCGAAAAGGCTTGACGTCAAAATAAGTAGGAGATCCTTAAAATTAGAAACTAAAAATCTCCACCAAACTCTACCTTTGGGATATTTTTTCATACTCGAACAATAAGGATAAAGAAACATGCTTCTTAAATGAGTAGTGAACACTGACTCCAGCTATGAACTTATCCTACTCAAGTTCTCTATTCTTTCTCTAGTTTTAACAGGTTGGGGAAATCAAAATATTTTATGATTTTAGCTACTAAGGTAATGATGAAGGCCTGGTTAATGATTCATCAAAGTAAAAAATCTAGGATAGGTGGGTGACCTTGATCAAATTAGTAGTAATAACCCCTTTCTAATGACAGTCATGAGATACATGTGGCATCCACAAATGAAATGTGCGGTGAGAATAAGACCTCAATAAGGTGAATCTCATATATTGAATCAATAAAACATAATTAATACATGAGATTAAAAAACTGAATTATCTATGGAATGTAATAATAAACAAATAGTAAACATCTTGTGTTCGGTGAAATCCAAACTCTTACCTCATGTGAAAACCTGGATCTCATGTTATTAAATCACACAATTCATGACTATTATCAGATTGACGTACTCCCATGTCAAAATGACTAATACATGCATCAGTTGAGAATACCAAACAAATATCTTATGTAAGGTGACATAAAAAAGTAAAATACCCATGTATGAAAAACCAAGATCTATGTGAGATTAACATGAATCTCATGGAAGATAAATCTAGAACCCATGTAAGAATACTACAAATGGTAATGGACTCACATCAAATTCAAAGGAACCTCATGAAGGATCAAACATAAAGATAATAATAGACTATATAACAACAAAAAACAAATCATTGTGAATTATAAACATGTGAATTGTTCAAATACAAGAATAAATATAAAAAACAATTACTTTGATTTATAAATCAACTAAAACATAAAAATTAAACACATTTCATTCTTACTCATGGTGTAGTCAGAATGACTTAAAGTGTGTATTTTAAAATTTGAAACTTATATTTTAGTTCAAAACATATATTCTTAATTCTGAGTAAACATGCTTGGAGTATTATGAAACTCTATGAAAATTTCAATGAACACATTAGTGATATATAATAATTAACCACACATCATTCTAACACATGGTGTGGTCAGGATGAAAGAAAACACATGTTTTCAATTTAAAAGGGACATTTTTTCCAAAACACACATCACATGCTCAATTCAAAGTAACCATGCTTGTATTTTCATGAAATTCTAGGAAAACGACAATTGACACATTCATGACATTTAGGAAAGAACTACAGGTCATTCTAACTCATTGTTTCACTAGATTGATTTTAATTATATTTTTTCATTTGTAATTAGTTTTAAATTTATCAAGTGTTATTAACAAAATGTATTGTGTATAGTACTACTCATATATCATGTCCTTCACTTACAACTAAAGATACTAGTTTGATTAGAAGTAAAAGCATGATTTCTTTATTGATCCATTATTTGGAATATGTTATTATATAAATATTGTATTAATTAATTTTATAAAATAGTGAATGTACAAATATGTCGTTAAAATAATTAGATTTATTTATTTATTTATATTATGTAAAATTTGATATTAATCATGTTAATTATATAGCTAAATTTGATTTATTTTTTTAGGGGTTAGTGCAAAACTAAATTTTGGGTGCACCAGTTCCATGGTTCCTTTATCACTTTTAAAAAATCATCAAGAAAATTATCAATTCTCACCAAATTTTTATCACTAAAGAAGGATTCCATTTATCAGCACAATTATTTATGATTTCATTTGGAATAGGGGCCTTTTGAGCACTCACATATGTGTATTTTTTTATACTTCTGAATATAAATTTTTTAAAATATTATAAAAATAATAATATTTTTTATATATTGGGAATTAGGTTACCCTATTAAGGCGCCCCAACCCAGCACAATAAATAATAAAATAGAAATTTTAAAATCCTAACTCGTTTTGATGACCTGTTATTTAACGTTTGATGTCATCCATTGCTTATTAATTTAAGTTAATCCTTACATAGTACTATAGTGCCATGCACGATGAGTTTCTCATTATATGGCATTGTAGATATCATCTTGTCCCTTAAAATGTGGTAGACGTTGATGATATTGAGATTGGTGTAGATGTGTCCTTTGAGGAGCATCCAATAAGGATTGTGGATCATAATGAGAAGTATCTATGGGGTATGACTATACCTCTAGTTCGAGTGTAGTGGAAGCATAGGAATATTCAATAAGATACCGGGGAGAGAGAATTTGATATGAACTACTACAGATATTCCCTTTTACAACATAAAAAAGGATTTTAATAGTGCTAAAAAGAATTGGTAATCGCAGTGCTGATAAAGGGGGGTCCCCTTTATCAACACTAAAAAACACTAATAAAGGGGGTAATTTATCCATGCTAAAAAATGTGATGATAAAGGATCCCCTTTATCAGCGCTATTTTAGTACTGATAAATTCCACCCTTTATCAATTCTCGAAATAGCACTGATAAAGGTCTAGATTGTTATAATGCTGTTAATAAAACAGCACACCCAGCATAAACCTGTAACCTATCAATGAAAAATATATAATTTAATTGAAATAAATTTGACATTATGAATACAAAGAAACTTCTATATACATTTCAAATAATTTTTTATATAATTACATTTAATATTATCCAACAAACATTTAAAAACATTAATGTTTCATTTTTTGACGCCCAAGATCCCCTCTCAAAAATTTCCACCCATGGTATCAGTTTCTGAAAAGTCATCTTAACCCAAGAAAAATATTCCTTCTATATAAGAAAAATAACATTATGTCAGTAATACTCTAACAAAATAAATTAAACATTAATATGAAAGAATACATTAATAAAATTTTAGTTTTTAATAAATACATTTTTGGAGTTATATCAGTCACACCATGTGTCAAATTGAGGTGGGGTTGAATCCTACACCTCAAAAATGAGTTATGGATAATTTTCCTAAAATATCAAAACAATCCAAATGTGTTTGCTTGGTTTTGAGTATGTCACTTGTTCTTTTAAAAAAATTAATGTCAATTTAAAATAATGACACATTTGAAGTTATATCGGTTACACTGTCCATTGAATTGAGGTGTGGATGATTCCTACCTATCAAAAATTACTAATGGATCATTTTTCAAAAGTATCAAAACAATCGGAATTTATTTTCTCAATTTTTAGTATGCTAGTTTTGTTTTTTTACTATAATTTCATTTCAAACTTAAAACATGCATTTTGAGTCATACTGATCTCATCATGCATCAATTTGACATTAGACTACATTATACACATCACAAATGAATTATGAATCATTTTAATAAATTATCAATACAATAGGATTGAATTTTCTTAGTTTTCAGTGAGTGATTCATTTTGAACTAAAATATCAATTTTAAACTCATAACAGATGCTTTTAGTCATACCAGTCACACCATGCATCAAATTGAGATGTGGTTGATTTTTAAACATCAAAAATGAATCATATATCATTTTACTAAAGAATAAAAACAATAAAAATGTTTTTTCTTGTTTTTCAATATGTCACTAGTTCTTTTTACTTAAATTAAAGTCAATTTTAAATAAAAAGACACACTTGGAGTCATATTGGTCACATCATGCATATTATTGAGGTTTGGTTGACTCCTACACATCACAAATGACTCATGGATATTTTTCCTAAATTATCAAAAAAATCTAAATGTTCTTTCTCAGTTTTTAGTATGTCACTTTCTCTTTTTACTAAAATTAATGTCAATTTTAAATAAAAAGTGACACTTTGAGTTATACCGGCCACATCATGAAATATCTTGAGGTGTGGTTGATTCCTAAATATTAAAAATAACGCATGGATAATTTTCTTAAAGTATCAAAACAATATGAATATTTTTCTCAGTTTTCAGTGTGTTAGATCTTCTTTTTTACTAAAATGTCATTTCAAACTGGAAACATGCATTTTGATTCATATTGATCGCACCGTATGTCATTTTGATATGAGACTACTTCATTAACATCCAAAATTACTTATGAATCATTTTTATAAATTATCAATACAATTAGATCATTTTTCTAGGTTTTCAATGAGTGAGATGTTTTGAACTAAAATGTCAATTTTAAAATGATAACGGACACTTTTAGTCATATCGGTCACACCATGCATCAGATTGAGGTTTGGTTTATTTATACACATCACAAATGACTCATGGATCATTTTACTAAAGTACCAAAACAATATGAATTTTTTTTCTTAGTTTTCAATATGTCACTTGTTTTTTTACATAAATTAATGTTAATTTTAAATAAAAAGACACACTTTGAGTCAATTGGTCACACTATGAATTATATTGAGGTTTTATTAACTATTACACATCAAAAATGACTCATTGATAATTGTCCTTAATTATCAAAACAATATGAATGTGTTTGCTCGGTTTTTAGTATGTTACTTGTTCATTTTACTAAAATTAATGACAGTTTTAAATAAAAAGAGACACTTTGATTTATATTGGCCAAACCGTGCAATATATTGAGGTTCGGTCAATTCCTACATGTAAAAAATTACTTATAGATCATTTTCCTAAAGTATCAAAACAATTTGATTTTGTTTTCTTGGTTTTTGGTATGCCAGTTGTGTTTTTTTACTAAAATGTTATTTCAAACTAGAAACACGCATTTTGAGTCATACCAGTCACATCATGCCTTGGTTTTATGTGATATTACTTTATACACATAAAAAATGACTTATTAATCACTGTAAATATTATCAAGACAATCAGAGCATGTTTTCTTAGTTTTCAGCGAGTGACACATTTTGAACTAAAATGTCAATTTTAAACTGATAACAGACACTTTTAGTCATCTGGTAACACCATGTGTCAGATTTATGTGTGGTTGATTCCTACATGTCACAAATGACTCATTGATATTTTTCATAAAGTATCAAAACAATCCAAATATTTTTTTCTCAGTTCTCATTATTCCAGTTGTGTTTTTTTCTAAAATTTCATTTCAAACTGGATACACACATTTTGAGTCATATCAGTCGCATCGTGCATTGGTTTGATGTGATACTACTTCACACACATCAAAAATTATTTATGAATCTCTATCATATATTATCAATACAATGAGATCATGTTTTCTTGGTTTTCAATGAGTGACACGTTTTGAACTAAAATGTCGATTTTAAACTAATAATGGACACTTTTAGTCATACTGGTCACATCGTGCATCAGATTGAGTTGTGGTTGATTTATACATGTCACAAGTGACTCATTTATCTTTTTTCTAAAGTATCAAAACAATCCAAATGTTTTTTTTTCAGTTTTTTTTATGTCAGTTTTTCTTTTTTACTTAAATTAATGTCAATTTTAAATAAAAAGACACACTTGGAGTCATAACGGTCACACCGCGTGTCATATTGAGGTGAGGTTGACTCCTACATATTGAAAATGACACATGGGTAATTTTACTAAATTATTAAAACAATATGAATGTGTTTTATCAGTTTTTAGTATGTCACTTGTTATTTTTACTAAAATTAATGTTAATTTTAAATAAAAAGAGACACATTTAGTAATACTGGTCACATTGTGCATCATATTAAGGTGTGGTTGATTCCTATACATTAAAAATTGATTATATATTGTTGTAATAAAGTATCAAAATAATACGAATGTGTTTTCTCAGTTTTAAATATGTTACTTGTTATTTTTACTAAAATTAATGTCAATTTTAAATAAAAAGACACACTTGTAGTTATAGTGGCCACACCATTTATTAGATTGAGGTAAGGTTTATTTTTACACATCAAAATGACTTATGTATCATTTTCCAAAAGTATCAAAACAATACAAATGTTTTTTCTCTGTTTTTAGTATGTCACTTGTTCTTTTTACTAAAATTAGTCTCAATTTCAAATAAATAGACACACTTGGAATTATAATAGTATCATCATGGATTATATTGAGGTGCAGTTGATTAATACAGATCAAAAATTAATTATGGGTCATTTTATTAAATTATCAAAATAATTTGAAGGTGTTTTCTCAGTTTTCAGTATGTTACTTGTTTTTTTAATAAAATTAATGTCAACTTTAAATAAAAAGACGTACCTAGAGTTATAGCAGTCACACCATCATCAGATTGAGGTGAGGTTGATTCCTACATGTCACAAATGACTTATTGGTCAGTTTCATAAAGTATTAAAACAATATGAATGCATTTTCTTGATTTTCAGTATGTCACTTGTTCTTTTTACTAAAATTAATGTCAGTTTTTATTAAATAGACACACTTGGAATTATATCGGTCACACCATGAATCATATTGAGTTTAGTTTATTATTACATGTTAAAGATGAATTATGAATTATTTTTCTAAAGTATCAAAACAATATGAATGTGTTTACTCAATTTTCAACATGTCACTTGTTTTTGTTTATTAAAATTATTGTCAATTTTAAATAAATATACACACTTAGAGTTATAACAGTTACATTGTGCATATAATTGAGGTGCAGTTGATTTATACACATCAAAAATTACTTATGGATCATTTTCCTAAATTATAAAAATAATCTGAATGTGTTTTCTCAGTTTTCATTATGTCACTTGTTCTTTTTACTAAAATTAATCTCAATTTTAAATAAGTAGGAACACTTTTAGTCATATCAGTCACATTATGTACAGATTGAGGTGTGGATGATTATTACATGTCACAAATGACTTATAAACTATTTTATTAAAGTATCAAAATGATCTGAATAGGTTTTCTTGATTTTGAGTATGTCAGTTTTCTTTTTTACAAAAAAATATGTCAATTTTAAATAGAAAGAATCCCTTTGAGTCATACCTATCACACTATGTGTCAGATTGATGTGTGGTTTATTCCTACACATACCAAAGTCTCTAAGAAAACCATAAATTCCAATTTTATCATAATTTTCATTTCCTTTCTTTGTCGAACTATCAACACTATATATTGGCTCAATGTTCATAGCTAAAAAACCTTTCCATTGTTTCCTCCACTCTTTTAGTTTTCAACGAGAAAGGTTTTTTAGCTAAATAACATTGACACTCTATAGTGTTGGCATCTTGACAAAGACAAGAAATGTAAAGTGTAAATATCTGTGAAAAAAAAAGTAAATAAGTTTTAGATAAAAATGATAAGGAGATTAACTTACAAATAGTATATAAAATGATGAAATAATGAATTAAATTAGTATGAATTAACATTTTCATGATGGTTGCATACATTCTTGACCCATTTTTTTGTTTTCATTGTCTTATTTGTAGCCTCAAAGCACAATATCACTTAATAATAAGAAGATTTAAACAAACCACCCCAAAATGAATCCCCATTTCTTGGGAAAAATGAAATGTAAATCTATAAGAATTAGATCTTTGATCAAAACATGGCAGCTATGTGATTTCAGACCCTATAAATTTAAATCATTCATTGACATGATATTCTTGATATTTGATGAATACCCATGTAGAACCTTTACATCATTCAAGAAGTTTCAAAACTGATATCTTTCTTGCCTAGAAAGAGTGTAAGTAACTGGAGGAAGAAAAATTCATTTTTCACCACTCACTAGAACCAACTCTTCTTGTATTTACATGTTAATCATGTATAACCTAGACTTAATTCCAAAATATTTTTATCTGAGTTCATTTAGAACATTATGATGAAATTATCACATTTTTTTCAACATACATAACATCAATAAAATGTTTGACATACAAACAATTCCATTATGGAAATTCAAAAAAAACTGATCTCTTATTTCAACTGGTTTTTGTACGGTTTTCAAAAATGGTTTTCCAAAAGTAATGTCCACCTCATTTACTTTCTCAAATAGTTGATCACCTATTAGTGGAGATGGTTTTGTATGTTATTTTGAACTTCCATTTAATGATGTCACCCAAGATTGGTACTTATGCCATCGGGGTAGAAATTTGTGATGTCCTAGAAACGCAGTTTTCAATGAATCTTTCAACCCAATTGACTATATACCTTATTCAAAAATGGGAAACCCTTGAGTTCCTTTAATTTTATATCCTGAAAAAGTTCCATAAGTAGTAAAGTCTTTTATCATCCTGTACAATATGTCTCTCAATGTGAAATCTTCATTTCTGTAAGCATCATACAACGTTAACACCTGAATCCCATAATAATTTCAAATCCTCAATCAATAGAGCCTAATAAACATCAAAATAATTACCCAGTTTTTTTGGTCCTGATATAAGCATAGATAACATGATTTACTTTAGTTCCATATATAATCATGCTGGAAAGTTATTATTTACCAATATAATTGTCCGTGTACTGTGAGTGCTTCTTTCAAAACCAAAAGGATTCACTCCATCTGTAGATAACACAAGACAAAGGTTTCTCTGCTCATTTTCGAATTCAGGGTACTCATGATCAATTATCTTCCACTGAGGAGATTCTATTGGGTGATATAGTTTCCTATATTTATTTCTTGTATTTACGTTCCACATCAATTGCCTTACAATCTCCTAACTTCCATATAAGCGCCTAAACCTTATAATGATTGGAATATACCATAAAACTTTTGTAGGACTAGATTCATCTTACTTTTATCAAGAATAACCACACTTTGGGCATTCTATAAGTGACTTTCTGTCCTTGTGAAATAGTATATAATCATTTAGGTAGGGTTGTATTCTTTCAGAGATCATACCCATCGAGCGTAGCATTCGTTGGGCATTTTATGTTCAGATCAGAAGCTCATTTTCTTCTAGGATCATGTCATTCAAGAGAGAAATTAGTTCTATAAAACCAGCCTCACTCCATCCATTCTCTTCTTTCAAATTATACAGCTTCAGTATGGTTGACAATGTTGTATATTTAGTGCAACCAGCATATAATGACATCTTTTCACAACTCTTTAACTTCTCAAACAATTTTGGGAAATCATCAAGTTCATATTCAACTTTCCTTGTCATTTCCTCAACATGATCTTCATCATCATTCACATCATTAATCACATCATTTATATGGCCATTTTCATTTTCTACACTTGTAATCGTATAATATGATCCACAAATCACAGTGTTATCCCAACCACTAGTGACATTCTCTTTTCCCCCATGTTTATTCCAACATTTATAACTTCAATCTATTCAATGAAACATCAAGTTTTCTTCCAAATCCTCTAGACTATTTAGTCTTGAATAGCAATTGCATAAATATGGATAAAGGATTTGATAAGCGTCATATGCATGATCTTTTGCAAACTTGATGAACTCTTTCACTCCATATTCGTACTGTTTTGTCATATAATTGGTATCCATCAATTATTTATTAATATCCATCCTATTCGATTTAGTAATATTAGTATTTAACAAAATAAATACATAAAAAAATTTCAACTAGGGTCATCATCAAACTATATAACCCTCTCAGAAGATACAAAGGAAGAAAAATGAGCTAGAACAAACCTAAACCTATAAAATATAGGCATGATCTAAAATTCTAATATGTCACCACAACCTACCAAATCTAATAGAACAATTTCATATTATATCATAAAAAATATAGTTTGTAAATACATTAGAAAAATAAAAAAAATTCTATAAAGTTTTACTGAATAAATAGTAACACATAAAAGTGTGTTAAAACCATTTTTCTAAGAGTTTCATTAAATGAAAGCAATCACTTGGAAAAAAACTTTCCTCGGCCAATACCTCTTGGTCAAATCACCTTTTTAAAATATGACTTTAAACTATTTCATAAAAACCTATTTTTGAAATATACATTTTAAAACTCAAATATTTTTTCAACTATCATAAATGTTTCTAAAACATGTTTAAAAACTAACCATTTCCATAAAACTAGGCATTGGGGCCTAAAACCCCATTTTCAAAACTCAAAGTTTCTTGTAGTTTCAAATACAAACCATTCTAACCTTTCTCATTTGAGAACACTTTTCAAACTCATTATTAAAATAGTTTGAAAACACTTCAAAATCAAGCTTTCCTTTTTTCCTTCTTTAAAAACCTTTCACAAACCCTTTTCAAAAAATCTAAAAAGAAAAACATAAAAAGATGGAAGAAAGAACACGGTCAAGAACCACTATTTCAAGTCGCACAGTATGGGGAAGAAAATAAAAAAAATATGTGCCAAATAATAATATAAATAATATAGGATACAATATAAGCAAAGAGATAAAATCCCTAAACAAACCTAAAAAAGGATTCTAGTTTCATGGACATCATCACTAGGTTGTATTAATAAAAAGACTTAAAATGGAGATAAGGAAACTAGTTCTTCACTACTAAACCTATCCATAGCCCCAAGAGTCTTTTCAAACTAGGTTTTCAGTAATAAACATCCCCATATAGGATCACAAACTACAACGATCATACAAGAATCAAAGGCTCTTAATAGGGCATCACACCTTTTATGAAAACTCATTTTTTATAAAATTTAAAATGTGAATTCTCCTTTCAAAATGTGATTCGAATGCCAAGCAATTTTACCAATTATAAAAGCCATCCCAATCTACTCTTCAGACCAATTTTTTCCAAACACCATTGAAACTCAAATGGTAATTTACACAACCCTTTAAATGGCCATTGAAAAACATTCAAAGACACAATAATTTTTAAAATCCAATCTATATGGGAAGACACACCCTTTTGAAATAATACGTATATGGAAAACATGAACAATGATAAGGGTGTAATGTATAAAAGAACATTCATGATGAATAAATAACATATGCACGTCAATTATACTCATGCATCAATATATTTATTGACCAAATTCATTAGAAACATATATTTATTTAAATATTTATTTATTTGTTTATAATTATAATTTTAAATATCCATATTTAAAAAAATTATATATAATTATAAATATATAATTATAAATATATAATTATAAATATATAAGTATAAATATAATAAATATATTTATTATTTAATAAAATTTATTATAAAATTATAATTATTTAAATATATGTTGATTTAGTTATAATCTTATAAATACTTTTTTTTAAAGATTATATATATATTTGAATTATTAAAAAATATATTGATTATAAACATGAGTTTTTTATTTAATGTATATAAATAAACATTATTTTTGAATATAAATATGAAAATTTTATACAAACTAATAATATTTTTTATTAAAAACTTTTATCTACACTAATAATAGTGCTGATAAATGTACCCTTTATCATCACTTTTTTTAGTGATGATAAAGGGTATATTTATCAACACTTTTAGCTATCGTTGATAAAGGACCCCCTTTTATCAACATGTTTTTCTTAGCACTAATAAAAGTTGGAATTTCCCTTGGTTTGATCTATGATAGTGATGTGAGCATAGTGACCTGACTTGCTCACTAAGACCCCCACAGTGATGCATGGTGTGGCTCGAGAGTGAGCTATTATATAGTTGGGAGGTTGTAATATCCCATATTTTTTCTGGTATGTCCCTCTCTGAGTTTTGGTTGAACCACTTTTTTTGGGTTTTCCTTCTTCTTTGAACCTTGGTTATTGAGTCTCTTTTGGGGATGGGGAGCTTTTTCTAGGGAAAATGACCTAAAGTTCAGGGATGCATGTTTTTTTGAATTAATGGAGTTTGGGTATAAATGTTTCAATTTATTATGAGGGTTATCCATGGTTTGGAAGGCTTCGGAGGTGGATTGATCTTTTCCTACAAAAGGGGGGTTGAAATTTGTCTATTGGAAACTTTCATGTCTTGGACGGTTAACAGAATGTGAACTTATTTCTATACAGAATTTGTGAATTGGTTTAGAGTGTGAAATGGTTATATGCTGTGAAATAGTTTCAGGATGTGAAATGATTGATCCGAGTTACTTTAACATGAGGCTATGCATTTTTCAGTGTATCTCATAAATCGAGAAATTCACATTATGAAAGTTTTTCACATCATGAATCTCTCAGAATCAATGGTTTTAAATCATGTTTTTCATATGATTTTATTTAATAAACCATGAAGCTTCCTCTCTCAAACTCTAGGGAGACTTCAGGTGATTTAGGAGTGATTATTTCCCTTCTAGATGTCTCGATAAAGGGTTTAATCCCTGGTGAGTTACTTCTCTTTGGTTTTCCCTTTTCTGTATACTAAACTCCATTATGATAGTGGGATCTCTTGATCATGGTAGAATATTGTTTAGATCTTGATGTTTTTGTGATCTAGGTTTTCCTTATGATCACCATCACCTTCATTCTTGTTAGTGTTACCTATTGGAACTATTTCTTTGATCACCAAATAAATATAGGTGGCCTAAAAAATACCTATAGTCTATTTCTATTTATTCAAGTATGTGAAATATTATGCGATTGCGTTAACTCAATGTGCGTGTTAAAAAACAGAATAATGGGTGATGATAATCATATGTTTGGACTACTATTTGGATCGCTTTGGATTCAATGGTTTTGAGACTTGGCTTACGGCTACCCGTAGAGTGAGCCTACCCTTGAAGAATAAAAAACTGGTAAATGGTTTAAAATATGATTTATCATGACATGAAATATCATGTGATTTCTTGTGATAAATTCACCTTGTAAAATGGCGTCATTGATTTTTAAATTATTGGTGATTAATTGATATAAATGTGGATATACACATTCATGATAATAGATTAAGGTATAATTTAATAAATGAATGGATAATTGACTGAAAAATGGTAATATGATAAATTGATCATTGTGAATTTTGATGTTATGTTTTTTATCCTATTCATTATGACTTTTGTTGTGATTTATGTTGAAATACTTATATAAAAGGATTTTTCTAGTTATGTTGAAATTCTTATATAAAGGGATTTTCCCAGTGTTATTGACATACTTATATAAAAGGCTTTTCCTAGTTATGCTAAAATTCTTATATAAAAGGATTTGTCTGGTTATGTTGTAATGCTTATAGGATTTGTCTTAGTTATGTCATTATGTCATGGACTTGTGGTTACGATTGGAATGGTTGTGCTATATGCCCAGAGATATTCCAGCATAGTTCCAGAGTAGGTTGATTGTTATATCATATTAATTGATTAACTAATACTTCTAATTATCACTTTATTTCATTCACTTATTATTAAACTGGTTTTGTTTAGACATGATGGTGTGGACCTACTGAGTTTTACTCACACCCTATTTTGGCTTTTGTTTGATACCCAAGCAGGTTACATGGATGCAAGTTTGGAAAATTGAAAGGGACATTGTTGTTGATTGTTGATTGATGGATGGGTTAGAACATGGATATGAGATTGACATGGGGTTCATAACTGAGTTCTTTTGAGCTTATTTGAGTTATTATGGTCTTTTCTCTATATTACTTTCATTTTTACATTTAGATACATTCCAACCTATCATTACATTATAATTTTATTATTATTGGATTATTCAGTCAACATTTATTATTTGGTTTATTTTATGTGATGTATTGTTTCTGCTATTTTTAGTTACTCTGATATTTATTTATTTCCACCACATCAAAACTCTGTACTAGGGGGTATAATCTCCCCACTATGTTCTCTACACCCATGTTTCTTGTTGGAAGCCTTTGGCCTATGGGGAGTCGCACTTAAGATCCAATACCCAACCTAATTTGGCCATGTGAGAGTGTGTCAGATCAGGTGATGTTACAGTTTTACATTTAAGTATTTTATTTTAAAATAGCATTAATATAGTTTTTTTTAAATGAAATGCATGGAATCTCATGAAATCCTACCAGGGTATTATGCTCATACCTTGCTTACACCACTTGGTGTTTGTAGACTGAGTGCACTACTACTCATATATCCATTAGTAGTACACAAAATGGCCTTTAAGAGTTCTAAAAAACACTCTTAATCAAAGCAAAAATAAAGGGGTCCCCTTTATCAGCTCTAAAAAACGTTGATAAAGGGGGTCCTTTATCCATGCTAAAAAAATAATGATAAAGGGATCACTTTATCATTACTTTTCTAGCACTAATAAAGGAATCCTTTATCATCACTATATTTATCACTAATAAAGGGATGCCTTTATCGGAAACTTTAATCACTGATAATGGGAAAACCACTTATAGTGTTCAATTTATATAATAGAACACCCAGGAGAAGAAAACCTGCAATCATGCCTATAATTTAAACATAGCACACCAAACACAACACACCCAGAAGCAAACTACAATTTAAACAGAACACCATAAGAAAACCTATTATATACATTTAATTGACATCATGAATACAAAAAATACCACACATGGTATATACAAAAATAAACATTGTTATTTATATTTAAAACAAAATGTTTTATATAATTACATTTAAAATTGTCCAACAATCATTCTAAAACATTAATATTTTATCTTTTGATGCCTGTGATCCCCTATCAAAAATTTCCTCCCATGGTATTAGTTGTTGAACAAATCATCTCAACCTGAGAAAAATATTTCACCTATATAAGAAAACAAATATTATGTTCGTAATACTATAAAGAAATAAATTAAACATTAATATGAAATAACACATTAATAAAATGTAAATATTTAACAAAAATGACACATTTGGAGTTATACAGGCCACACCTTGTGTCCTATTAAGGTGGGGTTGATTTCTACATGTTACAAATGAGTTGTGGATTATTTTCCTAAAATATCAAAACAATAAAAATTTGTTTACAAAGGGTTTCTTTGGTACAGATATAAGTTAATAAAAAAACTAAGGATTATATGTGCACTTCACTATTGTTGGTTAACTACCAGTTAGCATAGCATCTCACCGGAACTTCCTACTCAGCATCCCCATGATGCTCTCATCTCACACATTCTCACCACCATCTCTATCGTATCACCATTCAGCATTCATTTTTCCTTCTCTTCTTGCACCCATTTACTACTTGTAAAGATGCATGATGCATGCAGCTACATGCATATAGTAAATGGGTGCAGGAAGAGAAGGAAAAGTGAATGTTGAATGGTGATATAATATAGATGGTGGTGAGTGTGTGTGGGATGATAGCATCATGAGGACGTCGGGTAGGAAGTTCATGCCAGATGCTATTCTAAGTGGTAGTTAACAAATAGTAGTGAAGTGCATAGAGAATCCTTAGTTTAGTTATTAAATTTGTGAGTGATGCACATCCAATCCATGTTTTCACTTCATTGATCAATGGATCCAAATAGACATCAATATTCTTCCAAAACACTATATTTGTAGAAACAGCAGTAGAAAAGATCAAAATACATAATATAAATGAACCTACACACAAGGCACAAAGAGCAATTTCCAAAAAAAATAGACATATCCAAATAAGCACGATAGAAATAGGGGAACTAATTCATGAAAGGATAACCATTTAAATGTTAACATTAAAAAAATAAAATCATTTGAACTATGAAAGGATAATTTCATCATACTTTTATAATGAAAGATGAACTTAAAATATCCACAAAACCAAAATGAGTAAACTCCAAATGTCTTCACCCCAACACGGGAGACAACAACTAATCCAATGTGTTTATGCTTCTTTCACAACAACTCAGCCAAAAATGCTTCCTCCACCAACTTCTCAAAATGGAGATCCTTGGGGAATAGGACTTGCTCCTTGATCTTTGGATTAAGAACCCCCAATGAAAAGAGAATCATTCAACAGATCTTATGACACCACCTCCAAACAAAAGGAAACTAGCTCTTTGAAGTGTTCAACAAAATCCTTCACCGCCTGCTAACCTTGTTGGGCACTCATGAGCTCTTTCAATTTCTTCATCTTCACCTCCTCAGGTATAAACCATCAAACAAAGAGGGACTTAAAATCTTCCCACATCATCCTAAATTGCATCATTGGTGGGGGAAACAACTCACATTCTTCCAAAGTTGTACCCTTAAAAAACCCAGAACAGCACAAACTCTAACAGCTTTGGGACTTCAAAACACTCTAAATACATGCTAAACTTCCTCAAGATACTTCACTACCTCTAATCAACCTCGATTTCCATAGAATATGGTAAGAAACTAAGGAGAACCTGAAATAGGGAGATACCCACTAGAAACTTTGGGGACCTTTCTAGGTGGCTAATTCTAAATAACACAAAAATCATAAAATCAAGTTCATAATAAATCTGAAACACAACCGAAAGGAACATCTAAAGACAAAAAAACTAGTTCACAAGACAAATTTCATAACAAAACAAGAATTCTCTCTTCAAAAACCACTATTTCATTTTCAATTTCAAACCACCTTCTCCTAAGGCCACTTTTTACAACATAATAACCCACATTTTTTAAGCAAATCCAATTCTAGAAATCATTTTTCCCCTTTCCGAAAACCATTTCAGAAAAAACAAGCCAAGCATTTGATTTCAAATTCCCGCCCAACGAACCCTATGAATCATCACATGTGTTTCCATCCATTTCCATCCACATGTTCCAACACACACTTTCCCCACATACCCACACATATGAAAATGCTCATAAGGAATACTGAGGGTCACACTTATCTCTTTATCACCAAACCCAATAATTTACCAGATTTTAAATCCAAAACATTTTTCTTTTAAAACCCATTTTTTTCCAATCCGAAACCATTTCAAAGAAATCATTTTTAGTTTTCAAAATTATTTTCATTTTAAAATCTTACTCACATCAACCGAGACCAAAACAAGACATCATTCATGCTAAACCACCATAATTAGAAACTAGTAGTCAATTTTAACCCAATGCCATGGTATTGGGCCATATTTTACTTAGTATATGAGTTTACTATGATTAAAAAGATCAACAACCCTTAACACTAACTAAATCTCAAAAGTACCACCATATTCATAATACTAGGCTACCAGGTTCATGGTATATAGTTGATTTTTCTTAAGTTTTCTAAAAATGATCTCTAGATATCAGGAATGTTTCTCCCTCAACTAGGAATACATGATTATATGATTCAAAAATATGGCTACAAAATAATCTAAATAAGGATGAAAATCATATGATATCACAAGGTGTTGATATCTTGATGCTGGGATCCAAAACCAACAAAAGATTTTCCAAATATCTAAAAATATGCACCACTCATTACCTATAAGGAGGAGGTAGTGGAAGTGGAGGAGGAGGATGAGGATATGGCGATGGCGGTGGAGGAGTAGGACAACGAGGCAGTGAAGGTGATGGAGGCAGAGGAGGAGGAGGAGGAGGCAGTGGCAGCGGAGGAGGAGGAGGCTGTGGCGGTGAAAGAGGAGGCTCGGTGGTAGAGGAAGAGGTCATGGAGGAGGAGGAGGAGTCATTGGTGGTGGAGGAGGAGAAGGAAAGTCAGCTACGAAGGAGGAGGAGGAGGCGAAAACAGAGGAGTAGGAGGAGGAAGTAGAGGAGGAGGTGGCGGCAGGGTCCGAGTCCTGCGAAAGCTTGAGGCATGCTAGAGGCGGAGGAGAGTGTTGGGGTTTATTTATAAAAGTGGGAAAACCTTTTATCATTAATAGCTAAAAATTGTTGATAAAGGTATGTTTTATTAACACTAAAATAGCTAGCACTGATAAAGATTCCTTTTATCAACACTTTTTTAGCACTGATAAAGAAGCTTTTTATCAATGCTTTTTTTAGTGTTGATAAAGGTCTATCTATATCAGCACTAAAAAATAACTGATAAAACTATAATGATAATAAATTAATTATATCTTTATATATTTATAAAATTATATGTAAAATAAATAAATATAAATTTATTTATAATAATAACTATATTTATATATTTATATATATATATATATAATAAATATATATTTATTTATAATTATAAATTTATATTAAATATATTTATTATATTTATAATTATACATAATTAATATATTTATTATAATATTATAATATTTAATAGCTATAAATTTATATGTATTTATTTATAGTTATAATAAATATATATTTAAATATATCTATATTTTTTTAGAATTATAATTGTAAATGTATATTTATTAGTTATATATATAATTATAGTCATATATATAAATAAATTTATATATATATTTAAAAACTAATGAAATTAAAATAAATATATTAATTATATAGTCATAAATATAAATAAATATATTTATATATATATTTAAATACCAATGAAATTAAAATAAATATATTAATTATATATATTTTTTATAATTTCATAAATATATATTTATTAATTAAATATATTTATCATGATTTTAAGTATTTATGAGAACATAATAGATTTATGGGAACATGAATGAATCATATACACTGAGTAGAGTATAGATCATAAATGAGACATCATATATATGGACTACATGAATAGTAATGAGGGTGTAATGTATAAATGAACATTCATGGTGAATACATAACATATATAAGAACGTCAATTATATTCACGCATCAATTGACCAAATTATTTGGAAAAATATATTTATTTATATAAATATATAAATATATAAATATAACAAATATAAATCTAATAAATCTAATAAATCTAATAAATCTAGCAAATCTAAAAAATATAATTAATATATTTATTATTTAGAGAAATTTATTACAATCTTGTAATTATTATTATATATATATTATTATAATATTAGAAATACTTTTTTTAAACATTATATATATATTTGAATTGTTAAAAAAATATTAATTATAAACATGTGTTTTCTATTTAATGTATACAAATAAACATTTTTTTGAATATAAATATAATAATATAATATAAATTAATAATATTTTATTTTAAAAAAATTATCAGCACTAAAACTAGCACTGATAAATCTATCATTTATCAACACTAAGTAAAGAACTCATAAAGGGTACACATTTATCAATGCTTTTTTGTGCTTATAAAGGGTAGGTTTATCAGTGCTTTTAGCTAGCACTTATAAACCCCCCCCCCCCCCATTAGCACATTATACTTCACACTGATAAAACCAAGAACTGCCCTTGCCCCATTTTATGTTAGTGGTGGATTCTAATGGGTTTAGGTTCGGGATTTTGGGTGGATTTTTCTATGGTAGTTTTTACTTATTTGGTCACTCATGGAGCATATCATGTTGGGGACATTGGATGGTGACCTCAGATCATAAGGAGGTCATAGCTTGGTGTGTGAGTTCTTTAATTTAATGTGGTATGAGTACTTACAACCAAGTTGTCCTTTCTTGTATCTTTCATTTTTTCTAGCTTTGATATGTTTCTATTGAGTGGGATGTGTGTTTATGTTTATGCCTTGTTTGGTTTTAAATGATGTCTTAAAACTATTTATTTGACTTTCATGGATGCCAAACTTGTGGACGCACCTTTTCAGAGTTCTAGTAGAATTCTATTTCATGTTTAATTATATCTATCTGGTGAAATCATTCTTATTTCTGATGTTTTAATGATCTAATACTATTTTCTAGCCTATAGAGATCGAGAACACCCTTTGAACAATGTCACAAACTCAACTGAGTACCCAAATCATGGGTAGCCCGGATTGTTTTGTGACATTATATATATAATATCTCTTTATATAACTATTTAAAGCAATAATATATGATAAAATAACATCATATATAAATATTTATGTAGTAGTGCATGTGTCATTGGTTTTTCACCCAACATCGCCTAATTTGAAAAAAAATGAATCAATAAGATATTTTTGATAAACTAACATGTCCCATGATGAAAAATGACATGTTAAATTATGTTTTTATAAATTTAATATTATTAGAAAAATTTATCTTTCATAAATGATGGTGTTAAAAATCCAACCATTGAGTCATCCAAGAATCACATGTATTTAAATATGTCATATATATTGTCATGAACTTAACTACTACAAATATGGCCTTTAACAGGATGAAAAATAGACTTTAACAGTGCTAAAAAGTTTTATTAATTGATGTGCTAATAAAGGTAGACCTTTATCCGTGCTAAAAGACCCTAATAAAGGATCACCTTTATCAGTGCTTTTCTAGCACTGATAAAGTCCCCTTTTATTAGCATTATTTTTAGCACTGATAAAGGAACCTTTATAAGTGATTTTTTAGCATTGATAAAGGGGCTCTTTATTAGCACTTAAAATAGCACTGCTAAAGGGATACCCGCCTACAATGTGCAGTTTATATAACAGCACACCCAACATGTAATTTAAACACATATAACAGCACACCCAACCTGTAATTTAAACACAGAAAACCCAGAAGCAAAATATAAATTAAATAGCACACCAAAAGCAAACCTACAATATACATTTAATTGAAATCATGAATAAAAAACTTTCCACCCATGGTATATACAAAAAAACACTATTATTTACATTTCAAACAAAATGTTTTATATAATTACATTGACAATTTTCCAACAAACATTCTAAAACATTAATATTTCATCTTTTGACCCTCATGATTTCCTCTCAAAAATCTCCACCCATGGTATTAGTTGTTGAAAAAATCATCTCAACCTGAGAAAAAGATTCTGCCTAAATAAGAAATCAAATATTATGTTGGTAATACTGTAAAGAAATAAATTAAACATTAATATGAAAGAACACATTAATAAAATGATAATATTTTATAAAAATGAGACATTTTGAGTTATACCAGTCATGTCGTTCAATCTATTGAGGTGTGGTTAATTCCTTAACATTAAAAACTAATGAAGTATCATTTTACTAAAATATCAAAACAATCTGAATGCGTTTTCTTAGTTAAGTACATCACTTATTTTTTTCCTTAAATTAATGTGAATTTTAAATAAAAAGATACACTTTGAGTTGTACTGGACACACCGTGCATTGTATTGAGGTGTGGTTGATCCCTACATGTCACAAATTATTAATATATCATTTTCCTAAAATATCAAAACAATATGAATGTGTTTGCTCGGTTTTTAGTATGTCACTTGTTTTTTTTACTTAAATTAATGTCAATTTTAAATAAAAAGACTCATTGAGTTGTATAATCCACACTATGCATCAAATTGGGGTTCAGTTGAATCCTACACATCATAAATGACTCATGGATCATTTTCCTAAAGTATAAAAACAATCGGAATGTGTTTTATTGGTTTTCAGTATGTTACTTGTTGTTTTTACTTAAATTAATGTCAATTTTAAATAAAAAGATACATTTTGAGTTCTATTGGATACACCATGATTCATATTGAGGTATGTCTAATCTTTACACATCAAAAATTACTAATAGATCATTTTCCTAAAATATCAAAACAATCCAAATGTGTTTTCTCGGTTTTCAGTGTGATACTTGTTGTTTTTACTTAAATTAATGTCAATTTTAAATAAAAAGACACTTTGAGTTGTACCGAACACATTGTACGTCGTATTGATGTGTGGATAATCACTACATGTCCCAAATGAATAATATATTATTGTCTTAAAATATAAAAACAATACAAATATGTTTGCTCAGTTTTTAGAATATTAATTGTTTTTTTACTTACATCAATGTCAATTTTAAATAAATAGACACTTCCAACTCTACTAGCCACACTGTGTATTGTATTAAGGTGAAAATTATCCCTACACATCAAAAATTACTATTTGATCTTTTCCCTAAAATATCAAATTAATTTGAATGTGTTTTCTTGGTTTTCAGTATGTCACTTGTTGTTTTTACTTAAATTAATGTCAATTTTAAATAAAAAAGAGACATTTTTAGTTCTACTGGGTACATCGTGAATCATATTGAGGTGTGTGTGATCTTTACATGTCAAAAATTATTAATAGATCATTGTCCTAAAATATTAAAACAATCCAAATACATTTTCTTAGTTTTCAGTATGACACTTGTTGTTTTTACTTAAATTAATGTCAATTTTAAATAAAAAGACACTTTGAGTTGTATCGGCCACATTGTACGTTGTATTAAGGTGTGGCTAATCACTACATGTCCCAAATGACTAATAGATTGTTTTCTAAAATATAAAATCAATAAAAATATTTTTTATCGGTTTTTAGTATGTCACTTGTTTTTTTACATACATTAATATCAATTTTAAATAAAAATAAACTTTGAGTTCTACCAGCCACAATGTGCATCATATTAATGTACAGCTGATCCCTACATGTTAAAAATGACTATTCGATCTTTTTCCTAAAATATCAAAAGAATTTGAATGTTTTTTCTTGGTTTTCAGTATGTCACTTGTTGTTTTTACTTAAATTAATGTCAATTTTAAATAAGATACTTTGAATTCTACCGGCCACAATGTGTATTATTGAGGTGTGGTTGATCCCTATACATCACAAATGACTAATAAATCATTTTCCTAAAATATTAAAACAATCTGAATACATTTTCTTAGTTTTTCAGTATGTCACTTATTGTATTTACTTAATTAATGTCAATTTTAAATAAAAAGACACTTTGAGTTCTACTAGTCACATTATACATTGTAATGAGGTGTGTATAATCCTTACACATCACAAATGACTAATAGATCATTTTTATAAAATATCAAAACAATTCGAATGTATTTTCTTAGTTTTTAGTATGTCCCTTGTTGTTTTTACTTAAATTGATGTTAATTTTAAATAAAAAGAGACACTTTGAGTTGTACCGACCTTCTTAGACATCATTTCTAAAACCATTCTTAAAAACATAGGGATATGAAACATAAGAAATTGTTATCATAGATGTTTAATTAGTGTAAAAATTGAGATATCAATGCTCGTAAAAGGATAACATAAGCATAAAGATGTTAGAAGGTGATATTAACATTAGAAATTCAAACCCTGCAAATGGAAGTCACGTCTTCATGATATTTTTGTACATTCTTTCATTAGGTATACTATCCATTCGTCTCTAAGAATATCTATATCATCTTTTGAATATAAATTTTTTCTAAAATCATGGTAGTACTTGAAAAATATAAATACACACAGGATTAGTAAATATTATAAATGAAATAGTAATTGTCTTCAAAAATACCTATTCATGGATGATTGATTATTCATAGAATATGATCTATTTCATAAATTTAAAAACATAATAACCATAATATTTTCCATTGGTCTGTTTCGAACACTGCAGAAATTTTTAGGATAATAGGTAAGTTGTTTTCAAATGTGTTTGGATAGTGAAATCTTACTATATGTAACCTGATACTAATCTAGTCATAGTACTTGTCTTCTTTCTTATCCTTAGACCCTAGACTCATTCCTTTTTTTAAATTATAGTCATGCACCACCCTATCATAATATAATCCTCATTAAAAGATAATATAAATTATATAACTTGATGTTTAGTTATAAAATGCTCAATGTAGTGTATTACCTATTTACAAACGTCGTTATGTGTGTATGGTTTGTTGGATATCCATGCATTGATTCCAGAAAGTAAATATTTAGAGTATCCAAATTTACTACAATGAGCATCCAATGCTGTCTAAAAACACAAAAAGGAATAAGTAATGAAATAAATGAAAATAAATTTGATATGATTAAATTATAGAGTCTTACCCCTATATCATTGGTATTAAAAGGAGTCTGTCGTCGAAAATTTTTCTTTCGAAGGATTTGATCAGACCTGCCATTATTTCATCCTTTTTGTTAGGTTCTATTTTATCTTATTCTGTTGAGGTGAAGTGAGGACTGATGAGACTGAACTTTTTCTCATGGGAAAATCTCTTAAATTGTTTTTCATATATATGTCTTCCAAAAATATGAAATGTATTTAGTCATAATTAACACAATATATCAGCTTTTGGAAAATTAAATCATGAGAAAATACCTCATGTATAAATTTACAAATCAGCCACCTAGCCAGTCATAGTCGAGGATTTAAGTTACACTCTCAACACTAATGGATTCTAGATCATTCTCTCCATACATATTTACTTCAAATTCAACTATGTGGTTGGCACCATTTTTTAACTTTTTATCCACACGAGCCTTGAATGATAGTAAATGTGGATATAGAATGGGTGGGGTAATTATTCTTTTGGTGGATCTTTTTGATCGATTAGTTGATCCTTTAGATGTTTTTTAGATGGTCTTTTGTTTCATCCCCTTCTCTTTGTTTGTCTGTAATAACATTCATTGGTTTATAACTTTTTCATTAACTCCTAAAGGTTTATATTGAAAAGAAAATTGGAAATAAATACCTCCTTATCAACATGCTTTTTTACAAGATGTGACGGTCATGCAATGAATGTTCCAACAACTTTTTTGGCTGTATTAATATCATCCTACTGAATAAGCACAGGTAGCACTATGCTTGGCTCATGGTCTACATTAATCAACACTCGCACATGACCTATTGGAAGTGGTCTATTGAGTATTGTGTCCTTTTTCATATTGAACATGGTATCCCTCACCACAAGGAGATGGGTGGGTGTTTATAAATATAAATCATAGTCATTATCACCCTATAGAATAGTAGTACATGAATGGTATCGGTGTTTATCTGATTCAAATTTCACAGAAACATTTATTATAACATTTAATACCTCTGATAAGACATCTATTTAAGGGGAATGGATAGCCCCATAGCTAATGTGGGTGGGGCAAGATCTTCATGCGGTGGTTGTTCTTGAGTTGCTTCTTCTCCTTTCCTATCCCTCATTAAAGTTTCCATTATCTCCCTCTAACATTGGAATTTTCCTTCAAGGGTAGCTATTTTTTCTCTCATATGTTTTATTAATTCACTTCGATTATCCTCTTGTTTTTTTCCTCAAAAAATGTTTCGGGTGTCACCCAAAAACCCACACCTATGAAACAGCCATATTTTTCTAGCCGCATCAAGGAAGATGATAGTTTGTGTTCATTCAGAACAGGTGTTGCTGATTCTTGTGACTATGTCAGATAGAAAATATAGGAAAACAAGTGATCATTGTTACGTAATAGCGATTTAAATCCAAAAAAAATTTATTATCTAATACTTGAACATGATCCCACCCTTTTTGGGTGTTATCATCTATTAGTCAAAATATGATATTTTATTACCAAAAGCATAAGAAAACACGACCAAGCACCCAACATCCATCCCCACTAAGCATCACACATAGACGCCAAGAAAAGAAAAGGTCATGGAGGTCTGAAAAAATGGAGTCCAAGAGTGTCCCAAATAGTAACACCCGCCCTGCCCGAAGGCAGGGATCCAAGAGAAGTAAAAATCAAGAAAGGAAAGTCGTGGGTAGCCCTGGAAGCCAAAAAATCCACCAGCCAGTTACCCTCACGCCGTGTGTGGAGGATCTCAGTATCATGGGCAAGGAGAGTCTTGCACTTGCGAATGATATAGATAATGTTCCAAGATGGGGAAATGTCTCCCTTAAGGGAGCTCTGTATGACTTATGAATTTGTCTCCACAATTGAAAGTGAGATAGCTCTAGAGAGGCAGAGCTCTAAACCGCTAAGCATGGCCTTGGCCTCAGCCACCAAAGAATCACCCATCCCAAAGAATGCATTGAAGGTGAGGATGACTGAGCCTTAATTGTCCCGCACGGCCCTGCCTCCCCTCATAAAGCCCTGGACACAAGCCCCATATGTGTTGAGTTTGATCCCATAAGGGGGAGGATACCATCTAACCCAAGAGCCGGGAGATGCTGAGGAAGCAGGCCCTGGGCACAATCTAACTGTGTAGCGTCTAAGGGAGGGTGCCACCTCATGGAACTTGTGGAGGAGAGCCAGGTCAGAGATAAGTAGCCCGGTCCTACTGGCCATCCCATAGAGAGAGGGGCCAGACTCGAGGTGTCTTGCATGGTTGTGTGCCTACCAAATGCACCAAAAAACCCATGGCAAGCAGAATCGACCTACCGATAATCTCATGTTTAGAGGGGTCTCTAGAGTACCATTGGTGAAAGAAATCCTCAAATGAAGGAGTCTCCCTTGGGGGGGACAATAAACTCTCTAATCACACTCCAGATGTGGCTAGCCCACTCACTGTGGAGAAAAAGATGGGTCGAAGTCTCCTCCTGAGGGACAGAGCAGCATATGCATCGTGAGCCCAAAGGGATTCCTTTTTCTTTGATGGACACCTCCGTTGTAATGAAATTATGGAGATCTTTCCAAATAAGAAAGTTGAATTTTTCTAGAATATACCTGCACCACAGTACACTGCCCCAAGGGTCACTAGTTGGGTGCCCAAAAATGGCCTTCCTATACTCATCTTCTAAGAAACTACCTAAAGAAGAGCTTCTGAAGATGCACTTATCCATAGAACCATCCTGGTAGATGTCGTGGAATCGATTTTCTTGAAAAGGGTTAAGAACAGCTCAAAGAAAAGAGGGATGAAGGGAGGCCTCCCTGACTGATAAGTCCGACACAGGTCATCTCAGGAATCCAAGAAGCCCGCCGCCCTAGTCGCACTCCCAGAAGTTGACGTCGCCCTTCCCTAAGATCCACTAGGAAAGTTTGCAGAGAGAAGCCACCAGGTCACGAAGAGAACTCCAAAGAGGAGAAGGTTACCTACCCTTATCCCTATGACCAAAGCCATATTTTCCTCTGATAATGTGACCCCAAAGAGACTGGCCCTCAACGACTTCCTAGGCTAGCTTTCCTTGAAGGAGAAACATCATCTCATCCAAACTTCTCACAAGTATACCCCCAAGTTCCAGGGGCTTGGCCAGCTTCATCCAAGAGGCCCACCTGCATCTGGAAACACCATGGGAATCCCAAATAAAAGAGTTAAAAATAGACTTCATCTGTTTGATGATAGACCTTGGGACCTTAACCACCAACTTGATAAAGCCACATTGTTTCCCTACAAAAATGATGTTAAACCAAGGAGAGATGTAACAATGGAAGAAGATATCAATAACAGCCTCAGAGAAACCCATGCATCTCATGGTACGGATGATGAAACTCCATTTCAGACAGTCATACACTTTTTCCATGTCAAGATTTAAGATCACATTTGAGCCCATAGTCTTACGGTTGATGTCCCGAACAAACTCCTAGGCAACTCCAACAGCCCCTTGGATGGACCTCCCTTTGATAAAAGCATGTTGTTCCTCAGAAAACATTAATACATACTTCTTGTGGGACTCATCTACTATAAATGCACTCTTCAATGGATAATGACGTGTAAATAAATGTTTAATTATATTATTTTTAGTAAAATAAATAAATTGATATCATAATGTTACTGTATTCTCTTCCCAAATCAATGTCTTAATCCTGGTCACAGTATGGTTCCACGAATCTATATCAATCAGCATGCATTTTTGAGTGATGATTCCAATATAACTACTGAACATGGCCCTATTGGGGTTAACAAGCTGACCCCACACATTCCATCTGACCACATATTTGATGCTTTTGGATTTCGCCTTAAGGATTTTTGCTAACACTATCAAACTACGGTGCTCCTTTTTTCTACGACATTTTTCCTTAGTCACCTACCATTTCTTCAGAATCAATATTGTCAATATGTTCCTCTAGAGTGGTAACATCATCACATGCATATGGTTATTGTAGATCTACATTAAGAGAAGCAATAGTTTGAGAAATATGTTTTCCCTCGGGAATGGGAGTATCAGCACATGAATAAGATCTCTCCTCTACCCTAAAAGTTGTAGTAGGTTGGGTGACCTATTGTTCCTTCGAAATGAGAGTACCAGCACATGCAGAGGGTCACTCTTTTGCACTGCAAGCAGTAGCAGATTGAGAGACCTATTACTCCTCTGGATTGGGAGCACCATCATGTGAGGAAGTCATTATCTGCAGAAGTGGTTTAACATTTAATTTAAAGTACATAAATGCATAAACAAATGGATGATAACCTGATATAACACGATGTATACTACAAAAAAAAATGTAACTTGATTATTGAAATCTCTTTTTATTTTTTAAAGGAAAAAAAGGGATTTGACCCCTCTATCGACGATCCAAATCCCTTCATTATGGTCTCTCCTGACATACAAAACACCGTCTACATTGGGACTAATTCAAAATGATTGTGACATCCCAATGAAAGGGTCATCCTCGGTTTAATTTTCATATGACCCTTCGGGGGTTTTGATTGATAATAGAACAATTGAACACTTTTGGTTTGCAGGATTTGTAACATAAAATACATGTATTGTCTGTGATTCCATTATAAATGGTTCACCTTTTTACCCTTCCTTACTGAAATCAACTTTCATGAATCCCAATTCATCTATTTTAACAGCACTCCTATTATCAACCCACTTGCATTGAAAAATCAGAATTTGTAATGTTATATAATCTTACTCCCATATTTGTTTGATGATTCCAAAGTATGACATATTTTTATAAATTGAATTTATGTCCTTAGTACTAGAAACATGCATTACTTCAACCACGTGTAACTCCACTATTTTGCATGGTACTATCTTCATTATGCTCATTTGTATAGAATGTATAACCATTAATTAAATAACCTTTGTAAGATAATACATACACACTTGGTCCTATGGATATCCATTGAATTTTATCTGAAATTGAATCCATATTTTTATTAACTCATTTAAAATATGGTCCTAAAACCATCTAATAAACTGTTAATTATGTGTATTTGATATCCATATTTTATCCCTTGATGGATTAAAATGCCTAAGAATTTTTTTGTGGGTTTCAAAATATGAGGAAACCTCCAAAATGTTTTTCAAAATATAAAGGTGGGCCTACTCCTGATCTGTAATATTGATTATGAAAACATCTCTTCTAGAAATTTCTTCACCCGCAAGCTGCCCAGTGTGATGCGATTTCAGTAGACCAATGCTTTCCATGCCAACCAGGTATTCAGTATATAATTCAACAGCTTCCTCAATAATATATCACTCCACAATAAAACCCTCTGGACAACTTTGATTTTTGACATACCTTTTCAAAATCTTCATATATCGTTCAATGGGGAACATCCATCTATAGTGTACATGACCACATAGTTGAATCTCTCTCACCAAGTAAACCATCAAATGAACCATCATATCAAAGAATGTTGTTGAGAATAACATTTCTGATTCACATAATATGACGTTAATTTCACTTTCTATACTCAAAAATATTTTCAGGTCTATAACTTTGTTGCATATAGCTTTGAAGAAGAAATGGAGTTTGGTTAATGTATGACAGATATTCTTGGGAAAAATGTAATGTAAATTAATAGGCATTATATCTTGCATCAAAAAATGGTAGTCATGTGATTTTAGATCCTTTAACTTTAAATTTATCATTGACATGATGTTCTTGATATTCAATGAATACCCCTCTAAAACCTTTAAGTCATTCAAGAAGATGCAAAACTGATATCTCTCTTACCTGGAAAGAGTGTAAACAGTCAGAGGAATGTTTTTTTTCACCCTTCACTGGAACGGACCCTTCTTGTATTCTCATGTCAACCATGTCCAACCTAGCCTTAATTTTATCCTTTTTTTTTGTTGGGTGCATTTAGCAACATGTTGATGACACTATCACATACATTTTTTTCAATGTGCATAACATCAAAAAAGTGTCTGACATATAGAAAATTCTAGTATGGTAATTCAAAAAAAACTGATCTCTTATTCCAACTGGTTTTCATAATTTTTTTTAAAATTCTTTACCCAAAGCAGTATCCACATCTTTTACTTTATCAAATAGTTGATCACCTGTTAGTGGAGATGGTGCTATATATAACACCTCAAACATTTTATGGTATGTTTCTCTTAAATACTTTCAATTAATTAGATAGCATATACTAAATCAAGCACTGAGTCTCTATGAAAAAACACTTGGTTATAAGAGATAGTCATAACCTATCCATTAAACTTAAATTTTTCATTTTTTTGTATTGAATATCAAAAAACGGACTTACATGGTTGCGATCATGGTGATATTTGGTGTCTGATAGAATCAAATTAATTTTTTGTGAATAGTAACTTACCCTTATGAATAGTAACATATCTTATGAATAGTAATCTACCCTTATGAATAGTAATATGAACCTTATTAATGGTAGCCTTACCGCAGGTGGAGGCGGTTGTAGAAGGTCCCAAGAAGGATTTGGGTGTTTCCCAGGCATCTAGCAGCATGGGGAATGAGGGTCGGGGTCTTGCAGTTGGGGCTTTGGAGCGTCCCTCCCTGCCTACAGGTGAGACTACCAGAATTGAGGCCATATGTGTTCTGGTCAGGGGCTGGGAGGATCAGAATCCCCAGCCCCAATATATGGGCAGGGGTTATGATCAACCTGTTTTTCTGGAGGGATCAGGAGTTGGGGAAGATTGTGTCTTGGGGAAGGAAGGGACCAGTGGGGTAGGGCCTGATCTGGGTACCACCCCTAGCCAAATGATAGGGAATGTTTTGGAGGTGCAAGCCCAGACCAGCCTTGGAGATGCAGGGGGTCGGGGTCTGCCTTTCTGCCAGAGGTTATTTCGCCCGCCCGGAATCCAGTAGTCTTGAGTAACAGGTACGAGAGGCTGGCCGAGGAGGAACCCAGAACTGAATTAGCTGCCCTGGATGAGGAAGAGTGTGAATATGGGGGAGGGGAATCTGAACGCGGTGTGGTCTGTAGAAGTTTCTCAGAAGCAGAATCCGGTTCGAGGGGTATCAAGAGGATGAGAGGGAGGAGGGGCAGGAAGGATTACTCCTCCTTACCTCCTCCTATGAAGACCCGGTCTTCAAAGAAACTTTTGGTTGAGAAGCTGGACAATGAGATCAGTCTAAAGTCTCCTGGATAGCTTGGTCCTTCCTTGGATTTGGTTTTAAGTTCGGGTGATGTGGTGCCAGAGAAGGTGTTATTCCTCAATGCCTCAGAAGAGGATGCAGCCAAGATGATGGGTAGGAATCTTGAAGTGGAGCTTAATGAGGAACAGTATATTTGGGTTGATAAACAGGACACGATCCTGGTTGGAGGCTTCAATAAGGGGTTGATCGGACTTGAGGAGTATATGCAGATCTGGAATAAACTAACTTCTTCCTTTGCAGACATGATATGGGGGGATCCTCTTATCCAGATATCTAATTTATCCTGGAGGATGTTTAGAGATGCTGACTCTGGTAGAATCCAACTGGTTTTCAATGACTCTATTTTACTTATTTCCTAACTTATGCTTTGTTGAGTTACCAATCTTGTTGTGTGAGAAATGTTGAAGGGTCAGTTCGGCTCATATGGGCTAGAGCATGTTGCTTCTTCCTCTGCAGGACATTTGGGATGTGGTGGATACAGAGGGATGGGTTTCCATCAGGAGGGACCATTCTTACATGGTATCACCGAGTGGTCCTTCTTTGGAGTTAGCGGTCACTGCTTATGCTTGGATGAGGTTGTCTCTGACCTTATGTTTGTCGTTGTTTGGTGCTTGTTGCAACTTATGGTTTCTCACTTTTACCTCAAAATTGTCTTTATTAATAAAAAATAATTTTCAGTCAGTCAGTATTTTCAAAAAATGGAGTTCATTTTTTTATTTTAAACATCGAAAAATGGTTAGGGTAAATTTTTGGGATTTTTTTGAAATACTTGAATTTTGTGAATATTAAAATATAATAATTTACAATAAATGATAAAAACATGATTTATTGAGTCATAGGTGATGTGTGGATGATTTAAGAACACTCAGTTCGAACTCAAAAGAACTTATTACTATTTTTGGTCATGGAATCATCACTATTTCTGGTCTTATGGAAACATAATAAACTAATGATTAAAATATTAAGAAACCCCTCCTCCCCTCCACTATAAATACCAACCCTCCTTACCTCCACTCCTCACACCTCTCAAGCCTTTTTACTTGTCAAAATTATGCTCAAATATCCTCCCAAGATCCTCCCCCACGTCTAGAATCTTTGGTCTCCCCAAAATAAAAAATCATCTCCCCTAAAGAGGCTCTCAAAGGAAGATAGGTTCTAGAGGTAAATTCTGCTTTTCAATTCTTTTGTTTTCTTTTCAAGATCCTTTGTTATCTTTTCTATTCCCACCTATTCTCATCCAAATGTAATGAAAACTTTGTTACCTTATAGGTATTATAATTTTTTTCTAATAATGGAATATTCCATCATCATATCTTATTTTCCCTCCTTTTATACTATAAATGAAAACACCATCCAAGATGTGTTAATTTTTCACATTCAAGGAAGATGGATTTCAATTTGCATTACTATCTTCAAGACTGGTCATGAAACATTTTTAATTGTTGAACCAGATCACAATATATGTATTTTATCTTATTAAATGTTCTGTAATCCTTAAAAACTCATAATATAAGATAATAATACAAAACAAGTTCATTGTGCACAAACCGCCAAGTTAATCCAAATGTTTATCATTAAATTTTAACTAATGAGTCATCCTCATGGTATATAAACAAAATCATTATTAGATAATTTATATCTCTTTAATGTCACTAATAATATATATTAACAATTCTAGATGTTTAATCACATTTCAAATGAACTTCTATTCATGAATACAAGTAAACCGATCATGAAAACCAAGGAAGAAAATGCTTTTAAAACAATAAAATTGAACCTCTTAAACCCATAAAAAGGGATATGAATGAACCTAGAAAGGTTATAATAAATCAATTACATGTATATGAGGTTCTTTAATTATTAATTAATGAATCCTTATTTGATTATTCAGTTCATTAAGATCAATCGAAGAACACATTCAGGCATAAGGTAAGGGATCCTCTATATCTCACTTTTATTCAAGAATGTCCTCTATGTTATGCCATTTTATGTGAAATTACTAATTATGGGGTATGATTTCTCACCTCTCCCTTACTTCCCTCATGATTCATAAATGATTAGTAACCCCTTTATCTCGCATTAAGCCCCTTTAAGTACACCTGATACCTTACCGATATTCCATAGGGGGTTTCTCTTCTCACTTTTATTTTCGTTATATTTTCATTGTCCGCCACTTATTTTTGGAATGAGGTGTATGTGTACTACCATTTGATATATAATATCATTATTATACTTATATTAACGGTATCCAATGATTCATTTTATGAATATTAATTTTTTATCAGATGATTCAATTGATTACAATGTGGTAAGAAACTTTGTCTTAATTTCTATTTCATTGAGATTTACTTTGTATTGTGAACCTAATCATTATTGTGTGGTGTATATACTACCCCTTTTAGATCATATTTCATTTGAAATTTTAATTATACTATATATCCATTTTCTTGTATCATTTATATGATTATTTCCTTAGTTGTATACCATTTTGCATACAGTATTTATTTGGAATGTTATTTTAACTATGGAAATATTGATAAATCCATATCTTTGACTTTATACAGATATTGAAAAGGCGTATTGATCTTGTATTAAGTCCAAATATATAGAATTATTTGGAATTTTATTGATGTTTGGGGCCCTATATATCCCCTAGATGCATCTATAGGTCTTATGAGACAAATTAGTTGGTGACAAACCCTTCGGGTTTGTTTCTAAAACAGAATCAGGCGGGTATCTACCCACAATCTTAAACTGTTTTGATGGTATAGTGTTATCATGTACCAGATACATGACATAAAATTAATAAACATTCTCTTTATTAATTTTCATTTATTACTATCCATGAGGTTTTCAATATGACAAAATCTATGGAAGCAGTTTCATTCTCAGTTTATTAATGGGTTGTGTTTTTCATTTATTCACCATGCCATATTGACTATGCCAATTTGATTATGATTCAATTATTATTGATTTGTGCTTCCACTATTTGTAACCCTTACTAAGAATTTTATCTCACACCTTTCATTTTTTTACCTTCAACAGGTTATGAAGAGGAGGCCATTTATTAAGTTCTTGTAGATGTAGTTTATTAGTTTTTGTCATGTATTGTATTTTATTTCCTTTCCCAATGTAATGTTAGTTACATGTATGTATCTAGTTTCTTCAAGAATACTAAACTAATCATTCCTTTAGGATTTTATTACCTGTAATCATGCCAGTATATAAAGTAATGCACCATCTCTGAGCTTCTGGGGTTAGGGCATTACAGTTGGTATCAGAAGAAGTTTAGTAAAAACCATGGGAGCTAGATTTATAAAACATGGTTTAAAGGACATAACCCTAAGATAGACTTTGAGGATAAGTGTAAAAGAACCACCCACATCTTTTTATAGGTAAATATAAATGAAGAACTAAGTCTCTATGAAAAAAAACACTTGGTTATAGGAGATAGTCATAACCTATCCATTAAACTTAAATTTTCCACTTCTTTTTTTTGAATTTCAAAAAATGGACATACATAGTTGCGATCTGGGTGATATTTGGAGTCTGATAGAATCAATTTAATTTTTGGTGAATACTAACTTACCCTTATGAATAGTAACATACCCTTATGAATAGTAACATGCCCTTATGAATAGTAATATTACCCTTGTGAATGGTAACCTTACCCATGAAAGAATTAAAAAATTAGGCACCTAAAAAATGAAGATGAATATTTTAAGTGTTGGTATTTTTTGATTAAATGATGATTTTAATTAAAAATTAAATTTATCATATTTATAAAATTATTTTCAAAAATTTTTGTTCAGTTTTGGATTCTACACATCAAAAAATGGTTAGGGTGATTTTTTGGGTTTATTCTGAAATACTTGAATTTTTTGTGAATATAAAAATATGATAATTTACAATAAATGCTAAAAACGTGATTTATTGAGTCATAAGTGATGTGTGGATGATGTAAGAACACTTGGTTAAAATTCTCATGCAATTATTACTATTTTTGGTCATGAAATAATCACTATTTCTGGTCTTATGGAAAAATAATAAACTAATGATTAAAATATTAAGAAACCCCTCCTCCCCTCCACTATAAATATCACCCCTCTTTACCTCCTCTCCTCACACCTCTCAAGCCTTGTTCCTTGTAGAAATTCTACTCAAATATACTACCAATATCCTCCCCCATTTATAGTAGCCTTTATCTCCTCAAAATACCAAATCCTCTTCCCTAAAGTGGCTCTCAAAGGAAGATAGATTTGAGAGGTAAATTCCTCTTTTCAATTCTTTTGTTTTCTTTTCAAGTTCCTTTGTTATCTTTTCTATTTGCATCTCTTCTCATAAAAATGTTATAAAAACTATAGTACCTTATATTTATTGTAATTTTTTTATGATAATGTAATATTCCATCATCATCTCTTCTTTTCCCTCCTTTTATACTATAAATGAAAACACTGTTCAAGATGTGTTAATTTATCACATTCAAGGAATATGGTTTTCAATTTGCATTACTCTCTTCAAGACTGGTCATGAAAACTTTTTAATGGTGGAAACAGGTCATATTTATGTATTTTATCTTATTCAATGTTATTTAATCCTTACACACACATAATATAAGATAATAATACAAAACAATTTCATTGTGCACAAACCATCAAGTTAATCCAAGTGTTTATCATTAACTTTTATCTAATGAGTCGTCCTCATGGTATATAACCAAAATCATTATAAGATCATTTATATATATTTAATATCACTAATAATATATATTAACAATTTTTTATGTTTAAACACATTTCACATGAATTTCCATTCATGAATACAAGAAAACCGATCATGAAAACCAAGGAAGAAAATTCTTCTAAAACAATTAAATTGAACCTCTTAAACCCATCAAAAAGACTATGAATGAACCCAATAAGGTTATAATAAATAAATTAAATGTATATAAGTTTATGTAATTATTAATTAATGAATCTAAATTTGATTATTTAGGTCATTAATATCAATTCAAGAACACATTTGGGAATAAGGTAAAGGATCCTCTCTATCTCACTTTTATTCAAAAGTGTCCTCTATGTTATTTAATTTTATGTGCAATTCCTAATTATGTGGTATGATTTTTCACCTCACCCAAACTTCCCTCATGATTTATAAATGGTGATTAACCCCCTAATATCTCATTAATACCTTTTAATTACACCTGATAACATGTTGATATTCCATAATGGGTTTCTCACCTCACTTTTATTTTCATGATATTTCCATTGTTCTCCACTTATTTATTGAATTCGATGTATGTGTAATTACATCTGATATAAAATATCATGATTCTACTTATATTCATGGTATCCAATTATTCATTTTATGGTTATTAATTTTTGGTCATATGATTTGATTGATGACATTATCGTAAGGAATTTTGTCTCAATTTCCATTTCATTGAGTTTTATTTTGTATTGTGTACCAAATCATTATTATATAGTGTATCTAATTCCCTTTTGAGATAATATTTCATTTGAAATTGTAATTATATTATATATACATATTCTTGTATCATGTATATGATTATTTCCTTAGTCGTATACCATTTTAGATACGGTGTTTATTTGAAAAGTTGTTTTAACTGTGGATATATTGATAAATTTGTATCCTCTACTCTATACAGATATTGAAAAGGCATATTTCCCTTGTATTAAATCCATGTATAAAGAATTATTTGGAATTTTAGTGATATGACGGGCCCTGTATAGCCCCTCGATGCATCGACAGGTCTCATGAGATAAATTAGTTGGCGACAAACCCTTCGACTTTGTTTCCAAAACAGAATCAGACAGGTATCTAAAAACAATATTAAACCATTTTTATGGTATAGTGGTATCATGTTCCAGATACATTACATCCTATTAATAATAATCTCTTTATTCATTTTCATTTATTATTATCCATGAGGTTTTCAATATGAAAAAATTTATGGATGCAGTTTCATTATTATTTTATTAATGGCATGTGTTTTTCATTTATTCACCATGCCCTATTGACTATGCCAATTTGAGTATAATTAAATTATTTTTGATTATTTCTTCCACTATTTTTGACCCTTCTTGAGCATTTGAGCTCAGTCCTTTCATTTGATTACCTTTAACTGGTTATGAAGACCAAACCATTTATTGAGTTCTTATAGATGCAGTTTATTAGTTTTTGTTATGTATTTCACTTTGTTACCTTTCATAGTGTAATGTGAGTTACATGTATGTATATAGTTTCTTAAAGACTACAAAATTGATCGTTCCTTTAGGATTTTATTCCTTATAATCATTCAATATATAAAGTAATGCACTGACTTCAGGCTTCTGGGGTCAAAGAGATACAGTTGGTATCAGAGAGTGTTTAGTAGAAACCTTGGGTGTTAGATTTAGAAAACATAGTTTAGAGGACATAACCCTAATATATACTTTGAGGATAAGTGTAGAAGAACTAGCCACGTCTTTTTAGAGGGAAATATACCTAAAAAATTTCAAGGATGAAATTTCTGAAGGTGGGAACAATATAACACTCCAAACATTGTATGGTATGTTTCTCTTAAATACTTTCAATTCATTAGATAGCCTATATTTCATTAAGTACTAAGTCTCAATGAAACAACACTTGGTTATAGGAGATAGTTGTAACCTAGTAATTAAACTTAAATTTTCCACTTCTGTGTTTTTAATTTTGAAAAACGGACATACACGGTTGTGATCATGGTGATATTTGAATTTTGATAGAATCAACTTAATTTTTGATGAATATTAACTCACCCTTATAAATAGTGTAAGAACCCAGATCTTCTTTTCAGGTATGAGTTCTCTTTTCTGTTGTTTTTGAGAAAAATAGGAGTTTCTAGAAATTTTAGAAGTACACATCGTGTACTTATATGTACACACCGTGTACTCGGTTGTCGCGGGTGACCTTGTACTGGATGTGTAACGGCTGAGTACATGGTCGTGTGTGGTGACCTGGAGACTGCCTAAATTGGGGCCCGGTAAAGGCAAGTACACGCCTTGTACTTTCGTTTTTTTCATTAAACGGATCGGGGTCACGTCTAATCGGCAGAATACACATCTTCTAGGTCGAACTCATCTAGGAGCATCCGTACAGCCACAGATCTTCTTCAAGCCCCGACTCACCATCAGTTCTCCAATTCGAACTATGTCGGTTGCATTGGAATCTCATCGGTGAGTTCTCACTTCTTATTGAACATCATCTACTGATTTCTTCTCTATCACTAGTTGTCCTTGGTTGAATGTTTTGAGTGTTTTTGTATATCTACAGAGTTCTAGGTCGATTCAAGGCCTGAGGTTCACATATATCGATCTTACAATGCTGTGGTAGGTGGTTTGTGCCTTTCCATAGTTAGTCTTTGAGTTATATGTGAAAACGTGCTCAATATCCTTGTTCGAGGTATTGTGTGTTTATGATTTTAGCCATTTTTATTTTCCTGTTATGCCTAATTTGATTGGATAGAGGTTAATTTTTGATAATAGGGTTATCTTTATTAAGTTGTGGATGTTTTTCCCATGTTTTATTGTTTTGACCATTTGGTCTAGTTTTCTTGTTAGGCTATTTTATTTCCATGCCTAGTATTGTTATGGTGGAGTGATTATTAACTGACATGCTATGATATATTGTAGTTTGTTTAGCCAATTAGTTCTTGATGTTTACATTGGCTGATAATTATCATTGTGCATGTTTTCTTTACACGGGCTGCGAGAACCTAGTGTAGTGAGACCATAGGGGAAATTGACGTTGAGGGCTTTCCTAGTGTATCTATTATAATTATCACATTGTGAGACCGTAGGGGTGATTGACATTGAGTGCTCCCTCGGAAGGTTTATAGATACCTTACGAGACCACATGAGGAATTGACATTGAGTGCTTCCTCAGAGTGTCTGTAGTTTACTGTTAAAAGGCTATATGGGAAATTGACAGTGAGTGCTTCCTCAGAGAGTCTTTGATCACACATGACTATAGGGGGAATTGATGGTGAGTTCTTCCTCAGAGAGTCTTTGTTATTTTTTTCTCTTGTATTGTGAACCAGATAGGTTAGGCTGTGAGAACTACCCAGAGGGTTTCTTGTATTTGTTTTTGGTTAGTTAAATAGTTAAAATTAAATTGAATGCATTGAAATCATATGATTATTACTATGTGTACTTCCTTGTTTATTGTTTCTTTTTCTTATTTCCTACTATATATATTGACTGACTATTAGGCATAGATCTTTGGGTGGTTTACTACTAGGATTAGTCTCACACCCTGTTTGGTTCATGCTTTTGGGCCCAAACAGATTATATTGTTGTAGGTCTAGATAAGGGAAAGTGCCCTTCTACTTCAAGTACTTGATTGTTGTGGAACTGGGGAGCATGGGACCAAGCTGAGGCTTGCGATGTTGTGGAGCTGTTTACTTTCTTTTCTTTCTACTTTGGTTTAGTGTTGTATTCCAGCATTGAGACTTGTTTGGCTACTTTCCTAGACATGTGTATCATGCATCATTTATATATACACTCTAGTTATTTATTTCTCTCAGTCTTCTGATGTTTATTATTGTATGGTATTATTAGTGCTTCTGATATTGCTATCTATTTTACTTCCGCTATGTTACTCTACCAATGAGTTAATAGTTTCCCCACTATCACACACAAGTCCCTCACTGCTAGTTGGCAGCCTTTGGTGTTTAGGGAAATGCATTTGAGGCCATGTGACCAACCGGGTATGAGGCACCTCTAGGAAGCTTCCGGAACCGAAACATTACAAAGTGGTATTAGAGGATTATTTTCTTCTTGACTTACTGTTTGGAGCCCATAGCCAGGGATAGGAAGGAAATAGGTACTTGGTAATCAATTGTGCCTGGGAGTAGCTAACCCATGTATAGGGAAAATCCAATTTACCTTGTTATTGTAATTTTTCTGGTTTTGAAATTTTACAGTTGATTTGATTTCACTGTTGGGTGATTCACATGTTTTGTGCTATTATTGTTAATGTTTGCAACCTGATGAGATGAGGGTATGTCATCTCATGCATCATATAGGCAATTTTTAGAAATCACATGTCATGCATTCTTGCCATTCCATTTAGGGTTCATTAGTGATTTCATGTTGTTGTGATAGATGTTATGTTAAATATGCATGTTGTTGTGATATATGCCTTGATTGAATACCTGGTTTTTGATAGGGTGTTTTTTTATATAAGGTTTCATTTGAATGAATTCCAAACTTTGGTTCTTGAGGTGTTATGGTCCCTCTTGGACTAGAAATTGGTGGATAATTGCATTGTTATCCTTGTTTATGACATGTAAAATATGTCAAGCTTTGATTCTTGGGGAGTATGGGCCCTCACAGATCGGAATTTGGCACCTTAATGTTGTTTCAGTGTTTTTCTAGGGTTCTGGAGTAGTTTTTGAGGCTTACTATCCGGAAAAACCCAGAATACATGGCGTGTATTGATAAATACATGCCCTATGTCCTTCTGTTTGGGAGGGAACTGTTTTTCTTAAGTAGACATTGTGTATTGTATGTACACACTGTGTAGTTTCTAACCATGTCACTGGTTGTGTGGGCAGAGACACGGGGTTGGGGAATCTTTGGGGGAACACGTCGTGTTCTGGTTGAACATGTTGTGTTATGTAGACCTTGTGTCCACACGTGTGACTAACGACATGGATGGATAAAACTTAAGTTATACACGTCGTGTCAAGCTTGAACACGTCATGTAGTATAACCCATGTAATTGGTCATGTAGTGAACAACATGGGTTGGTGGAAATCCTTTTTTTACACACTGTGTCTGGAATAAACATGCCGTGTAGAGTCATCTCTGTAACCGGTCATCTAACTAACAACATGGGTCGGTGATATTTGTCTAGTACACGCCATGTATGGCACTAACACGTCGTGTATTCTTGTTCTAGGGGAACCGTGTGGCTTAGCTATATAGAAGGACTTGGCCAGAGGAAGAGGATTCAAGTACACGCCGTGTGTATGGGGTGTTACACAACCAGTTTTGGCAGAAGTACACGCTCATGTGAAGGATTAAGGGAACACGCCATGTAAAAATTATACATGTTGTGTATCCATGTTCTGAAAAAATTGAATGCTTTTTTTCTCCTATTCCCTTCTTACACTTCTAGTTTTCAGTCATGGATAATCTTGATCTAAGGTGTGCGCTTGACCTTGTAGAGTCATGCCACCGAGACGTCCTCCGATTGTCCACCAGTTACAGGGTAGTGATCAGACACTAGATACGGTTGATCAGGGACTACCTATAGATCCTCTAGTTCTGCCAGTCTTGGCACCAGCCATCATTCTAGACACAGGTGCTGACACACAGTTCCGAGAGGGATTTATGAAGTTCATGAAGACCTTCTGAGGAGTACCGTATCCTTCCCCATCGATGGCAGAGTTGATGTGGGTCTTCCAGTAGCATCATCCTCCCACTTTCTCAGGGGATGGAGGACCCCAAGCTGCAGAGTCATGGCTAGAATCCATGTTGACGATCTCTAAGCATCTAGATACGCCTCCAAATATTAGGGTCAATCTCGCTACATACATGATTTGGGATTCCACTAAGAGATGTTGGGATGTGATCTCATAGGCGGGATGCCAGCAGGATATGGCTTGGGAGGATTTTCAATATACCTTATACGACTACTTCTACCTGGAGACTTTGATGGTCGATCGAGCCCAGGAGATCTTGAGTTTGGAGCAGGATACTCTTTCTATTATGGATTATTCTTCTTTTTTCACACAGCTATAGTGCTTCACACCCTTTTTAGGGGGAGATGAGTTTTTCCTTGCACGGAAGTTTTAGGATGGTCTCAGGTGGGATACTCGGGCTTGAGTGAACATCTTCAGGTTGACTTCCATCACTTATATAGTTAACCAGGCATTGACCACCGAGTGCAACCTAAGGGATTCTGGAGCTGTGAGCCAGGGTGGTTTTTCATACAGAGTTAGTGCTTCTCCGACTGATAGTGGTAAGCGCCACAGGGAGTCTACATGTAGAGATCCAAGTAGGTGGGATGCACCTTCAGGTATCCAGGTGGTATGTTACCAGTGTAAAAAGGTTGGACATACAAGGCCACATTGCCCAAGAGACCCAGTGGAGTGTCGATCATGTGGAAATATGATCCATATTCAGTGCTTTTTTCATTTTTTCTCACCGGCAACTGGTGACAGGGGTTTATCTATGACTCCTCATTCAAGAGCAGCACCACCAGTTTCTCACCATTCTGGGAACTGGAGTTCTTCCATCCATTCAGGGTGAGGTGGAGGGCGTGGTTGTGGTATTTAGTCTCCAGGATTTCAGCGATGGTAGGGTGGATCAGGTCAGAGTGGTCAGGCAGGGTCACAGGGTCGTGGTACAGGCCGGACTTTTATAGTGGTTCAGACCTAGTAGAAGTAGGATCCTGGACCCTCTACAGTTCAAGGTACGATCCTAGTTGCCTCAATTTTAGCTTCTACTCTTTTCGATATAGGGGCTTCCCATAGCTTTATATTTGTTGTTTTTGTGGACAGACTTGGGCTCTGTATCTTTTCTTTTAATGATATCTTAATGTTAGACACTCTGTTGGGGACAAGAATGGCTAGTGTACGATAGTGCAAGGATTTCCCTCTAGAGGTTGGTGGGTGTCACTTCTTATGGGAGCTCTATGTCTTAGAGATGACAGGTTATGATGTCATTCTTGGAATGGAATGGTTAGTTCCCTTCTAGGTAGTTGTTTATTGCTATTATCATAGGGTGAGTTTCACATCACCAGAGGGCAGATCATTTCTTCATAAGGGTGAATGGGATGTCCAGGAGAGCAGAGCAGGACCCGGGCATCATGGGTTGGGATAAGTTACAGCCCATATTTCTAGTTTATATCTGTATGACTAGGGGACTTCATAGATGAACTTTCTTTAAGTGGTTGATCATTACATGGATGTCTTTCCAGAGGACGTTCTAGGTTTTCCTTCGGAGCAAGAGGTGGAATTTTCTATTGAGATTGTGCCAGGAGTGGCACCGGTGTCCATTCCTCCTTATAGGATGGCCACAACAGATTTATAGGAGCTCAAGAAGCAGTTGGATGAGTTGCAGGCAAAGGGTTTCATCTGACCCAATACATCTCCTTGGAGTTCGCATGTCCTGTTTGTGAAGAAGGCGGATGGTACCCTCAGGCTTTGTGTGGATTCTCGTAAGTTGAACTAGTTGACATTCAAGAACTGACAACCCTTACCAAGGATTGATGACCTCTTTGATCAGCTTCAAGGAGCCCAAGTGTTATCTAAAATTGCGCGTTAGACCATCTGATATACCTCTTACATCCTTTCAGAGCAGGTATGGTCTATACGAGTATGTGGTTATGCCGTTTGGTCTCACAAACGCGCCTGTAGTCTTCATGTCATTGATGAACCGAGTGTTCCATCCATACTTGGATTCTTTTGTGGTAGTCTTCGTAGAAGATATCTTGGTGTACTCTCACACTCGACACGACCATGATACACATCTTGAGATCATTTTGAGTACTCTGATAGAGCATCAGTTATATGCTAATCTCTCAAAATGATGATTTTGGATGGATCAGATTCAATTCTTGGGTCATGTTATCTTAGAGACAGGAGTATCAGTAGACCTAGAGAAAGTGAGAGCGGTAGTTTCCTAGGAGTAGCCTAAGAACATCTTTGAGGTACGGAGTTTTCTAGGGTTGGATGGTTACTATAGATGTTTCATACAGGACTTTTCACGCTTAGCAGCACCACTGAAAGGCCTGACTAAGAAGGGTGTGAAGTACTTGTGGTCAGATTCTTGCGAATTAGCCTTTCAGGAGCTGAAAGGGAGGTTGACTTCAGCACCGATACTAGTATTTCTAGATCCGAGCAAGAGTTATACTATTTACTATGATGATTTAGGTATCAGGCTGGGAGTAGTGCTTATGCAGGGGGAAGGAGTTGTTGCGTATGGGTCTCAGTAGTTGAGTCCACATGAGAGGAGCTACCCAACACATGATCTCAAGTTGGCTGTAGTTTTTCATGCTTTATGCTGTTGGAGACATTATCTTTTGTGAGATCATTTTGTGGTTTTCACCAACCACAAAAGTCTCAAGTATATCTTCTCTCAGTGTGACCTAGATTTGAGACAATGAAGGTGGGTTGATTACCTTCAGCCCTTTGACTTTGAGCTTACCTATACACCTGGTAAAGGCAATGTAGTGGTTGATGCATTGAGAAGGAGGACTCAGATACAGGCAGTTCAAAAGGCCAGTAGTGAGTGGCATCTTATGGCCCTGTTCTCTGAGATGCATTTGGAGGTGCACAACAGATAGGGGAAGACCTTTCTATCTTCTGTAGTTTTTACCTCTACTCTTTTTGATCGAGTGCGAATAAGGCAGCTATCAGATTTTGAAGGCCTGTTCCTATGAGAGAGTGTGTTAGAAGAGGACCCTATTCTAGGATGGACCATATGCGAGGATGAGATCTTGCGTTTTCATGGGCATGTATGGGTGTCAGAAGACATACGCGAGGAGCTGATGCAGGACTTTCATTCCTCAGTTTGGGAAGTTCATCCTGGTGTCACCAAGATGTATCGTGATCTTCATCGTCATTATTGGTGGCCAAGTATGAAAAGATATGTTGCTAGTTTTTTTATGAGGTGTTCCACCTGTCAGTAGGTGAAGGTGGAGCATCAGCGACCAGTAGGTCTTTTACAGTAGTTACCCATTCCCGAGTGAAAGTGGAACAATGTCGCGATGGACTTCGTGATATGTTTACCGAGGTCGCCTCGAGGTAATGATGTAGTTTGGGTTTTCATTGACAGGCTCACAAAGGTTTCTCACTTCTTTCTGATCAAGGATACCTCCAGTGTTGATGAGATGGGAAGGTTGTACATCCGAGAGATTGTACACTTACATGGAGTTTCGCACTCCATTGTTTAATAAAGGGAAACTCTTTTTACTTCTCGGGTATGGCAGGGGATATAGAAGGCCTTGGGTACACAGGTACTTTTGAGTACAGCTTACCACCCCCAAACAGATGGCCAGTTCAAGCATACAATTCAGGTGCTTGAGGACATGCTTCGAGCATGCATCCTGGATTTTGGAGGTTTGTGGGAGAAGCACATACCTCTTGTGGAATTTTCCTACAATAATAGTTTTCAAGAAACTATTCAGATGGAACCTTCTGAGGCTTTGTACGGTAGGCCATGTTGATCACCCTTATGTTGGATGGAGGCAAGAGAGGCATCTATGTTGGGACCTCATCTTGTCCAGGAGACCACAGAGTAGATAGAGTTGATTCATAAGAGGATGGCTACTACACAGTTAGGAAAAAAGTCCTATGCTGATTAGCGGAGGCGACCTCTAGAGTTCGAGGTCTAAGATCAGGTTTTTCTATGTGTCACACTAAGGTTGGTACACAGGAGGATTAGGAGACAAGGTAAGCATTCACCAAGGTATGTCGGGCCGTTTGAATTTTTGGAGAGAGTCGGGTTGGTTGCCTATTAGTTTCAGTTACCTCAAAGGTACCAGGCTATGCATGACATCTTTCACGTTTCTCAGCTTCGACATTACTTCTCAGACTCGTCTCATGTTTTTCAACCAGAGGAGGTTGAACCAGAGGTGGATGCATCATTCAAGGAGCATCCTATCTGGACTTTTGATTGAAGTGAGAAGGTTCTCCATGGTCATTCCATTCCTCTGGTACAATTTTTATGGTAGCACGGGCGAGTGCAACGCGGGACTTGGGAAAGGGAGGCTGATGTACAATCATAGTGGCCAGAGCTATTCAAGGATTCTTCTTTTATGCCACCTTACTAGGGAAATTTGGGGATGAATTTCTTTAAGGGGAGAAGTTTGTAAGAACCCGGATCTTATTTTCAGGTATGAGTTCTCTTTTCTAGTATTTTTGAGAAAAATAGGAGTTTCTAGAAATTTCAGAAGTATATGTCGTGTACTTATATGTACACATCATGTACTCGGTTGTCGCGGGTGACCATGTACTGGCCATGTAACGGCCGAGTACATGGCCATGTGTGGTGACCTGGAGGCCACCTAAAGCGGGGCCTGGTAAAGGCAAGTACATGTTGTGTACTTATAAAGTAAAAACCATGTACCTTTTTTTATTAAACATACCAGGGTCACATCTAATCGAAAGAATGCACATCTTCTAGTTCAGAATCGTCCAGGAGCACCCATACAGCCATAGATATTCTCTAATCCCCAACTCACCATCCATTCTCTGATTCAAACTCTTTCGGTTGCGTTAGAATTGCATTGGTGAGTTCTCCCTTCTTCTTGAACATCATCTCCTGATTTCTTCTCTCTCATGAGTTATCCTCGGTTTAACGTTTTGAGAATTTTTGTAGATCTACGGCGTTTAGGGCTATTCAAGGCCAAAGGTTCACGTATATCAATCTCACAATGTTGAGGTAGGTGTTTTTTTCTTTTCTGTATTTAGTCTTTGAGTTATATGTGCAAAATTTCCCAATACCCTTGTTCGGGGTATTGTGTGTTTATGGTTTTAGACCTTTTTATTTGCCTGTTATGCCTAGTTTGATTGTATAGAGGTTAATTGTTGAGAATAGGGTTATCTTTTCTAATCTATGGATTTTTTTCCCATTTTTTCTTGTTTTGACCATTTGGTTTAGTTTTCTGTTAGGTTGTTTGCTTTCTATGCCTAGTATTGTTAGGGTGGAGTGATTATTAACTATCATGCTATGATATGCTATAGTTTTTTTAGTGAAGTAGTTCTTGAGGTTTACTTTGGCTACTAATTATTTTTGTGTATGTTTTCTTTACACGGACTATGAGAACTTGGTGTAGTGAGACCATATGGGAAATTGATGTTGAGGGATTTCCCAGAGTGTCAGTTATAATTATCACACTGCAAGACTATAGGGGGGATTGACATTGAGTACTCCCTCGGAGGGTCTATAGATACGTTATGAGACCACAGGAGGAATTGATGTTGAGTGCTTCCTCAAAGTGTCTATAGTTTACTATTAAAAACTATAGGGGGAATTGACGGTGAGTGCTTCCATAGAGAGTCTTTGATCACACGTGACTATAGGGGGGATTGACGGTGAGTGCTTCCTCAGAGAGTCTGTTATTTTTTTCTCTTGTATTGTGAACCAGAGGGGTAGGCTATGAGAACTACTCAAAGGGTTGCTTTTATTTGTTTTTGGTTGGTTAAATTTTTAAAAGTAAATTGAATGCATTGAAATCATAGGATTGTTACTATGTGTAATTCATTGTTTGCTGCTTCTTTTTCTTATTGCCTACCATATATATTCACTGAATGTTAGGATCAGATCTTTGGGTGGTTACCTACTGGGATTAGTCTCACACCTTGTTTGGGTTATGCTTTTGGTCCCAAACAGATTATATTGTTGTAGGTCTAGATAAGGGCAAGTGCCCTTCTACCTCAGGTACTTGATTGTTGTGGAGCTGGGGAGCATGGGACCAAGCTCAAGATTGCAATGTTGTGGAGTTGTTTACTTTATTTTCTTTGTACTTTGTTTTAGTGTTGTATTCCAGCATTGAGACTTGTTTGGCTACTTTCCTAGACATGTGTATCATGCATCATTTATATATGTGCTCCAGTTATTTATTTCTTTCAGTCTTCCATTGTTTACTATTGTATGGTATTATTATTGCTTCCGCTATTGCTATCTGTTTTACTTCCACTGTGTTACTTTTCCAATGAGGTCATAGTTTTCCCAATATCACACCCAAGGCCCTTGCTGCTAGTCAGCAGCCTCTGGCGTTTGGGAAAATGCACTTGAGGCCATGTGACCAACCGGGTATGGGGCGCCTCTGGGAAGCTTCTGGAACTAGAGCGTTGCAAATAGTAACATAACCTTATGAATAGTAACCTAAAATTATGAATAGTAATATGACCCTTAAAAATGGAAACCTTACCCATGAAAGTATAAAAAATTAGGCACCTTAAAAATGAAGGTGAATATTTTAAGTGTGTTATTTTTTGATTAAATGATGATTTTAATTAAAAATAAAATTTCTCATATTTAGAAAATTATTTTTGAAAAATGGTTAGGGTGAATTTTTTGTATTTTTTGAAATACTTGAATTATTGGTAAATGGTAAAATACGATAATTTATAATAAATGCTAAAAACATAATTTATTGAGTTATAGGTGATGTATGGCTGATGTAAGCACAAATGGTTCAAACTCACATGCACTTATTACTATTTTTGGTCATATAAGCATCACTATTTATGGTCTTATGGAAAAATAATAAACTAATGATTAAAATATTAAGAAACCCCTCCTCCCATCCACTATAAATACCACCCATCCTTACCTCCTCTCCGCACACCTCTCAAGCCTTGTTCCATGTCAAAATTCTTCTCAAATATCCTCCCAAGATCCTCCCCCACGTCCAACAGCCTTGTTCTCCTCAAAATACCAAATCCTCTCCCCTAAAGAAGCTCTCAAAGGAAGATAGATTCTAGAGTTTAATTCCTCTTTTCAATTCTTTTGTTTACTTTTCTAGTTCCTTTGTTATCTTTTCTATTCTCACCTATTCTCATCCAAATGTTATGAAAACTCCATTACCTTATATGTACTTTGATTTTTTTATGATAATGTAATATTCCATCATCATCTCTTCTTTACCCTCCTTTTAAACTATAAATTATAATACAGTCCAAGATGTGTTGATTTATCACATTCAAGGAAGAAAATTTTCAATTTGCATTAATTTCTTCAAGACTGGTCATGAAACCTTTTTAATGGTTGAAAAAGATAATAATATATTTATTTTATCTTATTAAATTTTATGGAATCCTTAAACTCTCATAATATAAGATAATAATATAAAACAAGTTCATTGTGCACAAACTGTCAAGTTAATCCAAGCATTTATCATTAACTTTGATCTAATGAGTCATCCTCATGGTATATAACCAAAATCATTATAAGATCATTTATATCTCTTTAATTTCACTAATAATATATATTAACAATTATTTATGTTTAACTAAATTTCAAATGAACTTCCATTCATGAATACAAGTAACCCGATCATGAAAACCAAGGAAGAAAATACTTCCAAAGCAATAAAATTGAACCTCTTAAACCCATAAAAAGGATATGAATTAACCTAATAAGGTTATAATAAATAAATTAAATTTAGATTAGGTTATGTAATTATTAATTAATGAATCTAAATTTTATTATTCGGGTCATTAAGATCAATGGAATAACACATTCGGGCATAAGGTAAGGGATCCTCTCTATCTCACTTTTATTCAAGAATGTCCTCTATGTTATGTCATTTTATGTGTAAGTCCTAATTATGGGGTAGGATTTCACACATACCCCATACTTACCTCATGATTTATAAATTATTATTAACCCCTTTCTCTCTCTCACTAATCCCTCTTAAGTACACCTTATACCATGCCGATATTCTGTAAGGGGTTTCTCATCTCACTTTTATTTCTGTGAGATTTCCATTGTCCGCCACTTATTTCTTGAATTTGGTGTATGTGTACTTAAATTTGATATATAATATCATTATTATCCTTATATTCATGGTATATTATGATTCATTTTATGATTATTAATATTTGGTCACATGATTCGATTGATTACAATGTGGCAAGGAACGTTTTCTCAACTTCCATTTCATTGAGATTTACTTTGTATTGTGCACCTAATCATACTTATGTTCTATATATACTACCCCTTTGAGATCATATTTCATTTTAAATTGTAATTATATTATATATCCATATTCTTGTATCATAGATATGATTATTTCCTTAGTCATATACCATTTTACATATAGTGTTTATTTGGAATGTTGTTTTAACTGTGGAAATGTTGATAAAACCCTATCCTCTAATCTATATGGATATTGAAAAGGCATATTTATCTTGTATTAAATCCATTTATAAAGAATAATATGGTCTTTAAATGATTTTTGGGGCCCGATATAGCCCCTCAATGCATCGACAGTTCTCATGAGACAAATCAATTGGCGACAAACCTTCGAGTTTGTTTCCAAAATAGAATCAGATGGGTATCTACCCATAGTCTTAAACCATTTTGATGGTATAGTGGTATCATGTTCCAGATACATGATGTAAAATTAATAATCATTCTCTTTATTCATTTTCATTTATTACAATCCATGTGGTTTTCAATATGACAAAATCTATGGATGCAGTTTCATTCTTAGATTATTAATGGAGTGTGTTTTCCATTTATTCACCATGCCATATTGACTATGAAAATTTGATTATGATTCAATTATTATTGATTCATGCTTCCAATATTTTTAACCCTTACTGAGAATTTGAGCTCACCCCTTTAATTTGTTTACCTTCAACAGGTTATGAAGAGGAGACCATTTATTAAGTTCTCGTGGATGCAGTTTATTAGTTTTTGTTATGTATTGTATTTTGTTACCTTTCAAAGTGTAATGTGAGTTAAATTTATGTATATAGTTTCTTAAAGACTATTAAACTGATCATTCCTTATGGATTTTTTTTCCCTGTAATCATTCCAATATATGAAGTAATGCACCGGCTCTGGGATTCTAGGGTCGGGGCATTACAGTTTGTATTAGAGGAAGTTTAGTAAAAACCTTGGGAGGTAGATTTAAAAAACACAGTTTAAAGGACATAACCCTAAGATATACTTTGAGGATAATTATAGAAGAACCACCCACATATTTTTAGAGGGAAATATACTTGAAAAATTTTGAGGATGAAATTTCCGAAGGTGGGAAGAATATAACACCCCAATCATTTTATGGTATGTTTCTCTTAAATACATTCAATTCATTAGATAAACTATATTGCATGAAGCACTGAGTCTCTGTGAAGCAACACTTGGTTATAGGTTATAGTCATAACCTAGTCATTGAACATAAATTTTCCACTTCTGTGTTTTGAATTTTAAAAAACTGACATACACAGTTGCGATCATGGTGATATTTGGAGTCTGATAAAATCAACTTAAATTTAGTTAAATAGTAACTTACCCTTATTAATAGTAACATAACCTTATGAATAGTAACATACCCTTATTAATAGTAATATAAACTTTATGATTGGTAACCTTACCCATGAAATTATAAATAAAATTTAGGCACCTTAAAAATGAAGGTGAATATTTTAAGTGTGGGTATTTTTCAATTAAATGATGATTTTAATTAAAAATTAAATTTATCATATTTAGAAAATTATTTTCAAAAAATGGAGTTCATTTTTTGGATTCTACACATTGAAAAATGTTTTGGGTGAATTTTTGGTATTTTTCTAAAATACTTGAATTTTTTGTGAATAATAAAATACGATAATTTATGATAAATGCTAAAAATAGAATTTATTGAGTCATATGTGATGTGTGGATGATGTAAGCACACTTGTTTCAAACTCAAATACACTTATTACTATTTTTGGTCATGGAATAATCACTATTTCTAGTCTTATAGAAAAATAATAAACTAATTATTAAAATATTAAGAAACCCCTCCTCCCCTCCACTATAAATAAAACCCCTCCTTACCTCATCTCCTCACACCTCTAAAGCCTTTTTTCATGTCAAAATTATACTCAAATATCCTCCCAAGCTCCTCCCCCAAGTATAATATCCCTGGTCTCCTCAAAAGATCAAATCCTCTCCCCTAAAGAGGCTCTTAAAGGAAGATAGATTCTAGAGGTAAATTCCTCTTTTTAATTCTTTTGTTTTCTTTTCAAGTTCCTTTATTATATTTTCTATTATAACATCTTATCATCTAAATATTATGAAAAATAAAGTACCTTATATGTATTGTAATTTTTAATAATAATTCAATATTCCATCATCATCTATTTTTTTCCCTCCTTTTATACTATAAATGAAAACACCATCTAAGATGTGTTAATTTATCACATTCAAGGAAGACGGTTTTAAATTTGCATTACTAAATTAAATACTGGTCATGAAACCTTTTTAATGGTTGAAATATATCATAATATATTTATTTTATCTTGTTAAATTTTCTTTAATCCTTACACACTCATAATATAAGATAATAATACAAAACAAGTTCATTGTGCACAAATCGTCAAGTTAATCCAAGTGTTTATCATTAACATTTATCTAATTATTCATCCTCATGGTATATAAAAAATAATAATTATAAGAACATTTATATCTATTTAATGTCACAAATAATATATATTAACAATTCTGGATGTTAAACCACCTTTTAAATGAACTTTCATTCATGAATACAAGTAAACTGGTCATGAAAACCAAGGAATAAAATACTTCCAAAACAATAAAATTGAACCTCTTAAACCCATAAAAAGGATATGAATGAAACTAATAAGGTTGTAATAAATCAATTAAATTTATATGAGGTTATGTAATTATAAATTAATGTAGTTAAATTTGATTATTCAGGTCATTAAGATCAATCTAAGAACACATTCACGCATAAGGTAAGGGATCCTCACTATCTCACTTTTATTCAAGAATGTCCTCTATGTTATGCCATTTTATGTGTAATTCCTAATGATGGGGTATAATTTATCACCTCCCTCGTACTTCCCTAATTATTTATAAATGATTAGTAACCCATTTCTCTCTCATTAATCCCTCTTAAGTACACCTGATACTATTCCGATATTTCATAAGGGGTTTCTCATATCACTTTTATTTCCATGAGATTTCCATTGTTCACCACTTATTTCTTGAATGTGGTGTATGTGTACTTCCATTTGATATATAATATTATTATTATACTTATATTCATGGTATCCAATTATTCATTTGATGATTATTAATCTTTGGTCATATAATTCAATTGATTACAATGTGGTAAGGAACTTTGTCTCTATTTCCATTTCATTGAGATTTACTTTGTATTGTGCACCTAATAATTCTTATGTGGTGTATCTAATGCCCATCTGAGATCATATTTCATTTGAAATTGTAATTATATTATATATCCATATTAATGTATCATGTATATTATTATCGCCTTGGTCGTATACCATTTTAAATATGGTTTTTATTTGTAATGTTGTTTTAACTACAGAAATGTTGATAAATTTGTATCCTCTACTCTATAAGAATATGGAAAAGGAATATTTATCTTGTATTAAATCCACGTATAAAGAATGATTTGGACTTGTAGTGATGGGTGGGGCTTACTATAGCCCCTCTATGCATCGACAGGTCTCATGAGACAAATCAGTTTGTGACAAACCCTCCGAGTTTGTTTCTAAAACAGAATCAGATAGGTATCTACCCACAGTCTTAAATAGTTTTTATGGTATAGTGGTATCATGTTCCAGATACATGAATTTCAATTAATAATAATTCTATTTATTCATTTTCATTTATTACTATCCATGAGGTTTTCTATATGACAAAATCTATGGATGCAGTTTCATTCTCATTTTATTAATGGCGTGTGTTTTTCATTTATTCATCATGCCATATTGACTATGCCAATTTGATTATTATTAAACTATTTTTGATTCATGCTTATGATATTTTTAACCCTTACTAAGTATTTGATCTCACCCATTCCATTTGTTTACCTTCAATAGGTTATGAAGTGGAGACCATTTATTGAGTTCTTGTGGATGCAGTTTATTAGTTTTTGTTATGTATTGTATTTTCTTACCTTTCCCAATGTAATATGAGTTACATGTATGTATCTAGTTTATTCAAGAATACTAAACTAATCATTCCTTCAGTATTTTATTCCATGTAATCATGTTAATATATAAAGTAATTCATCGGCTCCGAGCTTCTGGGGTCGGGTAATTTCACTGTACATTCTTTTGAACTTCCATCGAATGATGTTATCCAAGATCGGTACTTTTTTCATCGGGGTAGAAATATGTGATGTCCTAGAAACATGGTTTTTTATGAATTTTTCAACCTAATTGATTGTGTACCATGTTTGCAGATGGGACACCCATGAGTTCCTTTAGTGCTACATATTGACATATTTTCATAATCGGGAAAGTAATTTATCATCCCGTACAACATGGAACTCAATATAAAATCTTTATTTCTATAATCATCTTACAAAGTAACACCTGAATCCCACAATAATTTCAAATCCTCGATCAGTGGATCTAAATAAACATAAATATCATGACCCAGTTGTTTTAGTCCTAATATAAGCATTAATAACATGATGTGTTTTCATTTCATGCATAACCCCGGTGGTAAGTTATAATTTACCAACATAAGTGGCCATGTACTGTGAATGCTTCTTTGAAAACCAAAATTATTCACTACATCTATAGATAATTCAAGACTAAGGTTTTTGGGTCATTTCTAAAGTCGGGATACTCATGATCAATTTTCTTCCACTAAGGAGAGTCTGTCAGGTGATGTAGATTCACATCTTTATTTCATCTGTCTATATGCCATTCAATTGCTTTATAGTCTCCTCACTTTCATATAGGAACCTAAACCTTTTAATGATTAGAAATCACCATACAACTTTCATCGTACTGGATCCATCTTTATTATATCATGAATCACCACACTTTGGGCATTCTTTAAGTGATTTGTGGTCTTTATAAAATAGTATACAATCATTCAGGTGGGCATGTGTTCTTTTAGAGATCATACCCATCGAGTGTAGCATTTGTTTCACATCTTATGTTCGGATCATGATCTCATTATCTTTTGGGAACATGTCATTCAAGAGAGAAATTAATTCCATAAAACTAGCGTTACTCCATCCATTGCTTGCTTTCAAATTATGAAGCTTCAGTACGGCTGATAATTCTGTATATTTAGTGAAACCACCATACAATGACATCTTTTCACAACTCTTTAACTAATCAAACAATTTTGGGAAATCATGAAGTTCATCTTCAATTGTCCTTATCATTTCCTCAATATGATCTTCATCAACATTCACATATGTAATCACATCCTTGATATGATCTTATTCATTGTACACACTTGTAATCATATTAGATGATCCATAAAATGCAGTGTTATCCCACCCACTAGCTACATTCACTTTTTCCCCATGTTTATTCCAACATTTATAACTTTGATTTGTTCTGTGATAGATCAAGTGTTCTTCCAACTCCTCTGGACTAACTTGTCTTGAATAACAACAGTGTAAACATGGACAAAGGATTTGAGATGGGACACATGCATGATCTTTTGCAAACTTGATGAACTCTTTCACTACATCTTCATACTCTTTTGTCAAATTATTGGCATACATCCATTCTTTATTCATATCCATCCTATTTGATTTTGTGATATTAGTATTTCACAAAATAAATAAACAAATTGTTGATATAAAAAATAACCAAGGCTAAAAAAATATATGGACTTTAAGTCTCCTTTGAAAACTATTTATCAAATCACAATTTAAATCTCATTAAAAAACCAACCATTTACACAAATTCCTCTTTAAAATAACATGCCCTTTTAAAAATAAACCAATCAGTTTTAAATAGTCTTTCTCAAAACTCTAATTCCTTTTTATAAAGCATTCAAAGAAAATTTCATGACCCAACAACCTTAATCATTTAAAATTAATGAACACCCTCTAAATTTTAAAAAAAATTATTTTAAACTTCACACACCTGTTGTTAAAATTAAACCAGCATTACATACACTTTCAAAACATTCACATCCCTTTCTTAAAGCCAATTAGATGAGTTGAAAAACACTTGGCATGCAAACTAAGTCTATGCCAGGTGTTTAAATCATTTTAAAGGTATATAAAATCTAAAAAAGGTATTTTGAACACATATAATTTTTGAAGAAACATTTCAAAACAATTGAATCATTTTAAAAGATCCACTTTTTCATTTTCACAAAGATATAAATCTTAAGAGAGGCACTTTAAAAAGTATATATGAATCAAAAATAACCAACATTTTATAAAATACAAAGATATAAAAGGTTTATCATGTATATCATTAATAAATAGTATGAATACTATAGTTTAATCCCATAATACAACTGAGGAGTGAATAAGTGATAGATAAAAACATAAGTGTCACTTGACAGTTATACTTTTGAACATAAAGTCATATCTCTTCAAAGTGGGCAACCATTTTCCACTTGATGCTTGAATCATGTACTACCTAACCTTGATCCTTAAAATATGGTACATTTGAAAAAATGTTCCCCTTCTTGAAGGTATACATTAAGTCAAAGTTAAAGGACTATAGGTACTCATACCTTCTCCTCTATTAATGGTTCATTTCACTTTGTGATTAAATATATTTCAAACACTTTTTTAGTATATTCCAATAACACCTCATGGAAAGCACCACTATTTCTAAATCTTGGAAAGGATTTGGGAAGTTTTTCTTATGAGTTCTTAACTATCTGGACCCATAAGCAACCACATGACCATCATGGACTGGAACTATTCAAATTTGTACTCCTGATACATCACAATATAAGCCATACTCATTACCCATCTCATTTATGGTTAAGATTGGTGTTTTCATCAATCTATCATTAATATCTTAGAAGGATGTCTCATAAAAATATAAGAATATACCACATTCTTGGTTAAGGTATTCTTGGCGCTTCCAGTCATGAATAATCTCAGTTCAATCTCTGGTAATAAAAGTGAACCCCTAACAAAATCACTATAATAAAATTCTCATTTCAAGTTCCAAATATTCTTGTGCAGTACTTTTTCTTCTCAATGAGTATTCCAAAAACACCTATATCACATGTTTCATATGCATTTTGTACCAATTACTTATATTATGTATCAGTTTTCATCCATTTTCACTAACTTCCAAAATTTCATGGAAGTCTCCCCATTGAACATGTCGACTTTCTAACACCTGTAACATGTCCAGCTAAAACCTTTCACTTTGGATGAATAGTTAATGTCACTCTTACTTTTCAATGAGTGAATCTTACATTCCAAAAACATTTTCTCAATACAATGAGAATAATACCTTAACATATCACCATTAGTGTTGACATTAGGATCCCTTCAATCATTCTTTGATAATGTTCCACTATCCATGGTAACCGAGATCCCGTGTATGAAAACCATTAGACATCCATTTCACAATAATATGAAAAAGTTGTTCATCTATTTTATCTATAATTTGAAACTATTTGTGTCGATGATTGAAATTATATTATGGTTGATGACCAATAGGATTGCTTCTTAGAAATAATACTATAATAATAACATTTATCTCTAATACAAAATTGTTATACCCAGGAAAGGTAAATACCCTAAGTAGAGGGGGATCAAGGTGTGTTGATCCTTCAAAAATGAACCCTTTCCCATGATATAGTTCCATCATTATGGGAAATTATATTACTCACCATTATTTATACAAAGTGATAAAGAAAATAAGAAGGGAAACATGCAATTTTACTTGGTTCATCCAAACTATGATAATTCAAGGATCGTGAAATAAGATTTCATTGTACACCTAAAACACTAATATGTCCACTTGTTCAAAAAAATTAGATTGACTACATGGAACTTCAATATTTACACCCCCTGTATAAATAATGAACTCATTACTCTAAAAAATGGAAGAGATCAATGCCTCTATAAGTGTTATTTTCCTAATCTTAATGAATAAAGAGTTTGTTTACACCAATAGGGTTGTATCAATTCTACTCAAATTTTATCCATTTATGAACTTCATGATATTCCAATAAGAATACCTCTTGGATATGATTCCTATGACTTTAAATAACAATTCTAGAACACCTATACTTTCTCTAACACTCTCATCTTCCATGATCTTTCTTCCCACTTTTGAAATAGAAAGATACCTCCCATATCTTTACAAAATCACTATGCTTCCATCTAGATAGATCATTAATCTACCTTCACTATGATTGGAAAATTTTTATAAATACCTACTCTATTAAAATTCAAGATAACCTCTTTAATTTCTATATTTCTCTTCTAAAAGATATGAAATATAAATATATTGGTCTAATAAATTAACACATTCGTGGTATAAAAATAACCATCATGGTGTGTAACTTGTATGTCTCGGTTGTCATGGATCACAGACAAAAATCACATCATGGAGAAAACCTAATGATTCTTCTATGAATAAAATACCATATAATGATCTTCATCATCATGGGTTGGTCACTTGTAATTCAAAAATGATAACTTCTGCATACTGAGTCTCTATGATTTTTCTGCTCCAACATTCCATGGATAACTACATTTAGGAATAGCCATTGAAATATTCATCGGCCTCTACATGACATGGCCTTATCCATAACTATGTGATGAAATATAGATGAACCTAAAATACTTCTAACACCTGGCATGATATAGAGATGTTGGAACGGAAAGGATGCTGAAAAGGCTAAGGAGGTTCATAGGGAGTCAATGGAGAAAGTGGTGAAGGATTCGAATGCAGTGGAATTGTGGCAGTTGGGTGGGGCCCAACATTACCTTTTCCATAATTGATGACCAATATGGGATCAATATGAAGATAAATGATAGTATCCACAGATTAAGATCAAAGATCTAGACAAAATAATAAAGGGCACCATATCCTAGAGAGAGGATCTTGCGCATCATGTTTATAATTAATTTAATTAATATCATAAAGAAAATAATACTTGGATGTTTGATACTTTCTTTATTGATGATTTTGATCTTCCAGAATGACCCTTCGAGATTATCTCATTGCAATTACAAGGATCCAAACCAGAATCCCTCTAGTAGTGATCCACATGTGCTTTGATGGCCTCCAATCAACACCACTCGTTCTCTAGGTGCTAGTGCGGTAAAGTGAGTATCTTGTGTCGGTCATTCTTGATCGCCTATTCTTTGATCTTGAAGAATGTATCTGGTTCTTGAGAGGGGAGAGAAGAGAATTTGAGGGAGAATTTTTTTTCCTCAAAAATTCTCAATTCACCGGGGTTTTTGTACCTGACACAATAGACGTACCTATCTATTTATCTACATGGGGTTTCGGTTAAAATATTTAATTGTGTAACAATAATTAAATAAATTAATAACCTTAGAGAAAACTCATACTGCATAATAAAAATAATAGTACCATTATATGTGGTGCGCCAAATTTCACAAAATGGAATCATAAATGAAAACTCGTTCCACATAATGATGACGGTGTTATTATTATTTTGTCTTGTGCTAACTAGTTAAATAATTATTTACCATCTTGCAAATATTTATTTTACTACCTGACTAGACTTGGTCTCCTCAAACTCAACTTCCATTTATTGAACACTTAAATAAACAAATAAGTAATTTATTCTCTTAAATAAATATTTTATTTAAAAACTAGTAAATAAATATTTATTAAATGTTTGATAAATATATATATATATATATTACTCGTAATCCAGTGAATAAATATTTATTTAATTTATGCTATTATTTTTACTTGAATAAAATTATTCTACAATCTTGAGAATAATATTTATTCCATTAATTAAATTCAAATATAATTTAATCGAGACCATAAGAAACACTTATTGTGTGACCCTCTAGGATTCGTTCTCGTTGGCATTAGGAGGCCTTGCCTAAAGTCCCAGATTATTGTCTAGAAATGGTTCAAGGCACCCAAGAAAAAGAACTTAAAGTCACAATAATGACATCCAAATAAGAACACTTACTTTTTAATATAATCCCTTTGTCTCAATATCTCATCAAGTAGGTTTCATGATAGTGTCATCAACCTATATGCTTGACTACCTAAAATAAACTCATCGTTACACCATGGCAATGGAATTTTGCGTGATAGTTTTATTTCAATCAAAGTACCGAGATATCAACTTCCATAAATGGAAGGGAAAAATCCTTCCTTGACTTATCCATTAATAACGTATCACTCGTGATGCACCCAATGTACCCTACTTCCCACAAACATATGGTGTGAAGTTTTTTTTAGTAAATCAAATTGTTTGAGTTGTGACATGTATCAATGATAATATTAAATTCTAAGTACCATTACACATGCTTGCAAATAGGAATATCCAATGACACCAAAACATGTGAAATTCTTACTAGCGGGTTTGTTCTCATAATCTCCCATCTTGGAGATTACCAAGTGTGAACTTCATGAGAGGAAATCTCATCTTCTTATGAGTAATCACACCTAATGGTATGTATAATATGTGTCCTATCATAGTATTTCATATAAATATAGAACTATATTTAAGAATATTATCATAGCACTTTAAGGTTCTCATCATAGCAGGGAACTGTTGTGACCTTGTCAATGCGACAAATACTCTTGGACATTATTAAATCATAGTCATGCAGAACAATGAAAAATATATAATAATATGTTTAATATTAAAATACATTAAATATTCATGTAATCAAAGTAAAAATAGTTGGTTCTAGAACACCAACTCTTAAAAACTCCCACTTGGACTAGAGGAAACTACCTATGAATTTCAGTCCACTAGACCCCACATGATGATCATGTTTCTGTGGAGTCAAGGCTTTAGTCAAGGGGTTATCCATGTTGTCTTCTGTGAAAATGTTGCTCATTGAAACATCACCTCTTTGAGAAAAATCTCTCAAGAGATGATACTTCTGAATTATGTTCTTTGTCCGCTGATGTGACCTTATCTCTTTTGTGAGAGTCGTCGCTGAAGTATTATTACAGTACAGTGTGATAGTATCTTTACTTCTAGGTACCACATCCAACTCTTGGAAAAATATTCACATCCAAACTGCTTCTTTAGATTCCTCAAAAGTTGCAATATACTCATACTCTATTGTATAATCTGCAACCACACTCTGCTTAGAGCTCTTCCAACTCACAGTACCTCCATTCAAAGTGAATATGTATCCCATCTGTGACTTCATGTCATTGTGATCAGTCTAAAAACTAGCATCTACATATCCTCTGATGACTACTTCCTCATATCCTCCATAAACCAGGAACATATCCTTAGTACACCTCATATACTTAAGGATACTCTTGAATTCTATCCAATAGCAGTCACCTGGGTCAGATTGATATCTTCATGCCGCACTCAATGCATAGGTAACATCTAGTTTAGTACATAGCATGACATATATGACTGACCCAATCACTCATGTGTATGGAGTCTTTTCCATTCTCTCTATTTCCTCATATGTCTAAGGACACATTTTCTTGGAAAGATGAATGCCATGTGACACTGGAAACAATACCCTCTTGGATTGTTCCATAATAAATCTCTTCAGTATCTTGTTAATGTGTGTACTTTGACTTAGGGCCAGCAATCTCTTGGATCTATCACAATGGATCTTGATCCCAATAATATATGCTTCCTATCCCAAGTCATTCATGGAGAAGCATTGATTTAACCATTCCTTAACAGACTATAAGACCAGTATCTAGTTTCCAATAAGTAATATGTTATCAACATATACTATTAGGAAAATGACCACACTCACAATCAACCATTTGTAGATACAAGGCTCAAATTCATTCTTAATAAATCCAAATTTCATTATTTCTTCATCAAATGTATGTTCCATGACTTGGATGCTTTCTTTAATCCATAAATGGATATATGCAACTTGCATACCTTATTGTCATCCTTTAGAGTCACAAACCCTTCAGGTTGTGTCATATAGAAATCTTCATGAAGGTTCCTATTAAGGAAGGCTATTTTGTCATCCATTTTCCAAATCTCATAGTAATGGTAAGTAGTATTGGACAATAGAATTGTGATGGATTTAAGCATCGCAACTGGTGAAAAGGTTTCCTCGTAGTCAATGCCTTGACACTATTTAAACCCTTTTGCAACCATTCATTCCTTATAGGTACTGACTTTTCCTTCCATGTCCAGTTTCTTCTTAAATACCTATTTTCAACCAATATGCTTTACATAAACTAGAGGATCTACAAAAACCCAGACTTGGTTTTGGTACATGGAATCCATTTCAAAATTCATTGCTTCTTGCCACTTGGAAATGTCTGTTCCACTTACTACTTCCTTATAGGTTAGAGGATAAATATTATCAACTAATAATGAGTCACCATCCTCGGTAACTAGAAAACTATATCGTTCTAGTTTTCTAACCTCTCTGGTACTCCTATGCAGTACTTGTGTCTCTGGAACAGATCTTTCTTCCATGGGGCTTTGTGGAATCCACTCTTATACCAACTCCTGTATACCTTGAGCCTCGAATTCATTGAATTATATCTCACTCCCACTATCTCTTTTGGAGATGTTCTCCCTCTCAAGTAATATGGCATGTCTTGCCACTATAACCTTTTTGTCTGAGGGGTCGTATAGGTAATATCCTCTTATTTCCTTAGAGTATCCTATAAAGGACACTTTGTGCCTCGAGGTGCATGTTTGTTACCTGAAGAGGCCTTAAAAAGTTATTCTCTACCCCACACATGTAAATTTGCTAACATGGATTTTCTCTCACTCCAAAACTTGTATGGAATACCATTTATCAATTTAGTTGGTTCTTGGTTTAGTGTATTCGCTGCTATTTGTAATGCATATCCCCAAAAGGATAATAGCAGACTCGCATGACTCATCATTGATCTCACCATGTCCAACAAGGTGTGGTTACTCCTTTCACTTACACTATTCCACTAAGGTGTGTAAGGAATAGTGGGTTGGGATAGGATCCCAAACTCTCGTAAGTAATCAATGAAATATTGATTAAGATTTTCCCCAACTCGGTCTGAGTGGAGTCTCTTAATCTTCTTACCAAGATGGTTCTCAACATCATTCTTGTATTCCTTGAACTTATCAAAATAATCCAACTTATACCTCATTAAGTAGATATATTCATATCTACTAAAATCATCAGTAAAAATTATGATGTATGACAACCCACCCCTTGCTTCAACTAGAAAAGGTCCACACATGTCATTATGAACCAATTTAATAATCTCTTTGGCCCTTTCACCTTTTCCACTAAATGGTGATTTGGTCATTTTCCCTTGTAAACATGTGTGACATATGACAAGTGGTTTTAGTTCGAAAGAATCTAAGTATCTATCTTGATACAACTTTGTCAAGAATTTCTTGTTTACATGACCTAGCTGATGATACCAAAGTTGGGTGTGGTATGAGTCATGTGAAGTATATTTATTATCAATTTCCATTACTTGGTTTGTGTAATCCAACATGTAAAGACCGTTGTGTAAATGTGACCTACCAAAACAAATGCTATCTTTGTAAAATAAGCAACATTCATTTCTAAATTTGAAAACAAATCCATCTGTATCTAGTCTGGATACAAAAATTATGTTTTTGGTTACAGAAGGCACATAAAAACAACCCTTTAAAACCAAGATCATCCCAATTGGAAATGTGAGGTAGTAGTCCCTGAAAACTACAACAGCAAGTCTGGCTCTATTGGCTGCTCATAGATCTACCTCCCCTCAGTCAATTTTTTAACATCTACTTGATTCCTATATTTTAATACATATGTGAGCACTACAAGCTATATTCAAAACCCAATTTGTAGAAATAGATAAATTTCACTTGATAACAAATGCATCTAAATTTTCCCCTTGCTTCTTTGGATGGGTGTAGTTTTTCTTCCAGTGGCCCTTCTTTCCATATGAAAAACAAATAGCCTTTTATTCCCTTACCTCCCCTTTGATCTTCCTTTTCTTGGAAGGTTGTGAAGAAGCTTTGGTCTTAAATCTCTTCACCTTCCCTTTCCTCTTATTCACCATAAGGACAGAAGGTTTTTCTCACTTAATATCTTTTTCCTCTTATTCACCATTATATGTGGTGCACCTGCTTATGAAAAATGGAATCATAAATGAAAACCCATGCTACATAATGATGACGACATTATTATTATTTTGTCTTTTACTAATTAGTTAAATAAAAATTTACCACCTTGCAAATAATTATTTTACTACCAGACTGGTCTTGGTCAACTCGAACTCCACTTCCATTTATTGAATACCCAAATAAATAATTAATTAAATTATTCTCTTAAATAAATATTTTATTTAAAAACTAGTAAATAAATATTTATTAAATGTTCAATAAAATAAATAAATATATTTTACTCACAATCTGGTGAATAAATATTTATTTAATTTATGCGATCATTTTTACTTGAATAAAATTATTCCTTGGTCTTGAGAATAATATTTATTTCATTAATTAAATTCAAATAGAATTTAATCGAGATCACAAGAAACACTTAGTGTGTGACCCTCTAGGATTCTTTCTCGTTGGCATTAGGTGGGCTTGCCTAAAGTCCAAGAGTACTATCTAGCAATGGGTCAAGACACCTAAGAGAAAGAACTTAAAGTCACAACGAATACATCCACATATGAACACTCACTATGTAATATAATCTCTTTGTCTCAATATCCTATCAAGAAGGTTTAATTATAGTTTCATCAACCTATAGGCTTGATACTTCATTCTTTGACTACCAGAAATTAACTCATTGTTACACCATGGAAATGGAATTTCGCACGACAGTTCTATTTCAATCAAAGGGCTGAGATATCAACTTCCATAAATAGAAGGTAAAAATACTTCCTCGACTTATCCATTAATAACATGTCACTCATGAAGCACCCGGCGTACCCTACTTCCTGCCAACATATGGCATGACGGTTTTCGTTAGTAAATCAAAGTGCGTGAGTCGTGATATATATCAATGATAATCTTAAAGTCTAAGGACCATTACAGATGCTCACAGATAGGAATATTTGATGACACCAAAATATGTGGAATTCCTACAGGTGGGTCTATTATCGTAATCTCCCATCTTGGAGATTACGAAGTGAAAATTTCATGATAGGAAGTCTCATCTGCTTATGAGTACTTTCACCTAACAGTCTATATACTATGTGTCCCATCATAGCATGTCATCTAACCACATAACTATATTAAGAATACTATTAGAGCACTTCAAGGTTGGAATCATAGCGGGAAACTTCTATGACCTTGTCAATGCGACAAATACTCTAGGACATTATTACATCGTAGTAATGCAGAATAATTAACAATATGTAATAAAATGTTTAATATTTAAATAAATTAAATATACATGTAATCAAAGTAGAAATAGTTGGTTCTAGGACACCAACTCTAACAGGTGGATTATTTTCCACAAGTTTGGAAGTTCAAAGAAAAAGGTTGGACTATTAAGAATCTTGATCAAGAACAAAAATCATTGTTTCTTGATGTAAAACCTCAATCACCCACACCATGTAAAAACTTTGATTAGGGAGATTCAGAAAACACCCAAAATTATTTAATGGGAGTAGTGATGAAACACAAAACTATACTAAAAATATATTGTTGTTGTTTTAGAAAGACATGTATGAATAAAGGGATAGACACATATTTCATATTCTAATAAAGGGATAGACACATATTTTGGAACCACTAAAATATTCTAGAAGCCACAATGTAGATATGTTGTTATGTTATGATAATCATAAAGGGATAGACACATATTTCTATTCCCACAACCAGTGTAGTTAGTCCACATAGTATGGTATCTACTCTAGAGTAAGATTATGTCCTTACTCCCATTTAGAAGAATCATAAGAATATTTTGGTGAAGGAAGAGGTGCATAATTAGGTTCATGATCCCATTATAACTGGGGTTCTTTATAACAATCTTGAAATTACCTCAGGACATGCACATATCCCTATCACAATTTAGTGTGTAATGTCCCAAAATTTCTATGTAAATTTTTTTAAAAATTATATGGAATTATTTCAAAACTAGGTACTGAGACAGCACATGATTCCAAGGCCCGAGGTGCCCAAAATGTAATTTTGAACTTATTTTAATATACGTTCAGTAATCGTGCGAGTGGGTTTTTCTAACTTTTGAATTAATGCTCCGATCAAAAATATGATGGCACTGTTGAGTTTAGAATGTTGGGATTCACCTAGGAATGGCTTAACATCGAATGTTTTTGGTCGACCGAAAGATATAAATTTCAGACCTTTTTAAAGAAAAATAAAATAAACTTAATAGAATAAAAAAGGTTTATTTTATTTGAATGGTTTCACTATGATGCGGCGACCAGTCAGCATTGCGGTACAGCGACGAGGCAATGCTGACTCATTAATGAATCAGTGTGGTGACACACAATGCGTCTTCCACCTCTAATTAATCTGAGATCCAAGGTTGACAAACAACCTGGGGTGAAACCTTTGGTAAAGAGAATCTCTCTCTCTTGTAGGACCCCGGGACACCCTGAGATGGGAGGGGTGAATCAGGGTGACAACTTTTTCTTATTAAATTTGTGGATCTTGTTCCCGCATTGGTAGGAACAACTTAAATCTGTATGAAGGATATGATCAACAATGAAACATTCACATGCAGAGAGATGACACAGTTATTTTTACTTGGTTCACCACTAAGGGCTACGTCCAAGGAGCATACGCCGACAGGTTGTCGATCGTACCTAAATCCACTATGATTCACTAGTTGTAGATTACAAAGGTTCGGGTACAGTCACTTTGTCCCAGGCTCACTGCCTTTACAAAGGTTCAGGGATAGCTCACTACTTCCCTCGGGTCACTCCCGTTGACTCCCCCTGGCTCACTGTCGTTGGTGAAGTCACACTCAGTTTATAGACGTGAAGGTCTCTTCATCAGTGCATAAGAATGCATCCTCTATTGTATGTAGATGCTCTATTGAAGTCCAATTCTCACCAGAAGATGAATATTAGTTTGTGCTGAGGGTACCGGGCAATCTTCCAGCTTTTGTGCAACTTCAAGAGGACAGGTGTACTTTAACAACACTGGCACGCTTCTCCAAGCCCAGCGCGCAAGTTTCAATCCTGGTGCGCAAGTGACACAAAACAACTTGTGCGACACTGCCTCTTTCAACTCCAAACCTGCGCGATGTTGCGTCTTTATCTCCCCAACCGCCTTGGTCGCGCAACCAACAATCAGCGCGCAGCCTCTACTTGCGCGACCCAACTACCACTTGCGCGGCTCAACCACCTACGCGACGAGAGCTCGAACAATCTCTAAGTCTTTAACTCCGTCGTAAATGAGGAGGGGTGGTCCAGTATTTATAGGCAAACTGGACCCCCTGCGCAGAGGTGCGCAAGTCCCTCATTGGCGTGCAAGTCCCTCAATGGCGCACAAGTCTCTTCTCTCGTAACCTCTGTCGTGCAACTCACTTGCGCGACCCTCTTTCCTTAGACAAATTTTGAAGTTCTGTTCTTGGAAAACAATAGGCGCACAAGACCGAATCCTTCAAGGTACCAGCGCGCAAGTTCTTTCACGGCGCGCAAGTACACTTGCGCGGCCTAACCAACACTTGCGCGACCCTTAACCCTTTTCCATATTTTGATGTTCTGATTCTCAAAAACATATGGCACGCAAGTTTCCTATTCTCCAAGACCTCGGCGCGCAAGTCCCTTTTCCAAAAACATTTTCCTTTATTTGTCAATTTTCAGGCCCAAAAATTTGGTAAACACTGGGAAACGGCGCCACCTTCACTACTGTTGTCTGCTTGAACGGTATGATCTCTTTGCTGGTACATATTCTGAACTTCCATTGAGGATTGACAACAAACACAAACCATACACAAAATCATGCTTAGAAGACCCTGGTTCCAACAATATCCCCCTTTGGGTTTGTTGGCAATCAAAAAAATAAATTCACTAGATCTCCATCCATGCGGATTCCAAAAACGCAAGAATCAACCCAAAAACACAAGAATCAACTCAGCCAACACTCTAAGTCTACGTGAGCAATGCTCGATGTAGAAAACAAGAGAGGAAGCTTGAATTAGGTTCTAGTGTTTTTTGGAATTCTCCATGACGCCCGATGTTTTCCTTCTTATACTTCTCATCACAGAAGCATTTCGTGCCTTGAATTTATTCCTTTCTCCCCCATTGACAATAAATCCAAAGACCGATAAGTTGTTCAACGTTTAGCTCAAACCATACTCCCCCTGGATAGTACCTCCCCCATAAACCTGCATCACAGCCATAAGCAGATAAAAACAGTTATAACAAACGGGGAGAGGGGATTTTCAGAGCCTCCTTATGCAGTAGGAGGTGGTTGAACATCGAGGTTCAACCAATGCTTCTCAAACACAGCCGCGGACAATGGCTTGGTCAGGATATCAGCCACTTGCTCATCAGTTCCAACATGATCCATTCTAATCACGCCTTGTTCAACCTTTTCTTTGATAAAATGATACCGTATTTCAATATGTTTTGTACGAGAATGCTGAACCGGATTCTTCGTAAGATCAATTGCGCTTTTGTTATCACAGTAAATCACCATTGGTTGCTACACCTTATCACCAATATCTGTTAGTTGCTGCTTCATCCAGAGTAGTTGAGTGCATGCCTTTGTGGAATTGATATACTCAGCTTCAGCAGTACTAAGAGAAGTACTTTCTTGTTTCTTGCTCAACCAGCCAACACATTTCTGCTCAATATAGAAAGCTCCACCACTAGTGGACTTTCTGTCTACCACATCACCAGCCCAGTCAGCATCAGAAAATGCGGATAATTCACTGTCCCTGCCTGTAGCAAAAAATAACCCGAAGTTATGTGTACCTTGAATGTACCTCATGATTCTTTTTATTTCCATCATATGTTCCACTTTTGGATTACTCTGAAATCGGGATGCAAGGCATGTGGAAAAGACAATATCTGGCCTTGTCACTGTCAGGTACAGTAGGATTCTAATGATCCTCTTGTACATGGTGGGATCAACAGAGTCCCCATCCTCATGCTTTCCAAGTTTAGTTCCAACTGCAATCAGAGTTGACATTGGTTTGGAGTCTTGCATATTGAACTTCTTCAGCAGCTCTCTTACATATTTTTCCTGAGAAATGAAAGTGTATTCCTTATTTTAAATCACCTGTAGCCCCAAGAAATATGTGAGCTCCCTAATCATAGACATTTCAAATTCTGATTTCATGTGGTTGGCAAATTCATCCACTGATTTCTGCCTACTGCCACCAAATATGATATCATCAACATAGACTAGAACCATGAATTGATCTTTTGGAGAATTCTTCACATAGATATTGTGATCAACTCCTCCTATTTTGAATTCCAACTTCTTGTGATAAGAATCCAGTCGTGAGTACCACGCCTGTGGTGCCTGCTTTAAACCATAAAGAGCTTTCTTCAGTTTGCAGACCTTTGTTTCATCAGTATCCAAAATAAAGCCCACTGGTTGTTCAATGTAGACTTCCTCTTCGAGTACACCATTCAAGAATGTTGTTTTGACATCCATTTGATATACTTTATATCCTCTTTGGAGTGCCATGGAAAGGAAAATCCTGATTGACTCTAGTCTAGCCACTGGAGCAAAGGTTTCTTCAACATCAATGCCTTCAATCTGGGAGTATCCTTTAAATACTAGTCTTTCCTTGTTTCTGATGACACTTCCATGCTCATCAAACTTATTTTTGAAGATCCATTTGGTACCAATCACATTGTGACCTTCGGGTCTCTGGACAAGATCCCATGTCTGATTCTTGTCAATCTGATCTAACTCTTCATTCATGGATTTTACCCAGGATTCATCCTTTACAGCTTCTTCAAATGAGGATGGCTCCACAACTGAAAGAAATGCATATGGTGTGTTATTCCTCATCCTCCTTGTCTGTGTAGGTGCATTCCTGTCTCCAATTATGTTAGATGGATCAATTTCTGCTCTTCGATTTTTCTTATGAGGTTCAGTCGCATTCTCGCCATCCAAGATTCTACTTCAGATTCTTCGTCGGAGTCAACATCTTGATGTGACCCCTAAGTGTTTTGTACACCTTCCTCTATTTCCGTATTTGTATTTATTCCATGTTCACATTCATTCTCATCTTCTATCTCATCAGCATAGGTACTATTTGAAGTATTTGGAGTTTTTCCTTCAATGATCTTAACATCATTGCTTTCCACAATCCTCCCCAAGCGTTTATTGAAACACTTGTAAGCTTTGTTGTTCATTGGATACCCAAGAAAAAATCCTTCATCATCATTTTCACCATACTTTACTTGGTTTCCTTCTTTATTCCGGATGAAACATTTGCTTCTGAAAACACGAAAGTATTTTAATGAAGGCTTCCTTCCATGCTACAATTCGTATGGTGTCTTTATTTCTCCCATATAAAGCCCTGTTCGATTCTGAATGTGCACTGCAGCCTCAACAGCTTCCTTCCAATAATGGCGAGTGATACCACTCTCAATCAGCATAGTCCTAGCCATATTGTTGACCTGTCGATTCCGGCGCTCAACAACTCCATTTTGTTGCGGAGTTCTCATAGCAGCTACCTCATGCTGTATTCCATGTTTTTCTAAGTAATTTTCAAACTCGATGGACGTGTATTCTCCTCCATTGTCAGATCGCAGGACTTTTATTTTCCATCCAGTATCGTTCTCGACAATCCGTCGATAAGTTTTCATACAATCAAGCACTTGTCGCTTCCTGTGGATCACCATTACACAAGCCATTCTGCTATAATCATCAATGAAAAGGACGAAGTACCTTTCTCCATAGGTTCCAGCAACATTTATTGGGCCACATACGTCTGTATGAATGAGATCAAGAAGATGTGATTCCCTTTTCTTCTTTGGCCGATATGAACTACAAACCAGTTTCCCACGAATACAAGCATCACAAGAATTTTCCGTTCACGTTTTAGAATGGTAATATCCATGACTATCTTCAACTTAGATATTTTTTCCATGTCTTGTTGGTTAATGTGACCCAGCCTTCGATGCCATAAATTGTTTTCTTATTCAACAGACAAATAGCAAGAGTTCACTTTGCTGTCAACCTGATATAAGTTTCCATCTATTCTACAGCCTTTCATAAGAGAATTTCCTATTTTTTCTTTTATGGTGCAGCCTTTTTGATTGAAGGTTACTATGAGCCCTGAGTCACAGAGTTCACTTGCACTAAGGAGATTGTGGCGTAGACCGTCCACGTAAAGAACCTCAGTCTTCTTCAGCTCCCTGTTGGCGAGAGCAGTATTCCCACTTCCTTTAATCTTCAAAGCACCATCATTACCAAACCATATTGTTCCATCAACCTTTTTTTCAATGTTCATCAAAAGGTCAGCATTTCCCGTCATATGGGAAGAGCATCCACTATCAAGGATCCAGGTGCTGCTGCTCTTTGTATCTTTGAGTGCTACTTCTGCAAGATTGGATTTCTCGATCTTCTTATTCTCTTTCCATGAGATATTGGATTGAGCATAGGATACTGGTGGCCTTTTAATAAATTATTCCACATAATCTGATTCTTCATAACCATAATCTTCTTCCAGAGGGGAAAAACTATTTTTGAGAAAAACATCATCAGGAGGATGAACGTTGTCTCGTCTTTGAGTGTTGTATGAATTTCTCCTGTCATACCGCTGCCTACAATACATAGCTTTATGGCCAAAGTTAGAACAATTAAAACAGTAACCATAGAAGTTGTTTCTTCTATAAGATGGAGGATATGAAATCAATTTCCTTTGTTGACTTCGCAAATTTTCTCCATTCAAGTAGCTCCTTGCCTCTTTGCAATATAACATGGTATGGCCCAGATAGCCACAGAACTGACACTTCATGTGAGGGAATGTCTTCTCACCTGAATTTCTCCTCATACCTTCATCCTTGTGAGAATAGTTGAACTGCCTATCATTTTTGAATGTTTGAGGATAATTGTCAGTTCTCCTTCTAGTTTGGATTGAGAGTTCCTTTTTCAGCACTTCAGGCAATGTTTCAACATGTTCAACCTTCATTTTGTCTTTCTTTTGGCTCTCTTTATTTCCAGCAGTTGATGTCTCAGCTTCACAGCCAATTCTACTCTTTCCCATGCAGGCGGGTCTTTGAACGGTCAAGATTTTTTCAACCCCATCTGAACCACATTTGGATCTTGCCAGTAATTCTGTATCTGAGAATCTTCTAAGCAGTATTTTCTTCTTTGATTCTTTTGAAAGTGATTCAGTCTCAAGTTTACTCCTAAGAGTAACAACTTCCTCCTCAATACCCTCAATAGTCTTGGACTTTTCTTCCAGTCTTGACGTGAGGTCATTGATGACCTTTCCCTGCTCTTAAATTCTCAGCTTTAGATCCACTACATCATCATTGCTTTCAAGGATTTTAGACTGAACTTTCACAAATTCTTACAGACTTTCAATTTCAGCTTCAAGTTCATCAATATATTCTGATGATTCTTTGACCATTTCCTTCCACTTATTACATCTCTTACATTTACTCTCAAGCTTGGAGAAAGCATCCTTAATTTGAATCTTTGTATTACCAATAGCAGTAGTCTGATTATCTCTGCCTTTATTGATTGAGGATTCTGATATTTCAGTGGTAGCCATCATGGAAGCATGGTTTTTGGTTTTAAATTCTGGTTCTTCTTCCTCACAAAATTCAATATCATCATCTTCTTCTTCATAGACAAAACTCTTCCTCTGTATTTTCTTTCCAGATTTGAAGTCACCCTTTTTGAAAAACCTTTTCCGAGGCTTCTCAATGTCTTCAGCTTCGCTCTCATCATCATCTAACTTTCTTTGGCACTGAGAGGCAATGTGCCCAACTCTTCCACAACAGAAACATGCAAGAGGTAGCTTACCTCTAAATTTACCTTTTCCCTTTTTCAACTTCTTGGAGATGAGGGAAAGAATTTCTTTTTCTTCGTCATCTTCACCATCACTTTCTTCTGAAATTTTCAGTTTGTCCATGGCTTTGAATGCCATTTATTTGCTCACGCGAGTCGTGGAATCTTCGGGTTTGACTCTAATCTCATATGCCACTAAACTACTTAACAAATCATCCAGAGATAGTTTAGATAGATCTCTTTCTTCGAGGGCTGACACCTTTGCATTGTACATGGGAGGAAGTCTTCTCAAGATTTTCTTTACGATATCAATGTCTTTGATTTCTTCTCCAAGACCTCGAATTGGTCCCACTACTTCAGTAATTTGATTAAAAAATGAATTTTCATTTTCATTGGGATGCATCTTTAGGTCGTCAAACCTGTTGTGTAAAACCTAAAGTTTTGCCTCCTTTACCTTTCTATCTCCTTCATAAATGTTTTCAAGTTTATCCCACATAGACTTTGCTGAAGTGCAACTCATCACCTTTAGATAGATATGATCAGAAAGAGCTGTGGTGAGTGCATTTTGTGCTTTAGCATCTGCATCAAGAATTTTCTTGTCTGTGTCAGTCATAGCTAGGCCTGTTGGATCAGTGACTTGTATTCCTTGCACAGTAGAAAACAAAACTTCCATTCCAAGAGATCTTAGATAAGATCTCATTCTATTCTTCCAGATCTGAAAATTATTTCCATCGAAGAGAGGGACTCCCCTAACATTGACTGCATTCTCCATGGCGAAAAAGGACAGATTCAAAGCCAACAACCTTTATCCTCTGATACCACTTGTAGGACCCTGAGACACCCTGAGAGGGGAGGGGTGAATCAGGGTGACAACTTTTTCTTATTAAAGTTGTGGATCTTGTTCCCGCGTCGGTAGGAACAACTTAAATCTGTATGAAGGATATGATCAACAATGAAACATTCACATACAGAGAGATGACACAGTTATTTTTACTTGGTTCACCACTAAGGGCTACGTCCAAGGAGCATACGCCGATAGGTTGTCGGTCGTACCTAAATCCACTATGCTTCACTAGCTGTAGATTACAAAGGTTCGGGTACAGTCACTCTGTCCCAGGCTCACTGCCTTTACAAAGGTTCAGGGATATCTCACTACTTCCCTCGGGTCACTCCCGTTGACTCCCCCTGGCTCACTGTCGTTGGTGAAGTCACACTCAGTTTATAGACGTGAACGTCTCTTCATCATTTCATAAGAATGCATCCTCTGTTGTATGTAGATGCTCTATTGAAGTCCAATTCTCACCAGAAGATGAATATTAGTTTGTGCTGAGGGTACCGGGCAATCTTCCAGCTTTTGTGCAGCTTCAAGAGGACAGATGTACTTTAACAACACTGGCGCGCTTCTCCAAGCCCGGCGCGCAAGTTTCAATCCCAGCGCGCAAGTGACACAAAACAACTTGTGTGACACTGCCTCTTTCAACTCCGAACTTGCGCGATGTTGCGCCTTTATCTCCCCAACCGCCTTGGTCGTGCAACCAACAATAGGCACGCAGCCTCTACTTGCGCGACCCAACTACCACTTGCGCAGCTCAACCACCTGTGCGATGAGAGCTCGAACAATCTCTAAGTCTTGAACTCCGTCGTAAATGAGGAGGGGTGGTCCAGTATTTATAGGCAAACTGGACCCCCTGCGCGGAGGCGCGCAAGTCCCTCATTGGCGCGCAAGTCTCTTCTCCCGTAACCTCTGTCACGCAACTCACTTGCACGGCCCTCTTTCCTTAGACAAATTTTGAAGTTCTGTTCTTGGAAAACAATAGGCGCACAAGACCGAATCCTTCAAGGTACCAGCGCGCAAGTTCTTTCACGGCGTGCAAGTACACTTGCGCGGCCTAACCAACACTTGCGCGACCCTTAACCCTTTGCCATATTTTGATATTCTGATTCTCAAAAACATATGGCGCGTAAGTTTCCTATCCTCTAAGACCTCAGCATGCAAGTCCCTTTTCCAAAAACATTTTCCTTTATTTGTCAATTTTTAGGCCCAAAAATTTGGCAAACACTGGGAAACGGCGCCACCTTCACTACTATTGTCTGCTTGAACGGTATGATCTCTTTTCTGGTACATATTCTGAACTTACACTGAGGATTGACAACAAACACAAATCGTACGCCAAATCATTCTTAGAAGACCCTGGTTTCAACATCTCTCTCTCTCTCTAACGACGATGACGAACGCTGAAGGATCGGAACGTGGCAACAATTCCTGTGGAGAATGAGATCAGATCTGAAGATTGAAGAGTGGCGGGAAACACCAGAAGATCATGGATCGATGAATAGTGGAGAATGTCAGTGGATCATGGATCGACGATGACAAGGATCACCATCCATCATCAACGACATATCCAAAATCTAGGCAGGGGTTTATAATTTCTTTGTGATTATTGTTCTTTCTTGTTCTTCATTCTAAAACAACGAACACTGATCAACCCACGAATAGGTTGATCTGCGGTTCTTGTGTTCTTGTGAGAGGGTTGTTAAATTCAGGGAATGGAATTGTGGGGTAGATTCATGTGTTGAGATCCCAAACTTCCCCTTTGATTACACACATCTAACGTAGAGGTCGTAGGTCGACACGAACAAGGCACAAGTCCCTCCGCCATGCGTTTTATTGTGCGTTCATCATGGTTGAACTTTCAAAATTGTGGAAATGTGAATTTGAGGCCTTCACAATGAAGGAGACACCCCACAGAGGTCGGACACACAGACGGCATGAAGAACGGACCACCATTGCGGACCTGGTGGTCCAAGGAAAGAACCGCCAACGCACCGGCGCTGGCGGCAGCACTGGCGACTGCCAGCAGTGGCCCATGGTAGTGGTCGCGGGCGGGTTTCAGCGGCCGTGGGAAGATGGTGGCGGCCACAGGCGGGTGGCGACGCGCCATGACAGCGCGCTAGGAATAATTCATGGCCCATTTCGCTGCAGGGGTGTGGCAAGGGCCGCTAGTAGGGGCTGGCGGGAGCAGCGTGCGCTACTGCGGAGCAGCAAGTGGTCGCAGCTCATGGGCCGTGGCGGTGCGCTGGAGATGTGGTGCCACATGGAACCACGTAGAGGACCTTCCTGCATCTGCAAGCTACGTTTTTCTGAAGAGGGCGGCCGGGTTGACCGGCTGCGTGCACCCCCAACCGGACCAGCCGAACAGGTCTGGGTTACATCGGTCCGGCCAGGCCGATCCGGGATGATCGAGGCCGACACATCGGGCTAGGCCGAACTAATCAGGTCGGGCCAGCATAACGGGCCGCCCGATCAGCCTGGCTGGGTTTTTGAGCTGTTCTGACTGAGTCTGGCCGGGCTGGGGGGAAATGACCAGGTCGTCGAGCGGCCCGCGTTAGAATTGGACCGACCTGCTAGTATGGGTCAGGCTGGATAATTTCAGGTCAGTGGGAGACTCTATGGATTAGACCCATGGCCAACCTGGGCTGCACCCAGTGAGGCCCAGTTAGCCAGGTAGACAAGACATGTCAAGCGGGACCCCAGGCCGGGATTGGTCAGGTTTGTCCGACTAAGTCAGACCGGGCCAAGATGCAACCGGCCCCGTTTACAAAAACGATGATATCTATCAAACTGGACATCTGATTGACACGCCATTAGTGGCGTTGAAACCCTTGAAAAAAGACAATCCTTTTGACATACTCTGGTTGGCTCGATCTAGTCAGGTCGGGCCGAGATGTGGTCGTACCCTATTTATAGAAAGGGTCGTAACTAACAGATCGGGTGTCCAATTGGCGCATCGTTTGTGGCACGAGAACCCTTGTGATGAGGCGGTCCTTCTTAGATAATCTATGTTAGTTTTATTGGAGGGTTTAATATGGCCAGGTTGGATCATACTCGAATCCAACCGGGCCCTTTTTACAAAAAATCCCATATCTTAGAGACCGGGTATCCGTTCAACGTGTCGTTTGTTGCGTGGAAACCCTTACGACAAGATGGTCCTTTGGGTTAATCTATGTGGGACTATGTGGAGGTTAAGATAAAACCAATGGATTCAGGAGCAGATCCTCTTGGAATCAAGCATGCTAAGTGTGGGAATTCAGTGGCTGGTTGTGACGTGAAGATTGTAGAGCGACCCTTCGTGGATCAGCAGTAGATGGACCCTTTGTGGATCAGAAGTAGAGAGACCCTTCATGGATAAGTAGTAGAGAGACCCTTCATGGATCGGTGGTAGAGAGACCCTTCGTGGATCATCAGTAGAGCGACCCTTCGTGGATCATTAGTAGAGAGACCCTTCTTGGATCAACAAGAGAGTGACCCTTTTTGGATCAGCAGTAGCGTGACCCGTCATGGATTATTCATAGAGAGACTCATCGTGGATCAGCAGTAGAGTGACCCTTTTTGGATGAACAATAGAGTGAACCTTTTTGGATCAGTAGTAGATCCTCTCAGTAGAATAAGATGATCTAGCTTTATGAATAATCATCTATACTTATGTACTTAAGTTATACCTGATGTGAGTTGTGTCTTTTACTTGGTGCTTTACTTTGAGATCTTGCTTTATGGTATTTTCCTTTATGTATTTCTATGAGACATGAGTTGGCCTCAGGTTCCCTACTGAGTATTGTTATACTCACCCCTGCATGGGCTTCACCCACACCTATTTTGTCTTGTGCAGACGACAGACATCTTTGACTAGAACTTTGGGGAGCCCAGGCTAGATGGTGCTCAGAGGTGTATCGATAGATGTGGTGTGCTGCAGGGATATCCAACAATGATTTGTACCTACCTTTTAGTTAGGATCCTCGGTGAATAACCTTCAGATATTGTAATTCTTTTTTTGTGCTTTCCTTTTAGTTGGGCTTGTATTCCGAACCATTTTAATTTTTGTAGTACTTGTACTTGTTGTTGGTTCCAATTTCAGCTTACTCTCCACAGTATGGTCTTCATGTGTGCATACAGGTCGAAAGGTAATGCCTTACCTTTTTGGGATATGTCTTTTCATTGCTAGTCACTATCCCCTGGCCTATGGAAGGCAGGCTTGGGGTAGTCACGACACAGGCCCTAGGGGACAGGTCATTACAAAGTGGTATCAAAGGGGTGGTTGGTTCAACCAAAAGAATTAAGTGTTTGTATTTTCGATGGGGGAAATAGTGTTAAGTGTATTGAGTTTGGCTTTTGGTCTAGGGAGTCCAGTTTTGGTGTGGTGGCTGACGTATCCATACACCGGGACCATGAATTCTGTTTTCCGACTCAGTACACGAAAACATTGGTTGCATGTGTTTTGGAAATATTTTTCTCTTGATATATTTTGAGTCAATTCTCCAGGTATAACTTAACTGAACATGGTACATATTGAATTATCTTAGGATGCCTCCACATAGACAACTAGCTAGGATTCCAGAGAGGGATCACGATGATGGTCCACTAAGTGACGAGGCATCAGTGTAGTGACCAGTTCCAGAGATAGCACCTCCAGGTGGTGTACCAGAGGCACCACCACCTGTCGAGCAGCAGTTGCTAATATCTTTTTTAGCATAGTATGCATGCCGATTGAGCGTGTTGCATGATTTCCATGGGCAGATACCTTGTAGGTTTCAATATGATACAGATCCTCAAACAGCTGAAGATTTTCTGGAGGCGGTGATGCAACTTTTCCACCTAGTGAGGACACCATCAGACCAGATGATGTTTATATCTGCTAGCCTTATTCAAGGCGTGGTGGGTAGATGATGGATTTGACACTCCATACCTTCTAGAGGATGACCCCGGGACTAAGGGTCAGTGGTACAGAGCTCTCGGAGCAGAGGGAGCTATCTAGGGAGCAGAGTTTGTTACTCATGCAGCAAAACAGACAGTTGAGGGACCACTGAGACCGAGGGAGGGGTAGAGGATCAAACAGGGCGGTCTGCAGAGAGGCAGACATGGCATAGGAGTGGGATGAATGACAAGTGGTGGGCATAGATATGATTTACTACCACCACCACCCCCAGGCAGTCCACCACAAGTTCTGGGAGCAAGTGTATAGGAGTGGGGCATGCTTCAGGTGATAGAGGCCTATGATCCCAACATCCCAGAGATGATATGAGGTACGACCTGTGTCTTCTCCACCTTAGATTCAATTATTATAGACATAGGTGACAATCACTCTTTCCTTACCATGGACCGTGTTCAGAGCTCGGAGATTCCGATCAAGTTGTTGGCTTGATCCTTATGACTAGATACTCCCAAGGAAGGGGATTCAGTAATCACACACTGGTCCCGACAATGTGAGATTACTCTAGGAGGCAAGAGATTTTGTTGGTATCTCCTAGTATTGGCGTTTAGGCCTTACGACGTCATTCTGGGTATGGACTACCACAATTCATGCTCAGATTGACTATTTTAGGCGCACAGTGTGGTGTATCTAAAGAGATGGGAACTAGTTTTCCTTTTTCAGTGAGAAGTAAAATGGAGAAACGCATGATCAACTCACACATAGGAGGGTGTAGACGATCACTCTTCAGTTGGCTAGCATGACCCTCGGTGCGGTTGATGAGACAAGTCCACAGTTTCTTGTAGTGGTGGATGAACATGAGGACATATTAGTGATGATATTTAGCATGATGAACACCCCAACAGTATGCATGGGATTCATGAGCAGGATATTCTAGAAATACTTAGACCATTTTGTAGTGGTCTTCATTGATGACGCCTTGGTGTACTCGGCGTCGGAGGAGGAGCACGCTACACACCTGTGGATAGTCCTAGATACACTCTGAGAGCACCATCTTTATGGTAAGCTCTCAAAGTTCCAGTTCTGGATTTGGGAGTTCCACTTTCTAGGACATGTCATCTTGGAGGCTGGAGTTCCAGTGGATCTAGTGAAGATAGAGGCAGTGCTTTCTTGGGAGCCACCCAAGAGCGTGACTAAGGTGTGGAGTTTCTTGGGGTTGGAAAGATACTACTAGAGGTTTGTGCCTGACTTTTCTAGATTAGAAGCACCTTTATCAGCCTTGACATGGAGGTGACATCCCTTCATATGGATAGAGAAGTGAAAAGAGAGTTTCCAGGAGCTGAGGTAGAGACTGACGAGTGCCCTCATCTTGAGACTACTAGAAGAGGGTGTTGGGTATGTAGTCTTCTACGATGCATTAGGGACCAGATTAGGTTGTTTCCTGATGTATGAGTGAGTGGTGATCACCTATGGTTTACGGCAGTTGAGGAAGCATGAGAAAAACTATAGGACCCGTGACTTGGAGTTAGCAGTAGTGGTCTTCGCCTTGAAGATGTGGCGGCACTAATTGATGGGTGAATGGTTTACCATCTACTCTGACCACAAGTGTCTCAGATATATCTTCTCATAGAAGGAATTAAACTTGAGACAGCGGTGATGGATAGAGTTCCTCTAGGACTATGACTTTGAGATAGTCTATACTCCTAGGAAGGGGAACGTGGTGTCAGACGTGCTCAGCATGAGGTCTGGTTTATAGCTGTTGAGTGAGGTGATGGAGAAGATAGCCGCGATGACGATATCCTTTGTGGATGATGATGGAATATCTTACCTACATTCAATGATTGTCACTCCCCCACTCTTACAGTGAGTTAGGGAGGCACAACTTGTGGATATTGACTGCGAGACCCGACGTGCTCAGTTATCCTCAGGATAGTCTCCTGATGGATTTTCGATAGGTGGGGAGCACGTCATCCTTTTAAAAGGATGCATCATAGTACCAGTGACGTTGCGAGAGGAGGTCTTGAGGGAGTTCCATACATCCCCTTGGTCGGTACATCCTGGTGTGGTGAAGATGTACTAGGACATCTGACGTCAGTACTGGTGGCCAGGGATGAAGAAAGTGGTGACAAAGCTCGTTTCGCGATGCCTCACTTGTCAGCAAGTGAAGGTCAGGCATCTGGTCCCAACAGGCTTGGCACAACCACTTGAGGTATCGGAGTGGAAATGGTATGGTATCTCCATGGACTTTGTGACAGGGTTACCATGCATGTCCAGAGGCCAAAATTCTATTTGGGTGATCATTGACTGACTCACCAAGTCGACTCACTTCCTACCCATCTGAGAGAAGGGATCAGTAGAGGGCTTGGGATGCCTCTATGTCCAGGAGATAGAACGGATTCACGGGGTTCCCTCGATGATCATCTCAGACTGTGATGCATGCTTTATAACTTGGTTGTGGAAGGGGTTGTAGGAGGCGTTCGGGACTCAGCTACGCTTGAGTACAGATTTTCACCCCCAAACATATGGTTAGACAGAGCGGACCATACAGATATTGGAGGACGTGTTTCGTGCTTGTTTCCTTGATTTTTGTCATAGTTGGGAGGACCACCAACCACTGGTGGAGTTTTTATACAACAACATTTATCACTCCATCGTTAGCATGGCACCGTTTGAGGCCTTGTACAGGCAGCCATGCAGATCACTTCTATGCTGGACATACCCGGGGGAGTCAGTACTCATGGGTCCAGAGTTGGTACGGGCTACCAATGAGAGGGCTCAGATCATCCAGGAGCAGATGAGGACTGCATAGAGTGGGTAGAAATCATATGTTGATAGGAGGTGTATATCCTTGGAGTTTGAGGAGGGAGACCTTTTTTCCTTCGAGTCTCACCCCGATGAGGATTGCGGAGATTTGACCGGGGTGGCAACCTATCTCTGAGGTTCATCAGACCTTTTTAGATCTTAAGCAAAGTTGGTGAGGTGGTGTACTTCCAATATCTTATCCCACAGGTGCATTGGGTGCACAATGTTTTTCACGTGTCGCAACTGAGAAGGTACGTGCATGATCCATCACACGTCATCAACGGGGGCGAGATGGACAATGACAACGGGGCGACGTTGCGGAGTTCCTAGTATAGATAAAGGATCGACAGGAGCAGGTCCTTTGTGGATAATCGATTCCTCTAGTGCACGTTCGGTGGTACCACGGGAACCTCCAGGAGAGCACATGGGAGCGGGAGGCTCAGATTCGTGCTCAGTACCCCCATTTGTTTGATGAGCCTTTATTTTGGCTTTCAGGGATGTAAATACCTAAGGTAGGGAGAATGTAATGTCTCAGAATTTTCGAGTAATTTTTTTTCAAATGATATGGAGTTATTTCAAGACCAGGTGCTAAGACGGAACGTGATTCTAAGACCCGGGGTGCCCAGAATGTAATTTTGAACTTATTTTAAAGTACATTCAGTAATCGTGCGAGCAGGTTTTTCTAACTTTTGAATCGGTGCTTGGATTGAAAATCTGAGGGAACTGTTGAGTTCAAAACACCGTCATTCTCCTAGGAATGGCTTAACATAAACTAGTGCGGGTCGACCGAAAGATATAAATTTTAGACCTTTTTAAAGAAAAATAAAATAAACTTAATAGAATAATAAAGCTTGTTTTATTTGAATGGTTTCATTGGGATGCGGTGACCAGTTAGTGTTGCGATACAACGACGAGGCAATGTTGACTCATTAATGAATCTCATTAGTGAATCAGTGTGGCGACATGCAACATGTCTCCCACCTCTGATTAATAAGAGATCCAGGGTTGACAAACAACCTGGGGGGAAACCTCTGGCGAGGAAAAAATCTCTCTCTCTCTCTCACTCTCTCTCTATCTCTCTCTCTCTCTCTCTCTCTCTCTGATGATGACGAATGCTGGATGATCGGAATGCAGCAACAATTCCCATGGAGAACGTGATCGAATCCAGAGATTGAAGAGCGGTGGAAAATGCCAGTGGATCACAGATCGACGAACGGTGGTGAACGCCAGTGGATCATTGATCGACGACGACACGGATCACCATCCACCATCAACGATAGATCTGAAATTCAGGTAGAGGTTTATGCTTTCTTGGTGATTGTTGTTCTTTCCCATTCTTCGTTCTAAAACAATATACGCGGATCAACCAATGAACATGTTGATCAGCGGATCGTGTGTTCTTGCGAGAGGGTTATTAAATTTAGGGACTGGAATAGCGGGGTAGATTCATGTGTTGAGATCCCAAACCTCCTCTTTGATTATACACCTCTAACACGGAGGGCACGGGCCGACCTGAACAAGGCCCGAGTCCCTATGCCTTGCGTGTTCTTGTGTGTTCTTCATGGTCGAACTTTCAAAATGGTGGCAAGGCGAATTCGAGGCCTTCGTAGTGAAGGCGACACCCCATGGAGGCCGGAGGCGCAGATGGCGTGAAGAACGGACCATTGGTGCGAACCCAGTGGTCCACAGTGGCAGCCGCAGGTGGGTGGCGGCGCGCCAGGAATAAGTTGTGGCCCCATCTGTCGCGGCGTTGCGGCAAGGACCACTGGCATGGGTCGGGGGGAGCGGCGCGCCCAGCACGCGCTGCGGCAGAGCATTAGGAGGCCGTGGTGGTGCGCTGGAGATTGGACCACATCTGCAGGCCACGTTTAGCCGAAGGGGGTGGTCGGGTTGACCGGCAGCGTGCGCCCCCAACCGGACCAGCTGAATCGGTCTGAGCTGCATCAGACCGGACAGGTCGGTCCAGGCCTATCCAGGCCGGCCAGGCCGGGCCAGCGGATCGGGTTACCTGAGCAGCCTGACTGGTTTTTCGATCTGGTCTAACTAAGCCGAATCGGGCTGGGGGGAAATGATCGGGCCGTCGTGCGGCCCGAGTCGGAATTTGACCAGCCCGCAAGTACGGGTCGAGTCGGATAATTTTGGGTCGATGGGTGACCCGACGGATTGGACCCACGGCCAACTTGGGTCGGGCCTAGTGAGGGCCAATGGGCCAGGTAGGTAAGACGGGTCATGGGGGACCTCAGGCCAGGATTGGTCGGGTCAGCCCGACCGAGTCGGATCGGGCCCAGACGTAACTGACCCCTGTTTACAAAAATAATGATATCTCTCAAACCGAGTGACTGATTGACGCGCTGTAAGTTGTGTTAGAACCCTTGCGATGAGACAATCCTTTTCACATACTCCGGTCAGCCCGACCTAGTCGGACCAGGCCGAGATGCGGTCGGCCCCTGTTTATAAAAGGGACGTGGCTAACAGAACGGGCATCTGATTGACGTGTCGTATACGGTATGAGGACCCTTGCGACGAGGTGATCCATATGAGACACTCTATGTGAGTTTTGGTGGAGGTTGGCGTATGGCTGGGTTGTATCAGACTCGAATCCAACCAGGACTTTTTTACAAAAATGCTCATATCTTACAGATCGGGCGTCCATTCGACGCACCGTCTATTGCGTGGGAAGCCTTACGACGAGATAGTCTTTTGGGTTACTCTAGCTAGGACTCTATGGTGGTTAAGATATGACTGATAACTTGAGCAGAAGATCCTCCCGGAATCAAGCGTGCTAAGTGTGAGAATCCAGTGGTTGGATGTGACGTGAAGAATGCAGAGCGACCCTTCATGGATCAGTAGTAGAGCGACCATTCATGGATCAGCATTAGAGAGATCATTCGTAGATCAACAGTAGAGCGGCCCTTTGTGGATGAGCAGTAGAGCGACCATTCGTGGATCAACGACCCTTCGTGGATCAGCAATAGAGCGACCCTCCGTGGATCACCAACAGAGTGACCCTTCGTGGATCAGCGCGACCCTTTTTGGATCAGCAGGAGAGCAACCCTTCGTGGAACAACAGCAGAGTGGCCTGTTGTGGATCAGCCGGAGAGTGACTCGTCGTGGATCAACAGCAGAGCGACCCTTCATGGATCAGCAGCAGAGCGACCCTTCATAGATCAGCAGTAGAGCCTCTCAACAGAATAAGATGATCTAGCTTTACGACTAATAATCTTTACTTCTTTACTTAAGTTATATCTGATGTGAGCTGTGTATTTTGCTTGGCAATTTACTTTGAGATCTTGCTTTGTGGTATTTTCCTTTATGGGTTTTTATGCGAACTGAGTCGGTTCCGGGGTCCCTACTGAGTATTGTTATACTCAGCCCTGCACGGGCTTCGCCCGCACCAGTTGTGTCATGTGCAGACGACTGACAACTTTGACTGGGACTTTGGGGAGCCAGGGCTAGACGGTGCTCGGAGGTGGATCGATAGACGTGGTGTACTACAGTGACATCTGACAGTGAGTTGTACTTACCCTTCAGGTTGGATCCTTGACGAATGACCTCCAAAGCTTGTACTTCTTTTATTGTACTTTCCATTCATTTGGTCTTTTATTCCGGCCCATTTTACTTTATGTAGTACTTGTACATGTTGTTGGTTCTAGTTTCAGCTTACTTTTCACAGTATGGGCTGTGTGTGTATACAGGTTGAAAGGAAATGTCTTCCTTTTTTTGGATGTCTTTTCGATGTTAGTCACCAGCCCCTGGGCTATGAAAGATGGGTTTGGGGTAGTCACGACACAGGCCCTGGGGGACGGGTCATTACATAGTGCACAAATAAGGAACCAACCAACATGCAATTCATTGAGAGCGCAAACAAGGACCAGCAATGACAATGATTTTCAGCGGGGCGTTTAGCCTGTACGATTCACAACATCACCATCAATATCAAACTGTAACAACATGCGAACAAACCTGATTGCCCCTTTCTATTTAATTATTTAGTTCTTATCTTTGATTAGTGTAGCGCAACTATAAATCGTAGGAAAGAAATAGTAGACCCCTCTCACATGATACACAAACAAAGAGAAACGAAGGAGAATCTCTACCTCAAAGAAGCATTTCACTGCGGAGGTGTGGTTCAGCGCGCGGTTGAGGTGCGTTCGCGGCGATGGAGAGGCGCACGACGAAGGAGTCCTCTAATGGAGGAGAGGCGCGTGGCGGAGGAGCAGTCGCTATAGAGGAGAGGCGGTGGTGGAGGAGAGGTGTGGCGGAGGAGAGGCACGCCGCGGAGGAGAGGCGCTGGCGGAGGAGAGGTGCGACAGAGGATAGGCATGCGGCGAAGCTGGGTTGGGTGCGGAGGGATTCGCGGTGGCGAAGGAGTCGGCGAGAGAGGAGTAGGAGGAGGTGGTGGAGGCGATAACGACATAGATCAGCTTCTGCGAGAGTTTGAGGGGTGAGAGGGAGGAGAAAGTTAGGGTTTCCTTGTAAAACCCGGCGAAACTTTTATCAACGCTTGATAAAAAACGCTGATAAAAGTATGTTTTATCAGCGCTAAAATTAAAAGCGCTGATAAAACATACCTTTATTAGCGCTGAAAAATCTAGGCCTTTATCAGCGCTAGAAAAGCGCTGATAAAGATATAATGTTAATAATTTATTTATATTATCATATATATTTATAAAATTATATATATGATAAATATATATTCATTTATTTATAATTATAACTATAAATAAATAAATATATTTATATTTATAAAATTATAAAATTTTATTTCTAATATTTATAATTTTATTCATATATAATTAATATATTTATTATAATTTTATAATTATTTAAATATATCTGTATTTATTTATCAATATTTCTATATATTTATAAATTTATTTATTTAATTATATATAACATTATATATGAACATAATAAATATATTTTTATAAATTAATAATTATTTAAATAAATAAATATTTATTTATATTTATAACTAATAAATATATTTATTTATTTGTAATTAAAAATTATAATAAATAAATATTTATTTATAGTTGTAATTATATATATATAATTATATAATTATAACAAATATATTTATAATTTTATAAATATATATATAATTAATATATTTATTATAATTTTTTAAATATTTAAATATATCTACATTTATTTATAATCATATTTATAACTATTTGTATTTATTTATAAATATTTGTATATAAATATATATAGTTAATATATTTATTATAAATTTTTTATTATTTAAATATATCTATATTTATTTAAGAATTATAATTATAAATATTTGTATTTATTTATAAATATTTTATATATTTATAATTATATTTATTTAATTATATCTTTATATCTTTATACGTAGTATAATAAATATATTTATTATAATTTTATAATTATTTACATATATATATTTATTTATATAGTTACAATTATAACTATAAATAAATATATTTATAAATATTTGTATATAATTATAAATATATTTATATATATATACTTATAAAATTATAATATGTGTATTTATTGTAATTTTATAATTATTTAAATATATATATAGTTATAATTATAAAATTACAAATAAATATATTCAAAAAGTATTTATATATAATTAAAATTTAATAATTATAAATATAATAAATTTTTTTATTATTTAAATATATTTAATGTAATTTTATAAGTATTTTTTAGAACATAATATATATGTGGGTAACATGAATTAATCATATACCTAGTAAAATATACATAATAAAAAACGAGTCATTAATGCACATGAATAACAAAAAGAGTATAATGTATAAATGAACATTCATGATGATACGTAACATATACGCACGAATGATCAATATATTTATTAACCAAATTCATTGGAAACACATATATATTTAATAATTATAATATAAATATATATATTTAAAAAGTATATATATATTAATTATAAATAAAATAAATATATTAAATATAACAAATATAATAACTATAATAAATATAATGAATCTAAAAAATCTAATTAATTAATCTAATAAATCTAATAAATATATTTATTATTTAATGAAATTTATTATAATATTATAATTATTCAAATATATATATATATAATTATAATCTTATAAATGCTTTTTTTTAAACATTATATATATATATATATATATATATATATATTTGAATTATTAAAAAAAATATTAACTATAAACATGTGTTTTTTATTTAATGTATACAAATAAACATTATTTTATAATATAAATATAATAATTTTATATAAATTATTATTAAAATCTTTTATCAGCGCTAAAAATAACGACGATAAATGTAATCTTTATCAACGCTAATAGAAGCGCTGATAAAGGTGTACCCTTTATAATCGTTTTTCTTTACATTTATCAGCGATTTTAGCTAGTGGTGGTAAATACTTACCATTTATCAGTGCTTTCTGCTTAGCGCTGATAAATCAATGCGTTTTCGTTGTCCCGTTTTGTGGTAGTGTTTCTTTCAATATAAAAAAAAACCATTAAGAAATTATTGATAAATGAATGCAATAATTGATGTGGATGCACATCAAATACATATATACATACACTCATACAAATATGCGCGTGCAGAAGCGCGCTATGCACCACTGTGAAGAAAGGCCTCCTCACCACCTAAAAAATTATATGTGAATAATAAATAAATACTTGTGAAGAATCAACAAAATTACTTTAGATTAATTATACATTTTAATTAATATAAAATGTAATTGACTTAAAAAAATAAATTTATTATTTTATTTTATCAAAATCGACGATTATGTGACATGCCCCAAAAAGAATTGTGCAAAAGGAATGTGTAAAACCAAATAATTTTTTAATTTTATTTTTAACTTCTTTTATTAGAGAAATTTTAACGTTGTCAGGAAGGGGAATAAATACAATGAGAATCATACATTACTAACAGTACATATGGTCATCGAACATGATACCTCATTGAGATTGCAAGGGCGCCACGGGTGAGGTGCATCCTGGGGGCTCATATTTAAGTTATTAATAATGATAATTAATTTTTAAAATATACAATTATGAAAGTGGAAATAGGTGAAATATAACCATATGTTTATTACGGGATATTAAAAGAAAAATATGCATGTGGAAATAAGTGATATTTATTTTTAAATTATGTGGGATACATTTAATTCACATAAGAATATGATTGGGGATGGAGACAAAATAAAATGAAAATAGGATAATAGGGATGAGAAAGTTAGTTCATAATTTGTTAAAGTTAACTCGTGTAGAATAAACGATAAAAGTAAAGTTGATTAGCTGGCTGTACCGCTTATTCCCTCCATTTTAATTAACCCATTATTTTAATTAATTAAAAATGGAAGCATTCCATAATCTCGATTTATTTTAATTTTAGTAAAAACTAAAATTTGACTACCATGCATTGTAACGTATGATTATTCGATATAAGGGGAAAAATCCTTTTATTTTTATAAATATATTATGAAACGTTTAGATAGATAAATGCATCCAAGAATTTAATGAATCAATTAATTATAGTTAATTTATTTATTTGTATTATGTCAATTATGATATTAATCATGTTTATTATACCGCTAAATTTGATTTGCTTTTTGTTGGGGGCCCTATGAGTCCTTCTCACGGCTAAAAAAGCATCAAGAAAATGATCATTTCTCACCACATTTTTAGCTCTAAAAAAGGAGTCCATTAATCAGAGTAATTGTTTCTAATTGATTTTTGAAGAGTGAGCCCTCACATGTGTATTCTGTTAGACTGCTGAATATATATATTTTAAAATATTATAAAAATAATAATAATTTTTATATATTGGGATTTAGGGTACCCTCTCTGAAGGCTCCGAACCCGGCACAATAAATAACAGATGGCATATTTAAAACTGGAGCTCGTTTTGATACCCTGTTATTGAACGTCCCTTGTCATCCGTAGCTTATTCCTTTACACTATTCCATTATACAATATGTCGATACTTAGAATAAGAACATGGAAATAAATGGTAATTTAAATTTAAATAATGTAATGATGATCGTGGAAACAAGTGGTATCTAAAATAGGGATGAGAAATCAGCAGAGAAAAGACAACTTAGGAATAATTAAAGATAAAGTAAAGTTGATTTAGATGCATGGACGGCTTATTCATCAAATTCTCCAGTTATTAAAAAACCGGGAGGATTGAGTGTGGCTATTTAAAATAATTAAGATGTATCATTTTTTGAAAACATAAATACATTTTTTCGAATAAACGGGTGTTTTTTTTGGTTCAGATGTGATTTCTAAAATAATTAAAATATATTATTTTTTTTAAATGGAAATATTTTTTTAAAGTCATAATAATTTTTTTATAAACAAAAAAATGAATACTCGCCTGAAAAATCTAAACTTTATATATATATATAAATAAATCGTGATCACTAAAAAATTATTATCTTCTTTAAATAAATATTTTTAAAATAAAAAATAAATTTGGACTTGTACGGTTTAAGTTTTTTAAATGGATAATAATTTTTTGTGTGAAATTTGTCATTGCATTACAGTTAAATACAAATTACGTTTTTAAATGTATAAAATGTGCTACTTAATTATTAACATAAGAAAATATTCTTTAAAAAGGATAAGACATTTATTCATTTTTTAAATAACATGAATTTTGTTTCTTTCAATTAAAATTTTCTGCTTTTATGAAATCAATTATAAATTATTAATTTTTTAAAATATAAATACAAATTGTTATTTTCCAAGTGTTCTCAAATATGTCATTAGTTGTAAGTAGAAAAAATATTTTATATAAAATTTTGAATGAAAAATTGAAAATTTAATATTTTCTATACACAAAAAAAACTCTGTTATAATAAAAAATCATTAGATAAATCGAATTGAATACTCTACCAGAGAATTCCATTTCCAAGAAAATCTAAATGAAAAGTTATACTGAAACATTTCGCAAGAATATTGTAATGGAAAAATAGTGGAAAATTATTTTGTAAAATTTAAATGAAAAATCTGATGAAAATTTTCACTAGAAATTTGTTGAAATAATTGAATTCAATTTTCAACTAAAAAATTATCATTATAAAATTTCATTGGAATTCTTTAGTGCAATTTTTCAATGAAATATTTTGGTTGGTTTTATATGGTAATTTCCATCGGAAAATTTCAACACAACATTTCACCTAAATTTTTGTTAGGACCGTAAATGATTGGACCACAGTGCAACAATAATCACGAGATAAAAATAAAGTGCAAATGAGGAAATAAAATGACACCAAATGTAACGTGGAAAAACCTCCAAATGAAAGGGGTAAAAAACCCTGGGCAAATAGAAGGATCACTATGGGCAAAGTGGGTACATACTCCCTCACTTATTACAAGGAGAAAACCCTCGTAATATTCTCTCTTGAATATGGTGGGGAAACCGCCTCACTAATACCACTCACAAATGGAATAACCGGTGATGAGATTGCCGGTGAAGGTGATAGATGATATGCCATTTGGAAGAGGGGAGAGCCTCATTTTATAGGTCTCCTCACCCCTTCCCCATGCCTTCTCCCGCTGGAGGTTTGGTGGGGGTTTGGCCACCCACCACCTAACACCACCATCCCCCCTTTGACAAAGGAGGGGGGCAACCACCGTCCTGCCAACACATCTCCCACTTGGAGATTTGACTGAGAACCAATCACATCTCCACATCCTTTCTATCTGCCAAACCATGCTGCTCATGCATCTGCGAGGCCACTCGAGGATCTGCACCATCTGAACTTATCAGAGTTAATCGTCTTCGTCAGGAAATCTGCTAGATTTTCTTTAGTATGAATCTTCTGCATATCCACACTTCCTTCCTCCACCACATCTCGGACAAAGTAATACTGTACCCCAATGTGCTTCGTCCTCGAATGAAAAGATGGATTCCTCGCAATGTGCAAGGCGCTCTGACTGTCACAAAACAATGGAATCTTCTCTTGCCTGTGCCCAAACTCCTCCAACAACCTTCTCATCCAAATCGCCTCTTTGCAAGCCTGTGTAGCTGCCATGTACTCTGGCTCCGTCGTGGATAAAGCTACAACTGACTGTAACTTCGAAATCCAGCTCACAGCTCCTTCTGCAAGAGTAAACAAATAACCAGTAGTGGATTTCCTCCAGTTAGAATCACCTGCAAAATCTGAATCAACATATCCTCTGACAGTAAAATCTGATCCTCCATAACATAATGCACCATTTGAGGTCTCCTTGATGTATCTCAGGATCCTCTTCACTGTGTTCCAATGCTCCCGTCCTGGATTCGCCATGTACCGACTAACTGCTCCCACTGCATGTGCAATGTCTGGTATAGTACAAACCATAGCGAACATTAGACTACCCACTGCCGATGCATACGATACTCGAGACATTTCCATCCTCTCTACTTCACTGCTAGGACTCATCGTGGAGGATAACTTGAAATTAATGGAAAGAGGGGTAGAGATTGGCTTACAGTCTTGCATGTTGAAGCGTTTCAAGACTCTCTGTAAGTAACTCTTCTGTGATAGCCAAATCTTTCCATTATTTCTGTCTCGGTAAATCTGCATCCCAAGAATCTTGTTTGCTGGTCCCAAGTCCTTCATATCAAACTCCCTAGCCAACTGTTCCTTCGTCTCCGGGATCTGATCATTGTTGGGGCTTGCAACCAACATGTCATCCACATACAACAGAAGAATGATGAAATCATTACCATCCGAACCCTTGAAATATGCACAAGGATCTCAATGAAGTCTGTCATATCCAAGGCTCATGATATAGGAATCAAATCTCTTGTACCAACACCTCGGTGCCTGTTTGAGACCGTACAGAGATCTGTTCAACCTGCAAACCAGGTTCTCTTTACCTTCTTCTACAAACCCTTCCGGTTGGAGCATATATATCTCTTCATCAAGATCACCATGGAGAAATGCTGTCTTCACATCCAGCTGCTCTAAATGTAAGCTGTATGTAGCACACATCGCCAGAACTTCCTTATGAGCAAATCCTTTGACCACCAATCTTGCACGATATATTTCCACCTGGTCCTTTCCACCCCGCTTGATCTTAAAGACCCATTTGTTTCCGATAGCCTTCCTTCCACGAGGTAATGGAACAAGATCCCAAGTCTTGTTCCTGTACAGAGCTTCAAGTTCCTCCTACATCGCCGCCATCCATGATGATACATCTGGACTCTGGGTCGCCTCCACAAAAGAAGATGGCTCTCCATCCTCTGTCAACAAGCAATACGCAATATTGCTCTCAGTGACATAGTCTGAGTGCCATACTGGTGCTCTTTTCTCCCGAGTTGACCGTCATGGTCCAGACTCAACCGGTACTTGATCATTGGGCTCTGGTAATGCTTCAGAGGAAACTGGTTCTTCCTTGGACTTGTCCTCTACTTCGACTGTTGTAGTTTCTGTATTCTCCTTCTCCATGTCATGATCTGTTGTCATTTGCACCTTGTCTTCTGTAAAAATGACATCTCTGCTGATGATAAATTTGTGGGCAGTGGGATCCCACAAACGATACCCCTTCACACCATCAGCGTACCCCAAGAAGATACATTTCTTGGATCTCAAATCCAACTTCGATCTTTCCTGATCATTAAACATTGCATATACAGGACTTCCAAAAGTATGTAACCAAGAATAGTCATAGGGTTTACCAGTCCACATCTCCATTGGTGTCTTCAGCTCAATCGCCATTGAAGGAGATCGGTTGATCACATAACAGGTGATATTCACTACTTCTGCCCAAAAAGTTTTGGCAATACCTGCAGTCTTCAGCATCGCCCTTGTTCTATCCAACAGGGTTCTGTTCATCCGCTCTACCACTCCATTCTGCTGAGGAGTGTACGCCACTATGAACTGTCTCTTGATCCCTTCTTGTTGACAAAAAGTATCAAAATCCTCGCTTGTATATTCTCCACCATTGTCTGTCCTCAGACACTTGATCTTCTTTCCAGTGTCAAGCTCCTTCCGTGCTTTGAATGTTTTGAAGACTTCAAAAACATCTACCTTCCTCCTAATTGGGTACACCCAACATCTCCTGGAATAATCATCAATGAATGATACAAAGTACCTTGCTCCTCCCAGGGATATAACCGGTGCTTGCCAAACATCGGAATGGATCAACTCCAAGATCTCCTAACTTCTTGCTGTTGACGTCCCGAACTTTAACCTGTGTTGCTTGCTCAAAACACAATGCTCACAAAATGGTAAGGATGCCTTTGTCAGCCCAGACAGTAACTTCTAATCGACAAGAATCTTCAGGCCTCGTTCTGACATATGGCCAAGATTCTGATTCCATAACGTCGTCAATGCTTTCATCGAGGTAGTTGATGCAACAACTATCTCCGCCTCTTTGTACGTTTCACCGATAAGCACGAACAGGTTCTTTGAGATCTTCTCCGCCTTCATTACCACAAGCGCACCCTTCACGATTCCCATCACTCCAATCTCGTTGTGAGTCTTGCATCCGATATCATCGAATTGTCCCAAATACAATATGTTCTTTTTTAGGCCCTTCACATGACGTACTCCTTGGACGGTCCGTACTATGCCATCATGCATCTTCAGTTTGATGATACCGACTCCAACGATCTTTAGAGTGTGATCGTTCCCCATGTACACAAGTCCTTCTGAGATGGTTTCATATTGGTCAAACCATTCCTATCGAGACGTCATGTTCCATGTTGCTCCTGAGTCGATAATCCATGCATCGTCGAGATGATGCCTGCTTCCAGCAGTTGTCGCCGCTTCACTGACTAGTATATCTCCACTTCCAGAAGCACTCGCCAGATTCCCCTGAGAGTTCTTTTCACCACTCTTATTATTCCAACAATCCTTCTTGATGTGCCCCTTCTTGCCACAATTGAAACATGTGACATTCTTCTTCTTACTCCTTGATTTGGACCTGCCATGATTTTGGCTCCCACTGGAACCACGCTCCATCATCCTTCCTCTCTCCATTGACAAAGCTTCTTCTTGGTGCAAAGTTGTCTGTCTGTCCTCCTTGTTCTTGCGCCGACTTTCTTCTTCCAGAACTGCAGCTGCAACATCATTAAAGAGCAGCATATCTATCAGGATATTATTGGTGAGGTTGATGATGAGTTGGTCATACGAATCTGGAAAACTCTGGAGCAGAATCTCTGGACGTTCAGTATCCACAATTTTATAGCCCAATGTTGTGAGCTGAGCGAACAAGGTATTAAGGTTGTTGATGTGGTCGGTCACCAAGGATGTCTCCGCCATCCGAAGAGTGTACAATTTTCTCTTCAGAAAAATTTTGTTGTGGAGTGACTTGGCCTCGTATAGCTTCGTCAGAGTATCCCATATTTCCTTCGCCGTCTTTTTCTCCGCAATGCTCGATAGGACCCCTTCTGCCAAAGCCAAATGGATGTTGGCAAAAATTATTCCCGTTGAATTTTTCGATCTCGAATTTTGCCGCCATCTGGACATGCTGTCAGTCCATAACCTCCTCCGTTTCACAATGGTGTATTTAATAATCACAATAAATTTTTTTCTGATGTGAAAGATCAACCAGAGTCACAATCACAAAGCATACTCAAATTTACGAGAATTATTAATACCCGAAAACGTGAACAACACTGGGCCGAAACCTTGCCTCTGATACCACTTGTTAGGACCGTAAATGATTGGACCACAGTGCAACAATAATCACGAGATAAAAATAAAGTGAAAATGCGGAAATAAAAAGACACCAGATGTAACGTGGAAAAACCCCCAAATGGAAGGGGTAAAAAACCACGGGCAAATAGAAGGATCACTATGGGAAAAATGGGTACATACTCCCTAACTTATTACAAGGAGAAAACCCTCGTAATATTCTCTCTTGAATATGGTGGGGAAAACACCTCACTAATACCGCTCACAAATGGAATAACCGGTGATGAGATTGCCGGTGAAGGTGATAGATGAGATGCCATTTGGAAGAGGGGAGAGCTTCATTTTATAGGACTCATCTCCCCTTCCCCTTGCCTTCTCCCGCTGGAGGTTTGGTGGGGGTTTGGCCACCCACCACCTAACACCACCATCCCTCCTTTGACAAAGGAGGAGGGCGACCACCGTTCTGCCAACACATCTCCCACTTGGAGATTTGACTGAGAACCAATCACATCTCCACATCCTTTCTATCTGCCAAACCATGATGCTCATGAATCTGCGAGGCCACTCGAGGATCTGCACCATCTGAAATTATCAGAGTTAATCACCTTCGTCAGGAAATCTGCCAGATTTTCTTTAGTATGAATCTACTACATATCCACACTTCCTTCCTCCACCACATCTCGAACAAAGTGATACTGTACCCCAATGTACTTCGTCTTGGAATGAAAATATGGATTCCTCGCAATGTGCAAGGCGCTCTGACTGTCATAAAACAATGGAATCTTCTCCTGTCTGTGCCCAACCTCCTCCAACAACCTTCTCATCCAAATCCCTCTTTGCAAGACTGTGTAGCTGCCATGTACTATGCCTCCATCGTGGATAAAGCTACAACTAACTGTAACTTCGAAATTCAGCTCACAGATCCTCCTACATGAGTAAACACATAACCAGTACTGGATTTCCTCCGGTTAGAATCACCTGAAAATATGAATCAACATATCCTCTGACAGTAAAATCTGATCCTCCATAACATAATGTAGCATTTGAGGTCTCCTTGATGTATCTCAGGATCCTCTTCACTGTGTTCCAATGCTTTCGTCCTAGATTTTCCATGTACCGACTAACTGCTCCCACTGCATGTGCAATGTATGGTCTAGTACAAACCATAGCGAACATTATACTACCCACTGCAAATGCATACGGTACTCGAGACATTTCCATCCTCTCTACTTCACTGTTAGGACTCATCATGGAGGATAACTTGAAATTAATGGAAAGAGGGGTAGAGATTGGCTTACAGTATTGCATGTTGAAGCGTTTCAAGACTCTCTATAAGTAAATCTTCTGTGATAGACAAATCTTCCCATTATTTCTGTCTCGGTAAATCTGCATCCCAAGAATCTTGTTTGCTGGTCCCAAGTCCTTCATATCAATCTCCCTATCCAACTGTGCCTTCGTCTCTTGGATCTGATCATTGTTGGGGCCTACAACCAACATGTCATCCACATACAACAGAAGAATGATGAAATCATTACCATACGAACCCTTGAAATATGCACAAGGATCTGAATAAAGTCTGTCATATCCAAGGCTCATGATATAGGAATAAAATCTCTTGTACCAACACCTCGGCGCCTATTCGAGACCGTACAGAGATTTGTTCAACCTGCAAACCAAGTTCTCTTTACCTTCTTCTACAAACCTTTCCGGTTGAAGCATATATATCTCTTCATCAAGATCACCATGGAGAAACACTGTCTTCACATCCAACTGCTCTAGATGTAAGTTGTATGTAGCACACATCTCCAGAACTTCTTTCTAAGAAAATCCTTTGACCACCAATCTTGCACGATATCTTTCCACCTGGTCCTTTCCATCCCGCTTGATCTTAAAGACCCATTTGTTTCCTATAGCCTTCCTTCCACGAGGTAATGGAATAAGATCCCAAGTCTTGTTCCTGTGCAGGGCTTCAAGTTCCTCTTGCATCCCCGCCATCCATGAGGATACATCTGGACTCTGGGTCACCTCCACAAAATAAGATGGCTCTCCATCCTCTGTCAATAATCAATACACAATATTGCTCTCAGTGACATAGTATGAGTGCCATACTGATGCTCTTTTCTCCCGAGTTGACCGTTATGGTCCAGACTCAACCGGTACTTGATCATTGGGCTCTGGTAATTCTTTAGAGGAAACTGATTCTTCCTTGGACTTGTCCTCTACTTCGACTATTGTAGTTTCTATATTCTCTTTCTCCATGTCTTGATCAGTTGTCATTTGCACCTTGTCTTCTGCAAAAATGACATCTCTGCTGATGATAAATTTGTGGGCAGTGGGATCCCACAAACGATACCCCTTCACACCATCAACATACCCCAAGAAGATACATTTCCTAGATCTCGAATCCAACTTCGATCTTTCCTGGTCATTAAACATTGCATATAAAGTACTTCCAAAAGTATGTAACCGATAATAGTCAGAGGGTTTACCAGTCCACATCTCTATTGGTGTCTTCAACTCAATCGCCATTGAAGGAGATCAGTTGATCACATAACATGAAATATTCACTCCTTCTGCCCAAAATGTTTTGGCAATACCTGCAGTCTTCAGCATCGCCCTTGTTCTATCCAACAGGGTTCTGTTCATCCGCTCTGCCACTCCATTCTGCTGAGGAGTGTATGCCACTGTGAACTGTCTCTTGATCCCTTCTTGTTGACAAAAAGTATCAAACTCCTCGGTTGTATATTCTCCACCATTGTCTGTCCTCAGACACTTGATCTTCTTTCCAGAGTCAAGCTCCTTCCGCGCTTTGAATGTTTTGAAGACTTCAAAAACATCTGCCTTCCTCCTAATTGGGTACACCCAACATCTCCTGGAATAATCATCAATGAATGATACAAAGTACCTTGCTCCTCCCAGGGATATAACCGGTGCTTGCCAAACATCAGAATGGATCAACTCCAAGATCTCCTGACTTCTTGTTGTTGACGTCCTGAACTTTAACCTGTGTTGCTTGCTCAAAACACAATGCTCACAAAATGGTAAGGATACCTTTGTCAGCCCAGGCATCAACTTCTGATCCGCAAGAATCTTCAGGCCTCGTTCTGACATATGGCCAAGCTTCTGATTCCATAACGTCGTCAACGCTTCCGTCGAGGTAGTTGATGCAACAACTATCTCCACCTCTTTGTACGTTTCACCGATAAGCACGTACAGGTTCTTTGAGATCTTCTCCGCATTCATTACCACAAGCGCACCCTTCACGATTCTCATCACTCCATTCTCAGTGCGAGTCTTGCATCCGATATCATTGAATTGTCCCAAAGACAATATGTTCTTCTTCAGGCCCTTCACATGACGTACTCCTTGGAAAGTCCGTATTATTCCATCATGCATCTTCAGTTTGATGATACCGACTCCAACGATCTTCAGAGTGTGATCGTTCCCCATGTACACAAGTCCTTCCCGGATGGTTTCATATTGGTCAAACCATTCCCATCGAGACGTCATGTGCCATATTGCTCCTGAGTTGATAATCCATGCATCGCCGAGATGATGCCTGCTTCCAGTAGTTGTCGCCGCTTCACTGACTAGTATATCTCCACTTCCAGAAGCACTCGCCACATTCCCCGGAGAGTTCTTTTCCCCACTCTTCTTATTCCAACAATCCTTATTGATGTGCCCCTTCTTGCCACAATTGAAACATGTGACATTCTTCTTCTTACTCCTTGATTTGGACCTGCCATGATTTTGGCTCCCACTGGAACCACGCTCCATCATCCTTCCTCTCTCCATTGACAGAGCTTCTGCTTGGTGCGAAGTTGTCTCTCTGTCCTCCTTGTTCTTGCGCCGACTTTCTTCTTCTAGAACTGCGGCTGCAACATCATTAAAGAGAAGCATATCCATTAGGATATTATTGGTAAGGTTGATGATGAGTTGGTCATACGAATCTGGAAAACTCTGGAGTAGAATCTCTACACGTTCAGTATCCACAATTTTATAGCCCAACGTCGTGAGCTGAGCGAACAGGGTATTAAGGTTGTTGATGTGGTCGGTCACCAAATATGTCTTCACCATCCGAAGAGTGTACAATTTTCTTTTTAGGAAAATTTTGTTGTGGAGTGACTTGGCCTCGTATAGCTTCGTCAGAGTATCCCATATTTCCTTCCCTGTCTTTTTCTCCGCAATGCTCGATAGGACCCCGTCTTCCAAAGCCAAATGGATGTTGGCAATAGCATTCCTGTCCATATCGTTCCATTTCTCCTCCGTCACACCCATCGGCTTTTCGCCAATTTTCAGTAGGCAATTATCCTTCTGCAGCATTGCCGACATCTTCATTTTCCACAACGAAAAATTATTCCCGTTGAATTTTTCGATCTCGAATTTTACCACCATCTGGACACGCTGTCAGTCCAGAACCTCCTCTGTTTCAAAATGGTGTATTTAATAATCACAATAATTTTTTTTCTAATGTGAAAGATCAACCGGAGTCTCAATCACAGAGCATACTCAAATTTACGAGAATTATTAATACCTGAAAACGTGAACAACACTGGGCCGAAACCTTGCCTCTGATACCACTTGTTAGGACTGTAAATGATTTGCCCACAGTGCAACAATAATCACAAGATAAAAATAAAGTGCAAATGCAGAAATAAAAGGACACCAGATGTAACGTGGAAAAACCCCCAAATGGAAGGGGTAAAAAACCACGGGAAAATAGAAGGATCACTATGGGCAAAGTGGGTACATACTCCCTCACTTATTACAAGGAGAAAAACCTCATAATATTCTATCTTGAATATGGTGGGGAAACCACCTCACTAATACCGCTCACAAATGGAATAACCGGTGATGAGATTGCCGGTGAAGGTGATAGATGAGATGCCATTTGGAAGAGGGGAGAGCCTCATTTTATAGGCCTCCTCACCCCTTCCCCTTTCCTTCTCCCGTTGGAGGTTTGGTGGGGGTTTGTCCACCCACCACCTGACACCACCATCCCCCCTTTGACAAAGGAGGGGGCGGCCACCATCCCGCCAACAATTTTAAATTAAAATATTTCGATGGATAATTCCAATAGAATATTTTATTGAATTTTTTCAATATAAAATTCATTGGAATATTCTAGAAAAATTTTCTAATAAATGTTTCCATTTAAAATTATTTCTAGAATATTTGATCATGTCGTAGAACATGCCAAAATTGAATTTAATTTTACTATCTTTTGCAGTATATCATAACCAAGGTAATTTCCCAAGAATGCAATGGATCAATTAAATAGAGTTTATTTTAATTTACAGAATTTTGAAAAGTACAAAGGATGTGAGCGTTTCATGTTTTTTAAGAAAAAATAACAAAGGGTAAGTGTCCTATGATTTGATTAATCAATGATGTTGATTACCGCAGACCGCTCAAAATCAACAAAATAGTTTTTTATGTAAGATCCTAACCCAGTCAAGGAATGACATCAACAAGGTGATGTGATGACCAAATTTAGATCCTCTTTAAAACTATTCTCTTGAAATAAACATGCATATTAATGAGTGTTTTCTTTTGGATTTCATCAAATGACACAAACTATATGAACAATCATGAAAAGGAACTAGAGAGAGAAGAATCCAACATCTCAAATCATCACATGATTCAGTTTATACAAAATAGCATGAGAATTCATGTTCCTTCGATTTGTATACTGGCATACCAGAAAAATGAAACAAACAAGAGTAGAAATTGAAGAACAATATATCAAAATACTATAAATTCAATTTTCTTTCCATAAATTACACAAAACGAGCTCAAAGTTACAACATGTAACACACCCTATATTAATCACATAGAGGATTGACATGGAAGAAGAATAAAATAGTGGAAGGATGGTCTTATGCTCGATCAAACTCTCCCCCTAGACATTCCAACCTTTAAATGATCCATGGGGTGCTTTTAATGGTAAATTTTACAAGTCGACTCCATGAAAATTCTAAAGTCTATGGGTGTAAGGGAGTTGTTCATGACATATTTTCCCACCCCATTGATTCGAATGGACGACTAACTTACATGAAGCAATTTGAATTTAAATTTTGTGGAGATGTTGGGATTTGAATTATCTTTCCAAATCCATCGGAATCAACCTAATTGGATCCTAAATGCCCATCTGTTGAAATCTGGTTTCCAAATTAAAAAACTGGTTCAGTTTTCATGCCATGCAAAATTCAGTTTATTTAATATTATGAAAATCATTCTTTTATTCTGTGGACTCAGTCCATTTGGGTATGTTGGCTAGGCCTCTGATTTTATTTTGGCATTGGGCTGTGGGGTGTGACCTGGTATGCTGGTTGGTTGTCTTGATCCACAGGCTCATCCTTGGAGTGTTGTTGGCCATTGATTACTATGATCAGACATCTTTGCATGGAGTTTGTGTTTCTAGATTTCAGTTGATCCCCATGCTTTGCTACCCAACCTATTTGTTGCCTATACACATCCTCAGCCATTCGAGATTTTTTACATCAGCTCTGCCTTCGTGATCCTTCCACTCACCCTCCACCGTATGTGTGTCCCTCCTGGGCTGTTACGCCTGACATGTTGTCTGACGCTGCGCCTGCCTCTCCATTATTATTGGTTGCACCCCTTTATTTTGAGGGTTCCAGGCGCAGCGGAAGTGTGGTTGGGACGAGACCCAACTTTGATTTTTACCATGATCAATGATTATTCCGGGATCAATACGATGATGAACGTCAGTCTCAATGGAATATAATCAAAGATTTAGATAAAGAAGAAAGAGGTCTGAAACCTTAGAGAGGATCTTGCACATCATATTTATAATTAATTTAATTAATTTCATAAAGAAAAATAATACATATATCTTTGGTATTTTTCTTCGTTGATGATGTTGATCGTTCAGAATGACCCTTCTGAATTATCTTGTTGCGCTTGTAAGGATCCAAAATAGAATCTCTCTAGCGGTGATCCACATGTGCTCCGATGGCCTCCGATCGACACCGCTTGTTCTCCGAGTGCTACCGCGGTGAAGTGAGTGTCTTGTGTTGATCGTTCTTGATCGCTTGTTCTTGATGGCTTGTTCTTCGCCTTTGAAGAACGTCTCTCGTTCTTGAGAGCAGAGAGAAGAGGATTTGAAAGAGAAATTGTTTGGCTCAATAATTCTCAATTCACCAGGTGTGTGGTGTGGTTTCTGGCACAATAGGCGTACTTGTCTATTTATATACATGGAATTTCAGTTACAATATTTAATTGCATAACAACAATTAAATATATTCATGAACTTAGAGAAAACTCATGCATTTAATAATAATACCACGTCCTTATTTATGGTGCGTCAACTTGTGCAAAATGGAATTATAAATAAAATTCCGCGTCATAAAATAACAGTAGCGTTATTTTAATTTGTGTCAACTAGTTAAATAATTATTTTCCGTCTTGAAGATAATTATTTTACTATCGGACCGACCTTGGTCCGCTCGAACTCCACTTCCATTTATTGAACACCCGAATAAATAAATAAATAAATTATTCTCCTAAACAAATATTTTATTTACAAACTAGTAAATAAATATTTATTAAATGTTCAATAAAATAAATAAATATATTTTATTTAATTTATGCGATCATTGTAACTTGAATAAAATCATTCCACAGTCTTGAGAATAATATTTATTTAATTAATTAAATTCAAATAGAATTTAACCGAGACCACCAAAAACAATTAGTGTGTGACCCTCTAGGATTTTTTCTCGTTGGCATTAGAGGGGTTTGCCTAAAGTCCAAGAGTACTATCTAGCAACGGATCAAGGCACCCAAGAGAAAGGATGTAAAGTCACAACAACGACATTCATATATGAACGCTCACTGTGTAATATAATCTCTGTCGCAATATCTCATCAAACAAGTTTCATGATTGTGTCATAAACTTTTATGCTTGATACGTTGTTCTTTGACTACCTGAAATAAAATCGTCGTTACACCATGACCATGAAATTTCACGTGATGGTTCTATTTCAATCAAAGGACGATATATCAACTTCCATAAATGGAATAGAAAAACCCTCCCTCGACTTATCCATTAATAATATGTCATTCGTGACGCACCCAACACACCCTACTTCCCGCCAACTATCTGCGTGACAGTTTTCGTCAGTAAATCAAAGTACGTAAGTTGTGACACGTATTAATGATAATCTTAAAGTCTAAAGATCATTACACACGCTCGCAAATAGAAATATCCGATGACATCAAAACATGCAGAATTCTTACTAGTGAGTATGTTCTCATAATCTTCTATCTTGGAGATTACCAAGTGCGAACTTCATGAGAGGAAGTCTCATCGGCTTACGAGTACTCGCACCTGACAGTCTGCATGCTATGTGTCCCATCATAGCATGTCATCCAACCACAAAACTATATTTAAGAATATTGTTATAGCATTTCAAGGTTCTCATCATAGTGGGGAATTGCCATGTCTTTATCAATGCAACAAATACTCTAGGACATGTCAGCAGAACAATGAACAATATGTAATAATACATTAAATATCCATGTAATCAAAGTAAAACCAGTTGGTTCTAAAACACCAAATCTTACAAATTCCCACTTGAACTAGAACCAACTGCCACTACGGGAAAAAAGACTTTTTTGCGACGGGAATAAATCCCGTCGCAAAAGGTCCGTCCAAGAGGTTATTTGCGACGGGGGTAACATCCCGTCGCAAATAACCAATTATTTGCGATGAGATTTCGTCTTTCGTCGCAACAAGTTTGGCGTGAGTAGCGCGCCAAACCGCGCGAAGGCTATTTGCGATGGTGGGATCCCACTGTCACAAATAATTAAGTATTTGCAATGGGGCCCGTTGCAAATACCCAGCGCGGTTAATAGTTTTTTGCGACGGGTTGTCGTCCTGTCGCAAAAGGTTTGACGGTAGGGACTATTTGCGACGGGACCCGTCGCAAATAACTACGCCCGCATTAATTACTGTCAGCGGTTAAAAGGTATTTGCGACGACCCCTGTCGCAAATACCCGGCAGCGGTTAATAGTTTTTTGCGACGGGATGTCGTCCCGTCGCAAAAGGTGTGTCGGCAGGGACTATTTACGACGGGTCCCGTCACAAATAACTTTTTAACCGCCGACAGTATCTAATGCGGGCGTAGGTATTTGCGACGGGACTCGTCGCAAAAGATACTATTTGTGACGGGTATCCCATCGCAAATAATCTAACCTATATATACCTCCATCTGTTTGCCCCACCATTGGTGGTGGGGTGGTACGGACTTGGGGGGTGAGGGGCAGGTCACGGGGTCAAGTCCCTAGGCTTGCGATTTACATGTAATTTTCTTCCTTGTGTGTGTGTTGCTTTCGCGGTTGTACCCAATTTTTTTTATACCCCCATCCGTTTTTCCTCTCATTCCTCTCAATTCTTAGATCCTGTTTCTTTCTGAACTCTGATTTTAGAGGGAAAATTTTTCCAAGTTATTTTTTTTTCACGAAGAAGTTGTGAAGCCGTCTACATCAATAGAAAATCAGTCTTAAAGGTATTTATGTTTTATTTAATTTATTATTTATTTCATTTTTATGTTAATTTTTTTTTATTTTTTGATTAGTTGTAATTAAATTAAATTTAAATTGTTTTGTCATTAGTATTTATTTGTACTAATAAATTGAAATTTTTAGTACTATTTTGTAATAATTAGTAGTAATTAATAATTATTAGCGATAATTAGTAATGTATATAATTAATTTGTAGTAATTAATAATAATTGGTAATAAATAGTAATAAATACTAATAATTAGTAATAAATATTAATAATTATTAATAAATAGTAATAAATAGTAATAATGAGTAATAATGAGTAATAAATAGTAATAATGAGTAATAAATAGTAATAAATTGCCATAAATAGTAATAAATAGTAATAATTAGTAATAAATTGTAATAATTAGTAATAAATTGTAATAATTAATAATAAATTGTAATAATTAGTAATAAATTGTAATAATTAGTAATAAATACTAATAATTACTAATAATTACTAATAAATACTAATAATTAGTAATAATTAGTAATAATTAGTAATAATTAGGAATAATTAGCAAAAAATAGGAATAATTAGCAATAATTAGCAATAATTAGGAATAATTAGCAATAATTAGTAATAATTAGTAATAATTAGTAATAATTAGTAATAATTAGTAATAATTAGTAATAATTAGTAACAATTAGGAATAAATTGTAATAAATAGTAATAAATTGTAATAATTAGTAATAAATTGTAATAATTAGTAATAAATTGTAATAAATAGTAATAAATTGTAATAAATAGTAATAAATAGTAATAATTAGTAATAAATTGAAATAATTAGTAATAAATTGTAATAATTAGTAATAAATACTATTAATTACTAATAATTAGCAATAATTAGCAATAATTAGCAATAAATAGCAATAATTAGCAATAATTAGCAATAATTAGCAATAATTAGAAATAATTAGCAATAATTAGGAATAATTAGCAATAATTAACAATAAATAGCAATAATTAGGAATAATTAGCAATAAATAGCAATAATTAGGAATAAATAGCAATAATTAGCAATAATTGATAATAATTAGGAATAATTAGGAATAATTAGTAATAAATACTAATAATTAGCAATAATTACTAATAAATAGGAATAATTAGTAATAATTAGCAATAATTAGCAATAATTTGGAATAATTAGAAAAAATTAGCAATAATTAGAAATAAATAGCAATAATTAGCAATAATTAGGAATAATTAGAAATAATTGGCAATAATTAGCAATAATTAGCAATAAATAACAATAATTAGCACTAATTAGTAGTAATTAGCAATAAATAGTAATAATTAACAATAAATAGAAATAATTAGCAATAATTAGGAATAATTAGGAATAATTGGGAATAATTAGTAATAATTAGGAATAATTAGTAATAAATACTAATAATTACTAATAATTACTAATAAATACTAATAATTATCAATAATTAGCAATAATTAGGAATAATTAGGAGTAATTAGAAATAATTAGCAATAATTAGAAATAAATAGCATTAATTAGTTATAATTAGGAATAATTAGCAATAATTAGTAATAATTAGAAATAATTAGTAATAATTAGCAATAATTAGTAATAATTAGGAATAATTAGTAATAAATTGTAATAATTAGCAATAATTAGAATTAATTAGCAATAATTAGTAATAATTAGGAATAAATAGTAATAAACAGTAATAATTAAAAATAAATAGGAATAAATAAGAATAAACAGGAATAAATAGGAATAAATAGGAATAAATAGGAATAAATAGGAATAAATAGGAATAAATAGGAATAAATAGGAATAAATAGGAATAAATAGGAATAAATAGGAATAAATAAGAATAAATAAGAATAATTTGTAATAGTTAGGAATAGTTAGTAATAAATAATAATAGTTAGTAATAAATATGAATAATTAGTAATAAATAGGAATAATTAGTAATAAATATGAATAATTAGTAATAAATATGAATAATTAGTAATAAATAGTAATAATTAGTAATAAATAGTAATAATTAGTTAGGAATAGTTAGAAAGAAATTTTAATAAATTTTAAGAACTTGGCATAATTTCCAGTGGATTGACGACACTCCTTTTGCTCGATGACTTTTCTCCTTTCAACTCTCACCGACTCAAAACATTATGAAAAATGTGTTGCAACATAGGCATATTCAATCTCGTGCATACGAGATTGGATATGCATTCGTAGGATCATATTTTTTATAATGTTTTCAGGCAGTGATAGTTGGAAGAAGACGATTCATCGACGAAAAGGGGGCTCTTTTGTCCGACGGCTCATTTACTTGCATATTTATCACACTGAAATCACAATAAAGAATCTGGTTGAAGATACACATATTTATTCCCGTGCATATGAGAATGAATATGCGTAACTCCGACCAGATTCTTCATTGTGATTTTAGTGTGAGAAAGATCCAAGTAAATGAGCCGTCGGACAAAAGAGTAGCCATCAATCCACTGGAAATTGTGTCACCCTTAATTAATGGTAATTATTAAGAAGTAGTAGTAATTATTTATCTTTTTTTTTCAGATAGTGTTTTTATAATTTCAAATTATTCAAAAACAGTGATGATTTTATTTTTTTGTAAAAAAATATGGAACAAGGAAGTTTACATTAGTCATTATTAGATGATCACGCTTGGATAAATCAGCACAGAAATCCAAATGGTTCTAGTTTAAATCCTGTATATATTGAGGGTGTTGAAGCTTTCTTATAATTTGCATCATCAAAACCAGAATATGTTTCAGAAGGCACAATTAAGTGTCCTTGTAAAAAATGTGCTCTGAGAACGTTTGACACATTTGACAAGGTTGGGGGACATCTCTTGTGGTTTGGTTTTCAACCAGATTATGTTTTTTGGTATCAACACGGTGAACGTAGTTACATAGAATATACTAATAACTTGATTCCAGATCTATCACAGTTCCAAAATTTAGTGCATGATGTTGTAGGTCCATATGTTCAACAAACTGAAACTCACAATGATATTCATTTAACTCCTAAGTTGGCACTATCTGAATTTTATGAGTTATTGAGGTCTGCTGAGGATGCATTGTATCCTGGTTGCAAGATAAGAAAATTAGAAGTGGTTGAAAAATTTATAGCTATTAAATCAGATAATTCATTGTCAAACAACTATTTTGATCATATATTTTCTTTGGTTAAAACACTATTTCCTGAAGGAAATGTGTTGCCTGCAAATTACTATAAGAGAAAGATGTTGGTTCATAATTTAGGCCTTAGTTATCGGAAGATTTATGCATGTGAAAATGATTGTATCTTATATTCTGGTGAAAATGAGTTGTTGGATAGTTGTCCCATATGTGGACAATCGAGGTATAAAGAATCTCAACTAGGGAAGTCTGGATCGATTCCTGTAAAGTAGTTGAGATATTTCCCCCTTACACCCAGGACACAATGTTTATTTATGTCTCATAACACATCCTCAATGATGTCATGACACAAAACCAATATTTCAACCAGTAAAAGCTTGAATCATCCATATAATGGTGATTCATGGAAACATTTTGATCGTCTGCATCCATATTTTTCTTTAGAATCCTGAAACGTGCGATTGAGTCTTTCTAATGATGGTTTATGTCTGTTTGATTCTTATGGTAGTCAGTATTCATGTTATCCTGTCTTTATAAATTCATACAATCTACCTCCATGGATGTTGATGAAGGATCCCTATATCTTTTTGACCTTATTAATCCCAAGACATCCGAAAAAGAATATTGATGTTTATTTGAAACCATTGATTGATGAGTTAAATGCATTGTAGAGTAATGGTGTTAGTACATATGATGTTTCTGCAAAAAAAATTTCACATTAAAAGCTGCATTGATGTTGACGATTAGTGACTGTCCGACATATGACATGTTATATGGCTATAGTACACATGGTCCGAAATCATGCCCTTACTGTATGAAAGACAACAAAGCTTTTATGCTCGTCAATGAAAAAAAACTTGTTATTTTTATTGTCATCACAAATTTCTTCCAACCGATCATCCTTTTCGAAGGAAAAAATCCCATTTCAGAAAAGACACAATTGAAAGGGATGAACCTCCAAAAGTGATCTTAGGTACAGAGTTAAAATCATTTGTATATTCATTACCTCCCATCACATTTGGGCCAACAGTAAACCAACAGAAAATTTATGGCTTTGGGAAAGAACATAATTGGATAAAACGAAACATTTTTTGGGATCTCCCATATTGGTCTGATTTGTTGGTCCACCACATGTTGGATTTCATGCATATTAAGAAGAACTATTTTGATAATTTATTTCATATAGTTTTGAATACACCAGGTAAGACCAAAGATACTGTAAAAGCACGATTAGATCTTGTCCAAATTTGCAGGCGACCAAAACTTGAACTATTTAAAAATGTCAGATCACAGAGGTTAATGAAGCCAAAAGTACCTTATACACTATCCAAAGATAGCCGCTTATTATTTTGTTAGTGGATTGCAGATTTGAGACTTCCAGATGGCTATGCTTCCAATTTGGGAAGATGTGTTAAGAATGATCATATTACCGAATTAAAAAGTCATGATTGTCATGCTATAATGGAAAGAACTATGTCAATTGGATTCATAGGTTTGTTGAATTCTATGATTTGGGATTCGATAACAGACATATCATATTTTTTTCGAGACATTTGTGCAGTGAAAACAGATTACGATGTGCTAAGAAAACTGGAAGAATATGTTACTGTAATTATATGTAAACTGGAAAAGATCTTTCCACCTGCTTTCTTTAACTCAATGGAAAATATGATATTACATTTGCCACATGAAGCTAAATGTAGAGGTCCAGTACATTTTCAATGGATGTACCCATTTGAGAGATTCATGCAGAAATTGAAGAAAAAAGTACGTAACAAAGCATCAATTGAAGACTCAATTGCTAAAGCTTATTTACAAGAGGAAATTACTTTTTTTTACTCTCACTATTTTGAATATGAATATCCCTCAAAACAAGATCGTATGGGATGGAACGAGGGAAATGTTAATGATGAAATGGAAAATCATTTATCATTTTTTAATTAGCCAAATCTTGGATTTGGTGGAGTTCAAGAACGATGACTTTCAAATGATGAACATCACATAACTCATACATATGTTCTGCTCAACTGTGAAGAAATGACAACATTTGTACTGTGAGTTCTTCTATCAATTATTCTATAATTTATGTTACAGTATGTAAACTTATTTTATTTGTAGGTTATATGATAATAATATCAAGAAACAATTTCCACAAATTATAGCAGCTGCTCTTGAAGAACGCAGACAATTTTTTTTCCTCAATGGATTCAACAATAGGTAACATAAATTATTGATGGTTTAATATCAATTCAGTTTACTATTTATTATATTGATAATTGTTTTAAAAATTTTCAGGTGTCTCAACATGCTGATAAAATTGATAAGTGACTGTGTATATTGAGTAACTCACCATCGAAAATGGTTAAATCTTATAATGCATATATGGTGAATGGTTTTTTATTTCATACACTTGCATATGGGGAATCAAAAAAACAATGAACAATGGAGTTTGTTTGAGAGGATCGCATCATAGAGAAACTGAAGTTGACTTTTACGACATTCTGGATGAAATTATTGAGCTATGTTATCTTGGAAAAAATTACATAATGATGTTTAAATGTCGGTGGTTAGATACTGAGAGAGGCTTGCGTGTTCATCCGACTCATGGAATCGTCGATATTAAATATAAAAGTCTTCTTGTAGTAAATTGACCATTTTTACTAGATCAATAGGCACATCAAATTTATTATGCAAAGTACTGTGCTACTTCAAGAGACCTGAGTGATTGATGGAGCATAATAAAAATAAAATCTCATGAAAATCAATTTACTCAAATTGAATGTGGTTTCACTAAAGTAGAAGGAATTGAATTTTTTCACAAAGAAACATGAATATCGATGATGAAATCCCACAATTAAGGGTCAATGATGACGAAGATGTTAATGATGTTACAAATGAATTTGAAATGACAAGGGATGGTGAAAGTGAAACTCATATGGATATAGATGATGCTGAGGAGGAATATGAAGACATTGACATCGTCAGATATAGAGATGATGATGAAGGTGAACATTGGCATAGTTAAATGCTGGTTATGATCATAAGTAATATATATATAATAGTTATTTTCAACTATCTACTAATAAGAATCATTTTGTGCTCCAGATGGACTCTGATCTATTGCGTGAGTTAGAGGAGGCTGAGCTACCTTTGGATGAGGGGGATGTGGGATCATCTGACCCTCAGCCTAATGGTGGTTCAGGAGGTACGTGAAGGGGGTGCGGTCTTGCGTGACTAATGATTCCTGACCCTATCCCTGAGCGACTTCCATGTATTGGCATTGATCCACGCACACGGAGGTATGGTAACCTATATATTTTAGTTAGATTTCATTAATTTTTTTTATATATACTAATTGTTTGATTATTTATTCTTTTTTCATAGTTTTTCACATGTAGCTGTTGAACAGGGGAGCGTTATCTTGTGCAATTAATTTTCTCAGCCATGGACCACATGGGAACATATTTATGTTGATGTGCAGCTCAGCATGTACAATCATTGGCTGGTATGTAAATAAATAATATTTATTTTGAAATTTATTTTGAAATTTATTTTATTAATAACTTGATATTATAAATTATTTTTAGGGTTTATGGTATCCCATCGATGATAGCATGTGTGACGATATCCATGCAGCATGGGAGGTGGCTATGTGTGAGCGTTTGCGTCAGTTTTTGTACAATTTGAGAAAGAAGGCCATTAAAAAAGCAGAAGCCACAATATTTAATGAGTCGTGTAGAGTCCACCAACCAAAGTACATTTCATCTCAGGTTTGGGATGGATTATGTGCTCACTGGTTCGGTGGTGGATTTCAGAGGAGGTCTTCATTGGGTTGACAGAACCGGGGGAGACAGGATGTGACGTATCGAGCTGGTAGCCGTACATTCAGTACACATAGAGAGCATCTGGTAAGTATTTTTATTAAATATTTTATATAACTTCAAATATAAAAAGTTTATTTTATATTCATACAGGCAGTCGAGCATCCCGATATTATAGAGTACGATGTTTATCAGAGGATGTATAGTGATCCAACCACCGGAGAGATTAGAGGTGATCGCCAACGTCGAATTGTGGTTAGCCTTATTTTTTTTTCTTCAGTTTGAAAATTAACTACATATAATAATTTCAAAATTTTATTTTCAAATTGGAATTGAAGGATTCATATGAGGCTGTGTCTTCTCAGACACAGGCTGAGGGTTAGGATGAGGTGACTAATCAGACCAGTGCCCACCATTTCGACGAGGCGGCATGGATACAAACGACTTATTATGACTTTGAGAAGGGCCGAGTAGTTGGTATCGACTCTCATGTGACTCCTGGTACTTATTATGGTACTGCTACGATGTCAGCATCCAGCTCGATAGGAGCTTGTAGATAGGCATCATCTTTTGCCTTATAGTATGAGGAGCAGTTCTGAGCTCATAATGACCTTATAGAGAGTTTGTAGAAGCAGCAAGAAGAGATGCGTCAGCAGCAGCAGCAATAGCAGCACAAGGAGGAGATGCGTCGATGACAGTATTAGCATCATGAGCAGATGAAGTACATGCGCCGTCTGACTCATAGTTTAGGGATGAAGTTTCCTCCACCTGCTCCTTCAGCTCCTCCACCTCCTCCAGAAGATGACCCCCATTAATTTTTCAATGTCAAAAACATTTGAATTTAACATTTGCTGTAATATTAACCACTTACAGTTTTTGTCTTTTATATCGGTGAAAATATTACATAATTTAATTTTTAATATTTTATGATTTTTTTTGTGAATATTGAGAATTATAATATTTTTTATTTTTTTATTATTTTAATAATATTAATATTATCGTTTCATTAATCACAATTTTATTAAACATATTTTTGCAGTATTATATTTTTTAATGTTTGTTTATTTTACTAATAATAATAATAATAATAATAATAATAATATTTTATGATTTTTTTATATTTTTTTGTGAATATTGAGAATTTTAATATTTTTTATTTTAATAATATTAAAATTAATTTTTCAATAATCATAATAATATTTTATGATTTTTTTATATTTTTTTGTGAATATTGAGAATTTTAAATTTTTTTATTTTTTTTATTATTTTAATAATATTAAAATTAATTTTTCAATAATAATAATTTTATTAAATTTATTTTTTTTAAAATTTATTTATTAATTGTGATGAGATATTTTGCGATGGGTTCCTATTACAAATAGCCTAAATATTTTTTTAAAAAAAGGTATTTGCGATGGGCCTGTCACAAATAGTCTAAATAAATATTTTCAAAAATGTATTTGTGACGGGATTACGGGCCCGTCGCAAAAAAGTATTTTGCGGTGAGCCTGTCGCAAAAAAGTTTTTATATATAAAGTATATAATCGGAGACTTATTTGTGACGATGATGTTGCCCGTCGCAAAAAATATTATTTGCGATGGGCCCGTCACAAATAATATTTTTTGCAACGCTGTTTTTCGACAACGGGCTATTTGCGACGGGACCCCGTCACTAAAGCTTATTTGCGAAGGGATCCCATCGTAAATAACCCATCGCAAATACCTAGAAATCTAGTAGTGTGCCTACGACTTTTAGTCTGCTAGACCTCACATGATGATCATGTTTCTACTGAGTCAAGGCTTTAGTCATGGGGTCCGCCACGTTGTCTTCTGTAGAAATATTGCTCACTGCAACTTCACCTCTTTGAGAAAAATCCCTCAAGAGATGATACTTTCGAATTATTTGCTTCGTCCGATGATGTGACCTTGGCTCTTTTGTGAGATCCACCACTGCAGTATTATCACAGTACAATGTGATGGGATCTTTACTACTAGGTATCACATCTAGTTCATGGATGAATCTTTGCATCCAAAATACTTCTTTAGTACCTCAGAAGGTGCAATATACTCAGAATCTGCTGTAGAATCTGTGACCACACTCTTCTTTGAGCTCTTCTAGCTCACTGAACCTCCATTCAAAATGAAGATGTATCCCATTTGCGACTTCATGTCATCTTGATCAGTCTAGAAACTAGCATCTGCATATCCTTTGATGACTAGTTCCTCATCTCCTCCATAAACCAGAAACATATCCTTACTACGCCTCAGATACTTTAGGATAGTCTTGACTGCCATCCAATGGCGGTCACTTGGGTCAGTTTGATATCTGCCTACCGCACTCAATGCGTAGGTGACATCCAGCCTAGTACACAACATGACATACATGACTGACTCAATCACTGATGTGTATAAAGTCCTTGCCATTATCTTTCTTTCCTCATGTGTCTGAGGACACATTTTCTTGGAAAGATGAATTCCATGTGACACTGGAAACAACCCCCTCTTGGATTGTTCCATACTGAATCTCTTCAGTATCTTATCAATGTATATACTTTGACTTAGGCCCAAAAATCTCTTGGATCTATCACGATGTATCTTGATCCCAAGAATATACACTGTCTCGCCCAAGTATTTCATGGAGAAGCATTGATTCAACCATGCCTTAACAAACTCTAAGACTGGTATCTCATTTCCAATAAGTAATATATCATCAACATATACTATTAGGAAAATTACTGCACTCCCACTAAACCGTTTTTAGACACAAGGATCAAATTCATTCTTGATAAAACCAAATTATTTTATGGCTTCATCAAAAGAAATGTTCCATGACCTGGATGCTTGCTTTAATCCACAAATGGATTTCTGCAACTTCCATACCTTATTGGTATCCTTTAGAGTCACAAACCCTTCAGGTTGTGTCATGTATACATCTTTATGAAGGTTCCTGTTAAGGAATCCTGTTTTGAAATCCATTTTCCAATCTCATAGTCATGGTAATCTGTAATGGCAAGTAGAATTCTGATGGATTTCAGCATTGCAACTGGTGAGGAGGTTTCATCGTAGTCAATTCCTTGACCCTATTTAAAACCTTTTGTAACCAGTCGTGCCTTATAGGTACTGACTTGTCCTTCCATGTCCGGTTTCTTCTTGAATACCCATTTGCAACCAACATGCTTTACATCAACTGGAGGATCTACTAAAATCCAGACTTGGTTTTGGTACACGAAATCTATTTTAGAATTCAAGTCTTCTTGCCACTTGGCAATGTCTGTGCCACTTACTGCTTCCTTTTAGGTTAGAGGATCATTATTATCAACTAATAAGGATTCACCATCCTCGATAACTAGAAAACATCACCATTCCGATTCTCTAACCTCTCTTGTACTCCTACACAGTACTTGTGTCTCCAAAAAAGATTCTTCTTCCACAGGGCTTTGTGGAATCTGTTCCTGTACCAACTCTTGTGTACCTTGATCCTCATCTTCATCAAAGTCTATCTCACACCCACTATCTCTTTTGGAGATGTGATCCCTCTCAAGGAATATGGAATGTCTTTCCACTATAAACTTTTTGTCTAAGGGGTTGTATAGGTAATATAACCTTGTTTCCTTGGGGTATCCTATAAAGGTACACTTTGTGCCTCAGGGTTCGAGTTTTTTTACCTGAAGAGGCCTTAACAAATGCTTCGCTACCCCACACATGTAAATTCAAAAACATGGATTTTCTTCCACTCTAGAACTCATATAGAATACCATTTATCGATTTAGTTGGTACTTGGTTTAGTATGTGTGCCTCTGTTTGTAACACATATACCCAAAAGGATAATGGAAGACTCACATGACTCATCATTGATCTCACCATGTCTAACATGGTATAGTTTCTCCTTTTTCTCACACCATTCCACTAGGGAGTGTTTAGAAGAGTGGGTTGGGATAGGATCCCAAACTCCCGTAAGTAATCAATGAAGTCTTGATTAAGATATTCTCCACCTCGGTCTGATCGAAGTTTCTTAATCTTCTTACCAAGTTGGTTCTCAACTTCATTCTTGTATTCTTTGAACTTATCAAAATAATCCGACTTATACATCATTAAGTAGATATATCCATATCTACTAAAATCATCAGTAAAAGTTATGAAGTATGAGTACCCTCCCCTTTCTTCAACTATAAATGGTCCACACACATCGGTATGAACCAATTCAATAAGTTCTTTAGCCCTTTCACCTTTCCAACTAAATAGGGATTTGGTCATTTTGCCTTGTAAACATGCATGACATATGCCAAGTGGTTTTAGTTCGAAAGAATCTAAATATCCATCTTGATGAAACTTTGTCAAGAGTTTCTCATTTATATGACCTAGCCGGTGATGCCAAAGTTGGGTGTGGTATGAGTCATGTGAAGTATCTTTGTTATCGATTGCCACTACTTGGTTTGTGTAATCCAACATGTAAAGTCCTTTGTATAAATGTGCCCTACCATAAAAAATGCTATATTTTTAAAAGAAGAAACATTCATTTTTTAAACTTGAAAAAAAATCCATCTGTATCAAATCTAGATATAGAAATAATGTTTTTAGTAACAGAAGGCTCATAATAACAACCCTTTAACACCAACATCATCCCAATTAGTAGTGTGAGGTGGTAGTCCCTGACAGCTACAACAGTAAGTCTGGCTCTATTGGCTGCTCGTAGATCTACCTCCCCTCGATCAATCTTCCTAAATCTACTTGGTTCCTATATTTGGATACATATGTGAGAACCACAAGCTGTATCTAATAACCAATTTGTAGAAATAGATCGACTTCATTTGATAACAAACACACCTGAAGCTTCCCCTTGCTTCTTAGGATGGGTGTAGTTCTTCTTCCAGTGGCCCGTCTTACCACATGCGAAACAAATAGCCTCCTGTTCCCTCCCCCCCTTGATCTTCATTTTCTTGGAAGGTTGTGAAGAATCTTTGGGCTTATATCTCTTCACCTTCCCTTTCCTCTCATTCACCATAAGGACAGAAGGATTTTTCGTGCTTCATATCTTTGTCCACTTGGCGAATGAGGATAAGAAGATCAGATAGAGACTTCTCAATTTTGTTCATATTGAAATTGACAACAAAGTTAAATAATCTCTGAGGGATTTATGCGAGAATGAGATCAGTGCCTAGTTCTTCAGGGAGTTTAAACCCTAGAACCTTCAGACGCTTAATGTAGCCAATGAGCTTGATTACATGAGGCCCATCTGGGACACCTTCTCCAAGCTTACTCTGAAAGAGTGACTTAGAGATCTCCAACCTTTCCTGTCTTGCTCTCTCTTGATAAATACCACGAAGGTGCTCGAGCATGCTACAATCATCCATGTTTTCACGAGACTTCATGAGCTCACTAGACATTGATAATAGCATCAAACATTGAATGTCAACCGTGTCATTCATATGTTTCTCACAGACCAAGAAATCCTCATCACTCGCCTCTTTGGTAGGCGGATCAGGTAATGCTGACTCCAGCATGTAAGACTTCCATTCATGGCGTAGGATAACCCGAAGGCATCTAAACCATTCCTGGAAGTTACTGCCGGTGAGGATGTTGTATTTATCCATAATTGATCGTAGGGATAGTGTGGTTTATGAGTTTGTCATTTTTATTCTAAAATTAAAAGAGAATATCATTAGTACTTTATTTATTACATTTTATAAGAAATAATAAATTTTATTAAGTTTCCAACTATTTTATCAAGTCCCAATAGCCCTCACCATTAAACTTGGAATGTACAGTTTCCACGACATTCTAGTGGCAAGGATTCATATTTCCCTTCGCATAACCCCAACAAGGGTTGGTCGAGATATTAGAAGGTATTTAGGTAGGAAGATCTTTGCCAACTGCAGGCTTCCAGCTCATTAATATGTTGAGTGGACTCCCCAATCCTGAAATCATGACTTTTTATTTCCTCAACTCTTGCCTCCAACATTACACCAAGTCTAGCAAGGTCCACTCCTCTTGATGTAATATGGTTAAGTAAACCCGAAACCTTTCATAAGGGATTCTTTTATAAAAGTAAGTGTCCCAACAAGGGTTGGTCAAACACATAATTTTATTGAGTTTTTCATTTAATCAAGTAACGAAAGGCTTGTTCTGACTTAATATTTTATTTGAGGGATTTTTTATCTCTTATGCATGAATTTATTTTCATCATTATCACATGCTTGTTAATATTAAGTGGAACTTACTTAAGTGATTAACCATGACTTGATAATATTTACGCATAAGTCTAGTTTATTTTAGTTCCATCTTGCATGCTTTTTTAATTCATTAATTATGTGATTGTGACAACACATCCATAATGATAAACCATGAAACTAACAGAAATAAAATAAAGTAAATTTCATGATCATGAGATTTTCTAGTGGTTAGTTTATCTAGTGGTTGATAAAATAACCCTAACCTAGGGGAGAAACACCTTAAACCTTTTGGGTTCGTGTTTACAGCTTCCACCTGTCCACCTCTATATTTCTTGGGATTGGTTTCGTCTCGGATCCAGCTTGAACCACCTCCACTAGCTTGGGAGTTCCATCCATTACATGTGCCTTTTTTAACTTAAACTTAGGTGAGGGGTAAAAAGGGGTATTACATAAAAGAAACCTTGGGCACACAGGCCCTACATATTAATGAGGAGAAGGCTCGCAGCCAAAAAAATTTAATTCAAATAAATAAATTAAAAGAAACCATCCACATACAATGGCCTTGGTCTAGCTCATGATCATCCATACATGCAATGATATTTACGCATAAATAAAACTAGCAATCAATTCTTTAATCGTTCTTATTTAAGATAAATCACGCTCAAATCAATTAATTATCATCTTTAATTAATCAATCCTTTTATATTAAACCCTTTTCTGAATTTCCTTGATATTTTCATCCATCATAATTTTAAACAAATAAATTCATTTAAAATTATCTTTGTATATAACTTGTACCTTGGAGGAAACCCGATGAATTACTATTTATAACTACCCAATGAGTAGAAATGAACATTACACAGATGTTAAATTAAACACACATATATAAAACACCTATCATGTGTTGTGCCTCAGCTTTATGCCCGCACGATGGTACACATCTCAAAGGTTTGTATAATATAATAATAAATTTTAATAAATCTGCGTAATTTGGATGAGTACACGACGTGTAGTTCCAACTACACAGTGTGTATTATTTTTCACCGTTTATCCAAAGTACACGTCCGGGGAAATGACATGTGAGTATACTTCAGAAATCTTCAGAGTACATGGCATATCCAATGGGCCACACGCCGTGTAGTTCCTCGTTACACAGCCTCTAGCTAGGCAATCCGTGTACGGGGTACATGGTCCAATCCTAACCCAAAGGGACTACACGTCATTTCCATTGGTCCACATGGCGTGTAATATGGAAACCGCGTGCCACCTATTCCTGGTCAACACATGAAGTCATTTAAGACTTTGAAAGACTCCAACACATGAATTGGTTTGGTAGACTGGTCCGATGCATTGAATCTTGACTACACAACATGTACTGCTGAATACATGCTGTGTGTTCTGGTGTTGTATGGCCAGGAAGCTTTGGAACCTTCAGATGAGATCCACTATTTTATTTTAATCAAAATTAAAATAAAAGATCGTTTTTGTATGGTGAACGAGAAACGAAATAGGAGGAATAGATCTCAAGATTCAGATTTGCAGAACGATTAACTTGAATTGAAACAACTAAATTATCAAATGCGTAATTCATCAACGGAATATTTAAATAATTATAAACAATGATGTAACCCCTCTGATACCACTTGAAGGTTCTGGGAACAACAGAAGCGTGGTTGGGATGGGACCCAACTTTGATTTTTACCATGATCAATGATTATTCTGGGATCAATACAACGATGAACGGCAATCTCCAAGGAATATAATCAAATATTTAGATAAAGAAGAAAGTGGTCAGAAACCTTAGAGAGGATCTTGCATATCATGTTTATAATTAATTTAATTAATTTCATAAATAAAAATAATACCTGTATCTTTGGTATTTTTCTTCGTTGATGATGTTGATATTCTGGAATTACCCTTCTAGATTATCTCATTGTGCTTGTAAGGATCCAAACTAGAATCTTTCTTGCGGTGATCCACACGTGCTCTGATGGCCTCCGATCAACACCGCTCATTCTCTGGGTGCTAGTGCGGTGAAGAGAGTGTATTGTATCGGTCGTTCTTGATCACTTGTTCTTTTCCCTTGAAGAATGTATCTCATTATTGAGAGGGGAGAGAAGAGGATTTGAGAGAGAAAATGTTTGGCTCAACAATTCTCAATTCACCAGGCGTGTGGTGTGGTTTCTGGCACAATAGATGTAATTTCCTATTTATATACATGGAATTTCAGTTACAATATTTAATTGCATAGAAAAAATTAAATACATTCATGAACATAGAGAAAACCAATGCATTTAATAATAATATCGTGTTATTATTTATGGTGCGCCAACTTGTGAAAAACAAAATTATAAATAAAATTCCGTGTCATAAAATAATAGCAGCGTTATTTTAATTTGTGCCAACTAGTTAAATAATTATTTACCATCTTGAAAATAATTATTTTACTACCGGACCAAACTTGGTCTGCTAGAACTCCACTTCCATTTATTGAACACTCGAATAAATAAATAAATATTTTATTATCTTAAATAAATATTTTATTTACAAACTAGTAAATAAATATTTATTAAATGTTCAATAAAATAAATAAATATATTTTATTTAATTTATGCGATCATTGTAACTTGAATAAAATTATTCCACAGTCTTGAGAATAATATTTATTTTATTAATTAAATTCAAATATAATTTAACCGAGACCACAAAAAACACTTAGTGTGTAACCCTCTAGGATTATTTCTCATTGGCATTAGGCAGGCTTGCCTAAAGTCCAAGAGTACTATCTAAAAATGGGTCAAGGCACCTAAGAGAGAGAATGTAAACTCACAACAACAAAATCCACATACGAACACTCACTGTGTAATATAATCCCTTTGTCGCAATATCTCATCAAGAAGGTTTCATGATTGTGTCATCAAATTTTATGCTTGATACGTCATTCTTTGACTACCTAAAATAAACTCATCGTTACACCATGACCATGGAATTTCATGCGATGGTTCTATTTCAATCAAAGGTCTGAGATATCAACTTCCATAAATGGAATGGACAAATCCTTCCTCGACTTATTCATTAATAACATGCCACTCGTGACGTACCCAATGTACCCTACTTCCCTCCAACTGTCTGCATGATGGTTTTTGTCAGTAAATCAAAGTACGTAAGTCATGACACATATTAATGACAATCTTAAAGTCTAAGGATCATTACACATTCTCATAGATAGAAATATCTGATGACATAAAAACAAGTGGAATTCCTACTAGCGGGTTTGTTATCATAATCTCCTATCTTGGAGATTACCAAGTGAAAACTTCATGAGAGGAAGTCTCATCTGTTTACGAGTACTCACACCTGAAGGTCTGCATGCTATGTGTCTCATCATAGCATGTCATTCAACCACAGAACTATATTTAAGAATATTGTTATAGTATTTCAAGGTTCTCATCATAGGAGGAACTACCACGACCTTATCAATGAAAAAAATACTCTAGGACATTATTATATCATAGTAATCTAGAACAATGAACAATATGTAATAATATATTAAATATCCATGTAATCAAAGTAAAAATATTTGGTTCTAAGACACCAACTCTTACATATTTTCCCACAATAGTTCTTCATTCTTTCCTTCCACTCCATTCCAGAGAGAAGAATCAGAGTGAGAGGGAGAAGCTCTGGCACTCTCATTCCATGCCTTCACAACCATTATTCCAATCATCGTCTCTATTGGAGAGCTTGGTACTCATGAGCTCTATCTGGACCACATCAGCTTTAAGATACTACAACCCCGATAGTGCCATTTCTCATTTAGTATATCTGGGATCCAGACTTGTGAGATTGTTCTTTTTCTATTTCTGCTCAGGGTTGTATTTCTTTCTATCTTTTTTATGGTTTTGGTGTTGGAGTTGAGTGCATGAGTCTATAAAACTCAAGAGTATACATTACCATATTTGGGTCAGGGTTCACCGCTATCTATTAGAGTGACGATGTCCCTGTGCTCAGAAAGTTTTTATAGTACATGTGTATTGTCTCTCTACTTTACTTTCTCTATTGTATGCTGTTTTTTTTGTTTTGTATAATAATAATTTTCATGCTGGTGTTATTTTCATAGAGTAGGACCAAACTGGTCCAAAACACATAAATACCTGTGTTAATATTTACTTTCTTACAATTTACTTTTCTGTTTTTCTCGTTCTTGTTTCCATCTTGCATCTATCGACATTTTTATTCTTATCTTTCTTTTGGAATCATCACAAACCAATCTATTCTCTTCTATTAGCACTAGACCACCTTCATCGAATATATTCTAGCCTTAAAAATTGGCATCATTTCCTGTAATCATTTTAACAATGCCATCTGTTAAGTTTGAAGTCGAAAAATTTCATAGTGAGAATGATTTTAGTATGTGAAGAGTTAAATATGCATGTATTATTAGTCCATAGTGGGCTCACAGAATATTTTCTTATCCCTAAGAAACCCATAGTAATCGTGTGTACCGATGGCCATTTGGATACCACTTACATTGATTTTTACCCTAGTATTTTAGAAAAGGATCATTGTACACTTATCTTAACCTAAGTAGACAAAGTCTTACATAAAATCATCCATGAAACTATTGGTAAATCCATTTGTCTTAAACTGCAACATTTATATATGACCAAAACATTGCTGGGTTATTTATATAAAAAGATGAGGCTATATACCTTTAAAATGAGCTCGGGCACCTCTGTGCGTGTTCATATTGATGAATTTAATTAAATATTTTTGTATTCATCTAATACATATATTGAAGTTAAGGATGAGGATCATGTAGTGATGCAAAGTGGGACCGAAGCCGGTGGGCTTTGTGAGTATGGGGAAGATGTGGGGCGGGGCGGGCCTAAATGTTTTGATCGTTTAGAGTGCGGGCCAATTCTGGTTGAGCCCACATGGGTGTGGGCCAATGCGGGTTGAGCCCACATGGGTGCGGGCTTGCCCGTGGGCCTGATTTAAAAAATATATATTATTTTACAATATATGTTTCTTTAATGTTTTAGTTTTTTTAATAAAAAAACATGGTTAAATGGTGACATATGATTTCTCACCGTAATGGTCATATTAATTCACCATTTATTCACATGTGAATTTTAAATAGGCCTATTTTTATTGTTTTAATATGATATTATATTATTTATATAGTAATTATTAACCATATTCACATGGTGTGTCAACCCATATCTCAAAAAATGGAACTCATCACCCCTACACATGGTTTCAAGTATATAAGAGTTATTATAATCATAATATTTTTAGGTCAATTTAATTCTATTATTATTTAATTTTATTTTTTTATTAAGATAATAGGATAGAAGCTATCGATGCAAAGCGGGCCCGCGGACCGTGGGCTTTGCGGGTATGGGGTGGATGTGGGGCGGGGTGGGCCTAAAATGTTTAACCATTTAGAGTGCAGGCCAATGAGGGTTGAGCCCGTGCGGGTGCTGGCCAATGCGGGTTGAGCCCGCATGGGTGCGGGCTTGCCCGCGAGCCTGATTTAAAAAAAATATATTATTTTTACAATATATGTTTCTTTAACATTTTAGTTTTTTTAATAAAAAAATCATGGTTAAATGGTGACATGACATATGATTTCTCACCGTAATGGTCATATCAATTCACCATTTATTCACATGTGAATTTTAAATATGCCTATATTTATTGTTTTAATATGATATTATATTATTTATATAGTAATTATTAACCATATTCACATGGTGTTTTAAACTATCTATCAAAAAATCGAACTCATTGCCCCTGTGCATGGCTTCAATTCTATAATAGTTATTATAATCATAATATTTTTAGATCAATTTAATTTTGTTATTATTTAATTTTATTTTGTTATTAATATAATAGGATATTAGAACCTCGTGAAAACACTAATAGATTCCTCTGAAACTAATTGTTACCTGGAGAGACTTCATTCATTCACAGGTTTATTCATTCACATCACCACACAACCAACATTATAATTCATCTCCCATCACCGATCACTCACTCACTTTCTATCGCAACAGTTCTCCACCACATTGACATCATCGCATGCCACCATTAACCAACAAAAAATGTTCCATCACATCCTTTAAAACTCTAGTTATTGTTAATTCATACTTCTCCCCAAAAATACCTTTAAGAATGATAAAAAATACAGTATTTAAATGATTATAAATAGTTTTTTTTGTAAATTTGGGTAAGCCTACAGGCAACCCGTGGGTTTATGTGGGGCAGGGTGGGCTTGAATTTTTTTTTTCGCATTATATGTGGGCTTTTGCAGAAAAACCCGCATAGGCTCAAACCCGTGTGGGCTTGGGCCGCCCGGCCCGACCTGCCCATTTCGCATTACTAGGATCATGATTTAATTCTTCTAACCTCCCTTGATGATTCTTTTAATTCATTAAAGGATTCCAAGATGCATGGTAGAGATTCAACTACCTTAAAAGGGGTTAAGTCTAGAATGTTTTCTCACGATCTTCAAACACATGGCTTGAAGAAAGAGATTAGTGATGTTAAGAACGAACCTCAGTTAATTTAGACTATGAGAAAGTTGTAAAATAATAATAAAGAACAGAAAGACAAGAACTATATTAATAAATTCTGGTGATTTTAGTGTGGAAAGACCATCCATATAAAACATATTGTCCTTACATGAAAAATAAAGATAGTATGGAATAGTATCATGTGGTATGCCTTGAGTTTTCCTTTACTGATGTTCTTTAATTATTTTTTAGCATCCCTTAGTTAGTATTAGTCATAGATTATAGGGATTCTCTCTTCTACAATCCTAGGACTGCCCCTGATTGTGTTTGTAGGGGAACCCAGTTGGAAGAAAGGGTGTGTTAGGGATGGTCTAAGACATTCAGGATTAGGGTGTAATGGTCTGTGTCCTCCCAGTTCGTTACTTTTCTAGTTTTTGGTTGTTGGAAGTGTTCGAAGGAGGCTCAGACAGAGTTTTGAGAAGTTCAGTTACTAAAGGCTGGAAAAAGGGTAATTACACATCATGAATGGGGTTACACGATGTGAAATTCTATTTCATAGTTTGTATTAGAGGTTTCACAACGTGTAATATTTTGGGGTTAAAAAAATAAAATAAAATGGAGGGGCAACACGTTTTTTGGTGAAAATAGAATCTCAGGTATTACACAATATGAGAGGGTATTACATGTTGTGTAATACCCCAATCATGTGTAGTTTTAAAATTCTTTTTCAGCTGAACCCTCATTAATTCAGTTGTGGTTTCCTTTTCCTCTCATTTTTGGTGAACCTTAGGTGACCCGATGACCCCTCTTTGGATTTTTGAGGATTCCCTCATTATGGATCGATCCTTAGATTCTCTCTGATCCATAGTGATCTGTCTTCGATCTAAGGTGAATTCTTCCCCCATTCTTACAGTTTCTTCCAGGTTGATATCCTTCTCCTCCCATTATTCTTGCTATATGATGGCAGACGATTCCCCTTATTTCAAATGGGGTTATCTTAGGTTGTTGTTGATGTGGTGGTGCTGCAGAATCCTCGAGTGGTTATAGATCTTGCGAGAGAGGTAATCAGAGATCTGTCACGTGGTCAGTTCTTGTGCAAAGAATGTTGACACCCTTTCAAGGTAGGATTTCCTTCATTTCTCTTTAAATGTGCATCATACAGGAGGGGATTTTCTTTTTTCTATCTGAAGATTATGGTTGTTTCTAATTAACCAAAGATAAGAAATAAATGAATGAAATTGAAAAGGGTAGAGGGGATTGATTAACTTGCCTTTAAAACCTTATTGTTACTTGTAATATTATAATTTGTATGGGATAACTACCCACTAAAAATCATGGTCGTTGGGGGCCCTTGCTTTCACACTAGATAAATTGTGGAATGCATGTTGTTCATCTTTGGTTGTACACTTATATATATATATATAAACTAGTTAATCACGTATATTCGACTAATGTAGGAATTCCCTAGGATCATACAATTTCTATGATAAACCCTGAATTAACAAGTTGAATTAAATAAGGGATGCCTCATTAAATCTGGAATTTTATTTTTCCTTGGTACGTGTGGTAATGAGATGTGTGTGTGGGCTTGTTCTGGTTTGTGCTGTAGTTGGGTTATGAGCATGGATGTGTTCCGTGGAATGGCTTGGGTGGTGTAATTAAATCTCAGGTTAAGAGATTTATTGATTGTGGAATGGATGAGATGTGTTGTACAATGAGGCTATGGAAATAGTTGTGTGGCGATGTTTTATTGGTTGGGGTTGTGAGTTGGGGGTTGCTCCTATTAGTATGTGACTTGAGAGGGATGGGTTTGAAGAAGGAAAGTATTGATTGGTATGGGCAATTCACCTAGATTTTATCCATGAGTAACATGCGGAAAGCTTCACCCTGTATCTAGAGATCGATATATGTCATAGCATGAATGAGTATTAAATGTGGAGGTGTTGGAATGATGTGTCTTTAATGTGAAGCCGCCTTCATTTATTGGGGATCTTCACCTTATGAAAACCGTGTTTCTTGTTGTGTGTTGTACTTGGAAGTTTCCCGGGTAGTGATGAAATAAATAAATAAATGTTAATAATGTTTATAATGGCTTAGGTCGGTTTGGATAAAAAAATGAAAGTGGTTAATTAAATTGGTTGGGAACATGAATTGGCTTTTGTGGCTTGTTGTGTGGTGTTGTGCATTTAAAGGTAGTATCAAAGTTGGTAGTGTTGTGATCTTGTTGTTTGTTTGAGAACCCATATATCGGGCATGAGTGTTTTGTATCATATATGTATATACTTGTATTTTACTTGTGATTTCTATACACACACCACCCTAGTTGAGAACTATGTACCAAACACCCCCATCATCATGGGGGAGGGTGTCTTTCCCAGTACCCTGGTGAGAGGATGGATGGCTGCCCACCTACTCTTCCTTGCTCCCTCTTCCATGCGGTGATAGCCCATGATTCTTCGAGAAAGTTGTGGTTTGTGAGGCCTAGGTTTGTGCGGGTGAGTTGTGATTTCCCATGTGTCTTATGGATGAGATGTTTTGTACTTTCCCAGGTGTCTTCGGGATGAGGTGCAGTTTGTGGCCCAAGTGTCTATGGGCAGGATGTGATGTGGTTTGCGGCCCAAGTGTCTATGAGTAGGATGTGGTTTGTGAGGTCCAGGTGTGTGCGGGTAGGTTGTGAAGTGGTAGATTCAGAAGAGGTGGGAGCCCCAGGACATTCATCTTTAGGGTACGAGTGACTAATAAGTGGGAAAGTGGTGCGGGGTACCCTATCATTGATTTACATTTTATTATATTACTTGACTTGCACTATTTTGTGAGCGTTCCTTGGTGAGGTTGAGATGGCTAGTATACCTGCTTAAGTGCTATTTGGTTCTGCTATTTTCTCACAGGGGAATTAGCATGCTTCTTTCACATGTTCATTAAAGTATTTGGTTTTTCTACTGAGTATACTTGTATTCTCACCCAATGTTTATAAATTCTTTCAGGTTTCTAGGAGGACTTCATAGATCGTGCTGGACCATACTAGCTCAGATCTTGACAGTTGCTGTGTCGTTTCTTAGCTTTAATTTTTTTATTACTTTAGAGACTTTCGTATTGTAATATTTTTATTTTTACACATGTATGTGGGATGGTTTTTTGATTAATTTTTTATATATATGTCATAAAGTTGTTTTTGGGGATGAACCATCTTATCTCTCGATCTTGTTTCCTAAAAAGGGTAATTCCTCCCATTTTGTAAGATTTGTATACCATTGGTGCTAGTCACCAACTCGGGGCCTACTGGTGGTGGGACTCAGGGGTCATTATCTTCTTTTCTTCATTGCCAACCCATGAGGGGTATATTTGGAGGGAGGGGGTCGTGATAGAATGGTATCCAAGCTGATGGTTGAGAGATAGGATATATCTTGGGGTTAGACACAATGAGGATTGCATGGGTTGGTAGGGAAACAATGTTTGGTGATCTTAGTGTGTGATATATTCCAAGAAATACTGGCTAGGAGATGGGATTTTAGGCCCCCCATGATCCAATGCAAGGACTATGAGCCTACCAAATGACCAAGTGAGCCTACACCATTTGTAGGGTAGTGACCCTAGGAAAGATACATGCATCATGAATATTGGAGTTGGTAGCCTAGAACCAAATACTTTGTACTTTATTCATTAATAAATACCTTATCATATCTTGATTGTTCTTCTGCGTGATAATGCACGTGATAATGTCCTAAGGATAGCTGTTTCACTAAATGGTCATAGTGGATCCCTACTATGACGGGAACCTGGAAGTTCCATAACAGTATTATTGAATATATGTTCTATGTCTAGATGATGTTATTTGAGGGACACAAATAATATATGCCATTAGGGGTGTGGACTCATAAAACATTGGGACACCTTCTCATAGTGTGCTCCCTTGGTAATATCCAAGAGGATATTATGAGAATGAGACCCGCCAGTAGGAAATCCACATTTCATAGTGTCATTTGATGTTCCTATCTATAGAAATGTATATTGGTCCTTAAAATTTAAGATTATTATTAATGGGTATTACAACTCATGCACTTAGATGTATTGACGAAAACTGTGATGAAACACTATTCACAATGAGGTAGGATATGTTGGGTGCGTCATGAGTAATACTATATTAATAGATAATGTGAGAAATGATTTGTCCCTTCTGTTCCATAACATAAGTTGATATCTCAGACCCTTTGGTGGAATTGATATAGCCTAAATAAATCCATGGCCATAGTGATTTATGGGAAAGTTTAATTTCAGGAAGTCAAAGAAAGAATAATCAAGCACATAGGTTGATAGAAATAGCATGAAACCTTCTTGATTTGTGATATCAAGACAAAGGGATTACATTACACGATAAGCGTTCATAGGAGGTGACACGTCATTGTGACATTAACTTCTTTTTCTATGGGTGGCTTGTCATGTTTCTAGATGCTAACCTTGGACTTCAGGCATGATCCTCTTAATGCCACTGAGAATGAGGCCTAGAGGGTCAAACACTAAGTGTGTCCAAGTATCTTAGTTAAATATTAATTTAACAAGTTGAATAAAGATTATTCCTGATTGTGGTTTAATAATTATTTAAGGATGCCTCATCGCATTTATTTCGACACTATATATTCGAGAGAATATATTGTGGGTGAAATAATATATTTATTAGTGAGTAATGTAGTGATATTTATTTAAGAAATAAATATCCATTATTCAATGTCTAATAAATGTGGTAGAGGAAATATAGAAAATAGAAAAACAAAAGTACATGGTGTGTATATTAATATACACACCATGTAGTTTTTCTGGGGATTTGTGAGAAATAATATTATTTATTTAATTAAATAATATTAGGTGTAATTCGTTGGGCACATGTCAAGTAATAATAATAGTCAACTATTATTATTAGACATGGGGTCTTACTAAGAATTAAATGAAATGAATAAATGATTTTGTGTAATTAATTCATTTTATTATTCTAAGTAATTAAAATACCAATTATATTATTCTCATTAGCCTAGCCATTCTTTGTGGTTGTGCACAATGGATTTGGAGGAAGCTCTCAAGCCAAGAGATAATTCTTTTTTTCCTTCAAGAACGCTCTCAAGTTACGAGAGAGATCCTCCTCCACCGGATTAAGGAGAGCGCTTTGGAAGTAGCTCTCAAGGCGATCGAAGGTGGACATCGCAAGAGAAGGCTCTTCCATGCTAGCACTCAGAGATCCCTTCAGTAATGTCTAGAGATATGTGAAGCATGTGTGGATCACCACTAGAGGAAGCATACACTTGGCTTCTATGAAAAAACAACAGATCACATCGAATCATGACCAAAATCATCAACAAAGATAGAATTCCATCAAGGTAATTCTCATATTTTAATTAAATTAATTATAACCAACATATGATGATCCTCTCTATGGTTCTGGGACTCCCCTTTTTTCTTTCGTTCTTTGTTCTATTCTGAAGATCTGGAATTTTATTATTGTGATAGATTTTAGATTGATCATCTTTAATGGAAAAAATTAAAGTTGAGTACACCCACCAACACGCTTTTGCTTCGCTCGGAACCTACAAGTAGTATTAGAGGGGTCATATCATTGATTATAATTATTTAGTTTTTCATTGATGATTTATGCATTTAATAATTTAGTTGTTTCAATTCAAGTTAATCATTCTACAAATCTGAATCTCGAGATATATTCCTCCTCTTTTGTTTCTCATTCACCTTACAGAAATGATATTTTCTTTTAATTTTGATTAAAATAAAACAGAGGATCTCATATGGAGGTTCCAAATCTTCCTGGACATACAACACCAGAACACACAATGTGTATTTGGCAGTACACATCGTGTAGTCTAGGTTCCATGCACCAGGACTGGTCCACCAAACCAAGCCATGTGATAGAGTCTATCTAAGTCTTAAATGACTCCGTGTATTAACCAGGAATAGGTGGCACACAGTTTTCGGATTACACACCATGTGGCCCACTAGACACGACATGTAGTCTCTTCAGGTTAGGGTTGGACCGTGTACCCCATACACGGCTTGCCCAGCTAGAGATCATGTAACGAGGAACTACATGGGGTGTGGCCCACTGGACACGCTGTGTACTCCGAATATTTCCGAAGTACATCTACATTCCATGTCCCCGGGCATGTACTTTAGATGGATGGTGAACTATAGTACACAACTTTTAGTCAGAACTACATGCCGTGTACTCATCCAAATTATGCATATTTATTAAAATTTATTTTTATATTATACAAACCCTTGAGACGTGTACCATTGTGTGGGCATAAAGTTGAGGCACAACACCTGATAGGTGTTATATATATATGTATTTAATTTAACATCTATGTAATGTTAATTTCTAGTCATTGGGTAGTTATGAATGGGAATTAACTGGGTTGAATCCAAGGTACAAGTTACATACAAAGATAATTTTAAATGAATTTATTTTTTTAAAATTACGATGGATGGGAATCTCAAGGAAATTCAAAAAAGGGTTTAAGATAAAATGATTGATTAATTAAAGATAATTAATTGATTCGAGCATGATTTATCTTAAACAAGAACAATTAAATAATTGAAAGATAGTTTTATTTATACGTAAATATCATTGTATGCATGGTTGATCATGAGAAAGACCATGAACTTTTTATGTGGATGGTTTCTTTGAATTTATTTATTTAAATTAAATTTGTTGGCATGTGAGCCTTCTCATCATTAATATGTAGGGCCTACATTCCCAAGGTTTCTTTTATGTAAAACCCCATTTTACCCCTCACACGCGAGTGATATAAAAGCATATGTAATGGATGGAGCTCCCAAGCTAGAAGAGGCAGCTCAAGTTAGAATCCAAGATGAAACCAATCCAAGGAGATACAAAGGTGGACAGATGGAAAGCTGTAAACACGAACTCAAAAAGGTTCAAGGTGTTTCTCCCCTAGGTCTTGGGTTAATTTATCAACTACTAGATAAACTAACCAATAGAATAAGCTCATGATTATACCATTTATTTTATTTATGTTAGTTTCATGGTTTATTTATTGTGGGCGTGTTGTCACGATCACAAAATTAATGAATTAAAAAAGCATGCAAGATAAAACTAAAATAAGACCGGATTATGCGTAAATATTATCTTAGACATGGTTAATAACTTAAGTATATCCCACTTAATATTAATAAGAATGTAAGAAAGATAATAAAACAACAATTTATGTATAAGGATAAAATCCCCCAAAGAAATATTAAGTCAGTATAGCCTTCCATAATCTTGGTTAGAATCAAACCACAGTTTAAAGTGCTTGACCAACACTAGTTGGGGTGATTTCAATTATCGAAGAATTATAATTCAAGGTTTTGGATTGAATTGAATTGGTTCACATCAAGGGTTGACTACCACAAAAGGACTTAGTGTGACTAAGAGGTAAAGGTTGGGGAAATCCAAAATAAAAGGATTTTAATATTGGGGAGTCCACTCAGCGGATCAAGGAACTATGAGTTAATGCAGTTGGCATTTAGAATTACTACCTAAAACCCTTCATGTTTCTTGACCAACCCTTATTGGGGTAATGCGAAGGGAAATATGGATCATTTCTACTAGAATATTCAGGAAACAGAATATTTTGAAGTCAATGGTGAGGGCTATTGGATTTCCTTAAAACAGTGGGAGACTAATAAGTATTAATTTATTTATTTGTCTCAATTTTATCATGATAAAGTACTAAAATATTTTCTCATCTAAATTTTAAGAAGTGATAAGAAAAATGTCTTCAAACATATCAATTGATAACCATACTCAAGAAGGAAACCCTTCTCACCAGCACCAATTTTTAGGAGTGGTAGAGGCATTTACGCGTCATCCTTCACCACGAGAGGAAATTGCATATGTTGGAGGAGTCTATTCTATCTGCGCTTGGAAAAGAGGATAGTGATAAGAACTATATCTCTATATAAAAAATATGGATGATGCAACATATGTCCAATGTTTCATGCTACTGGCCATGTCTAATGAGCTCTTGAAGAAACATGAAAACATGGAAGTGTATAACATGATGTCTCACATTAAGGATCTCTATCAAGAGAAGGAAAGACATGAGAGATATGAAATCTCTAATGCTTTGTTCACAACTAATCTTGGAGAGTCTGTACTGACTGGGCCTCATGTATTCAAGCTTATTGGCTACATTGAATTCTTGAACATCTTAGGGATTATGTTCCCGGATGAGTTGAGTATAGATCTCATCCTATCATCACTGACCAAGACCTTCTCTAGGTTTATTATCAACTACAATCTGATCAATAATTAGAAGAATCTATAAAAACTTCTGAACTTAATTCACCAGGTAGATAAGGACATGGGGCATGACAAACCCGTAGTTCTTATGGTGAATAAGAAAAGGAAGTAAAAGGAAAAGGTGACAAGGATTCATAAATGGTCTGAATCCCATGAGCACCATCCCTCTAAGAAGGGGAAGATCCATAGGTAGGGAAAGAAACGAGTGGTGGTATGTTATACACGTGGAAAGCTAGGCCACTGGATGAGGAACTACACCCAGAAGCGTGGGGATGCTAAAGGTGAATTCATTATTGAGTGTAGTATTTTCATTTATACACATTGGGTATTAGATACAACTTGTGGGACTCACATATGTATTCAAATGCAGGAGTCAAGTATATTTATAAAGATTTATAGAGGAGAGGTGGATCTTTGAGCTTCCAATGGCACGAGGCTGGCTGTGTTGGCCATTGGCGATTACCATCTCTCATTACCAATTGGGATGCTTTTGGTTTTACATAATTCTTATTATGTTCCTAGTGTTACCAAGAATATAATTTCTGTATCATGTTTAGATATGGATGGATTTATTTTCAAGTTTTGAAATAAGGGTTGTTTATTTTATAAGAAAAACATATGTTATGGTATGGTGCATTTAAATAATGGTTTGTATGTATTAAATTATTAAAACCAAGTGTTAGAAATCAATAACGAAACAAACTCAGATGACTTATACAACACCCAGTTGTGGAATCACCGTCTTGGTTATGTAAATGAGAAGTGCTTGAAAAAGCTCTACCAAGATGGTTATTTAGACTATACTGAGCTAAAATCACTTGATAGATGTCACGCTTGTTTACAAGGTAAAATGACTAAGCCCCTTTCGGTGGACAGGATGAAAGGGCCATAGAGATTCTATGATTGGTACACATAGATGTGTGTGGACCATTTCCAGTAGAATCTAGAGGTGGATATTATTACTTCATTACTTTTACTGATGATTTTAGTAGATATGCCTATGACTAATTAATGAGGTAAAAGTCAGAGTCCTTAGATAAATTTAAAGAATTCAAGAATGAAGTAGATAATCATCTTGGAAAGAAGATAAAGAAGTTTCAATTGGATTAGGGTGGAGAATATCTGAACCAAGAGTTCATAGATCTTCTACAAGATTCTGAGATTCTATCTCAACTCACTCCTCCTTACACAACACAATGGAATAGTGTTAGTGAATGGAGGAACCAAACCTTGTTAGACATGGTGAGGTTGATGATGAGTCATGTATATCTTCTATTATCCTTTTGGGGATATACATTACAAATAGCAGCATACACATTAAATCAAGTACCAACTAAGGTTGAAAATAGAATTCCCTATGAGATATGGAATGGAAAGAAACCCATTTTGTCGCACACACATGTATGGGGATGTGAGGAATTTGTTAAGGCCTTCTTAGGCAACAAACTAACACCCCGAGGCACGAAGTGTATCTTTATAGGATATCCCAAGGAAACAAAAGGATATTACCTATATAACCCTTCAGAAAAGAAAGTTGCTGTCACCAGACAAGCCATTTTCTTGAGAAGGAGCATATCCTCAAAAAGGAGAGTGGGAGAAAGATTGAATTTGATGAAGTTGATGCTAAAGATATACAAAAGTTGGTACAAGAACAAGTTCCACAGGTCCCCAAAGAAGAGGTTCCAAAAACACAAGTACTGTGTAGGAGCTCAAGAGAGGCAAGGGAACCAGAGAGATTTGGTTTCCTAGTCACCGAGGATGGTGAATCATTATTGTTGGAAAATGATGAACCTCTCTCCTATAAGGAAGAAATAGAGAGATCAGAAGCTGCAAGATGGATAGAATCAATGAAATCAGAGATGAATTCTATGTATCAGAACCAAGTCTGGGTTCTAGTCGATGAGCCAGTTGATATAAAGCCCATTGGATGCAAATGGGTATTCAAGAGAAAGCTGGACATGGAAGGTCAAGTTAGCACCTATAAAGAAAGGCTAATGGATAAAGGACTCAGAAAACATCAAGGAATTAACTATGATGAAACCTTCTTTACAGTTTCCATGTTTAAATCCATAAGAATCATACTTGCCATAGCAGCTTACCATGACTACGAGATTTGGCAGATGGATGTCAAAACAACATTCCTTAATGGGAATCTTTAAGAAGATGTCTATATGACATAACCAAAAGGTTTTGTGACACCAGGTGAATCCAAATGGGTTTACAAGTTTCAAAAATCCATTTATGGATTAAAGAAAGCATCCAGGTCATAGAAAATTCGATTTGATGAAGCCATAAAGAAATTTGGTTTCATTAAGAATGAATGCGAACCATGTGTTTATAAAAGTCTTAATGGGAATGTGGTAGTTATCCTAGTAGTATATGTTGATGAAATATTACTGATTGGAAATGATATACCAGTCTTAGAGTCAGTTAAGGACTAGTTGAACAAGTGTTTCTCCATAAAGGACTTGAGTGAAGCAACTTAAAATCTAGGGATAAAGATCATTCATGATAGATCCAAGAGGATGCTTGGACTAATTCAAGGTATATACATTGATCAGATGCTAAAGGTATTTAGTATGAAAAAATCCAAGAGGGGATTAGTTCTAGTGTCACATGGCCTACATCTTTCTAAGAAAATGTGTCCTCAGACACAACAGATGAAAGATAGGATGAGTAATATCCCATATGCTTTGGATATATGATCCATCATGTATGCCATGTTATGTACTAGGATTGATATTTCCTATGCACTGATCTAGTAATGCAAAACAGGTGGGCCGAGGTAGGGAGGGCCAAGCCCGCACGGGTTTGAGCCTGTACGGGTTTGTTCGCAAAATCCTGCATATAATGGGAACAAAAAATTTCAAGCCCACCCCGACCCGCATAAACCCACGGGCTTACCCACATTTAGAAAAATAATAATATTTATAATCATTTAAATACATTATTTTTTATCATTCCTAAAGGTAGTTGTGGGGAGAATTATAAATTAACAATAACTAGAGTTTAAAGGATGTGATGAGACTTTTTTTGTGGGTTAATGGTGGAATTCGGTGATGCCGATGTGGTGGCGAACTATTGCGATAGAAAGTAGGTGAGTGTTCGGTGATGGGAGAAGAATGATAATGTTGGTTGTGTGGGGATGTGAATGACTAAACCTGTGAATGAATGATGTCTCTACAGGTAACGATCAGTTTCAGAGGAAGCTATTAGTGTTTTCACGAGGTTCTATCCTACTCTCTTAATAAAAAAATAAAATTAAATATTAACAAAATTAAATCAACTTAAAAAATCACTACTGGAAATATAATATTTCCCAAAGGTTCACAACCGTTGGGAAAGCCCCTCTAACCATTGGTATATGATATACCAACGGTTCTGATAACCGTGGGGAAGTAAGCCGTTGGGAAAAGGTTTTCCCAACGGTTTACTGGAAACCGTTGGTATAGGCTCACAAAATCCACCCTATCCCAACGGTTCTTCCAAACCGTTGGGATAGTTTTTCCCAACGGTTTGAGAGAAATGTTGGGAAATATCAGTTTTGGGATAGTTTTCCCAATGGTTCTCCCCAAACCGTTGGGATATCCCCATGGATGAACTCTTTCCCAACGGTTTAGAACCATTGGGAACCGTTGGTAAAAACTTCTTTAGGATTATATGCCAACGGTTTTAAACCGTTGGCATATCCTATGCTGCAAATTGCAGCAGCTTGCAATTTGCACAGCCCCTGTCCATCAGGCCCCTCTCCATCAGGCCTCATTTTGACCTCATTTTCAATCCAATTATTGTACCTGAAATAAAATAAAACATACATATACAATTACGAACAAATTCATACACATTTAACATATAATGGATCCTGAAACTATACAAATCCATAATTAAATTAGAATTCATAACGTAATTATAAACGTACATAATTAATATAGAATTCAATTTAAAATTTAGATGACAGTTATATGTGGAATCCAAAATTCAATTCATTATTTGATCGGTTTTTTCTATACCATATATTTTTACCTCAAATGATGTCCATTTTAAACAAAATACATACACCTGAAGTGATACCGGCCACACCGCACCTCAGATTGAGGCGGGGTTGACTCGTACACTTCACATTTGACCCATGGATCGTTGTGCTAAATTATCGACACAATCCGAATGCGTTTGGTCAGTTTTCCGTATGCCAGTTGATGTTTTTCACTTAAAATGTTGTCCTTTTGAAACAAAAGACGGACACTATGAGTGGTGCCGACCACACCGCGTCTCCAATTGAGGTGGGGTTGATTCGTACACGTCACATATGACCCATGGATCATTCTCCTAAAGTTTAAATGGAAACCGAATGCGTTTGGTAGGTTTTCCGTATGTACTTAAAATGTTGTCCATTTTAAACAAAAGAGTGACACTTAGACTAATCCTGACCACACCGCGACTCATATTCATCCCGGGTTGGCTCGTACATGTCACATATGACCAATGGATCGTTGTGATAAATTATCAAAAGATTCCGAATGCGTTTGGTCGGTTTTGCGTATGCCAATTGTTCTTTTCATTTATAATCATGTCCATTTTAAACAAAAGAGACAGAGTTAGAGCGGTGTCGGCCACACCGCGTCTCTGATTAAGATGGGGTTGACTTGTACACATCACATGTGACTCATGGATCGTTGTTTTAAAGTATCGATAGAATCCGAATGCGTTTGGTCGTTCTTACGTATGTCAGTTGATGCCTTTCACTTAAAATGACGTCCTTTTGAAACAAAAGACGGACACTTTGAGTGGTGTCAACCGCACCGCATGTCGGATTGAGGCGGGGATGATTCTTACACGTCACATATGACCCATGGATCGTTCTCCTAAAGTTTCAACAGAAACCGAATCCGTTTGGTCGTTTTTCTGTATGTACTTAAAATGGTGTCCATTTTAAACAAAAGAGAGCCACTTAGACTTATCCTGGCCACACCGCGAATCAGATTCATCCCGGGTTGGCTCGTACACGTCACATATGACCCATGGATTGTTGGGATAAATTATCAACAGATTCGGAATGCGTTTGGTCAGTTTTCCGTATGTCAGTTGATGCTTTTCACTTAAAATGACGTCCTTTTGAAACAAAAGACGGACACTTTGAGTGGTGCCGGCCACACCACGTCTCTAGATTGAGCTGAAACCACCGTTCAACATTCTAATTATTATTCGCGACATGTATGCGCAGACGGCACGTCAATCGGACGTGCGGTTTGCGCGGTACAACTCAGTATTCGTGTTTTAAGTGATGTGCGCGCTTCGTAAACGCGCGTGAGGGGGGTCCAAATGAGCCGAACGAAGTCAGAATGGCCTGAAATCAGACGAAAAATACAGGAGAGTGATTTATGAAGTGGTCGAGCAGATGACACGTCAATCGGACGTGCCGTGTGCCCGCGGTGACCGACAACGCAGTTCTAGTGTCATAAACGGCCAAAACGGGCGTCCAACGATCAAATTCATAGAGGAAGACCTCATATTGAGCTGAAACCACCGTGAAACATTCTAATTATTATTCATGACGTGTACGCGCAGACGACACGTCAATCGGACGTGCAGTTTGCGCGGTACGACTCAATATTCGTATTTTAAGTGATGCACGTGCTTCATAAACACGCGTGAGGGGGGTCCAAACGGGCTGAACGAAGTCGGAATGGACTGAAATCAGACTCCAAATACGGGTGAGTGATTTTTGAAGTGGTAGAGCAGACGGAACATCAATTGGACGTGTCCTGTGCCCGCGGTGACCGACAATGCAGTTCTGGTGTCATAAACGACCAAAACGGGCGTCAAACGGTCAAATTCATAGCGGACGACCTCAGATTGAGCTGAAACCACCGTGAAACATTCTAATTATTGTTCGTGATGTGTACACGCAGACGGAACGTCAATCGGACGTGCGGTTTGCGCGGTACGGCTCAATATTCAAGTTTTAAGTGATGCGCGCGCTTCGTAAACGCGCGTGAGGGTGGTCCAAACGGGCCGAACTATTTCGGAATGGCCTGAAATTAGACAAAAAATACGGGTGAGTGATTTATGAAGTGGTCGAGTAGACGGCACGTCAATTGGACGTGTCGTGTGCCCGCGGTGACCGACAACGCAGTTCTGGTGTCATAAACGGCCAAAACGGGCGTCAAACGGTCAAATTCATAGCGGAAGACCTCGGATTGACCTGAAACCACCGTGAAACATTCTAATTATTATTCGTGACGTGTACGCGCAGACGCCACGTCAATCGGACGTATGGTTTGCGCGGTACGGCTCAATATTCATGTTTTAAGTGATGCGCGCGCTTCATAAACGCGCGTGAGGGGGGTACAAACGGTCCGAACGAAGTCGGAATGGCCTGAAATCAGACGAAAAATATGAGAGAGTGATTTATTAAGTGGTCAAGCAGACGGTACGTCAATGGGATGTGCCGTGTGCCCGCGGTGACCGACAACGCAGTTCTGGTGTCATAAACGGCCAAAACGGGCGTCCAACGGTCAAATTCATTGCGGACGACCTCAGATTGAGCTGAAACCACCTTGAAACATTATAATTATTATTCGTGATGTGTACGCGCAGACGGCACGTCAATTGGACGTGCGGTTTGCGCGGTACGGCTCAATATTCGTATTTTAAGTGATGCAAGCGCTTCGTAAACGCGCGTGAGGGGGGTCCAAACGGGCCGAACGAAGTCGGAATGGCCTGAAATCAGACGACAAATACGGGTGAGTGATTTATGAAGTGGTCGAGCAGACGACACGTCAATCGGACGTGCCGTGTGCCCGCGGTGACCGACAACGCAGTTCTGGTGTCATAAACGGCCAAAACGGGCGTCAAACGGTCAAATTCATAACGGATGACCTCGGATTGAGATGAAAGCACCATGAAACATTCTAATTATTATTCGTGATGTGTAAGCGTAGACGGCACGTCAATCGGACATGCGGTTTGCACGGTACGGCTCAATATTCGTGTTTTAAGTGATGCACGCGCTTCGTAAACGCGCGTGAGGGTGGTCCAAACGGGCCGAACGATTTCGGAATAGCCTGAAATCAGACGAAAAATACGGGTGAGTGATTTATGAAGTGGTAGAGTAGACGGCACGTCAATCGGACGTGCCGTGTGCCCGCGGTGACCGACAACGCAGTTCTGGTGTCATAAATGGCCAAAACGGGCGTCAAACGGTCAAATTCATAGCGGACGACCTCGGATTGAGCTGAAACCACCGTGCAACATTCTAATTATTATTCGAGATGTGTACACGTAGACGGAATGTCAATCGGACGTGCGGTTTGCGTGGTACGGCTCAATATTCGTGTTTTAAGTGATGCGCGCGTTTCGTAAACGCGCGTGAGGGGGGTCCAAACGGGCCGAACGAAGTCGGAATGGCCTGAAATCAGAAGAAAAATACGGGAGAGTGATTTCTGAAGTGGTCGAGCAGACGGCACGTCAATCGGACGTGCCGTGTGCCCGCGGTGACCGACAACGCAGTTCTGGTGTCATAAATGGCCAAAACGGGCGTCCAACGGTCAAATTCATTGCGGACGACCTCAGATTGAGCTGAAACCACCGTGAAACATTCTAATTATTATTCGTGATGTGTACGCGTAGACGGCACGTCAATCGGACGTGCGGTTTGCGCGGTACGGCTCAATATTCGTATTTTAAGTGATGCGCGCGCTTCGTAAACGCGCTTGAGGGGGGTCCAAAGGGGCCAAACGAAGTCGGAATGGCCTGAAATCAGACGACAAATACGGGTGAGTGATTTTTGAAGTGGTCGAGCAGACAGCACATCAATCGGACGTGCCGTGTGCCCGCGGTGACCGACAACGCAGTTCTGGTGTCATAAACGGCCAAAACGGGCGTCCAACGGTCAAATTCATAGCAGACGACCTCGGATTGAGCTGAAACCACCGTGAAACATTCTAATTATTATTCGTGATGTGTAAGCATAGACGGCACGTCAATCGGACGTGCGGTTTGCGCGGTACGTCTCAATATTCGTGTTTTAAGTGATGCGCGTGCTTCGTAAACGCGCGTGAGGGGGGTCCAAACGGGCCGAACGAAGTCGGAATGGCCTGAAATCAGAAGAAAAATATGGGTGAGTGATTTATGAAGTGGTCGAGTAGACGGCACGTCAATCGGACGTGCCGTGTGCCCGCGGTGACCGACAACGCAGTTCTGGTGTCATAAACGGCCAAAACGGGCGTCAAACGGTCAAATTCATAGCGGACAACCTCGTATTGACCTGAAACCACCGTGCAACATTCTAATTATTATTCGTGATGTGTACGCGCAGACGAAACATCAATCAGACGTGCGGTTTGCGCGGTACGGCTCAATATTCGTGTTTTAAGTGATGCGCGCGCTTCGTAAACGCGCGTGAGGGGGGTCCAAACGGGCCGAACGAAGTCGGAATGGCCTGAAATCAGACAAAAAATACGGGAGAGTGATTTATTAAGTGGTCGAGTAGACAACACGTCAATCGGACATGCCGTGTGCCCGCGGTGACCGACAACGCAGTTCTGGTGTCATAAACGGCCAAAACGGGCGTCCAACGGTCAAATTCATAGCGGACGACCTCGGATTGAGCTGAAACCACCGTGAAACATTCTAATTATTATTCGTGCTGTGTACGTGCAGACGGAACGTCAATCGGACGTGCGGTTTGCGCGGTACGGCTCAATATTCGTGTTTTAAGTGATGCGCGCGCTTCGTAAACGCGCGTGAGGGTGGTCCAAATGGGCCGAACAATTTCGGAATGGCCTAAAATCAGACGAAAAATACGGGTGAGTGATTTGTAAAGTGGTCGAGCAGACGTCACGTCAATCGGACGTGCTGTGTGCCCGCGGTGACCGACAACGCAGTTCTGGTGTCATAAACGGCCAAAACGGGCGTCAAACGGTCAAATTTATAGCGGACGACCTCAGATTGAGCTGAAACCACCGTGAAACATTCTAATTGTTATTCGTGACGTGCACGCATAGACGGCACGTCAATCGGACGTGCGGTTTGCGCGGTACGGCTCAATATTCGTATTTTAAGTGATGCGCGCGCTTCGTAAACGCGCGTGAGGGGGGTCCAAACGGGCCGAACGAAGTCGGAATGGCCTGAAATCAGACGAAAAATACAGGTGAGTGATTTATGAAGTGGTCGAGCAGACGGCACATCAATCGGACGTGCCGTGTGCCCGCGGTGACCGACAACGCAGTTCTGGTGTCATAAACGGCCAAAACGGGCGTCAAACGGTCAAATTCATAGCGGATGACCTCAGATTGACCTGAAAACACCGTGAAACATTCTAATTATTATTCGTGACATGTACGCACAGACGGCACGTCAATCATACGTGCAGTTTGCGCGGTACGACTCAATATTCGTGTTTTAAGTGATGCGCGCGCTTCGTAAACGCGCGTGAGGGGGGTCCAAACAGGCCGAACGAAGTCGTAATGGCTTGAAATCAGACGAAAAATACGGGAGAGCGATTTCTGAAGTGGTCGAGTAGACGGAACATCAATCGGACGTGCCGTGTGCCCGCGGTGACCGACAATGCAGTTCTGGTGTCATAAACGGCCAAAACGGGCGTCCAACGGTCAAATTCATAGCAGACGACCTCAGATTGAGCTGAAACCACCATGAAACATTCTAATTATTATTCGTGACGTGTACGCGTAGACGGAACGTCAATCGGACGTGCGGTTTGCGTGGTACGGCTCAATATTCGTATTTTAAGTGATGCACGCGCTTCGTAAACGCGCGTGAGGGGGGTCCAAACGGGCCGAACGAAGTCGGAATGGCCTGAAATCAGACGACAAATATGGGTGAGTGATTTATGAAGTGGTCGAGTAGACGGCACATCAATCGGACTTACCGTGTGCCCGCGGTGACCGACAACGCAGTTCTGGTGTCATAAACGGCCAAAACGGGCGTCCAACGGTCAAATTCATAAACGGCCAAAACAGGCGTCCAACGGTCTGTCCAGGGGGTGTTTGGGGGTTGTTCAGGGGGTTGTCCGGGGTTGTTCAGGGGGCTGTCCGGGGGTTGTTCAGGGGGTTGTTCAGGGGTTGTTCAGGGGTTGTTCAGGGGTTGTTCAGGGGGTTGTCCGGGGTTGTTCAGGGGGATGTCCGGGGGGTGTTTGGGGGGTTGTCCGGGGTCCAAGGTGGAGGGTGGGGGGGTTTTCCGGGGGGCTATCCGGGGGGCTATCCGGGGTCCAGGGTGGAGGGTGTGGGGCTGTACGGGGGGCTGTCCAGGGGGCTGTCCGCGGGGCTGTCCGGGGGGTGTTTGGGGGGTGTTCGGGGTCCAAGGGGAGGGGGGGGGGGGGGGGGTTGTCCGGGGTCCAAGAATGAGGGGGGTTGTCCAGGGAGTTCTCAAACACACAACCACTAAAAGACAACAACATCCATAAAAATAGACAATATATAAAAATAACTCAACTCCAATACTATACTACGAGTCTAGATAAAACCAACAACTAGAATAGATTAAACATCAAATCTCAGTAATATAAGTAAAAAATGTAACGGATCAATATGTCCCACATCAGCATCACCATCACCACCATCATCATCATCATCACCCTCTTCATCATCCTCCTCATCATCCTCACCCTCCACAGTGCCTTCCTCCTCGCCTTCGCCCTCCTCCTCGCCCTCCTCATCTCCCTCCTCTTTCGCATCAGACTCGTCGCCATCATCATCTTCAAGCTGGACATCGGCCTGACCACCACTGGAACTGCCACCTGGTGCACCATATATAGAATGTATCGACGACATGTATTCATCAATCGCTGGGCTGGCCTCTGCTGGAAGTGTTGGACGTAGAACTTCAATAAATTTCATAAATGCACTGTTTGCCCTAGCAGACTGTTCTGCTGTCTCTGTGGCCCTTTTCTCAGCCTGTTCTGCCTGTGCCCTAACTTGATACAGCTCGGTGGCACTACAACTCGTACCTGAGGCAGGCCAATACCTCGTCGGGGGTATCCTAGGTCGGCAGCGTACTCTGCCAGAATGATCCTCTCCCAACACCTGATGTAAGTGATCAGATGGCCCAAAATTGTATGCTTCTTGGGCATTGAGGGCTTCTAAAGCATCCTGTTACAAATATAAATATATTATTAAGTTAAAAAATAGATATTAAAATATAAAATCAACAGATTAAAACTTACAATCTACTGCTGAGTCGCTTCGTTGACAGCACTTCCATCCTTTTTTCGTCTACTCAAGCAAAACAGTTTTGCTCGAGGCACACGTCCTTCAATATTTTGTACTTTCCTCTACAATGACATTGAAAACAAAAGTTATATAAAAAATTTAGCAAATGATTAAATAATTGAGGAAACAAAAGAAAATGTAAGTCGTAAAGAAAACTTATAAACAATTGTCATACCTACTGCCTCTCATGATCCGGCATCATCGTGCGTCCTAGTGTATGGAGGTATTTTTTTGCATCAATGTTTTTTTTTCCAGACGATTCCTAAATAAAATTCGATAATGCAAAGGATAATATTAATGAAAAACTTGAAAGTTATTATTTAAATACCTCAAATGTAATTCATACCTTAAACTGGGTACTCGTCCAATGAGTAATCATCTGACGATACTGCTCTATAGGACAATCATCCACGACTGGTACCGCCTCTAACTCAGTGCCAACTCTAGCACGCCAGCCAATATACAGCTCATGCTTGTAGGCTCTCCAAAGCTCGCCTAAATCCTTTAGACGTTCCAGTCGTGCACCCTCACTATCAGGAAAATTAAATCGAAGCTGAAATCAAAATATTAATTCATATAAATACAAAAATAATTCATGGCATTAAATACAACAGATTTTTTTACCCATATCTCTGCCCAAGCTCTATCTTTGACCTCATGTGGAAAATGTCTCCACGACAGTGGGCTGACGGGAATGATGTCGGAGTATTTGGAAAGCGTCGCTAGAAAACTCCGACATTGCTGCCCTGTTTTCTCAACCATCTGATTGTCTTCATTATATTCCACCATAACCTGTGTGCGACGGTTCCACACCGAACACATGCGTGTACGGCCCCGCCCCCGCCTCTTGTCAGTAGATGTATCTGTCATGAAAGAAAAACAAATATTTTATCAAAACATGTTATAATGAAAATAAATATTGCTATAAAAATTTGTTAGGGTTTTATAAATATACCTGCGCTAGTCTGATCAATGAGTGGCGCCGGATCCACAGAACCTGATGGAACACCCTCTGGTGGAACAGGAGTCGAAGACGATGGAATATAAAAGCTCGGAGAGACAGAAGTAGAAAGAAAAGAAGATGGAACAGCTGTATGACCTGATGCTGACTGGGGAGTCGGAATCATCATGGGATGTGAAAATGATGGGGCAGAAGATGAAGAAGGTAGCGAAAACATGGGAGGCCTAAATACCCCATGTGTCCCTAACGACACACCGGGATCAGAATGTGGGAAGGCTGAAATGTCAGTGGGAGGGGCAGGGTCTAGTCGGGCACGCGCAGCTCTACGTCCACCTCTGGTATGAACCCTCCTCGTACCACCGGCCTGAGTACTAGGACCAGTACTAGGCTCCTCGTCGAATAACTGTCGACATAACGGTGGATCCTACAAAAAAGTTTACAAAAAAATTAATCACATGACATTATATATTCTGTAAATATATATATATATATATATATATATATATATATTTGAAATAAATTACTCACTGTAGGCACTAATGGTGGAATGCCCATCTCCTCTATCCGACGATTGTTCTCCGCCATTTTTTTTCTTCGTCTCTCTTCAATTGGCTGCATTTCCTACATTTGAAAACAAATATGTAATTAATTAGAAAAAGAAAATTAATGTGTAAACCAAAAAAATAAATATATGAGGGAATGAGGGGATTCATTGGTAATTTAGCTATCAATTGTTTTAGAAGAGCTTGAATGAATTTAATAAAACATACAAGTTGTAATGTTCACCAAGTTAGAAATATTGTTTGATTTGGTTTGAATACAGTTCAATTCCAAATTAGAAACTGCAATTCAAATAAAACAGCAACCAATAAACATTGAAAATTCACATAACGGTCATGTCAGCTAAAACATATTTGTGATCAATACTAAATAAATATGAATATTACCAACCTAAACAACCCAACTCGAGGTAAACCAAAAGAATTGAGAACATGGATGAATGATTCTATATATTTCCAACCACAACTTCAGGTTCACAATCAACTCTGACAATTGAACTATTGGAGTCATCAAAAGAAATAAATGGATTGGTTCCAATGGCAATAGGGACAGTGTCAATTCCATCATCAGCATCATCAAAAATATGTCTTGGAATTACTTTAACTATGACACCAAATTCAGGTTGAAGTTGATCTTTGACATAAAAAACTTGTTTATCCATTGATTCCAACACATATGGTTCTTCGGTAGTAAGAGTGCGGGTCATATTAATTACTCGAAATCCACAATCATCAATAAATGTGCCATGTCTCGTCATCGAATCAAACCAATGACATTTCATCATTGTGACTCGTCCATGAGAGTAATAATCCAATATTATTATTTTCTCAATGACTCTATAATAACCCAAATTTTCAAGTTGCGATCTACTATCTGATGCACTGGAATAACAATATGTTGTGGCAGTAACCATAATACCATCATGTTGTGTTCTCATGTTTTTGGCTCGTTCAGTGACAATAAATCTGTACCCATTGATAACAATTGATTTACAGTCACGAACCACGGTATTAGGACCAAAAGCCAAAGCTCTTATTTCCTCAGAGACATAGTCAGTAGAAAAACTCAATACTTGCAATATAAATGACAGTTAAACTTAAGTAAATATTGAAATAATTAATTTAAACAGTAATATTTTTACCTTCAATTTTAACCAAGCAGAAAACTCTTTGCTATGCAAAGTCTCTCTCCTTCTCAAAGATAAAGAACGATGCTTCCTATTTATCATTGTTTTATGTTCCCTGTAGATAAAAAAATATGAATAGTTTAATAGATATATATGTAATATATACATATTCAATTTTTTTACCTGATATAGTCATCGAACAAATCACAGTTGAACAAAACTGTGCGATGTGCCATCTCCCGCTCTTCATGGCTTAATGTCTTCAATGTATATGATCCAGGAATTCTTCCTGTTTGAGGAAGTGATGGAAAAATGGGTTCAATTTTCTCATATTGTTCTTCTTCATTTCTCATTGGTCTGTTCATTCTTGTAGTAAGATCAGACAAATACATCGAACAGAAATCCATACATTCTTGATCTAAGTAACCGTTCACGATAGAACCTTCGAGATGATTCTTGTTTCGAACATAAGACTTTAATGTGAACATATTTCTTTCATTTGGATACATCCAATGAAAAAAAACAGGTCCTCCGAGAAGTATTTCAGTTGGAATATGGACAGTCAGATGCAACATGCATGTGAAAAATGATGGGGGAAATATTTTCTCCAACTCACAAAAAATTAATGGGGCATCTGTCAACATTTTTTTCAAGAAAGACTTGGAAAACTTCTTAGCACAAAGATCTCTAAACAAATGGCACAACCGAATAACACCCACCCTTACATTATTGGACAAAAGATGACGGATTGCTATTGGAATCAACTCATGCAGTAGAATGTGATAATCATGAGTCTTCAAAGATTTTAGCTTCAACTCTCTTCTGTTGACCCGTTTAGATATGTTGCTTGAATAGCCATCAGGAACTCTAATAGTCTCTAATACTTCCAAAAATTGTTTTTTTTCAGTAGGTGTCATCACATAAGAAGCACATGGAAGTTACCATTTATTTTCACTGATACGCACAAGATGCAATTCTGGTCTGATGCCCCAATCCACCAAGTCACGTCGAGATCGTAAATCATCTTTTGTCTTCCCCTTGACATTTAGAAGAACTGAAAGCAACATTTCACATATATTCTTTTCAATATGCATTACGTCTAAGCAATGACGTAGCAAATTGGTTGACCAATAAGTCAAATCAAAAAAGATACTCCTCTTCCTCAAATTGTAACAGGTTTCTGTGGAAACATTCTTTCTCTTTCCAGATTTCATTTGACCCTTCCCGAACAAAAAACTGAAATCTTTCAATTCATTAAGCACATCAGTTCCAGACATACGCTGAGGTGGATCATCAATCTCTATAGTATTATCAAATCTTCGACGATTCATTATACATGGATGATCCTTTGGAAAAAATCATCGATGTCCCATAAAACTGAAACTACAACAATGTTTCAGTCTTCTGGATCGTGTATTCTTCATAAAAACTGGACATGACAGTTTTCCCTTCGTGCTCCATCCAGACATCATTGCATAAGACGGAAAATCATTGATCGTCCACATAAGCGCATCACGCATCTGAAATATGTCTTTCGAACATGCATCGTATGTGCGCACACCCACATCCCAAAGAAGTTTCAACTCTTTTATTAAAGGTTGCATGTATACATCAATATCAATGTCGAGATCAGAAGGACCAAATATGAGTATACTCATGAAAGTGAAAGATTTTTTCATACACAACCATGGGGGAAGATTATAAATGTGTATAAAAACTGGCCATGTGCTGTGCGAAGTAAGCATCTGCCCAAACAGATTAAAACCGTCGCATGAAAGACCCAACCTCACATTACGTACGTCAGCTGCAAAATCAGGATGTCGAGCATCAAATCTCTGCCATGCAAATCCATCTGTAGGATGAAACAACTCATCATTAGTCTTCTTTCTCTCGGTATCATGCCATCTCATTTTTATTGATATGTCATCAGACATAAAAAGATTCTGGAGTCTGGGGATCAATGGAAAGTGCCACATTACTTTCTGTGGAACGCGGGATGGTGTTCCATCAGATTTTGACTTCCAGTGGGATGTGCCACATTTTATACATTCATTTCGTTTAGCGGTTTCTTCCCAGAATAAACTGCAATCTTTCGGGCAAGCATGAATTTTGTTTCTGGAAAATCCAAGTTCTTCAACTAACTTCCATGCCATATAGTGGTTTGAGGGAATATCTGCATCATCTGGAAGTAAATCCTTCAAGAGGGTAAGAATGTAATCAATTGCTGTATTAGAAATCCCATACATAGTTTTTCCATGAAACAATCGGATTAAAAATTCCAGCTTTTTCATTTTATCGCATTGTCGATATACTGGAGTCGTGACAACATCATTAAATTTTTTCACCCTATCAATATCATCATTTTCACTAGATGCATCAGTTGTCCTCATATCGACGTCTTCTTGAGCCGAAATCCTTTCTTTTTCATGATGACGAATAAACGGAAACCGATCATCTAACAAATTCTCCATTCCAGTCCTTTCATTTCGATCATCACCAATTTGAGATTTAATTTTCTCCCCATTGTGATAACACACAAAGTAGTTTGCTTGAAAACCGTTTTTGGTTATGTGGTAGCTGACTTCTTCACGACTCAACCAAGGTCTACCAACACAATTGGAACATGGGCAGAGTATGCGACCACTATCTGAAGCATTGTGAAATGAAAAATCTATAAAGCTCTCCAAATTGTTTTGAAAATCGCTTGAGATACGATCGGTTTCATACATCCAACTTCTGTCCATTCTGTAAAAAGAATTCATATAAGTCATTTTGTCATAAACAATTCAATAGGATTGCACTTTAATAGAAAATACATTTAAGTAAACGATAAAGGAAGAAAATAATCATGGTATCAACTACACATGTGAAAAAAACATACTAATGTGTTATTGAAAAAATGTAAAACCAACAAGAACTTAATGTGTTATCACATCAGAGCATGCCTCATCCCATAACCATATTAGTAGGGTACCCTCGTGGATAGCCCCGCCCACCCCCGTGGACAACCCACCCACCCCTGTGGACACCCCCTACCCCTTAGACAGCCCAACCACCCTCGTGGACAGCCCACCCACCCCCCTCGACACCCCTTCTCCCTATGGAAAGCCCCCTACCCCCTTGGATAGCCCGCCCACCCCCCTGGACACCCCTACCCCCTGTGGCCAGCCCACCCACCCCCCCTGGACAGCCCGCCCACCCCTCCTTGACAGCCTGACCACCCCAGTGGACAGCCCGTCCACCCTTGTGGACAGCCCGCCCACCCCCGTACCCCCCTGGACACCACGTACCCCCCCGGGATAGCCCCGCCCACCCTCCCAAACAGCCCACACCCCCTCCCCTGCAACCCCACCACCACCACCTAGACATACCAACCCCCCTGGACACCCCACACACCCCTCCCCCACCAGGACACCCCACCCAGACCCCCAGGACAGCCCACACCCCCTGGACAGCCCCGCCCACCCCCGTGGACAGCCTTTCCCACCCCCGTGGACAGCCCCGCCCACCCCCGTGGACAACCCACCCACCCCCGTGGACGCCCCTACCCCCTAGACAGCCCAACCACCCCCGTGGACAGCCCACCCACCCCCCTCGACACCCCTTCTCCCTATGGACAGCCCCCACCCCCTTGGATAGCCCGCCCACCCCCCTGGACACCCCTACCCCCTGTGGCCAGCCCACCCACCCCCCCTGGACAGCCCGCCCAACCCTCCTTGACAGCCCGTCCACCCCCGTGGATAGCCCGTCCACCCTTGTAGACAGCCCGCCCACCCCCGTACCCCCCTGGACACCCCGTACCCCCCTGGATAGCCCCACCCACCCTCCCAAATAGCCCACACCCCCCTTCCCTGCAACCCCACCACCACCACCTAGACATACCACCCCACCTGGACACCCCACACACCCCTCCCCCACCAGGACACCCCACCCAGACCCCCAGGACAGCCCACACCCCCTGGACAGCCCCACCCACCCCCGTGGACACCCCCTACCCCCTAGAAAGCCCAACCACCCCCGTGGACAGCCCAACCACCCCCCTTGACACCCCTTCTCCCTATGGACAGCCCCCCCACGCCCTTGGATAGCCCTCCCACCCCCCTGGACACCCCTACCCCCCATGGCCAGCCCACCCACCCCCCCTGGACAGCCCGCCCACCCCTCCTTGACAGCCCGGCCACCCCCGTGGACAGCCCGTCCACCCTTGGGGACAACCCGCCCACCCCCGTACCCCCTTGGACACCCCGTACCCCCCCTGGATAGCCCCGCCCACCCTCCCAAACAGCCCACACCCCCTCCCCTGCAACCCCACCACCACCACCTAGACATACCACCCCCCCTGGACACCCCACACACCCCTCCCCCACCAGGACACCCCACCCAGACCCCTAGGACAGCCCACACCCCCTAGACAGCCCCGCCCACCCCCGTGGACAGCCTTTCCCACCCCCATGGACACCCCCGCCCACCCCCGTGGACAACCCACCCACCCCCGTGGACACCCCCTACCCCCACAATCCATTATCCAAAACATATCAAATTGGTTTGAACATAATCCATAATTCCCACAATCCATTATCCAAAACATGTAAACATTCACGATAGCCTCCCCCAACTCTGATTTACATGTTTTGAACACTCTCCTTCCAAACATAGAATACAAAAACATTAAAGAAGTCTTCACAAACACAAACAATATCCTATTTAGATATTAATTTCAATAATCAATTAAACCACCAACACCTGGAAAAAATCTATTCATTAAAACAACTACAACAATATGGTTGAGATCAAATTTTACCTATTCGTATGGGGGTGTACCTGTTGGGATGGGGGGTGCTGGTGTTCTGATTCGCGAGAGTAGTGGAGGGATGGGGTTCGCTAGAGCAGCAGAGCGAATAGATTAGGGCTCTGTCCAGAGATCGCGATCTGGAATTTGGGGGAAACCTTTGCCAACGGTTTATAAAAACCGTTGGCAAAGGCACACATTTCCCAACGGTTCCAGTGAACCGTTGGGAAATGTGTGAGTTTAGCACCCCTTTCCCAACAGTTCCAATGAACCGTTGGGAAAGGGTCCACCGAAATTCCCTTTACCAACGGTTTTGTTAAACCGTTGGCAAAGGCTCACTATACCAACGGTTTAAGTAAACCGTTGGTATACTACCATTGGGAAAACACCAAATTCCAGTAGTGAATATTATGATTATAATAACTATTATATAATTGAAACCATGCACAAGGGTGATGAGTTCTATTTTTTGAGAGATGGGTCGACACACTATATGAATATGGTTAATAATTACTATATAAATAATATAATATCATATTAAAACAATAAATATAGGCCTATTTAAAATTCACATGTGAATAAATGGTGAATTAATATGACCACTATGGTGAGAAATCATATGTCACCATTTAACCATGATTTTTTTATTAAAAAAACTAAAATGTTAAAGAAACATATATTATAATAATAATATTTTTTTTAAATTAGACCCGCGGGCAAGCCCTCACCCGCACGGGCTCAACCCGCATTGGCCCACACCTGCACAGGGTCAACCCGCATTGGCCTGCACTCTAAACAGTCAAAACGTTTAGGCACTCCCCACCCCAGATCCACCCCATACTCGTAAAGCCCATGGGCCATAGGCCCTATTTGCATCACTACATAGAGCATGGTAGGAAGATATCAAGAAAATCCTGAAGAAAAACATCAGGATGTTGTTAAGACTGTCCTTAAGTATCTGAGAATAACTAAGGATATGTTCCTGGTGTGTGGAGAAGATGAAGAGCTTGTTATCAGAGGGTATGCTGATGCTGGTTTTTAGACAGATCAGAATGATCTGAAGTCACAATCTGTATATGTTTTCTGTCTCAATAGAGGAGCTGTGAGCTAGAAGAGTTCAAAGCAACTAGTTTTCGCCGATTTTAAAATGGAGTCCAAATATATAGCATCTTTTGATGCAGCCAAGGAAGCCGTCTGGATTTAGAAATTTTTCCAGGATCTTGATGTGGTGCCTAGTAGTAAAGATCCTATCACATTGTATTGTGATAATACTGCAGCGGTGACTCTTGAAAAAGAACCAAGGTCACATCAATGGGAAAAGCAAATTCTCCAAAAATATCACCTATTAAGGGATTTATATCAAAGGCGTAAAGTTGCATTGAGCAAAGTATCCACAGAAGATAATACAGAGGACCCCATGACTAAAGACCTATATAAGAATTAGCATGAATATCATGTGAGATCTAGCGGGTTAAAGTTTGTTAGAAGTTGGCTCTAGTTTAAGTGGGGGTCTGTTGGAGTTGGTGGCCTCGAACTAACTAATTTTTACTTTATTCATTAATAAATACCTTATCACATCTTGATTGTTCTTCTCTGTGACAATGTATGTGATAATTTCCTAAGGGTAGCTATTGCGGTAAAAGGTCATAGCGGATCCTTACTATGATGAGAACCTAGAAGTGCCATAACACTATTCTTGATTATATGTTCTATGGATGGATGATGTTATTTGAGGGACACAAATAATATAGGCCATTAGGGGTGAGGACTCATAAAACATTGAGGAAACTTCTCATGGTGTGTACCCTTGGTAATATCTAGAAAGATATTATGAGAATGAGATCTGCCAGTAGGAAATCCACATTTCATAGTGTCATTGGATGTTCCTATATACATATGTGTGTATTGGTCCTTAGATTTTAAGATTATTATTAATGAGTATTATAACTTGCACACTTAGATTTATTGAAGAAAACTGTGATGACACATTGTTCGCAGTGAGGTAGGATATGTTGGGTGCGTCACGAGTAATACTACATTAATAGATAATGTGAGAAAGGATTTATCCCTTCTGTTCCATAACAGAATTTGATATCTCAGACCCTTTGATTGAATTTATATAGCCTTAATAAATCCATGTCCATGGTGAGGTATGGGCAAGTTCAATTCTGAGAAGTCAGAGAATGAATAATCAAGCACATAGGTTGGTGGAACTAGCATGAAACCTGCTTGATTTGAGATATCGAGAAAAAAAAATTACATTACACAGTAAGTGTTCGTAGGAGGTGACACATCATTGTGACATTAACTTATTTCTCTATGGATTTCTTGGCATGTTTCTAGAAACTAACCTTGGACTTTAGGCATGATCCATTTAATTCCACTGAGAAAGAGGCATAGAGGGTCACACACTAAGTGTGTCCAAGTATCTCAGTTAAATATTCATTTAACAAGTTGAATAAAGATTATTCCTGATTATGGTTTAATAATTATTCAAGGATGCCTGATCACATTTATTTCAACACTAGTTATTCGAGAGAATATATTGTGGGTGAAATAATGTATTTATTAGTGATTAATGTAGTGATATTTATTTAAGAAATAAATATCCATTATTAAAGGTCAAATAAATGTGGTGGAGGAAATAAAGAAAATGAAAAAACAAAAGTACACGCCATGTATATTAATTTACACACTGTGTAGTTTTTTTGGGGATTTTTGAGAAATAATATTATTTATTTAATTAAATAATATTAGGTGTAGTTCGCTGGGCACATGTCAAGTTATAATAATAGACAACTGTTATTATTATACATGGGGTCTTACTAAGAATTAAATGAAATGAATAAATGTTTTCGTGTAATTAATTCATTTTATTATTCTAAGTAATTAAAATCCCAATTATATTATTCTCATTAGCCTAGATATTCTTTGTGGTTGTGCATAATAGATTTGGAGAAATCTCTCAAGCCAAGGGAGAATTCTATTTCCTCCAAGAACTCTATCAAGTTACGAGATAGATCCTCCTCCACCGAATCAAGGAGAGAGCTTTGGAAGCGGTTCTCAAGACGATCAAAGGTATACATCGCAAGCGAAGGCTCTTCCACACTAGCACCTGATGATCCCTTCGATGACATCTAGAGATACGTGGAGCATGTGTGGATCACTACTAAAGGAATCCTACACTTGGATTTTATGATGCAATGAAAAATCACATCGGATTGTGACTGGAAACATCAATGGAGAGAGAATTCCATCAAGGTAATATTCATCTTTTAATTAAATTAATTATAACCAATATATGATGATCCTCTCTATGGTTCTAGGACTCCCCTATTTTCTTTTTTTCTTCATTCTATTCCAAATATTTGATGTTTTATTATTATGATATATCTCAGATTGATCGTCATTAATAGAAAAAAATTAATGTTGGTTACACCCACCAACATGCTTCCACTATGCCTATAACCTACAATGATGACTTTTGTTATTGTTTAAATTGGGTTGTTTCAAGAAGGATGAAATGAATAATTAAATGAGTTAAATGATTCAAAATGAATCTTAAAAATATTCCATACTACTCAAGATTAAGAAATCTTTGTTTACCTTTCAGCTATGGATCCTGGTCATTGTCTGTATGTGGCTCAGGAAGTTGAGGCTCAGTAGGCTAATCCATTTGATCGATAAAGGGTTTATCCATTTAAGGATGATGGCCAGTGGTAGAGGACACTGCATGATTTATAGTGACATGCTTTGGGAAAGTACGATGGTAGTGTTTTGGACATGGAGGCGGAAAGCTGGCTTGAGAAGCTTGAGATCACCTTTAGTTTGATATGGGCCCTAAAAGAGTACTAGGTTGCTTTGGTAGTTATTCAGATGTGGGGAGTTGTGCATCAGTGGTGGACACTGTATCTGGGAGAGTGGAAGGAGGAATATGTTTTTTGGGTTGAATTCTAGAATGAGTTCCAAGCAGAGTTCCTTTCGTCGACCATGATGGCTAAGAAGAGGTAGGAGCTACTCTCCCTTTAGTAGGAGAGTATGTTAGTGTGGGAGCTTGGGATCATGTTTAAGGACCTTCTTCATTTTTCGCTAGATATATTTCTAGATGATGAGTCTTGTGATATATGTCTTGAGAATATGCTCTGTTCTTTGATCCAGTATGCAATTACTCCTTTTACATTTCCAATGTACTTTGTGGTTTAGAAGATGGAAGAGGTGATCGAGTGGATGCAATCATGAGAAGGTCTACAATGAGAGGGGATCCAACAAAGTTCTTTGTGGGGAATGGTTACTAGCAGAAGGTCTCAGGCACCAGGACCTTTGATGTTTTGACCAGAAGGGATTCAATCTCAGCAGCTTCCTTTTCGGCTTTCTGGTGCCAGTGGTTCACATGCTTTTCATGTGGGCTTGGGGACGATGTGTTTTTTATGTGGAGATCATGGACATCTTCATAAAAAGTAACTAGAAAATGTTTTAGCTAAGTATGGTGGAGGTGGATAGGTTCAGTGCCAACCTCAACAGTAGCTGCCCGTTAGGCCGTTTCAGCAGCAGGGGAAGTAGGTTCATTATCTTTTGAGGGGAGATAGAGAAGGTAGAGGCTGATCTTAGGATATTACTCATTCTTAGGGACCATGAACCGAGCATGGATGTGAAGGTGGTTTTCAGTAGAGAGGCTGCAGATCTAGGCATGGTCATTTGCACACAGTCAAGGTAGCAGTTCCTGCAAGGTCATAGGTCTTCAGAGGCATGATTAGTTTGTTTAGTACCCTTGTTTGATTCAGGAGCCTCAAACTCCTTTGTTGCACCTCCTCTATCTCATTCCCTAATACTAGACATAGAGAGGTTTCTCGTACACCTGGTGTTGAGTACACTAGTTGGAGTCTAGGCCAACTTGTTTGATGTGTGTCGGGGGTGTAGACTGATGATGGGACTGCATCAGTCTTGTTAGGATCTCCTCCTTCTACATATGCAACCATATGATGTCATACTTATCATGGAATGGTTGTATTCTATGCATGTTGTTATCAACTACTTCCGAATGAGAGTCGTGTTTTCAGATGTGGATTGTCAATGTGTGGTTTTCATTGGCAAGCGGGGTTGTCAGGTGGGCAGTCAGTGTGTGGAACTCCTTCTCTCCTTATTGGGTGATATTTCAGTGGGATCAGTAGAATTTGGGATGGTGGAGGTTCCCAGAGTTTTTGGGGGTATTTACTAGATGTTTTCCCTGAGGAGGTTGTGACACTACCCCCTTGACGTGATGTTGTGTTCAGAATATACTTGTAGCTCATTGCTTCTTTGATTTCAATAGATCCTTATCAGATGAAACCTTCTGACCCATGGGAGTTGAGGATTCAGATAGACAATCTAATGTATAAGGGTTTTATCTAACCTAGTGTGTCACCATGGGGAGATCTAGTGTTGTTCTCCAAGAAGGAGGATGGTAGTCTGAGGCTGTGTATAGACCATTGGAGGTTGAATTAGGTAACAGTCAAGAACCATTACCCTCTTCTAAGAATAGATGATCTTTTCGACTAGCTGAGAGGGGTGAGTTGGTTTTCTAATATTGATATATGGTCTGGATATCACCAATTAAGTGTGAAGAAGGGTGATATCCTGAAGACTGATTTCAAATGCAGGTATGAGAACTTCAAGTTCTTTGTTTTTCCATTCAGTGTTATGAACACACCAGTTGTGTTCATGGGAGCTATGGACTCTATGTTTTGTGAGTTCCTAGATTAGTTCTTCATCATATTCATCGATTATATCTTGATCTTCTCAAAATTAGAGGATGAGCATACCAAGCCTCTTAGAATTTTCTTACAGGTTCTTCGATGCCACCAACTCTATGAATTTTTTTCCAAGTGTATGTTTTATACATGAGAGGTACATTTTCTTGGGCATGTAGTGTCTTAGAAGGGTGTATTAGTAGACCCATTGAAGATTGAAGGAGTTTTTTCTTGGGAGAAATAAAGAATGTGAAAAAAGTTCATAGTTTTCTTAGTCTTGCAGGCTATTATCAAAGTTTGGTACCCAAGTTCTCTCAATTTTTAGCCCCATTAATAGCTTTAACCTGAAAGGACCAAGATTTTGTGTGGAGTGATCAATGTTAGGAAGCATTCAGTTACTATAAGGGGAAGTTGGTTAGTTCCCTAGTGCTCTAGGTTCTGGAGGAAGGAGTGATTTTTTAGGTGTTTTATGATGCTTCCTGTTTAGGATTGGGATGTGTGATGATGCAGTAGTGGGAAGTGATCACTTATGGGTATATGAAGTTATGTCCCCATGATCATAACTATTCCACCCATGACCTAGAGCTAGCGAAAATTGTGTTCACACTGAAGTTGTGGTAGCATTACCACATTGGTGATTGATTTATGGTCTTCAAGGATCATAATAATTTGAGGTATATCTTTTCCCAGCTAGATCTGAACTTGCAATAGCAGAGGTGGATGAAGTTTCTTCAAGGCTCTGATTTTGAGATCTCCCACACCTTAGGAAAGGGGAATTTCATGGCTGATTCTTTGAGTATAAATTCACATAAGGAGGTTGTTCTTGAATATATGGATACTTGGAGAGCAATGGATGAGTTGGCATCTTTTCACTTGGATATAGGAGTTGACGATGGTAAAGGATGCTTGTTTCAGATGATAGTACAGTCTTCTCTAATAGAAAAGGTGGAAGATTCTCAGTGGTAATACTTAGAGGAAGAGGTGTTGCATGATCGTGTTATTCATGGTGATTCTCTAGAGGGATGGTCGGAACTAGATGTTGTTTTATGATAAGTTTTTCGTTCCAGGTGCGATGCATGAGGGATTCCTTTGTGATTTCCATAACTCACCCTTAACGGTACACCCATGTATTTATAATATGTACCATGATTTGTGGATGTAAGTTTTGTTGGCCTAGGATGAAGTAGGTAGTATCAGAGTTTTTAGAAAGATGCTATATCTTCTAATAGGTAAAGGCTGATCACCATGTTCCCAGTGGTTTGTTGTAACCCTTGGATGTTACCAAGTGGAAGTGGGATGACATCTCGATGGATTTCTTCACAGGGTTACCCAGAGATCAGGGAGGCTATGATACTATTTGGGTAATAATGGATTAAATGATGAAATCAGGTCACCTATTAGTGATGAAGGAGTTGGGCACAATGGGTTCCTTAACCAAGAGGTATGTAGATGAGGTGGTGTGGCTACATGGAGTTCTGATATCCATTGTCTTGGATTGAGACACACATTTTACCTTGAAATCCAAGAGGGAAATTTAGCATAACTTTGGAACCCAATTATGCCTCAACACTACTTTACACCCTTAAATGGATGGGCAGATAGAGGACTATCCATACATTGGAGGATATTTTGCGGACATTCATCTTGGACTTTGGTGGATCTTGGGTGTGACACCTACCCTTGGTAGAGTTTTCTTATAATAATAGACATCACTATTCCATTAGAATGAACCCATTTTAGGCTTTGTATGGGAGACCATATCATTCTCCTTTGTACTGGATGAAGGTTGGGGATGTAGATATTTTTGGTCCCAATGTGGTTCAGAGCACGGTAGAAAAAGTTCAGCTTGTTTGTGAAATGATGAAAGTAGTGCAGAACCGGTAGAAGTCCTATGCTAATTGCAGGAGGAGGCCCTTGGAGTTTGAGGTTAGGAACCATGTGTTCTTGAAGATTTCCCCTTGATATTGGTAGTGTAGGTTTAACAGAGGGAGTAAGATTTATCCTAGGTTCATTGGACCCTTTGAGGTGTTGGAGCGAGTTGGTGAGGTAACATATCGTGTGGTGTTGCCATTGAGGTTGGAGAGGATCCATGAAATATTCCACATCTCTTAGCTTTGACGATATCTATATGATGAATCCCATGATATTTTCTAGGGGGGGTGTTGGATATCAAGGATGATGAGACATTTTTGGAATGACCATTGGAGATTCAGGATCGTTGAGAGAAGGTGTTGCGTGGACAAACTATTCTTTTGTTTCGTATGTTGTGGAGGCATGGTATTTAGGAGGAGAGTACTTGGGAGTGATAAAAGTAGATTATTTCCTAGAACCTAGAGTTGTTAGGAGTTTTTATTTTCTTTATTTTGTTTTGAAATGTGATATTTGAACATTGTTTTATAAGATGATATATTTTCTCTTGGTTTGAGATGTGCGTGGTGTGGTATGTGATAAATTCCTGACATAAAAAGAGGGGAGTACCAGATTCCTATTCGAGGCGCATTAACTACGATGCAGTTAAACCCATGTGGGAGAGTCAGTGCCACCCAAAGCGGATAGTATCTTGACATGGAGGATAGAATTACCTGATTCATTTGTTTGGGACAATGTAGTTCATTGGCTGTAGCAGTTGTTGGTTTGGGCTGTGCAGAGGTTAAGATAGTTACATGGTGGTTGTGTGGAAGTGTGGTTGTGTGAGAGGATATGGGTTGTAGTGGTGGTGGTGAGGCTGTGCAATTTTTTTGTAGTTATTTATGTTGGCATGTTTTGATGGTGGAAGTACTTTAGGAGTGGCGAGACTCTTGACAGGTATCTCATAGGGTGGTTGTTCAGACCCCTTTTTTTCCTTTCTAGGTTTGGTTTTGGATTCTCGAGGATGAGAATCATTTGAAAGGTATCTGATGTAACGGTTCATGTCCTCCTAGTCTGTTAATTTTATAGTTTTTGGTTGTTGGAAGTGTTCAAAGGAGTCTCGGAGGGAGTTTGGAGAAGTTTGGTTTCTAAAGGCTAGAAGAAGGGGAATTACATGTCGTGTAATGGGGTTACATGTTGTGAACTTTTGTTTCACAGTTTTTCTTGAAGGTTTCACAACATGTAATATTTTGGGGTTATAAAAATAAAATAAAATGGAGAGGCAAATTTTTTTTTGGTGAAAACCAAACCCCGGGTATTACATGACGTGTAATACCCTGATCATGTGTAGTTTTAAAATTCTTTTTCAGCCAAACCCTCATTCATTCAGACATGGTTTCCATTTCCTCTTATTTTGGGTGAACCCTAGGTTACCTGACAACCCCTCTTCAGTGTTTTGAGGATTCCTTCATTAAGGATCGATCCTTAGCTTCTCTCCTTCAATTGTTAGTAATACTTCTTTGATATAAGGTGCGTTCTTCACCTATTCTTGTAGTTTCTTCCAGGTTGATCTACTTTTTCTCCCTTTCTTCTTTCTATATGATGGAGGATGATCTACCTTGGTTATAATGGGGTTTTCTTCGGTTGTTGTTGATATGGTGGTGCTGCGACATCCTTGGGTGGGTGAAGATCTTGCAGGATAAGTAATTAGATATCCGTCACCCTTTTGATATAGGATTTATTTTGTTTCTCTTTAAATGCGCATCATGTGGGAGGGGTTTTTCTTTTGTCTAACTATATATTCTGGTTGTACCAAATTAACCAAAGATAAGAATCATCTAAATGAAATTGAAAAGGGTAGAGGGGATTAATTTTCATGCCTTTACAACGTTGTTTTTACTTGTGAAATTATGATCTGTATGGGATAACTACCCACCAAAAATCATGGACATTAGGGGCCCTTGTTTGTCCAATAGATAAATTGTGGAATGAATGTTGTTCATCTTTGGTTTGGAACTTATATATATATATATATATACCAGTTAATCATGTATATTCGGCTAATGAATAGATACCGCATGATCATATAGTTTCTGTGATAATCCCTGAATTAACAGGTGTAATTAAACCAGAGATACCTTATTAAATCTAGAATTGTGTTTTTCCTTTGTACGTGTGGTAATGAGATGTGTGTGTGGTCTTGTTCTGGTTTGTGCTATATTTGGGCTGTGAGCATGAATGAGTTCTATGGAATGGATTGGGTGGTGTAATGGAATCTTAGGTTTAGAGATTTATTGTGGAATGGATGAGAAGTGTTGTCCAGAGAGGTTGCAGAACTGGTTGTGCGTTAATGTGTTATTGGTTGGGGTTGTGAGTTGGGGGTTGGTCCTATTGGTACGTGACCTAAGAGGGATGGGTTTAAATAAGTAATGTAATGATTATTATGGGTAATTCACCCAAAGTTTATCCATGAGTGACATGCAGAAAAATTCATCCCATATATAGAGATAGATATATGTCATAGCATGAATAGGTGTTAAACATGGAGGTTGTGGAATGAAATGTATTTAATGTGAATCCACCTTTATTTATTGGGGCTCTTCACATTCTGAAAAATGTGTTTCTTGTTGTGTGCTATGCTTGGTAGTTTCCTAGGTAGTGATGGAATAAATAAATAATTGTTAATAAAATTTGGAATGGCTTGGGTTGGTTTGATTGACAGAATGAAAGTGGTTAATTAAATTGGTTGGGAACATGAATTGGGTTTTGTTGGCTTATCATGTGGTGTTTTACATTTAGAGGTAGCAATAAATTCGAAAGTTTTGTGAGCTGTTTATTTTTTTTGAGAACCTATAGGTCGGGCATGAGTGGTTCGTATCATATATGTATATACTTGTATTTTCCTTGTGATTTCTATACGCATACCACCCTAGTTGATAACTATGTACCAAACACCCCCATCGTCAAGAGGGAGGGTGTATTTACCAATATCCCAGTGGAAGGATGGATGGCTATCCACCTGCACTTCCCTTCTCCCTCTTCCAAGCAGTGATAGCCCAAGATTCTTCAAGCAGGTTGTGGTTTGTGAGGCCCAGGTGTGTGTGGGCGAGTTGTGCTTTCCCAAGTGTCTTTGGGATGAGATGCATTGATCTTTCCAAGGTGTCTTCAAGATTATATGTGTTGTGATTTCCAAAGTGTCTTCAGGATGAGCTGTGGTTTGTGGTCTAGGTGTTTACGAGTGATATGTGATGTGGTTTGTGGCCCATGTGTCTGCGAGTGGGATGTGATTTGGTTTGTGGATTAGGTGTTTGTGGGTGGGATGTGATTTAATTTTTATCCCAAGTGTCTGTGGGAAGGATGTGGTTTTTGATGCCCAGGTGTGTTTGGGTGGGTTGTGACATGGTAGATTAGGAATAGGTGGGAGCGTTAGGACGTTCACCGTTAGGGTATGAGCAAATAATTAGTGGGAAAGTGGTGCGGGGTACCCTATCATTGATGTGCATTATATTATATTACTTTACTTGATCTATTTGGTGAAAGTTCCTTGGTGAGGTTGGTATGGTTTGTATACCTACTTTGGTACTATTTGGTTTTGGTATTTTCTCACAGGGGAATTAGCATTCCTCTTTCACATGTGCACGATAGAATTTGGTTTTCCTACTGAGTATACTTGCATTCTCACCCTATGTATATAAACTAATTTTAGGTTTATATTGGGAATTTGTAGACCATGATGAACCTTACTAGCTCAGATATTGACAATTTCCATATCGCTTCTTATCTTTACTTTTGGTATTACTTTAGAGACTTTTGTATTTTAACAGTTCTATTTTTACACATGCACGTGGGATGGTTTTTGGATTCCTTATATATATATATATTATGGTGTTTTTGTGGGGATGAACCATATTATATCCTAATCTTGTGTCTTATAATGGTTAATGCCTCCCATTTTGTGAGATTTGTATACCCTTGGTGCTAGTCGCCAACCTAGTGCCTACTGGAGGTGGGACTTGGGGATCATTATGTCCCTTTATTCATTTATATCCCAAAAGGGGCATCTTTGGAGGGATGGGGTCGTGACATAAGTGGAGATCCTTCTCTTGTTAAATTCCCAATTTTGGTTTCTGTGCGTTTCTATTTTCTTTTATTACTTGAATTTTTTTGATCTTTTTTATGTTTTCATATTCCCTATACTTTATGCCAAGGAAGGTTGTGTGTTTGTAGGTATATGCATGCATGAGAATTTCTAGTTTCATTAGAGAATTAGGTAATGTTGGAAATATTTTTTTAATGTTTTTTCTTATTCACTTTTATTTTTAAACATGTTTTAGTAGTATGATAATAATAGAAGAGTAGGCACGGGCATGCAGTGTTCCACTATGGTACATGCTAACAGTGTCTGCATTGGTTGAATACTATAGTCTAGGGTTTATTTTTTTCTAAATAAAAATATGCCTGAACCTACTAGTAGGATGGATAAGACTTATAAGAACATCATATATTTTTTTTAATTTTAAAAGTTAGAGATTTTCTAAAATCTAATTTTCAAAATTAAAAAAATGGGTTTGTTTTCATGACATGAAAAATTTAGTTTATTTACTATTATGAAAATTATTCTTTTTTTTAGGGCTATATCGGTCTGGGTATGCTTGATAGGCCTCTTTGTTTATTATAGCATTGGGATGTGGGGTGTTTTCTGGTTCGTTGGTTCATTGGCTTGACTGCGGTCTCCTCCATGGAGTGTTGCTAGCTGTTGATTACCATGATCAAACCTCTCTACTTTGAGGAGTTTCTGTTTCTAGAGTTCAGTTTATCCCCATGATTTTATACCCATCCTATCTACTACCTCCATGCATCCTCATCTGTTTAGGATTTGTTATGCCAGATTCATCTTCATGATCCTTCCACTCTCTCTACACCGTACATGTTTCTTTCCTTGGCTGTTACGCCAAACTTGTCGTCTGATTATTCCCCTACCTTACTATTATTAATGGTCACATCACTTTGTTTTCCAATGTAGGTTCTTTATTCTTTTATTCTACTCCATTGTAGAGAAAATAATCTAAGCAATAGGGGGAATCTCTGGTGCTCTCATTACATGCATTCATAGTCCCTATTCTGGTCATTATCTCCGGTGGAGAGATCAATACTTAATATCTATGTTTGGACAACATCATCTTCAAGGTACTACAACCATGACATCACTATTTCTCCTTCAGTATATCCAGGATCCATAGTTGTGAGATTTTTTATTTTTTTTGAATCTACATTGCATTTCATTATTTCCTTTTTTATGGTATGGGTTTTAGGGATGTGTGCATGAGTTCGTCAATCTTGAGGGTGGACATTACCATCTTCAAGCCAAGGTTCACCATTGGCTCATGGAGTAATGAGGTCCCTATGCTTAGATAGTTTCTGTGGTCTTCATGTGTTCTCTCTCTACTTTACTTTCTTTGTTGTATGTTGTTTGTTTGTTTTTTCATAATAATAATCATTGTGGTGGTGTTGTTTCTATAGAGTAGAAACAAATTGGTTTGAACCACATAAATACTTGTGTCAATATTTACTTTCCTACAATTTATATTTTTGTTTCAGTTTTTCTTATTTCTATCTTACATCTTTCTACATTTTTTTTATATCATTCTGTCAACACGATCAAAATTATTCCACTATTATCTTCTGTTATCATCAGATCACCTTCATTGGGTCTGTTCCAACCTTAACACCATGTTTGTCCCGAACACTATAGGTGGGCCCAATTGTCTCATCCAGATTTTCTTTACTATGTGGGCCTCCATTATGACAGTTATACTTGGTTCTATACTTTAGTCTAGTTGGATGAATTGAATCTCCATGAACATATAATCCTACAAAAAATAAATTTCAAAGTTTGTATTAGTGTAGTGAATGTTATGATAGAAATAAAAAACTATTGTCATGCTAAAAAATTATACGAAAATATCCTTTTTTATTTTCCCCCAAAACCACTTAATCATTCAAATATATTTATTCAATGATTAAAAAAGAAGTGTTATAGATTAAAAAATATTTTATTAAACATTACTGATTAAATCCCTCACACTTACTATTTGTATTATGGTCAAAAATTATTTATCCAAATTAAAATTCACAACTAAATCAAAATTTATGAAATTTCCAATATTAGTTTCAGAGTTAAATCCATCATGTATCCTTTATGAAATCAATTTACTTTTCATTTTCATTTTCCCACATTCAATTTTTTTCAACATAATTAAATCACTATGACAACAAATTTCAACCTACACTCATAAAAAATGTATGTCACCCATCTCTTACATGTGAAATATATGCAATTTTTTTCTCATATCATAATCAGGAAATTCATACATTAGTCTTGCTGAAATCCCAACTCTCTACACAAGAGAAAAAACATGTGCCAATCATGATGATTTTAAAGTGTTTGCATTAAGTCTTTGGGTCAGTGGGTAAGAATTTAAAAATTAAGGTTATACAGAGGAGTTTTTCTCTTAGAATACAATTCATGGTCAATCATTCAAAATAAGAAAATTTCCTTACTCAATGTATCCAAAAATTAATCACCCAACTGGATTCCACCATTCCAAGAAAATCTCACAAGTCTTAGTAAGTAATGTGCAAGGAAATATTATTCCCCTTGTTTTTTTATTCTTTAATTTTTATATAATTTATTATTTTTTTTTTCTCTTTTTAGAGAATGAGAATTCAAATGAATACATTGAATAAATAGGGAGTTATGCCCTTTTGTTTTGGTAAGGATCAAGAGTCATGAAAATTAATATGATGATGGATTTAATTGAAATTCTCAATATATATATTATCTTTTTTAAGAGGACACAAATGAATCATAATGATACATGCATGACTTGTTGTCCTTCCCTAAAATGTCATCTCCACCCCACACTTCCATAAAATGTAACTACTCTACATAATAAATCATGAATTACCCAAATTCTCCCCCACTTATTTTAATTATAGTTATTCACTAAATTCAAGTGTAAGGGAAGGAAAGAGAGATAAGCACGTAATAATGATAAACTATAAAAAATTCAATGGATACAAGGGGATTCCAAGGGAAAATGTTAGGGTAAATATCAAAATTGGATAAAAAAGGGATCCTTAAAAATAAGTACTTTAATCACACTAACACATTAATTGTTTCTTGAAAACATTTATAAACTGTAAAATCTTGTTTTAAATGAAAATACAAAATATGAGTTCAATTAAAAATAGAGGGTACTAGGAAGAGTGTAAAATTTTTTAGATCACCTCTTGGTATAAGGAAATTAACATTTATCAGTGACAATGAGGCATGGGTTTCAAAAATCAATCAAACTTCTAATAATTTTTTGAAAATTAAAAATTTAGAAAATTATTCCACATATATACTCATTTGAATACATTTTTCTAAAACCAAATAATTTACACACAAGTGACTGAAGCATGTAAAATGATTTTTGGATATTTAATTTCATATCAGAGTTGTTTTTTTCAAACACAAACACACACACTCAAAACAAATAAACAAAACAAGGATAAAGGTATAAAATTGAAAACAAAATGAAACCACACCATAATTTGTACTTACAACCATATGAAATCCCCCTCAACTCAAAAATTTTATATTTTCCTTAATAAAAAACAATTTATAATTATAATGTGTTTCATTTTAAAATAAGGAAAAAACAATAAATTATCATGGAAAGGTAAAACCTGGTGATCTCATTGATAAGTAGCATGGTGGAGTGAAACTTCCTCCACCACATGATTTATGGATTCTTCATCAAAGGGATTCTGGATTTTCCAATTGACCATGAAACACAAATTTTTTGATTCATTCATGATCTGAAAAACATCATATAAAGAAAAATGGGAAATAATATGTGTTCATAACCAATGGAAATTAAGCTTACCTGAAATCAAAATTAGCCTTGACTTTTATACGAGGAATTTCTCTCCCACTTTGAACCCCTTGTGAAGAATCATCTTATTGTGGACCTCTTTTTTGTATACTTATATATTTCAAAATTCTCATATACATTCCACTATATCTCCTAAAGATTTTGAATTTGTAGTTTTCAAAGAGAACCTGTATCTAAAATATTTACAATTCATTATTTGATGGCCTAATATGAATAGTGATCAACCTCAATAATAAAGTGAAAATCTTTTGTAAGCACCATTAAAAATGGAGACATACCTATGGGAGTTTAAAAAATAGTATGGTATGCCCATAATAAATCATCTCATTTATTACTCCAATATTTCCTATTATATTGAACTATTTTTGTTTCAATAATTTTTAACCGCTTTGTTAGACACATCTAAATGTCCATCAGTTTGGAGACTATATGGTGTAGAAACATGGTGTGAAACCCCATTATTACGTAAAAGTTATGGAATTCTCTGATTTCAAAAGTGTGACCCTTAGTCACTAATAATTAATTATAGTAAACCAAACCTAAAAATGATATGGGGTTTTATAAACTTAACAATAACTTGGGAGTCATCAATCTATGTTTCCTTTTACTCCACCCATTTTGAGACATAATAAATTAAATTAAGAGTATACACAAATCCAAAAGAACAAATAAAAGGTCTTATGAAGTTAATAACCCATACACTAAGTATCTCAAAAAAGGGCATGGGGTGTTGGTGCATTTCATTCCTATTGGACACATTTCTAGTAAATTGGAACTCTTAGAATGACTTATAAAATTTATGAACATCTCGAAATGATGTTGTCCAATAAATACCAAAGTCAAGGACTTTTCATGAAAATATTTAGGGACTTAATTAACCCCCACATGAAATAATGTGAAAGAATATGATTATAGATGTGAACTCATGGTCAGGCACACATCACCGTATGACTTGGTTACTACATATTTTCCATAAATAGGGGTTTTCCCTAATGTAATACCAATACTAACTCTTAAGACTATCTTGTTTGTATTTATTAAATCTAGGAGGTACTTGTGAGGTAAAAAAAAGTTCACCAAGTCATAAAATAATGGGATAATATCATTAACACCATACAAGTTCTTATTGGGGATGTTTTTTTAGAAATGGTGATTTATTAGATAAAAAAATTTCTTGGTCAATGAGAATGAAGATAATATATACAACAAATAAATTTTCAGATCCCCATTTGTCTTTAATTTTGATATCAAAATCTTTAAGTAGAAGTATCTAATGAATAAGGAATGTTTTAGCTTTGAGTTTCCTTAATAAATATTTAATAGCATCACAGTAAGAAGACAACACTACTTTAGACCCAATGAGATATGAATACATTTTTTTCAAAGCGAACACTATGGTATAGAATACCTTTTCAGTCATGGTGTAAATATATTGTGTTGGGTCTAGAGTTTTTTATGTGTATGTAATGATATGAGAGGAAAAATATACCTAGTGTGAAAGTAATGACCCAACATCATAGTTAGAGGTATCACAAATGATTTTAAAGGGTAGATCCCCCTTTTAGTGGTTGAATGATTGGTGGTGAAGTGAGACACTTTTACAATCCATAAAATTTGGTTTTAAAATTTTACTAAAAAACAAAGTTCAGATATTTTTGAAAAAATTGAGAAAATTAGAGTGAAATTTTACTAAAATATTCAATAAATCAACAATAAAAACTAGCATGTCCCAAAAATGAACACACATCCTGAACAAAAATAGTCTAGGGTAATGAAGTAATTGTTATAGTTGGTTCCTAGAGAAAACTTATTTATTCATTATTATTACATGTATTCATTGTTTTTAATATTAATAATGTTCTTATCACATCATGATTTTCCTTCTATGTGATATAGTATTTGATAATGTCCTAAAAGAGTAATTGTTACACTGACATGTCATAATAGTTCATCGCTAGGATGAGAACCTAGAAGTGTCATGATAATATTCTTAAATATAATTTATATAGATAGATGATATCATTTGATAGGTAAAATGATACAAGATATCATGGGTTGGGACTCATGGAGATTTGAGACACTTTATCATGGTGTATGCCCTTGGTAATCTTTAGAGCAATAGATTATGAGAACATGACCCGTTAATAGGAAATCGACATTTATATGCGTCATTGGATATTACTATATATGAATGAGTGTGTTGATATTTGGAATATAATAATATTATTAATTTATATCATGATTCACATTCTTTTATGATTAACAAAAACTATGATGGAAAATTCTTGTGGTGAAGTAAGATATTTTGGGTGCATCAAAAGTGATATTACATTAATGAATAATGAGAGAGATGATTTTTCCCTTCTGTTATTTAATGAATGTTGATATCTTAGGACCTTTAATGGGAATGGAAATCCTAATTAAATCCACAGCTGTGGTGTTCTATGGCCAGGTTCATTTTTTAGATATTTAAAGAAGGATACATCAAGCATATAGTTTTATAATACCAGCATACATCATGGTTGATTATAGATATCATGATAAATAGATTATATTACACAATGAGTGTTCATACAAGGATGTATTTAATTATGAGATTAAATTATTTCTCCATGGTTACCCTAGTGTGTTGCTAGAGTCTAACCTTGGATTTTGGTGGTTCTTCCTAATGCAACTGAGAAAGTGCCATAATGGATCACACACTAAGTGTATCCAAAATCTTAGATAAATTGTATTTTCAATTTGAAAATATATAATAAATATTATTCCCATTTTTTGGTTTCATAATTACTCTATGTTGTTTGATCATTTAGATTTTATGATGAGTTATTTGATAGAATAAATATGTGAGTTAAATATTAACACATATTTATTCACAAGATTTATAGACTATACTATTTATTATATTTTTTAGTGAATAATTCAGTAATATATTTTATTAAATAAATATTTATTATCCAAGTTTTGGTAAATACCAATGAGGATAAATATACTGAGGTTAATGGTCTAGTTGGAAATGATATATTAAATATCATTTAAATAAATATTAATTTATTTATTTAACAAATGATATTTATTTATCCATTGGTGTTGCACATGTCAGGAAAATAATAATATTATTTATATTATTATTGGACACGGGGTTCAATAAGTTTTAAGTTATTAGATAAGGGTTTATGCGAAATTACTAACCCTAACCTATATTTATAAATACTAGTTTATATCACTTTCCAAGGCGAGTCGTTTGTTGTGCATAACAAACCTAGAGATAATTCCCTCAATCACTGAGAGAGAAACCACTCAAGAACATGCACATGAACTAACGTAAGAAACATCCTCCACTATCTCAAGCCTATGAGAGATTCTAACAAATATTTAACCCATGAATAGATTCTTGATCTAATCAGTGAAGGATGATGCAAGCAATCAGGATCAACCATGCCAGCACCCAATGATTCTATAGCGACGTTCAGTGATTTGGGAGAACATGTGGATCACCACTAGAGGAATTTTACCCTTGGATTCTATAATGAAATTATGGTATGACATGATTAGTCAACCATATCATCAATGAAGAAATAATTAAAAGACAAGGTAATTATAAATCTATATATAAATTAATTATTAATTATATGTGATGATACTTCCTTTTTGGTTCTAGAATTTATATTTCAATTAAAATTTGAAATAATTCCATTGGTCATGAATTTATTTGTCATTTAAATATAATATTATTCATTGATTATGATAAAAATATGAGTTTTATATACCCAATATATACTTCTAATTCACGCACAAATTTAAAGTGGCATCAGAGTGGTCACAAAAGTAATTTATAATTATTTATTAATCATTGGTCAATGATATGAATTTTCATTAAGACTTCATTTCAGGATTATTTTTTATTAAATACCAATGTCAAAATATTCTATTCTTTTTCTTCATTCTCTATTATATAACCAAGAAAAGGTTTAATTAACATGAAGAAAATTTTAAAGACTCCATCAGAAGGTACCCTGGGTTATGGTTAGATGAAAAAAGACTACACAATGTGTATCTCATTGGTACATGCCATGTACCCATGTTAATTTCACAAGGAAAATTATTGAACTAACTCAGAGTGTCATGAATTAATTACACACACATGTAGAATAAAATAAACATAAAATATTGACAAAGACAATATTAAACATGGCTTTCCTGACTATATGCTATGCAACCCAATTACATAACCCATAGTCCATGTGTTTTTGCTACAGAAAACATAGGGTCCAAGATGTGATGTGTATTTATTACATAACATGGGGATTGACAATCCATACAAAATTGACATCACATGGTGTGTATATTTCATATATTCCTTGTAACTCTTACATGTTCTGGACTCAAATAACACACCCAATCCTTAAGCATGTGTTGTAGACTTGGACATAAGACATTACATGACTTGTATCTTAAGTTCACATTGTTTAACCCATTGTACCTTGTGTAATTAATTTAATATGGATACAAAAAATTATTATCTAATTAAACCTATTTACACGTGTTTCATGTGTCATTTATTGAAATTACACACCATGTGATAAGATTATTAATCATATATTAATTTTTCCCATGTTAAATTATGAAATGTGAGATGTGTATGGTCTTTAATTATAGTATACTATGAATGTGTTAATTGAATCACATTCTACTTAATTTACATATGATCATGCATCATTTATTAAAAAATAAATGATATGTAATTATGTTCCACACCATGTATGTTAGATTCCATGTGAATACAAAATGAAAGGACTATGCCGAGTAGTTTGGATGAGTACATATCATTACCTATATATACACATGTATAATTTATTAATTTTAAATAAAATTTATTTATTTAATTTGTTTAAAATTATGGATGATAAAAGTTTTCATGATTTTTTCTATGGAATTAAGTTAAATTGAAATATTTGATTAATCATATAATTATTTGAATTATTTCAAATCGCTTTATCAAAATGAATGAATGAATTGAAGTTAATTTTAACAAGATTGAAAATGTATATTCATTGCATACATGCTATTAATCAATAGATTAGACCAAACCTGTGTATGTGATTGGTTTACTTTTAATTTATAATGATTATTAAATTAAAATTATGGCATGCATGTCATCCCCTCCTCTCATTTTGTAAGGGCCTGTGTTCCCGTGATTGCTTTTATGTAAACCCCCTAAACTAATCCTTTGGTTATCATCACTTACATGTGAGTAAATATTATGTAATGAATGGAGATCCTAGGAAAGTGGAGAAGGTTCAAGATTATATATGACATGAAACCAATTAAAGAGATACACAAGAGGACTAGTGGAATGTTGTCACATGAACCATGTTTTGGTTCAAGGTATATTCCCCAAATATTGTGTCTTAGTTTATCATATGTTGGGTAATATTACTGTTAGAAAAGATCATGATCATACCAATTTTATTATTTTATTTATTTCATGTTGAATTATTAATTCCTTTATAGAGACCCGAGCCTTTTACATAAAACATTTCATGATTTTAAGCATAACTAATCATTAGAGTACAAGCCAAGGATCGTTAAGTCTATTGTCTTGGAAGACTAGGTACATATAACATAAAACATGGGACTAAAAAAAACTTCTTTATTTAATCTCCATAAAGAGATTCTAACTTATTTTGAGCTCTTACATCTACATAGGGTACCCTGGGGAACACATGAACAAAGGGATGAGCTAAAAATCCCAGTAAAGGAATGAACATAAGGATACATCTCAAGCACATGAGTTAGGTGGCATAAAATAATGATATCCAAAGCATGAAACTTATAAAATCATTTAATATAAGAAATGGTATCTTATAAACATAGAATCATATAAATGTGGCAGAATCATAAGTCATATCTTTAGTATGGGTCAAGGCTAACCACCTATCCTGTTTCCCATTTCAGTACAGGTCAAGGCTAACTGCTAATCCCGTTTCACATCGCATCTCATGAGACTTATCCTTACCCAATGCATTGGAGCGCTATCTGGGCACACCCATCTCAACATATTCATGAATATTATTTCCACATAAATAATCTTTCCACATAAATAATCATACATAATCAACCATACATAAACATAAGGTTACCCATGGAAAGAATTGGGTACCACAATCATGACATAAAACATATCTAATGGGTATATCACGAAAGTGTCCATGAAAGGAAGGGATTAGAACATACATGTACATTAATAGGGTAAAATAGGCATATAACATTGTAAGTGGTGTCAAATATAAGTGAAAACATATAAAAAATTGTATTTTAGAAACATTAGCATTAAAACATTTTTGTGCGATTTTAAGGAAAACACTCTAGAGATTTTTAAATAGAAAAGAGGACATTATTTTATATAAAACCAGAATTTAACCAAGAATGTTTTCATAATAAAAATACCGATTTTATAAATACAATGGTGTTTTAAAACATAGGATAGAGTTTACTTGAAATTTGGGTAAAAATTCGGGAAGTTCCTTTAAAACGAGTGTTCTTATTGGGAAGTATCGAGGAGAGATTCACTTAAAAGAACATATATCCCCAAAAGAGAATGAGATATGAATCTTAGAACATGAGTTTGGAGCATATAAGCATAATTATGAAGTTATACATAAAAAGAAAATACAACTATATTTTGGTAAAAATAAAGATAGAACAACCCGAATGAATAAAGGAAGTTCGGGTAGAATCCATCATGGTTTTTTGGCATGATATTAAGTGTAACTAAGAGGGATTGATGAGAGAGATAAGGGGTTTCTCATCACTTATAAAACATTAGGGCAGTATGGGGAAGGTGTATAAACATACCCATCACTTGGTATTACACAAAAAGGCATATCATAGAGAACAATCTTGATTAAGAGTGAAAAGGGGAGGATCCCTTACCTTAAATCCGGTGGTGTTCTCCACTTGTTATTAATGACCTGAATAAACAAATTAGGTGTAACACCCGATAATTTTATGAGAAATATTTTGTTTTTATGTTATATAAATCATAAAAGGAATCTTTCACTACACACAACACTAGCATGGCTTGCTTCACACGCAATCGCGACCTTCCTCGATAGCTTGCGTTGTACGTAATACCGAGTTTCACAAAACAACGATATGCTATTAAAATATTATTAAAACTAGCCATTATGAATAGTAATACCCACTTTTTTAAATTTTGTAATTTTTATTTTTCAAAACGGACTTCATTTTTGGATTCAGAATATCGAAATTAGCCTAGGGTGAAATTTTGGTATTTTTCTGAAAACTTTCAATTTTTGATGAATAGTCAAAACACTGGGTTACTATTTAAAAACCGAATTTTTATTTAAATAATTATTTATTTTATTTAAATTTATTTTAGGTCAAAGTTTATACATAATACCTATATAAGTTCAATTCAATTCATTGGAGTCATTTTATAATAATTTTAGATATATAAAAATTTTATTGAACTTTTCACCGTCTTTTACCCACCTTCTAGGAGAATTTACAAATTCACATAAAACCTAATTTTACCGCTTCTATGAGTGGAATTTCAAAAATCTAAGAGACACGGTTGACTTCAGTAAGTAAAATGTGGTTCAATGAGATGAAAATAATTTTTGGTGAATAGTAACTTTTTACTTTTTTTTACCACTTTTAAAAGTAAATAGGGTAATTAAGGATAAAAATGATATTATTATTACACTAACACATGTATTAATTCTATTGGATAAGTGTAATTAGACCAAAAAAAACCTTAGGAATAAAATATGTCCATTTAGGCCCACTTGGATTAGATTAGGACATTTATTATTAATTTATTTAAAGAAGGGTTAAAATAGTTAAAATCAATGTTTAATAAGTAAATAATTTTTAATATAGGGTTATACCTAAGATAAATTCGACTATAAATATTAATTAGAAAGATACAAATATTTCCTACATAATAATTTTTTATTTGTAATTTTTATACTTTAAATAATTTAATTTATTTATGACACAATAATGATGCAGTAATTATATTATTAATGAAATATTTACATAATTGATGTTATAAATACCCAAATAAATGTAATTTGAGACTTTTTATGAATTAAAATAATTTTATTTGTTAATATGACATGTTAGTATTGATTTAATTAACTTTTTTCGAACTAATCTTTCTGTTATGAGTTTCAAAAAAATCAATTACCAAATAGTGTCAAAATTGATATAAAATAGTTTTTAAAACAAATATTATATTATCAATTGTTATTTTATTCCTAAAAATCTAAGGTTCAGCCAAATGATTTAGATAAGGTTATATATATTAATAATAAACAAATTGGGGTTCGTTTGGCTTGTTATAGTAAGTTTATTAACCTTATAGTGTAAGAAAACAAGAAGACACGGTAAAAGAAAAATTATTTAACTTAAAGTTAAATCTAAATGATAAGGTTAAAATAGAAACCTAAACTTGTCTAAATTATATTGGATGAGATGATTTAGACCCATCCCCACCTTAGATTATAAATAACTCAATTTGGATCTATTAAAAACTGAATATGACTTTATAATAAAATAATATTTTAAGTTATTCCAAAGGTGCCCCTCTCCTTCCTTATAAAAGGGCACCACCTCCCTCTCTTCCTCACACCACTTTGAGCCTTAAATCTCGGCCAAACACTGCCAAATTATCTTATAAACTTCTCTAGAAACATCCTAGAGGTCCTGGTCTTCTTCAAATACCAATTTTGGTGCCCTAAGAGAAGGTCTCAAAGAGGCGCTTCAAAGAAGAGGTAATGTCCGTTACCGATTCTTTAAACTTTATTTCTTCTTCCACTTATTCTTATTTATTTGTTTAATTATGAAGTAATAACATAAGTATCACTCATATACTGATATGTTATTATAATTATTAAATAAACCTATTTCACCATCTATCCATCTTACGGAAAACGAAATCACCGCGCGTACGTATGTACGGAATACCGTCTCCACGCCGTGGTGTAATCTATTTTCCACCACCACCTTACTTGGATGGGTATAATGGTATAAATAATAACTATATATGATTATTTTAAAGTGATATTGATTCTGAAATAGTATAAATACACTCCAATACAATTCCACGATCATGGGAATGATATCATCGCTCGTGCGTACGTACGGACTACTGTCTCCACGATGTGATGAGATTCATTCTCCATGTTAACCATTCAAGAATGATTATAAAGTATATATAATAAGTAATCATGAAATATATGACATAATAATGATACTTTATTTATGTGTATATATATGTATGTCATCTACTTAATTTCATTCAAATTAATAAGGAAATGAAAACAGCGTTCATGCGTACGTACGACCTACCGTCTCCATGAACGGTGTATTTCATTTCATTTAATCGATCTATCATATATATATGTATATAATGAAATATATATTATATGTAAATCATGTTTTACATTCTGGAATTAAGTAAATCAGGATATAAGTAATAATATCAAGAGCAACAAGTCCAAATACGTACGATAAATAAAATGATTTAACCCAAAACACTGCTTTAACATGGAACTTACAAAAGAACGGGTAATATAAAGTCATAAGTGAACCATATATGATATCATAACAATGAATATGATTCTGGAATAAGTCAATGACATTATTTAAATCATTATACATGAGGTTTGGACACTTACAAAGAAAATCGGACCTAAGGTAAGGGATAATTTTTCAAATCTCATTTTTATCCAAGATTTCTTATTCGTAAGTATTTACTCGGGTTATATTTATCATCCATGTCCAAGTTTTATAAAAATGTTTTCATGTATGTTTAAAGTCGTTTTTACCCTTTTTTGACTTTTACCACGTTTTATGGAATGAATCTTTCTTTTGTTTACCATACAAGGAACTTTTTGACTTTTCTGACAAAAGTACGAGAAGAATGTTATTTTTAACTTATACGGCGTGAACAGATTTTTACGATTTCATAACGCCTCATTTTCATGAAGATTACTCTACAAGATTGCATTATTATTTTCAAAAAAACCCTTTTCTTTTAAAATTTCATGACATTTTTGTGAAAATAAAATGATTTTGAAGAATAAAGGATATTCTCCTCAGGAATTCATTTCAAGTGTTTTTATAAAAACTATTTTCCATATAAAATGACATTATTTAATATGTTTATGTTTCAAGTATAATTTCTCCATTATTTACATGGTTTGATTCTTCTTATGATGAAAAGATATCCATTTTTAATATGTATTATGTTATGATGGAATGATGTTTAAGAATCTCATTCTATTACATGGGTTATGCTATGATGTATGATTTATGATTTTGTGGCACACGAAAGAATGATTTCATTATGAGATGGGTGGGACATATATCTCCCTCCAATGCATTGGGTAAAGATTTATATCTCATGAGATAGACATGGCTATAATGATAAGTTAATCTGGTTCAGTGTTACAGGACTGAAACGAGGAGTGAACTCGATTCAGAAAGGGACTTTGTCCACTAAGATGGTCTTGGAAGCAATGCCTTGGATACTATGGAAATAATAACATGTGCTGAATGGTTTCCACAATTACATGTTTTATTCCCATTATATTTTATCACGGTTGATGTTCTATTATGATATATGCCTTACGTACTTCCACGATTTATGTCTTTGCTCAAGATTTTAATGTTTAAATTTCATGTTCTTGTTTTTGCTTCCAAATATTTATGAATTGTTTTATGTTATCTATGTTTGCCCTTAATGAGCATTTAAGCTCACCCTTTTTATGTTTTATTTGACCCAGGAAATAAAGAAAGGTTTTAGGTAAGGAAACAAAAGGGGAAGATCATTATGGGAGTTGTTGAAGATATTTCAACATGATTATAAGTTTATATTCTGAGTTTCCAAAGACACTAAACTATTACGGTCCTTGTGTGTCTGTTTTTGTAATGTATTAAGTATTATGCAAAAGTAATGTAATGTCCATGTACGTCAAGCTTTGGGTATCTACATTATGATTATTAATTCATAAGTCTATAACCTCTTCTATATGTAATTTATTTATTATAACCCTTTTTATTTCATTCAAAGTCTTTTTGATTAGTTATAAGGTTCAATTTCATTGTTTGAGCTCATTTTTTTACTTGGATTTAAAGATCGGTTCACTTATATTCATGTTTGGATTATATTCTAGATAAAAGTGGTTGTTTATAATTGAATTTATATTCTTTAGTTCATATCCAGGATATTACATGGTTTTAATTTTAATTAGGTTACTTAGAGTGATGTCGGATTATTATATATATAACCTTAGTGATAACCATTTTGTTAATCAGTGGATTTGATTACAAAGAATGTGTTTTTCATTATAACTTAATTCCATTTGTACCAAAAGATTAAAAAACAAAAAATAAGATATATTACATATATAATAATATGGTTCAACCATAACACAAATGGTTTCATGACCAGAATTAAAGATAATAATAGAAATTGATAAGGAAAGGATGCTTAAAGTTGGTTTTTGAATCTTCCAGCTTCTTATGGTAGTGAATGAGAGATTGGGTAAGTACAAATATGTAATAGAACAACACACATGACATTTATTTAAAAAAGAAAAGGAAAATAAAAAATTTTAAACTACGGTTTTCCTAATATGTAGCACTGAGTTTATAGACCCCAATGGACTCTCATAGAAAATAACTATAGTTACTTGGTGGATGTGGTTTTTCATCCATAAACAACCACATGTGTTTTTTCCAATTGTTTTTAATATATAATTGAAATTTGTGGGAACCTAAACTATAAATAAAATACTTCACTCCCTTTTAAACTACAAATATCCCTTAGAGACAGCCATAATAATTGAATATTTTCTCAAAGGAATCTCCCAGTGGAGTAGAAAAATCATCACCCAAATCCATTTTCTTATTGATTTCAAAAAAACTATACTTGGGTGAAAAATAGGTAACTCCCCAAATCTCTTCAAAGAATTAATTAAGCTCAAAAACTAAAAAAATCTCCATAATTACTCTTGTAAAGAGTGTTATCCACTCATAAATTTAATTCAAATTAGATAGAATTTGAATTATCTTGAAGGGATAACTAGGAAATGGATGTTCCAAGGGTTAAACATTAGACTCATGACTTTATCTATCAAAATAAACCTCATATTCAATAATGGTAGTGGTGTAAGGTGACGAACTCAAATAGAGAGGTTTAAGAAGAGGGTCATCAATAGTATTATGAAATGATTTAGAATCATTTGAACTCAAGAGAAATTCCCCTTCTAATATTATCTTAGCTTATACATGAAAAAATACCCATTCAACTGAGGAAGAAATTGAAAATTAAGTAAGATTATTTTTTGATCATCCACAGAATCAAATTTCAAAATATTATAAATATATTAAAAAAGTTCCACATGTGAAAGAAACAACTCATTAATCACTGATTTTGGTAAATAATCTCTGCCTAGTCGATTTAGTGTGTGCTCAACCATTCATTCAATTTCATGATCCCAAATTTCATCCTATAAGAAAAGTGTGTTGATTTTTCCAGTTCAATTTCAGAGGAAAATTGATCATTTTAGCTCTTTGAAGAATAGTTTCAAGTAATTCCATAATTTTACAATATTCTCCATGTTGGTAAACATAATTTTTCTTTTCATTTAAAAAAACATTAAATTATTAAAAAGTGAGTGGGAAAGAGAGAAAATTCATCAATCAATTTATCTTTATAGATCTTTCCCTCATCATTTTCAATAAGAACTAGTTCAAAGGTCATGGGGTTTTCCATTTTGAAATAAGGAAGTTTACATTTCAAATTAGATTATAGTTTTTCAAAAGAAAAGAATTTTATTTTGACGTTTTATTCCAAAGATTCCCCAACTTGCAACTCAATTTCAATTTCTATTAATTTAGTAAAACAAATTGATGGGTTTTTACAGTTTAAGATTTCATTTAATTTTTTTTCAACTCAACTAGACATTTCAATGAATGTTTTGAAGTGAACAAGTTTAGGTGAAAAAATAACAATGGAATAATCTTATTCCTCCTCTAAAACTCTTAATGTTATTGGAAAATTTTTGTTCAAAAATTTCATCATTGTTAGGATCTTGTTCACTAGTTTGAACTTCTTCCTCATTTTCTACTACATTATCATTAACAAAATCTCCAAACTCTTTAGCTTAAGTTTCCAGTTGTTCAAATTGTTCTTTTTCATTAACCCATTGACCAACTTCAAAAGTTTTAGGTTATGATTGATTGATTCTAGATTCTTCTTCAAATTGTTCAGACATAGAATTTTTTTCCAAAAAACATTCATTTCAATTCAGATTGGTCGATTGGTTCAAATTCATAAATTTATTATATTTCTTCAAAATGATCAGGTCATCACAACTAGTTATAATCAAACTGCTAATTATTGTGCCCATAAGAGTGAAAAAAAACACAATATATTTCATTTTGTTGACCCTAATCCCATTATATTCCATTTTTAACTGACACATAACCACAAGGAATTATTAATTATTCAAAAATTTAATATGATAAAAAACATTAGTGAAACAAGTCTAATAAAACATTATATAGGTATCATAATCTGAAATTTCATCACATACAGTGTCGATAAATATCTGTGGAATTTTTTTAAACCTTTTTAAACTTTTTTTATATTCAATTATTTTGAAAGTTTTTTTTTGTTTTTGTATTCACATGAATTCCTTCTAAATGGATCCAAAATTTGATCATATCTTTATTGAGAATGTGTCAAATTTAATTATAGTTAAAACCTACCAACTACTAGTAAAGTGACGGGTAGAAGTATCATATCCATAGAAAAGGAAAAATTAATTTGTTACCAAATAAACAAAAAATAAAAAAAAACACTACTGAACAGTGTAAATGATTAAATGTTAAGGAAACTAAAAAAAGATAGATGAGAGAGAATATGAAAGTAAAATAATTAAGGGTAATTAGAATGCCCTAAACCGATTTAAATTTATTTTCTCTACTTGTTTTTAATTAAAATAATTATTCCAGTGATACCAATAAAGGTGTGTAGAGTCACATAAATGTTATTAAAGTGTTCAACACAGTAAATCCAAATCCCCTAAAAATGATCTGTAAACTAACTTTCAATAAGATAGATGTTCATTTATGGAAAATGTGGACATCATACTTTTCCAATTTTCAATACATCAGATGATGTTCAAGAGTGAAAAGGTTCGCTATCATCACTCTTCGATACTTAGAATACTATAAAAGAGATTATAATAAAGAACTAAAATATTTTCAATATACAAAAATTAATTAGACTAATTATGAGAATTCAAGTGAATATATTGAAAGAAAAATCAATTCCCTCCATTCTTGAACCACTAAAAAAATTATGAGTGCATGTTCAAGAGATGGTAATATAAATACTCAGATTATTTATCTCAAAATAGGAATACCGGAAGAAGAAGAAAGGGGTAGGATGATTCTCTATTGAAGTAGATTTATTTCTCCTTGCTCCAACCTCTAAAACTCTTACATCAATATTTTTCTTATCTCTAGATCTAGTCTCACTTTCTGAAATCTTCTCTCCACTCCCATATCCAAAAAATTCTCCTTAGAATGTGTCTCTGTATACCTCTATCCAGTCTCCCATATTAAAATAACCAATACCACTAACCTCCAAATTCTTCCAAATTATTTGGTGACTTCCAATAGGAAGTGGAAAATTATTTTTCCTTTTTTAACTGTGCTATAATCATAGAAAAACTTTGTAACAACTTCTACCACATATACAATCTGTTAAATTCTTCAAGCATAGCTATCAATCCATTTTTTCACTAATTAGAATAAAAAAATAAACCATTAAAGATTTACATGATAGATATAGTAAAAATATCATATAATTTTCAACCCTGACTAGAAACTCAAGTGGAATCAACTATCTCATATCACCAATCTTCAAATAGCCGCTCATAGTCAAATATTGTATTCAAACAGTTCAGTTCTCATAAAACTAATCACACCAATTCTTGAAAACCCCACCAAGTACAAGTCCTCATATTATAATAAATTAATGAAAAACTTTTCTTGGGACCCATAATTTCCAATTAGTCATCTCTCCTCAACCCAAAACTCAAACCGAAAGCACAAAGTTTTAACATGAGACAATCAACATAGAACCTGTTCAAATGACTTTAGATTGTAGAGAAAAAATTTCATAAATTTCATATATAAATTTTTAAAGAAAATTTTATGATTGTTTCTTCAACACTAATGCCGCATTGATCAAGAGATGTGAAGTATATTAATCTTAAATAATCTTAACATCTAGTAGAAAATAAACCTGCAAAACACAATCTTCTCATCCTCATTCAAGATTGACCGATGATGTCACATACACCACATATCCTCATAGAACAAAATAAAAAGATTGGAGGCACTGTTTAATCATTGAGTTATGAGTACTTGGTAAGAAACTCAATAGGGTTGTCAATCACAAATCCAAGATTGCCTCATATCATTATCCTCAACCCAGTTTCAAACCACCTTTAAATATATTGGACATGATTATCAGTTCTCCAATTGATGGGACCATTGTGGCACTACTGGAAAACTAACCTTTACCAATGGTTTGGAACCGTTGGTATAGGCCTCCAAACCGTTGGTATAGACTATACCAACGGTTTGGATAGCCGTAGCCAAGTAAGCCGTTGGGATAGATCTATACCAATGGTTTTGGAAACCGTTGGTATAGGTAATATGAAATCTATACCAACGGTAATGGAACCATTGGTATATAAATTCCAAAAATAAAAAATCCACTGGGATTTGATCCCAGGACCCCTCGTTTAGAATCGGACGACTTAACCACTAAGATAACATCACTTTTGTAAACATAATTTCATAAATATATATATGTATTATCATAATTATTTAAAATTTTGATTTATATAATGTTCTCGGTTAGTAGATCTGGAAAAAAATTAAAGAACCTATCCCAACGGTTTTCAAAACCGTTGGGATAGGTTAGGGGTGGGTTGAGTTTTTTTAGGCCGTAGGTTGGATTTTTGGGTGTTTTTTCCCAACGGTTTTGGTGAACCGTTGGGAAAGGTCACTCTTTCCCAATGGTTTTGGTGAACCGTTGGGAAAGGTCACTCTTTCCCAACGGTTTTGGTGAACTGTTGGGAAAGAGGCTCAAAATACACCCTTTCCCAACGGTTTTGGTAAAACGTTGGGAAAGGTGGGGAAATCTATGGCTTTCCCAATGGTTTTGGTGAACCGTTGGGAAATGGTAGCTATACCAATGGTTTTTACAAACCGTTGGTATAGAAGTGTTGGGAAAGATCATCTTTCCAGTAGTGTGGTAAATTGGATCTCTATTTATTCTCACATCTGCAACCATATTTAGAGACTTCAATGGCTTTGGAAAACAAGATTGGCTCAGCCTCATTAGAAACCCATTCTCCAACAATTCATCCAACCCCTTTATCTACCTGGCCTTATCTTCCCCATATCATGAATCCTTGAGAAGCGAGACATATTCAATATTACAACATCAAAGTTTCTAATTACTTATGATTCATCAAATTCATATTATATCCTTTTATTATATCTTCTTTGACATGAAATTAGTTCCATCACAGTCATTTTCAACCTCTCAGCTTCAATAATGCCAGTCTAGGTCATCACCGACATCTCCCTCATTAGACGGCTTGGGTTATAATTGATTTATAGCTTCCTTTGGATGATTTTCCTCATTATCCTTTTGATATCAATGTTAGATAAAGAACCCCTTTAGTTTTGTGAGCTCAGACTCACATTCTTCGATGGAGTGTCAGTCAGTGGGGGTTCTTCTCTTCAATAGCACAACTCGGTAGCTCGATTCAGGTACATGAGGATTAAAGGCATGGTATCCATTTGGCTACCTAGATGGGAGCAAAAATTGGTTATTTGAAATACCCTATGTTATTCCCTTAAAATTTGGATGAATGAATATTTCCCCTCAGAAATAGCTACGTAGTTGGCTGAAAGGGAAGACTATGTAATGCTGGTAAAAATTGGATACATGGTTGAATTTGAAATTTGGATACATGGCACCACCAAATAATTAGCTACATGATATTCTGTTACAACTAAGAACATTATAAAATAAATGGATTAAAAATCCAAAAAATAATAAAATAAATATTCATTCATTCATTAATTAAAAACATAACTAAAATTTTACATGAAATAAATTAAAACTTATTATTTTGTTACATAAAATAAAATATAATTAATTATGAAAAATTATCCTAAAATAATTAACTGGATAATTAATTAACTAAATAAAGAAAAGATAAAAATTAAAAAATAATTAAATTTAAATTTAATGTTACTAATTATTAAATCATTTAAATAAAGAGATTGAATATAAAACATAAATTAATTAATTACTATATTAATAAAAAAAATAAAAAGGGTGAAACAATTTAAAAACATAGAACACAGAATATACAAAGACATTGAATAGAAATAATATTTCAAAGTTAACTTTAGAATTAAATTATTCAAATTCAAAGCTGGAAGATAATATAATTTGAAGATAAAAACACTTATTTAAGTAGGAAATTAATAAATATAATATTTTAACAACCAAGAAAACAACTATTTAATTATTGAATAATATAAAATTATTTTCATTAAAAAAATAAGTTACCAATAATGATGTAACAAAAGGAAATAAATAAATTCAACATCTGTATCCATTGTGGCCAATACCATATTGGAGCTCAACTTTTTATATCACTACTTAATAAGGAAATATTTCTCATAACAAGCTCAATGAAAAACCAATGAAGCTGGTTATCTATAGGAGTGTTTCATTTTGACCTATATGGCCCAGGATAACCCCCCACACATGCTTTGAATATTTTAATATTACACTAATAAACTTAGGGGCTCTACCTCTTATATTCCATTATTGACCAGCTAGCTCACATTTGAGCTTCATGAGTAGGTCCCTTTGGGATAACTTAGTAGCTTGGGTGTTTTACTGGCCTTGAGTTTCCCTTAATTTCTCGACACCTATTATTCAATTTTTTTCATAAAAAAACAATAATGCTAAAAACTAAAGAATCAAGATCCAATATTCCATTTTCCTCTTATTTTATTTTCTTCTAATCAATACTTTATCATCACTATCATTATATAGATAAAGTATTTTTCATTATAAACTATCTATAGGATATAAAATATTTAAACACCATTTTTATTTAAAATAAATGAATCTGTAATATAAAGAAATATTATCATTCCTTATCTTTTTTTAATGATAAGAAACTTCTTAAACTCCTTACAAGATTTATCTTTTGAATCTTCACCCACTTAGATAAAGTCACACTTTCTTGGGAGTCTTCTTTTAACTTCCATAAAAAATTAAAATATTTTTTTCACTCAATTTTCCTTCATCATATTGATAATCCTTGAAAAAAATAAAACACACACAAATTGGTCCCAATAACCACCCCTAGGCATTTGTTGGAAATACTTTCTAAAATGATATGTTAATATGTTCTCTCTGTTCATTATTTCTCCCCCTTTTCAGTCAATATTTCATTTCATTTTACTCTCCCCATTATTGATATTAAATGAAAAATACTTAATAGAGATGATATCATTCCATAATTAAGAAAAGTATCATCAACCATTCCACTTTAAGTCTACTTCATCTATGCTCAATATAGAAAACAAGAGGGTTTGATTAAAAAACAATGTTTTCCATTATCAATTGATTATGATACCAACTAAAATGAGATACTCATACCTTTATTAGAATAAGTCTAGTAATTTTAGTCCGTGACAAATAAAAATACCAATTGTGATACCAATTTCTCAAGAGAAACATCAACCTAAATTTTCTTCATTCACTTCAACATATGGGGTAAAAGCATTCAAGTATAAATAGAATGATTTAAAACCACCATAAACCCTTTTCAAACATCCAATTTTATTCATAGATTTAAATTAATTTTATATACTCTAATATTAAGTTCTGAATTTATTTATCAAGGATGAGAGTATAAAAAACATACCTTGTTAATAAAATCTAATCAATAACTTTATAGAATATTCAAATTTACATAGGATAATTATTCTGGATAATTCTTACTAACCTTATTTACTTGTATCCCCCACAAGGAGACACTCATAATGATCTTCATAATGGTGGATATCTTCCATAAATATATGAAAATAATTTTTATATAGAGAATAAAACAAAATGGAACTCTTCTTGTAGCTATCCCGATTTGACATCTTTCATATTAAACTTATTTAATGATGAAATGTTCTTCATATGTTATTTGAAATAACCATTGAGGGATCAATCTAGGATAATGACTTATTCTTTTTGCTATCTATTTTAGATATGTTTCACTACTTCTCAGTTTCTTCCCCTGGGAGAATGATTCACCTTCAATTCTCTAGATTGTAAACACAAAAATATAATACAAAAATATAAAGAAATAATGTGTAACTTCATCCTCATGAATTTGAACAATATGGTTGAGATAATTTTCTCAACCAAGTGTATTTATTATTCATTCCTCCATATATATCATTGAAAGCTACTTTTTTTAAGGAAGCATGGTACTCTTCACAACTTCTATTTATTTTTGTTTGATGATCCTTTTTCCTTTATCCATCAGGGAACATGTATATCCTTGTGCAATATTATTTCTATCAAGTATATTTTATTATTCTATCACTAAGGTTAGACATATTTTGAAAACATGTCTAACCATATTTCACCCATCACCCAACTCTTTTGATCTACTTGGTCTATTATTTATTGAAAACCCCTCATGAAATTTGGGATATCTATATAGAATCCCTTATTCTTATTTAGTGAAAGATTTAACATAATATTCTTCAAACTTATTCTCCCTTTACAAATCTATTTTCCAAATTACTAAACAATCTTTGGGTATCTGAATAGTCTATTTAGTTACTCTAGATGGATTTTTATGATAACTTTTCTTTATTTAAGTCTCTTTAGATATTTATCTCATCTTAAACTTCATGGGTTTTTTATTATGTGAAATGAAATTTTGGGCCACAAAATTTTCCATATAACTCACAGTATCCTTACTCAGATAACCCCAGTTGAGTTTGAGAGAAAAAAATATCCATTCCTAAAGTTAAAGAAAAGTTCATCTCCATGTGCTACATGATTTCTCACATGTTAAAGTAATAAAATTCCTAAAAAATTATTCATAGTATAGAGATATGGTGGTGAGAACCACCTTTTAGGAGTAGAATTTTTATTTCACACATTTCTAACAAAAAGGGAGTTAAAACTAAAAAATAAATATTATGGGTATTTTGAGAAATTTTTAGCCTAAAAAAATCCTTATATGGTTTATAATCCATATATTTGGGAATAGTTCACTTCTCTGTATTTCACTTGATTGGTCATGGAGCCAAAAATGGAATTATAGATCAATATTTATATTAGTTTGAAGTTTGGACTTTTACAATAGAGTTTTGCTAAAATCCATGATCTTGACTAAGAACCATGACCATGTTTATGTGTATTCTTAGCCTAGAGAACCCCACCTACACACCCAATATTCACACACAAGTAAACCTACATGCATAAATTATGTTCAAAATCATCTTGCACACCCAAGTCCATGGGTTTCCCTATAAATAGTCCCCTACCTATGATTTTACAGACATACGAACTCATAGATGGATGGCTAAGAGAGATAGGAGACCCCTTCTCTCTACCACTTGTATGCACCATTTATATTCCCACAAATAGGCACACCACCTTGGTTTCCACACTTTGGTGAACAAAATTAGTTCCAAACTTAAGTAAAGCACTTTTTCTAGGTCCTTCATATGGGTTAACATACTTAGGAGAACTCCTTTTCCTAGATCCTTCACCTAGTCACCCATTCTAGGGAGATACCATTTAACCAAGTCCTACAATTGAAAAACCATACTTAGGAGAAGCCTAATGTAATCCCTCACTGGGGAAAATTTATTTTCCTAGGTGTCATACTAGGGAAAAAATTCAACCAGGATCTCTGATAGAGCACCAAACCCTACCAAACATACCTTGAGATGAGATTCTCTTTCTGGACTTCCAATCTACCTTGATTTGAGATAATCTTATTTGTTTCATTAAACAAATTAAGTTGAGATACTCTGTTGGGTTTTATTAAAATTCTTGATCTAAGATCCTCCTCATGGTTTCCCAAAAATGCATTCACTTAGATCAAATGCTAGAGGGAATACCTAAAGGTCTCCATACATGTGTAAGGCCAACAAAATCACCTTGATTTTATATAATCCTCCAAGTTATCCAATATAGACCTAATAATATGAGTAAACCCTAATAATTCTTTCCTTCACTTGATTCACTTCCCAGATCATGTATCACTAGGAATCACATGCATATGCCCCAATCAATCTCCCATTATCTCCCCTTTTATAGAACATGAATCTTTCACGAGCCTTGTATTAAGTGTAAGCCCCAATAATATATCTCATTTATAATTACTAATAAATGGGACACACCAAAAATTCAAGCATGCATACATAATACCTATACAATTACCTTAAGTTGAGGTACTCCTATTAGTTTCCTCATTGGTGGACTTGCCCATATACCTCCATAAATGAATTATTAATTCTATTTATGGGCCTCATCCTAAGTGTAAGTATAGAATTTATATAAATGGGAATCACTAATGTCTAATACCTACTCAACCTATTTTTTTCACCCCTTTCATGATGTAGGAACCCCAATAGGGAAGCATACATGTGTAATCCCCACCTAAAACTATATGGTTTACTCTATTTTAATACTGTTGATCCTATATCATCTATTTACTACATCAAGAATGAATCACATGGTATTAGAGGTTTATTTGACCCTTCAGTTATAATAATTGAGATGTATCATAGGAATCTTCTTAAAGTCTTAGCTACGTGACTCTAAACTACATAGTTCACATCCTTACTACATTACACTAAACTACATAGACCAATCCTCAAATATGACCTTAAACTATGAAACTAAAACTACTTAGGTTTTGAATACTATTATCATGGGATATGTAGGATTATTCTTTGAGGTTTAGTCCAAAAAACACAACAACCACTACCTCCTAGGATGACATTAAACTATAGGGTTCCCAATTATATGGATTTGAACTAAAAAATAACTAATTAATTAAATAATGAAGTGGAATACCTAATAAAAATATGTTTCCATTGACATGTAGTTTAGATTAGATCACTAGAACAAGGGTAACCTGTCCTATACTAGGATTTGGGATAGATTCATGAAAATAATATTAATATATAATAGATTCTAAGAGTAGGAAAGAATCCCCTAAAAAATGTGTGATGAGCTTTACCTCCCACCCTTTCAAAAAAATTTCATTCTAAAGCATCATAGGCTAGAAACCCTATTGACCACCTACCTATGGAAAGTAGGTATATAAAAATATTTGTGGAATTAATTTCAAAATGATATTGATATAAGAGTCTATAAGAAGTTTTTTTTGTAAATAGTTACCCAATTATATTTCACATTTATTCCCTGATATTCTATTTCAATAAATTTTGTTTGAATCTTTATCAAGATTCTTTCTCATGGACGAAATTATTACTTTATTTATCTTCATGGATCTTCTATCTCAATTTTTTTGACACATTATTCATAGATCGTAATTTTTTTTTGTTATAACTACCACTATAAACATAATATATATTTCCAAGTCATTTTAATCTATCTAAGGATAACTTATTTTTCTTAATCCGTGAATGTTTCTTATTAAATAGAATCCCCCCTTGAACTGGGATTTCTATGAACTCCTAGAGTTGATGGATTTTACCAGAAAAATCAATGCACTATGACCATATCTACTATAACAATAAAAATTACCTATAAATATTGATCTTATTTTTTAATTAATTTCCATAAAAAAATTCTAGGTCAATGACCAAGCTGTTTTTGGGAATTTTACACCATATTTTTTTGATTATTTTAGGGAAATATCACATATACTCCTTTTATCCACCTTTAAAATTATGTGAGGATTATAATTACTTATCTTCAATGATTTTTATAAGTTTAATTTTAAACTTTCACTAATTTAATAAATATATTTAGCATAAGAAATACAATTTTAAATGGATGACACCTCTTCTTGAGATCTTATTGAGGATTGATCATGAGATGATTCCAATATATTCATTCCACATAATAAAGAATTTTTAAAATTTATTAATCTTTTGAATATTGTGTGGAATAATACAATTTTCCCTTATATTGATGTTAATACATGGATTATGTTGTTTTTAAATTTTCTAAGGTAACCTCAAGCACAAGATGATTTATATTTAAGGCATTATTTGGATCATACATGAATTACACTATATCTTCACAATATTTTCTTATCTTTTCAACATTATATTCAAGTATTAAAACCTTCTCTTATAACAATGTGTTATGTTCCTCAATCTTCTTTGATTTCAACTCTAATTAAACATTATTGATATCGATGTTGTTTTTTTTATTTCCCTCAAATACATGGAGCTTCACATAATTTTTTTTGTGTCCACATCCTTTTCATTAATTGTATTAAGGCAATATTTTTCATACTTGAAGAATATTTCTTCAAATTCCATATTCACTAGCTTCAATTTTGTTGTATTGATTTATAAAAATAATAAATGTATCCTTCAAATCATTCTATATATTTTTTTGACTCCCCTTCAACATGAGTGATGTATTCTTTCATGATTTCAAAAACCTCACTAATTAAAGAAATATTTTCTCTAGGAAAAGTATATAACAAATCTTTTAATGTATCAATTAACACGTCTTGAGAATTTTTCGATATGATCACAACTACAAGTGATTGGTTCCTTTTTGGAAAATATTTTTATGAATTTTTACATACCTCTTGATCATTTTAATTCCTTGAATCTTTTATGATGTAAAATTTCCCCATTACCTTGGTGGTATCTTAAACCCCCTCTTATTTATATTTTAATCCGGATCTTTCATCTTCTATATTATTTCAAGGAGAAACCAAAACTCATTCTTCTGGTATGAGAGAGAAAAATTAGTCAATCTCATTTTATATTTTTTTTAGTTAAACATTATCTTACAAGAAACTAAATTCTAATTAAAAATAGGTATATGTTCACCAAAAATTCACTTCATTATATATAAGGAAAGAAATACAAATCATTGAACAATAAAAGAATTCAACCATAGAAAATATAATTAGAGGTGTGACTAGATATAAAACCAATTTTAGTATTAATTTGGGATACATTAAACTTAATATGGGTGGGGTGAATCAGTATTGGTGTATTTTTTTTAAATTTAAACTTTTATCCCTTTACATGTTGTCATCTGTTAAGATATTGATTCTATAAATATTGGTTGTCTCTATATTTTTATATAAAGGAAGATAAAAGAAGGTAAATAATAAGGCATGATATTTTTACAAGGTTCACTTCTCAAGTTCTATTTGAGAGTGACTAAAACAAATATTTCCATTATAATGATACAACAATTATAATATATTGGTTAGGGAATAACCTGAACATGAAGTGTGGATCCCGATACTTTATAAGGGGGGGATAAAAAAATCATTATTCCATTGAGATGGTTAAATCCTAACCCAGATACAACCTCTCACAAGATCTTTATACTACCTCATAACAGCCTACTTCAACTTCAAGTGATTTTCAAAAATATATGAGTCTATAACTAGTTGAGACATCGCTTTTTTACATTGCTTCTCGAGTCCCCTTCTTCTTTCTCTTCGTCCAATTTCACAGAAACATGCAATCACCTTACTCTTATTTTGTATGCAAAATATGGAACATACACACTCTCCTTCTTCATAGCAGAAACTAGATACTGATACTTCTTCTTTACTTACACAAGTGAAATCTATTTCTTCTTGCATATATATAAGATATTCTTTTCTTATTATCAAAAACAGATTGCACAAAATTTTCTTTTTATATTATCTTAACCCAACCCCAAGTCAGTTCTTTTTATATGAGAACTAATATGCACAAAACTCCTCTCCCACTTCTCTTTTCATCTTCTTCTTCTTTCCTATTATTTTTTATTTAGTGAAAAAATATTTCACTGTATTTTCTCCTCATTCTTCTAAAGTGCATAAAATTAGTACTAGTTATCTTCTTCTCTATTTTGATATATACTAACCATTTATAATTTTTATATAGTATAATTTATTCTTCTTGACAAAAAAGTAATATTATTATAATAATAGTGTCAAACATCAAACATTATTCATCTCTCTAACCTACAATATATATATAGAAAGAATACAATAACATATATTTTCCCACAATAACATTATCTTTATTAATTTTATTATTTACTCTATAATGTAAGTACCTTATTTTGAATTACAAAGACTTTAAATAATTTAAAACAGCTTAGATATTTTTTTTTAATTTTCACATCTTCTCATTTAAAACCATTGAAGATTCAGATATTTTTTTTTCATGATATAAGGAAATAACATTCATTATTTGTTTTAATTTATTATAAAAGATCCACATATTAAATCACAACTATACATGAATATTTAATCAATTCACCTTGAAATTCATAAATCCAATCTTTATGGAGAAATAATCTCTATGGATCCTTATTTCTACCTTTAAAAAAATTCCTAATCAAGGATTAATATATTATGATATATTTTTTCATTTCAGATAATTAAAATTTTCATTAACTGAATCAATATGATATTAAATATCCTAAAATTTAATTTCTAAATCCTAATGAAGTTTAATGGAAACCTACATGCTGTTTATGTAGTGATGTTTTCACTGATAGTTATGAAAAAATCACCCATATGTAGATGATTATTACAAAAACCATGGATCATCATTATAAATCTCGTAATGACCCTAAAGATTTACTATGAGGATCAACCATGAGTCACATAATAATTGTGGAAATTTTATCCTTATTTAGAGCTTCATGCAACAACCTAGTGAATCTATCTTCTCAAAAAAACCACCATTAATGAAACATGATGTGGGAATCACTATTTTCCATATTTACTTCTTCATTTTCTTTATTTTAACATATTTTCATATAGGCCTACTATTCTTCTTAGAGTTAATCACTTGAACTGATTCCTCTTATTTTAATTCTTATATTGTAATGAAAATTTCATGACACTATTTTCTCACTAATATTTAATATTTTCATCACTTTGTGTCCATGAATTAGCTTTAAATGGAAATTTTATATTCATACATCCATGATTATTGAACAACACAATTATACTACTCTTAAACTTCAAGGATTTAATGGTAGTAGTTCTCTGAAAATATTGAAACAATCATGGTGTAAGAAAATTGCATGAGGAAAAAATGGTAGTAATGATTTAATTTTATTTAAAAAATTCATGTGCCTATGATTTAAATGATTGTAACGATGCTTGAATTGTTGATACCATATCATAAATAAAATGTATATTCTATTTATTAAAAATAAAATCTAGATCATTAAGAGATTAGTGAAATCCCACTATATTTGGTTATTTCCCAGGTTATTTCGTACAGATCTATACGGTGTAGGCTAAACACAAACTCATGTTATGCACACCTTTCTCCCATGTCGACCTGCGTAGGGGCTCTGCCTATTCTATTCCACTCCTAGCTAGCTATTTGACCATATAGCTTTGACAACATATGCTTTTGAGATATAATTACTACTTGGGTGTTCAGATATCCTTGAGTTGACCTTATTTTTTCAACTCCTATTCATCAATTCATTTTCAAAGTAACACAGTAACGTTAAAAACTCAAGAAATAGGTTTATATACTTTCATTTTACTCTTATTTTCTTTTATTCTAATCAATACTTTATCATCAAAATTATCATAGTGATGAAATATTTTCAATTATAAATTTTCTATATAACATCAAATATTAAAAAAATCCCTTTTATAAAAACAAATCTCTAATATATGGAAATATTCTTCTTCCTTTTCATTTTTTGAATGAAAATAAACTTCGTAAACTATTTATAACATATATCTTTAAAATCTTAAACCACTTAGAGTAAGTTACAGTTTCATAGGAATATTCTTATGAAATCAACAAAAAATTCCAACATTTTCTTCACTCAAATTTCCTTCATTAAATAGACATAACCTAATAAAAAATAAAATACACACAAAGTGGTCTTAATAGGTAAAACTGTATCCCATCATCACTAAGGATCACTTACTAACACATAGAAGTAAGACTTTCTATAGACCCCCATCCAATATTGACCACTGAGAGGGCGTGTGGATAAATCAATTGTTTAATTTTATGAATTATTTTATTTTTAATTCAACCTATTGAACTTGTTAAGGTTCTAGATCTAATCAGTGATATCTCAAAGTCTCACCTTGTATGAAAAAATGATAAGAGATAACACAAAAATGGTAGTTACCAGGTTTGGTAAAATTACCGCCTCCCTTTCGTGTTAGTTAGATCCCCCAATGTGGATTCTCTACTATAATCTTATTATTAATTATAGTGATTTAGGAAGAAACTAGTTATACACCCCAGTAATCGATCCTCTTATTGATCCTAGTTATACTCCCTAACCATCCAACTATTCTAACTCAATTGATTATACCACCCAACTGTCTTCTTCTCCTCGACTAGTTATACCCCCAAGTCCTGAGCTCCTTCAGCAACCTATTATACCCCTAGTCACAAGATACTTATTCTTCTCTATAGAGTATCTGATCCACAGTGGGTTAATATCATGATCATACTCCAAGAGCTTGTTGTATCAAACATTTTCATGTATACTTCATGTACCTTAAATATCCACTAATTAGATATGTCAGTCTTTCTCAATAATTTTGATAACTTATATATGATCAGCTGCCTTAGTGTATCATTACTCGGGCAATTCTTCCTTTGGTCTAATAAATTCTTGATCTCACTTGAAGTGTGTAAGTGGTGCACATAAGATTTTATATATTATTTTATTAAAGATAGGACTTTCTCAATCTCAATTCAATATATTTCATAATTCTAAACATGTAACCCTAACACATATTATTTATGGCCTTATTATTTTATTTTATTTATTTCACTTTTTTATAAATCAATATTCTTTCTTATCAAGATCCACAGTTTCTAGGTGTGGTTTTACTAAATTAATTAATTCAATTTTTCTTGAAAAATAATCATATTAAATTACTGCACAACAAATTGATTTTATTGATATGATAAATGATCAATCCTAATCAATCTTCCCTAGAATATTGATTCATTATGGTCTGATGAAATAAAATAGCTAAAGAACATTAATATGAGATGTTCCAAAGTAGAATCATAATCTAAAAAATTTATAGGAATAAGTTATCACAATAATGTTGGTGTTTGTTCATTATATAAGGAATATGTTCAATGGATCAATAATGAATAAAATAAATTTGCAGACACAACATAATAACATTGAATAAAATAATCATATGAGTGAAGTAAAATCAAATTTTTTGGTATGAACCCCCATTAACAAATTCTTCTCTCTCCCATGGGGTTTATCCAATCATCATAGGGTGTTTTCCGATGATGAATAAACTTATACCCATTGAATAGTGATTATATGGTAAATAATGATAAAGAGAATGAATTAGAAGAAGGGATGGAATTAAAATACAAATCATTCAACGTTATGATGAATTGTAAAAAATAGGAAAGAAAAATAAAAACCTCTCTATAAAGAATGAAATCTGCATCAGAACCCTAACAGTAGCCTCTCTGTGGTCGAATCCCAATGCCTCAAATAAATAATATTTTCTATGGCTGGAACCCTTATTTATAATCCTTAAAGTCATGTATAATATTTCTAGGTTAAAAATGGTGTTAAAATAGAATTTTGAGTCAAGATTGCAGGATATAGTCAAAAGATACATTAAATAATTCATATTTGGGTCTTCCTGGAATCTTTTATAGCTTGAAAGATAGTTTCACAGTGTGAAAATTATAGAAACTATGATTCATTGGTTTTATTAATTCATCATGTGTAGGCCTTTCAATCCATGATAGTATCATTTTCTTAAAACTTATTCATGCAAGAAAGGTGGGGATTTCATTTATAGAGTCTCTTTATCTCATCATCTCATCATCTCATCCTCTAAACCACCATAGATTCCCTAGGTTGGATCATCACGAGTTTAGACATGAACTTTATGAACATCGCTTCTAGAAAGGTTGAAAGTAGAAGGTGGTGAAACATCAAATACACAATGTACGAGATCCATTTGAAGACTTAGATTTATCTAAACGAATGAGAATAATTTATCCATAATATTTTCATAAAAGATGAATAATAATATCTATCAGTTTTCCCATATAGAACTCACTCAAATTCGATCGATATGTTATAAACAATCCTGTTCCATTAGTGTTTTTAGATGAAAGTGGGGTTTGACTCCCATAACTCAATACACATACTACATGGGGTGGCTGACCTGCTCACCCCATTTCATGCCACCGCATGTACATTATGGGAACTATATTTCCACCATTAATTTTAAATTATCATTGTGGGAACTATGGAACATCTACCTCCATTCGATCCCTTGTGGGATATATTTACCACATGGTATAGGCCTTCTACCACATGTGTGGGATTGAGCTGGTCACTTGGGCTAAAGTGGTTATCCATTTTTTGTTTAAGGACCACAAAAAAATACATAGATTTTATTTTACTTTTTAATAGAATTATAATCCTTCCTCAAATATTCTTTATGTAAAATTTAAATACAATTTAAACGGATTTTTTTAATTATTCTTCTTCTCTAATCATTATTTTAAAAAATACATCATCCTTATTAAAACTTGTCTTTTATCTTAAGATCAGCCCAATAATAATTTAAATTACCTGGAGAATTGTTCAAGCATGACATCAAATTCCATTAAATTAATCCATATCAATTCTACAAGAATTACTACTTAATTTAAACTCACCAAATACATATTGACATGTCCTTGAAAAAAAATGAAACACTTGGGCTCAAAAATCTCCCCCTTTATATATTTTTTCAATATCTCTTCACATATTTAAAAGTCAATATGCGTTCTCTAAAAATTTATCCCCTTCATTGGAAATCAAGTCAACAGGGTAAGTGGGGTATTCCCATATCTTCTTCACCCTTTCAAGGAATTTCCAAATTCTCTTCACCTTTTTCAGATAGAAGGATAATACCACATGTTTTTTTAGAAAATTGACTCTTTTTTGTCTACTCTAAGTCTACAAGGGTTAACCCGATGTTGAAAATAAGAGGGAAAAATCAATGACATTTATACTTGTAAATAAATTATCTTACATGTGATATCATGCTCATAATTTCATATTTCTCAAAATAGGCATTTTTTAGACATGAAATACATGATCCTACACACACTTTAACAAACACATCAGAAATATCATGTGAAAAAACAATATCTCCCACTTTTTATAATTTTCCTCAACAAATCACTCCCACTTAATTGATATGATTAATATAATTAAGAATGAGTTATGGGAGTATAATTAAAATACCTAAATTTTAATGTTTTAAATCTATCCAAAATATCTAGTTTCACAAGAATTTAGTAAAATAACAGATTCTTATCAAGGTTTATCCCCTTTAAGGTATGCATAAATCTCTTTCAATTCCTTGTATGTTAGTAAAAAGACACACACACACACAAATATATATATATATATATATAAGAGAATAAAAAGGAAACTACTTATTATTTTGGACTAAATTTTTTGTTGAGAAATACCTCTTAACCTAGTCGATTCTTTTCTCCCAGTATCAGTAAAATTCTTATCAAATTTTTGCGGAATACCCTTTCCACCTTAGTTCCTATAGCCACTTTCTTCATTTTAGAATTAAAAAGTTTTTTAGATTCCTCAAATTTATTAGCAAATTTTAGTTGATTTGGTAAAAAACTTTCCACTCTTTCATTAAATTCTCTATATTATTAGAATATTCACATAAATTACCACTGTTTTTATATTTATCACAATTTCACTTCAAAACATAGGGAATATCTCCTAGAATTCTTGTCATAAATTTCTCAGATGTATGATCCTTCTACTTTCATCTACCAAAAACTTATTTTAAGCATTTATATCTTTTCTAAATTGGCTATTTGAATGTATTTTTATTCACACCATTATTTATATGATTATATGCTCTTTTATATTCAACTTGAATTCCCCTTGATTTGTGCTTATTTCCTAGAAATGACATGTTGTACTAGAAAGAGTAGGATTTGTGACCATATCTTTCACAACACTAGAAAAACCACTAAACCAGAATCTTCTACCTTAGTATGAATTATTTTACAAAATATATTGTTTTTGTACTTATTAAAACTAATCCTTTTTCCTAGGGGTAGTTATTTTATTGAATTTTTATTTCTCCCTTTGATATAGGAGAAAATCCCTCACTTTTCCTATTTTTACAACTAGGTTTTGATTTATGTTTTTCACCAGCACTATTATAAATAAGAGTTTTACTTTGAGATAGATTAAGTGTAGTTATATATTTCCTTCTTAGACCCTTTATTTCACAAGTATTTGAATATTCACCTTTAACCATGGTTGACATGGTGAAATATTATTTACTTATCTTATCTTTAGCTTTTATCCTCCTAAATGGATGCCTTTTGTTATTTTCATGAATTTTATTATTATACTAACGGTCCAATGTCTTGTGACCAAACATCAAGAAACACCATAAATAGTCAATTGATATCTTTATATTCTTTTTTGGTGTAGTCTGTCCAGATTTCACTGATTTGGAAACATTTTATTATTGAGTGGAACCACCAATCTTTTGGAAACTTATTGAGGAAAAAATATTCATAAATATTTTATCAATTTACCATGATTTGGTGGTTTTGCAATTATTTATTAGAATATATACATTCTCATAGTTTAAATTTAAAATATGTACCAACAACAGAAACAACATTAGTACATAAGTTAGTTTCTAGGTTATGGGATTCCTTATTCTTGGTGGATTCTTACATTTTATTAGATAATGATCTCATTCTATTCTTGGATTCATGATCCTCAATGCACAATTATATGGATGAATATATTTTACTATCAATTTGGGAAGTTTCAAATTTTGGTGATTCCTGATTCTTCAATCTCACCTCTAACTCGAAACACTTCATACTGAGAGAGTTATTTTCATCCTCAACTAATCACAACATATATTCCTAATCCTCTTTTAGATTATTCATTTTTTCTACATTTATTTTTATTTAATCTTGTAAGGAATTATCAATATAATTAGTATTATTTTCTTTGTCCTCTAATTGTGAATCTTCGAAAACCATAGAAACTATGAGAAATTTTTTAATTGCATGGAAATATTCCAAAAACACTATCTCAAATAAATATTTCTCACAATCATTTCTTTGAAATTATTCAATGGATTCATCATAAGTTTCATTATAAAGATAAATTGTTTCATACTTCTCTTTATTAAGTTTTTTGAGAGTGTTGGATATCCCAACCTTTCTATCTAGGGCCTCTTATATAGAATTATCCTCCTCTTCTAGCTATATTTTTTCATTATAAAGAGCCTTAAAACCTACAATAATACACTTTACAACTTATTTTGGAACTTTCTTTAGATGTTATTTGAATTAAAAATTAATATCACTAAATGTTACATCATAATCATATCTTGATTATGATTTATCTGAAGAATAATATTCAAGAGACTTATTGCAACATATAAAATTTTTAATAACATCAGTTAGTGGGATCACCACCTTTAGTGTAATATTATTCTTGAAATTACTTTCCTGTATTTTCTTTCTATTATTTTGAGTCTTGGAAGAAATATCTAGATTATTTTCATCAAGAATATCTTTTTTTTTTCATTTGAGGTATCTCAATCATTTCTTAAAGTCTTCACATTATAAAATCTCTTTTGTATCTTTTGAGGGAACATTAACTTTGATACCACTTGTAGATACCCATGCTATATTGTCCACTTTGAGGGGGGGGGGGTAGGGGAGGGGGTGAATTAACAGTTTACTTTTATTTATTTATTTTTAATTCAACTTCTTGAAGTTTTTAAGTTTCTCAATCCACTTATTTATATCTCATAGTCTCACATTGTATGTAGAAATGATAAGAGAGATCACAACACATAGTATTTATAAGGTTCGATACAAATACCCACTCCTTTCCATGTTGGTTAGACCCCCCTAACATGGATTATCCACTATAATATTATTATTAATTATAGTGATTCAAGAAGAAACTGGTTATACACCCTAGTAGTTGATCCTATAGTTTATCCTTATTATACCCACATAAATTCAACTCCTATACCTCGGTTGGTAATAACCCCAACCATATTATTCTCCTCAAAAATTTATACCCCCATTCCCGAGTGTCTTTACTAACCAGCTATACCCCATAGTCACAAGCCCATTCTTCTTATTTGTAGAATATCTATTCCACTGTAGGATTATCTCTTGATCTTTCTTCACAAGATTGATAGATAAAAATTTATTATGTACACATAAATTTACTTTAACATCCCTTAATTAGGTCTGTCGGTCTTTCTCAATAATTCTAATCACCTGTATATGATCTGTTTCCTCAGTGAAACAATAATTTGGAAATTATTCCTTCTATCTAAAGAAGTCCTGACCTCACTATATGTGTGTAAGCAGCGTACACAAGTTGTTATATATTATTTCATGATAGATAAGGATTTAACAATCAAAATTTTCTCTCTTGTGGAATTATTGACATGAAACCCTGGAAAATATTTTTTATCGATTTATTATTTATGTGCTTTTGTTCACTATCTTACCAAGATTCAAACTACCTTTTAGTGAACATGAATTTTGTATCTCAATGGATTATGAATTCATGTATGCATGCAAGAATGCATGCACTATTTTTATTTGTGATAATTGTACTCCCCTTCAGACATGTAATTATTCATGAACCATCTTCTCTTCACTGTGGGATATCCTCCTTCGTGTAGGCCAATATAACATAGATCCAATATGGTTCTTGATTGTGAAAATAAGATCACAATATCTTTGGTCTTTTTTCTCACAAATTAATGTTGTTGCATGAAGTGTCTCAACCTTATTTGGGTAACTATTATATGTGAATATCAGTGAGTTATTACAAACTAGGAAGGGAAATGTAGATCTAGTTCTTCACAAAGCTCTTCATGGTATATTTTTTTCTTTAAGAAACCCTTGAGTATGAGGTTTGGAAATCAAGAGGCCATGGGATCTTCTTATTCTCTATGAAAGAAGAGTACTTCATGAAACTCTTCTTCATGAAATAGATGGAATCACAATGATCTATTTTTTGTTTAAAAAATAGGATCTTCTCAAAATGGAAGCACATATACTTGTCTTGGTTCAACAATATTTTTAGGTAGTGCACCACTACCTCACACCGCCTTGGCCTCTAAAAATAATAATGTTTTAATCAAAACATGAAATCCATAATATATCAACATTTATATTTCCAAATGAATTTTTCCTTCAATTTAATCATCACAAAGTCAAAAATCAATTCACCTTTTCTTATATGAAAAATTATTCTTACAGGACTCACATGCATGATTATTATCACATGCTACTCATTATTTTACATACTCAAACACATCCTGTATGAACGAAATGTTTTATCTTCATAATAACCTTGGAAGTATCATTTTATTAAAAATTATTCATATATTAATGATGGAGATTATAGGCCTAGAGGTTCTTCATCTCATCACCTCAACATCTAGACATCTGAACAACCATGGAAACCTTTGGTTGGATCCTCACAGGATTATCCATGAACTTGATAAAAAACAATTCTAGTGTGTCTAGAGGTATAAGATGACATCTCTTCAAATAATCAATGCACGAGATCCATAAGATGGATTAGATTCATCTCATCAGATAATCAAAATACATCTATATCATTTTAATGATAGATGAAAAGTAAGAACTACTCGTTGTCCCACATCAAACTCATGTACATTAGAGTGATACTTTATAATTTTTTTGTTCCATCAGTGATTTGATCTAGATATGGGGTTCAACACTTGGAAAAATATACACACAACACATGGTGTGGGTTGAATTGCTTTCCCCATTATATGACACTATTTAAACCTTATTGGTGTTATGCATCCACTATTTCTTCTAAGAAATCTCTGTGGGTGATATGAAAATTTTTCTGCCATGTGATCCCTTGAGGGATGGTTCTCTAACATGGTAGAGCTATCCTCCCACATGTTTAGGATTGAGTTAGTCCCTTGTGTTGAAGTGGCTGGCCATATTTTTTTTGTGAAACCGCATTAAATATATATAGATTATATTCTAAGTGTAGAATAAATTTCCAATCCTTTCTCAAATATTATTCAAGTAAAATGTAAATATATTTTACATGTATTTCTCTTGATTCATCTTCTTCTACAAACATTGTTGTAGAAAATGAATCATCCTTATTAACACATGTTTTTAAACTTAATATCAGACCATCAATCATCACAATCACATGGTTAATTGTCCAAGAATGGCATCTAATTCCATTAAATGAATACATATCAATTATCCAAGTATGACATATTTATTTCAACTAACCAAACACATATTAACTCATGATTAATGAAAAATTCAATACTTGTTATCAATAATCCACCCTTCATATTTTGTGGTCAAAATATCTTCACATATTTAAAAGTCAATATATTCACTCAAAACTTCTCTCCCCCTTTTTGATAATCAAATGAAAAGGGTAAGTGGGGTCTTCACATATTTTATTACACCTTTCATAGAATTTGAATATTCTCTTCCCCTTTTTAGAGAGAAGTATGATACTTCATGGTTTTTATAGAAAAGTTTCTTTTTTGTACTATAAGTTTACATAGGATAAACTAGTGTAAAAAAGTGTGATACAACCAAGGATTTTTATGTTGTCCATAAATTTCCATGCATGTGATATCATGATCACAAATTATTATTTCTTAAAATAGGGACGGTTAAGACTTGAAATACATCATCTTTCACATACTTTAATAAACACATAAAAAAAACTAGTGAAAAAATATCTTTTACTTTGTCTCATATTTTCATTAATAAAGAACTCAACATTAATTTATATTATTAATAAAATTAAGAATGAGGTATGTGAGTATGATTAGGATACCTCAATTTTCATGTTTGAAATCTCTCCAAAATTTATAGATTCACTAGAATTTTGTAAAATGATAGAGTCTTCTCAAGGATTCCCCCCTTAAGGTATGCATCCATATCCTTTAATTCCATAAATTTTAAAACACGCACAAACACACAAACACACACACATATATATTGGAATAATAAAGAACCCTATTTTTCTTCAAAAGTAACATTCAGGCTGAGAACTTCCTCTCAACCTAGGATATTCTTTTCTCTAAATCCCAGTCAAGTTCTAATAAGATTTCCATATAACACCCTTTTCCACCTCAGTTTATATTTCCAATTTATATGCTTTATATTTATAAGGTTTTTAACTTCCTCCAATTTCTTATCTAATTTTAGTTGATTTATCCAAAAATATAGACACTCTTTCTTGAAATTATCTATCTTATAAAAATCTTCACATGACATAACGCTATTTTTTTGTTGAATCCCCATAAATTTCACAACATAAGGAATAACTATTGGTAGTATTGTAATTTATTTCTTAGTTGTGTGACCCTTCTGCATACACCATTTATAAATTTCATAAAAATAGTCATATTGTTTTTGAATTGGTATCTCGGATGGATTACTGGTCACACCATTAATTCAAGACAATTTCTTAGAAATGACATGTTATACCAAAAATAGTAGGATTTTCCCCATACCTTTTCCAACACCTATAAAAACCACTAAAATGAATCTTACACCATGATATGCATTCTTTAAAAACACTTTTTGTTGTTGTACTTCTTCAAAATGAGCATTCATTTTCATAGGGGAAATTATTATTTTTGAAATATTTATTTCTACATTTGATATAGGAGAGAATCCCATAATTTTCTTCTTAGTATAACCAATTTGAGATTTATGTTTTTCACCTCTACTATTAAAATAATAGTTTTCCATTCAGACATATGAGTTGGAAATCTATATTGCCTTTTTAGACCCTTTATTTCACCAGCATTTGAAGATTCACCTTTAAACTTAGTTGAATTAGTGAAATATTCTATAATTATCTTGACTTAATATTTTCTCCCCTAAATGAAGGAATTTTGTTATATTCATGATTTTTTTGTTATTCCAATAACCCAATGACTTGTTCCAAAACTTCCAACAACATTAACCGTAGCCTACGAATATCATTCTCTTCTTTTATAGTATAGTCTATTTAGATTTTTTTTTGAAAGTTTAGGTTTTTGAGTGGAACCACCACTCTCTTGGAAAAGTGTTAGGGAATATGTCTTCTTCTATGGTCCTGACCAGCTATCACCCTTTTGTAGTTCAATATATGCTCTTTCTTACAGATCTATTACATTAGGCCCCATCTTGGCCAGATTCAAAGGATTTCATGGGGGTTTTGGGATATGTTGGATGACATATCACCTGTGTTTCTGGAGACTAAACCTTAATTATAATTTTTTCTTGGGATTCTCCTTCATAATTTGTGTTTTTAGGATTTTGGTGGACTTCCATTCTAGTGGTGTGGTTGCTTCTTATCCTTGTTTCTTAGGGTTTTTATGTGGTGTTTTTTTCATCCCCGAAGAAGTATATTTTGATTAGTAATGTTGTTTCAGCTCACTGACATAGAATTTTATGTTTTTCTTGTTCCATTCATAATGGATAGTTTCATTTTTTATTGGTTCAGTCTTTGAAGACAATGTTAACAGTGGAGGGATGGTATTTACTATATGGTTCTCTGTAATGTTGTATTTAAGTAGAGATGATGGATTCTAGTTGATGATTCTCTCCACTGCACTAGTATAAATGAAGGATTCAGTCTCTCTGGAGTTTGGTGTGTGATGGGGATGACTCTATTGATGTGATACTGATGGTTTTGATGGATTTCATTGACAGTGGTGATGGGAAGTTAGGAAAATGAACATAATAGTTGACTCAATGCATCCAATCTCTAGTGGTTGATGGTGATATATTATCATTTTTAATTTTGAATGGTTTAATTTTTAATCTGGGTTGATGGGGATTTTGATATAATCAGTTTTTTGGTTTTACCATTTAGTGTGATAGCCATGTGGGTTCCTAATTAACCACCTAAAAGTGGTTTATTCTAAAAATACAAATTTTTTTTTGGAGGGTTTGATTATTTTTCACCATCCATACATTCATAATGTTTGTTTCAAAATCTATACCGGCAACTGAAACAACATTAGTACATAAGATAATTTCTAGGTTATGGGATACCTTATTTGGGGATGTTTACATTTTATTAGAGAATGATCTCATTCCCTTCATGGAGTGATGATACTCAATTCACACTTACTGGAAAAAATCTCTTTTTTCCAATAATTTGGGAAGTTTTAGGTTGTTTTGATTCTTAATTATTTAATCTAAGCTCCAACTCTAGACACTTTATGTTGAGAGAGTTATTTTTATCTTAAACCGATCTCAACATATCTAAAAAATCCTTCTTTAGCTTCTTCATTTTTTATTCATTCATTTTCCTTGAATCTTGTAAGGAATTATCAGGATCCATGACCTTTTTTTCTTTATCCTCTAATTGATAATCTTTTACAACCATAGAAACATTATGAAAATTTTCAAGTTCATGGAATTATTCCAAAAACTCTATCTCAATAAAAATTTCTCACAAACATTTCTTTGAAATAAATCAATGTCTTCATCATATAACTCATTGAAAATATAAATTATTTCATCCTTTTCTTTTATAATTTCTGTGAGAGTGTTGAATATCACAAAATTTTTATCCAATACCTCTTCCATAACATTAGCCTCTTATTCCAACTGTAATGTTTCATTCTGAAGATCCTTGAAACCTATAACAAAATACTTTAAAACTTATTTTGGAACTTTATTAAGATATTATTTAAATTAAAAATTAAGATCACTAAGTGATACATCATAATCCCATTTTGAGTAGGCTTTGTCATAAGAATCATAATCAATAGAATTATTACAAAATATACCACTTTCATTACCTTCAGTTAGTGGTGTCACTACCTTTATTATAAGATTCTTAATTTGCTTCCTTTCAGGTATTTTATTTCTATTTTTCTGAGTCTTGGTTGAAATATACAAATTAGTATCCTTAGAAGTATGTTCATATTTATTCATATGGGGTTTCCCTATCATTTCATGAATTCTTCACACAATAAAATCTCTCTTGTATATATAGTGGTAACCTTCCTTTTAATACCACTTGTAGAGCCCCTGAATATATTGAACACTAAGAGGGAATGGGGGGGGGGATGAATTAATGGTTTAATTTTATGAATTAATTTCATTTGAATAAAACCTATTTAACTTGTTAAGGTTCTTTACCCACTCATTGATATCTCACATTCTCACATCATATGTTGAAATGATAAGAGAGATAACATCAGGTGCTATTTAAAATGTTTGGTAAAAAAACCTATTCATTTCCATGTTGGTTGGAACCCTCAACACGGATTCTCCATTGTAATCTTATTATCAATTAAAAAAATTCAGAATGAAACTAGTTTTATGCCCCAATAGTTGACCCTAAAATTGATTATAAGGCCCTAGCCTTAAACCTTACTTAATCTTGAATTAAATGAAAAATTCACATTGAGGATCTTTTCAGGTTCAGAGTTTTAGAGAATTAGGACATAACTTATTACAACCCAAAAGATTACAAAGTAGACACTTCTACTAAGTTTCCATAAAATAAAATCTTTTAAAAAGAAACATGTCTAGTTCCATGTTTTAGATAGCATGACTTTCCCTTGATCCCATCCTTGACCCTATTCCACATTAAGTCCTGTGAAAAACATTTCAAAAAACTAGGGGTGAGCACAAAAATCTCAGTAAGGGATACAAAAAGAATAAAAACTATTAGTTTATCAAAACAACAAGTAAACCATGTATACTTTATCAAAGTAATACTTTTCACCTTTATGAAGTAGTAAAAACTCTTCACTGAATAAAAGATCACTACTTACCCTTTTGTAACCAAAATATTACCATAAAACCCATATAAAGATCACATAACATATAAAGGTAACTTGGGACATAAACATACTTAAGTGGAATAACCATACGGTCGACTTCCACACATATCACTTAATGGAATAGCCATACGGACGGCTTCCATACATACTTAATGGAATAGCCATATGGCCGAATTTCATACCCAATGCATTGGAGGTTATAACGTAACCACCCGTCCTAGTATTCACGGCACCACCCATCATATGGTTCATCACATAACCACCCATCAAATGTCCAAGTACCATTATAAAATCATAAGACATAAAACAAATATAATGGAAAGAAAACATTTCCACACTTTGATCACAATATAACACTTAAATATAGCAACATAACAAAACCATTATAAAAAACCATTTTTAATACCAAAATACATAAAAGCATATATGGTATTTATTTCATTTAAAAAAAACATTATGGCTTGTTGAGGAAGCCAAGGACCAAATAATACTCACGGCTACGGAAAAGGTCGTTGTCACCGCATACGTTAAAAGTAACATTTCTTTTTGTCCTTTTGTAAAAAGCTTCATAGAAAAATATTTCTTTTGTATAAAAGTAAAAGTCAACGGGGTTTATACACCGTATAAAAGAAAGTTGTGTATAAAACGAAATATGTCTCAATGAAAGGAGATTGAGACAAAGTCCCTTACCTCGGGTCTGACTTGACTCGATCGTTTTTTAACGTCCTGAATAATAAACTTGAGTTAATTTATACTTTCTTAAGAACCCTTTTTCAAGTTCATTATTCCTTTTTTATCACTTATTGCAATTTTATAAACATTATGTGATCATTTAAGTTAATAACGGTCATTTTTTCGTTATTTGGTACTTGAGTCAAAAGTGAACTTCTTATATTTACAAGTTGTTCACGTAGTCAAATATCCATTATCTCAAGAATGATATTCATGATTTGGATATCATATATATCATATATATCCATCATATACATGTATTTATAATATTACATAATCATTTAGAGGTAATAAATTAAATGCACCGTTCATGGAGACGGTAAGCCGTACGTACGCATGAACGCTACTTTCATTTCTATGTCATATTAATGTAATTAAAACTAACTGAGAGATATTTATATTTTTAATTACAGAATTATATTCATCCTTTAGATGTATCATAAATCATATATATCCATTATATGTACTTATAATAGTACATTACATTTGAGGATAAGAAATGAAATGCACCGTTCATGGAGACGATAAGCCGTACGTACACATGAATGCTACTTTCATTTCTATCTCATACTTTAATGGAAAGAAAACAATAATGATATAAAGGTATATTATAATTCCAGTATAAAATCATATATAATAACTTTAAATCCATCCTTTATACATCCCACATATGGCATTAAAGAATCAAATCACTTTGAGGGGGCGGTAGTCCACACTTCCTAAAATGAAATTATCGTGTTTACCCACAATGGAAACCATAAAGGTATGCCACAAATGAAAAATAAAGAAGCTTAAGTAAAACATAAACATATTATATATCATATATAAACATATTTACATCTTAATTTACACCTTTGAAGGTGTTATATGAGTGTTGAACAATCATCGTTTCGTGAGGCAGAAATTCGCCATCCACAGAAACAGTATGTTCTTTAACCATTAGATGAAGGTGTGTGTAAGTGTAGCTCTAATCCATATTATAACAACATACTAGTATATTGAATATACTGTAGTTTTTACAAAATAAATTAATAAAAAGAGTTTAGGGGGTTGGAGAATCAAAATAAAACAAAAGGACTCAAGTGAAGACATTACCTTAAAATCGGGTAACTCCCTTTGGTTTGAGCTCAAAGGCTTCCTTGGGAAAACTTATGCCCAAACTGAGGCTTCAAAGAGTAAGAGAGGGATGTTTAGAGACAAAATGGGCAGAGGTTTTCCGAGAAAAAGGCTTTAGAGGTGTGGGTAAGGTGGTAGAGGTGGGGGCCTTTTATAAGAGGAGAGGAGGGGCACTCTTGGAAAGTAAGGAAATGTTACTTTATTTTAGAATGAGTTTCCAATTTTAATGGTCCCACATTGATGTGTTTTAAGGATAAGGTGATAGGGTTCGAAATCCACCCATAAAATAGGTTTTGGACATGTGTAGGTCTTATATTTTGCATTATCTTTCCATTTTATTTAAATCGTTAAATAATGAGGCAATCGCTGCATCATCATGATGTCCTATATAATTAAATTTATTTAATGTCTAAAAATTATAAAAAAATACTATGATGTAGGAAATATTTTTATATTTCCAATGAATATTTATAGTCAAAAATATGACTTGTATAAACCCATTTAAAAATTATTTTAGTAAAACAACTCATGTTTGTGACATTTTTATTTTAACTTTAAGTAAAAAGTTATTAATGTCATTTTCCTACCAAAGTGGCTCCATGGGATCCCAAAGTTGACCCATGGATTTTTTTGGTCGGACATGATACATACAATAAGGGTAGGACATGTGTCTAGGTATTTTAAAATTATTATAATATCATTTTTTCATTAAATTGCACTAATTACCTCAAATCGCGATTAAAAACTTAATAAGTTACTATTCACCAAAAAATTATTCTAATCCCATTGAACCACATTTTACTTCTTAATGACAACCATGTATGTTGGATTTTTGAAATTCAAAACACAAAGGCGGTAAAATTTCATTTAAATGGAAAAATCAGTTTTTCTAAGTACCACTTAGTGGTTTCACTATTCATCAAAAATTGAAGTTTTTCAGAAAAATACCAAAAATTCACCCTAAGATATATTTGATATTCCTAATTAAAAAATGATGTGTATTTTACAAAATTCAAAACATATAAGTTGAATTAATTAATTTAATAATTAATTCCCGTTGTCAGAGCAAATAGCGTGTTTTTATGAAACAATAAGTATCAAAAGATTGACACTAGTTTAAGTCCAATTTCAAAGTGAAAGTAATTCCAACAAACACTATTGGATTTGATGGTAAAAATATATTCTAATTTCACTTTAAAACCACTTCAAAATATAATCTAATCATGTTAAAAAATTAGATTAAAAAGTGGTTTTGAATTAAAATACAACATTTTTCACTATTCATTAAAAAAATAATCTTTATCGGAAAAATACAGAAAATTTACACAAAGTAAATTTTGATGTCCCGATTATAAAGGAGAAATTTATTTGGTCCAATAGAATGTATAAGAGTGACCAAAACTATATTTAATGACGGTTCTCCATTAAAAGTTGATAAGTGGACCTTTAGTGAAAATTAGAGTATATATGCCTAAAATTGAATTCTTTTCATATTTTAAGCCTTTATCCTTTATTGGATAAGTATAAAAACATTTAAAAAACATATATAATAACATTTTAGTTATTTTTATTCATTCCCACCAATACAACGGCTACGTGTTAACTAACATTTAAAATAATATTATTTTATTACTAGTGTGTAACGTAAGATTTCAAAGAAACTCTCTGTTGCGTATCGGGTACGCTATCGAACATAGCAACCCCTTTAAAGTAAAATTAACATTTAATTCGCAAATATTAATAAATATGAAAATGTATTATTCTTTATTTACCTAGGATGTTACATCCTTCCCCCCTTTTGGGAATTGCGTCCTCGCAATTTTATTCACTTATCAAAATAAGTGGGGGGTATTTATCCCTCATAGAATTTTCATATTACCATGTTTCCTCTTCAATCATATGGTTTTTCCACAAAACCTTTACCTAGTGAATTACCTTATTTTGCAACACTTTCTCTCTTCAGTCAAGAATCTGGACTGGTTGTTCTTTATAAGAGAGATTATCTTCCAACTGAACCACATCTGGGATCAAAACATGAGATGGATCTGGCATATACTTTCTCAACATCGAAACATGAAAAACATTGTGTACCTGAGATAAACTCAGAGGTAAAGACACTCGGTAAGCAATTGATCCGACTTTATCCAGAATTTCATATGGTCCAATGAACCTTGGACTCAGATTTCTTTTCTTACCAAATCGCATCACACTTTTCCATGGTGAGACTTTGAGAAAAACATGACCACCTACCTGAAAAAATAGATCCTTCCTCTGTTTATCTGCATAACTTTTCTGTCTGCTCTGAGCTGTTTTCATGTGTTTCTGAATCAACTGAACTTTCTCTGCCATCTCTTCTACCAATTCTGGTCCCATTAGCTTCCTTTCACCCACTTCATCCCAAAAAGCTGGAGTTCGACACCGTTTACCATATAATGCCTCAAATGGAGCCATCTGTATACTGAAATGAAAACTGTTATTATATGAAAAATCAACCAAAGAAAGATGTTGCTCCCAACTTCCCTGATAATCCATCGAACAAGCCCGTAGCATATCTTCCAAAGTCTGAATTATTCGTTCTGACTGCCCATCTGACTGAGGATGAAAAGCTGTACTAAAATTTAATTCAGTACCCAATGACTTTTGAAGGCCCTTCCAAAAGTTAGAAGTAAACCTGGGATCATGATCAGATACAACCGAGAGGGGACTCCATGCAACTTGACTATCTCTTTAAGATACAATCGAGAAAGTTGATATAGAGATAAGGTATCTCAAATAGGAAGGAAATGAGCAGATTTAGTCAATCAATCAACAATAACCCAGATTTCATTATTACCTCTAGATGTCTTCAGTAATCCCACAACAAAGTCCATGGATATATTTTCCCATTTCCACTCTGGCACTGGTAAAGGCTAAAGAATTCCATTCGGTAACTGCCGCTCTGCTTTAACCTGTTGACAAGTCAAACACTTCACAGTAAAATCAGCAATATCCCTTTTCATTCCATCTCACCAGTAATACACCCACAGATCCCTGTACATCTTAGTACTGCCAGGATGAACTGAAAACGGGGAACTATGAGCCTCACATAACAACTCATTCTTCAATTGTGAATTAAAAGGCACACATAATCTCTTCCCAAATCTCAAAATGCAATCATTATCAATGTTGAATTCAGGAAACTTACCCTTATAAACCAGCTCTACCTTTTTCTGTAACTCACTGTCTTGCTTCTGTGCTTGCTTGATTCTGTCTGATAGAGAGGATTTCACTGATACCTGAAACAAAATAGAAGAACATCCTGCACCAACAACTTCTATGCCAAAGTTCATCAAATCCTTAAACAAAGGATCAAGTTCCAAACACAACATCATTAATGAAGCATTACTTTTTCGACTCAAAGCATTAGCAACTTTATTTACTTTTCCCGGATGGTAGTGAATTGTACAATCATAATCCTTGATTAATTCTATCCATCTCCTTTGTCTCATGTTCAATTCTTTCTGTGTGAATATATACTTTAAACTTTTGTGATCAGTATATATTTCACACTTTACTCCATAAAAATGATGCCTCCAAATTTTTAGAGCAAAAACAACAGCAGATAATTCCTAATTATGTGTAGGGTAATTTAACTCATGAGTTTTCAACTGACGTGAATCATATGCAATTACCTGATCATTATGCATAAGGACACATCCAAGTCCCTTCAACGAAGCATCACTGTATATAACAAACTCACCATTCCTGGAAGGAAGTGCCAAAACTGAAGCATTCACCAATCTTCTTTTCAACTCCTGAAAACAATCATCACATTTTTTTGTCCAGATAAACTTAACACCCTTCCAAGTTATCTTAGTCATTCTACTAGATAACCATTAAAAATTTTCAACAAACCATCGGTAGTAACCTGCAAAACCAAGGAAACTACGGATCTCGGTTACATTTGTGGGTCTCGGCCATTCTTCAACAACTTTTGTTTTAGCAGGATCAACAGTTGTGCCATTTTTTGAAACAATATGACCAAGGAAAGAAATTTTTTGTAACCAAAACTCACACTTGCTGAATTTTCCATATAGTTTCTTTTCTTTCAAGGTTTTCAAGATAACCCTTAAATGACTTTCATGCTCCTATTTACTTTTAGAAAACACCAAAATATCATCAATGAAAACAACCACAAACTTATCCAAGAACTCATGGAAAATTCTATTCATAAGGTCCATGAATATAGCAGGTGCATTGGTTAACCCAAAAGGCATAACTAAAAATTCATAATGGCCATATCTAGTACGGAATGCAGTCTTCGGAACATCAGCTTCTTTTACTTTCAACTGATGGTACCCCGACCTCAAGTCAATCTTCGAAAAATATTGAGCTCCCTAGAGTTGATCAAACAAATCATCGATATGAGGCAAAGGATACTTGTTCTTAACAGTGATATTATTCAAGGCTCTATAATCAATGCAAAGTATCATTGAACCATCTTTCTTTTTAACAAACAAGACAAGAGCACCCAATGGTGATGTTCTAGGTCGAATGAAACCTTTATCTAATAACTCTTGCAATTGTTTCTTTAACTCCAAAAGTTCAACTTGATCCATTCGATAAGGAGGTTTTGAAATTGGATTATAATCAGGAACTAAGTCAACAGTAAATTCAACTTCTCGATCATGAATAATGCCAGGAAACTCATCAGGAAAAACATCAAGATACTCATTAACCACTGGCACATCATTAATCTGAACAGTTACCTTGTTTTCAAAGATATGATCAAGATAACATTCATTTCCATATTTTAATAGTTTCTCAACTTCCTGATATGTTATCAAAATCAAGGGTTCATTCTTGTACACAAACTGAAAATATTTCTGAAAAGAAACCATTTTAGCTCTGCAGTCAATCTTAGCATGATAAACAGAAAGCCAATCCATGCCCAAAATAACATCAAACTCTACTAGAGGCAAAACAATAAGGTTTGCAGGTATATTCTTTCCACACACAAGGATAGGAAGGTTCTTATAATTTCCTTTGGTCTCAATATTTCCTCCGGGTGTTTTTACCGTAAGTTCAGGATTCATATCTTGAGATGGAATTTCCAATTTACTAGAAAACTTCTCATAAATGAAAGAATGTGTAGACCCTGAATCAAACAACACATTGGAATAATCTGAACAAACAAACAGTGTACCTGATACTACTTCATTCGATGGCCCAACATCTGCTGAAGTAGTTGAAAAGGATTTCACTACCTTTCTGCTTGTAGTCTGGCTGCTTTCCCCCAGTTGAGTTCTTCATTAGACACTCATTTGCATAATGAACCATTTCATTACACTTATAACATCTTACCGCTGGCCTTTCATTGCCTGCCTGATCATCTTCCTTACAGTTACGAGTAATATGACCAGACTTACCACACCGAAATCACTTTCCATACTTGGATAAACATTCTCTAGGATGCATCTTACCACACTTCTCACAGGATGGATATTTGGTTTTCTTACCTCTTTGCTTCTTTGATGAATTCTCCCCCTTTGCCTGCCAACTGGACCTCTTATTATGTCATTTGTCAAAGAACACCTGATCATCAGCAAACTCCATTTACACCTTTTCCGCACATCGTACAAGTTTTTTATAACTTTTGAACTCATGAGAAGCTAAAGCCCTTCGATACTTTGGCTTTAATCCTGAGTAAAAACGGTTGATTTTACTATCAATATCTCGTATGAAGTTTGGAGCATACCTTGCCAGTCAAGTGAACTTTTCTTCATAAGCAGCCACTGAGTCATCCTCCTGCCTCAATTCTAGAAAATGTTTTTCCATCCTAAGACGAACCACCTTAGGAAAATATTTCTTGAGAAACATACCTTTGAATTCGTCCCAGTGAAGATCATCAATCTTATCACTATCCCTGATATTTTTCACCATCGACCACCACTGATCAGCTTATCCTTCAAAACGGTAAACAACAAGACTAACCTTTTGATGTTCTAAACACCCCATGACATCAAAAATCTTCTCGAGTGATTTAATCCATCCTTCAGCTAGAACAGGGTTAGATGATCCTCTGAATGATGGGGGATGCTGCCTCATGAAATGTTCCACCACTGACATGTTCCTCTATGGTTGATCTGGTTGATCTTGTGCATGGATACCACCACCATTTATAGCCTGAGTCAACTGTGCCATCACTGAAACAAACTGTTCAGTTCCGATTTCGACCATCTCAGGTTGTTGATTTGGAAGGTTGTCTTCCTCCTAATGTCATCCCAACATAGCTGCCTTGTTTCCTCTGCGGAAAACCATTCTGAACACAAAAATATCTTAGGCGAAGCAACATGGTAATCCGTAAATGCTATATCATTTCAAATCATACCATAAATTAATTTATAATTTAACACTTTTCTAACTCCTAAAGTTGTCTAAACCGACCTATGATACCAACTATAAGACCCCGACCTTAAACCTTACTTAATCTTGAATTAAATGAATAATTCACATTAAGGATCTTTTCAGGTTTAGAGTTTTAGAGAATTAGGACATAACTTATTACAACTCAAAAGATTACAAAGTATACACTTCTACTAAGTTTCCATAAAATAAAAACTTTTAAAAAGAAACATGTCTAGTTCCATATTTTAGATAGCATTACTTTCCCTTGATCCCATCCTTGAACCTATTCCACATTAAGTCCTGTGAAAAACATTTCAAAAAACTTGGTGTGAGTACAAAAAGCTCAGTAAGGGATACATAAAGAATAAAAACTGTTAGTTTATCAAAACAACAAGTAAACCATGTATACTTTATCAAATTAATAATTTTCACCTTTATGAAGTAGTAAAAACTATTCACTAAATAAAAGATCATTACTTACCCTTTTGTAACCAAAAGGTTACTATAAAACCCATATAAAGATCACATAACATATAAAGGTAACTTGGGACATAAACATACTTAAGTGGAATAACCATACGGTCGACTTCCACACATATCACTTAATGGAATAGCCATACGACCGACTTCCATACATACTTAATGGAATAGCCATACGGCCGACTTCCAAACCCAATGCAATGGAGGTTATAACGTAACCACCCATCCTGGTATTCACGGCACCACCCGTCATATGGTTCATCACGTAACCACCCATCAAATTTCCAAGTACCATTATAAAATCATAAGACATAAAACAAATATAATGGAAAGAAAAAATTTCCACACTTTGATCACAATATAAAACTTAAATATATTGACATAACAAAACCATTATAAAAAACCATTTTCAATACCAAAATAAATAAAAACATATATGGTATTTATTTCATTTAAAAAAAAACATTACGGCTTGTTGAGGAAGCCAAGGACCAAATAATACTCACGACGGCGGAAAAGGTCATTGTCACCACATACGTTAGAAGAAACATTCCTTTTTGTCTTTTTGTAAAACGCTACGTAGAAAAAGATTCCTTTTGTATAAAATTAAAAGTCAAAGGGGTTTATACACCATATAAAATAAAGGTGTGTATAAAATGAAATATGCCTCAATGAAAGGAGATTGAGACGAAGTCCCTTACCTCAGGTCCGACTTGACTCGATCGTTCTTTAACGTCCTGAATAATAAACTTGAGTTAATTTATAATTTCTTAAGAACCCTTTTTCAAGTTAATTATTCCTTTTTTATCACTTATTGCAATGTTATAAACATTATATGATCATTTAAGTTAATAACGGCCGTTTTGTCGTTATTTGGTACTTGAGTCAAAAGTGAACTTCTTATATTTACAAGTTGTTCACATAGTCAAATATCCATTATCTCAAGAATGATATTCATGATTTGGATATCATATATATCATATATATCCAGAATATACATGTATTTATAATATTAAATAATCATTTAGAGGTAAGAAATGAAATGCACCATTCATGGAGACGGTAAGCTGTACGTACGCATGAACACTACTTTCATTTCCATGTCATATTAATGGAATTAAAACTAAATGAGAGATATGTATATTTTTAATTCCAGAATTATATTCATACTTTAGATGTATCATACATAATATATATCCATTATATGTACTTATAATAGTACATTACATTTTAGGATAAGAAATGAAATGCACCATTCATGGAGATGGTAAGCCGTACGTACGCATGAACGCTACTTTCATTTCTATCTCATACTTTAATGGAAAGAAAACAATAATTATATAAAGGTATATTATAATTCCAGTATAAAATCATATATAATAACTTTAAATCCATCCTTTATACGTCCCACATATGGCATTAACGAATCAAATCACTTTGAGGGGGCGGTAGTCCGCACTTCCTAAAATGAAATTATCGTGTTTACCCACAATGGAAACCATAAAGGTATGCCACAAATGAAAAATAAAGAAGATTAAGTAAAACATAAACATATTATATATCATATATAAACATAGTTACATCTTAATGGCCACCTTTGAAGGTGTTATATGAGTGTTGAACAATCATCATTTCGCATGGCAGAAATTCGCCATCCACAGAAACAATATGTTCTTTAACCATTAGATGAAGGTGTGTGTAAGTTTAGCTCGAATCCTTATTATAAAAACATCTTAGTATATTTAATATACTAGAGTTTTTACAAAATAAATTAATAAAAAGTTTTTATGGGGTTGGAGAAGCAAAATAAAACAAAAGTACTCAAGTGAAGATATTACCTTAAAATCTGGTAACTCCCTTTGGTTTGAGCTCAAAGGCTTCCTTGGGAAGAACTTCTGACCAAAGTGAGGATTCAAAGAGTAAGAGAGGTATGTGGAGAGACAAAATGGGTAGGTGTTGGCCGAGACAAAGGCTTGAGAGGTGTGGGTAAGGTGGTATAGTTGGGAGCCTTTTATAAGAGGAGAGGAGGGGCACTCTTGGAAAGTAAGGAAATGTTACTTTATTTTAGAATGAGTTTCAGATTTTAATGGTCCCACATTGATGTGTTTCTAGGATAAGGTGATAAGGGTTCTAAATCCACCCATACAATAGGTTTTGGACATTTTTAGGTCTTATATTTTACATTATCTTTCCATTTTATTTAAATCGTTAAATAATGAGGTAATCGCTGCATCATCATGATGTCATATATAATTAAATTTATTTAATGTCTAAAAATTATAAAAAAACACTATAATATAGGAAATATTTTTATCTTTCCAATGAATATTTATAGTAAAAAATATGAATTTTATAAACCCATTTAAAAATTGTTTTAGTAAAACAACTCATGTTTGTGACATTTATGTTTTAACTTTAAGTAAAACGTTAGTAATGTCATTTTCCTACCAAAGTGGCTCCATGGGGTCCCCAAGTTGACCCATAGATTTTCTTGGTCGGACATGACACATCCAATAAGTGTAGGACATGTGTATAGGTATTTTAAATTTATTATAATATCATTTTTGCCTTAAATTGCACTAATTACCTCTAATCGCGATTAAAAACTTAATTAGTTACTATTCACCAAAAAATTATTCTAATCCCATTGAACCACATTTTACTTCTTAATTACAACCATGTATGTCAGATTTTTGAAATTCAAAACACAAAGGTGGTAAAATTTCATTTAAACGAAAAATCAGTTTTTATAAGTACCACTTAGTGGTTTCACTATTCATCAAAAATTGAAGTTTTTCAGAAAAATACCAAAAATTCACCCTAAGATATATTTGATATTCTGAATTAAAAAATTATGTCTACTTTAAAAAATTAAAAACATATAAGTTGAATTAATTAATTTAATAATTAATTCCCACTGCCAGAGCAAATAGCGTGTTTTTATGAAACAATAAGTATCAAAAGATTGACACTAGTTTAAGTCCAATTTCAAAGTGAAATTAATTCCAACGACCACTATTGGATTCAATGGTAAAAATATATTCTAATTTCACTTTAAAACCACTTCAAAAGATAATCTAATCATATTAAAAAATTATATTAAAAAGAGGTTTTGAATTAAAATACAACATTTTCACTATTCATTAAAAAATGATCTTTATCGGAAAAATACAGAAAATTTACACAAAGTAAATTTTGATGTCCCGATTATAAAGAAGAAATTTATTTGGTCCAATAGAATGTATAAGAGTGACCAAAACTATATTTAATGACGGTTCTCCATTAAAAGTTGATAAGTGGACCTTTAATGAAAATTAGAGTATATATGCCTAAAATTGAATTATTTTCGTATTTTAAGCCTTTATCCTTTATTGGATAAGTATAAAAACATTTAAAAAACATATATAGTAAAATTTTAGTTATTTCTATTCATTCCTGCCAATACAACGGCTACGTGTTAACTAACATTTAAAATAATATTATTTTATCACTAGTGTGCAACGTAAGATTTCAAAGAAACTCTCTGTTGTGTATCGGGTACGCTATCAAACATAGAAACCCCTTTAAAGTAAAATTAATATTTAATTCTCAAATATTAATAAATATGAAAATGTATTATTCTTTATTTACGTGGGATGTTACATTGATCCTGTTTATACCCCATCAATCCAGCTCTTCTATTTCAGTTGGTTATACACACCCCAAATGGCCCGAAGGCCTTCTTTTTTTATTTTATTATAGATAATCCCCCTTTTAAGGGATGAAGGGGAACCCGTACATGACCCATAGGCCCAAGGAACAAGGCCCGAAACGACTCGCAATACATGACCCGAAGGCCTAGAGGCATACTATGCCCAATACACAACCCATAAACCCAACCCACAGGAACTTACCTTCCCCTAGCTTCTACATCATTGATCACCTAGCTTCTGACCTTGAATTGTTGATCGGCTAGCATTGCCCCGTAAAAAGCTGCATAGTGCCTGGTCCCGATGGCGGTTTCCATACCCTCTCATTCTTCCAATCTGGTAGCTTTGCTTCTGGTGACCGCTAGTCTTGTTGCTCTGATCCTCTTCTGGGGCCTACTCTATGTGAACCTGGCTAATCCATGGTCTTTGTGGCCCGAAGGCCCTGAGGCCCTGAAGACCTTTGATGACCCAAAGGCCCTGGAGACCTGTAGGCCCAAATCGGTGGGCCAAAGGCCCAAATCAGGTGAATAGTTCTGGATACTATAGTACTGAACAATACTTGCTACAGTACTGATACAGTACTTGGAAATTCACCTCCTTTTGGTTTTGAACCTGGGTCTCTTGGATGCCAAGCAGGAGCCCTTACCACTCAGGTACGAGCTCGTTGGCCAGTTGGTTACACACCCAACCATCTTCTTCTCCTCGACTGGTTATACCCCCTAGTTGCACACCTCTTCATAAACTGACTATACCACCAGTCACAATCTATATATTCTTATCTATAGAAGATATAATCTAATTTATAATTATATCTTGATCTTCTTCCATGAGCATGAAACCTTCAATAACCACTAATCAAGTCTGTCAGTCTTTGTCAATAATTATGATCACTTGTATATGATCAGTTGCCTTAGTGAAGCACTACTAAATAAATTATCCCTTTTGTATAATGAAGTCATAACCTCACTTGATGTTCTAAAGTGATGTAAACAAGTTCTTATATATTATTTTATACAAGATAATGATTTCAGAATCTCAATTCACTATATTGTGAAATTCTAAACATGAAACCATAGGACAAATTCTTTATGGCTCTATTATTTTATGTTCTTTTGTTCACTATCTTATCAAGATTGAAGTTGCCTTTAAGTGAACAAAAATTGGGCATATCAGTGCATTATGAATTCACGTATGCATGAAATCATACATTTACTATTTTTATTTTCAATAATTTCACTCTCCTTTATGAAAGTAATTATGAATTAATTGTCTTCTCTACCTTTTGTTTGTGTCTGAAAATGTTACTCAGACTTGATATGGTTCTTGATTATGAAAGTAGAAGAAAAATATCTCTTTTCTTCATCAATTAATAGAATATTGATGTACTTGGTTCCTAAACCTTCTTTATATAAATAGTACATGAAAATACAGTGAGTTTGTGCAAACTAGGAAGGTATTTATAGAATTATTTATTCATGAAGATATTTATGGTATCTCAATTTATTAATGAAACCATTGAGTGAAATGTTAATAAATCATAAGGTCATGGGATCTTATTATTCTTTTCACAATTAGTGTACTTTGCAGAACTCCTATTCATGAAATAGAAGGTTTCACGGTGCTCTATTTTTCTTTAGAAAATTGTCAGCCTCTCAAAATGGTTGTATATATCCTCAACTTGGAGCTTCAATATTTATAGGATGATTACTACTACTGTGCGTTGTCATGGAATTAAAAAATAATGTTGTGTCAATCAATACTTGAATGATTTATTATCTCATCATTCAGATTGTGAAATGTGGCTTTCCATTATTTTAATATTCTGGATGCCAAAAATCAATCCACATTTTCTTATGAAACAAATCCTTCTTTCTGAAATCATGTGAATTATTATTAACACATGATCCTTATTATTTTAAATTCTCAAACTCGCGTTTCATGAATGGAATGTTGTAGCTTCATATGATCCTCATCAGCACCATGTTATCCAAACTTATTCATGCATGCAAGGAAGAGATTTCATGCATGGATGTTCTTCATCTCATCATATTTTCATCTCAACCTTTAAAAAACCATGGAATCCTTGAGTTGGATAATTTCTAGTTTGTCCATGAATTTGATGAATAACAGATCTATTGAGGCTAGATATAGAAGAATATGATGCTTCAAATACACAATGCATGATATCTGTTAGAAGGCTCTAATTCATCTGATCAAATATGCATGATATATCCATAAAATTTTAATAACATAATAATAATAAGTGATACACATTGTACCATAATGAACAAACAAATGATTGAGTACTACTTTATAAGCAATCCCATTCGATCAGCACTTTAAGCCGGTAGTGGGGTTTGACACTTGTAACACAATGCACACACCACATGATGAGGGCCAACCCGCTCGTCCCTTTGTATTCCACCGCGTGCACCCTATGGTTGCTATGACTCAACTATTATTTACAAGAACACCCTGTGGGTGATATGAAACCTCTTCCTCCATGCTATCCCTTGTTGTATGACTCTACAATGTTAGAGAGGCCTCCTCTAACATATGTGGGATTGAGATGGTCCCTTGAGATCAGGTTCTCAAACATATTTTTTTATATAAGGCCCAATAAAAAATAATTATTTTATATGATAAGTGTAGAAATGAATTACAAGACTTCCTCAAATATTCTTCACGTAAAATGTAAATATATTTTACATGTACTTCTTTAAATTATTCTTCTTCTCTAAAAATATTTGTAAATAATATTTCATAATTTTTTACACATGTCTTTGAACATAAGATCTATCCAACAATCATCATAATTACATGGAGATTTGTTCATGCATGAAATTTAATTCCATTAAATGAATCCATAATAATTATATAAGCATCACCACTTCCTTTCCACTCACTAAACATATATTGACACATCATTGACAACAAATACAACACTTTGGCTCAACACATTCTATATTAAAATCATATACATAAGAAAGGTTCCTTGTGTCCACTTCCCCATTCATTTTTCTCTCTCATGAACTAACATTGAATATTATATGTTATAATACCTTCTATAAGTTATCCTAAACCTCATGCATATATATCAATTCCATATCATCATCTCATCCTGTATACCATATAGATCATTACAATGTTATCATCATCATCTCATATATAACCAAGTAGTAAGTAAGAAATCCACCATAAGCCATGTATCATGAAAATACCCCAATACATCATAGGCCATATAAGTAAAACTATTTTAAATTTATTTCACTATAGTTGGAATACAAGTGTGTGCTATATCATCAAGTTTCTAAAGAACACATACATTTGTATAGGAAAACTGAGAGCTATCACCAACCCTATAAGTACATACCCTATACAATAATCCATCAAAACCTGGATGTTCCTATGAATCATGCTATGCCAAAGGGAGATCATAGAAGAAGGATAATTCATCCATACATACCATCACTAACCAGGATATTGTAGAAAACACCCATAACCAAAATATTTGATCATTAGATTCATTCTTGATTCGGGTGGTAAATCATATGAAATGATAAAATATAATGATAGTATATCACACAACCAAAAGAAAGGAATCTGACTAGCGTTATACACAACTGAAACTAACATCCCACGTAGCACCTAGATGCCACCAATAAGGTCTCGGAAATAAGATCTCATACATGTATATAAGCATCAAGATTCAACATAATTAACCCTAACTATTTTGTAATTTATCATTTATTCATAAATTTATTCATTATTACCTTTATAATTTTTTTAATCAATTAATCTTATCATAAGCCAACAAGATTACATAATTCACATTTCAATACATATATTTCATTCAATGCTCTTAGACCATTCATTCCAACCACTCTTTGATTTTTAATATCAACAATACCAATATTAACACCCATAATCTTCATTATTAATTCATCTACAAATTCATAATCTAGGTATTCTAGGGATTGAGCTAAAATACCACCAAGAGAATTCACTTTTGGTGTGTAAAACAATTATAGTAGGTAGTTTGAACCCATAAGAACCAAACATTAGGAAACTATCAATAAAAAGAAAACACTAATAAAGTCATGAAATCCTAGCTCCTATACAATATAAATAAACTAATCAATATGAATAAAAAACCCCCAAAAAATAGAAAAGGAAAACTCTCAATCATTCCACATATTCCAATCAATTTCTTAAAAATAATTCCAACCATAAAAAATTTAAAATAAATCAAAGAAATAAATATTATAACCTATATCATGAATACATGGAAACAAAATTATTCTCAACAAAAAAATTCACGGGGAAACAAATGACATAAATTAAAGGCATAAAATCCTTTAGAAAACAAGGATTGATCCAAATATCCCCAAACATTTATCTATAACAGAAAAACTTCTTATTACCATCTTTAATGAAACAATTCATCAAAAAAAGGTTTTAGAAATAATAAATCTATCATCATTAGCTAAAGATAGTATAGAATCATCCACAATCATTATTAAATAAATATATTCATATTCAATAGTTTTTAATAAATAACTATAGTCAAATTCATATGTATCTTTCATTATTAACATCATCTTTAGTAGATGTTGGACTCCTCATATACTAATCATGTTTTAATGATCACAAATCTTATTTAACATTGTTAATATTGTAAATTATATCAAATCATGTGTATTATTGTTTAAGTATTCTCATGCTTTAAGAATATTCATTCAAGATCTTAATTGCTCTAAATTTAGTTTAATTACTTTATACTATCCTTGATTTACTTTTATAATACCATCTTTGAAAAATGATTAAGTCTAATCCATTCTATGATCATCATTGCTTAAGTCTGAATATAGTCATCTTAAAAATTTTGAGACACCGTGAGTCTGCCACTGGTTTTGTCTTTCTGGTAAAGTAAACCAGACACCGTAAACAAGAAGACACTATAAACAAGTAGACATCATGACTATGAGACACCGTGAAGGATCAGACACCATGAAAAGCAAACACCGTGAACAAGGAGACACCGTGAACAACCAAACACCGTGACCATGAGACACCATGAAATCAATACACCGTGAACAAGACACTGTGAAACAGACACCGTAACCACAAGATACCCTAAAGCAGACACCGTAACCACAAGACACCATGAACAAGACACCGTGACATCCAGAAATCGTGAACAAGACACCATGAAATACTGTGACACCATTTCCTAATATGTTTTTTCATCTTTCAATTTAATCTCTAATGGTCATATTTGAAGATTTTAAATGCACTGACATAATTAATGTTTCTTTGTAGACATATCATCTGACAGTAGGACGTATGAGGTGCAGTATCCATGCAACCTGTCAGCTCCAACACATGCACTCCAAGATAAAAAGAGTAGTGCGGCCCAGAAACAAAGCATGAAAGCTTGTAGAAAAAACACGATACAAAAGAACAAGCTGGTGGGCTTAAGGGATATAATAGAATACATTTTTGCGAATTTTATCATGCAACCCGAATCTGATGAGGAACACATGAAGCATACTAGAATCCCGAGAACATATTCACACTGTAAAACATCACAAAGAATATACACCAATCTTTCCATATTACGACACTCTGTTTTTTATACGAGGACTTGGTTCTTGGATCTGCTTCATCCCATAAGTCCAAAGCTACAAAGACTAACACTCAGAGAACCTCTAAACCTATCTCAATATTTCTGCTCTATTTTTTATATTTTTATCGACTTTTGAGTTGTGTGTGTTTCTATATAATAAAACAATCTATCTCCTACATCAAACTTAAGGATACAAGATATCCTTACTCAAACATATTTTTACACTTGTGTATACCCATGAATAAGTGTGGAAAAGGCCCCTGTGTGGCCTGGTTATTTGTACCCATGAAGAAATGTGGAAGAGGTCCCTATGTGACCTGGAAAGTCTTATGCACTATTGTTAACCCCGATCCAGGGTGTGGATCAAGTTTATTTATATAAACTACTTGGTGGTAGGTGATCACCAAATGGAGTGGATTAGGTCTCGGCTTGAGACTGAACCACTTGTTTTATATCCTCTGTGTTGCTTAATTTAGTCTTCTTTGTTTTACTACTTTATTTTATAATTTAGAAATCAATAAATTCACTTTAATAGTTAGTCTTGGATAGAAGTTATAATTGTCTTGTCTTAGTAAAATATCTTCAAAAGTAATATTAATAACTGATATTAAGATTACTGAGAATTAATCAATCTTCTAAGAAGTTATTTAAACAGTCAAACTTTCATAACTGTATAACCTTGATTAACTGGGCTCTCTGTAATCTTTTGAGGAAATCTTTTAGAAATAATTATTAACCAAAAATTTTTATAGATACTCAATTCACCCCCCTCTTGAGTAATCTACTCCGAACAATATTTGGTATCAAAGGTTGTTTGTTAGTACTCTATTTAACCTTATTCAACTTTGATTGTAGTTGTACTTTGTAGATCTTTAAATTATTATTAATTTTAAATTTATAGCTCTTTAAATTAATTATTTATTATGGATAATATATTGGAAGGTGCTGCAACCAACAAACCACCATTATTTAATGGAAAAAACTATGCTCAATGGAAAATTAAAATGAAAATGCATTTAGATAGTATGGGCTTTGAGATTTGGTCATCCATTATAGATGAATACAAGATTCCTGCTACTAATAGAATTATATGGGACGAACTTGTCAAAACTACCTACAATAATAATTGAAAAGCTATGAATTCTTTATACCACTCCTTAGGATATGAGGAATTAAATAGAATTTCTACTTGTAAAACTGCCCATGAAATTTGGGATACCCTGTCTGTTTAACATAAAGGAACATCTAGTGTAAAATAAATGAGACTTAATACTTATACTATTAAATATGATAAATTTAAAATGAAACCTGATGAACCTATCTCTAACATGTATCTTAGGTTCAATGAGAATTTCAACACAATGATTTCTCTTGGAAGAGAAGTTACTGCCATGGAACAGATCATGAGAATTCTTAGATGTTCGCCCGACAGATGGAGGGGAATCTCTGTATCTATTAGAGAATCATGTGACATTAGCAAGATACCTGTGAAAGAACTCATTGGGAAGCTAATGATGTATGAAGAAGAGCTGAAAGTCAACAAGGAAGAGGAGGATGAACCAAAGAGAAAATCTGTTGCATTCAAGACCACCACCTCTAAATAGAGAGACAAAGGGAAATTGGAAGCTTCTATAGAAAGCTCTACCAGTGAACAATCATCACCTGAAAGTGATGAGGAGATAGATAAATTATCCAAAAGATTCAATAGATTTTACAAGAAGAATAACTTTTTCAAAAATCCCAACTTCAAGGGAAAATATGACCAAAAAGGAAGTTGGAAGAAGGACTGGAAAATAAGTGACAAGACTGATGAGATTGTCTGATATGAATGTAAGTGAAAAGGACATATCAAGGATAACTGTCCGAAGCTCAAGTAAAAAAATAGATATGAGGACAAGGACAGTAAGTATAAAAAAGAAACGAAAGCAACCTAGAGTGCTTCTAAGGACAGTTCAAGAGACTCAGAAACATCACATGATGAACAGTCTAACAAAGACAATATGTGTTTTATAACAAACACATTTGAGGTAACACTGGATTCTCCTGTACTTAACTCATACTATTATGGAGATGAGAGTGACTCTAAAAATATGACTAATGAAGAAATGTTTGAATACTGTAACATACTTGAAGAAACATGCAATGAACTAAAAGACAAATATAAATCATTGAAGAAACAACATGCTCTTACTGTGACTATTAAATCTGAACTCACAACTGAAAAGGAGAAAAATTCTCAACTACTCAAAGAGTACAATGAATTAAAAATGTCTAATGAGAAATTGAAAAATGATATAGAAAAGTTTACCAATGGAAAAAATACCCTTACACAATGCTAGGAAAAAAAATTTCCCCTAAATGAAACACTGGAATTGGTTATCAACCAGGAAAAAAAACCTTAGTAGAACAAATTTTGTCTCTAAATCAAGGATATATAGTTTTACTCCCAGTTTGGAACAAAAATCAACCAGTTCAAGTCCTGATATAATTTCTACTGTTTCAAGTTTTTGTGGACCTAATAGAGTTTATTTTTCAAACACTTTACTTAATGCTTATAGGAAAACTATGAGGCAAATATGGGTTCCTAAAGCACTTATTACTAATATTACTGGACCCAAAAAAGTATGAATACCAAAATCTATTTTTGGTTGATCATTTTATAGGAAGGCTTCTTAAAGAGTTCCTATAAAAGTATATGGTACTTGGACAGTGGATGTTCAAGGAAAATGACAAGAGACTACTCATTCTTCAAGAACCTAATAAAAAAAGATGTAGGACATGTCAAATTTGGTGATAATGCTGAAGGAAAGATTATTGGCCTCATCCAAATCAGTAACTCTAATTTAATATTGATTTCCAAAGTAATATTTTTTGATTTTTTAAAATATAATCCGCTTAGTATCTTACAATTATGTGATAATAGATTTCATGTTATATTTTAAAATTATGATTGAAATGTATTTAATTATAAAGATGAATTAGTATTTTATGCATCAAGAAATGAAAATGTTTATTCAGTTAATTTAGATTCTTTAGCCTCTCAAAATGATTCATGCTTAAGTGTATTTCATAAATAATCTTGGATCTGGAATAAGAGACTAGGAAACTATAATGTTCATTCCCTTATAAAGCTAACTAGAAAAATCCTAGTTAAAGATTTACCCAAAATTGAGTTTCCAAATAAAAATGTGTGTAATCCCTATCAAAAGGGAAAACAACACAAAGTTTACTTCAAACAAAAGAAAGAAGTGTCAACTTCTCAACCTATTGAACTGGTTCACATGGATTTGTTTGGACCATCTAGAGTTTCTAGTTTAAATGGGAAGCACTATGTTTATGTTCTTGTAGATGACATTTATAGATATACTTGGACCTTATTTATGGCTCACAAGAGTGAAGCCTGATCTTATTTTACTAAATATTCCAAGTTTGTAGAAAATATTAGTGGAATTAGAATTAAATCCTTATGAAGTGATCATGGTCACGAGTTTGAAGATCAAGAGTTTGAATATTTTTGCTCAATAAATGCTTATAATCAAAATTTCTCTACCCCTAGAACACCTCATAAAAATGGAGTTATAGAGAGAAGAAATAGAACCCTGCAAGAGTTTCTAGAACAATGCTTAGTGAATATAACCTACCTATTTATTTTTGGGCTGAAGCTGTCAATACAACATGCTACATAATTAATAGAGTGTTGGTTAGACCTATTCTTAATAGGAATCCTTAAGAGTTATGGAACAATAGAAAACCCAAGGTTAAATACTTCAAAGTTTTTTTTTACAAAGTCTATATCCTTAATACTAAGGAAAATATTGACAAATTTTCATCCAAAAGTGATGAAGGTATCTTTTTAGGATATTCTATGTCTAATAAAGCCTATAGAGTGTTCAATAAAAGAATTAAATGTGTGGAAGAATCTGTCCATGTCCAATTTGATGAAACAGATCCACATGAGCCTAAAACTATTCAAGAGAACATAGAGGATGATGTATCAAATCTGAACATCAATTTAAAATCCTCAAATCCTTCTGTGAAAGAATCTGTGAAAACTTCCAGTTTTAGAAATTCATTAGAATAGAGTCACAATGAACCTAAACTTGTTGATGAACCAAAAATCACTAGTCCCTCCTTTACTAGAACTGTTAGAACTCTTAATAACTATCTCTTAGATGCTGTTGTAGGAGACCTAGACAAAGGATCTCAAACTAGAGCTTCTCTTAGAAATCAGGTTGAACATCAAGTCTTCTTGTCATAATTTGAACCTAAAAACATTAATGATGCTATTAATGATGAATTTTGGGTAATGGATATGCAAGAAGAGCTTAATCAATTTGAAAGGAACAAAGTTTGGAAACTTATTGAAATACCTAAGGACACATTAACCATAGACACTAAATGGGTGTTTAGAAATAAGGTAGATGAAGCTGGTAACATAGTTAGAAACAAGGCTATATTGGTTGCTCAAGGCTATAGTAAAGAAGAAGGAATTGACTATGAGGAGACCTTTGCACCAGTAGCTAGACTTGAAGCCATCAGAATCCTACTTGCCTATACTGTACATATGAATTTCAAACTATATCAAATGGATGTTAAAAGTGTATTCTTAAATGGGTATATCGCTGAGGATTTTTTTGTTGAACAACACCCTAGTTTTACAAACCCCCATTTTCCAAATCATATTTTTAAATTATAAAAATATTTATATGGATTAAAACAAGATCCAAGAGCTTGGTATGATAGGTTGAGTACTTTTCTTATTTCCAAAGGTTTTACAAAAGGAATAGATGATCCTACCCTTTTATAAAACAAATTTCTAATGATGTTTTTTTTGTTCAAATCTATGTAGATGACATTATTTTTGTATCTTCAAAAAATTCTTTATGTGTTGATTTTTCTAAAATGATGAAAAAAAATTGAAATTAGTTTAATGGGTGAACTAAAATTCTTTCTTGGATTTAAAATCTTTCAAAATAACGATGGTATTATCTTAAATCAAATTATATATACTAGAGATCTTTTAAAATGTTTTGGATTAGATAACACTAAAAGTAGTGACACTCCCATGTGTACCACTTGTAAGTTGGATCTTGATAAAGATTTAAAATTTGTTGATCAAACCACTTATAGGGGAATGATTGGATATTTACTCTACTTAACTGATAGTCGACCTGAAATTATGTTTAGTGTGTGTATGTGTGCTCGTTTTCAAGACAATCCTAAGGAATCTCATTTAAATTTTGTAAAAAGAATTTTCAAATACCTCAAGCATACACCCAATCTAGGACTATTCTATACTAGAGGATAATCATTTGAATTAGTTAGTTATTCTGATGCTAACTTTGGTGCCTTCAAGTTAGATAGAAAAAGCACCTCTAGAACATGTCACTTTTTAGGCAAGTCACTAGTATCATGGTGTAGTAAGAAACAAAATTCTGTTGCATTATCTACTGTAGAAGCTGAATACATATCTGCTGGCAGTTGTTGTGCGCAAATTTTGTGGATGAAACACACATTACTAGATTATGGATATCTATTCAGGCATGTACCTATAAATTGTAACAACAAAAGTGCTATTAAAATCTCAAAAAATCCAGTTTCACATTCTAGGACAAAACATATTGATGTAAGACATCACTTTTTGAGAGATCATTATCAAAATGGTGATATAACTTTGTAATTCATTGGTACTGAGTATCAAATTGCTGATATATTCACCAAACCATTAAATTCTGAAAGAATAGACTACATCATACATGAACTAGGCATGATAAACCTCAAATAAATATCTTACTATTTCATGTGTTACCATTTGATATCTTACTATTACATGTCTTACCATTTGATATCTTACTGTTTTATGTCTTACTACTGTATTTTACTGTTTCAGGTTTATGGTCTCACAATTAGTATTTTGTGATTACTGTCTCACAATTACTGTCTCACCATAATGGAAATTCTCTATCTCACCGTGAAGTTCGTTCACTGTCGCACCGTAATGCCCAGTTACTGTCTCACCGTGAAGTTCATTCTATGTATCACTGTAAAGATTTTATTTAATGTTTATTTATGAATTAAAAAAACCATATCACAATAATTATTCATTTCACCTTTTTGTTTTCCCGCATTTTTACTTTTGTGATGTTTGGTATTCCTAAATGATAAAACAAAGAAAGTACCACTCGATTTTTCACTCAAGCTTTCTTATATCCAATCATTTAAAATCATTCTTCAACCCTGAAACACCTTTCTCTCTCTCAAACCTTCGGTAGATGCCCAGGATGAAACACCCTTCATCATCAACTCTTGATAAGTTCAGCTCAAAGAAGATGAAGATTGCACCCAAGCTAGCACCCGAAGGACCTTTAAATCCAAATCTAGTAAACCAAGTTGTAGAACCTGAGAAAGAGGTTTTCCCCAAGTGGATTCTATCTAGTAAGTCTATGGATTTGAAATTTTTAGAATAGAAATTATAGTTAGAGTAGTTTTTGAAGGAATATAGACCAATATAACCTAAGTTAGTGGCTCATTTTTATCAGTATGTATAGTTCTCTTTTGATTCTAGTGATAGTTATGTCATGAGAAGCTAGATCAATGGGCAGAAATTCTCATTCTCTTTGAGGTTATGGGATGCATGCCTTGGGATACCTCATGAAGGCATCTGCGAGGATTATCAGAGAGGACCTCCACCTTCAACTGAATTCTTTGATCTAGAGGATGCTTTGAAAGCCTTAAATGGAAATGGAACCAAGAGGAGAGCCATTTCTGCTGAACTAGATGGAGAATCAAGGCTTCTGTTTAAGTTTATTCAGAATCTAGTTAGCCTTATAAAAGGTTATTTTTCTGTTTTGAAATATCAGGATGTGTTTTTGATCCACCTTATAAAAAATGGGCATAAGATCAACTTTTGCGAGTATATCATTCACCACATGTGTGAACTGATCAAAGAGAAATCCAAGTCAACCACCCTATTTTACTCCCAGCTTATCTCAACCATGATTCTTGCAAAATGTATGGTTGGACCTAATGAAGAAGTTATAAAGGATTCTGAAAACTTCCTTTCAAAATTCACTATCAAGAGGATGAAGATAAATTTGAATCCTTTGAAAAAGGCATTAGTGGAGGATAATGATAGAATTTATGAAAAATTCAATCCTATGGAACATCCCTCAAGACAAAGAGATATTTTTGATCCAAGTTTGGAACCAAATTAGGTTGTTGAATATTCTGCTAAAGTGCCTGTTGTGCCCCCTAGGGATACCATTTCTGATGTGGAAGACAGTACTCCTATCCCTCTTGTGATAAGTGAAAAAGAAGTCCCTACACCTAAAAAAGTTGTTACTCTAGATGCTCAACCTGAGGCTGAAACAAATTATGCTGTCCAAGAAACCGAGAAGAATGCTATAGAAGAACCTACAGATGAAGAATTACCTGCTTTGCAAGGTGCTAACCTTGAGGAACTCCAAGTGGAACAATCTGTTCCTGAAATCATTCCTTTAGCTGAGGAAAGGATGGAGATGGCTTTTCAGCTGGCTAGGCAGGAAATGAGAGAAGAACTACGAGATGAGTTTGTGGAAATAGGTCAAGACCCTAATCCTCTCAGTCCTGAGAAGTATGCAACCGTTTAGTGGGATAAACCCCCAAATCTGGAATCTCTTTAAGTACCAAACCCATTTGATTCAAGCCCTATAGAAACTCAGTATAAGTTCCCCAGTTTCTATGATGTGGATGACTCTCAGAAAGTTTCAGTAAAAGTCCTTGACATTTCTACTATGTTCTAACTTAAATCTATCTCTAATCTTTCTCTTGAGAAGCAACCTAAGACTATACCAGTCCCTATTTCTGAACCTTCATCAGAACAACCATCCTTTATGAGTAAAGATGATCTAAAGGAATTTGGAGATACTATTCTATCTGGAGTTGAAAACCTCTTGAATATCAAACCTTCTCCTGTAAAAAATTTAAGTGAGAGAGATGCATCACTATTGTTGGAAAAGATAATCTGGAAAATTCAACCTAAAATGCTTCATGAGATTTAAGAAGTAAGAGCTGAGAACAGACTGCTTAGTGATGAAGTGAAGACCCTAATAGGTATTATTAAAGACATACAAAAAGAGATGCATTTGAGATCAGATATTATTTCTCATCCTATGGAACTTGTTGTTCCTCAAACCCCATAAATGGTTGTCTCTGAGATTCAACTGCTTTTAGCTTCTTTAGCTGAAAAGGTCACAGAAAGGAACAAACAGACTGTGAAAGAGATGAGAGAGATAGTTGTTAATATTAACAAACTCACTGATGAGTATACAGGGTGTCTTCAAAAGGTGCTAAACCAACTGAAATCTCTCACCACCACTATCAATGCTTCTAAAGCCTCTGGAAAATCCTCTCAACCCTCTTTAGATAGTGATCTGGTCGGAATAGTGATCAAAGAAGAGCTTCAGACTATGCTTCATGGATTCAATATATATTCTCTCTCTGAAGTTATCAAGAATAGTGATAGAGTTCTTGACCTGGTACAAATTCATTCTAAAATTTCTAATGATTCTTCGTAAGATATTTCCAATAAAGTAGATTTCTACTTCAACAAAATCTTCTTCAAGATTGACATGAATAATCATTTCAAGTATCTTGTGGAAAATCTGTGGATTCCTCCTGTTACTCAAGATTTCAAGACCCAAGTCCAAAATCTCATAGAGTTTACTTGATTTCTAGACAATTTTATAGAGAACAAGGATAATTTTGAGAAATCCACACAGTATGGTGGAGATATCATTGCGGATTTCATTATGCTTCTGAGGCCTTACCTTCATATACAGAGTACATCCATTGTTGCTCCTGCAGTTGCACCTCTAAGACCTAGGTTTCCTACCTTCACCTATACCCTAGACTCCAATACTATGTCTATTAGTTAGGCATTGAGTCAGATTTGGCCTATGACTTTGATTAAAAACTGCCTCGATCTTCTACTACTCCTACTCTGGCTCCATCGGTTTTTGAAGGCCTACCTTTAACTTCTCTATCAACCACCTCACTCCCTTCTTCTACCTCGACCTCTGCTCCTATGGATTATTCTTCTGATACTGCTACTAAAGGAAAATAGAAGGCCAACCCCTAAAGAAGAACATTGATTACTCCTTTTTTGATAGGAATGATGTTGCTTTTGTTTTTCTCCTTTCTGTTTGTATTGGACCTTATTTTCTTTAATGAAATGTGCACTTTTCTTGAATTCTCTTATTCCATATTTTTGATATTCCCAAATGGGGGATAAATTTCTATATGTTATACATTTATCTCTATATCTATAGTTGAATCAAATATACACTTTAAATCTATATGATTTGTGATCATCAAAAAGGGGGAGATTGTTGGACTCCCCATATACTAATCATATCTTAATGATCACAAATATTATTTAACATTTTTAATCCTGTAAATTATATCAAATCATGTGTATTATTGTTTAAGTATTCTCATGATTTAAAAAGAGCCATTAAAGATATTAATTGCTCTATATTCAGTTTAATTACTTTATACTATCCTTGATTTACTTTTATAATACCTTATTTGAAAAATGATTAAGTCTAATCCATTCTATGATCTTTATTGCTTAAGTCTGAATACAGTCATTTTGAAAAGTATGAGACACCATGTGTTTGCCACTAGTTATGTCATTCTGGAAAAGTAAGCTAGAGACTGTGAACAAGCAGACACCATGAACAAGCAGACACCGTGACCATGAGACACCATGAAGGATCAGACACCATGACAAGAAGACACCGTGAACAAGTAGACACCAGGACCATGAGACACCGTGACATCAAGACACAGTGAACAAGACACTGTGAAGTAGACACCGTAACGACAAGACACCGTGAAGCAGACACCGTAGCCACAAGACACTGTGAACAAGACACCGTGACATTTAGACACCGTGAACAAGACACCATGACATACTGTGACACCGTTTCCTAATATGTATTTTCATCTTTCAATTTAATCTCTAATGTTCATATTTGAATATTTTAAATGAACTGACATAATTAATGTTTCTTTGTAGACATATCATCTGACAGTACGAGGTATGAGGTGCAGTATCCATGCAACCTATTGGCTCCAACACATACACTCTTAGATAAAAAGAGTAGTGTGGCCTAGAAACAAAGCATGAAAGATTGTAGAAAAAACACAATACAAAAGAACAAGATGGTGGGAGTGAGGTATATAATAGAATACATTTTTTCGAATTGGCTCATGGAACCCCACTCTAACGAGGAACACACAAAGAATACTGGAATCCAGAGAACATCTTCGCACTATAAAACATAATGGAGAAAACACACCAATATTTCTGTCTTGAGACACTCTGTTTTCCATATGAGGACTTGGTTCCTACATCTGCTTCAGCCCATAAGTCTAAAGCTGCAAAGACTAACACTCAGAGCACCTCTAAACCTATCTCAATATTTATGCTCTGTTGTGTATCTTTTTATTAACTTTCAAGCAGTGTGTGTTTCTATATAATAACACACTCTGTATCCTGCATCAAACTGAAGGATATAAGATATCCTTACTCAAACATCTTTTTACACTTGTGTATACCCACAAATAAGTGTGGAAGAGGTCCCTGTGTGGTCTGGTTGTTTGTACCCACGAAGAACTGTGGAAGAGGTCCCTGTGTGACCTGGATAGTATTATGCACTATTGTTAACCCTGATCCAGGGTGTGGATCAAGTTTATTTATATAAACTACTTAGTGGTAGGTGATCACCAAGTGTAGTGATTTAGGTCTTGGGTTGAGATTGAACCACTTGTTTCATATCTATTGTGCTACTTAATTTAGTCTTCTCTGTTTTACTGCTTTATTGGATAATTCAGAAATCACTAAATTCACTTTGATAGTTAGTCTTGGAAAGAAGTTATAATTGTCCTGTCTTAGTAAAATAGCTTCAAAAGTAATATTAATAACTGATATTAAGATTAACGATAATTAATAAATCTTCTAAGAAGTTATTTAAACAGTCAAAATTTCATAACTGTATAACCTTGATTAACTAGGATGTCTTTAATCTTTTGGTGAAACCTTTTAGAAATACTTATTAACCAAATTGTTTTATAGATACTCAATTCACCCCCCCTCTTGAGTAATCTACTCAGACCAACAATAGCTTTATATTGTTTTTCTAATTTCAAAAATATCGACCATTCTAATAAAATAAAAAAATAAAAACAAAATATATAGGAAATTCACTAGTAAATTTTAAGATGTATCATCAATATATAATTACCAAATACGATCACAGTAAGATTATGATTCATCTTAATTTTGGTGATTATATTCCTGTAGGTAAACTGAATCATTACTCAAATAAACTAAAGATTGATAATACCAACCTGAATATAAAATAAGGGTATTTCATGAATCCCCTACATCAAGACACAAATTCTATATTCTATAATAAAAAATGAAAAAGTAAGGATCAACCATCACCAAACTCCAAGAAAACCACTATAGAACCTAACCACAAAAAATGACGATCAGGTCATGCTCAAAACTCAACCCAAAACTAGAGAATCCTCACCACATGAACCTATGAAAATAAATAGAATAATAATAACTAGGAGAAGAGTATAATTGAGGTTACCTTGATATAAGAAATTTTGATTCCCAATGATTCTAGAGGTTTAATATCTAAATAGAAACAACTATAGGGGGATAAGAGGTCTTGAGGGTTATCTATGGTTTGTAGTATAAAAATAAGAAACAAATTAATAAATTCTAGAACCATTATTTATAGATTAATCCCAAATGGACTCCTCCACAATGTGGTGAATTTACACCATGTTTTAGTGACTCTAAATCAAAGTAGATCTAGGTCTCCACCATTTGAAATAACTTAAACCCCTAAACCTCACATGTTTTGAAAACCCCTTCAAAAACCTTTGACCAACACCATTAAATTTCCATGGAACAGAGGATGTCATTTCATCCCCCAAGGTGACCACCATATCTAGCCTCGATTACATTTAGGATGATACCCAGTCATTTTCGCTCACCGTACCCAAGAATACATTGTAGTGACACCCCTATCACCATTTAATTTCCCTAACAAAAAACTTGAGTGAGCCTCATCTAAGAACCACCATGCCCTCCAACATGGTGTGGTGTTATCCTTGTTTCCCAAAGGGAGACTCACTAAGGACCATGAAAAATATCTCCTTGACATTATACCACCATGCCTAAAATTATGAAATTCATGGGGTATCCATTTCCAACAAGGAAACCACTAATATTGGTGTGAATAACTCCCTGTTTACAAAAGGAAACTTCCTTAGATAAACACTATTAAATACAGGTGTTTTAGACACTAGGGTGTACGAAGCACCCAAAATAGTTGGAACCATGATTAAGGCCCCCAAAAAAACATCACACCATGCCAAAAGAAACTTAACCAAAGCCACCACCACACCTAGAACCACAATGTGGTGGACATCTAGATTTTCAAAAACTCAACTTTTGCCACAAAACACATAAAAAATCCCTATTAACATCAATAAAACTCAAAAAATTCCAATTTAGTGTTTTAGAAAACTTTTATGTTACATCACATACATATTAAATAAATTTTTCCCTCAAAAATAAAACATCATAGGAGGGAAAGAGAAATAGGGATAGAAATAACCACATGATGAGGTACCTCTCATGGATCTTGCTAGAACAAATAACCACCAAAACATCGTGGGTAAAAAGAAAATAACCTCACAACATCACCCATCATATCATATAGTAAGAAAAGTCCATACAAATATATCAATAAAGATAAAACATTGTAAAACTTTGGATATTGAGTGTTTATTTGTGACCCCCACTACCAAGTATACTTATCCAATCCATTGTATCACCAAAGTATATAAAACAAGGGAATAAAATTATGGCATAAAAAATTCTCTTGATGGTCCTGAATCTCAACAGTTCACTCCTTGAAGGTTTCACCATCTTCAAATTACATCTCACCCTAGTTAATGAAATGAGAATCATGATAAAGGTACAAGTGAAGCTACAACACATGGAATATGTGATGAAACTAGATCATATATGGGGGAAGTTCTAATTGATACAAAATATCTCTAACATGTGATAACACCTTAAATAGTCTCAAAAATTAAGGAGAAATCCTACTCAGATGATCAAACCTTCACATCCCATGATGAGGATTTATATTTAAGAACACATGATCTCAAACATTAAACTCTAGAGTCCTCCTTATATTCTCAAAATTAGACTTATGGTGATCCTACGCTACCTTTATTCACTCACAAATGAACTATACCTTCTTTGATATACTCTTCACCAATCATAATCAAAGAACCACTAAATCTATAACCTCAATACACCAAAGCATAAATAATCAAGGTAATCTATAAAGTTATTCAAAAATATCCATACATATAGTGTAGTGATAAAATTTATTATAAGTGAACTCCACCAAGGGTAGGTGTCACACCTATGAATCGCTAAAATATGGAATGCTTGCATGTAAAATGTTTTCCAAAGTCTTGATAGTAAACTCTATTTGACCATACATCAATGTATGAAACGATATTCTATAGTATAACTGATATCCAAAATCATGTTTTATACCTCTATATATTTTCGAGGTAAAACAGGAATCACAATCAAATATAATCACCTTGGAAACCCCATGAATCTTGATCACCTCCTCTAGATACTTTCTCAAACAAATATCTATTGATATCGATTCCTTATTCACTAAAAAGTGGGATGACTTCATAAAATGATATAATATCACACATATAGAATCACATCCACCTTAAGAATGAGAAAAACTAGTAATGCAGTGTAACACCACAAGATTCAATAATATAGTATACCGTTATAACATAGATGTTAAAATTGGATGTATGATTAGGAATAAAAATATTTTGAAAAATACATATAAAGGAATTATATAATTAAAATATTTTTATTAATTTATAATAAATAAGGGATCAATTTTCAGTGAAGTCATTTTATGCATCGAAAATACATTTTCTTTAAAAAGTTTTTTATTGATTATTTTGAGAAAATATTATACTTAATTTATTCCACTTTTAGAAATTTTATTTGATATAAAATAATTTATTTTTTAAATTAGTATATCAAAATTATCTTAAAATTAAATTTTGAGAATTTTCAGAAAAGTTTTATTTTTTAATGAATATTAAAAAAATACATATTTTTATTGAAAACTATTTTTCATTTAAAGAATTTAAAAAGTTATATATATATATATATTTTTAAATGTTTTAAAAGTAAAATTATTTCATTTATATTATGAATAATCCAATTAAGGTCATTGGAATCAATATTATTCATGAATTGGTTATAATTGTTTTATACTTCTCGAGACATTTGTTTTGGAAAAGAGATTTTTATTACGTTTTGCTGGTTTAATTTGAAATTAAATTATATCACTTATGTGAATTGAATTTGATAAAATGGATTAAATATTTTTAACAATCATAATTAATATAATTTAATAAGGTTAAATTAATTTTTTTCATTATGAATACAAACCATAGTAAATATTTTTCACCCTGGTAAAAGAGGTAAAATTAGGTTAAATAATGGGGTGAAGCTTCAAAATATCTCTAACACTTACATTTATTCAATTTTATGTGTATTTTTAGACCATATATATATAAAATGATTTAAATAATATATTTTAAAACATTATTTTGAAATTTGGAACTCAAACATGGATTTTGTGAAGGTAAGTTATATTGTATTCCAATTTAAAACTATTTTTGTATCTTTGAATTTAATAGAATGATTGGAATATTCCATTCAGTTTTGGTTTTATGAAAAATTATAAAAACCTTAATTTTTTCTTATTTAATCAAAAAAATTCTTGGAATCCAACTTATTACTTGATTTTAAGGTAAAATAATTTTTACTCTTATATTATGTATTTCCTAAAAACTATTTTTAATGGGTTTCAAATTCTTATATTAAAAGTAATTTATTACACCAATATAAATTGAATCTAATTAATTGGATTCAAATTTTAAAATCATAATGTCTATTTTTTTTAGATTCCAAATTTTATTTTTTATTATATAACTATGTTGTGATGGTAAAAGTTATGTTATCAGAGTTAGGGTTAAAATGGGTTTAAAGTGGTTTAACTTAGAGATAAGGCATAATATGTAACAAAAAAATTCTCTAATGTGATTGGTTGAGTTTATTTCTACCCTATAACATCTTATATTTTAATTTTGGGTGTCTTAGTTCCACTTCACACAATTATTTTTCTTATATTGTTAAATATTTAAAGAAATTCTTAGTGTGAGCTTTCCCACCCTTATTAAAGGATGCCACATATCCTCTTTTATCCAGACTTCATGAGCCTTATATCTTATCCAAGACCTACTATAAAACATTAATATATTCCAGATCCATTTTCTAGTACTTTTTGTATTTTTAAAATACCATCCTTTCATGGATTATGGAATTAGAAAAAGGTGTTTTCTCAAACAAAGATGTATAACTCTTAACCAAGTACTTTAAATTTTATTTTTCTTATACATCCTCTAAATCTATTATAATCACACTAAAATAATTTCTATGGTATCATTAATGTATTGATATGTTATTATGATATAGAGGCACTATATTTATGGTGAAAGGTGTGATATATATATATATATATACTGATCATTCAATCTTGAAGTATATATTTAGAGAGAAAGAGTTGAATGTTCCCTTGTTAATATAGTTGTAGTTGATCAACGAATATGACTTATCAATACATTACCACTATAAGAAGTAAATAACATATATGATTCTATTATTCAAAAGTAACATGATAGTTTTTCGATGTTTAGGATTGAAATAGATCCAACATTTATTTTTTTTGAAGATGATGGATCGTAAAATCTTAAGGAAAGGGCACAAATCTTATAATTATGAGATGAATGTTTAACCATCCATATATTAGAGGATTAATAAGGAAAAAAGAAGATGTGTAATTAAATAATAATGCGAGGAATGTTCATGAGTTAAATTAATATCATGTATGAATGATAAGGTTACAGAATCGAGTACACATCCCATCAATACTAGATTTTAAGAAGGAGCTATTAGATGGAGCTTGTAGTTCATCATTCTCTATGCATCTTGGAAGTATGAAGCTTTATAAAGATATGAAAGAGTATTTATGGTGGGATAATATGAAAAAGGGTATTTTAGAGTTCATATACTGATTCCCAGTGTGTTATCAAGTTATGTCTGAGTCATATAATTCTAAGGGGATGTTACAACCATTACCCATAACAGAATGGAAATGAGAAAACAATACCTTGAATTTCATAATCAGACTCCCAAAAATATTTAAATTCCATAATTCTATTTGGGTTATAGTTTATCACATTATTAATTCATTTCAATTCATTTTTATAAGATAATATTCGTTTATTTATCATATTACTCGGTTATATATCAGAAAAGTTGTAAAATTGCATAGAGTACCACTTTCAATCATATCTAATTAGGATCTGAGGTTTTACTCAAAGTTTTGGGGAAGTATTTAGAAATCTATATATACAAATTTGATATTTATAAAAACTTATCATCCTTAAAAATATGTTAATTATAAGAGGAATATTCAAACTTTAGAATACATGTTGACTGATTTCTCTATAGATTTCAAAGGAGTTTGGGATCAAATCCTTCATTTGGTAGAATTTTCTTACAAAAATATATTTCAATAAAGAATTAATATGGATCCTTATGTATCCATATGTGGTAGTAAGTGAGAAATCCATCATGATGGGATGAATTTGGAGAATAAAAGTTTTTGGATCCTAATCTAGTTAAGGAAATGTTAGAGAAGGTAAGAACCATTCAGTGGTATATACGGGTAGCACATAGTCAACACAAAAGTTATACTGGAAATCATCAACGAGATATAGAGTTTGATGTTAGTGAAAAGGTATTTCTATGAATATATCTCTATAAGGATTTTATGATATTTGGAAAAAAGTACAATATGATCCCTAGATATATCAGTCCCTTTGATATTCTTGATCTTATTAGGATGGTAGCTTATCACTTGGTGCTTCCACCGAATCACACTCAATTTCATAACGTATTTCATGTGTCTATACTTAGGAAGTACATACCTGATCCTTAAAAAATACTTAACTAAAAGGTTATACCAATGGATAAAGACCTTTATTATGAGTAACAACTAGTGGAGACTTTAGATCATAGAGAGAAAGTTCTACAAAACAAGACCACTCACCTACTCGATGTTTTACTGAAAAATATTTAAATTGAGGTAGGTATTTGGGAACCTTAGGATGTGATATGAAAAAATTATCCTCATTTTTTATGTGATATAATTTTAGGGATAAATTCTTATAAGTGGGTAGAATGTAACATCCAAAATATTTATTATATATTAATTTTCATTTAATTAAAATTTCTTTGATATTTTATGATACATGAAACCCCAAGTCTAAATGAACTATAATAGAGTTTATTATTATAAACTAGAATTAAAAAATTAGTGGTATGTATAAGAAAAACCATATAATTTAAAATATGTAAAAAGGTTTTATATTTTTCAGATGCTTAGGTTAATGTATAATAAGTAAGTACTCAAATTTTAGTAAATGCATCTTATGCTTTCTAATCATTTTTTTCCATTTTCTAAAGCCTATTTATGGGTTCCCGGTACCCCACTACATGATTCCAATACAACCACTTTCACCATATCACAAAAACATAAAAAACCAAAGAAATGTCCAAGAAAGCATGAACCAGGGTACACGAACATTAGTAATGCTGTCCAAACCTCAAAAGGGGTTACCTTGAACGTCCCTCGGCGTGACCATCGACACCGGCCTAAATCCTCCCATTAGAAAACTCTAGCGGAATTCACCCAGCCTTCAAGAGAAGTGAAATGGACCTCCAAGAAGAATTCATCCACAAAGAACATCAAAGAAACCAAAATAAAGATGACCAGATCCTGATGTTGGTAGCACCCTGATCCGCAGACAACTCAGAAGATCCACCTTGGCCTTCCTGCCTCCAAGATCAAACAAAACAGTTCCACCAAACACATAAAATTCCACCCGTAAGAAAAATCTACAATATATATAGAAAAAAAATAATGGGTAGAGCAAAGTCGAACTCTCCCTTAGCAATCGCTGTTGGAACCGAAACAAGAAGATCCTCATCTCGACCACGTTGCCCTTCAAACACATCCGCACCAACCTAAACAGGAGGAAAAACCGTGGAGTATGAACCCACATATTCATCACCTAGGACTGGAATATCCAACATCATGTCCATGGAGCATCACAGATGAGGGGATTTGAGCAGGTATGAATATAGAGTGCCACTCTGGGATGGAGCTGAACCAAACCAAGCTACGGAAGAACCCACACTGACTTCCAATTCAGAGAACCGCATGAGTAGGAGGAAGAAGGAACCGGTGAAAAGACGAGGGCCTCTCCAGTTTAGAAACCATGGTAAGAACACCAAAAGTTCATAGGAATTAAAAACAACCAAATTACAAACAAACCTACCCCCCTCTGAATCACGTCGGAATAGAGCAGCACTGGGTCACACGCGAAGCCGAAGTAAGTCAAGACTAGATCCCGAATCCAGTTTTATGAAATGAATTTTTTAAAATGATTTAAATTTTTTGAATCCTCATAATTAATATATTTTAATAAGTTCAAGTTAATTTTTGTTCATTATGAATAGTATCTATAGTAAATATTTGTTACCTTGGTAAAAGAGGTAAATTTGGGTTAAATCATGGGGTAAAGATTTATAATATCTCTACCACTTAACCCAATCCTATTGGATGGGTGTTTTTGGAACAAATATATGCCTAAGGAGTTAAATATTGTATTTTAAAACATTATTTTAACTTTATTAACCCAAACTTTACTTTTGTAAAGATGACTTATATTTTATTCAAATAAAAACTATTTTTAGTTTTTGAATTTAATGAAATGGATGGAACGTTCCATTCAGTTTTGGATTGATAAAAAAGTCTAAAAAATTATTTTTTATATCATTTAACAGAAAAATTAATGAAAACTACCTCATTAATTTATTTCAAGGTAAAATTATTTTTACGCTTAAATCAGGTATTTCTGAAAAACTATTTTTCAGGAGTTTTACATTCTTATATGAAAAGTAATTTTTTCCATCCATAAATATTGAATCTAAAAAATGGATTCCAAATTTGGAATAATTATATCAATATTTTTTAATTTAGTACACTTTTATATCTGTTCATATAATTATGTTATCATTGTAAAAGTTAGGTTATCATGGTTATGGTTAAAATGGGTTTAAAGCGGTTTAACTAGAAGATAAGGCTTAAAATGTAATCAAAACATTATAAAATGTTATTAGTTGGGTTTATTTAAACCATATAACTTATTATATTCAAATTTTAGTTTAATTTGAGCCATATTAAATAATTATGATGTTTATATTATTTAATCTTTTATTATATTCCAAGAGTGCCCTTTCCCTCCCTTATAAAAGGATACCACCTCTCATATCTTCTCCAAACTTCACGAGCCTTATATATTGGAAAATTAATGACATAATACCTTCCTATAATCCTTAACTACATTTAATATATTATATTATTTCCAAAATATCATCCTTTAAAAGTTTAAAGTATAATCCAAAGGATGTTTCTCAACGAAGAGGTGTAACTCTTAACCGAGTACATTTAGTTTTATTTCTTCTTATACTTCCAATAAATCTATTTTAACCATGATAAAATAATTAATACAGTATAATAAATATTCAAATATTTTATTACAATTATGGGACAACCATTTTACACCTATTTTCCATCCTATAGAGGATGAAAACATTACTTGTGCGTATTTACGGCTTACCGTCTCCACATAGTGATCTAATTTGTTTTTCGTTACCATTTTACATGGATGGTTTTAAATATGTAACTAATGAATATATATTATATCAATGAAATATTCATGATCCTGTAATTATAATATATAATTTACTTTTATATTCTTCCAATCGTTAAAAAATGATAACGTCGCTTGTGCGTACGTGCGAACTATGACCTCCACAAAGTAATGTGATCCATTTTTCATGTCCAAATTTCACATATTATTATAAATATGTATAAAATGATCATATATGATATTTATATAATTTTTAAAATTATAGATATGATTTAATAATGATCAATATGCAAGGATTGAAATCACTAATCCAAAACTTACATAAAAAAAGAAACAATTAACACCCCGAAACAATGATTTTAATAAAGAATTATTAATAAACAGGTATTTGAATTTTATAAGTGGATCATATATGATATGACATTTATTATATTATATAGATATATAAAATATAAATTTTTTATATAGGATGTTTAAATAACTTATGAGTCATTTCAAACTTGAAGTAAGGGATTCCGTCTCAATTTCCAGTCTATTGAGACATATTTGGTAATATGCTCTTATTTTTTTATGTGATGTATATAATAACACTTTGATGTATTAAACATGAATATATATTTAATCATAAAAATTAATTTTTCAATTAAATTTACTCTTTCAATGGGTTATAATTTAAAAGTTAACAAAGTGGTAAGAATTAATTTTACAATATCATTTTTCAGATTGCTTATATTTTTTGTTGAAGGAATCTTATATTATTCCTTCATAAACTCCATATATTTTATTATCCTATTAATATTTAAGGAGTTTCCATATTTAATTCTAACTTTTCATATATTTGGATTTTAAATCAAGTAAAGAAATGTTTAAATGAAAAGTCAATCTTATTTTTCTTTTCGATCAGTTTTATTTTTATTCCATATCCATATTTTTCTGAATTTTTTTTACAAAATTAATTTTAATTATCTCAAATGAATTGTTAAGGAAATTTTATTTCATAATTTACATTTTAAAAGGTTTGAAAAGAAGCATTAAAATGTTTTCCAAAATGGTCATTTTCAAATTTCTTTTCAAAAATTCAAAAGGAATATTTCTATTTAACGTATACAACGTTAATATATTTTTCAAATTACATAAATATTTTATAATATTTAACGTATTCTTTAAGTTTTCAATGATTTTAAAAGGAAAAAAATTTAATGGAATCTTATTTTAATATTTTTTGTCCATTTGATTTATTTCTCAGAAGACATTTTTTACTACAAAACCTGTATTTTGAATGAATTTATGGTCATATTATATACCTAATTAAAGTTGTATTCATTAACATTATCTTGAAACATTCACTTTAAATTAGTAATTTTCCCCTGGAAATTGAATTTATCTTAAATATCCATATTATTTATATCATGGATATGATTATTCCCAAAACTGTATACCATTTGTACATTTGTTGTTTTAAAATTAAGGTTAACTGATTGACTAAAGGAATATTGGTATTCCATATTATTTACTCAATAAAAATATTTATTAAGAAGGAATTTTTTATAAATTAAATATATCATTAAATATATTAGGAATGAATTAGATATGTAGTGATGGGTTGAGCCCTATCTTAGATTGATTCTCAATGTATCAACATGTCTCTTAAGAAAAACTAGTTGGCCAAACTTATTAAATTATTTTTTGATGTATACCTACCCATTGATTAAAATGTGTTGCCACAAGGCCTTGTTGGTAAATATATCATGATATTTGAGATCATAACATTAAACATTAATAATTTCCTTAATTGAGAATTTATTTATTATTATCCATGAGATTATTACATTTATATTATACATGGAAGCATTTTTTTCTCATGTTATTGATTAAATAGAATGTGTTTTCTATTATTTACCTTGCTATATTGATTAAGCCTAATATACTCATGATATATTCCACTGTATGTGACCCTTACTAAGAATCTAAGCTCACCCTTTATATTTTTACTTTCTATATGATTTGAAGAAGTAAATTATGAATAATATCAAGGATATTATAATGTTTCTTTTGTTATGTTTTTTAATATTTCCAATGTAATATGGAAATAATGTATATATCTTATTTTCCAAGACTTTTAAAATAATAAATAATGTATTGTGATATCCCTTATGTCTTTTCCCAATGTAATAAAGTAAATAATTTCTCTAGGTTACTAGAGTGATGTTTCTACATAAATTCCATTTATATTTCCATCCATGTATAGTAGGTAACATTTAGAAGCTAAATAAAACTAGCAGGAAAATGGTGCCCAATGTTCACCCTCTAAAAAACCAAATATTGAATAAAAAACTTTGTAATAGATTAATTCATCCTAGTCCACCAAAAAAACTCACAAGGCCTGATACATCTTTACTAAATGAGGATATATAACTAAAGGAAAACCATAAAATTCATTGAGAACCATGTCATACATTGTTGGAGAAATGAAGATCCTCCCCTAAAACAAAATTGGATGCTAATCATTCATTGACCATCCCTCAATAACATCACCACTAACAACTCGATATTACCAAATATACACCTCAAAATCCACTATTTAGGACTCCTACACCTATTGTAAAAGGGATTAATGCATCATTATCTAATAGAGATAACCTATATAATCAACTTTTCCCATACCTAGGTGCATCATGGGGAGCTCCTCAACTACTCTCCAAGTATCAATAGAACCACACACAACATATCTACATGAATTACTACACAAAGAATCACCCACACAATTCCCTTTCATAGGTGTATATGATATCTCTATATCATAATCCTATAAAAATTTCATCAATCATCACTTCCAAAAATTCATATTGAATTGGGAGAATATATAAATCAAACTATTTTGAACTTTACAGACCAAAAAATGCTCACTGATGAGGTAATTACCCCACAAATTTAGAGTAAACATGACAAAAAAATATCTAGATCATGGTTGGCATAATTACATTCATGAGGATGCAACTGTTGAGACCCATAAGAGATAAACACTCTTGGTACATTAGAAAACAACCAACTCCAAGATGAAAAGAATCATAACAAACCTTAGAAGTGACACCATCCTCAAAAAAATAAAGAATAGGGGCACTGCCAGTCTTACCCATTAAATACTCGAAAGTAGTCTAGAATAGGTCAAACCATCGTAAAACTTGATCCTTTATGGTCAAAACTATCATAAGAGTTGAAATCATAGAGAATTTGGGTATGTAACTCTTATAATAGGCTGTAAGAATAAGGAAACTCTGCACCTATGAAATATTTTTGGGTGATACATAACAAACAACCACCCCCTCTTCAAAGGATCCATGGAAACTCTGCGTTGAGATGAAACATGGACCAGGAAATGGATTTATGAGCCTAAAAACACTTTTACAGCTTCCCAAACAGCTGATGTCACCAAATAACCCCTAAAAATATCATAAATTATTTGTATGATCTTCCAAAAACTCCAAACAATCAAGGATTTCATTAATAAACACCACCATGAATCGATCGAGAAACTCATAAAAAAATGAATTCATGTATCCCATGAACACATATGGAGAGTTTGTAACATTGAATGTAATTATAATGAACTCATAATGACTATAACAAAATTTGAAAGTAATATTCAAAATATCATCATCCTTCACCCCAAATGATGATATCCTGGCTAAAAAGAGATCATTGAGAACCAACTATATCCCTTAAGCTAATCAAATAGATCATAATGCATAAAAGGGTATAACGGTTCTTCATTTTCACCTGGTTCAAGCGATAGTAATCAATACAAAATATAGATTTCCATATGCCTAATTCACAAAAATAACTAAGCACCCTAAAGAGTCAAACTATGGCGAATGAATCCTCATTGTAGAAGATCATCAATATGGATATGCATCTCTTACAACTTAGAAGGAATCATCCTATATGGGGACATTAATATCAAGGAGTCACATGAATGTCACTCTATCATAACCATGATCTCTTAATAAATGGGTAGTTCCAAAACCTATTTCATAAATATATCGCTGTACTTATCTACAACCTTATGAAACTACACTTTCTTATCCTCTACTAAACAGAATATCATCTTTCCTAAAAATGGAGAGATGGAAAGAACATGCCTCTAATCCATTCAAGGGTTTCTCTCACCAAAAAACATAAATTTTATCTATCTGTATCATAGAATATAACATGCCTCCTAAAATAATCAATACTATCCTGTACCGAATATAGCTAGTCAATGTTAAATATTACTTCATATGATTATATCTGCAGATATAATAAGTCCTACCAAGAGTGATACTTCCTTAGAATCATCTCATAATATCTACGCACATCATACAAGAAGACTCAGTCTCAAACTAATGTAGTAAACACAAAGGAAACCAGAAACCTCTCCAACTCAAATATGAAATCAGTGAATAGGGAAAGTGCAATGAAGGAGTGTGTAACTACTGAATCAAACAAGGCCTACACCCAAGTAGAATACCAGTAGATAATACCTCCAACAATAAATGACTAACCTAATATTGAAATATCAAGGAATGAATCTAACCACATCTAGATTCATAGCCTCTCTGGCCTAGATGATGAACACTACTATGAACATACTCTTCTCACTATTCCTAAGGATGAAGTCCATTAGGGGGATATCATTTGCTTTCTCCATATCCTCTTTTATGATAAAAAGATAGAGAACCCAATTACTCTAGCTACAAAAAATATACTAATTCAATAAATGATCATAAATATGGTTTCTAGCTCTATGATGACTATCGAGGAAGATCTAACACTCAAGATTAAGATTACAACAACCTCCCCAAATAAAACAAACTACACCCAATCCACTAATAGGGATCTGAGAATAGCTATCCCCAGTGAAATGAAATGAAGAAGTCTAGAACTGACTCCTCTTATTATAAATATTCATTTGATCATGAAAATGAGAACTTATGGACATATCTATACTCTATAGAGAGTCCTAGTGTCTCCCCACCTACAACAATTCAGTTTTAGCAAGCACCCTCTCCACAACCTATGCCCTTTCTAGAACCTCGAGATATATTAGCAACATGAATTGGGTGACATGGAACTGAGTATTGGGATGAAAATACTCCTTGAAATTTCTTTCCCTAGACTCATCATATGGTTTCAGGTCTGAATCATAATACAAGAGGTTCTTATACTATATATTTAACTTTGGCACATTATAATTCCCCCGGTGGAGAGTAAGAATATCTTACTGATAATACACATTCATGGTTCAAGAAAAAGATTTAACCTGAAGCATATCACGTAACTTATTAGATGAAAAATTATAATCCATGTGATCCTTAAGGAAAAGAACCACCACTATCGAGCTTCCCCACACAACATTATCACAATCAATGAAGTCTGATACTCCCTTCAAGCATGGATCTAATAGAAGGAAATCCCCACCTCCTCCAACTAATCCTCGGTCTATATATTAAAAATAGATCCCTTATAAATATAAAGGTCCAACCATTTGATCATAGGGTTCCACAAAACTCCATGTAATAAATGGTATCTAATATTTACATCACATATTATGTTCCACTAATATTGTTTCCCTACTAACCCATGAAATCCTCACCAGTTCCTATTTCCATGATCTATCCAACCTCCCAACCGTCATCTTTGATATAACTCTATCATGATCCCACCTCCATTACATCCCCACATGGCTTGGAAGTGAATATGGGGATAACCCCCAAAGATCACCTCTAATAGTCTTTGTTTTAGAAACTAGCATAGAGAGTATAAAATGAAAAAAATGGGAAGAATTACTCTCGTTATATAAATTTTATGGATAACAGACAAAATGAGATCCACTAATCAACATCATTAGATAGATAAATAAACCATCCCAATACAGGATGGTAATGTTATAAAAAAAATGTAATAACTATAAATACTAAAAGTAAATCCTATACATTGACCATGAATCTCAAATAAGTCTTGAAGAACTCGATGAGCTATCAATGACTATCTCAATCACTAACCTTCTCATATGGACCTAAAAAATTGTTTTTATATATATGGGGTGAGAAAACAGGTATACTCAATTGGATCCTCCCTGAAACATTTCATGTAAATGTTAAAGAATCATACTAAACCCTAGTGAATAAACCAATGAAACCTATTTTTTACCTAATAAGGTAAAACTGCATCCCATCTACACCAAGGCTATCCCACCAAGTAATTCATAGAATCTATTAATTTTATATCAAAAGAATATACATGAGAAAAGAGCCTTGAATCCACTTCCCCACTAGTTTTTAACTCTTTTTCCCCATCATCAAGCACTCTGTGAAACAATCCCTTCCACAAGACATTATACACCCCATTAATACATATCATAGCCATATCAACATTTCATAATTTATCTCACGTATATTGTCATAACCTCATCATCATCATCTCATCCATAACCAAGTATTAAGTCTGAAATCCACTACAACCCATGTATCATTTATTATACTTCAATATAACACCTCCCATACAACTAAAACTATAGAAAACTATAGTATCTATATTTAGAATACAAGTATGTGCTATAACCTTATATCGCTACAACCTGTATACACTTATATAGTAAATATGAGGGATATCACATCCCATGTAAGAACATATCTGATACCTTAATCCATCACATCTAGGATATACCTCTACATCATGTTATACTGAAGGGAGGGCATGGAAAAGGGATAAATTAGAAATTTGTACCCTCACTAACATAGAATATCAAGTGGTGGTATATATGAAATTAAAAAATATAATTATTTTATATCAAATAACAAAACTAAGGGAAACTACCTAGACTTAGACACAACTCCAACTAGTGTCTGACATGACACCTTTTTTCCACCACTAAGGTCTAGGAAATATAATCACATAATATAAAATAATAATAAATATTCAACATCATTAAATATATTCATTTATTAATTTAGAATTTAATATTCATTCATTTTTTTAAACCTATAAAAATTTTAATTTCATGAATTCACTTCATAAAAAGAAATATTGGTTAAATATTTCACATTTCAACACCAAGATTCCATTCCATGCTCTAAGAACATTCCTTAAATCATAATATGATTTCCATTATCAATATTACCAACATCAAAACCCATACCATAAATTAATGAATAATTCATTTACCATTCCGTAATACAGGTATTTTAGTACTTGACCAGAAATAACACTATGAGAATGAACTTACAATGCATAGGCCATCTATAGAAGGTAGTTGGAACCCCTAATAATTAAAAATTAGTTAAGAAACCATCAAAATTAAATAACAATAGAGACAGGTAATACCATATCCCAACCTTTACCAATCAACCAATCAATAATCCTCAAACAATAACCCAAAAAATAGTAATGATTTTCTCTCAAATCATTCTATATATTCTCATTAATTCCTTGCAAAAAAATACAACCATACCAGGTTCACAAAAAATCATAATAAGGGTTCCACAAACTAAGAGTAGGAATACATAGAAACAAAATTATTCTAAGTACAAAAATTCAAGGGCAAACCAAGGCCATAACTCCAAGTCATAAAATCCATTAACAAACAAGGATGGGCTCGCACAACCTCAAAATTTTATCTCTAACTGACAATATTTTTAATAAAATATTTAATTACCCAATTCATTATGCATAGGTTTTAGCAACAAGAAACCTATTATAAATAGATAATAATATCTTAGAATCCTCTATAATAAAACATTAAGTAATACTTTCAGATATAACAGTTTTAAGTGAAGAATGGTAATTAAATTCACTTCCCATATTCATTATTCAGTTCATCATTACTATATATATATTTTTATCCCATTTCAAGAATATAAATAATTATAATAGACAACAATAATCACCAAAAAATATATATCACACTATCTAGAAAATATCAATATTAATTATCAGCATCACATCACCAAATGTGATCCCAATACCCTTTGGATTCATTCATAATTTTGGTTATTATCTTCTTTTCAGTCAATTAAAATAGTAATTAGAGAAAATAAATCATAATAATCCCACATATTCACATAAAATAAAGAAAATTCACTAATACATTACCTATATATGAAAATTTCAATGTTATCTAAGAAAGAATAGAAGAAAAAGGATCAAGAACCACTAAACTTGAAGAAAACCATTATAAAACCTAAATTTAGAAAAATACTATCAATTAATGCTAGAAAGTAAACCTGAAATTAGATAAACCTCCCCATATGAACCTTAATAGGGAAAGATTACATGAAAGATTGTGATAGGAGGAGAAGAGAGGGTACCTAGAATCAATAGTGTTCAATCTATAATGAACCAAGAGGTTTAAACTCTCAATAGAAATAACTGAAGAGGGATATGAGTTATTTGATATTAGATATGGTTAAAAGTTAGAGAATAAGCATTGAAATAAGGAAGTATAGACCCTATATTTATAAAGGAATCCTGAATGTCCTCCTCTATGGAATAATAGCTTCCCACTATGCTGTGGTGACTCTCTTTAAAGGGAGATATGAGTTTACATCCACTTGAAATGGATTGACCCCATGAACCTCATGCATTTTAAATACTACTTTAAATTACTTTGACTAAAACCAAACTATAATCCATTGTGTGGATGATACCATTTCATCCTCTATATGACAACCACAACTACACTATGTGGTTTGAAGGAGAATCCTCAATCATTTCAGCTCACCACACCCTTGACTCCAACATGGTGAGACTTTGATTGTTATTTCCCTTCCATCACAAATTACTCGAGTATGACTCATACAATAACTAATGTTCCTGTCAATATACTGTGGTGTTATCCATTTTTCCCATAAGTATACTTATTTAGCACCACTCCCGGTATCTCTTGAACTACATTATACCACGCCGAACACTATGAAATTTATGGAGTGACCATTTATAATAGGGAAAACCTTCCACAAAGACCTATAGAGACACAATTCCCTCCACTATGGGAATGAATCTATTCCCATTTACCATAGTTCAAAATCCTAAGACAAATCCTTCCCTCATGAAAAATTCAAACAACATGGTTCCCCAAGCACCAAAAATATCTTTCCCCATGATCGAAGCCTCTAAAATAACATCACCCCACACTCACAGCTCCAAAATGAGCTTCACGATGAACACCACCATGCCTAGAACCACAACATGGTGGATTTCTAGATGGATAAAAACAAAAATCTCACCTCTGGATACCTCCAAACTCCCTCTTGACAACCCCAAATATCATAAAAAAGGGATGAATTCATAAAATCATGCCTTTATATTTTTCATTTTTATATGATTTAATACACATGACATGTGGTTCTTTATTGAAAAATTATGGAATTAATTCATCTTGGAGGACTCAAGCCTAGGTATTTTGGACCCGGGTAGAGACATGGCCATCCGATCTAACCAGATCTTTAGTTATATATTTATTTCTATATTCTTTTAATAGTTATGAAAATATCACACACCGTGTTATAAAAATAGGAAGGAAAAATACTATATTTTTCCTTGATGGTTATCACAGTGGGATTCTAACCAATGATGACTCTCATGTCGTCAAGCGACTATTCCAAAGTCAAAATCCTCATTCTTGTTTATTGACTACATATATATATGTATATATTCACAGATATATTGTTTTGTTAACTAATTTTTTTATTTTACTTTATTTATAAAAAATAATTATATAATTATATGTGATACAATAACTTTATTAATATATAAAATATGTATATTATATGTACTAACATGTATATAAAATTACACAACATTCTGAAATCCAAATATATGTTATGTAATTTTTTAATTAACTATATATTAAAATGTACAATGGAATTTCTTTATGTAATGGTGTTTACTAATTTAGTTTAACATTAATAATTTATAAAAATTGTAAATATTTAGTTGGGATAATAGATAGAATCAAAATGAGTTCCCTCTTAAATTATTTTTCACACTCCCATACAAGGTCATGCAATCCAGAATTATGATTTAATGGGGGTGAAATAGAAGAAATAAAGGGGAAATAATTTACATCCTCAATAGAGATGTTTTGGATTAAAGAGATAAGAAAATAAATAAGGAGTTATAATAACTCTCTGATATACTCAAGGGAATCAACCTTATTTTAGGAGGAAACTTTTACATAGTGACAAGAATCATCAATGATCAATCAATCCTCTGAATTTTAATCAATATCAATTAATAAACACACACTACATTTTTACAGTTTATATAATTTACTAAGATTTACATTTTTTAACATGTTTATTATTTAAATAAAAATTATAGTGAAAAGTATAGAAGAAGAAGAAATATTTTGAAATATAGAATGAGGTAGTGATAGAGAGAGGTTTTGGGGAATGTAGTGGTTTCTATTTTGGATTATGTGGTCATCCTTCTCCATCCAGTGTTTGATTCTAGCTAAAATGAAATTTTATAGAGAACATTTTTTTAAAATAAATATAAAAATAATTTAATTATTTATAAAATATATAATTAACATTAAAAAACGAACACTTTGTCCCTATCATTGTTCTCCAACAATGATATAAAAATTTTGATCACGCCATCTAATGTTCCAAAATTAAATTTCATTTTAACAGGTTTTTCAATATAGTGAAACCTAGTTAATTTCCCATGGAATTAATGGATAAATTAATTAGATTCATTTGTCACATATAATTTTTTTAAAATTATGAAGAAGGTGGGGCTTTTGTTATTTTTTTTAAAAAATTAAATTACATTAATAAATAAGGGAATATTTTTGGAGAAATTTGGATAATACTAAGGTAGATATCCCTTGATGCTCAATCATCACATTTATCAAGATATGTGAGATGGATCATTTATTCCTAGATTTATACCTACTAAAAACAACATGTTTTATGAGTTTTTACTAGGTTTACACCTAGTGTTTGATCTATTAATGATATTGACTGCTGTCGACAACTCAAAATTAATAGGATATTTTTCAATGTAAGATCTGAAATCAATCAAGGCATCACAGAAACAAGGTGACACGATGACTAGGTTTATATCCTTTTAAAATTATTATGATGAAATAAACATGCATATTTAGAGTTTTTACTCCCGTATTCAATAAAAAAACACAATCTATAAGAAATTTCACGAAAAGAAAATGAGAGAAGAAACCAAAATAAAAAATAATCACATAATTTTATTTATTCTTAATAGCATGAGAATTAATATTCCCTTGATTTTTATATTGGTATACTAGTAAAAACACTAAAAAGGAGTTATAATTGAATAATAATAGATAAAATTACTATAAATTAAATTATCATACCATGAAATACATGAAATGAGCTCAGGATTACAGTAAGTAACACACCATAGATTTATCACTAAGACGTTTAATCTGTACATGAGGTGGAAGAAGAATAAAATAGATGAATGAAGCTGTAAATATCAACTGACCTCTACTAATAGAAATTAAAACCTTTCAAATGATCCATAGAGTGATTTTAATGGGAAATTATACATGTTGGATCCATAAAAAGTGAAAATTATATCGGTGTATATGAGTTGTTTATTATAGATTTTCCAACTTATTGATTCTAAAGGATGACTAAATTATAGGGTGTAATTTGGAATGAAATTTTCTGGACATGTTAGGTTTTAAATTTTATTTAAAAATAATTTATAATTTGGATAATTGGATACTCATAACCCATGTTATGGCTCAAACACTTTAGATGGGTTAAATCTATCTCACACAAATTTTCTTCACATTATGCACCTCCATTAGAACTCTTATTCATGGATCCAAGCTTTCGTATTGTTGGATGAATTTAATATACATGACCATATAAAACTATTAAAATTTACAATTTTCATGTCTATATTAGTGTAGTAAATGTTATGATATATAGACCAATTTTATATCAATTTGATCCATTATTCAAAAATATCTAATTTTTTGAATTTGTCCCAAAACCTCTTAATCATCCAAATTTATCCATTAAATGAATAAAAGTGTAATGGGATGGATGATAAAATATATGAATAAATTTCACTCATAAACATTATAGTGTAAATTATCAATTTAATATTCCAATATATCATTTTAGTTGAAAATCCCTCCTGAAAATTTCAATGGTGTATTTTAAAGTTACTTTCCATTAAAATATTCTAGTATATTCTAAAGAATAATTCAAGTGAGAAAATATATTTATAATTCCAATGGAATATTATAGAGAATGTTTCAATTAAAATATTCTAAGGGGACGTTTTAATGATATTTTACAATGTAATATTCTAATGGATAATTTAATTGGAAAATTCCAGTAGAATATTCAGGTGAAATATTCCATTTTAAATTTATATTGAAATATTAAATTTAAATAAGTTAGTGAAATTTATACTCAATAACTTAAGTGAAATAATTCCAAAAAAATATACTCATACATTGTTTCATTGAATTTATTTTGGAATTTTCCTACTAAATTGGTAAAAAATGTAGTGAAAATGTCTTTGGATATTTTTAATTGAATTTTACAATAAAACATTCAATTGAAATTTTCTTTTGAAAATTTCCATTTTAATTTTATAATAAATTTTTCAACTTGAAAATTTTAGTGAATTTTTAGTTATAATTTTCCTTTTTTCAATGATATTTTCTTAGGGAAATTGTTTAAATAGTAATTAAATATTTTTTTTGTATTAATTTTTTCATATAGAATTTATTTTGTAATTTTCCAATGTAAATTTTTAGCGAAAATTTCTACAAGTGTTTTATTGAGAATTATTTCAGTGTAATGTTTGTGTTGGAAAATTTATTGAATTTTTTTCTTTAAATATGTGCAATTTATCTAAAAAATTAACAATTTGAAAAGTCAAAATTTTATTGCATAATAAAAAGTTATTAAAATTTTTAAAAAAATTAATCATTTAAAAAATATTAATAAATTTAAAAGTTTTTTTAGTTTACCTAGAATTCTTTTATCATTTATTTTTTAAAATAATTCCATACAAAACAGTAAACATAAAAATAAATTGTTATTAAAAAAAAAATATTAATCATATAATGAATTAATAAATTATAAAATAATTTTTATTAATTTAATTTAAAACTAATATCATTTAAAAATAAAAAAATCACTACTTTTCAAATTATAGAAAAAGTTTTAATTGTAGAAATGTAAAATAATTAATCATCTACATAATTAATAATAAGTCTATTATGTGTTTCCTTAATTTTTTTTTTATTTTTAAAAATATAAAAACCAATTTTTTTTGAATTTCTCAAAAATAACTAAATTGTAAATATGAATAAAAAAAATTTAGTTATAAAACTATAATTTTATACATTAAAAAAACTAATAATCAATATGTTATTTTTTTTATCAAATTTACTAAACTATAAAGATGAAAATTATTTTCGAAAAAGAATAACAAATTTAATCAATTTTTAAAATATAAAAACTCATATATATTTTTGTGATATTAACAAAATCAATTCACTTGATTGGTGTAAAATACATTGAAATAAATTTTAAAAGAATGGAAAAATGTTTCTATATAAAAAAATGATACATAAGACTTTTTTTATTGAAACGTCTATCAATTTTTTTACACGTGTCAATTTTTAGAATTATATTAATTAATAAATTATGTTGTACAAAGAATCTGATGCTAATGGAGGAACTAGTAAATAAACATTGAAATATTGATTATTTTTAATAATTAATTTCGTTTTACATCCATATATATCATGTTCTTCCATATCTATCTTGAGATAAAATCCCAATATTTATCAAATTTTATGTTTTGAATAAAATAATGTAAGTACAAAAACAATTTTTTTTGAATCAATGAAAATAATGATTATATTAAATAAATAAAATAATATAATTTCTATAATAATAACCTTGATTAACATATATATTTTGTATCATCTAATTGTTAACATGCATCAACTCATAATAAAATTAATGTAACACGCATCAACTAACCTTTAAAATTTAGGGATTTTATAAAAATTGATCATATTAACTAATATTGGTAATTCTTTTAACATACATGTAAAATATAAATTTATCTATAACATATACATCATAATTTTTTTTATAAATGCACAAAAAATTATATTTTTCTTTCTAAACCTAACACAACATAGATGACCAAAATATAAATATATTTTTTATATATTATGTAAGAAAATTTTTTTTCATTTAAAAAAGTCATTTTGGGTTTTTATCATCATGGTTGATAATATATTTTCATTGAGTGAAATTTTATAATGTTTCAAAGTTTGTATCAAGATCAATTTTCCTTCCCAAACATTCCATATCTAACTCAAAAGAAATTTTGGGGTTTTATCTTAATACAATTTAGTGTTGGGAGTAGTCTATCCAAGCTTATAATTCACCCATAATTTCTTTTAGAAACTGATGTGTGATTTTTTGTAATTCAACAATCACTAAGAAAGGGAATGAGTAGATAAAAAATAAATTTTATTTTATAGATAGGAAGGATAACACGAATTCCCCCCTCTCACACCTCCCTTTGTTTCTTACTTGGAGCTCTCAAGGCTCTCATAGTGAAATGGAGTTCTTTGGCTTTTATTGGAGGATGGAGGATGGTCCAAAAGGATTATTTTTATATCCATGAAAAATTCATTTCATTTAATGAAAAGTGTGTTGGTAATATTTAATAAATTTATTCTTGTTGACATCAATTCATTGAAAATTATGGGAAATTAATCCATTTAATCAATGAACCTAAACATTCAATAAATATGCCAGATGAAAACCTCTTCAATTATCCCCCTCCTACTTCAATCAACTAGAGAATCTAAAAAATTATATCTTCTCCCAAGCAAATTACTATTATAAATTAATTTCCCCCTTTTAATGAATAAATGCATTATTAAGTAATATAGCTATAGAAAACACATTCACTACTTGGTTATTTTATACCATTATAAGTTATATCCCATCATATTTAAAAGATCATTGAGAATCATAACTATTGATATTATAGTCATTGTAACATGACTATTAGTATTGGTATATATATATATATAGGTATTGTTATGATAAATCCATTTGACAAAGATAACGGAAGCGATGGCCTCAACTAGTAGGATTGTACCCTATTAAGACTATATATCAAAGCATCTATGGGAGATAGAATCGCTGGGATTTACCCTTGAAAAATTCCAAGCCATGATTCAATAAATAAATAATGATAAAAACTATTTATGATATATGTTCAAACTCATCGAGATCATGACCCAAACCATGTTTTCTGAACCACCCTATGAAAATCTCACCATCGCACACCTTACCCTTAGGGAATTCATTGGTGTAATAAGGTGATGTGTATCATGAACATAATAGTAAAAATGTTTATATATTTATTTTTAATAAAATACTGATTATATTTTTCTTATTTATTATTACCTTATAAAATATTAAATAACGATTTTGGAATAAATTATATTTTGATGCGCTGAAACACCAATTTTAATTTTGGGAAATATATAGTTTCGATCACGACACACTTTTTGATTAATACAAGAATCTTTGAAATAAATATTATTTTAATAAAATAATTTTATTATGTAATATTAATTTAAACATAAATTTTAATATAATTTTATGAAGTCAACTATAATTTTTATATGGGCTGGAAAACTTTTATTGTAAAAAAACTAGTATTTTCCAATAATCGAGTATTTTGATTTAAAAGTGTAAATTTCAAAATTTATACATATTTTTCGATAAAATAAATATTATTTTTTAAATCATCATGTCAAAATTATCCAATGGTGAATTTTTCATAAATTTTTGAGATAATAAAATCCTGTAAAAATTTAAATACGGTATAATTATAAGGTATGAATTATGACATCATAAAATCCCAAAAGTGATATAATAAATATGATAAATAGTATCAATGACTAAAATTAAGTTTCCCCTTAAAAAACTATTTTTGAAGTTATTTTATTAATTTTTTAAACCATTAATTAATCCTCCAAAACATATATTATATTTTAAGGTTTAAAAATTTGTTCTTTATAAATATGAATCACTTCCACATCACCAATGGAATTATTTTAAGGAGTTCACGAATTAGACCTATAAAATTATAAAATATAATCCACTTTGGTAGAACCATTTGGAAAAAATATGGGATTGTTTGTAGTTTGGATAAATTTATTATATAGAGTTAAAAACCTAAGTTTAGAAACTAGTTGCAAATTTCCATCTCTTTAGATATACAAAACCACAAAACCTCACAATCCCCTTCACTAAAAACCCTTATATCATTGATTATACTCTACCATTTCATCTTCAGAGCCCTCCCAAGGTGCCCCCATGCTCTTAAGAAGCTCATCCAAGGCTTTTAGATGCCCCCTCTCAAGGTAAGGGTTCTCTCTCTTCTTTTTCATTAAAAAAACTTCTTTGTTTTTAGCAATTTGAATATAAATTTATTACTTTTTCATGGAGTTATAAATATCCCTTTATATTCCATTTAATGTTCTAATAATGGTAGATCATTTATCCCCACTCATTATATATTTACCTAATACATTACTATGTCGATGTAAGGGTTTTTTATCTTTTCTTTTCCATTCAAGAACCTTATTTGTATTTAGTATTTTTAATCTCAAGAGATTAAGTATGTATTACTTTATATATATACACTTAATATCTTATTAATGATTTAATAATGAGATATCATTTATCCCCTATTGTTATAACATTTACTAAAGCTGTTATTATGCTGAAGTAAGGGGCCCTCTTTTTCTCCTCTTTATTCAAGAACCTTATTTATATCAAACCTTTTCATTTAAAATTGTTAAAGTTGGGATATGTTTTTACACATCCCTCTTACTATCCTTATGATTCCAAAAGTTATGAAAGAACCCATTCACTCTCAGTCACCCCTCTCATAAACCTTTATGTACACCCATGATGCTATGAAAATTATCGTTTGATTTTCCTTGCCATACATTTGTGTAGTGAATACCTATACCCATTTCCACTCAAGGGTATTCACTTAGATGCACCTATCCTTAATGAATTTAACTCACACTTATTAATCATAGGATTAAAATTGATAAAATACATCCTTATGTTGTATGATCTATGTGGAACACTTATGCATATACATGATATACAAGTGATGGGTGGGCCTAGAATTATACAGCCCACCAATGCATTAGTTAATGTTTTTATCTCCTGAGATGCCATGTATGGTGCATGAGAAGTTATTCTAAGCACAATATTTTATGACTTCTTGGTGGTTATCCTTGACTTAGGTTTATGATTTCATGTTTTATATTGTTTCCACATTTTTATATTTCCATTATGCTATCATGGTTTTTCATGCCTCATTGTTCAAGATTATTATTCTCAACACTATTTTGTTACCTTTATATTCTTCTTGGATCACATGTACTGCTTTACCATATGAAATTCTTTGTTTATTCCCATATTGGGATTTATAGATCACCACTTTCTTATGTATGTCCCCAGGTTATCCCGTGTAAGTTTAGAAGAACAATATAATTTTAGGAGCATGTTAAGGAAGTTTTCAATAATTTCATGATATTTATATTTCAATTTGTTATGATATAAACGTAATTTCTCAAATACACTAGTCCTCACAATCTTATGGGTTTTATTAAGTGTGTGTTTTGTAATAAATCAGGAAAATAAATTTATTAAAGACAAGGGTTGTCATAGTTCGTATCAGGGGAAAGTCTAGTTATTTTTTGGGATTATAATTAGAAAACTCTGATAAAAGACTTAGGGATAAGTTTGAACACAAGAAAAATTCCAAAATTTTGGAAAATTATAGAGTAAATGGTTTTCAAGAAAATACATCTCTATCTAGATACTACAAGTGTATGTGGATCTAGAATAGTTTTATCTAGGGGTAATAAACCCAAAAATGGTGTATTGAGCTTGACAAGATCATCAATGATTGAATGAATATAGGCCTTGCTACACACTTAGTTTGAAAATCCTAGGGGATATTCTTTGGTAAATTCATAAGCTCTCTATGAACTAATATAAAGGGGAAAAAATAAACACAATATTTTATTTTAGGGAATAGATCATGGATAACTTGGATTGAAACCTATAAATTCATATGTTAAGGAATATATGTCATTAATGAGTTATCCATTTAATTTTCATAGTTTCAATTTTATGTGTTTAATAGTGTGAAAATTATCACCCATAATTCTATTTTGGAAGAAGTAAATTATTTGAACCAAAATCAAATAGTGAAATCCGATCTTATCATATATGGTTCTACATGTTCTATCATATCATTCATGTTTTGTAGTAATATTGAAAAACCACATAAAAACATGGATTTGAGTTATCTATGAATACAAAAAACGAGTCAATTATTGCATCATAATCATATAAATAATCCCATATCCATATTTGTGGGATAAAATTCTCAGAGAATATTGTGATACTCCCTTTAGTAGGATTTTATGAAATTGTGTGTACATATTAAATTTATTTGTATAGAGATGTTGAGAGAATGAAATCACCCTATGTATCTAAAATCACTCTCTGATTCTATACAAGTGAAAGGTAAAGGATAAATCTCTTATGGTATAATTATCTCAAGCATGTATATTATTTTCTTATGAGTAAGAATATCTAGCTCAGATGATTCATTATAATGAAAAAAACATCCTTGATGACATGCCCATTATATGGAAATTCACTAATGTGTTTCCTAAAGAATTGGATGCCCTTTCTCATAGCTGATAGGTTGATTTATCAATCAAAATCTTACCCAGATCTTTTCTAAAATCCAAGACTCCATATAGAATGGTTGTTGTTAAACTGGACGAGAAAAAGAAACAACTATAGAATAACTTGAATATAGGGTTTATACGCCCAAGTGCATCATAATGGGGTGCATCGGTCCTTTTTATCAATATGAAGGATGGGTTAATGTGGCTATGCATTAATTATCATGTTCCAAATAAGATCATCATAAATAAAAATTATCATCTACCATGTATTGATGAATTGTTTGTTCAACTACATCGATCCCAATACTTCTCTAAGGTGGATATTTTTTTGGGATATTACCAATTATGGATGAAGAAGGAGGATATACCCAATATAAGAGTTTGTACAAGTTAAAGGAACTAAAAGTTCATAGTGATTCCTTTTGAACTCCCTAATGCTCCATAAATATTCAGGGATTTGATGAATAGAGTTTTTAGGGATTACTTCAATAGATTTTAGTTAGTCTTTATAGATGATATTCTTATTTACTCCAAATGCAAGGAGAAACATGAGGATCATTTGAATGTTATACTAAATTTTTCGCGAAAGGAAAGGTTATATTTGAAGTTCAGTAAATATAAGTTTTTAATAGAGAAAGTAACCCTCCTAGGGCATGTTATCATCAACAAAGGGATATCCATGGATTATTCAAAAAAGAGTCAATTTATTGATGTCCTAGACTAACATCTGTGATAGAAATACATAGATTCCATGGATAAGATGGTTAATATTGTTAATTTGTGAGAATATTCTAATGATTTTAAATCCCACTAACTATGCTAAATTGGAAGGGTTTTGAGTTTCTATAGACTGATGAATGTACATAGAGATTTAAAGAGTTGAAGAAGCAGATAATCACTGCACCTGTTCTCACATTACCCACCAATGGAGATGGATTTATGATCTACAGCGATGTATCTAAAAAATTATTGGGTTGTGTCCTCATGGAAGATGAGTGATAGTCTATAACTCCTTCCAATTAAAGATCTATGAGTAGAACTGCCCAATGCATAATCTAGAATTGGCTACAGTGATCTTCATGTTGAATATTTAGTGACATTATATCTATGTGGATAAGTGTGACAAATACAAATACCATAAAAGCCTCAAGTATATATTCAAACAAAAGGATATCAATATAAACTAATGGAGTTTGTTAGATCTGATAAATTATTATGATTGTTCAATCTATTTCTATCCTAGTAAAGTAAACAAATTCAATGATGCTCTGAGTAGATTAGATCCTATAACTCTATTCATGATGAGGATTTCAAGGGATCCAATCTTATTTGAAATGAAAAGGATGGACATGGGAATATTAAAATGATTTTAATACGACCTTGATTTAATAACTTCTCAAACATCCATTCTTGAGGGGATAAAAATGGCTTAGAGGGATAATGAGGTGTTTTAGAAAAATTTTATCAATATTTTGGAGTTTAGATTTGATAAGGATGGAGTTATAAGGTTTAGAGCCCTGTTGTGTGTCCCATAAAAACCATAACTAATGATATAATTTATGGATGATGTGAATATCTAATCCTTCTTGATTCATATATGAAGAACTAATATATATAGAGATTTGAATAAAAAATATGGTGGGATAACATGAAGTGGATAGAGACATATTTCTGAGTCACTATAGTCGACACTATAGTAGGTACTATAGAAGGTACTGTTTGGTACTATAGCAGCCTAAACTATTCATCCGTTTGGGATTTTGGGCCACCAGTTTGGTCCTTGGGTCCTTCAAGGCCTTCGGGCCACCTCAAGGCCTTCAAGACACATGAAATTGTGCTTCCAATGGACTAGGAAGACTCTATAAGGAACAAGCTCAAGATGAGGATTCATATTTGGTGCATTAACCAGAGTGGAGATAACAAATTTGGAAGAATGAGAGGGTAAAGAAATTTATATCGGGACTAGCCTGTGCATGCACGAGAAGCCTAGACAAACAACCATGTGAAGGTGGAGAGCTGACATCATGATGTAGATGATGGGGATGGGAAGTTCCAAGTATTTATAGTCTTGATTAATTCCTCTAAGTACTTTGGGTCATATAATGTCATGAAATCCTAAGGGCCATGTAAGGGCTTCCCTTCAACCCTTAGAAGGGGGATTATTAAAAATGAATAAAAATAAAAGCCTTTGGGCTATTCTGAGTAAAATTCAAGGCAGAACGAAAAAAATATAAGGGTATGATGAAACCATTTCCCCTAACAATATGGAAATATCACTATAAGAAAACTGCCGTTTAGCGGCGGTTTTTTCGCTGCGGTTTTAAAAACCGCCGCTAAAGGTGTTTCGGGCCGCCATTTCGCGGCAGTTTTTAAACCGCCGTGAAAAAACCGCCGTGAAATGCCATAATTTTTTTTTATTTTTTTTTATTTTTTTCGAGGATTAGCAGCAGTTTTTTAAAAAACTGCCGTGAAATAGCGGCGGTTTCGGTAAAACCGCCGTGAAATGAAAGGAAAAAATAAAAAAACACGAGAAACTCCGATATCACTAAAACGACCATAACTTTTGATCCAGGCGTCCGTTGGAGCACCACGACCAGTCAAATCGAAGCTCATGAAGAGATCTAGAGGCAAATGTAATCAAAACTATGATATGGTCTAAGGTGCGGAAGATATTAGAGTTATAAAAAAGTTGAAAAAGTTCTCCAACTTCAAACAACCATAACTTTCGCTCCGGGTGTCCGTTTGGGCTCTACCACATATCAGATCAAATCCAACGAAGAGTGATATGCACTTGTTTAATAGAAGCAAGCTTATGTCGTGTTTTTAGACCCAAAACCCCTCCGAAGGCCTCTAAAACCCAGTTTCTGTCACCAGTGTCCTGTCAAACTTGTCTTCAAACAGACTAGCATTCGATCCGCATGTCAGTTCGGACTCCTCCACCTGCCAGATCATAGATCGTTCTGTGAGCTTCAGTTTGACTGGTCGCAGTACCCACATGCACTCCTGGATCATATGTTATGTCCTTTTTAGTGGGTATCTGGTTTGTTATATTTTTCGATGCCTCGTTTATAGCACCCGTTCCCCGTCAGCTTTTTTTTAAATGGTCGTAACTTTCGATCCACCTGTCCATTCAGACTCTTTCACATATCAGGTCGAAGATCATTTCAGGATCTTTGATTTGACAGGTCGTGGATCTAAAACGGACTCTCGGATCATAAGTTATCTCTGTTAATGTGAGTCCAATGTTTTTGTCTCTTTATGACCATTTTGACGGGTTTTAAGGGTTGCTCCATTTATTACTGTATATTTGGGTTTCCATGACTTGTTATCTTTATCAATGGTTTTTTGTGGGTTATTATGATGATTATGTTGAATTATTAAGGGGTTTTCCAGAGTTGTAATGAGTTTTCATGCATTCTCATTCTTTCTAATGCCTCATTCTTCATATGCTTCTCCATCCATTTTCATGCGTTTTCATGATTTTCATCCCTTATCACGTCTTTTCATACTTTTAATGTGTTTCCTTTATTATTTATTATTTATTATTTATAATATACTTTAATTTATTTATTAATTATTATTTGTTACTGGTTATTTCTTATTTCTTATTTCTTATTTCTTATTTATATTTATTTATTATTTATATTTATTTATTATTTATATTTATTTATTATTTATATTTATTTATTATTTAATATTTATTATTTGTTATTTATTATTTATTATTACTAATAATAAAATATTAATAATAATAATAATATTTGTTACTGGTTATTTATTATTTATTATTTATTATTATTTATTAATTAGTTATTATTAATTATTAATTATTAATTATTAATTATTAGTTATTAATTATTTATTATTTATTAGTTATTATTTATTATTATTTATTATTTGATATTTATTATTTATTATTTATTATTTATTATTTATTATTTATTATTTATTATTTATTATTTATTATTATTTATTTTTATTATTTATTCTTATTTATTATTTATTATTTATTCTTATTTATTATTTATTATTTATTATTTATTATTTATTATTAATTATTAACTATTAATTATTAATTAGTAATAAGTAATTATGAATTTTGAATTATTATTTATTGTTTATTGTTTATTATTTATTGTTTTTTATTTATTATTTATTATTTATTATTTATGATTTATGATTTATTATTTATTATTTGTATTTATTATTTGTTATTTGTTATTTGTTATTTGTTATTTGTTATTTGTTATTTGTTATTTATTATTTATTATTTATTATTTATTATTTATTATTTATTATTATTTATTATTTATTATTTATTATTTATTTCTATTTATTATTTATTATTTATTCTTATTTATTATTTATTATTATTTATTATTTATTATTTATTATTTGTTTATTATTATTTATTATTTATTATTTATTATTTATTATTTATTATTTATTATTTATTATTTATTATTATTTATTATTTATATTATTTATTATTTATTATTTATTATTATTTATTATTTATTATTATTTATTATTTATTCTTATTTATTATTTATTCTTATTTATTTATTATTTATTATTTATTATTTATTATTTATTTATTATTATTTATTATTTATAATTTGTTATTTATTTATTATTATTTATTATTATTTGTTATTTATTATTTATTATTTATTATTATTTATTGTTTATTATTTATTATTTATTATCTATTATTTATTATTTATAATTTATTATTTATTGTTTATTATTTATTATTTATTATTTATTATTTATTATTTATTGTTTATTATTTATTATTTATTATTTATTATTTATTATTTATTACTTATTACTTATTAGTTATTATTTATTATTTATTATTTATTATTTATTATTATTGAGTTTATATCTATTATTTATGTATTATTTGTTTTTTCAATTAATATATATAAGTATATTAAATTCTGTTTATTAACCACATGACGAGTTTGCTGGAGTGGTAAAGTCTTTGAAAAATAAGCAAGAGGTTAGGGGTTCAAATCTCACCAAACACAGTATTTCTTTATATTATATGGGCATGTGCATGAGATGTGCATGCATGGATAAATAAAGTAAATAAAGTAATACGAAATAAATAAAATAAATACGAAATAAATAAAATAAATACGAAATAAATAAAATAAAAAGGAAATAAATAAATAAATAAATAAATAAATAAATAAATAAATAAATAAATATACTAAATAAATAAATATACTAAATAAATAAATAAATAAATAAATAAATAAATAAATAAATGAATAAATAAATAAATAAATAAATGAATAAATAAATAAATAAATAAATGAATAAATAAATAAATAAATAAATAAATAAATAAATAAATAAATAAATAAATAAATAAATAAATAAATAAATAAATCAATCAATGAATCAATGAATGAATGAATAAATAAATCAATCAATGAATCAATGAATGAATGAATAAATATACTAAATATACTAAATATACTAAATATACTAAATAAATATACTAAATAAATATACTAAATAAATATACTAAATAAATATACTAAATAAATATACTAAATAAATATACTAAATAAATATACTAAATAAATATACTAAATAAATATACTAAATGGATTTCCACTATATATTGTATCTGATTGAGATTTTAGGTTTACTTCAATGTTCTAGAGAAACATTCAACGAGAGTTGAATACAGAGCTAAGATTCAACATTACTTATCACCGTTAGAAAGACAGTCAGTATGAAAGAAACATTCAAACTCTATAGGATATTTTGAGATCCTTTTTATGGGATTTACAATGATTTTGTGATCAAAACCTTCCCATTATGGAGTTCTCATGTAACAAATGTTTTTATTCTAACATTAAAATGAAACTTTATGAGGCTATGAATGGGAAGAGGTTTCAGAAATTGAAAAGCTAGGATAAAGTTAGTGATAAGAAGTTGATGGGACCTAATATTATCCAATTAATTATATGGAAGGTTAAAACCATTAAAATTCATATGAAATCTATACAAATTCAGCAGAAAATTTTTGTTGACAATCATAAAAAAGACCTAGAGTTTGAGGTCAGAGATAAAGTTTTCCTTTATATATCACCATGGAATAAAGTCATGAGGTTTGGGAAGAATGGAAATATTAGAATTAGATACATCATCCCATTTAAGATCCTTCATTTCATCGATGAATTGTCCTATTTACTAGAACTCCCACATAACATATCTCAAGTACTGGATGTGTTCCATGCAACCCTTATGAGGAAGTACATACCAGACCCATCACATGCACTAAATTGAGAGGTGGTACTACTGGAGAATTATATTTCATATTAGGAGAAGCCAATGAAGAACTTAGATTGTAGAGACAAGGTACTACAAAAAATACAAATCGCTTGATTAATGTGTTATGGTGGAACCACAAGTTTGAGGAACTAAAATAGGATATGGTAGAAGTGGTGAAAAATAAGTATTCTCATCTATTTTAGTTTATGAAATTAAAAATTTGAAGAAGAAATTTATGAAGTGTGGAAGAATATAATGTCCCAAAATTTTATAAATTAAATTCTATATTTTAATGAATAAAAGCATTATTAGGTAATATAGAAATAGAAAACACATGCACTACTTTGGTTATTTTGGACCATTATAAGTTATATATTGCTAGATTTAAAATACCATTACATATCATAACCATTGATTTTATAGTTTTAATATAGTGACCATGAGGATTAATATATATATATATATAGGGTTATGATAAATCCATTTAACACAGACAAAGGAAGTGATGTCCTTTTCCAGTAGGATCATTCCATATGAAGTGTATCTATTAGAGCATCCATGGGAGATAGAATCATTGGGGTTTTTCCTTGACCAAGCCCAAGATGAGATTCAATAAATAAATCATGAGAGAAAGATTTTAAGGGATATTTTCAAACATATCGATATCACTAACCAAACCTTGTTTTCCGAACCACCCATTGAAAATCACACTATCACACATATTACCCTTAGGGAATTTCTTAGTGTAATAAGGTGTTACATATCTAGACCCTAATAGTATGATTTTTTATATTTTTTTAAAATTAAATAATTATTATAATTATTATAATTATTATTTATTTATAAATGATTAAATAAAGAGTTTGAAAAAAATAGATATTGATGCGATGAAACACTAATTGTTTTTTGGAAAATATATAGTTTATATTAAGACACTCTTTTTCATGAATAAAATAATTTTTGAAACAAATTTTATTTTAATAAAATATTCTTATTAAATTATATTTATTTAAATATAATTGATAATATAATTTTATAAAGTCAAATGAAATTTTTATAAAGCTAGAAAACTTTTATTATCATAAAACCAAGTATTTTTTAATAAATAAATATTTTTATTTAAAATTATAAATTAGAAAACTTAGAAATTTATTTTGATAAAATAAATGTTATTTTTGAATTCATCAAATTGAAATTATCCAACGATGATTTTTCATGATTTTTTATAACAGTCAAATTTTTTGTGTAAAAAGTAAATATGGTATAATTATATAGTATGTATTAGGACATTATAAAAGACAAAAAGTGATGTAATAAATACTATAAAGATAATCCATGAGCAAAATTATGTATTACCTTTAATATAATGTGTTTTTAAGTTATTTGATTAATTTTATGAACCCCTAATGAATCCTCTAAAACCTATATTATATTTTAAGTTTTAAAAAACAATTTTTCATAAACATGAATTATTTCCACCTAACCAAGGATATTATTTTAATGAGTTTGCTTATTATACTTTTAAAATAATGAAATCCAATTAAATTTTTAATAAACCATGAGAAAACCCATGGGATGGTTTTTTGTCTGGATAAATTTATTATATAGAGTCCAAAACCTATGTTTAGAAATTAATTAAGAATTACCCTCTCTTTCACAATATAAACCCACCTAGACTCCCATTTATATTCACTAAAAACCAATTTGTCATGATTTTATTCTACCAGTCCATATATTTATATATATATATATCCCTCTTAATGTGTCTCCAATCTCTTAAAAAGCTCATCTCAATCTTTTAGAAGCGCTTTCTTAAGTTAAAGGATATCTCTCTTCTTTTCCATTAATGCACCTTCTTTATATTTTTAAATTTTAATATTAATTGATTTTTTGTCTTGGATTTATTAATATCCCTTTACTATCTATTTTTTGTTATAATAATGAGAAATCATCTATCCCACTCGTTATATCTTTACCTAATCCACTACTATGACAAAGTAAGAGATATTTCTCTCTTATTTTCTATTCAAGAAAATTATTTGTATTCAGCCTTTTGAATGTCAATTGATTATTTTTTAATTCCTTTATAAATATACCATTAATTTCTAATTGATTTTATAGTAAAGGGAGATCAATTATCTCCTCTTGTTAAAACCTTTACCTTAGCTGTTACTATGCCGAATTAAGGGATCCTCTTCTTCTCCTATTTATTCAAGCACCTTCTTCATATAATGCCTTTTTTATTTACAATTGTTCAAGTTGGGATATGTTTTTATACATCCCTATTACTATCCTTATTATTACAAAGTTATTATAAAACCCTTTCACTCTCATTCACTCCCCCCATAAATATTTATGTACACTCGTTATGCTGATGAAATTATCATTCAAATTTCCATTCCAAACATTTGTGTAGTGAATACTTGTCCCCATTTACACTCAAGACTACTAAAGTAGATGTACCATTTGTTCATTTATTTGGTACTTCCATGTATTTAACCCATAATACTTAATATTTTTATTAAAAGTAATGAAATACATCCTTATTTTGTGTGATCTATGTGCCACACTTCTACATTTATCTGATATGAAAGTGAAAGGTGGGACCAGAATTATATAGCTCCACAATGAATTGGGTAATGTTTTTATCTCATGATATAGCATGTATGGTGTATGTGGGGTTATCCTAAGAACACTATGTTGTGATGCCTTGGTGTTTATCCTTGTCTTATGTTTATCATGTCATGGTTTATATTTCTTCCAGATGCCCATACTGCCTTATGATATCTTGTTATATCATAACCCATTGTTTAAGATTATTATTCTCACCCCTATAATGTTACATTGATATTACAATAGGCTTACATATACTGATATACCTTATATTATCCTTTATTATTTCCATTACTGGTATTTATAACGCACCCACTTATTAGGTACGTCCCTAGTTTACCTGGTATAGTTTTAGAATAATTTTATAATTTTAAAAGCATGTTAAGGAATTTTTCAATAATATCATTTTATTTCTATTAAAATGTGTTATCCTATATACCTAATTTCCCAAATTAAATATGAATCAGGATAATTTTGGTTTTATTAAGTGTTATTTTATATAATAAATAATGAAATAAAATTTATTAAAGATATGGGTTTTCATAGCTTCCGACTTTTTCAATTTTTTTTTTCAGGTTCTCCTTCATGTGGACCTTTATAAGTCATAAAAGTTATTAATCTATTACCCCATATATCCAATGATAGATAATGTTGATGTGCTTAATTTGGGAATGATACAAGGAGTTCTTGTTCAAGTCCAAAGAACATTGGCTATCGTAATGGACCATATACTACTTTTGTATGAATCCAAACTCCTAGAGAAAATGATTTTTCCACAACATATCCTTCCTACCCTCCATAGAAGGAAATTACTCTGATTTGATCATAGATAAAGTGACACATGTTTGCAACTTTGAATACCATGATATAGTTCTTCTTATAAAATTATAGAAATATCATGATGTAGACTTCATATGGTCAAGATCTCCAACCATATATACATGAATATATTCCTCTAAGAGTACCTCAAATACCCATTATCACAAATATGGTTTCAATAAACCTCTTAGATACATAAGGATCCATGTCACTTCATCCTAGTGCTACTTCCTAGTACTAGAGAGAAATCAACTGATGGTCTCCACTACATGGGAAATGTATGGTCATGTATACACCATAGCATAAATCAAGATTATAGCCACCAAAGAGTATGGTATCATCTCTATTGCCTAAATTTGTTACTTATACAATGGGATTAAACTCTTTATTTACTTCATATGACTTGGTAGAGGAATTATCACTTGTTTGGCTTTGTCCATGTCAAAATGCTTTTAAACACATTCAATATACTTATCTTAACATATCCATAATAACCTTATCTCTCTTTCAAGAGTAACCTATTTCCCAAAAATATATTGAGCCAATCCTAAGACTTTCATATGAAAGGATGTTGATCTTTCCCTATATAATTATTTGATATTTTCTATATCCCTCCCAATTATTATCATGTCATCAATATAAAGTAGGAGATCGATTATGTTACCATTCTAAAATATATAGAAGTAAACACACTGATCTACCTATTTCTGATTATAACCATGACTCTCCATGAAAGATTCAAACTTATTTTACCATTATTTAGGGTCTTGTTTTAGTTTTTACATGTTATTGATAAATTTTCACATGAGGTTTTCTTGTCGAGAAACCTCAAAAACATAATGTTTCTATATATATCTCCTTAGTGAGTTCACCATGAAGAAAATTCTTCTTCACATCCATGATCTCAAGATCCACATCCAATCTAGATACCAATATAAAAATTTCACTAATTTAATCCATATTCCCCATGGGTGAAAATATATTCTTAAATTAAACTCAATTTTCTTTGTAGAATACTTTGCCCACTAACCAGGCTTTGTTCTTTACCTCATTTCCACTTGCATCCTTTTTCATCTTGGAAAACCATTTTTTTATTAGTTCCTTATTACCTATGGGTAGTTGCATCAAATTTTATGTCTAGTTCTTCATCAATGACCCCATATCATCCTTCATTGTATAAATTCAATTGATTTTTTTGGATGAGATATTTATTTCTGATATCCTTTTGGACCCCCTCACCAATCAATAATAGGTACTCTAATTCTTGATATCATATTGATGGTGTACTTACTTTTGTAGATCATTGAACTTGTGAAATGTTGGGTCTGAGAGGCATATAATCATCTAAATCCTATAATGGTTCTGTGACTTATATTGAATAGGGTTAAGTCTCCCATACTCAATATCCTTCTCCAATACCTCCTGGTATACTACTGATAATCCTTCTTACACCTCCACCTCTTCATTAGTAAGTGGTTATGGTATAGGTGTTGTATCATGAATTCATTCCTCAACTCTTTCACTTCAAAAAATTATAGAGTTTTTAATGTCCTTGATCATATGGTTCTAATGGGACATGACATATCTACTTATGATCACCTTATTCTCTATAAGTTCCCAAATCTTGTATCTAAACTTCTTCTCTCCGTAGTTGATGAAGATGCATAAAGTAGAACTATAATATAGATTTTTATTGAGCTCTTTGGATACATGTAAAAAATTATGACATAGAAATAATAATAAATAAGAGTTAGAGGGATGTTTACTAAACCATATCTTCTATAGAATCTTGAAATTCAAGGGAACTGATGGTGACTTGTTGATATGGTAGCATGAAACTCAAACAACTTCTCCCAAGAATGTCTTAGGTATCTTATCCAAACTCATCATGCTCATAACCTTCTCCATGATGGTTTTGTTAATACTTATTTTATTTTTTTGTGGTGTATGGGACTAACCCCTCATGTAAAATTCCCTGACTCCTGCAATAGGAATAAAACTCCATGGACATTTATTGTACTCCACTATCTGAATGAAGAAACTTCAGTTTCCTTCTAGTTTCATTCTCTACTATGGAATGAAACATATTTAAGTATTCTAGAACTTGGTCCTTCATTTACAATAAGAATAACCACACCTAATGAGATGTATCATCAATAAATTTTAGGAAATATTTTATACCTACCAGTGATTCCAAAACCATGGGATCACATATATTAGAGTGAACCAGATCCAACATCTTTGATCTCCTTGATGAAATGGCACTGAATTAGACTCTATGATACTTACTATACAAGTAGTAGTATCAAGGATCGAGTTATGTATCCTTATCAACATTGATTCCATTATTCTTTATTAGGGCTTATAAACCTCTTTCACTCATGTGGTTGAGTTTACTATGTGAAAAATGTGAGGGATCCCCTCCTTTCATTATGTTGAGGATTTCTGCATAAATCATCACTTGAGTTTTGTATAGCATACTTCATATGTGTCTCTAGTTATTATGATGTCTCCCTTCACCACATTGCTTGATCTATTGTTGAATATGTTGTAATGGAATTGTCTGTCAAAGTTTATCCCTAATAAAATGTTGATCCAAAGGCTTGTAATGTGTTGAACATACTTTAGGGTGATTGTGTATCCAAAATTCATATTGACTTGGGTATATCCCATGAAAATGTTCTCTATATAACTAGTATTCTCCATCTTGATGACACCAAAGTTATATGCTAGATAATTCAAGAAATACTCATAGTGTAGAGTTATGTGGCATGATAATGTAGTATCAACCACCCATTATGTGTCTTGGACTAATGTGTGAAATCATATATCCTCTTCATCTTTGAAACAAAGTGAAATTTCTATAGTGAAAGTTATGTGTATATCTTCATTTATTTTTTATTGGTTACTATCTAGGACTTTTTCATGAAGTAACATTCAAAAATTATTCTTAAATTATCCCTCCATTCCACAATGGTAGTATTTTTATGTTGGTATACTACCTTATATAGACCTTAATATACTATTTATTCAGCCTATACTTCCTTCCACATGACTACCACCTTGTTTCCTCCCTCGCTTCTCTAGGATGAGTGCTTGTATCTGATTATTACTCACATCCTTCCTTCAAGATTCCTTATTATATAATGAAACCTTTACCATTTACATGGTATTTTATTTTTGGCACTAAGTTTCTAAGGGATTCCACCAATGTATCCCAATAATCAGGAAGTGTGAAAAGTAGATGGTTCACCCGACCTACATTAGACATAGTATTACCTTCAGCCTCTAGTAGATTCAATAGGTGACAGAACTCATTGGTGGGGATGACTATAGACCTCCCATAGTGTAGTATAAGATCCATCAACTTATTTAATATGATAATCTTATTTTAATTGGTCTTTGTCTAGTAAATATTCTCCAACTTCATCTCGATTTCATACATGCTAGTCTATTGAGTAACGTGGTGTTAGATGTTGTGATCAATCTATTGGTATATTTGACTGATCATATTCTTGTTCAACTTATTTCACTTGGATTTCTTGGTAGAATTAAGGATGGATACCTTGTTCTCAATGGGGTAAAAGAGATCCCTATAATTAAGGGGATATTCCATTTAATACTTCCAAATCAAGTAGTCCGAAGATGTTAACATGATCATCCATATTTTGGATGGTACTTCCATTGAATTTAAATTCTACACAAATTAGAGTATAATTTTAGAAAATTAGAGTGTACCATCATGTTTATAATGATTGAAAATGGTGGAATCCACTCCTCGATCATTGAAATTGGACCTCATTTGATCAAGATATAATGAAATCCATGTCAAAAGTTGAGGTTGGATGATGATGTGGTGACGACATTGAAATGACATGTTACAACTGAGAAGGTACTAGAAACTTTCTACAAAAATAATAGGTGATAGAGAAATAACTTTTTCTCTAGAAAGGGGGTATTGAAAAACTTTAGTTTGACCTAGAATATGACCACATCTAGAGATATTCTTTTAGATATATTTTCTACTGTTTGTGTCGTTGAAATTATCTCAACAAAAATTTCAGAATCGTTCTTCAAAACTAAAATATAAGAAATGTGATTTTTTTGGTAAAGGGAAAATATCATTTTCTCACTACCATTTTTCTATCATAGGCTCTAATATAACTTGTTATGATTCTATGATCAATGTGAAAGGTAATGGATAGAGAAAAAAATATTTCATAGAGAAGAAGGATTATATGAGTTTCCCCATCCCACTCCCCCTTTCTTTTATTCTTGGAGCTCTCAAGGCTCACAAAATATAAATAATCTCTCTGGATTTCATTTAATGATGAAGGATACTCCTAAGGCCTCCTTATATATCCATGAACAACACATTTCATTTTATAAAATATGCATTAGTCATATTTAATACATTTATTCTTGGTGAAACCTATTAATTGAATATTATGGGAATTAAATCCATTCAATTACTTAACCTAAACATTCAATTAATATTCTGACAAGAAAACCTCACCATTTTTCTATCATAGGCTCTAATATCTAATACTTTATGTAAATTGAAAGTTCATATTTTTAGCCATTTTGTTTGAGGTTTTATTGGGAAATAATTTTTTTTGATTTGTTGGTATATTTACCTAATTATGATGATCATATTAATAAATATTGATATTTTCTTATAGAAATGAAAATAATATTTAAATGGGATATTAGGTTTATCTAATATATGATCTTTTTTCTTTTATTTTAACTTTTTAAGGTTTCTATAATTAAGGTTGGATGAATATCAGTTTTGGTTATAACTAGAATAGGTATTTGATAACCATATGATTTTTAAGTTAACATTTTAACAACCAAATAAAATGATGCTTTTTTATTTTTATTTGTGTCGATTTTCAATTAACTATTCATTAACCATCATGTAATAAAAAAAATTTCATCTATAACCATGTTGGATAAAAAATTATTGTAAATGAATCCTTAGATTTTATAAAGGAACTTGATTTTAATGAAAAAAAAATATTTTTTAGATTATTATAATAGATTTTTTTAATAGGTTTTCAAAATTAAAAAAAATTAAAATTGTTTTAGGGTTTTTTATATTTATTAAAATGGGTTTCATGATGCATGAATGGAGTTCATGCTTCTTGATTCAGTGTGGAAGGATGAATAGGGTTCACACTTCTTCCTTTAGTAAGGAAATATGAATGGGGTTTCACCCCTTTTGAATTGCAAAATAGAAGCAGGAACCCAATTCACGCTTCTTGTGCATTCACCATAAGAGGACTGAATAGAGTTCATACATTAATAGTTTTTTAGAATTATAAATTATATTATTTCTTTTGTTTTGCTCTATATATAAAATAATAATTTATTTATAATATAATTAATAATGTTATTAATTAATAATATTATAAATAAAAAATAATTTATTAAATATTTATATAATAACTAATACATAGTTATGTAGTGAATATATTTAAGATTATTTTTCATTAATAATATAATAACTTTCGGTAGTAATTAATAATGTATTTAATAATATAATATTTAATACTTATAAATTTTTAAATATAATATTTTTTATTAATTATTAATTATTAATTATTAATTAATAATATCAGTTAATTTGTTATAATTATTAATATATAATTAATATATTTTATAAATATTCATTAATATATATTATGTTATATTAACAAATATTTATTAATATATTATTAATAATTGTTAATATGTATATATATATTAGATATTGGAGGTATAATAACAATGAAACACACACACACCCTCAACACCCATAGGCTAGGAGGAAATACCATAGCCCCCAAGAGATAACTCATTCAAACAACCCAATTTTATTTATACATATTATATATACAGTCTTAAAGGTCCTCAATACATGGCTCATAAGGCCCCCTGAATAGGGCCAAAGATCCCATTATTCCAGCCCACATCCCTATTAGCACTAAGCAAAACCACCACCAACAATTAGGGATCACCTTAACTATAACAGAACCCACTCCTAGGTCACATCCATCGTCAACAACCCCATCACCAATCCCCAGAGGGACCAAAATACATCGCTGCCTTACCGAGTCTCCCACCAGCTCCACCAACACCGGAGTTCGCTGCCATCCCTTACACACCCCTCATCCCCCACATCTACCCCATTCGCATCGTCACTCTAATCCGTCCTAGAAAAATTTATCCCCTAGCCGTCAAGAGGCATCGCTGGTCAACCCATCCGAACATTGATCCACTTTGGTGGAGCACGACCGTACCATTGAATCACCATCATTAGATCATCACATCAAGGGAAAACCCATGCGACCTTTTTTATTTATACATTATATATATATAAGTTTGAAGGCCATCAATAAAAGGCCCATAAGGCCCCCATAAATTGGATCATAGAGCCCATTATACAAGACCACATCCCTGTTGACCATGAGAAATACCCCATTCGTTGATCGAGGTCCACCTTCCCTACCACAGAACGTGCTCCTGGATCACTTCCACCACTAACCACCCCATCATCAGCCCCTGTAGGGACTTCACTTCACTGCTACATCACCCAGCTTCCCACCTGCTCCATTGACATTGAAGGTCACTACTATCCCTTATGCATTGCTCATCCACCACATCAATCCCCTTTGCACCACCGTGTCAATCCGTCCTGGCCAACTACATCCTCTAGTCTTCAAGAGGTGTCTCCAGTCGACCCATACTAACATCAATCTAATCTAGATGTGTGCACTCATATTGTTGCATCATCATCATGGGATAGTCACATCCATGTTTGGGCACCGTTGGTCACCCATCAGCACCCCCACCAACAAGAGGTGGTCCTCCTACACCATTGGCATCTAACTCCAGCCAACCAAATTCCAACCCCAATTTAAATAGGGGTACAAATTAGTCATGGAAACTGGGATTTGAACCCTATCCACCCACATAAAATGCAGGGTGGTGCACCACTCAGGCGAACTTCCATCTAGATATTTTTTATTTATTATAATTATTAGTAATATATTAATATATAATAAAATTATTAATTATATTATTTATTATTAACAAATAATATATAATTATTTTCTAATAGTTAATAATAATATATTAATTAATAATGAGAAATATAACTAATAATAATACACTAACAAATAATGTAAATATCATAAATTAATTATACAATTATTTATGAATTATATAATTAGTAATGTTACCAATAAAATAATTTATTATATTAATAATTAAAAATTATATTATTAATATTGGGAGAAACCAAAAAATGTTGAGTCGGGGTCTTCATATGAGAGGTCAAGGCACTGGTGGAAGATCTCACTTATAAATACTATTGGCTGACACCTAATGTTTGTTCTTATGGAGTTGTTTTTATTCCTTGTCTTTTTTTGGGATTTTGTTCATTGAGACATTTGTGGAAGTGTTTTTTTCACTATTTTTACTTTATATCCACCATTTTATTTCTTTTATTTTATTTCAATAAAGGATTCATGAGTTTCTAAACTCATGGTTCAAGACCATCTTTGACTAGTTATATTTTTAATATAATTAGATTTTTTTAGTTATATAATTATAAAATAATTAATATTATATTATATTGTACCAATAATAACTAATTATTTTATTAATATAGTTTTTTTATATATTTAAAAATATAATAACTAATACATAAGTAATTAATTATTATATTCTATACAATTAGAAATTAATAATATAATAGGAAGATTACATCCACCACCATGGAAAGAAATGGAAGGAATAAAATCATAGTAAACATACAAGTCGTGGGACTTGACCCCGCAAGCTGACCCTCACCCAAAGACCCTTATAACCCCACCATAAATTATGGGGAAATATTGATTAATAATATTATTAACATAAATTGTAATTGGTATTTTTTAAAATTATTTTCAAATAAAAACTTATTACTTTTTAATGATAATAATACTATTTCTTATTTATCATATTAAATAATCATAAAATTTAGTCTTTTAAATAACTTACAACTTATAATTTAAAAATCATATAAAATTCATCTCAATATAAAAATTGTGAACAATAGGAAATGTATTACTATGATTTGCATACTATCTCAGATTCTCGTATGTGACACAACCTGGGGTATAGATAATGTGTACACATTGTTTTCATTAATCTGTATAATGTAGAATATGAAACTCCTATGTATAATCTATTTAAGATGCCACTACATTATCTTATGTGATAGGTGGTGGATCCAAAGTATCCTAGCCCATAGAGTATCTTGAATGGAAGGAAAGCTATTTCTAGTTATAGCTCTGTCACACATGAGAAGAAGATGACTATTGTGTAATAGGTATCTTTTGGTTGGTAGAAAAATGTTTACTAAAACACACTCCAGTCGCTAATAATCACTATAAAAAACTAAAAAATGTAAGGTATAGTGAAGGAAAATCACTAGCAGATGAGTCGTGGACCTAGGTATGGATAACCTGTAGATATGTTTTATCTATGATATGAGGTGGAGGATAATTTGGTTGATCATGTTTTACATCATCCTCATGTCCCACACCATCATGTGACATATCTATAAGAGGATCATCACCCTCTGGAACATCTATATGATGCTCATCACCCTTAGCATCATCTGGCATGTTGAAGAAAATACCATGATAAATCTCATCCATGGGAGAACTAATCCTCATTACTACTCCATGAAAATTGGCTTGGTAAAATTCTCCTCCCTCTGTTAGATCAAATATTCAAATTAAGTGTGCGATATAAGAATCCTATAAAAAATATGCAGTTAAGTTATTTAATAAAAAAGGTATTCAAAAGTGAAAGGATTAATTATTAAAAACTAATGATCGCATAGTATGTGTTGCATAAGATATAACAATGATTTCATGTGGTACCAAGGCACATAATCTGACTCATAAAATAACAGTATGTGTATCATGAATTCCATTGTAATCAGAACTCATGGAGTATGTCTTATATCTCAATATAGTATGCGTGATTTCACCTCTGGTTGATGTCTTGCTTACCTAATATATTTATGGAATGAAGTGAAGGAAACTGACTAACTGGTGTGGGTCTAGGCTAATGGAAACCAAACTACCTCATAAATTGATCAAAATGGTGCCACACAATGATGTGAAAATGAATAATTGGTATGAAACATGTGTGGTAGAAGCATTTCCATACAATACGACAAGAGAGTCCACAGGACATGCTCAACATATGGGGTTTATGAAACCTAGAGCATCAAAAATCGAATATGAAATTAATAACTGAAATCATGTAAAACACGCAATCATAATATCCCTATACAATTAATAATTATACATTTTATCTGGCTGAAGACTGCCCAGTATAAGTCTATAAGTGTGAAAATAATGTATGGTGGTATCTAAATGTCGATGGGCCTAACTCCACCTATAATTTTTTTTCAATTATAGTTTCATAATACAAAATTATATATTTTATTTTAAAATAGGTTAGGAAAATAATACCATTAGACACGATGGATTTCATAAAAAATATTTTCAGGATCTAGGGCATGAAATTTTTGTGTAAATAAAGGGACATGCTCCCATATCCACATATGGATAAGAATAAAACATCCCATAATATATATTGTAGTGATGTAACATGTGTCACGTATAACTATGTATATATAAGAAAGACATGAAGACCATCATTTTTACCTCCTTGTCTTATTTAGGACCTCAAGTAACTATAAATATATCAGAAAGAATGATGTAGTAGAATGAATGATAATGATCATGCAATTAATATATTTCAAAATTTATGCACATTAAAATATTATCACTATGATCTCATCATCATCATAAGCTAAATGTGTGAAGTACTTATCTATCCATTAAATTCAAATCCAACTCTTGAAGAGATACCAGCCATTGGTCTAAATCTTAATGCCTAGTATCCTCTAAACTAAATCAAACTAATCACTATGAATTTGACCTATCAATGTCACATCCTCGATGGGGATCCCTAATGTAAGGGACACATCCTATAGTGTACTCATCATCTCTCCCTCTAGTAAATGAAAAGTTTGTGTCTCCAGCCCCAATCTCTCTACAAGGGCTGCAATGATTTGATGATCAAGTTAGGTGAAATAACACATCACTATGTCATATAACCCTTCATATTGAAGATGGGGGATGATGAAAATATGGGCTTCTATATAATGGAAGCGGTGTGACCACCATATGCTCAAAGTAGGAACATAAGGAACCTCTAAAACAAGACAAGAAACATGTAAATCCTCAATTGTGAGTAAAGGATCATCCACCATATATATATATATGATATAATGAAGGCGACTGAAAAATAAATTTCTATGAATGTGAGAAAAGTAACATCTTCCATAATTCATTAATTGTTTGTTAATTTTTTATTAATTACAAGAAATCACATTCAATTTATATTTAATGACTAATTTTTAATTTTTTCTATAATGTTTCTATTTTAATCTTGTGAATCTATAGTTTTTAAGATCTATTAATAAATTTATTTTACATTAATGTGGAAATATTTCACCTTTAAATAATCAAATATTAACTTTACCCAATTTTATTTTACCTATATGTATATTTTCAAATTTTATGTTTACCTTTATGGAAACTAAGATATACCATAACACAATCATCTTTTTTATTTTAGAAATGAATTATGATGATCTATTTCAATAAAATTTTAATACTTTGATTTACTATAATCATACATAATATGTTTAAACTATTTTATTGATTTGTAAAATACATATATATGTTTTTCTTAAATGTTATAAAACAACTCAATCACATATAAAATATTAAACTATCCTAAAATATTGAGATACATGTTGGTTCTAAAATGGAACAGAATAAATTTTTTAGGGAATCTAACATGAAACCAGCCAAAGTAAAATACTATTTTTACACGCCAATGTTAAAATATAGAGAGATGATCAATATTGATGTGAAGTTAAGATCCATCCTACCACATTGTGAAAATTTTTGTTAGTTTAACCTTTAACACGACATACACTGCATCATAGTCCCACTCCCCATTATCGAGGCCATCCCATCTCATTTTTAATACGATTAGAATTTTTCATTCCTTGAGGATCCACATGGTAATATCAGGGACCAAATTTCATTGATCATAAGGTAACGTAAAACAATGAAGATATCTAAAAAGCATCCATGAAACACTATATTAGTCCAACATAGTGTTCAAGTAATATATTGGATTGAAAAATGGTTCCCAAGATATGTTAAAATATGCACAATCTATAATGACATGTGCATAGGGATACCTTAATTACCTGAAAGAACAATAACCACAATATCTATTCTCCATTAATACCAATAGTACTTGACTACTATTTCATCCGAGTGATTCATGGTACTCGATTAGATCAAACAAGCTCCCTACCCTATCAAAGTTATGAACACAAAATGACAGTGCATCTTGTAATATCTTATCAATGTCTCTTTGGCATTTGTGACTAAAGTGGGAAGTGCATCCCCTATTTCATTCTATGATAAGTCTTCTTGGAGGGTTAAATAAAGTACTTCCCTCATCAATAGAATATATATTATACTAAGACTATGATTAGTAGTTTATAGTCATATTTGAAAATGATGTTTATGTACTCTATAATATTATTGGTCATATTTCCTTATATCTTTCCACTATCATATGTAAATGAACATTTTCCATTCAAAATCCACAACATATAATCATATAAATCTTGATTATCTAATTGAATTCTTTCCAATGGCTCATCAAATATTCCCTATTGTGGTTCGTATGCTAAAGGAATATGACATCAGTGGATTTAAAATGATAGAATAAATTATTCAAATAAAAATTAGTTTAAATAAAAATACCCAACTTGTTGATCACCTTATTTATTACCTGGTATTTAAAATTATTTCTTATGAACAATGTTGATAATATATCTAATGAAATATCAATGATAATCATTAAGTCATTACCATGAAAATCCATCACTATTAATAACCTATATAATCTCTCAATAATGACCAGATATTAAGAAAAATCCTTGGATGTTATTACATGCATGCATATACATACTAATAACCCACTCTATCATTTAATGTTCTCATTTTCAAAAATAGTGAATTCAAGTGGTAGAGGGGCCTGATTACTATCCCATGAGGTAATAATGAGTAATACATATGTATAATTTTCATAACAAAAAGTTCTATCAACCTTAATGATTTTTTTGTAATAATGAAATCTGAAGATACATAGCTTGAATCCCAAAATATCCTATGGAGGATCACATTTGTTTGATCAACTTGTTTATCATGGGAGATACACTCAACTATGTCAATATGATAAATGACATGATTATTGAGATACAATAATCCCATTAGAATCAGAAAGACATTACATGATTTATCCCAATCACTATGAACTTTTACAATTACTTTTAGTTTTTATGTCCAAGCATTTCCATATAAAAACTTGCATTTAAACAACTACTACACTCATTTATGGACGAGTGGAATATGAACATACTAACACATTTGTTTCATATCTATTATAATATTCAATATAAACTCTATATCTAGTGTAAAATGTTTTTATGACAATGTTGGGTGTACACAAGTATGTGGTCCTTGAAACTTTTTTATCATCCAACATGATTTATTTTCATTTATTTCTCACATGAAAAATTTACATTTAGACCCATATTTATCACATAGAATGAGGTAATTTCCATTGTTGTAATCATCAACCATAACTGAAATTTGACTCTCTTTGTGGTATTTCTTAACCATATTTTCCAATTCACTTTTATGTTTTAACTATTGTCCTACATATAATGTGTTATTAGTTGGATCAGATGTGTTTCCTATAATTCCTAGGAATTTAATATTTAGTATAATGAAACCAAAATTAATCTAATGTGAACACGACATTACCTACACTAAAGAAGTTAAAAATATAGGAATGAGACCACTCAATGGTTATTTTCTATCAATCAGAGGAACCTAAGAAGGTTCATTGATCACATATTCCTCACCTACATCATCTCTATATGCATCATCAGATACTTTCTCATCAGAGAAATTATCATTCATTTAATCAGGAGTATCATTAGGGATTTATCATCTTATTCTATCAATATTATAATCATCTTATCCATAATTAGTTTCTATTAAAGATACATATAGGAATACAATGAATGATGATGTTATGAAGGATTGAGTTTAACAGATTTCTCATAATAGGGTTCTGTTGTAGTAGGTCACACCTCATTAATAAAAAAAATTAATATATAATTTCATTAGACCATTACTAAACTATTTCTTGAATCATGATGATGCTCCTAGACAATCCCCATCATTGATCAACGTATACTCAATGTTCCATAGACGATCACCATATTGAATATATCATTATGTGATTAAATTAATTACATGATTAACACCTAATTTTAAGTGAATCTGAATGTTCCTATGAACTTATTCTAATGTCACACATTCATGAAGGTTAACCACTTTTAGATGTGGTAAAATTTAGCTAAATCTATAATCATTATAAATTAATTCATCATTGAATTATATGGATGCATACATAATCATCTAGAAAGACAATTTAGAAAAACATTATATACATCTCTATGGTATCATCAAATGTTTATCATTTTTTAATCAGTTCGGATTAAATAATGATGAATTGATATTGGTTTTTTATGGATTAGTTTATCATTAATTTAGAAACAAAGCAAAACCTAAGGGGTAAAACTTGGATGCTCCATTGTCTTAGATTTTAGAAACTACCAATATCCTTTTAGTCATGGTATAAAAATCCAACATCGAACATCAACACCATCTGCAAAGCCTCCATTTATTATAATAATACTCACATGTAAGTAAGGGGTTCTAGGGATTTGGGATACATAATATTTTACCACATACACAAAGACCCGTGCATTCTAAGAGATAGGAATGATATGCTGGTCATCAATGAAGAAAGAAAATGCAATTATTACACATTATACAACCACATCCAAAAAAATTACACAATCAATTTTATTCATACATTGGTTGGTCATCTCATAATTAGTCATCACTTAATAATATTACCCCATTTTTTAGAATAGTTCTTATGTTTTTAAAACATTTAATATTTATAAATAACATTTTTATATATAATTATATATGTTACTATAAAATAATGTAATTAATGATATTATTTAAATATAAATTTTAACATTTTTCATATTAATAATTAAATATACACATATCTGATTAATGATTAAAATAATCAATAATAAATTTATCTAATTTTAATTAATGATTATAATGATATATTATAACTTTAGATATGATAAATAATAAATATCTATATTTATTTATATTAACAATATATAACCTATAATTTTACCCCCTAGTACCTAATATATAATATAACCTAGAATATATAAATATATATTAATATTTTTAAATAACAATGCCTTAATGTTGAGACTTTTTTATGGAATGGTTTATCATTAATTGAAAAACTAAAACCTGGTGGAAATTCATTGAGTCTCCCCTATCTCAGATTTTAGCAACCATAAGTTTCCTTTCAGTCATGGTGTTAAAATCTAACATCGAATATCAACCCCTCATGTGAAGCCTCAGTATATTACACTGTTACTTACATGTGTGTGAGGGGTTCTGGGGGTTTTGGATATAGAAATTTGACCAGAGACGCGCATTGCCTCACATTATTAGATACAAGGATGACACACAAGTCATCAATGAAGAAATAAAATGCATTTATTACAAATTATATAATCACATACAAAATAATTAAACATTCAATTAAAATCATACATTGGTGTGTTATCTCAAGATCAACAATCACCTTATAATCTTACCATGTTTTTAGGATAGTTCTTATATTCTTCATATAATAAAAATTTAGTAATAATATTTTTAAATATAATTATATATATTATTTAAAAAAAATATGCAATTAATGGTATAAATAACTTATTCAATTAATGGTAAGAATTTTAATATTTATTTAAAAATTTTCATTTTTGTATTTACTGATATTTTTTAAATATGAATACAATTAAAATAAAATATAATAAATTATATAATGTATATATATATATATTCTTATTCAAATAAAATTAATACTATTTTTAATAAAATATTATTCATAATATAAATTTTTAAAAATATTAAGTTTGAATAATTTTATTTATCTCTTTATCCAATGATATATTATAAATTTATTTTAATTTTAATATACTATATAATATTATATATAAACATAAAAATACTGAAATGTGTTTTTGAATATTTTAATATATATATATACATTTTTGTAAGAATTTATTGTTTCCTAAATATAATAATACTATTTTATACATAAGTACTCATAATATTATTTGTATATAACGATTCTTTAAGAAAACAATGTTAATAGAATTTTTATTTGATTTAATAAATTAAAGTTATGTTATTAACATTTATATAACCAATAATATATTGTAAATTTACTTTAATATAAATATAAATATAAATATAAATATACATTTTTAACTAATTATATTTTCAAAATATAAATAATTTAATTTTATACATAATTAGTAATAATATTAATTATTTATAATTAATATTTTTTAAAATATATTATTAATTCATTATTTTAATAATATTTTTTATATGATAAATAATATAATATAAGAATATACAATTATATTTAAATAAAGTTAATACTTATTTTACAAAAAAATATTTGTAATATAATTTATAAAAAATATTTAGATGGCATAATTTTATTTGTCTCTCACATAATAAATTGTAAAATTATTTTAATTTAAATATAATATTATATATTATATATACATATAAATATATTGAAATATAATTATTAATATTTTAAATTATTATTTTACATATACATTTTTATAAGCAATTATATTTTCAAAGATATAAATAACGTTATTTTTCACCTAATTATCCACAATTCAATGCAATTTAAATTATCTGAACATCATATTTAAATTTTGAAAGTCATTCAACATAATAAAAACATAAAAAGGTAATATAAATTAAATCCTACACTCATATAATCATGCGATTTAAATAAATATATCTTACAAATGAAACAAATAAAGAAATTGGAAATTTTAATATTTTTTAAAAATAAATTTTAACTTCCTAATGTTCAAAAATAATATATTTAGAAATAGAAATCAATAATGTAGAACTTCGCTATAAAATAATAAGTTCGGGGTGGGGTGGGGATAAATGAGTGTGGGGTGGTGATTATATAGTTTTTTCTTGGTATGAGGCATGAAACCCATTGACGCCTCCTGTATATCAATTGCACCAGAAGTGTGAATGAGGTTCACGCTTCCTTTGGGGTGGTGTGGGATGTGTATACTCCATTCTCTATTCCTCACTGAAGAAAGATGCATGAATGGAGTTGACACATCACTAAACTTATTTATGAAAATATAAAGAAACCTAACCTGTTTTTAAAACTTTATTAATTTCAAAATCATATCTTAAAAAATCATTATTATAAATCAAATAAGTAATTTAAAATATTAAATTAATAAAAATTTAAAAAATTATAAATTTTGTTATTTTTCGGAAGTTAGAATTATGAACCAAAATTTTTTAGGTTATTAATCAAGGAAAATATTTTCTAAATGATTAATAAAAGAAATATAAAAATATTAAATATTAAAAATGAGTATTTAAAGGAAAATAATTTAAACATGACATGACATATGGGGAACCCATCATTGGAAGGTATAAATAGGGATCCACACACCTAATGACATAACCTTGATCCCCAGACCACATGACCTAGATCCACCAAATCTATAAATGATGTGTTTGTTGATTTCCTAGGGAGATATTACCATCCTCCCCCATCTATGACTAATTATCCTTCAAATCATTCACTCTTTCCCATTAACCTCATGTTCTCCACAATCCAATCTCTCCCCACTACAATGTTACCTAATCCCATCTTCATGTGTCTCACCTGCCACCATTCCTTAGTCATGTAATAATTTGTGTGAAACTATGTCGATGTTTAGTTTCAATATGATTTTGTTTGGTTTCATTACATTTCAATAGAGAGGGGTTTAGATTATCATTATCCATATTTTATTTTATTTTATGTTTTTTTGTTTTATTTGATCAGTTATTTGAATGAATTAGTTTTATGAGTTCAAATATGGTTTTTGTACAACATAATACTCAAAAATGGACTAATGGTGAAGCTGACCACTAGTAAGGGGGTCTTGGAATGGTTTATTAATCTTTGTCCATGTTATGATTCATTTTCCTTGTTTTTTCATTGTTTCACTATGTTCAACCCATATTTCTATTTCTATTACTCTTATATTTTGCATAGTAAAATCTGTAATGATCCTTCCCCATTCATGTATGAAAATTGGTTGAAGCACATAAACAATTTGTGTCCTTTACTTCTTTTTGATTTTAGTTTCTTAGACCCAGTTCACTGAACATGTCAGTACTATTGTGATTAGAACTATGATGGATCTGTTTCTATGTTTCTTTGACAATTCCATTTTTTTGGTTTTCTTTGGATTGTTTTGAAATGGTTGCTATTTTTAGCATGTTTGGAATTGCATTTTAATATTCTATGATGTTTTTGGAAGTAATAGATTTGGGTTTTCATGTTTTATCATCATTGTTTCTGTACTATTTTTCCAAATTTCTAATTTTTTTATTATGTTGAACAAATTAATTTTATAATTTTGGAAAAGAATCTCAGTTTTGGTACTATATTTATGAATCTTAAAATATTTCTTATCATTTGATTCTATTTTTCAGAATTATTGTTTACATAATATTTTTTCTATTATTTTACGAATTATTGAAAGATTGGTTTATTATAATTTCCACCTATATGTGCCCTTATTCATGGATGTTGGGTCAAATTATTTTTCCTGGTTACTATAATACAGACAAAATAGATTTTAGATTTTGGTTTTTGGGTTTTGTGAACCAAAATATATACCCATGGGATCTTATTCCTGAATGAGGACCGCCATGTTTTTGAAACCCCAAAAATTGGTGTTAAACCTAAATTGGGCATGATTATATTTTATCAAAATTCAAAATTGACATTTTGGTTACTTTAAATGATTTTTTCGGTGGATTTTAAATTATAATATACTTTGATTTCTTTCATCAAGCTAGGTCATACTCTCTTTTGTTTGTAATTTTACAAAATGTTATTGTTGTTTGTTTCATTACCATTTAACTATTCTATAAGTATTAGAAAGAGATCTCAGGAAATTTTAATTTTTTATATTTTTTCTTGGATTCCTGGGTGGGAGGGGTCTCAGTGTAAGGATGGAATATGTTAGAGTGTTGGATAAAAGTTTAAAGTCTGTGATAGGGTCTTTCTGTTGGTTTTTTCTACTATGTTCTACCATCCTCTTAGTATTTGGGATTCTATTTAAATCCGGTTTTTTCCTCTAGTTTGTATCCTCGGTTGGGTAGGTTTCTTCGGGTTATTTCCAATAGAGAAAGTTATTAGGACTGAGTTATTTAGGTGTTATTAGTGTTTATTACTTAGTTAGACACCTAACTTCTTGGATTTGTTGATTGACCCCTTTAGTATATTTTTATAGGTTCTCTCATAATTGGGAGACTTGTGTCACTAGGATAGCTAGAGTGGATAGGGTTTTTCTATGGTTTGTATCTAGCTTCCCTTTTTCTTACAGTTTAGAGATTGACCATAGAACCTTGGGGATTAATGAGATTTGAAATGGTACATAGTTTTCAAGGATATCTCCCATTTCCTTGGATTAGTTAGAGTGATATCCTTAGGTGGATATTATGGATCGCATTTAAGTATTAATCTCTTCCAATATCTAAATCCTTCTTGATAGAGTTTATCAGTGTAACATGCCTCATCTTGATCATTATCTTGGTTTGAGATGATGGTGAAAGTGTTTCATCCTTGGTTTGTTAGGTTTGGGTGGAGACTTTATCTTTTTCCTTTTCTAAGTTGTGATTTATGAGTGTTTATTATTTTGTTTCTATTTTTCATGATCAAACTAATTATTTATGAGTTATTCTTGTCCACTTTTCTTAGTACATTTTCCATGGTTTTAGTGGCTGGGTACGGTTTTTTTCTTCTTTTATACATGTATTGATTAGTTTGTTCTGAACTTCTTCATTCACATCATCCTAGAGGGATACTCAAGTAAGTGTCAGTGAAAGGATCTTTCATGTTTATAATTGTTTAAATTTTTAGTGTGTTAGAAGCATTAGAGTATCATTAAATACATCCAACATGTTTCACATTGATACATGTTAGCATAAATAATTATTTTCATACATTTTGTTATTTCATTTTTAGGATGTGTTCAGATTGATAATGGTAGGAATTGCAAAATCATCATAGGTTAAATATTTAATTTTCAATATGATGATTATATGGATATTTGTCGCATATTAAATTATGGTTTATTAATTTTAATTACCAAGGTAAATAATTATGAATTTTGTGTTCAAAATTTATTTTTTAGTTAAATTACATATTTAATAGACACTAGAAAATCCCATAGAGGATTCTAGAAACTTCATACCAAGCTTCATCTTAGGGATGTTGAGGATAAAGTAATATGCCACTCACTAGTTATGCATTATAAAGTAGGAATCATGGAATGATTTCATCAGTCCTCATGATGAGAAATCATTTTAGTTACTCTATAGTTGATAATATATTATTTAAAATTATATATTTTATCTAATTTTATTCAAAAAATTTAATTTATAAAACTAATAAGCAGTGATGAACATAAATAATGTACCCCTATCAAAAATCAAGGATGGGATGCACTTCATTAGAGAATAAAATTGTATGCATTTTAAAAATAATATCTTTGTTTATGTGATATGAAACACTATATGTTCCTTTTTCTTTATATAGATTAATGAAACAAAATATAAATCCACCTCCATCTAATATCATGTGTTATGGAAGGAGGCATGTGTAAATAACATGGGTAAACTAGTTGATGAAAACACACAAGTAGTATGGAAAACTTGTATAAGTATGACATAAAATTAATTCATTATTATTTATAACAATATTACACAAAAATATCTATTTATTTTCATATGTGTTTTATACTGTTTAGGAACAAGAATTGGTAGCAACCATACATGAAAAAACTACTTTTAGTAGCTTTGAAGCTGCCATAAAAATATGGTCGAGTCAGTGGTATAAGTTTTGGAGTGTCACCACAAGAATATTTCAAGGAGGTAATTTCATAAAAAGAAACATATCAGATAATGAAAGGATTGTAGGTAAATATAGATTCTTTTCAAGATATTATTAATTGGTCTAATTTGGAAGACAAATATGTGTGAAAGGATTAAAGAGAACCAGTAGCAGAACAAAGATCAACAAATGAAGAGCCAAATGACCCCACTATATTTGAGGCCAGTCATTCCCCTCAACTGCATACCTTACTCGAGGTAATCGGGGTTTTCATTACTCTTTATACTTAATGTGAATAAAAAACTTCTAATAACTTTATATTACTAAAATTATGAAGGGTGAAGTTGTATATGATTTCTATCTATCAACACCCTTTCACTAACTTGTTGTAATTTTTACTATGTATAATATAATGGGAGACATGCTACATAACAAAGAACACAAAAAATCTCACATTAGAGTGGGGATTTAAGTTTCTCAAGAGTTGAGTGATGAGTTGCATGTTCCACTTGATGATATGAATATTAAAACTATCAATGATTCTATTGGAAATTTCATAGCATGGATATCGAATCTTATAAAGATAAACTGTGTATGTACTTAACATTTTTTTCAAATAAAAAACTAGTAAAAGTTTATGGAAAAGTTCTAAAGTGAGGTATGGTATTACAGATGGATAAAATGGTGGGGAAACAGAAGGCCAAATCAAGACAATCCAGTGAACCAGCCAAGAAAAAAGGATATTTGGGGAATTAATTCTTCATAACAGTTCCAATAAATCATATATTAACATTAAAAGTTCAATAAGATATCAAATATAAATATGGATATGTTTCCTACATTCAATATGAAGAAGAAATATTTGGAGATGTCATTACAGATGCAGTTGGTCTCTAGAGTATAAATGAGATTCTCAAGTTGGAATGGACGGGATTATCAATTGTGAATACATATATGAGGTATATTTTCAAAATTAGTCTATAAAAAAAAACATGTACTATGTTAATTAAAGTTAATAACTATTAATAATTTCTACAGGAATTTATATTTATACTATATAAAGGGAAAAATACAAAAATCCTAATTTGAATTGATTAATCCAAATATTGTTTCTATGGGAGAAGTTTTTTTGGACTTGGAAGAAATTGATAAGAAAAATATGATACAAACAATGAATTTGAGAATAAAATAACATAGAAAAGACTCATGTTGATGCCTGCAATGAAGGTATAAAACTTTTCAATCTAATAATAAAAAAAATATTTTTATTTTTTCATTACATATTTGTTTATATTTTTAGGAATCACTAGATGCTGATCACAATGAATTTGGATACCCAAAATGTTTATTTTTTTTGGATCCAATGAATGTATTTCCATCAAAGTAACCAAAAATATGTGTACTATGAATTTTTAAGGCATTACAATCATTATTTTATAGATAAACTTCAATATATATGTTCCATTTTGTGTTTTTACCATAATTTATTAATTATATGGAGATATATAAATGTCGGCTAAATCTGTTAGAGTTTGTGGAATAAAACCAACTACTTTTTACTTTATTCATTAATAAATACCTTATCACATATTGATTGTTCTTCTTCATGAAAATGCATGTGATAATTTCTTAAGAATATCTATTGCACTAAAAGGTCATAACAGATCCCTACTATGATGAGAACCCAGAAGTACCATAACAATGTTCTTGAATATATGTTATATGGATGGATGATTTTATTTGAGGGACACAAATAATAAAGGCCATTAGGGGTAAGGACTCATAAAACTTTGAGGCACCTTCCCATGGTGTGCGCCCTTGGTAATATCCAGGAGGATATTATGAGAAGGAGACCCGCAAGTAGGAAATCCACATTTCATAGCATCATTGAATGTTCCTATCTGAGCATGTTTGTATTGTTCCTTAGTCTTTAAGATTATTATTAATGGGTATTAAAACTCACACACTTAGATGTATTGATGAAAAATGTGACGACACACTGTTTGCAGTGAGTTAGGATATGTTGGTTATGTCACAAGTAATACAACATTAAGAGATAATGTAAGAATGGATTTGTCCCTTCTGTTCTATAAGGGAAGTAGATATATTAGGCCCTTTTATGAAATTAATATAGCCTAAATATTATCTTAGACATCGTTGATCACTTAATTATATGCCACTTAATATTAAAAATCATGTAAGAAAGATAATAAAACAACAATTTACATATAAGGATAAAATCCCACAAATAAATATTAAGTCTTTACAGCCTTCCATAAACTTGGTTAGAATCAAACCATAGTTCAAAGTGCTTGACCAACCCTAGTCAGGGTGCTTTTAATTATTGGAGAATTCTAATTAAAGGTTTTAGGTTGACTTGAAATGGTTCACATCAAGGGTTGACTTCTACAGTATGACTTGGTGTGACCAAAAGGCAAAGGTTAAGGAAATCCAAAATAAAAGGATTTCAGGATTGGGGAGTCCACTCAATCAATCATGGAGCTGTGAGTTAATGCATTTGGCATTTGGATTTAGTACCTAAAACCCATCAAGTTTCTTATCCAACCCTAGTTGGGGTAATGTAAAGGGAAATATGGATCATTTCCATTAGAATATTCAGGCAACAGAATATTCCAAAGTCAATGGATAGGGCTATTGGATTTCGATAAAATAGTGGGAGAATAATAAGTATTAATTTATTTATTTGTCTTAGTTTTTTTATGATAAATTACTAAAACTTTTCTCATCTAAATTTGTAGAAATGGAAATAAAAATGGCTTCAAACATATCATTTTGAAACATACTTGATAATGAAAACCTTCTCACCGACACCAATTTCCAAGAATGGCGGAGGTGTTTACGCGTCATGCTTTTCCACAAGAGGAAATTGTATGTAATGGAAGAGCCTATTCCAGTTGTGCTTGGAAAAGAGGCCAGTGATGAGGAACTATCTCTCTATATGAAACATATGGATGATGGCACAAATTTCCATTGTTTCATACTATTGTCCATATCTAATGATCTCTTGAAGCAATATGAAAACATGGATGCCTAAGCATGATGTCTCACCCTAAGGATATCTATCAAGAGAAGGTGAGACATGAGAGATATGAGATATCCAATGCTTTTTTTTCACAACTAAGATTGGAGAGTCTACACTCTCTAGTCCTCATGTAGTCAAGCTTATTGGCTACATTGAACGCCTGGACATCTTAGGGATTAAGTTTCCGAATGATTTGCGTACAGATCTCATCCTATCATCATTTACCATGACCTTCTATAAATTTATTGTCAAATAAAACATTAGAAACAATGAGAAGAGTCTATCTGAACTTTTGACCTTAATTCTCTAGGTAGATAAATACATGTCGTGTGACAAACCCAGAGTCTTTATGGTGAATAAGAAAAGGAAGGACAAGGAAAAGGGTCCAAGGATTCATAAACGGACTAAATCCCCTAAGAATTGTCCCTCCAAGAAGGGAAAGATACAGAGGCATGGAAAGGAATGGGAGGTGGTACATTTTTCATGTGGCAAGCCAGTCCACTAGAAGAGGAACTACACATAGAAGCATGGGGATACTAAAGTTGTGTTCGTTATCGAGTGAAAGCTTTCCATTTCTACACATTGGGTATTAGATACAGATTGTGGGGCTCACATTTGTATTCAAATGTAGGAACAAAGTCTATTTAGAAAGATTTACAAAGTAGAGGTAGATCTTTGAGCTGCCAATGGCATGAGGCTGGTTGCTTTGGCCATTGGAGATTACCATCTATAATTGCCAAAGAGAATTCTTTTGGGTTTACGTAACTATTATTATGTGCCTAGTATTACCAAGAACATAATTTCTGTATCTTGTTTGGATATGGATGGATTTATTTTCAGATTTTGAAATAAGAGTTGATTATTTTATAATTACGACATATGTTATGGTATGGAACATTTAAATAATGGTTTTTATGTATTAAATTAGGAAACCAAGTGTTGGAAATTGATAACGAAAAAAATTCACATGACTCATACAACAACCAGTTGTGGCATCACCGTCTAGGTCATGTAAGAGAGAAGCGCTTGAAAAAGATCATCCAGGATGGTAATTTCGACTCTACTGAGCTAAAACCACTGATAGATGTCACACTTGTTTAGAAGTTAAAGTGACCAAGCCACCTGTCGGTGGATAGGGTGAAAGGGCCACAAAGCTTCTAGGATTGGTTCGCATAGATGTGTGTGGACCATTTCCAGTAGAAGCTAGAGGTGGATATTCTCACTTCATTACTTTTACTGATGATTTGAGAATATATGACTATATATACTTAATGAGTTATAATTTATAAGCCTTATAGTAATTTAAGGTAGTTAAGAATGAAGTAGAGAATCATCTTGGTAAGAAGATAAAGAAGCTTCGATCGGATCAAAGAGAAGAATATCTAAACCAAGAGTTCATCAATATTCTACAGGTGTCTGGAATTCTATCTCAGCTCACTCCTCCTTATACACCACAATGTAATGTTTTTAGTGAAATGAAGAACCACACCTTGTTGGACATGGTGAGGTCGATGATGAGTCATGAATATCTTCCATTATCCTTTTTGGGATATGCATTACAAACTGCAGCATACACATTAAACCGAGTAAAAAATAAAGCGGAAAATGGAATTACCTATGAGTTATGGAATGGAAAGAAACCCATTTTGTCTCACACACGTGTACAAGGATGCGAGTAATTTATTAATTCATTCTTAAGAAACGAACTAGCATGGGTATGAGGTGTATCTTTATAGGATATCCCAAGTAAACAAAAGGATATTACCTATATAACCCTTCAGACAAGAAAGTGAATGTCTCTAGACAATCTGTCTTTATTGAGAGGGAGCACATACTCAAAAAGGATAGTTGGAGAAATATTGACATCGACAAAGTTTATGATCAAAATACATAGGAGTTGGTATAAGAAAAAGGTCCACAGGTCCCCATGGAAGAGGTTCCAGAAACACAAGTACTGCGTAGGATCTCAAGAGAGGTAAGAGAACTAGAAAGATTTGGTTTCCTTGTCACCAAGGATGGTGAATCATTATTGTTGGTAAATGATGAACCTATCTCCTACAAGGAATAAGTATAACGATCAAAAGCTACAATATGGCTAGAATTTATGAATTCTGAGATAGATTCCCCGTGTTATAACCAGGTTTGGGTTCTGGTCAATGATCCAGTTGATGTAAAGCCTATTGGATGAAAATGGGTATTCAAGATAAAGATGGACATATAAGGTCAAGTTAGAACCTATAAAGTAAGGCTAGTGGGTAAAGGATTCAGACAACGTTAAGTCATTGACTATGATGAAACCTTCTCTCTAGTTTCCATGTTTAAATCTATAAGAATCATACTTTACATAGTAGCTTACCATGACTACGAGATTTGGAAAATGGATGTAGAAATAATATTCATTAATGGGAGCCTTCAGGAAGATGTCTATATGACACAACCAGAAGGGTTTATGAAACCAAGTGAAGCCAAACGGGTTTACAAGTATTAGAAATCCAATAATGGATTAGAGAAAGCATCCAGGTCATGGAAAATTCGATTTGATGAGGCCATAAAGGAATTTGGATTCATTAAGATTTAATGTGATCCATGTGTTTATAAGCGGTTTAATGGGAATGCAGTCGTTATCCAAGTAGTATATGTTGATGAAATATTGCTTATTGGAAATGATGTACTAGTCTTACAGTTAGTTAAGGACTAGTTGAACAAGTTTTTCTCCATGAAGGACTATGATGAAGCAGCCTATATTCTAAGTATCAAGATAATTCGTGATAGATCCAAGATGTTTGTTGGACTAAGTCTGTGTACATACATTATCCAGAAACTAAATAGATTTAGTATAGAACAATCCAATAGGGGATTTGTTCTAGTGTCACAGGGCCTATATATTTCTAGGAAAACGTGTCCTCATACACAGCAAGAGAAATATAGAATGAGTAAGATCCCAAACGCTTCATCTATAGGACCCATCATGTATTCCATGTTATGTACCAGGCTTGATGTTGCCTACATACTGAGCATGGTAGGTAGATATCAAGAAGATCCAGGAGAACATCACTGGACTGCTCTTAAGACTATCCTTAAGTATCTGAGAAGAACTAAGGATATGTTACTGTTGTTTGGAGGAGACGAGGAGCTTGTCATCAAAGGGTATTCTATTTATGGTTTTTAGAATGATTAGAACAGTTTGAAGTCACAATCTGGATATGTTTTCCGTCTCAATGGAGGATCTGTGAGCTGGAAGAGTTAAAATAAACTATTTTTTACAGATTCTATAGTGGAGTATAAATATATAGAGGCTTCTGATGTAGCCAAGGAAGACGTCTAGATTCAAAACTTTATCTAGGAGCTTTATGTGGTGCATATGAGTAAAGATCCTATCACATTGTATTGTGATAATACTGCAGTGGTGGCTCTTACAAAAGAACCAAGGTCACATCAATGGACAAAGCACATACTCTAGATGTATCACCTCTTGAAGGATTTATATAAAATGGGTGAAGTTGTACTAAGAAGAGTGTTCACAGAAGAGAACGTGGAAGACCCTATGACTAAAGGCCTCTCTCAGTAGAGGCATGAATATCATGTGAGAGCTAGCGTGTTAAAGGTTGTAAGCAGTTGGCTCTAGTTGAAGTGGGAGTATGTTAGATTTGGTGGCCTAGAACCAACTATTTTTTACATTATTCATTAATAAATACCTTATCACATCTTGATTGTTCTTCTATATGACAGTTCATGTGATAATGTCCTAAGGATAGCTATTTCACTAAAAGGTCATAGCATATCCCTCCTATGATGAGAACCCGAAAGTTCCGTAAAAGTTTTCTTGAATATATGTTCTATGGACATATAATATTATTTTAGTGATACAAATAATACATTCCATTTGGGGTGAGGACTCTCAAAACATTGTGGCACCTTTTGATGGTGTCCGCCCTTGGTAATATCCAGGAAGATATTATGAGAACAAGACCCGCCAGTAGGAAATCCATATTTAATAGTGTCATTGAATGTTCCTATCTACAGAGTGGTCATATCGTTGATTATAATTATTTAGTTTTTCATTGGTGATTTACACATTTAATAATTTATTTGTTTCAATACAAGTTAATCATTCTATAAATCTGAATCTTGAGATCAATTCCTCCTCTTTCGTTTCTCGTTCACCTTATGGAAATAAATTTTCTTTTAATTTTGATTAAAATAAAATAGAGGATCTCATCTGGAGGTGCCAAATCTTCCTGGCCTTACAACACCAGAACACACAGTGTGTACCCGGTAGTACACACCATGTAGTATAGGTTCCATGTACCGGGACGGTCCTCTAAACCAGGTCGTGTCACTGGATTTTATCTAAGTCTTTAAGACTCCTTGTGTTAACTAGAAACAGTTGGCACATGGTTTCCTGATTACACGCCGCGTGGCCTACTGAACACAACGTGTGGTTCATTCGGGTTAGGGTTGGACCGGGTACCCTATAAATAGCTTGAAAGGTTGGAAACCGTGTAATACAAATAGTACACAGTATGTGGCCCACTGAACACACCATGTACTCTGAAGATTTCTGAAGTACATCTACATGCCATGTCCCCGGGTATGTACTTTAGATGGATGGTGAACAGTAATACACGCCGTGTTGTCAGAACTACATGCCGTGTACCCATCCAAATTACACAGATTTATTAAAATTTATTATTATATTATACAAACCCTTGAGATGTGTACCATAGTGCAGGCATAAAGCTGAGGCACAACATGTGATATGTGTTATATATATATGTGTTTAATTTAACATCTACGTAATGTTAATTTCTACTCATTAGGTAGTTATGAACGGGAATTCACCAAGTTGCCTCCATGGTACTTGTTATATAAAAAGATAATTTTATATGAATTTATTTGTTTAAAATATTGATGGATGATAATCTCAAGGAAATTCAGAAAAGGGTTTAAGAAAAAAAGGATTGATTAATTAATGATAATTAATTGATTTGAGTGTGATTTATATTAAACAATAATGATTAATGAATTGAATGAGAGTTTTATTTATGCGTAAATATCATTTCATGGGTGGATAATCATGAGATAGAACATGACCTTTTTATGTGAATAGTTTCCTTTAATTAATTTATTTAAATTAATTTTGTTTTCCTGCGAGCCTTCTCCTCATTAATATTTAGGTCATGCGTGCCCAAGGTTTCTTTTATGCAAAACCCTGTTTTACCCCTCACCTGTAAGTGAGATTAAAGCATTTTTAATGTATGTAGCTCCCAATCTAGTGGAGGTGGCTCAAGTTAGGTTCCAAGGTGAAACCAATCCAAGGAGATACAAAGGTGGATATGTGGAAAGATGTAAAAACAAACCCAAAGGTTCAAGGTGTTTCTCCCCTAGGTCTTGGGTTAGCTTATCAACTTCTAGATAAACTAACCAATAAGAAAAGCTCATGATCATACCATTTATTTTATTTCTTTCATTTGCATGGTTTATTTACTGTGGGTGTTTTGTCACAATCACACAATTAATGAATTAAACAAGCATGCAAGATGGAACTAAAATAAGTCCTGCTTATGCGTAAATATTATTTTAGAAATGGTTAATCACTTAAGTGTATCCCACTTAATATTAACAAACATGTAATAAATATAATAAAATGTAAATTTACATATAAGGATAAAACCCCTCAAAGAAATATTATGTCAGTATATCCTTCCATAATCTTGGTTAGAATCGAACTACAGTTCAAAGTGCTTGATCAACCCTAGTTGGGGTGCTTTCAATTATCAGGGAATTCTATTTCAAGGATTTGGGTTGACTTGTATTGGTTCATATCAAGGGTTGACTTACATAGTAGGACTTGGTGTAACCAAGAGGCAAAGGTTGAGGAAATCCAAAATAAAAGGATTTCAGGATTGGGGAGTCAACTCAATGGATCAAGGAGCAACGAGTTAATATAGTTAGAATTTGGAATGCCTACCTAAAACTATTCAAGTTTCTTGACCAACCCTAGCTGGGGTAATTCGAAGAGAAATGTGGATCCTTGCCACTAGAATATTCAGGAAATAGAATATTTCAATGTCAATGCTGAGGGCTATTGGATTTCGATAAAATAGTGGGAGACTAATAAGTATTAATTCATTTATCTATATCAGTTTTATCATGTTAAAGTACTAAAATTTTTATCTTATTAATTCATAGAAATGGAAATAAAAATTACTTAAAACATATCATTGTAAACCATACTCAAGAAGTAAAACCTCCTCACCAACACCAATTTTGGGGAATGGAAGAGGCGTTTACGCATCATCCTTCTCCATGAGAGGAAATTGTATGTGCTGGAAGAGTCTATTCTAGTTGTGCCTAGAAAAGAGGCCAGTGACGAGGAACTATCTCTCTATATGAAACATATGGATGATGCCATAGATGTCCAATGTTTCAGGCTATCATCCATGTCTAATGAGATCTTGAAGCAACATGATAACCTGGATGTGTATAGCATGATGTCTCACCTTAAGGATCTCTATCAAGAGAAGGCGAGACAGAAGAGATATGATATCTCCAATGATTTTTTCACAACTAATCTTGGATATTCTATGCCATATGGGCCTCATGTAGTCAATATTATTGGCTACATTGAACACCTATAAATCTCTGGGATTAAGTTCCCGGATAAGTTGCGTACAGATCTCATCCTATCATCACTACCCGAGAACTTATCAAGCTTTATTGTCAACTACAAAATGGGAAACAATGAGAAGAGTATATTGGAAATTTATACCTTAATTCTCTAGGTAGATAAGGACATGGGACGTGACAAACCAATAGTCCTTATGATGATTAAGAAAAGGACGTACAAGGAAAAGGGGCTAATGATTCATAAATGGTCTAAAGTCCACAAGCACCATCCCTCCAAGAAGGGGAAGATCTAGAGGTTGGGAAAGGAATGGGAGGCAGTATGTTTTTCATGTGGCAAGCTAGGACACTAGAAGGGGAAATACACCCAGAAGCATGGGGATTATAAATGTGCATTTTTTATCGAGTGTAATATTTCCATTTATACACATTGTGTATTAGATACAGCTTTCAGGGCTCACATATGTATTCAAATGCGGGAACCAAGTATATATAGAAATATTTTCATAGGATAGGTGGATCTTCAAGCTTCTAATAGATTAACGCTGGCTGCATTGGACATTGGAGATTACCATCTCTCATTGAAAACTAGACTGCTTTTGGTTTTACATAACTTTTATTATGTACCTAGTGTTACCCAGAAAATAATTTCTCTATCTTGTTTAGGTATAGATGGATTTATTTTCAAATTTGGAAATAAGTGTTGTTTCTTTTATAAGAAATACATATGTTATAGTATGGAACATTTAAATAACATTTTTTGTGTATTAAATTATTAAAACTAAGTGTTGGAAATTGATAATGAAAAAAATTCACATGACTCATACAACACCGAATTGCGGCATCACTGTCTAGGTCATATAAGTGATAAACTCTTGAAAAATGTCTTCCAGGATAGTTATTTAGACTCTGATGAGCTAAAACCACTTGATAAATGTCACACTTATTTACAAGGTAAAATGACTAAGCCACCTTTCAGTGGACATAGTGAAAGGTCCCCATAGCTTCTAGGATTGGTGCACACATATGTGTGTAGACCATTTATAGTATAATCTAGAGGTGGATATTCTTTCTTCATTACATTTACTGATTATTTGAGTTGATATAGATATATATACTTAATGAGGTATAAGTTAGAAGCCTTATAGAAATTTAAGGAATTCAAGAATGAAGTAGACAATCAGGCTGGTAAAAAGATAAAGAAGATTCAATCAGATCAAGGTGGAGAATATATGAAACAAGAGTTCATTTATCTTTTATGTGAGACTGGGATTATATCTCATCTCCCTCCTCCTTATAAACCACAGTGGAATGGTGTTAGTGAAAGGATGAACCAAACTTTGTTGGACATGGTGTGGTCGATGATGAGTCATGCAGATCTTCCATTATCCTTTTAGGGATATGAATTACAAACTGCAACATACACATTAAACTAAGTGCCAACTAAGGTGGAAAATGGAATTCCCTATGAGATATAGAATGTAAAGAAACCCATTTTGTTGCACACACGTGTATGGGAATGCAAGGTATTTGTTAAGGCCTTCTTAGGCAACAAACTAGAACCCCGAGGCACAAGGTGTATCTTTATAGAATATCCCAAGTTAATAAAAGGATATTACCTATATAACCTTTCATACAAGAAATTGATTGTCACCAGACAATCTGTCTTTATTAAGAGGGATCACTTCTTCAAAAAGGATAGTGGGAGAAAGATTGACTTCGACGAAGTTGATGCTCAAGATACATAGGAGTTGGTACAAGAACAAGTTCCAGAGGTCCTCATGGAAGAGGTTCAAGAAACATAAGTACTGTGTAGGAGCTCAAGAGAGGTAAGGGAAATAGAGAGATTTGGTTTCCTAGTCACTAAGGATGGTGAATCATTATTGTTGGGCAATGATGAGCCTCTTTCCTACAAGGAATCAGTAGAAAGCTTAGAAGATTCAATATGGCTAGAAGATATGAATTCTAAGATGGATTCCATATATCAGAACCCTATCTGGGTTATGGTCGATGAGCCAATTGATGTAAAGAATGTTTGATGAAAATGGGTATTCAAGATAAATCTAGACATGGAAGTTCAATTTAGCACCTATAAACAAGGATAGTGTCTAAAGGATTCAAACATCATCAAGGAATTAACTATGATGAAACCTTCTCTCGAGTTTCTATGTTTAATTCCATAAGAATCACACTTTCCATAGAAGATTACCATGACAATGAGATTTGACCAATGGATGTAAAAACAAAATTTCTTAATGGGAACCTTCAAGAAGATGTTGATAGGACACAACCAAAAGGGTTTGAGACACCAAGTGAAGCCATGTGGGTTTTCAAGTTGTAGAAATCCATTTATGGATTTAAGAAAGCATCCAGGTCATGGAACATTTGATTTGATGAGGCCATAAAGGAATTTTGTTTCATTAAGAATGAATGTGATCCATGTGTTTATAAGCGATTTAATGGGAATGTGGTTGTTAGCCTAGTAGTATACATTAATGACATATTGCTTATTAGAAATAATGTACCAGTCATACAGTCAGTTAAGGACTGGATGAAAAAGTGTTTCTCCATGAAGGATTTGGGTGAAGCAGCCGACATTCTAGGGATCAAGATCATTCGTGATAGATCCAAGAGGACTCTTGGACTAAGTTAGGGTACATACATTGGTCAGATACTAAATAGATTTAGTATGGAACAATCCAAGAGGGGATTAGTTCCAGTGTCACATGGCCTACATATGTCTAATAAAATTTGACCTCAGACACAATTGGAGAAATATAGAATGAGTAAGATCCCATATGATTTGGATATAGGATCCATCATGTATGCCATGTTATGTACCAAGATTGATGTTTCCTATGCACTGAGCATGGTAGGAAGATATCAAGAAGATCCTAGAGAACAACATTGGACTGCTGTTAAGACTATCCTTATGTATCTGAGAAGAACTAAGGATATATTCTCGGTGTATGGATGTGATGAGGAGCCTGTCATTAGAGGGTATGCTGATGTTGGTTATCTGGAATATCAGAACGATATGAAGTCACAATTTGGATATGTTTTCTATCTCAATGGAGGGGCTGTGAGCTAGAAGAGTTCAAAGAAACTAGTTTTCACCAATTCTACAGTGGAGTCCGAATATATAATGGATTTTTATATAGCCAAGGAAGCCATAAAGAATTAGAAATTTTTCTAGGATCTTGATGTAGTTCCTAGAAGTAATGATCCTATCACATTGTATTGTGATAATACTACAGCAGTGGCTCTTTCAAAATAACCAAGGTGACATCAACAGACAAATAACATACTCTAGAAGTATAACCTCTTGAGGGATTTATATCAAATGGGTGAAGTTTCAGTGAGTAGAGTGTCCATGGAAGAGAACATTTCAAACCCCATGACTAAAGGCATATCTCAACAGAAGAATGAATATCATGTGAGAGCTAGTGGGATAAAGGTTGTTAGAAGTTGGCTCCAGTCCAAGTGGGAGTATGATGTAGTTGGTGGCCTAGAACCAACTACTTTTTACTTTATTCATTAATAAATAACTTTTCACATATTGATTTTTCTTATGCATGACAACTCATGTGATAATGTCCTAAGGATAATTATTGCACTAAAAGGTCATAACAGATCTCTACTATGATGAGAACCCGGAAGTGCCATAACACTATTATTGAATATATTTTCTATGGACGGATGATGTTATTTGAGGGACATAAATAATACAGTCCATTGGGGGTGAGGACTCATAAAACTTTGAGTACCTTCTCATGGTGCGACCCCTTGGTAATATCTAGGAGGATATTATGAGAATGAGACCAATAGAAAATCCACATTTCATAGTGTAATTGGATTTTCCAATCTACAGACATGTATATTGGACCTTATACTTTAAGATTATTATTGATGAGTATTACAACTCGTTCACTTAGATGTATTGATGAAAACTATGATGATACACTATTTACAGTGAGGTAGGATATGTTGGTTTCATCACGAGTAATAAAACATAAATAGATAATGTGAGAAATGATTTTCCCCTTGTGTTCCATATTGGAAGTAGATATCTCAGGACCTTTGATGGAATTGATATAGCCTAAATAAATCCATGGACATTGTATGGAATTGGAAGGTTCAATTCCAAGAAGTCAAAGAAAGAATAATCGAGCACATGGGTTGATGGCACAAGCATTCAATCTTCTTGATTTGAGATATTTAGACAAAGGGATTACATTACATGGTAAGCATTTGTTGGAGGTGACATGTCATTGCGGTGTTAAGTTCTTTCTCGATGGGTGCCTTGGCATGTTTCTAGACGTTAACCTTGGACTTTATGTAGGTTCTGCCTAATGACACTGACAAAGAGGCCTATAGGGTTACACACTATGTGTGTCTAAGTATCTCATTTAAAAATTAATTTAATAAGTTGATTAAATATTATTCCCGATTGTTGTTTACTAATTATTTAAGGATTCCTAATCCAATTTATTTAGACACTAGTTATTCAATAGAATATATTGTGGGCAAAATAATATATTTATTAGAGGGTAAAAAAGTAATATTTATTTAAGAAATAAATAGTCTTTATTCAACGTCTTATAAAAGTTGTTGAGAAAATAAAGAGAATAGAAAAACAAAATTACACACCGTGTATATTAATATACAAAACTTGTAGTTTTTAATGGGATTTGTAAGAAATAATATTATTTATTTCATTAAATAATATAAGGTGTAATTAGATGGGCGCATGTCAAGTAATAATAATATTCAACTATTATTATTAGACATGGGGTATTAATAAGAATTAAATGAAATGAATAAACACCTTCAGGTAATTAATTCATTTTATTTTTCTAAGTAATTAAAATCCAATTATATTATTCTCATTAACCTATACATTCTTTGTGTTTGTGCATAATGATTTAAGAAAAAATCTCTCAATCCAAGAGAGAATTATTTTCTTCCAAAAAATCTCTCAAGCTATGAGAGAGATCCTCTTCCACCGGATTAAAGAGAGATCTTTGCAATCGGCTCTCAAGTTGATCAAAGGTGGACATCACAAGTGAAGTATCTTCTATGCTTGCAACCGAAGATCCCTTCAGTGATGTCCAGAGATACATAGAGCACGTGTGGATCACCGATAGAGGAATCCTACACTTGTGTTATACAACGAAAAGAAGGATCACATCATATCATGACCGAAAACATCAATGGAGAGAGAATTTCATCAAGGTAATTCTTTTATTTTAATTAAATTAATTATAACCAACATATGATGATCCTATCCATGGTTTCAAGACTCCACTATTTTCTTTTGTTCTTTGTTCTATTTTGAATATCCGATGTTTTATTATTGTTGTTGATTTCAGATTGATCGTCATTAGTGGAAAAAATTAAAGTTAGGTACACCCACCGATGCACTTCTGCTATACCGAGAACCTACAAAATCATTGTGTGATGTTAGTAACTGAACATAAGAATCCAATGAATTCCTCTAAATGAAAACAAATTATGGTTTATATTGAAATATTTAATTATCAAAACATATTTCAAAATAATTTTTCTCATTTTGGTCAATGTTTCTAAAGTTTCAAAGTAGTATAACAACAAGGATTATGGATATTATATTTGAAAATTTATGAAAGATATCATATACCATTAAAATACTAGCATCCCTGAATAATTAATTTCTAAAGGTAATTACAATTTCATTAAAAAAATTTCTTAATCATTTGTTTGTATATATTTTCTCAGTACTAAAAATATTTCTAGTAATATATATACTAAAAATAAGAATTAAATTTGTTTAGAGATGACTGGGTAGATTACATGGTATCATCATGTTTGCTGACATAAAATTTAGGTGATTACCTATTATGATTGTGATCTAGTATAGACTTTGAACCTAGAGATACACTTGGGATGTGAATCATTAGTATTGTAATTATTATATATTATTTTTGATTTATTTCTAAATGATAATTATAATGGAGGAAATCAATTTTTTTAAAAAGGAAGGGAAAAAATACATGGTGTTAGAGTGTATAAAGACATCATGAACATGTGACTTCTTACTACTTATTCGGTTAAATTTATCATCATTTTATCTAATTTTTAGTGAATTTTATTATAATTTTTATCTGATAATTATTTTGTTAAATTTACACATAAGTTCAAAACACACACCCTGTGATGAAAACCAAGAAAAAAATTCATATTATATTGATACTTTAGGAAAATGATCCATAATTCATTTGTGATGCGTAAGAATCAACCTCATGTCAATTTGACACCCAATGTGTTCAGTATGACTCTCAGTTCTTATTTTTAATACAAAAGTGTAATTTTAGTTTAAAACATGCATCAAATAGCCAAAAATAGGAAAATGATTTCATAATATTTTCAACAATTATGAAAATGGACCATAATTCATTTGGGATGTGTAATAAGTGACTACACGTCAATCTGACACATGATGTGACTGATATGATTCAAATCAGGTCTTTTCAATGTAAAAGTGTCATTTTAGTTTAAAATGTATTTTACATCACCATATCTGAGAAACATAGATCAAATTGTTTCCAAACTTTAAGAAAATGATTAATAATTCATTTGTTATGTGTAGGAATTGACCGCACATCAATTTGACACCTAATATGGTCGATATGCCTCTAAGTATTTGTTTTCAATATAAAATTGTAATTTTAGTTTAAAATGCATGCCACATAGCCAAAACTAAGTAAAAGATTTTATATCGTGTTGAAATATTTGGGAAAAATCAATAATTCATTTTTGATGTGTAGGAATTGACAATATATCAATACAAAAATGATGTGCTCGGTCTGGATTGTAGTGCATGTTTTTAATAAAAAAGTGTTAGTTTTGTTTAAAACATGCATCAAATATCCAAAAATAATAAAAAGAGATCATATTGTTTTCAAAGATTAGGAAAATGGTCCATAATTCATTTGTGGAATGTAGGAATTAATCACATGTTAATCAACACCCAATTTGGTCAGTATGACTCTAAGTGTATGATTTTAATAAAAAAGTGTCAATTTAGTTTAAAACACACATAAAATAGACAAACCAATAAAATGAGATCACATTGTTACCAAAATTTATAAAAATGGTCCATAATTCATTTTTGATGTGTAAGAATTGAACACACATTAATCTGACACACGATGAGACTCATATGTTTCAAAGTGTGTGTTTTCAATAAAAAACTTTCATTTTTGTTTAAAACACTTGTCACGTCACCAAAACCACCTTGATAATGAGCTATAATTGTTTTCAAAATTTGGATAAATTATTTATACTTCATTTTTAATGTGTAGGTTTTGACTAAACATCAATCTTCCACCCAATGTGGTCAGTATGACTCAAAGTGTGTGTTTTCAATATAAAAGTTCCATTTTAGTTTAAAACATATCTCACATTTCCAAATCTTATAAAATAAGCTTATATTTTTTTCAAGCATTAGTAAAATGAAATAGTCGACTTCAAGAAAATGATTTATTATTGTTTTTAATTTTTGGGAATTGAATGATAATTCATTTTTGATGTCTTGGAATAGAACATATGTTAATCTAACACCTGAAGTGGTAAATATGAATCAAAGTGTGTGTTTTCAATATAAAAGTGTCATTTTAGTTTAAAATGTGAGTCAAATTACCAAAACTGAGAAAATAATCTTCAGTTTTTTTCAAACATTAGGAAAATAGTCCATAATTCATTTTTTAGGTGTGGGAATTTACCACACATTAATATAACACATGATGTGGTTGATTTGGCTCAAAGTGTGTGTTTTCAATACCAAAGTTCCATTTTAGTTTACAACAAAAATCAAATATCCCAAACCAAGTAAATTAGATAATATTATTTTAAAAAACTAGTACAAATGTCCATAATTCATTTGAAACATGAAATAATTGACCTCACATCAATAAAACACACGATGTGATCGATATGACTCGAAGTATGTGTTTTCAATATAAATATGATATTCTTTTTTAGAAAACATGTCACTAGCCAAAATTGAGAAAATGAGTTCAAATTATATTCAAAATTTTGGACAATGATCCATAATTCATTTGTGATGTGTAGAAATTTAATGCACATAAATCTAACTCATTATGTGGTCAGTATGACTTGAAGTACATGTTGTGAATATATAAGTGTGATTTGATTTTAAAATGAGTATATGATGGGGAAAACTTACCATAAAATATCAGATTGTTTTCTCATAATTTTATCCACTAAAACATAAATAATTTTCTTATCATTTCTATCTTATAATTATTTAGATTATTTTCATATATATAATTCTTGAATACAAACAAGAAATTGCACGACTTTTGAAGTCTTGTTCTTAAAAACCAAGCACTCTTGAATTGGATCACATTTGTAGTGAGTTTTTTATGAGAATAGATGTGAGCCAATTTAAGAGAACCTACTTCTGAGGAAAACAATAAATTGTGTGACATTAAAGAATCAACCAAAAATCAATATGATAAATGATGTTCTTAGTATGAATAAAATTATATTTCTTTAGTTTAAAATTGAAATTGTGATTAATTTAATATTTTATAGTCTTACTAGCATAAGAATTGTTTTCTTATATAGGTGTATTCATTTGCTCGAGGTCAGATTGTTTTTTCCAAAACTAAAATCATGACTGGGATTCAGGGGCCAAATACAAAGAAACATTGATGTTTTTAATGTATTTGATAAATTTTACTTACTCATGTAATTGTATAAACCAATGGTTTTAAATTTATATAATATATAGTTTTCTTCTTGGATTTTTTTTGTAAATTTTATTTTATTTATATTTGGTATTTTCTCTTATATTTTATCCCTGTTTTTTCTGCTACAATGTGTTATATTTTTAACACCTTACTACAATATTATGTCCCATTATGGGAACTAGAAAAAGAGTTTATAAAGGGATCCTTTATCAGTTCTATACTAGCATAAAAATGACTCATTTATCGGTTCTATTTTTAGCACTGATAAAGTATCCCTTTATCAATGTTAAATATAAAAACTGATAAAGGGTAATATTTTTCAGTGATTGAATAAGTGTTGATAAAGGTGGTCTCTATCAATTTATTTTTTCTCACTGATAAATGGTCCCTTTATCATCACTTTTCTAGTGATAATAATGGACAAGGGATTTTAACTGTGCTTTGATTTTTAGCACTTTTTTTGCATAGATAAAGCCCTATTATAGCATATTTAATGTCCTTATTTTTAGTTATTAGTGGATAGTATTTTACCTTGGTCTGCAGTTATATTTCCTTTTATTGTTGATGTTTCTCACAATTTAGAGATTTTCCTTAAGACCTTGGGGCTATATGAGTTTGTAATGGTACCTAGTTGTTAAGGATATGTCTTGTTGTCTGGGATTAGGTAGAGTGATCTCCTTAGGTGTATATTATAGAACCCTTTAAGGATTTATCTTTTTATATATTGAAATCCTTCTTGATAGAGTTTATCAGTACAAAATCCCTCATCTCAAGTTTTATCTCAGTTTGGAATGATGATGCAGGTGTTTCATCCTTGGTCTCTCTGGTACATGTGATGATGTCCTTTAGAGATCATCATGTCCACTCAAAAATTGTTAGATGATACAATAAACCTATACGAGAACAATAGGGTGAAAAAACTACATCAAGGACATAATTATTGATCTAGGATAACAACATTGGATTTAGAGACTACCTCATTCTCATTGGGAGGTAGTTTATTTAGATTCTTGAAAGTCCTTATTATAGGACAATACTTTTTTAACATTTCCAACTCTTCATATCGTGAAGTCCAAACACTTATTTTATAGAACAAATTTCCTGAAAATACTCAATTAAATATCTATGATTCACCAATTTAACCAAATTAAATGTCATTATCCCCTTTATAAATTATAAAATTTGTCTTCCCCCATTTACATCATTGGGTAATTTCCCCGTTGAAAGGAAGGTGTACCTTCCCCAACCCAGACTACCTGAACACTACTGATCTGGTTCTCCATATAACCTCTGGAAAACCTAATCATATGTAAAAGGTTGTTGAACCACATGGGGATACTATACCATTAAATATCACCACAAAAATAACAAAAAATGAACATTAAATAAAATATAATATCAGAGTGAAGCATATGAAATTACAATAGAAATAAAACCATGCAATAACATTACCTATAGGTTCCAAGGAAGAGCAGAAGCATTCAAACCCATTCCCAACAATGGAAATTCACCAACTACTTTGAATTTATCTTTAGAAATAAATTAATAGTGAGCCTAGAATCTATGAGGCCATATCATCACATATAATTTATAATTATTTATATATATTAAGAAATAACTTGTGTTGTAATTTTATCTTCATTAAATATCTAATAGACCACTTCTTGGAATAATATCATTACAGTGAGAGGATTAAGGGGTATAATCCTTTTAGCGGTGATGCACACATTCTTCGCATGCCTTCGAACATTGATGCATAAACCCATGGGTGCTAGCATAGAAGACTCTAACAATTGTGTCATTTATTGTTCATCACCATAAGAATCACTTCGAGGATGGATTCTTTTTTATTTCTATAGACACAAAAGGTTGGGGGGAGGAGGATCACTTTCCATTATTTAGAGTGTTCTAAGGGATTATCTATTTAGATCTTGAGAAGATTATCTATAGAATTATTTGTACGTAATGATTATAATTGATAGAGTAGTATTATAGAATGAAATAACTCTGTATTTATAGGCCTTGGGTTAGAGAATAAATAATTTTACATAATCTCTTATTATTATCTTAATCTATAGAGATCCCTTGGTCTAAATAATAATAATATTATTATAATGATTTACTTGACATTATCTAAACTCATAGATAAATAAATATTACTAAATGAATAAATAAAAAAATTATACAAATAATATTAAATATATTATTTCTCACAAGACTATTAACTCAGCTCGTCATTCAACCTTGGTATATACCTATCTTGGAATAATGACTATTTATTTAAATGAATAAATTTTATTGTGTTATTTTCTAATAAATATAGAAATATTATATTAAATAAAATATAGAATAAATATTTATTAAATATATTACTCAGATATATTCTCTTGAATAACTGGTGACTAAATATTTGTGATCAACTAAACATGAATAATTATTAAGCCACATATGTGAATAATATTTATTCAACTTGTTAAATTCATGTAGAATTTAAGTGTTGTTCTGAATAAACATAGTGTGAAACCCTCTAAGCCTCTTACTTAGTGGAGTTAAGAAATACTATTAAAATTATTGGTTTGGTACCTAGAACCTGATAAATATTCCATAGAGAAATAAATTAATGTCACAACGACATAAAACCTCATACAAATGAAAATTGTGTAATATAAACCTTTTATCTAAATATCTATAATCAAGAATGTTTCACACTAGTGTCAACAATTTATTTTCTTGATTTTTATTTCTTTTTTATTTTTGGAAATGAAAATGTCAATAGAAATACATTTCCATAAAATTAATCATGAAGTTCCATTCCCATTAAAGGGCATACGATATTAACTTCCATTAAATAATAGAAGAGAAAAATCCTGTCTCACATTATTAATTCTTGTAATATTAGTCATGATGTACCCAATGTATCCTACCTTACCATGAGAATATGTCATCCCAATTTTCATAATCATAAATAATAATTAATATTATACATTTTTATATAGGAACATACAATGACACATATAAATGTGTATTTACTACTGGTGGGACAAGTTCTCATACCCTCCTTCTCACAGATATTACCATGGATGAACTTCATGATAATAAGTTTCAAGGTCTTATGATCCCACTAAAACTAATAATTTGTGTCATTTATGTCCTATAAAGTTATATCATTTGACCATAGAACATTTATATTTAATAATATTATTATAAAACTTCTAGGTTCTTATCACAATAGAGAATTTTTTTGACCTTTTAGTGATTTAAGTACCCTTGGGACATTATAACAAACATTGTTTCACATAAAAACAATCATGTTGTGATAAAAACATTATTAATATTAAAAACCATGAATATAGGTATTCATAAATTATATAAAAGTTATTTTTAGGGCACCAACTATAACTGATTACCATATGAACAATATCTAACAACTAATAACTCTTTTTCTGAAAACTCTCACATGATTTCCATGCTCCCACTGAGATAATGATTTTTAAAGGGGTATTACACATTTTACTATATGGAAACATTTATCCCTATGACCTCACCTATTTAATAAAAATCACAAAAGTTGTGATATTTTTGAATAATATGCTCCATTCCTTGATGTAATATGGGCTCATTTGCAAGAGCCACTACTGCAATATTATCACAATTTAATGTGATAGGGTCTTTAATATTAGGAACCATGTCAAGATATTAGATTATGTTCATAATCCAAAATACTTCTTTAGCTACATAAAAATCTAAAATATACTCAGATTCCACTGTAGAATTGGTGACAACTAACTATATTGAACTCTCCTAGCTCACAACTCCTCCATTGAGAATGAAGACATATCCTAGTTGTGACTTCATATGGTTATGATCTATTTTAAAAATAGAATTTTTTTATCCCCTAATGACAAGTTATTTAACTCATTCATATACTAGGAACATATTATTAGTATACCTTATAAACATAAGGATATCCTAAATAGAAGACCAATGATGTTCTCTTGAATTTTCTTGATATTTTCCTACCATGATCAAGGCACAAAAAAATGGAAATTGAGGTATTTTTGATGCTTCAATCATAGAAAGAGCGCATCAAAAATTTTCAATTACAATGGGATCCCATCATGATTAACCCATGGATTAAAATGGTGGTGAATAATCATTTTTTGCGATAGTCCATCCTAAAAATTATTTATTTTTTGATGGAATAATTTTCCTTCATGAAAATTTTTCTACCATATAAAGAATGAGTTAAAATTAGCAGAAGATATGTATTTATATCATAACAGGTTATTAATGATGAAAATAAATATACATCACTAATACCCTATTGTGTTGAATTTACATATCCATCGCAAAAGGTTTAAAAGGTAAAAAATAAAAAAAATACAATCAAAAAATTTTTAGACTATACCAATATATAAAACTATAGACATATTAATCAATACCCATATTAAAAAAATTATTTAATTTAATAGGGGTTTAGGTTGGAAGGACCCATTGTTAAATAAAATAATAATATAATTAAAGGGGATAAAGACAATAAAAGATGACCATTGAGGCTTAGACAACTCGAAAACGAGTACTCATGCTATGGTGAGGGGCCATTCCACCTCAATTATGTGAATTTCATACCATAATTCAAGTCTTGACACATTAACATGGACCACTTACATCATCCAAATTGTCATCATGAAAAACAGGTCTCACCTCAACCACCTCGCATATAATCAATCATCTTCTCATGTTGTTACTCTTACCACTGATTCTTTTCCTCCTATTGCTACTACTAGTGTCAACAAAGATCCTCATGATCTATAAACATGAATCTTTAACATAATTTGGAGCTAAACAATTCTTCTCATAATCTACATATAATGATGATGACTCTTTATGAGCACCACTTAAGATGGACGATGACCACAATTTTATTTCATAATAACTTACAAGCATCAATCGAGAACTGATACCAACCACTTGGCGTTTCTCCATACCATACTTATAGTGACCCTTCTTTTTCATACACAAATATTAAATAATTATATATATACATAAAATCATTACAAAACCATGATCCAAAGTTTTAGTGTCTTGTAAAAATTAGGACCATACATAACATTTAAAAAATAAAGCACATACATTTATTTAATGCCTTCTTTTCTATCTTCGTATTGTACCTTGAAATCTCCTTAGCATAAGTAATCACCCGAGGATATACATCAATGAAAAGGGTGAGATAAAATACTATTAAGGGGATAGATAAGAAAAATAGTCAATAAAACGTGGGGTGAGAATAATCATCACCATAACATAGGCATCCGATCATAATCATGAGTGGAAGCAATAAGTAAAGGCATGGAATGTGGCAAAGCATAAAAATGAAACATCATGTCTTAGTGGTCAACTACCAAACATAGTTTTGAAAACATATAGAATCATGTTCATGCATATTTCACTTTTATCATGAGATACATCACATTAACCAATGAATTTGAGGTCTATATAATTCCAGTCACACCCATCACATCATAACATTTACATTTCACAATATAATTCTAAGCGTACCCGTCACATCATAACATTTACATTATCATGCATGCCACATAGAACATATATAAATCTTGTACATAAAATAAACCATGGAAAGGAATGAGTTTTATTTCATGAAGTATACATTCATAAACTTTGGGTTCCCAAATGAAATAGGGAATAACATACTTGATATTAGAATCATTAACCTTGAGTGAAGAAGAAACAATCTTGAGAAGTAAAATGTTTACTTTTTTAAAGAAGAGTTCTTTTGGGAAACATTGTGTTTATCATAAACTCAAGTAAAAAAAAATTATATACCATAAAAGATATAATAATGATTAATAAATTATATTTAAGTAATATACATACTAAAAATGGGGTGAAAGAGTGAAAACCCAATGAAAGAGATTTGGGTTCGAGAATCCCCCATACCTTATGTCTGAATGATTTATTCACTTAAATATACTATATAATCACATTATATTCAATAATTAAAAAATATAGAACATTTTATACACGAATTTTATTCATTATTTTTTTATTAAGTTCATTTATGGGATTCTTGATGAGTTATATAGTTTAATTTCATCATTCGAGAGTGTTCATTTTCTTAGTTTTCATGATCGGTTCACCTGTATACATGAATGAATGTTCGTGTAAAATGAGGATAAATATACAGAATTATTATTATATGTTATTAATGATATTATATAATATTAAATAGCCTTATAAATAATTTGGTTATATGGTATTGGTATGAATCATTATATAACATTTAGTGATGATATTTTTAGTTTATTTTTTGGCTCTTTTTTTATCACAATGAACTCATTTGGTTTTATCATTTAGTATTATGAATATATGTTAGTTATAGAACATAAAGTGGTATTTAAAATTTATTTCAACCATTATAATGGTTTTATTGAAATCCTTTAATGAATTAAAATAAACTTAAAGTGCATCACCCATGATATCGGTAAATTGACACATCATGGGTGAAGATTTCATTTTTAGAATAAAAGAGAGATAGAGAGAGAGAGAGGAGTTTATAGATGGATATAACATTAACTTTATATAATACCAATATATAAAAAATAATTGTGTAATCATTACATTTGTATAAGATAAGGCGAAAATAAGAGAATAAAATAAATGAAATAGAAATAAAATTAAAAGAAAAGGGAAGAGGATTTTGCCTTTTAAATCCATCCTCCTTGAGAACCTCCCTAGGGAAAAGGTTTTGGTCTTTTGGTGAGACCAATATATACTATACATGGGAGATGGAATTAGGAAGAGTTTTGGGTAGAATTTATAAAATTATCAAGGCTTGAGAGGTGTGAGGATAAGAGCAGGTGAGGGTAGTATTTAAAGTGGAGGAGAGAGGTGTTTTCTCATTATTATATTAATTAGTTCGTTATTTTGGAACAAGACTATGAATAGTTTAATAATTATCACTAAATATATTTAAATAATTAATGAGAGTCAGAGATTTTGGGCTTACATCATCCATACATCATCTATGACTTCATAATTTATGTACTTATCCATTATCGTAAATTTTCGTATTTTCCTATTCATAAAAAATTATAGTATTTTAGAAAAATTACAAAAATTCACACTAACCATTTTTCAATGTGTAGAATTAAAAAATGAACTCAATTTTATGAAAATAGTTTTCTAAATATTATAAATTTAATTTTTAATTAAAATCATTATTTACTTGGAAAATATAGATTTTAAAATTATAACTAATTTTATAATACTTTAAAAAATTACTTAAGGTCTAAAAAAATTAACTTAAAATTATAAGACATTAAAATATTAATTTATGAATAAAATTTATGAAAATTAAATTTCTTTTAAATTATTAAATGAATCATAAAATTGTAATTAAATATTTATGACTTACAAAAATTCCAAAATTTAATTAATAATTTTTAAAACATCTATTTACTTAGACTATGATATAATTATACCATAATATCATTTATAAGATGACTAAAATTTATTTATAATTTCATGGTGATGTTACTATTCATTTGGCCAGTTTACTATTAATAGGGGTTATATCACTATTCCTAAGGTCAAGTTACTATTTCATCGGTATTGGTTCCTTAACTTCTAGAAATACTTATTATTTCATTAATTATTCATTTATAAAGTTTTTGTTATGGAATTTAAGTTATTTTATGTGATTTATACTATATTAAATTACTATAAGAAAGGATAAATTTCATTAAAAATTTTTTTGGGCGTTACATTCTTCCCCCCCTTTTGAAAATTTTCCCTTGAAATTTAGTTTTATAAAAACAGGTGAGGGTACTTCTCCTTTATCACCTCCTCCAGTTCCCAAGTTTCTTGTTCATACTTATGTTTCCTCCACAAAAAATTTACAAGGTGGGTTGTCTTGTTTCATAGAACCTTATCTACCCAGTCCGTAATCTTTACTGGCTACTCCTCATAAGAGAGATCATATTCCAGCTGTACCACCTTTGGGTTCAGTATATGTGATGGATCTTGTATGTACTTCCTTAGGAGTGATACATGGAAAACATCATGAACTTGATCCATATTTCATGGAAGTTTAATCCAATAGGAAATTATTCCTATGCGATAAAGGATCTCAAATGGTCCAATGTACCTTGGGCTTAGATTCCCTTTCTTTCCAAACCACATGACACTTTTCCATGGTGATATTCAAAGGAAAAATTTTCATTCAACGTCGAACTCTAAGTACCTTTTAAGGTTGTTAGAATAAATCTTTTGAAGACTCAGAGCATCTTTGATATGTTTCTAGATGTCTTGAACCTTCTCTATTATCTCATGAACAAGATCAGGTCCAAGTAGCTTTCTTTAACTAACTTAATTCCAACAGGTTAAAGTTCTACATCTCTTTCCATATAGAGCTTCATATGGAGCCATCTAAATACTCGAGTGAAAGATATTGTTGTATGAGAACTAAACCAATGAAATATGATGATCCCATCCACATTTTAATTTCAATGAGTAGTCTTTGATCATATCTTCGATCATATAAATAGTTCTTTTAGATTGGCCATCTGTTTATGGGTGATAGGCGGTGCTGAAATTTAATTGTTACTCAACGCATGTTGAAGACTCCACCAGAATTTAGATTTGAACCAAGGAACACGATCAGAGAAAATCAATAGTGGAACCTTATATAGTCTCACCACATCCTTCTCATATATCTTTTCATATTATTCAAGTAAGATATCTTCCCAAATAGTGATAAAGTGGGAAGTCTTGGTGAGTTGTTCCACCACAGCCAATATCACATTATTTCCTTTGGATTTATTCAGGAGACCCATGAAAAAGTACATATTCACATTCTCCCATTTGTACATGGGTATAGTCAATGGTTACATTATCCCTTTGAAAATATGTCACTTTTCTTTTAACTTGCAGACATATCAAGAAACTTGAGAGATATTCTGAAATATTCTTCTTCATGTTGTCCCACCAGAAGTGTTCTCGAAGATCATGGTACATCTTGGTACTTCCAGGATGAACAAATAAAGTTGAGATTTTTTAATTATTCAATATATCCTTTATCCCAGGTGATGAAGGCACAAAAATCCTTATCCCAAACCAAATCACACTATCATCGTCGATATGGAACTCTTTCAGATTTCCTTATTTTATTGCATTCACCATATTTTTAAGTCCAAATCATCCATTTGTGCCTCTATAATATTCTCATGGATAAATGGTTTTGAAATAATTTTGGAAACGTAGGATTTAATACCTACCTTTATGATTTTCAAATCCATATCTTGCATGTACAAGAAGATAGGGTTTTTCTCAATCCGCAATATGGATAAAGTAGTAGGTTCTATTCTACTAAGATCATCATCTACTTTGTTTTCATTTCCATGATGATATTGAATAGAGAAATCATAGTCCTTTATTAGCTCTTACCACCTCCTTTCTCACATGTTGAGCTCATTTTGTTTGAATATATACTTCAGGCTCTTGTGATCGCTATATATGTCACATTTATCATCATAGAGGCAGTTCTTCTAGATTTTCAAGGAAAAAATCACAGCTTATAACTCCAAATCATGTGTCAGTTAGTTTTTCTCATGGATCATCAAATAATTTGAGGTTTAGGCTATTAAATTATCATTTTTCATAATTACACAACCCAAGAATGTCTTAAAAGCATCACTATATATCACTTAACTTTCCCCAGTTTTTTGTAATGTTAGTACTGGTGCAGTGATCAACCTATTCTTTATCTCCACGAAGCTTTCCTCACATTATTATATTGAGACATACTTTAACCCTTGTTAACTTAGTTATCATTCTATACAATCATGATAAATTTCTCACAAACCAGAATTATCCAGCTAATCAAATGAAACTATGGATTTTGGTGACCCTAGAGGGCCTAGGACATTCCTCATTTGCCTTTGTTTTTAAGGGTCCATAGAAACTCCCTCACTTATGACCACATGTCCCAATAATGTGACTTACTATATCAAAAAGTCAAACTTTATGAATTTGGTGTACAATTTCTCCATCCTTAATGTTGCTAACAAAAGCCTTAGATGTTCTTCATGTTCCTCCCTTTTCTTGGAGTAGATGAGAACATCATCGATAAACACTAACAAAAATTTGTTGAGGTAGTGTCTAAAGATTTTATTAATTAGATCCATGAAGATTATATGGTAATTAGTAAGTCCGAAAGGAATCACAAGAGACTCATAGTGCCCATAACTTGTACAAAAGGAAATCTTCTGAATATCTTTCTTCTTTACCTTTAGCTGATGATATCCAGAATAGAGATCCTCCATTGATAAGTACTGAGATCCTCATAGCTGATTGAACATGTCATCAATCCTTAGAAGAGGATACTTGTTCTTTATGGTGATCTTGTTGAGTTCCTCATATTTGATACACATCCTCATTGATCCATCCTTCATCTTGAGAAAGAGCACTGATGCACTCTAAGGTGATGTTATATGGCATATAAACCCTTTGTTCAAATGATCTTTTAGTTTCTTCTTTAACTCCTACATTTCGATAGGATACATCCTATAGGGACACTTTGAAATAGGAGTAGCTCCGAGTATTAGTTCTATTGTGAACTATACCGCATGATCTGGGGGAAGTATGGGTAACTCTTCAGGAAATACATCACTATATTTCCTCATGATGGGCATTTCACCTAGGTTGATACCTTCCTTTGAATCAACCATTTGAACAAGGTATGATTGTTCTTAATGAATCAACACCCACACTATTGAAGGATTTTTCAAATGAGATTCATGATATTCTATGGATTTTTAGTGGGGAATTGAATGGTTTGAATTATGAAAAGATATATCCTTTTCCCAACAGTTTATATGTGCTCTATATAATGATATCCAATCCATTCCCATTATAGTGTCAAATTCAACCAAGGAAAGTATCATGAGATTCACTCGAAGGATGTTCCCACATATGCCAACAGGAGAAGATTCCATCACTTGGATTTCAAAAATTGTACCACTAGGGGTTTTAATGGATATCTCCACTTCAAATTTTTGGCATTTCAAATCAACAATTATAGAAAAATTTCATGATATAAAGGAATTCATAGAACCAGAATCAAATAATACTTTTTCTATTATTGAGTGAATAATAATTTTACCTTGTAATACTTAATTTTCTTTCAACACTTATACAATAGTAATGGCATAATCCTTTCCTTTCTCCTTTGTCTTTGGTGGATGCTAAGGTTGATTACCCTAGAGGGATTGAGGTTTAGTGAACTGGCTTGCATAGTGCCTTTTCTACTTATAGTTGTAGCATTGGGCCATGGGTGGTGCTCTTCTTTCCACCACCACATTTTCCCTATTCCTCGTGTATTTTTTTATATTCATGAGATTGTTGGACTTATCTCTCACACTTGAAGCATTTTCCCATTCCTTGGAGGAAGTCCCCATGATGCTTCTTCCCACATTTCTGATATATGGTTGGTTGAGTTTTCTTTCAAACTTTTTCATTAGATCCTCTAGTTTGAAACTCCATCATTCATTTCTTATCACTATTTCCATGGGTCCATTATCTAAACTCCATATCCACTTTGAGAGAACATCATATTACTTCTTTATAACTCCCAAAATCTCTAATTTATATATCATTTAGTATGTGTGATTTTAATCCACTAAAGAATTTATCAATTTTTTTATCATTATTGATAAAAAAACCTAAAGCATACCTTACATGCCTTCTAAAATTTTCTTTGTAGTCCATCACAGATTCTCCTTCCATTTTCTTCTGCTCTATAAATTCTATATCCATATTTGTTTGAAGATTTCAAGGGAAATACTTGTTGAGAAACATTATCTTAAATTATTCCCACTCTATCTCTTCAATTTCATCAGTCAACTTGGTGTTCTTAATTAAAGACCACCATTGGTCGACCTATTCATCTAGACGATAAATGGAAAGAGTCACTTTCTCCATATCAAAATAGTGAAGTACAAAAAATAACTTCTCTATTGATTTTACCCACTATTCTATGACTATTGGATCATAAGATGCTCTAAACATTTGTGGTTATTGCCACATAAAATAATTGACATCTAGTTTCTCCCTCTTAGGTGAAGGCTGATGTTTCACCTTATTCAATTTATTATCCATAACCTGAGAAATCTTCTTACTCATCACCATGAAATTTTAAAATCCACCCCCAAGTAATTGGGGATGTCATTTGGGAAATCACTACATTGTCCCTCACATGGGTAGTTGGCATGGTTTCTCCTGATTCCTACCATTTTCAAAAATAGAAAAGGTTATAATAAAACATAATCCAAGAAGTCATGAATAAATAGTTTATTTAATAGTGAAATTAAGTCTAAAGGAATATATTGTTGGATCCCTATGTTCATCATTTTATAAACAAAACTTCTTGGGTGATTACTTATACTTAGTCTCATACCAAGGGTTTTAACTAAGGTTCTCTAATCCTAATTCCCCAATTAACTAAACTGTATTCTGATACCCACTATAGCACCCTACTTTTTTTTATATGAATCTTACATAATATTAAAGATAAAAACATAAAATCATTACAAAATCAGGATCCAAAGGTTTTGTGTCTTGGAAATATTAGGACCATACATAACATTTACAAAATAAAACATAAACATTTATTTAATTCCTTCATCTCTAACTTTTTATTGTCCCTTGAATTCTCCTTAGTACAAGTAATCATTTGAAGATATACATTAAAGAAAGGGGTGAGCTAAAAATTCAATAAGAAATTGATAATAAAATAAATTAGTATAACATGGGGTGAGAATAATCATCATTATAAAATAGTTATAGGATCATAATAATTAGAGGAAGCATTAAGTAAAGGCATGGAATGTGGCAATGCATAAAAATGAAACATCATGTCTTTGTTGTCAACTAACACACATAGTTTTGTACAAATATAGAATCATGTTCATTCATATTTCACTTTTATCATTAGATAAATCACATTACCCAATTCATTAGAGTGTTATTTAATTCCAGGCACACCCATCACATCATAACTTTGACAATGCACTATATAATTCCATGTGCACCCGTCACATCATAACATTTACATTATAATGCATTCCACATAGAACATATATCAATATTGGAAATAAAATAACACATGGAAGGGAATGGGTTTCATTTCATAATGAAAACATTTATAAACCCTGGGTTCCAAAATGAAATATGGAATGACATACTTGACATAATAATCATCAAACTTTAATGAAGAAGAAACAATCTCAAGATGTAAAAGGTGAATTTTTTTGAAATAAAAGTTACTTAGGAAATAATTATGTTTGTCATAAACTCAATTAAAAAACATTTTTATCCCATAAAAGTTATGATAATGATGAATAAATGATATTTAAGTAATATCCATATAGAAAATGGGGTGAAAGATGGAAAATTCAAAGAAAGAGAGTTGGGTTTGAGAATTCCCCTTACATTATGGCTGAATGCTTTCTTCACTTTAATATCCTGTATAATCATATTAGATTCATTAATTAAAAAATAAATATCCCTTTATAAATATATTTGATTCATTAGGGTTTTATTAAGTTCATTTATGGTATTTTTTATGAGTTTTATATTTCAATTTCATTGTTTGGGAGTGTTTGTTTTCTTAGTTTTCATGATTGTTAACTTTTAAACAAGAATATAAGTTCATGTAAAATGAGGATAAATATATATAATTTTTATTATATGTTATTAATGATATTATATAATTTTAAATGATCTTAAAATGAATTTGGTTATATTTTATGAGGATGAATCATTAGATAAAATTTAATGATGATCATTTTAGGTCATTTTTTGTGGTTTTTCGATCACAATGAACTTGTTTTGTTTTATCATTTAGTATTTTGTATATACATTGGATCCAGAACATAAATAGGGTTGTAATATAAATTTTACAATATGTTTCAACCATTATAATGGTTTTATTAACATACTTGAAAGAATTAAAGGAAAATGAAAGTGGATTGCCCATAAAATACTAGTATATAAATGAGAGTGGAGTTTATTTATGGATATTACATTAAATTAATAAAATACTAGTATATAAAAAATACCAGAGTAATCATTCCATTTGAATAATATAAGGTGATGATAAGAGAAGAAAAGAAAAGAAATTGAAAAGAAATTAAATGAAAAGGGAAGAGGATTTTACCTCTTAAATCTCTCATCCATGAGAACCTCTTTAGGTAAAAGTATTTGGACTTTTGGTGAGACTTTGATCTCTTGGAAGTGAGATAGGGGCTTGGGTAGAGGTTTTGGTAGAATGTGGACATTTATAAAATCTTGAGATGTGTGAGGAGAAGGGGGGTGGTGGGTGGTATTTATAGTGGAGGAAAGAGGTGTTTTCTCATTATTATATTCATTAGTTTATTATTTTGGATAAATACTATGAATATTTTGAGAATAATCACTAAATATATTAAAATAATGAAGTATAGTTTGATATTTTGGTCTTACATCATCTATAAATCATCTACGACTTCATAATTCATGTATTTAGATTTTATCATAAATTATCATATTTAACTATACATAAAAATTCAATAATTTTAGAAAAATACCAAAAATTTATCCAATTTTTTTTTATGTTTATAATTAAAAAATTAAATACATTTTATGAAAGTAATTTTATAAATATTAGTAATTTTATTTTTAATTAAAATCATCATCATCTTGGAAAACATTGATTTTAAAATTATAACTGGTTTTATAACACTTTGAAAAATTACTTAAGGTCTCATAAAATTATATTAAAATAACAAGACATAAAAATATTAATTTATGAATACATTTTATGAAATTTTTTTCTTTTAAATTATTAAATTAATCATAAAATTATAATTAAATATTTATGACTAACAAAAATTCAAACACTTAATTAATAAATTTTAAAATATTTATATACTTATACTATGATATAATTATAACACAATTTCATTTATACGAGTTATAAATTTTATTTATAATTTCTTGGCTAATTTTACTTTTCATTTGGCTAGATTACTATTCATAATGGTCATATTAATATTCCTAAGGTAAAGTTACTAATTAATTGATATTGGTTCCTCAACATCTAGAAGTACTTCTTAGTTCATTAATTATTCATTTATAAAGTTTTTATTATATTCTCTAAGTTATTTAATGTGATTTATACTATACGAAATTACTATAAGAAGAGATAAAGTTCATTGATAAAATTTTGGGTCGTTATAATACCGAGTCACCTACATCCATGTTGCCTCATAAAATCCTAACTCACTAGTGTATCGACCCTAAATATCAACCCAAATCTCATTATGTTTTTTGAGAATTTGGGGACTCATGTGCCTCCTTCAAATGAAATTTGAAATTAAATTAGTGAAAATATTAATTTTAGTAAATTTTAATAATAAAAAAAATATAATGATAAAAATACAATGATATAGGTATCCAATAATCTTTCATGTGGCATGATATATGAAAAACTTATTAAAATCATAAAAATATATAACTTGATGATTCTCAACTAGCTATATGAATATAAAATAAATATTTTATATTTAAAGTATATATAAATTAGTAAATAAAATTACTCACCATATTCCATTGATGAATTTGGAATGTATGAAAACATTCTCTATGTGTGACCTCCTATGTCTCTCAATTCGATCATCCTAGTAATTATCTCTACTGAAAACCATCTCCTATCAAGTAGGAACACAATCCATACAAAACATGAAATAATAGGTAATCAGTTTAATGGAAAAAATAAGATTGATAAAAAACTATGGATCCACATTTATCCATGGATCTACCTCTCAGACTATGTAAAAATTGATGATAATGCTCACCCATGCAGATCTATGATGAATCAAAGATACCTTATCTCATGCTATCATTTTTGGGATACCATAAAACCAATGAATTATTAAAAATAGAAAGTTAATAAATAAATAAATTTCAAAATAAATATTATTTATTTATGTACCATCCAATGATAAAACATAAAATATAAGACCTCAATGGAAATATGATCCCATGTCACCCATGGTCTAGAAAAATAATTGTGTATAATTTCACCCCACTATCCAATAGATATTTGTGAAAACAGTTGGAAAAAAGAATAAATATTCAAAAAATTAGTACAAACAAAATTATTAAAAAATTACTAAAATAAATAACTAAATATACCTTCACATGCATGGACTGAAATCAAGATGTATAAGTCAATCATTAATAGGTTTTTATATTGGCCATAAAAAACCTACCAACATTCATCACTTTTTATGTATTGTGGCCCAAATATGAGATCCTCCTTGATTAGTATATTTCCTCCCTCCCCTTTATCGTGGAATTTGTTGTGAGGTAATTATTTTTAATTATTATAAAATATTATAAATTATTTGTACTGCTTGGTAATCACTATTAACTATTAATATTTTTTATACTACACCAGTCAATTAAATCTCTTGAACTAGCATAATAATTTTTATTATATATTTTATTTTCTTGATGAACCAATATAAATGGTTCATTTACTAAATGAATACTTTTATATTTAATTTCAATAACTCTATGGAATGGATGGATTCATAAGCCGATACTAGTATCAAACCAATGATATTTAATCATTATTACATAATTATTTCCAAGATAAAACAACTCAATTTTTTCATCCAAAATTCTATAAAAGTTAACTCCACTTTCTCTATGATGAGATCCTTTAATTCAAACCCCACTACTCATTATTTTTTAATTCACCATATATGTTTGTATGTAATCAAAAACCATTAAACACATATGCATTATAAGATTTAACCAATTTGTATCATGGGTTACTCAATACAAATAATTTAATATAAATTTTATTTAAATGGTTTGATACCTAAAAAATTGAAAAACAATAAGTAATATAACAAATAATTTTTTTTTCATATATTTAAACATACATAATTTACATTACCATTCTTTACAACTAGTAGTAAAAATAATGTTTCCTCATTCTATAAGAGTATTCGATGTGTTTTTTTAAACTATTTCTTGATATGATAATCATATAATCAAAAAATAATTTACTATTAATTTAATTTTAAAAAAATATAATGAATAGGTTAATTAAGAACTCACTGTACAATTCATATCATTTCATCACAATTGAGAAGAACATATATATGAGATTTATATTGTTCATCATCTGAAAGATATCATTCATGAACTTCACCAAAGAAAAGTTCAGGATAATTAAAAAAATGATAATTTAAGGTTCATTTCATTGTGAACATTTCCATCATTATGACTCGTACAATTATTTTTTGAAGGATGTTTAGGTTGAAAATAATGAGAGCATAAAAAAAATTTCTCTTTAAAATATGATTATGTAATTTATCCTTTAATGTATGATTTGTTACATAACTTTTTCTTCAATTTATTCATGCATCTAACATATGGGTAAAACCATTATAATTGTACTGGTCCTCTACATTTTTCTTTATATAAAAAATATAATATTAAATGTTCAATTTTTTCAAAGAAAACCAATGGATTTTTTTCCAATATGCATAAAATTAAAATAACATCTTGTTATAGCCTACTTAGTGCATAATATTTTTCTATCACCCCACAAATAACTTTAAAAAATATGATATTTCTTTTAGATAATCAATAATAGAAGAATTTAATAAACCTCTAAGGAAAATTGGTTGTAATTTTTCCATTATAACATGACTATCATGACTTTTTAATCCATTAATATGAATATTTATAACACATCTATTAAAATAGGAAACCTAATCATGTGGTAAACTCAAATTGACAATCCGCTAAATATTATGACTTTTTAATCCATCAAGATTTGGATAAATTTAAATTTGGGAAAGATCTAATCGCACATTTACATTATCTTTAGTCTTACCAGGTGTCTCCAAAAATATATAAAATATGTTATCAAAATATTTTTTCTCAATATGCAAGAAATATAACATACGACAAACTAAAAAATCAGAACAATATGGAAGATAAAAAAACTATATTTTTTTTTTCAATTTTGATCTTTCCCAAACATGTATTTTTTTGGGTTTATAATTAGTCTAAATGTAAGAGGCAGAAATGAGGAGGTAATTTATTTTAAATCAATATATGAGATCATTGTTAGAGGTTTATCTATTTCAATTGTACCATTTTTTAAATTATCTTTATTCTTATGGAAGGGACGACCTTTAGGAAGAAATCTATGATGAAAGTAAAAAAACAAGGTTTTCCTCCATTGATTAGAATAAATTCTTTTCTATCACTTATATTGTATAGAAATTATTCTGTACCATGTGTACTCTAATAAAAGAACATTCCATATTGTTGGGAAGTCACTAATTTTCTATATTACTACAGATTTCATTATTAATTTTTATTTTACAAATACATCATATGTATTGAAAACATTACTTCATAATAAATTTAATTTATCAGTCAATGGGTTCAAATAAACATCATTCTTATTTTTTGGATGTAATGGAATTAGTAATTTCAAAAAGATATATGGTTCATTCATCAACATCCAAGAAGATAAGTTATACTGAGTTACAAAGAAGAACCACAGAGAATATTGACTATCATAAGAACTAAATGGACATACAACATTAGTAGAATTATCCAATCACACGTTATGAGATTCTAAATAAAAATAAGAATGCACCTAATAAAAATGTTTCCACTAATCACCATAAAAAGAATGATTTAATCTCTTATTGATAGACATGATGTATTTTTTCAGGTCATCAATGATATTGTGTTACGATACATAAATAAATGTTGAAATATAGATATTAGTAGGAAATACCTCAACTATTTAATGGGAAAAAATTTGGGCTTTCCTTATTGCGCCTCTTTGTACCATGAATTTTTACATGTACGAAAATTAACTAAAAACTCATATTCACCATAATTGTGACTTCCCGGATCCATATGCAACTTAGAGGCACCCCAAGACCGATTGGACACATGGCCTCAAGTGTATCTACCTGAATGCCAAAGGCTTCTATCTAGGAGTGAGGGGTTGGGGTTTATTTATGGGGATACAGTGACCTCATTATCAGAGTGTAGCATAGAGGATCAATAATTATAAAATTTAAATAGAGGAAGCAATATAATAACAGATGGAAGAGTAGAAGTAGACATGGGTAATAAAAAACTAAACATTTGATAAAATATAAAAAAGTGTATGATTATATATGTCATGTATCTACAAATTTGGAAAGCATAAATAAAAATATAAGACAATACATGATATAAAAAAGTATAAAAAATGAATCCAAAAAATTATCCCCAGTATACCGAGCTCTAGATCGGTAATCTACTACATGATTCATCTTAATCAATCTGGAAATCAATTATCTGAAGAGGTACACTTTCCCTTATTAGTATTTGTAAACATGTAATATACCTAGGAAATAATGACATTGGGATAGGGTGTGAGATAAATTTTATTAGGCCACTACCAATGGATTCTATAAAATCAAGTCTGTGTAATATAAACTGAAACAATGTACATTCAAGAGTATATATAAGTAAAAAAACATAGTAATGAAATCCCCAAGTACCTGCTTCAACCCTTAGCTAGTGTCTGAACATATAATCAATTCATTATTTAATTAATTTCTAGTTTATATAATTAAGTCATGTGATGTAAAACCAAAACTAACATCACCTCATGATAGTAATAGTTAAGGTTCTAAGATGTAACAAGGAAAACTGATGATGATAATAAAGATGTTCCAAGGTAATAAACAAGGAAACCTTGACATCAAGGGTCAACAAATCAGTAGTAACTGTGTCCTTGTTAAGGGGTAAGAGTTTAATCCAAGGAGCATCATCCAAGTCATTCCATAATAGTATGATCTAACTGAGTCCCAGGAATATATCCAAGGCAAAACAGGATAAGTAATGGCTAGGTCTAAGGATGAAACCATGGAACCTCATGTCTATAGAAACTACGCTAGATAAAAGGAGTGTATCTAAGTAAGCCTATAATAGTAAATGAGGGATCCTATGGTGTCATACCAATCATCCATTGATAGATAATGATCAGGTTCCAAGGTTGGTCTCACCCCTGGAAACTGACATCGTTGAATTAGAATGGCTTCCACGAGTGCTCTATGCATTCAATCCGAAATCAAAAAGCTAAGTTGAGTCTGTCCACTCCTATAGATATGTCAAGGTCCATAAACAAGACACCTTACAATTGATTCATTTAGTTAATATGGCCATATAATACTCTATCCATTTAGTATGAAATAAGGTTCAAGCCATTTCCTTTAATTAGCGTAACAAGGATAATAGGGTGTGTAATCATTGATTCAATAATTGGAGTCATAATCATTTAGTAAGTTGATTTGGTTCAATCCTTTTCCTTTCAGTAGCATGAAAATGATAAGGATCATGCCACCATTTCATTTTAATTCATATAAGGAATAGTCAATTCATTAGGTTCATTCAGCAGCCTTCCATCAAACATGGAAAGGGGTGCTATGGACATACATCCATGCATTCATTTACATTGAATAAGGAAAAATCATACACTTAGTATAAATTATGATTAATTTTAGATTGATTAATTAAATATAGAAACTTACTTTAGGAGGTAAAGTGATATGTATACAAGGTGCCGCCCATTCTCAATTTATTGGTTTAATTGAACACTTACCTTCAGGGAGGTCATGTAACAACTCACCTGAACGGTGGAACAAATAGGATCAATATGATAATAAATGCCTAATTACAAAAATATGCTACAAAGGATGGGCTGCGTTGGGGACATAACCACCAACGATGAATAACATATATGGAATGGATCTTATAAGATAGTTTTAATGACTATAATCAAGGAATATTAATTAAATTGGTCATTCTTGATGAAATAAGTGTGTATTCATGAAAATTTATAAAATGATGAAACATGAGGGATGGGTTATAGAACACATACGTCGTACTCGTACGACTCTCCTTATCTAGTATCATCCTATAGTTTGGTCTAGATTGGATGAGATCTAAAAAAATGTATCAATCCCCTAAAATTAGGGCACATGAGCCTATATCTAAATATCATCGTCGATAGAAATAATAATGATGAAAGATTAGAAATTAATTGAGATCTTACCGGCATGGATCCCGCAAGATGAATAGTGATCAAATTGGACACAAGATCAAAGATCAGGATTAATTCATATATTAGATGAATTTTAGGCTTCAAAAAGGATGAAAAATGTTTGGTTGTCCATAGGAAAAAAATAGGAAACAAGGGTTGTTTTAAAAAAACATTTAAGGTTAAAATGGTAAAATCACCCAAAAATAACCTTCACACGATTTGGATGTACGTTTTTCCAAGCCGTGCACCAACTATTCACGATCTTCTATAGGAATGGGGAACCCACACAGTTAGGCCGCATGGTTAGGGAAACCATGCAACAACTGTGAAAAACACCTATACAATTTGTTTTCAATTTTTGGCATGGTAGTGCGACCTCGGGAACATGGTTAAGGAAAACTGTGCGCCCTATATCACCCCATTGCCCAGCATTGCATGGTTAGTTCTAACTTTATGGCCTGACCCACATGGTTTATTTTAACCATACGACAAACCAATTTCTCTGAAAATATGGGTTCCGTTCTATAAACAAGCTCTTGACACCCCTAAGACCCTCATGAACTCATTAGGCATCCATATTATGTCCATAAAAGAGAATTATACCAAAATTAAAATGATTCATACTTGAGTAAAAAAAACTAGACTCTTGCAATAATATAATATGCACTCATTTGAGCATTCATGGATCTTCTAATAACTAAGACCTAAATTATGTACAAACCTTTTTTTTCATAGAAGTTTATAGGTAACATATTTCCCTCAAGAAACAATGATTTATCCAATGAAAATATTTTATCAAAAAACTATTTGAGATTCCAATATCTAATTTAAAATCCATAAAATAAATAATTTCTTCAAATTTTATTATCATGAAACCAAGATATAAGGCATCCTCAGCCTACATTAGAAACTCATAAAAATGAGATGTTTCTAACTTGGGAGTTGAATTATCATTATGAGTTTTTTTATTAAAAAGTTGATCCACTAGCCTTGTGTACTAATGTTTGAAACTATGTAAGACCATGACCAAATTGTTTATATCTTCTCCAAAATTGAATTTACCAAGTTGATAAAAAAAGAATATCCTGTTCGAAAACCAAAATAAAATAGATAAACCCCAATATTGTAAAATGTTTAAAATCTCCTTAGATCACAATTATTACATAGACACTTAATTTTCCCTTCTAAAAAATTCTATTTTCATGATGCAAATGATAAATTCATTTCAATACCCTCAATATATAGATTATTTATACCAGAACCAATTGAATTTCTACGACGATTTATCCAATAATGATCTTATAATAAAAATTGTTATCTACTTATTTATTCCATGGTTTTCTAAAAGATATAAAAAAAATTCTTATGATTAATCTAATAGAAGAAAGGTATGATCTGATAAAAAAATCAGAAAATCAGAAAATTACTAATTACTTGTAACTGTTATCAATTATCGACAAATACTGGTAATTATAACTAAATATCAAAAATTATTACTGAATAAAAAGTAATAATTAATAGAAATGTTGCATATTAATTATTATATATTACGGAAAATTATTATAAGTTATTTCTAATTATTACTAATTATAACGAGTTGTCGATAACTATTACTAATTATTAATAATTATCACTATTTATTAGTTATTACCACTAATTATTGGTAATTATAACAAATTATTACTAATTATCACGATTTATTGGTTATTACTACTAATTGTCGACTGCTATTACTAATTATTAGTTATTATTATTAATTATTGGTAATTATTGGTAATTATTTGTCATTATTAAATTTTTGGTAATTATTACTAATTATTGGAAATTATTACTAATTATTTTTAATTATTAAAAATTATTCGTAATTATCACTAACTATTTTTAAATATTACTAATTATTGGTATTTATCACATATTATTGTTAATTATTGGAAATTATTGGCAATTGTTTATTTTTATTTGTAATTATTTGTAATTATTGGAAATTATTACTAGTTATTATGAATTATTATTAATTATTACAAATTATTTTAATTATTACTAATTATTATTAATTATTACCAATTATTACCAATTATTACAAATTATTACCAATTATTAGTAACAACTACCAATTATCCATAATTATTACCAAGTATCGATAATTATTAGTGACTATTGGTAATTATTGGAAATTGTCAGTAATTATTGGTAATTATTCATAGTTATTCATATTTATTAGTAATTATTGCAAATTATTATGAATTATTATGAATTATTACTAATTACTTATTGTTATTGGTAATTATTTTTTATTATTGGTAATTTTTTATAATTATTACTAATTATTATTAATTATTACTAATTATTACCAATTATTACCTATTATTAGTAATTATTACAAATTATAACTAGTTATTAACAATTATTACTAATTATTACAAATTACTACTAATTATTACAAATTGTTGGTATTTATTACCAATTATCAGTAATTATTACAAATTATCACACATTATTACAAATTATTAATTATTGTTACTAATTATTACTAATTATTATTAATTATTGGTAATTATATGTAATAATTACTAATTATTGGTAATTCGTTGATATTATTGGTAATTATTATGGATTATTACAAATTATTACAAATTATTGGTAATTATTAGTAATTATTATGAATTATTATGAATTATTACTAAGTTTTAGAAATTATTTTTAACTATTACTAATTATTACAAATTATTGGTAATTATTACTAATTATTAATAATTATTTATAATTATTACTTTTAATTAGTAATTGTTGATTACTGATGGTAATTATTTTTTTAAAGGTTTGAGGCTCAAGGCTTCTTTATAGGGATAAAAAAAGGGGGAAGGTGGAACAAAAAGAGTAGCATACAATAACCTCTTGGGCCACAAAAAACCGGAGCAAAAGCCATTTACCCGTCCTAGAGTGGGTGCTCATATTGTAATGTGGGAGGCGTGCACCCCTACCTTGAGGATGTCTACCCCTCCTCCAAGTCTTGACTTGCATCCACGAGCAATCATTATCATTCGAGGATTCATCCATAACTGCCTCCTTCATAATTTTAGCTCTAGAAACATCGTCGCACTTCATTCCATCCTCTTCAATACTAACAGTAGTAAGCAAATCAAATGAATTGTGTAATTTGACATTGCTTTTTACCTTCCCGATTTGAGACTGAGAACTTCATATTGGAACCATAACATTCTATGATATGATGTCATCATGTCTTCCTAGTCGATGGTCATTAAGGGTAGTTGCCTCCATGCTTTAAGCGCATGTAGATGGTTTTGCATGGTTGCTATTACAACCAACGGTTTGAGTAGGGGTCACATGTTGAAGATCAGTAGGAGAGCACGAAAATCGTGTCTGAGGAGGGAAAACATCACTAACGAAAGTATCCTATTGGAGTCCAGAGTTTGTAGCATGTGGGAGTTGTGGGAGTTTGGGAACTGCAACAAGAGGATCTTATATTAGGGTGGTTCCATGAGGAAAAGAGTCACCCAGTGGAGACCCCTGTTGAAGCTCGGATGCAGTAGGGGGGATTTTGCAGTTCCATGGAGGTAGGAGTCACCCAGTGGAGACCCCTATTAAAGTATAGATTCTGCAATAAGTAGTGGTATATTGGGAAGGGGAGCCTCATATGAGTGGAGCCATAGTCATCCAGAAGAGACCTCTGCTGGAGCCTGGATACAGTTAGAGGCTCTTGAGTGGTGCCATGGTAGGAGACACCCAGTGGAGACCCCTGTTGGAGCCCAGATGCAACTGGAGAGGCCTATAAGTGGGGGGTTCACTGGATGATTGAAATCTTAGTGAATCAGCCAAAAATCCTTAATGCCTATCAAATTGGCTGTCATAAGATTCAGATTCACTTTTTACATCTTCTAAGCCTCCAATTAGGGTGTCCTTGAATGATAGTCCCACACCAACTGGCACAGTCTCCTCTGCCAAATCTTCAAATGTAACAGAGGGATTTTTATTTAGTTTATGAGTGGAAGCATCCATTGGGGTGTCTTGAAAAGGATCATGTTTAGGATGCTGATCAGTAACATACCCTTTTAGTCCGTGACCCATCTTTTCATCCTATACATTCCTAGAAACAATGATCCTCATGTGAGAGTTATGAGGGTCTTCATTCCTAACTTGATCATTAGTTTGAGATATTGTCTCCTACAATGACTTTCTACAATCTTTATTCATATAATGTATCTCCTCATGACCTTTCAATTATCATCTAGTATATATAATTCTTGCTCAACAATTGTATCTCAAGTGTCCAATGTTTTAATAAGAATCACAATACAATGGCATTTTCTTATAAATAATCCTATGATTGATTTAATCATGTGGAGTGGATAGGACAACCATGTCAATCAAGTAAGAACTTAAATCATCCTCAACTAGTATTCTAGAATAGTGGAAAAAACAAACATTTTCTATAGCTAATTCTATCCGAATTAGAATCCCTAACACCGAGGCAATGTCATATAATATTTCAAAATGCCACCGAATCTAGCTTAAACCATACAATTTAATCCAAACCTGAGCGAAAGAATCCTTAAAATTATTAAATTTTAAATTTAGGTTTCTATTCATGGATTATAAGATTTATTGGCTTTATATTCAATGAACTTTAACTCCATGGTTGACCCTTTAGCTCAGTAGAAGTGAAAAGAAAATGAAAAACATCCTTTCCCAAAGGAGACACACTTGAAGTCTCAAAAACCCCAAATAGTAGCAAGTCAGAAAACTAAATATGACACTTTCCAAGGTTTTATTCCTTTAGATAATAAAATATGGGATATAAAATAGTTCTTACAAAGTTTTAGTCTTTCCAAAATTTCTCCATCTGATGTTGAGTCAAGGGTAATAAACCCTTTTTTGGTGATTCATTATGCGACTTGGTTTTATGGGAAAACGAAAGTTTTGCACAAGGTTCTAGAGAATGGAGAGAAGACCTTCAAATTTTAGTAATTATTATTGATTATTGGTAATTATTACAATTTTTTTCTAATTATTACTAATTATTATGAATTATTACTAATTAATACTAATTATCAGAAATTAAGGGTAATTATTATTAATTTTTTTGTTAATTATTACTATTTTTCTGATTATTGGTAATTATTTGTGTTTATATGGGTGGTTCAAACCGTGGATTCAGATGCTCGGTTCCATTATACTAGAAAATTTATTGAAAGAAAACATGTACATAAACATAGGTCCATGGATATGGAGATCAAGAAGAGTTGAAACTCAACACCACCTAGAAACAAAAAATACAACAACATTAGAAAATCCTTCCACATTGGCCAAAAATACCAAGTAGCATTAATCTCTTTTTTTGTCAGCTGGCTCAACTTCGAGATCCTTCTTGATTAGTCAATTGTATCCCTCTCCTCTTTTGGGGAATCTATTGTAGGGAAATTATTTATAATTATTTTAAATTGTTACCAATTATTGGTACTGATTGGTAATTATTGGTAATTATTACTAATTATTATTAATTATTTCTCATTATTTCTAACTATTGTCAATTATTACTAATCATTTTTAATTTTTGTTGGTAACAATTACAACCAGGAAGGTTCGGGACCTGAGCATACTCGCTCCTCAAAATTTATTAAGGAAAATAAAAGTATAGAAACAACAATGAATTTTTTTTTGCAAAAGCACCACCAAATACAAGGAAGAAAACCAATGTCACCCATAAGATAACTAGACCAAATGACCCAAAAAAAAGAAAAAACGTCTAAATACCCACAAATTTCATACTACAAAATAGCCCGTGGACCACCCAAAAACACCCCAATGGCCCGAAGTGGCCCCAAACAGAGATCACACCCCCATGCCTCAAAAAAACCCATCATGAAAGGTATGCCGATAGCTTCATCATCCCGAATGCGAGTCCCACATAGGATTTTGGTTATCGCATGATCAAAAAAGTCATCACCTGCTAAAAATACGGCTAACACGCCACTGGCTAAGGTCGTCACATTCCTTCTCCTAAGGTTGCCCCTGACCCACTTCCCAAAACATCATCAGAGATCCTCTCCATCATGTGAATATTGAGCTTAAAATCCACAATTTATCATCAATTTCGGAGGCTCAACCATGAAAAATAGGCTTTCATATCGCACCCATCATTTTTAGCATATTCATTCATCCCTACGATGACAAAATCTGCCACTAGGATCACATAATCCCCATGAATCTTCGATGTTCTGATCACCATCCTCACCATCAGACAAACCCTCATTTGCCAAACCTCTGTCAAAGGTCACCATTTCCAACAGGGTCCTAGAACCCTATCTACGAATCCATGCAACAACAATACTATCCTTTAAATCTAATCACACCACCATTACTCCAACCCCATGATTGAAGCCACCCTCTAATATGATAACCCTTGAAATAGATCTTCTCCTCCTAAACTAGGGTTTAACACCCTTTTTTGAAACAAACAAAATCCTTGAGAGGAGTGTAAGTGGATTTATGTTGATCCCCTAATGTTTTTCCTCTTTTTTTTAAGAAACTACAAGTATCTCAAACTTCTTGGATGGACAACAGAGACCAAAGAGCTCTTTGATCCCTACAACATCAAAAACATCCACACTAATGCTTGATTTGGAGCGATCTCCAAAATGGCCTCTATAGATGGAATGAGAGAGAAGTTCTCATATTGAGAGAGAATCCATGTAATCTATTATTATTACTAATTATTGGCAATTGTCACTAATTGTTGGAAATTATTAATAAATATTGGTAATTATTGGTAAATATATCAAATTAGTACTAATTCATTGTAATTATTACCAATTATTACAAATTTCTACTAATTATTGGTAATTTTTGGTAATTATTATTAATTAATACTAATTATAAGTATTTATTAGTAATTATTATTAATTATAACTAATTATAAACAATTTTCATTAATTATTACTAATTATCACTAATTATCAGTAATTATTTGAAATTATTATTAAGTATTACTAATTATTTCTAATCTTCACTAATTATTTCAAATTATTACTTCTTATTGGAAATTATTGGTAATTATTTGTAATTATGTGTAATTATTTCTAATTATATGTAATTATTTTTAATTAATACTAATTATCACAATTTTTTGTTAATTATAACTAATTATGACTAATTATTGATAATTATTACCAATTATTTATAATTATTTGTAATTATTATTAATTATTAGTATCTATTAATAATTATTTTTAATTATTAAGAATTACTACTAATTATTGGTAATTATCAGATGTTATCATTAATTATCAGTAATTATTAGTAATTATTGATAATTATTACTAAATATTATTACTTTTACTAATTATTAGAATTTATTAAGGATTATTTGTAATTATTACTAATTATTACAGATTATTGTTGATATTACAAATTATAACTAATTATAGGTAATCATTACTAATTAAGACAAATTATTACTAATTATCAACAATTACGAGTAATTTCTTGTATTTATTTGTAATTTTCATCAATTATTATAAATTATTGATAATTATTTCTAATATTACTAATTACTGGTAATTATTATTGATTTATGTTAACAACTATTAATTATTAATGATACTAATTGTTATAAATTATTTCAAATTATTACTAATTATTTTTAATTTCTACTAATTATTTACTAATTATTACTAATTATTTTCTATTTATTGGTAATTGTTAATAATTATTTATACCTATTTTTAAATGGTTATAATTATCTATAATTAATATAAATAACTAATAATTACTTCCAATTAATAATAATTGATACAAATTATTCCAAAATATTACTAATATAAAATAAAATAAATTAATTAACAATGATTTTTTTAAAACAAATACTTTAAAAACAACTCTTTACTAAAATAAAAATAGCAATGCAGTTTTGAATAAGCCTCTATAAAAATTCTTTGTAAAAATTAAAATTTATATGGAGCGAAGAAAGAGAAAAAATAAAAGAGGAGTTCTGAAATTGTGATGAAAGAATGGTGGTAGGGGCTTTATATTGGTCAGATTATTTACGATATACTATTTGCAGTAGAATTTCCATCGAAAATAATTGTATTTGTGACATAACTCCTCAGAAACAGTTCTCACCATAAATATATACGGTGAAGATCAAAATAACATTTCCAATTAATGACCAGTTTTGTCGCAAATGATACCCACCATAAATACCATTTATTTACACTAGAGAAAGAGTATTTGTGATGGAATGCAGATTTCCATTGAAAATAGTATTATTTACAATCGATGATTATCAATTTTTAATTTAAGAATATTTGTGATGGTAGTCCAAATTCCATTGAAAATAAAACGTTCTCATAGTTTGGAATTCGGTGATGCCAAACTTATTTGTGATAGGACTCATATCCTCACAAATATGACCATATATTTGGTCATTTAAATAGGATATGATTCACATCACAGATAACATTATATTTTTGATTATTTATTATGGGATCCTTTTCTGTTGCAAGTTTATCATTGCAAATATCACTTTTCCTATATTGGTAGGAAATATCAATCCTAGTAAATAACCTGACATACATGATCGATCAATTCACATATGCGTATGGGATCCTACTCTTCCCACCCTTCTATTGTGTATGAGAACACATTTTCTTGGAGTGATGTATACCATGCGGCACTAGAACTAATCCCTTATTGGATTGTGCTATACTGATTATTTTAACATATTCCACGAAGCCTCATGGATATCACGAATGACCCTTATGTTAAAAATATTGGCTATTTCACCAAATTTTGTCATGGATAAGAACTTGTTCAAACAATCCTTAATTGATAGAAAGAATGGTATTTCATTTCCAATAAGTAACATGTCATTGAAATATACTCTTACAAAAACAAGTGAACTCCCAAAAAACCACTCATAAACACCTGATACACATTCATTATTTATTAAACAAAGTTATCTGAGGCCTAATTGAACCCCATGTTCCCCAACCTGGATTCTCTATTCATTATATAAATGAATCTCCACAAATTTCATACTTTATTAGAATCATTTTTTTTCAAAAACCATTTTGTTTCAAAAATAATTTTGTTTCAAAAACCATTTTTTTGTGTCATATAGACATCTTCTTGAAGGTTTCTGATAAGGAAATCTATTTTGGAATCCAACTTCTTGATGTCATAGTCATGGAAAGCTATTATGACTAGTAGAATTATGATCAATTTAATCATAGGAACTAGAGATAAATTTTCATCACAGTAAAAGATTTGAAATTTTTTAACCCCTTTAGTCATTATATATGCTTTATAGGCACTCACTTGAACTTTCATGTAAATTTTTATCTTGAATAGCCACATGAACCCAACAACATTTGCATCAACTAGAGGATCCACCAAAACCCATATTTGGTTTTGATAAATGGAATCTATCTCATAATTCATGGATTCTTTCCATATTGCATTTTCTGAGAACTTTACTTCCTCCTTGTAAGGAATATGACCATTATTTGCAACAAATAATGAATCACCATATTCAGTGACAATAAAACCATATCTTTCTAGTTCTCTAACCTCTCTTATTCTCCTATACAGTACTTGTGTCTAAAGAACAAACTCTTCCATGGGGACTAATGGAATCTATTCCTACACCAACTATTGTGTATCACAAGAATCGACTTCATGGAATATAATCTGGGTTCCATTATCTCTTTAAGATATGTCCTCCCTCTAAAAAATATTCCCTTTATTACTATAATGGATTTCTTGGCTAAGGGGATTTATATTTAATATCCCATTATTTACTTGTGATATCCTATAAAGATACACTTCATGCATCCAGGTTATAGTTTATTGTTAGAGATGGTCCTAACTACTAACTCACAACCTTATACATGAGTATGTGACAAAAAAAATTTTAGTCTATACATTTCATAAGGTATTTTGTTTACCTCCTTAGTTGAAACTCAGTAGAGAATATGCTCTATTATCTTTAATGAGTATACCTAAAAGGATAATGGAAGTGCTTCATGATTCATCATCGAACTCACCATATCAAGTAATGCACAATTCCTCCTTTGACCAACAACACTCCACTGTGGTGTATAAAAGAGAGTGGGTGAGATAGAAATTCTAAACTACTGCAAATAATCAATGAACTTTTGGTTAAGATACTTAACAACCTAATCATATCAAAGTTTCTTTATATTCTTACCTAGTTTATTTTCTACTTCATTATTGAATTATTTGAATTTATCAAATTATTTTTTTCTTAAACCACATTAAGTAAAAACTTCCATTTCTACTCAAGTCATCAGTAAAAGTAATGAATTAAGAATAACCACCTCTAGCTTCTAATAGAAAAGGTTGAAACATTAGTGTGTACTAATTTTAGAACCTCTATGGTCCTTTCACCCTTACCATAAAAAGTTGTTTTTTCATCTTTCCTTGAAAACAAGAGATACATCTATCAAGTGGTTTTAGTTCAAATGAATATAAATAACCATCTTGATAGAGATTTTTGAATCACTTTTCCTTTACATGACCAATTTGGTGATTCTATAGTTGGGTGTGGAATGAGTCCCGAGAACCCAATTTTTTATTAATTTACAATACTTAGTTTACATAATCTAATATACAAAGACCATTATTTAAATAAGGTATAACCTAAAATATGTTGTCTTAATAAAAGAAAAAACTTTTATTTCCAAATTTAAAAATAAAACCATCTCTATCTTGGTAGGATACATAAATTATGTTGTTGGAAACATGGGGTAAATAATAACTTTCATTTGAAACCATGATCATCTATGTTGGAAATAAAATGTGGTATTCTCATATATCCAATGAAATAAGTGATTCTTTTTTGGAAGATCCAAGATTCACCATAGCTCTAGAAATCTTCTAGAATTTACTTGGTTCCTTTATTTGAATATAAATGTGAGTACCAAAAGTTTTATCTAATAAAAAATTATTAAAAATGGAAATATTGACATTGATTATGAATGCACCTAAAGCTTTCTATTTTATCTTTAAATGTTTTAAAGTCTTATTCCAGTGTCCTAAAATGCCACATGAAAAACATACTGCATGTGTTTCCTTTTCTTATCTTTGAATCTTCCCCTTATTGGAAGTACGGTTCTTAGAAGCCTTAAACAATTAGTGAGTCTTGGGGCCCTTTTCCTTGATCTTCCTTTTATTCACCATAAGGACCACAAGTTTTTCACACCTCGTGCCTTGGTCTTCTTTGTGAATTTAGGTAATGTGATTTGAGAGGTACTTATAAATATTGATCATATAATAATTAACAATGAAATTGAAGAAACTATTACTTAGTGAGGATAAGATGATATCTTTGTGAAACACATTATGTATCTTAAAGACCAAAATTTACAAGTAATCTATGTAGCCAATAAACTTGACTATATGGGTCTTAGCTAGATCTAACTCTCTAATCGTACTTGTGAATAGTGAGTTTGAGATGTCATGTCTCTCTTGTCCTGAATTCATTTGATAACGATCACCAAGGTGAGACATTATGTTGTACACATCTGTTTCCTTATTTTTCATTAATAGATTCCTAGATAAAGTTGATACCAAGAAACAATGGACCCATACCACATAAACTAAGCGTTTCATATAGAGAGATAGTTCTTCCTCACTGGCCTATTTATATAGAAATTTAGGAATAGAGGTTTCAAACATATATAATTTCCAATCATTGAATATTATAATACTCAAGTTACTATAACCTTCCTTGAAATTAAATCTAGTGAGAAGGTTAAGCTTCACTAATATAGATCATATTAATATAGTTGAAGTCATGTAGATTTATAATTTTACAGTGAAAAAGAATAGATTTTTGTACTTTATTTGGGCTATAATATTGATAATAAATATAGATTATTATATTAATCTCCCACTATTTTATCAAAATCGAAAATCCCACACTATTGGTTGTTTGAATATGATATCTCATAGATATTTTATTGGAAATGATGCACATGTCCCTTCTAAGAACTTAGATGGGGGCCTGAAAAAAAATTCAGCAGTATCTATATTGGGATAAATTTCCAAATATATTAACATGAAACTCCTTGATTCATTGAGTAGACTCTCCAGTCATAAAATTTTAGATAGGTATTTCCTCAATAATTCCATACTATATTCACTAAGTCTCATAGAGGTGATAAAACCATAATGTGAACTATGTTAAATGGGAATAATTCCAAAATTTTAGACTTGTACTCTCTAGAATTTATATATATAATTTCAAAAAAAATTAGTGTTTTGGAGGGGTTTACACTGGACTAAGAGATAGAATAATGGAAGGAAAAGAAAAATAGGAAGAAGAAATATAAATGGGAAGTAGACGTAAAGGCTAATCGAGTACCAGAGTATCAGCATCTAGTAGCCAATGATGGAGAAGGAGTAGAATCCTCCTTGTTGGTGTCACTTGAAGATAAAGTGGATTATCTCAATGTAGATAAATACCAATTTAAGGGGAAAAGTAAAGAAATGAATCAATTTTATAGGGTATCACTCAATAGATAAGGGGAAGAAGTAAAGATCTTGTAAAGATTATTTTAACCTTCACAATCCCATAGAGATTAAGTTAGAAAGGGAGGATAACGGTTCCAAGGAAACCAATCACAAAATAATAATCCTTGAGGATAAGGAGGGACCTATATTTCAAGGTGATGGTGTCTAGGAAACATATAGATCCAAAGAAAATATAGACCAGGATGGATATTTCAATGGAATTATTAAGGTACAAGGTGGAGTTTCTAGGTCTGAGGACATCCAATGTCTTTCATGGGGGGCTATAGCCATCCCTCTCACAGATGGGGGGTTTCATGTGGGATAAGGTGATAAAAGAAACTTACCAATAAAAAATAAGTCCAAAAAATAGAAACTACGTATCCAATTGCTTGTAAATCATTTGAAGGTTCCAAATGACACTATATTAAAACTTGTAACTACCTTAGTGAAAATATCAAACTCTACAACAAAAAAAAAAAAATGAAAAAGTGGTGGGATTTTCCATAGAGAAGATCATCAACATCGCCTCTAATCCTAAAAGGGAGGGGGTGGGAAAGCTTATGAGAGGATTGGATGGAACATCTCTCCCTATAGAACTCCTCAATCTCTACAAAGAGGTTATGTAGGAAAATGTATTTCTAGATATAGATGACCCATAATAGGATTACAACAAGATGATGAATATAACTAATAATTCTAATAAAAAAGAAGAAAAATTTATTGATTCTAAATATTTAAATTTTATTCTAGGATTTAATAAAGCAAATATCAATATAGAGAAGTACATTAAGAACTGAGGTAAGATGGATTTAATTTTCATTGATATCATTTAGAAGAATCCAAAGAGGGGTAAATTTACTATAGTGTAGATTTTTCCCCAAATGAATGAGTCTAATAATTTAGGGTTGTATTGGAATAGTTCATTATTACTTATTGAAGTCTAATTACTTGTTTTTTGGGTTACCATTCAACCCCTAACAATAGTCCTTTGAACATAAATCAAAATATATTTTATGAGTGTATTATAGTCATATACAGACTACTCAAAATACATACAATATACATTTTTTCATTTAATTATATATCATGTGATGTAAATAAATGAGAAACATAAACATGTTAATTTACATAGCTTGTAATGCATTTAATGTGCATGGAATGGTCAATGTATTACAACTATGAAAATAGGTACTTTTTAATTGTATGAAAAAATTAATTAATAATTTAATATTTATAAAACCAACCTCACAACATACACTGTCAATAAGTGAAAAATGAACATGTGTTGATTAGGTTTAAATGAATATATTAATTAATTTTTCTTTATGCATGAATAAGTAGGGTACATGGCATACATAGGCCAGCTACACACAATGTACGTCATGTCACCGTCTATCCACGATAAACTCATAGGGAGTGGGAATGTATGCTAGGAACAAATATTTATGAGGTATAAAACGTGAATGGGAGATACACACCCTGAGAACTCTGAGTGGAAAAGTTATCCTTCTTAAGCATCGTGAAATAAATACACAACAAATCATTGACTTTGCATTTTCTATTATGAAAATGTTGGAACTACATGATGTGTAAGCGAGTTAAATGACATGTAGTTCGAGAAACCATGTGGTGTTATATCCTAGTAAATATGTAGTTTTTTAATAATTCCACAAATAATTTAATGCATGACTATCCAAATTAAATTTGAGGCTTTTCCTCATGAATTGATCATGGGTACACAACATGTACCTTTGGGATACATGTTGCATTGTCCCATGCCATCTGGCTTGAATTCTTGGCACCTCAAAATGGTCACTTTGGATGTTATTCATATGTTTTACCTATTCTTAGTTATATTATTGAGAATGAATAAGAAGAAAAAGTGATATTAGAATTTTGATTAAAAGAATGATTAAGCTGAAAAGAAAAGTATAAGTAATTATATACAATGAATAATGAATAATGAATAATTATATATTTTTGTATGATCACACTGATACCACTTGTAGGTTCCGAGGTATATTAAAAGTGATCAAGAACTTTCCCAATAGTGGAAATTTGTCAACTTTTCTGTATTTATTAATAGAATTAGATAAATAGAAACCCCATAATTCACTAGAGAGGATAATAAAATATAATTTATAATAAATTTATATAGATTAATAATTACCTTGTAGTACAATTATTTATTTATTATATATTTGGTAGGCCACTTCTTGGAATACTATCATTACAAAAAGAGTATTTAAGGGTAGAATCCCCCTAGCAGTGATCAATATGTGCTTCACAAACCTTCAAACATTTTCATAGAATTCCTTGGGAACTAGAATTTAAGACTGTAATGCTTTCACCATTCATTTATCACCATAATAATCTCTTCATGGAGAAATGTTTATTTTTCATTGTCTAGACTCGAGAGGGTAGAGGAGGGGGATCTCTCTCCATTATTGATAGTGTTTTAGGATAAGATCTCTCTAGGTATTTATAATATTATCTTTAGAATTCATTATGGTCAATGATTAGAATAGAAATGATAGAATTAGGGAATTACATAAGTATGTATTTATTGAGATAGAGAAAAAATAATTGCACAGAGGCCCTCATTATTCTCTTAATCCCAGGTGAAATCTATGTCTAAATAATAATATTATAATTATTATTTACGTGACATGCAATAAACTCAAGGATAAATAAATATTATTTCATGAATAAATAAATTTTTATCTATTCAGAAAAATATTTAATATATCATTTATCACCAGACCATTAACTCATTTTATCATTCATACAAGGTGTTTACCAAACCTTTAGTAATGAATATTAATTTAAATAAATAAATTTCACTTCTTTATTTATCGATAAGTAAATAAATATTATATTCAATAAAATAGAGAATAAATATTTATTAAATATTTTATTCGCATATATTATCTCAAATAATTAGTAACTAAATATTTATGATCAACTAAATTTGAATAATTGTTAAGAAAAATAAAAGAATAATATTTATTGTACATGTTAAAAACATATAAAATTTTACTACGGTTTAAAATGATCTTAGTTTGTGACACTTTAGGCCACTTTTTTAGTGGAATTAGGCAATACCTCCAAAATTCCATGGTTTTCATCTAGAAACAACCCAAGGAACCCATTGAGAAAGAAGTTAATGTAATAATGGTATAAAATCTCAAACCAACACAAAATTTGTAATATAATCACTTTATTTAAATATCTCTAATAAAGAAGGTTGTATACTAGTGTTATCAACCTATGTGCTCAATGTTTCTTTTTTTACATTCTAGAAATGAAATTGTCAACAAAACTCCTAGGCCATAGACTAAATCTGTAGTGACTCAGATTTTGGCCATGTCAGAATTTGGATTATTTCTACGAATAATTCTAGAGCTAGGCGCGAAGACAATGTGAGATTCCGAGGCCCGGTGTGCCTGGAATTAATGTTATTAAAATATTAAGTATTTTTTATACTATGAACATGGAAGGGTTTTGATATCTCCTAAACGGTAGCTTAGAATGGGAATTTGAGGGCACGGTTGCGTCTGGAACGTGCCGTTTACCCTAGGCAAGGTGTAAACTTCACGGGCGCAAGCCTGTTGTGTTAAACGCCACTAGGGGCGTTTTCATAAATAAGTGGAAAAGTTGGTTTACGATCTTTGACTCGAATAACTTCTAAAAGGAGTCTCATATCACAAATCTGAGTCCACCGTTACATTTAGAATGACGTGTTTACCCTAGGGGGTGACCTAATTTTTACCGCACCGGGAGGTCTGGTTGGGGGTGTTTTGTTTTAAATGGAGTTTTTATTTTTTAAAAAAACATAACTCTCATCCTCACCTCCCTCCTCCGGCTCAAGAGAGCACGCACAAAACCCCTCCCCACATTGACCATTATTCACTAAATCAAGCCGGAATCATCCGTTTTCTGCGCCGTTCATCAGCGGATCTAGCTTCAGGGTGTTGCCGGCATCGATCTGCACCCGAAGCTTCGGCTTTTCGCCCGTGAGGTAGGCAGTTTGCATTTTAATCCCCCGATCCTATTTTTTCTGTGAATTGATTAATTTTGAGGTTGTTTCAGGGAAGATCGCGTCCTGGGGGTCACACTGGTGCTTTCGGATCGCAAAACGGACCGCCGGGGTGCCCCCGACCGTCCGCGGAAGGTCCGTCGGCACGGTGGCCTGCGGTGGAGCACGGCTGCCCGCGACAGAGCGCGGTGAAGAGCGGTGGACGGCCGCCTAGTGCGGTGGCGCACCGGTGGAGCATGGCAGTGCTGTTCACCACGTAGCAGAGGGCTGCCGGCCAGGGCGGGCCGGCGGCAGCGGCCGGTCCCGGCCGGCCGGATCGGCCACTTTATGTCATACGAGGGTCTTTAAACCCTCGTTCTTTTCACTCCGGGAGTCAGATTCGCATGTCATTTGCGGCGACACAACCCTGGCGATGAGGTGAACCCTCTGGTGTGTGTATGAGGGTTTAATGGTTCTGGTTTGTGGCCCGGTAGTTAGAAACATTGTAGAAAATAATAATATTTTGTTATTTTACGACTTCGTGCCGTTGTAACTTCTAACCGGAGCGTTTGAATGACGTGATGTCAGTGGCGTTGAAAACCTGATGGTATGGTGGAATTTTTGAGATGGTTTCTGGATGTTGGGACTGAGAATGGAGAGCAGACCCTATGAGGCTGTGTTTTTGGCGTTTTCGGTGAAACGTAACTTTTGAACCAGGAGTCCGATTTTGGTGGATGATTAGTCGATCCTGTGTGCTTTTTCGAGAGGATTGCAATGGTGTGATCCATTTGATGAGTTTCAGGATCGAGTTGTGGGCTCTGCTTGAGCTGGCATTCCATGAATAGTGACTTTTTCACTCGGTGTCCGTTTCGGATGAACGAGTAGTCGATTCCAGTTGTTTTTCCGAGGGGATCACCGTGGTGTGATCTGCCTGATGAGTCTCGGGATCGATGCGTGGGCCCAAAATGGGAAAGCTATGGTGAATAGTGTCTTCTTCACCAGTTGTCTGTTTTAGGTGAGTAAATAGCTTATCCTACATGTTTTTCCGTGTGGATTGTGATGGTGGCCTCGATATTGGCCTTGGTACTACGTAGGGTGGCGTTGTTGCGGGTCGCTCGGGTTAGCGATGTTTGGACCAGCAGTGGTTGAGGGTAATCCCTTGGTTCGTTCATACGAGGGTTCGTGGGGCATCAAAACCTTCATATAGGTTTGTGATCCTCTCGATGGGATATTTGATTTGTTGGAGTTATGGCATCCCTCCGGTGGGCCCGGAGCGGGATCCTTTAGCATCTTTTCCCTATATTAGGTTCTTGGTATCGCTGTGACGGTTTATCCACGAGCGGCGATCCCCTATCTAGCAGGTTAATCTCGTATGGTTTGTGGCATAATTGGGAATATGATATCCTACGCAGTGGGCCATGCTTAGTAGGGTTGTGGCATCGATGGGTATATGATCCCCTGCTCAGCATCAGGTTTATAGTAGGGTTGTGGTATCATTGGTTATACAATCCCCTACTCAGCGCGTGGTTTCTGTAGGGTTATGGGATCGTCAGTTCGATCCTCTACATCATGAGTTACACCAGATAGGGTTCCGGTATCGTCGTGACCACCTTTTTATGGGTGATGATCCTCTATCTGAGTGTTGCACCGGATCGGGTTGTGGTATCCCCCAGCGGGTCCTAGGTGTGATCCCCTATCTGTGAGAACTACGTATGCCAGATCGGGTCGTGGTATCCCCCAGCGGACCCTGGGAGTGATCCCCTGTCTGTGAGATCTTTGTTTACCGGAGTTGGTTCTGGTATCCCCTAGAGGACCCTAGGAGCGATCCCCTATCCGAGGAGTTGGGTGGTTTTGTTGTTTTAGAGAGTTTTCCTCAGTGACAGTACCTGACGAGCGTGATCTCTCGGGTGAGTGTCTGAGAGGTGTGTGAGAAACCTGATGGAGTGTATATCTCAGGCACGTGTCACCTGGGATGACAGTGATCATGGAGTGTGTTCTCCTGGTTGTGGACCGTTGCTGGTGACGAGGTCATACCTCAGGTGGCTTGTTGCGTGAGCTGAGTATTTCTGGATTGTTCAAGGTGTATGTATGGGCATACACCTGAGATGAGCTGACTAGTTGTGTTTATCCGAGGTTGGTCATGAGATGGAGTTTCTCTCTCGTCTGGGTTCCCTATGGAGGAGATGAGCGGATTGTTGCCTTTCAGTTTCTCCCTTTTGTTTTGGGTTTTTGGGGTGCCTATTGAGTATGTTTATACTCACCCCTGAATAGCCTTTTACCGCATATGTTTGTGTCTTTTTCAGACCACAGACATTTCGACGGAGTCCCAGGAGGACCTGGAGCAGGCGGAGATGAGTAAGCGAGGCTGACCGGGGTGTTTACCGGTGCGGTGCTGAGGGAGCATTCCAGCGGGTGTTTGTGTCAGCATTTCCCCGTCTTCTGAGCAGGTTGGATGTGCTTTGTAGTTTTCTTTTGGTGGGACCTGTTTTTCCCTTTTTGTACTTTTGCTGTTGCACTCTGGTTTGGGATAGAATGTATGCATGCATTTACTTTTCAGTTTTCTATATCTCTGCACTGTTTCATGGAGGTTTTTGTGGGTGTGTGTGTATAGGTACCTTAGGATAGTGTCCCCCATGTGTTTGATAGCCTACTCGACACAGGTCGCCAGCCCCTGGCCTATTGGAGGCGGGCTTGGGGAGTCGCGGCTCGAGCCCCGTTGGGTCGGGTCGTGACAAAATCAAGCAGTTTCATTCCAATAAAAGGGTATGCGATATCAACTTCCATTAAATAATAGATGGTAAAAATACTTTCTTTCATTATTCCTTAATGAAATATCAATCGTGATGTACCCAATGTGTCTTAAATCACTGTGAAAATATGTCATTACAATTATCGTCAATACATCAAAGTACACAACTCATGATATATATTAATAATAATCTTAATGTTTAAGGAACATCACACACATATGAATATTGGAACATCTAATGACACATATAAATGTAAATTTTTTATTGGCAGGTCAAGTTATCATAACCATATTTTCTTAAGTTTTACTAAGTATAAACTTCATGAGGATAAGTCTCAATGTCTTATCAAACATAAGAGAAAACATTTTTTTGATAAGATATTTATTTATATTCCAAAACATAAATATAGTTAATCTTAAATTATATTAAATTTGGTTCCACGACTCTAAAATAACCATGTAATAAAAAAATTACACTTGTAGAGAGTCAGGAATATGCCAACACAGGATCACCCCTTTACTTAATAATATAAAGTAAACATTTAATTAAAAGAAAATTATAAAGGCTAGACCCATTTTTTGGTTTGATGATATCACTATAAATCTTATTATTTATTTTTGTTTTTTGGTTATTTATTTTTTATGTTCATGGTTTATGTGTTTATTTTCCATGCATTTCGTTTTAGGATATTATGGAAATATACATCTATGGATGAATTGGGTTTGTTCTGTCTATTTTTTGTTTAATATTATACAAGATTCTTGTAAGGGGTTGGCTGAGTTACACTGATGTAGCCCCTATGTTTTGTTGTTTAGTATTATATGGGGTGGGGGATTTTATTATGATGTATTTACTGACTGGGTGGTTTATTCCTATGTGAATTCATTCAAAAGTTTTTCATTAATAGTTTTTGAATTAGACTAAAATGAAGTTCCTACGTAGCAAGGGGTCATTCTTCCATAATGTGTGTGTTAGGGGGCCTTATCTAACATAGTTGGGGTGGCATGGAGATCATTCTCATGTATCAATTATGATTCACCTCATGTATCATGAGAAACCTCTCCCAATATAGTATTTTTGTGTTTAATCTCATATTGCACATCAATCCACCTGTTATAATTTGTTACAATGGAAGATTACTCACGGTTCCATGGACTAAACATGTATCCCCACACCCATCAATTACATTTGATAATTTATTTGAATAGTTTAGTTTCTTGAGGAATGTATTTCCAAAGATTTGGTATTTTAGATCCATAGTCTCTTGTATCCAGGAGAAAAAATACATAGAGTTTTTGTTGGATGAGGAGTTACCCTGGAGTTAAATAATTTTATTCCATTATGCATGTTCTTCTGGAGAATCTTGATTGTCGTGATCTTAGAGGATAACTAAGACTATGACAATGTTTTTCATAATTTTTAAGGATCACCACCCTTTTCTTTGCATAGGACTTGGTTTGTTAATTTTTTCCTAATTTTCTTGGTTCTACGATATGTGTTCTTTTTCTATTGAGTTCCCTAGGGTGTGCACATGAGTTTTGAAACTTACTTGGGTTTTCTAGTTGTGGTTTCTCTATTTTTCTCTTATTACCTTGTTTGTTGTTTTTCATAATAAAGATCATGATGGGTGATGTTCTTAGTGTGCAAGTAGACCCAATGTAGACTGAATCATGATACATGAATGTGTTCTTTAATTTATTCACTTTTCTTTATTATTTTAGGGTTCCTATTTATTTAATATTTATCAATTTTTCACCTATACGTTTCTATTTTCTTTCATAAAGAACATTAATATACCCATTCCTTGTATGCCTATGTTTCACAAATTCCCTCCCCCCAAAAATTGGTATCAGAGTTTGATGTTGGGTTAAATAATTTCTTCTATTAAGTTCACGGAAGAGAATTTTGAGTGAGGGAATGATTTTAATATGTGGAGAGTTAATATGCATATTATGATACTTCATAATGGAATTGTATATATTTTATGTGGTTTCAATAAGAGTGTCATCACTGAGCTTTCCCAAGGATAAAATTTTGAATCTTATGATGATGTTAAACATAAAATTATTGAGAAGTCCCACTACCTCATGTTGATGAGTTCCTTAGATGAATTATTTAATCCTATTAATTATTCTATAATGTTTTGTAGATATTTTATTATTTTAAATGAGGTGAAATCCATTTTTATGTTTAGGGATCTGTAGATAAATGTTTTGGGGATAGAGACTGATGGGGGGAAGTCTGGACCTGATTTTCTTAGAGTTTGGGGTCAACTGAATAATAGTGGTGAGGAAAATAAAAAATGGAATCAATATAAGTATTTTAGATAAAATATATGTTTAAAAACTGACCACAATAGAAGGTATTATCCCAATGGTATATTTACGAATGGTATAGCTCAATAATTTATGATGTAACACCCTGATTTAGATTGTGAAGTTGTCATCTTTAGATTCATAGTATCTTATGTGTATATTTAGGGTGTATCTCATAGTTTCCTCAGTTTTATGATCATAGGAGTGGGGTTTCATTTGAATTATAGAGGCCCCAGTTGGATAGTTGGGTACATGTGGGGATAGGTTTCTAGGTCTATTTATGTCTAGATAGAGAATTTTTTTTCTAGTTTTTTTGCTTTATTTTTCTTTTTGTGATAATATATATCATACTACTTGAATACATGTTCTTTTACCCATCTATGGTTTGTTTCATATTTTTTTCTACCAAGGAAATATCTAATATATTCTATGCTAGTTTTTTATATATATAAATGAGTGTTTGGTTGAATTGGATCTAGTTTCATGTGCTAAATCAGACTAGTTAAATAGATTTAGTCAGAGAAACGTATATGGGTTGTAATCTCTAGTGATTTTCTGTTTCAAGATACTGGCCTTTATAAAGGATTATACCTTTAACAGGGGTGAATAAGGGTATTATAAACATTAATATTACTTCCTTATTTATGATCTTAATCTATCAATATGAGGATGAATTCTTTTCTCTAGTACAATATCTCCTGAGTTAGTAAATTAGTAACGAATTCAAATTGACTTTTATTTGGTTCACCCGAATTTGGCTAGTAAAAAGATATTTTAAATGGTTATATGTCGATGAAAATGAAAAACTATAGAACACTATTTTATGTTCTTACACAATAGAACTGTCTCACTAACTCTTCTGACTCATCATCTACACTAGAAATAAAAATCCCACTTTTCTCCTTCATCACAAAGAGAGAACCCAATTCCCCTATTCATAAATAGGTGATCAATGCTCCTTATATGATGGTATTATTCTACATGAATATTAAAAAATAAATACACCTTAAATGGAATGTCACTTCTTGTACTGATTTTATAATGTTCTAGTGAAGTAGAACACATATATTTTCCCCTTTATCTTCAATCTTCCAAATCATGCACCTTGACTCTCTTTCTCTTATTCTCCAATTCAAATTTATAAAAATGAATAAGATTGGAGATTTCTTCCTTCTATTTTCTAATAATTTTCATCCAATATATTATTTCTCAACATTAATTTTTAAATATGAACACCAAATATATTTAAAGTATATTTTAATTTTTAATCTAATATTTAAATTAAAATCTCACTCAAATTTCATCTTATACTCATTTAAATGTGACCTTTATATATTATATCATCAAATAAACACCATTAAATTAGAAAACTCTTTCTAAATCTCAATATATAACTACCAAAAGGTTGTTGAAACACCAAATACATTTAAATATTAATAAATTTTAATTTTCAAGCACCATGACCTCTAAAATGACTTTATCCTTTGAAATATGGCATGGTGTAGTGAAATTTAGTAAAATAATCACACTCAACACCATGAACAATGGATATTTTGAATTCTATCTTAGAAACATGTATAAATTATTCAAAATTAATTTCTTTGACCATTGTTACCTCAACACCTATAATTGAATTCAATATTTTTAACATGTAACTCTTCAACTCAAAAATTCCAAGCTCTATAGCATTATGATAAACCAATGTCCAATTTTACTTTAAATTACCCCAATTAATATTGAGTTACCTTTATGTAGCAATACACTTTACCTTTATATAGGGCATAATTTAGCTCAAAACACTGTCCACTTCATCATGATAAAAACCCACTGATTATTTTCTATACCTGAACTTTACACAACATTAGAGAAACCTTTATATGTGAATTAAAATTCCCAAGAGACCTTTATATAGTAGTATAATTACCTTTACATAGGTTTTTTGAATTCAACATGGTTAATACTATGGAATTTTCCTCTTCACCATTTTTTACAGGTGAATTTAGATGTTAAAATTCCATTGAAGACACCCACTATAACTTCCTTCCAACTATTTCAAAATTCAAAAATGTATTTTCAAGAATCCCCATGGTGTGGTATAAGTTATGGTGAATATTTCCTTAACAAAAACAATTTATACTTCTTCCATCCATGAAAATAAAAAATCTATATAAAATAAAAGAATGTTTTTTTGAATACCCATAATAGTTTGTCCATAGACACAATCCAAACACCTATGAAATGGATTTTTCTTACAATCCCCCAGTTTTGATTTGTTGAAAATTTCAAAACAAAAAAAAAATGATAAAACAATTTTTCCAAATTTTTTTTTCCTAAAAGAAAAATCTTCCCATAAATATATATAAACATTAAACCTTCATATTTTTCAAAAATAAATCAATAATCATTAATTAAAATCCCACATGGTCCATGCTTATTTTGAGAAACAAGAAATGAAGGAAATTATCCTCATGAATACTTACATTGATATCTTTAAACACCATAACCTTCAAACCCCCCCTTCAAAATGAACACTTCTACTTATCTCCTAAATAAACATTCAAGAAATCTCACCCTTTTTTATAAGAAATAATTATATTCCAATTTCTCAACACATTCATATATTTTATTCAACCAAATAGATCATTAGATACTTTTCCCCCTCTGTCAATGAATCCAAAGATAAAATGTTTCTAAAAGATCACATATAAGTGTTAGAAAACCAAATATTTAGGATAAGATATTTTACACACCTTTATTCAAAGAGAAATTTATTTTTGGGAGTGGAGGTTTCTTCTTAAATCTATCAATGTAGATGGATTCAGTTGGACTCTAAGATCCAACTGATGTATTTTGAAATTCATCTGGGGTAGTGCCTTGTTCATAATATCTATGACTTGATTTTGAGTGGACACATAATACATATGAACTAATTATTTCTCAACCTTCTAATTTATAAATTTATGTTTAATCTAAATATACTTGGTCATTGAATATTGAATGAGATTTTTTATAATATTTATAACACTCAAGTTGACGCACTTGATATAAATAGGAGATGCCACTTTGATTCCAATGCATATATATTATTGATTCATCTATAATAATTGGGAACAAGCTTGATAGGTATCTATATACTGATACTCAAGCATACTCAAGGAGATGATGTCCTAATTTTTCCATAGCCATGTAATATAGGAACTACTGAGATAGAAATCACCCCTTGAAGTAGACTTCCATTTGTCTATAGAACATACCCAATTTGTATCAGTGAAGACCAAGAGTTGTTTTTATAATTTTATATAATAAAACAATCTATAGTTCAATGTGTGATTATTATATTCAATAACTCTTTCCACAGTTTTCATATGAATTTATTTGGGATAAATTTCATAACATGCGTCCTAACATGTGTAAAATTCAATATCTATTCATGTGGATATAAAATAACATAAAAAATAATGATCTATTTATAAAGAGTCACATAAATCTATTTTACATCCACATATTTACAGAATTTAATTTGTGTCTCTATTGGAGTGGATAACAATTTAGATTCATTAATCTGTAATATTTTCAATGCTTGTTTTTCATACCTATTTTTGGAAATGAATGTCCCATTTTATCTTTGAATCACCTACATGATAAAGAATAATGATAATTCAGAAATTAGAGAAATATCAAACTCTCTCCTCATGAGTTAGAAAAACTAATATCATTGGATTTCATATAAGCCTCCAAATATGACATTATCAATATAAAAATGAACCCCCATCCACTGCTCCTTTTATATAATGATAAAGAGGTTGTGATTAACCCCACCTCTTTGAAAACCAAGATTATTTATGTACTAATCCAGCTTTGAGTACCATGATTTATGTTCTTATATTAGGCCATATAAATCATACTTTAACTGTAATAATTTATCATTATCTTAATCAATGATAAAACTATCATGTTATTCAATGCAGACTTCCTCTTTAAGAAAACCATCGAGGAATGTTGACTTGACATCCAAATGAAAAAATCAATCTATTTTTCCATAGACATATCCAAAACTAATATTATGGATTAAAGACATGATACATGTTTAAAAGGTTCATCTCTATCCATTCCTTCAATTTGGTAATAAATGTTACATACAAGATATGATTTGTTCTTTGTCACCTAGAAATATTCATTAATATTATATCAAAAAACCCATTATGTTTAAAAAACATTTTTGTTCTTTGGAATTGTAAAAACATTCAAAGTCACATTATTCTCAATTTGGTCAAGTTCCTCATGTATAGAATTTACCAAAAATTCATCTTTATCCACTTCTAAAAATATTTTTTTCCGCTTAGGATTCGAATAATTTTTTCTACGAAACCTACATACTTGTAGTTTGAACTAGAGTTTTCTGATAACCAAATATATTATTATCACTAACTTATTCTCTTCTTGTTCTCCTATTTATGTATACTATTACTAAATTATTTCTTTATTATTTGAATCTTCTTAAAATAATTCTATTTCATGTCAAACTCCCCCATAAAATATACACCTCTTCATCACGTTGTTTTTAAAAAACTTGATCATTCTTATGTAAAATATACTTGTTAGAATATAAAATTTCTAATGTGTATTTGGAATCATCCCATTTTCAACAACTATAACATCATAATTTTTTACTATATTTATGTTTCACTTGTTAAAACACAAGTTGGATTTAATTTTGGATTAATATGAAAGAAAAATCACTTCAAAACTACTTGATTCAAACTTTTTATTCTGTTATTTATTAAGAATGAAACACTTAATTTTGAACACTTTAAAGTAATTTAGTATGGGATTATTTATATACCATATTTCATATGGATTTTGTCATTATTCAAATATATTAAGGATTAATTAGAGATATAGATAGCTACAATAACTTCTTCTTTATAATAAAATATGATAGTATCTTTTCAATTATCATAGTATGGTCCATGTTATTTACAATCTGGTTCCTCCTCTCAACAACTCAGTTTTATTGACGATTCATTACCAGCAATACTTGTAAAATTTCATGAATTTCTATGTATTATTTCACTTGTCTATTTTTGAATTCACTATCATTATTGGTTTGATGTTTTTGAAAATTTACACTAAGCATCTTTCCAACTTATCTTAGATATCGAGTTATACACTTGTATACACTATTTTTATTGAAAATCACCATTAATCATGCCATTCTACTAAAATCATCAACAAAATGACACTACCTTTTTTCATCTGATTATTTATGTGTCAACAACCAACATAAAACCACATTTACATGCTCAACGAACCTGGATTATTTTACTTAGGATTATAGGTCTTCCAAAAAATCTTCCTCTTCTAACATGTGTCAAAAAAGTGAGTGTCATTATTTTTCCAAGGGATATATCTATATCTATCATCCTTTACCAAATTCTCTAATTATTTTTGGCTTAAATGACAAAATATTTTGTTCCATAACCTATTTTTATCCTCCATGGACAACTTGAACCCATTTTATTCACCAATAAGGTAATGATTTACCTTGGTAAATTTTCTTAGTAATATTGTCAAATAATATCTAGATTTTAAATTAAAACCCTTATTATTGAATTATAACGCATTTCCTTAGCCACAAAACTGACTTACAATTATCAGATTGGGTATAAGACCATCAAATAAGAGAACATATATTTTTTAGATATATTTTCCATCCATATTTTTCATTCTAAATTTAGAAATTTTAATTCCCTCATTGTGTTCAAACTGAAAAAATCAATGTTTATCATGTTGATCCTAGAAATGAGTTATTCATCTTGTCATATGAAAAGTACAATGGTTTTATAAAATCCAAAATATAGATCTATCTATTTATCTCAATGAAATCTTGGATACTTTTTCCTTCTCAATTCTTCTTTTCTTCACCCATGAATATTTGTCCACTTTTTTTCTGGTGTTGGGTGAGTCTACTCATCCTCCAGTTCTATGGATTCCTATTCATATTGAAAAAATGAAACCTATTTTAATTTTTAGCTTCTTTGATAAAACATCAAATCAATGTTTCCCACCTTTAAAACTATCATCAGGCATATTTATTTTCCCATTTTTGTTTAGTGAATAAATTTGTGCCCAAAAATTTCACACAAGAAATACATTAGCCATTAAACCATAAGTAAACTTAGAAAATTTTCTTTCCTTTTTTTGGTACTTATGTTCTCAAAAAAATCTTTTTTCAATATAACATATATATTGAATGTTTCCCAGAAATCCATAGTTATAACACCATAGTTTTTATTGCAACATCAGTCATCTAGTAAGTGTTTTACATATCCAACTTTTTATGTGGTGTTGATGGTTGAGACTTAACATCAAACATGGTGGTATTATTATTATTTTTTCTTTCCCCAAAATAGATTTACTATCATTATTGAACTTCTTCACCAGTATAATAGGTATAGATTATTATGTAGACACCCCTTAAAATTCTTTTATCCTTGATACACTTTAACTTCCTGATGTCATTCTGAGAATGAGGAATATTTAATTTTCTTCATAATTTTTTTTTTCAGGAAATGAATTCTATTTTAAGTAGGTCAATTATATTAACCCTTTCCTTTACCAAATTTATCATGACAACAATGATCTGTTAAAACTACTTAATATTTACTGTCAACTCAACTTATTTTTTAGGTAGCTAGTATTTCAAAATCTATGTTTTTCAATTTCATCCCATAGTTATGAATTCTATTCCTACGGTTATTTCATTTAAAGATTTGAATCACATACCAATCCATTTAATTTCTTCTTTTTTACCCTCCAAATGTCATTTTCTTCAAGGGATTCTTATAATTCTTCTTTAAGGTCAATTATTACCTCTACTTCTTTAACTTTAGAATCGCTATCATTAGTTTGAATCCTATTACAATATCCAAAAATGAATATTTATCAATTTCACTACAATCTTCAACCTATTCAACATCAATTTACAAAGAACTTTCATCTTCTTGTGAGAATAAATTTTTATTTTCATAAAATATTTATTGTGATCCTTTGTTTACCTTCATTTCCTTTGATACTTTCTTAGGAGGTATTTATTCTATATCTTACTCTTGATGTTTCTTTAAATATTTTTCTATAAAATGTCTTAAATTTTCACATATGATGTAAGAAATTATAATATTTCCTTTAAACATTCACATTCCTCTTTTTACATTTGAGTATATAAATAACATCACCTCATTGGCCCCTTTATTTCTAGGGTCTTCCTTCATTGTGTGTCTCTCTAAGGGATTTAAATCCACTTCCTGAAATATCTCATTTTTCTTAAAATCATTATATTCATTCCTAATTTCCTAATAAATTAGTATAAAATGTTAGATTTCTAATGAAATCACTTTCGAATCATTATCTTTATAAATCCTGATTTTTTTATTAAAGTATTGATGTAGTCTTCTCATAGTCCTATTTATATTTTTATCATCCTAAATGTTTTCTTTAATTGCATAAATATATTTTACTATTATATTAATTCGATCAAATAATGTATTAACTATTTCATTTCAACTCATCCTCAAATCATCATATTTATTCTAAATAACCTATAACTTTTCTTCATGGAATTTTAATTCTACTTCATAAATATTCAAGTTCTTATCCCACTTAAAATGATATATATATTTAATGACATAACCTTTTTGTAGAGATTACTGGCCACAGATACCTTTAAAGCATTTATATCTTTGGTGTCAGTATCAAATTCTACATGATCTCTCTCTATTAATGCTCCATTATCTATGCTAGAAGATATACCAAACAAGGAAACCATATATACATCCATAACCAATGCTATGAAATAATGTTTCATTTTTCTCTTACATAGTTTGGAATTACCACCTTTGAAAATGAGAATTCCCTTAAGGTTGAAAATTATCTTCCAAATTTTTAGAAAGATATATGTCACCCTAAAAAGAACTACTCTGATGAGACATGTCTATCTTTATCAAGGATTTTACCTTTAGGGAATTAGGTTATAATAAACTTAATATTTTTCCTTGATTTTGATCCATTTATGTCAATATGAGTAACACTTATTTTTATCCCTTAAAATCTATCTTGAGTGAGAGAAACAATAAATAACATAAGTGATTTTTATGTGCTTAACCCAAAACAAGGCTAGTCCCTGGATCCTAAAAAGAAGGACATGTCATTGCACCTAAAACAGTGTAACATGTTGATTTTATATTCATACCTAATAGATTAGACTCACCGAAACTCCTAACTCACTCTCTATACATGGAACATAAATCTCACTACTCTTCTTCTTTACATAGAGAAAGAAATGCTTCTATTAAAAAAAATCTCTCTCTTCTCCTATGATGATGGTATTCTTATCATTGAAAATTAGATAATAAATATACCTTAAATGGTGTATCACTTCTTCAAAAAAGTTGACAATCTTCTTGTGAAGTAAAACTACAGGATTATCCTTTTTTCATCAACTTTCCAGATCATATGCCTATATTTTTTTCTCTTCTTATCCAATTTAGATTTATAAAAAATGAATATTTTTAGAAATATATTACTTCTATTTTTTTGTGAATGTTAAACCTCTTTACACTTCCTCTTTTTAACTTTTTAAATTTATATTCCAAATATTTATAAAACTTGGAATAATTTTTAATAAGATATTTCAAATTCAAATCTCACTCAACCTCTATCTTCCATGCATTCAAATCTAATCTTTGGATCTTCTCTCATCAAATCATATCGATTAGATTTGAGTAAGGATACTACATCTTTAATTATAAATACCAAAAGGTTTTTGAAGCTCTAAATACATATAATTGTTCATAAATTATATTTTTTAAACTTAAATAAATTCAAAACACCCTACTCGTTGACACAATGATGTGGTGTAGTGAATTTCCTATAAAAAAACCATTTAAACAACTCAATACCATGGCCAATGAAAATTTCTAATTCTATATTATAAACATTTAAATCATCTATAAGCTTCATGACTTTTACCACTTTTACCTATATGACCATTTTTGGATTCCACATTGTTTACATGATACTATTAAACTCAGAAACATCATGCGCTATAGTATAAAAACAAAACACTAGCCATTTTTAATTTAAATAACCATTTTGAAGCTTGGTTTACCCCTACACAACAACACGCCATACCTTTATGTGGATCGTCTCCCAACATAAAACACCATCCACTATGGAATGATGACAATCAAATTTATTTTTTGGATTCACATGACCCTTATGTAGCATTAGATATAACTATACATGAGTATTGAAATTCCTAAGTGAAATTGAAGAAACATCAGGATTACTATTACATAGGACTTTTGTATGACACATGATTACTACTATGACATGACATTCCATACCATTTTTCATAGGTGAATTTCAAAGTTTAAATTCCTATTAAAACATCCAATTTACATTATTTAAGTGTTTTTGAAAATTCAAAAAATGGACTATACCAAATCACTGTGGTGTAGTATAATCACGATGAAGGTTTCTTTCACTAAAACCATTCAGAATTATTCTATCCATGAAACTATAAATTCTACATAACTTTCAAATATTTTTTTAGATGAAAACCCATAAAATGTTTTCAACAAACACAACTCAATCATCTCTCAAAGGTATTTTTTTAACACTATAAATACAATGAATGTTTGTAAGAATGTTCTCACTAGTATATAGATTTTAGATGAATTGGTATGGGTATACATGTTTCAATGTAAAATATGATAATGAAATGATCAAACTGATCCAATCAATATCATACTTATGGCTTCTATGTAGATAAAAATGGTTCAAACTAGTTGATAGGGAAGATTATAATTTCAATAACATGAGATAGTTTTTTAGTACAATATATTTTTTATGGTGTAGAATTTTTTAGCATATAGATTTTGTTACAAATTAAACTGTTTTTGAGATTTTTTTGAAAGATTTTTTTCTTTCTTGATGGTGCATGTATTTATTTTCGACGCATATTTATTGTTTTATTTTATTATAAAAATATCTCTTTTCGGTTGGATTTTTTTTGTTGTTTTTTAATATGATAAGAGATATATGTTATTCTAATGTGAGATGTATTAAATCTTAGTGGGTGAATTAATATATCATGAATTTATTGGATAGATAAGGATTTATTCTATAGTTTGTGTGTTTGAGAGAGTTAACTGATATAGATGGGTAAATGAAGAACTCATTCTAACATGATACTTTTTATTAATATTTGGTGGTATTGAAAACCTATCCTAAAATATAGTTTTTGACTTTAATATCACTATATGTGTTGATACATTTGTCCAAGTTGGGTGTACAACTCCTCCAACTATCTTATTTGAGATTCCAACTGCATGTATTTTAAATGAGTTAGCATTTAAAAACCTTGTAATTTTGAATCCAATAGAGAAAATATACATAATTATTTTGAGAGAGAAGGATTTTTCCTACAGATCAAAATCAGTATTCCATCAGGCCTGTTTAAGTGGATAAGCTATATTTTTTAAATCATAGAGGTGAATGAAGATAGTGGCAATGATCTTTATCATTTTTGAGGGTCACTACCAGGATCTAGTTGCATGCCTTTGTTTATAATATTTTTTTCTTCATTTTATCTATTTTGTGTTGTTGTTTTTTATTTCCTCTTGTCCCTAAGGGTATGTGAGTGATTATGGGTACTCCTCTCTTAGTTTCTTCATGTTGTGGTTTATATATTTTTCACTTGTTAGAATACCTTTTTTTCATAATAAAGATCATGGACAACTGTATTCTTTCTATGCATGTTGGTCCAACATGGGTTGAAACATGTTAATTTATTGTGTTATTTACTTTATGGAAATTTCTTTACTATTAACAGTTCTTTTACCCTTTTTTCTATTCCATTTTATTTCTACCTACATGTTTTTATTTTATTTCATGAATTACATTAAAAAATATAAACCTTATATGCTTGTAATGGGTTGATAATATATGTTTCATGGATTCCCTCCACTCAGCACCCATGTTATCCTTTACCATGCCTTAGATGTGTCCTTAAATTAACTATGATCTACCATACGATAAACCATTACTCATACCATCACCACAACCTACATGAAAAATGTAAGGTCAACACATGTACCATGGTTCCCATGTAGGGTTTGATAATAACACTTAGTAGGAAACCACCAATAGTTTCCTTAAACTAACTATTATATATGTGGATGCATTTATTAGGTGAGATTTAGTTGTAACATCACATGGGTAAACCAATTTCCGTGATACTCATAGAGAAACACCAATGATTAATAGATACCTACTTTGACCAGTTCTAGAATGGAATGAAATTCCCATAGTTTAAACATAACCTGAGAGTATAAATTATGTATCTATACTACTATTATCAATCAAGTAAAACAATTTATCACTAAATTATAAAATGGGGGTGAATAATGCATCACCCACATACTAGCCAATTATATGATACATCACTGACACATGTATCAGGTGAATGATATATAACCATATCTATCAAGGGTGGATGAATCACTACCAATACATAAATATGGGTGGAGAATATAGCACTAATATAAATCCCTAGGTGGGTAATACAGCAAGGATATGTATCATGGGGTAGATGATGCACCACTACTACTAGTCTCTAGGTGGGAGATGCACTACCAATACACATCACTATGTGGAAGATGCACCACCACCACTAGTCTCTATGTGGATGATACAACACTTACAAGCATCACTAAGAGGGTAATTCACCACAACAACCGACCTCTAAGTGGAAGATACACCATCAATACAACAGTCATGGTGAATGATATATATTCGATCAAAACAACATCAAGGATAATGATGTATCACTATGTTAATGAGGCATCACCGTACTAAAAAAACAAAAACTGGAGATTGATGTATTTTTAGGTAAAATATAAATCTCTATGCTCATCACATGTAGAAGAATGATGTGATACTGGGTGAACGAGGCATCAACCATCAACATGCTTAATGATTCATAATTGGGTGAATTATATATCACCAAATCACATTCTCAATGAGAGTAATCTAACACCAAGTCACAAATGTATGTGAATTATTTATCACCAACACAAAATATTCAGGTGGATGACATACCACCACATTACAATCTATTGTTGAACGATACATCACCGCACAATTTCAAGGTGAATGATGCATCACTAGTTGAATGAGGCATCACTTTAACTCAAATGAGAGTCAATGTGTTATCAAAAACTCTAAAACTGTGGTAGATGATGCACAACCATAATAATAACTAAAAAAAGTGAAATATTGATCACTATATCATGGGAAACACATTATACATCATAGACATAGTGAATGAGTTATCACTCCAGGCCTTAGTCATGTCAACCAGATTCCATGCTAGGACACATAGTTCCTTGATTTCGTACACCTAGAACACTTGAAAAATCATTCCAATCCATGAAACGACTTTGAATCACATATAGTTATCCATCTCACATGGTTGAATCCATAGTGACAATAATCACTATTGAGTCTCATCACTAGGAAAACCTCCCCCATTCCAATCTATAACCAATATTACTTAATCCAAGGAATTCTCAAATTAGTCCCATAGGTCCCATAATACATATAAGGGATAAGGAATATCCCTCACAACTCCCTTCATTATGATTATTCCCAAATACCCCAAGAGACATGGAATTCGATGAACCCATGCTCAATATAGTATATTCAAGGAGTCTAATGAGATCTAGGTAGCTAATCATATCACTAAAGAGGAATGGGAACTTCAAATGGTTCTAACCTGGGCCTTTCTTAGATACCTTATCATGCCTGTATCTCATAAGTCAAATTATATAAAATTTAAATAGACTTACCCCTATCCCCATCCTTAGGAGAGTACCCCTTACCACTAAGATACCCTCCTAACTGTTTTGTCTAAATGGATACATATGCTATTTAACCAAGCCTCTCACATAGTCTAATTAACAATCAACAAATAAAATATAATTTTATAGCCTCTAAGTATTGATAGTAGTCCCATAAAACACCTTTTTTAGGCCTAACAAATGGGAACATCTCCATAGTCCCCATTCAGTTCTTTCACAACTGCTTACCCATTCTTCAAAACCATATCATATATGAAAACACATTTTGAGTAAAACTTTTAGGCACCGCCTATCATAAAATAGAGTTATCCCCTCATGTAACACTACACCATTAACTCACAATCTTGTCTAATAATATACCGGCCAACTATCACCTACAAGAGGTCCTAATATTATAAAAAATATGACCGAATTAATTATAAAGAAATTATAATTAATTCACCCAATTAATTTTAAAATAAATACTATATTCATACACTGGATTGATCACAAGATATAATAACAACACCAAAACCTCAATCAATTGGGTATGAATCCATCACAACACACCATCAAACCCATAAACATAAAATCCTTAACAACCGACATTAATTCATCAATCAATTCCATTTTAATTTAAGGGAAAAACCAAACAATATGTTGTGGATTACCTCAAATGAATCCTTGAGAATTATGGATCTTCATCAAGATATAAAGAACAAAATACCTATTATTTGGATCCAATTTCACCATAATATATTGGAATCATCATCAACATATGAACAAAAAACACACTATTGTGGTGGGAAAGGGAGAAAAATAATAAAGGATATATGTGAGTGGAGAAACTCAACTCAAATCATCAAATAAACATTCATCAATCCACTAAGGTAAATGGGAGATAAAATGGGATATTAATGGATCCATAGGATTCTTTACATTTTTGGTTGGTCACACCTAAATAATAAACCCTGAATGAGTATAATAAAGGGAGTGGAATGAAAATTCCACCTACATTTAAAAAAATGGATCCAGGGAACACTACATACCTGGTGAACCAATACTCGATACCTGGAGGATCACTAGTAACTATATATAATTAATTGGACACTTGGTGTCCCTAGGTACAAATAAGGTTCCCCTAATACCTCCATTAGGTACCCATTGCCACCTAATTTGAAAGTAAGTTTCCCTCTACAGCCACCAGTTTGTATCATCTAGACTCTTGAACTCCTAAAATATTCTTTGGGTCTCCTCTTCATAATATACCATCTTAGATACATAAACTAGTCCATTTCAATCAAATCTAAAATGTTATTTATTGATAAAAATTGAAAAAATTCAAAATGAACCATGATTTCACATCCATTGAAATCCAATTTTTCTATAAATCCATCGGCATGAACTGATGCAGGTCATTACAACCTACTCACAATAATACTTATCATCCATGATAAGTACCAATGTGTATCTCTTGAAAAGAAAATATGTTTATAATACTTAATTCATGCTCCAAAACCTGGTCACTAACTGAATTTGTCAGGTCAATCCTACACCCAAACATGTGCAACCACCAAACACCTTAGATACCTCTTGCTCTGGCTTATAATAATTTTTTTATTCCTTGAACAACATAAAAATAATTCAATCAAACATTTTAGTTTCATAAAACAAATTGATGATCAATGCGTGTATAAGAAGATTTAAGGGAGTGTTGTAGTCTTTCTAATATTGTATATGGGTGATATACTTATTATTGTAAATAACATCCCAACTTTACATTCTATACAGATGTGGTTTGGAAAATCATTCTTGATTAAAGACATGGATGAAGTAACCTCTATACTGTGTATGAATATTTATATAGAAATATCTAAGAGGATTCTTAGACTTAGTTAGAACACATACACTGGAAAAGTTTTAAATAGTATTAACATAGAGAACTCTAAAAATAGGTCTTTACTAGTGTTTAATGCAAATAATATTAGAAATATTTAGGATAATCTTATGGAATTATAAAGGATATAAAGAATTCCATATGTGTCCATCATAGGCTATGCCATGTATTTTGTGTTCTATACTTAACCCAATGATGCCAATGCTATTAGAATTACCAGTTGATACCAATCAAATTTTGGTGAGAATCACCAAATTTCTATTAAGAACATCCTTAAGTACTTGAGAAGCACTAAGGATGTGTTCTTGGTTTTTGGTAAAGAGTATTATCTCTATGTAAAGGGTTAAACATATCTGATTTTCAAATAAAATTGAGGAGACAAGAGATATTTATCAATATTTGTGTTTTACATAAATGGTGGAGCTATTAGTTGGAAGATTTTTGAACAATCCATTGTAGAAGACTCGACAATACCAGCAGAGTACATTGCTACATTAGATGCAATAGAGGGTTTTTGGATTAGGAGGTTCATTTCTGAACTTGATGTGGTTCTTATAATCGAGAGAGTAATTGATATTTAGTATGATAAAAAATTGTTCATTAATATGTCTAAGTAACCCTAGTGTCACCAAAGGTCCAAATACATCCTTTGAGAGTACCATCTTATACGATAGATCTTTGAGAAGGGTGATGCTAATATCAATTGTGTGGCCACATATTATGATGTATAAGATACATTGATGAAACTATTATCTCAGTATAAGCATAAGGGTCATGTTGTGTCTCTTGGTATATTCAACATAAGAGATTTATGTAATTATTTTATAATTTATTATGATTTTATAATAAATACAATATGAATTTATCATTCATTCATGGGTTCTGTAATCTATTTTACATGAATAGTGGAATGATAATATCCTCTCAAACTACAACTATGATTTATATATAATCAATAATCATTACTGAGTGTTATAGGTTATGATGATATGTTATTATTAACTTGCGTAGTGGAATCATGAGTTAATAGGGGGAGACTTATTATTTGGATAGACCCGCTAAACTATATCCCATGGAATGTCATAGAGTCATCGATATATTAGGTGTGTATAATTATTGTAAATATTTTAATGTGAGGTTGGATAGATACCTAGCATGAGAACCTTGATACTTGGATATATTTCTTATAAAAGCGTTGAGGCTTAGCTTGTCATGGGGTGGTTTGGTATGTTGTTGATCATGTCATCAGTTGGAGGTCAACCAAGATCAGATTTTTTCCACTCATATTATGAGAAAATAGATATATCCCTTGATTAAACTGAGGAAATGCATGGTCATGATTATTTGAGTCATATATGACATATTTAGCTCTTTGGATAAGTTATATGTGATATTATCAGCTACTAAATGAATTTCATGTGATTTATTAATCAACCAAATTAGTCTTTTGTGAAGAATGGAGAAAGTTTGAGTTAACTTATACTATATTGTAATTTTTTTCATGTATAGTGGTCACTCAATTTCTTATAAAAAGGGATTATAGAGGTATATATATGATGTTAATGATTCATCTTATGGTATACACATTCATATGAATCTATTATATATTTAATGGAGATCACCCCAGACCCCTTAATAGATTGAGTAGCATGAATGCATTTATATATGTCTCTCTTTTATTATATCTATTAAATAAAGATTTCATATTTTTTTAATTCTACCAAGGACTACATGGTCACACTATATTCCCTTTTTATCTGTACTATGTTTTAAATAAATTTGTTTTCCAAAAAGAATATATTTTCATAAACCCTTTTAAAAAATGATTGGGATGGATTTTAAAAAAGTTGTGATGTTTTGAATAGATTCCTTTTGATATTTTAGTGAAAGTGGGAGATTGAAGGATATACACTTAAATAGGTGTATATAAAACTCAATAATATACTCAAGTTATAGGCTATGATATTTTTTTAATGAATATCATAGTCTATAATACAATTATGTCATAACGATACATAGGATACATCTATTTTCCTCAATCATAGAGAATGATAAGGCTTAAACCATGAGTTCTGTGTGCATGTCACAATACTATCACATGGTTTTAATCAATTATGAATCTTGAGATGGTATATTTATGTCCTTTCATGTTTATTGAAGTTTTTTAATGAATAGACACAAACGGGCATTACTGTATGGGTGCATGAGATACCTCCCAATATAATCGATGCTCAAAATAATCTTCATTAAGTTAAGAGTACCTATATAGGGGTTGTGATTACTGCTATTAGTGTGCTCTCGATACATGACATCCATGCTACTACACCCTTTGATTTTGATCATTTTTTTTCACATGGAGAAGGCGCTAACAACCCTTCAATGATCATATGTGTGAGGTCATAATATACATATATACACAAGAGGGGGTGAATTGTGTCTTTTCAAATTCTCTTTAGAATATTAAAGTGATCCTCTTAAAGTGAAGAAATCCTATACATTTCTTTTTTAAGATCAAGAGAGCAGAGGAAATACATAAATTAAAAGAAAATAAGGATTTATAGTGGTTCGGGGCATAGAAATACCCTAGTCCACTCCAAAAGTAACTCTCTCTTCAAGTTTGGTGAATTTCACTAGTCAGGTTCTCATATCATAAGACCAATCCACAACTGAATGCAGGCAGTTTACACCTTAACAAGTAAGGCTAAAAAATATCCTTCTAGTTCTTAAATAGAGAATCGAAAAACAAACCACAACTTAGATCGAGAAGATGATACTCTACCAACATCTCACAATGAGTAGTTGAAAAACAGCCAATAAATGATAATGACATAAAAAGGATTTTGTTTGATGTTTATAGTTGCAACAGTACACAACTGAATGTATATGGATCTTCTTCTTCAAAAAATATATTCTTCATAAAAGATTAGTTATGAAGTGATCCAGTTGTAATAGATTTTGAAATAAAAATATCAATCAATCAGAAGTAGTAAACTTCCAGTAAATACGCAATTCCAAACATTTAAATATTTAATGTAGCATTTTCTATAAAAACAGAGTATGATCGGTTATTGCAGTAGGTCTGAAAAATATCTTCACAAGAAATAAATTTCTCTATATTTTCATATGAATCGTAATCACACTATATAGAACAAATAATCAGTTATAAAAAATAAAGAATAGATCCTGCTTCTTAATTCCAGATCCAAGAAAATTTCTTGATAGATAGTGAGAATTAAATTCATAAAATATAGAAGTTGTAAATTCCCTTAAGAATTGGAATGGATTTATAAACTTAATACATTTATTTGAATCAATCATAACAAGATTTAAATCATTTTAAAATGAGCTTTAAATCGACCTGTAATTCCACAAAGACCATTGCACAAAACTCTGATAAAATCATAAATTCAAATCTCTAGTGTTGAAAAGTCAAATGTAGTGTTCCTTTAAAAAATGACAAAAAACAAAATGTAGGGTTAAATTATTTACCATTGATTCTCCAAACATATGGTTGACAATATAAGGTTGATCATAGAAGTAAGTTTGTTGATCCATACATTTTCTTCTCAAACGTAAGGTTCCATACTTACGTAGGGTTCCTTCACCATACTCTTTCTCTTGATAAACATAAGCTTTATTTCAAACGTAAGGTTCTTTTACCATACTATTCTAATAACATAAGGTTGATTAACCATACATGATAAACTGATCATAAGGTTCAGAAACCATACCTTTCTGTCAATGTATGGTTGAATACAGATATAGGGTACAATATCCATATATGTTGTATGAAGCATAGGGTTGATTCCATTGGTTATAGTAAACCACGTAGGGTATGAACAATGTTTCTAGAATGATAAAAAACACATCACAAATACCTAGATAAATATACCTTAAAAATTAAAAGCTTGAAAATAATTTTAGAATAAATGTAAAGAAAATTAATTCTTTGAAATATACTTAAAGTAAAATAATTATTAAAACATACAAGGGTATTTTTGAGCTTCAAAATCATCATAAAATATAGAGTATTGTTGAGAAAATACATGACCAACAATCCACCCGTTTTTGATGATCACAAAACCCATACAAATTAATAACAAAATTTAGAATTTTACAAACAATTAAAAGAAAATAATTCAAAATTCGATTTGATAGAATTATTTTGATAAAAATAAATGTTATATTGATCCAAATTTCTCCCCCTTTTGTGATATCAACAATAAAGTATAGAAAAATATTAAAACACATTGAATTATTCATAGATTATTAAGTGAATATTATAATAATATATTGAAATAAATAATACTGGATCTTGATATGTAGACATAAACATAAAAGAATATAAAATAAATAACAAAAAAAATAAAAAAAAGGAAATTTTATTGATCAAAACACTGTATAAATACAATAGGTTACTAGTAAATATTGGATTCAACTGATATGGTTAGGATATAAAAGATTAGATAGGATTTGGATTAGTTATGGTTCTACATGATTCTAAGAAGCTACAAACATGACTTTCAGCTCTTTTATCTATAACCATGAATTTATCATAAGACTATCACCGAACTAAATAATAAAAACTATGTAATCTTGAATTTTATGAAATTTTTTAACAATATTGAATTTTAAAAATTCATGAAAACTCTCCTCTTGCTTCATAAACTGATCCAATTTTTCTGTGAATTTTTTCAGTAGAAATCTGATACCTGGTTCACTCTAAGTTAGTTTGTCAACATGAAATTTCTGATTGTCCAACAGAACTGACAGAGGATTAATATAGCACTAGAGATTTTGAAGATGACCGTTCATGTCATCCATAACTGATGTGATTTATTGAAATCTTATTATTAGATCTGGACCGGTAGTAGGAGCAGAAGTAGATGTATTGGTCTGACAAACACTACCTTGAACAAGAGATATTTTCAATAACTTCTACCTTGTTTCTAGAAATAGATCCCGGTTTCTCCAACAATTTAGCAATGAATGAGTTAGCTTGATTTTCAATAACATTTGGGACCTTAGTTTCTAATTGTTGAACTTGTTGTTCTTCTTCGACATGCTTTTTTTGGAGAAGCTTCTTGAATAGCCTCTTGAATAGATTCTTCTTGTAAAACTGCTTCTTGAACAACTTATTCCACCTGGTTAACTAGTTGAGGTACATTCAAAATTTCTCTAATATAACTCCCAACTTTTTTGATCTTTTTTAAGAACTATTTCCTCCAACAGAATAGATTTAGCAACTTCACATGATCCTAACACAGTTTCATCAATAGGTTGTTCTAATCTCTTTCTTGGACTCATAAAAAATTCCTATATTTCTTCTTCTTATTCTTCTTCTTATGATTCACCATAAAATATAAATTTACTTTGGGTTGGTTTGGAAAGTCCTTTACCTTGAGTTTAACCAACTACTTCATTTCCAATAGCACTTTGCTCCCCCTAAGAAAATGATTTTTATCTTTGTTGGTCATCTTCACCAACGGTCATGAGTTTTCCTTTTACTGTAATCTAGTAATAACCTAGTTTCCTAAAAGTCCCTGCATTGAGTATATTATTGTGATAACATTTGATTCGAGAATTTATTAAATGAATCATATTTTTTCTTAAATATAATTCAAGATATTATCCTTCCATAAGGATAAAAATTCATTCTCACATCTAGCTGATAGTAGTAGCGAAGATATATAAACAAATACCTTAGAAAATTAAGCTTTATTTCACTTAAAAACAGAAACATGATATACTTTTCTGGGTACAGAATCTTCTCCATTTTATCCATACTTGATGAAATTATTGTTTGAATAAATGTAACAAAAATTTTCTAGTTTTCCTTGAGATATTTAAAAATAATCTTTCTAATTTTTTTGAACAAAAAAGAGAATACATAATGTCATTAGACTTAATATCCTTATTCCTAATAGTCCATATATCTAAATGGAGGACTCCCTCATGAGGATAGTTCAAAATTTTGGAGATTTTTGTAGAATAAATGGAAAAATCATTATCATCTATTCTCACGACAATAATATATTTAGAATTATTGAAACTAAACTACAAACTATTGTAGAAAATTTTATTTCTACGTCATAAAGGAACTCTGAGTTTTATTCATTGAACACATACTTTAGACCTTGATAATATAACACCTTTTTGGAGAGTATATTTGTCTGATAGAGCCATTCAAAATCAACCACTTTTCCCTGAAATATATTTATTCTAGAAACTCGTTGTTGCTTCATATCGTTGGCTTCACCTTATTCGGTTCTCTTGGTTTTCATCATTTCTGAGAAACAAACTCTCTGAGGTTCTCAGATTCTAGGGTTTCAAATGTAGATGAAGATTTTAGTATAAGAAACATTTTGAGAAATGTAAAGGTAAGGTAAGGTGAAAGGTTTCTGACATCACCTTGTTTCCTGTGTCATTACATAAGGTAATTATTAGGAAATAAAATAAATTTTAAAAACTCGCGACATTAAAAATTAAAACTAAAAAAAGAAAAAAAGAAAAATAAAATATATAAAGAAATAAATATAATTTAATAAAAAACATAAAATTAAAGAATACTTATTTAAAATTAAATAAACATCAATCCCCCTTAAGAAAATCAAAACTTTCAGTGGGAAGTGGTTTAGTAAAAATTCCAGCCAATTGATATTCTGTACAAAAAAATTCTAAACATATATCATTTTTAAGGCACAACCTCTTAGAAAATGATGCCTTATATCAATTTTCTTAGTTCTAGAATGACTTATAGGATTCTTAAAAATATTTATTTCACTAGTATTATAAAAAAAGGCATACTATTAAAATTTAGTAAAATTACATCAATATATTTTTCATCCACAAAACTTGTGCACAACAACTACCTATAGATACATATTCTTACTCAGTGGTTGATAGGGCAACATAGTGTTGTTTCTTATGAGACCATGAAACTAAAGATTTTCCTAAAAAGTGATATGTTCCTGAGGTAATTTTTCTATCAAACCTGTATATTCCAAATTTAGAATACGAATATGAAATTAAATTAAAATCAAAATTTTTAGGGTAAAGAAGAGATTGAAAAATAGTCCCTTTTAGATATCTAAAAATTATTTTTACAACAGTGAGATGATATTATTTTGGATTTGATTGAAATCTCGCACAAAGGCAAACTGAATACATAATGTATGGCCTGCTAGAAGTATGATATAATAAACTTGTCTACTGGTGTTTCAGATTCATCCAAATCAAGCTTTATATTAGTACACATAGGAGTTTCATATGTCTTACTATTTTCAAATCCAATATTTTCTAGTAAATAAATAATTTATTTTCTTTAATTTAAAGCATTATTAAATTATTTTTGGTAGATCTGAAATCCTAAAAAGAATTTCATTTCTCCCATCATACTCATTTCAAATTCTTTTTTCATTATATTTCAAAATTAATGACAATGTTTTTTATTAGAAGATCCAAAAATAACATCATCAACATAAAATTTCACTAATAAAATATTAGAAAAAACTATTTTCTTAAAAATTGTTGGATCTTCCAAACCAACAATAAAATTATATTTCAAAATAAAAGAACTCAATCATTCATACCATGCTCTAGGTGCTTGTTTAAGGCCATAAAGAGTTTTAGTACGTTTAAAAACAGAATTTGGTTTTTGAAGATTTTCAAAACTAGAAGGTTGTTCAACATAAAAATACTATATTAAATAACCATTTAAAAAGAAAGTATTAACATCCATATAATATAATTTAAAAATCATATGAGATGCATAGGCTAAAATAATTCTAATGGATTCTAGTATAGCTATAGGGGAAAACCCCTCATCATAATATATTCTTTCCTCTTGATTATAACCTTTAGCTATTAACTTAGGTTTATTCCTAGTAATGTTCCCTTGATCATCCAGTTTGTTCCTCAAATAGGATAATTAGTTGGTCTCTCTATAAATTCTCAAAATTTATTTCCCTTAAACTGATTTACCTCTTCTTATATATCTATCATCTAACTTTCATCATATAAGGCTTCTTCTATAGTCTTAGGTTATAGCTGGGATAGAAAGGTAGAAAATTCAACTAGAATTCCTATGCTTCTTTTGGTTTTAATACTTGTGTCTAGGTTTCCTATAATAGTTTATAAAGGATGATTCTTTATAGATCTAGGTTGTCTAGGCAGAAAACTTTCAAGTTCTTCAATATCATGTTCTTCTGATCTGGGCTGAATTTTATTTATATCACTTTCGAAATCATCTTTATGGGATTCAAGTCTCATGTTATCATAAGAATTAGTAATTTCATCAGTTTTATCTTTTTCTTTAAAGAAAGGTTAGATTTATAAAACTTCACATGAACTGATACTTTAGTAATCCTTGATTTTTTTAAAACTCTATAATCTTTAGAAGGTACAGAATATCCTAAAAATATTCCTTCATCAGATTTTGGATTAAACTTAGTATGATTATCCTTGATGTTCAGAATATACACCTTGCATCAAAAAACATTAAAGTACTTTACATTAGGATTTATGTTGTTCCAATGTTCATACGGTGTCTTTTTGAAAATAGGCTGAATCAAAACTATATTCTTGATATAGTAGGCTATTATTACAGCTTCTGCACATAAATCGGTAGAAATATTGTATTCATTCCATATAGTCCTAGCCATTTCTTGAATAGTCTGATTTATTCTTTCAATAATTCCATATTATTGAGGTCTTCTAGGTGAATATAAGGTGTGTTTAATACCCATATTTGAGAAAAAATAATTAAATTCTAGATTCTAAAATTCTCCACCATGATCACTCCTCAATAAAATTATTTTAAAACTTTTTAAATTTTTAACAAACAAACAAAAACTTTCAAAAAACAGTAAAAGCTTCACTTTTGAGTTTTTGACAAAAAACCCAAGTGAATCTTGAATAATCATCAACTAAAACATAAACAAATAATTTACTATTCAAACTTTCTACTCTAGATGGTCCAAAAAGATCCATATGGATAAGTTATAAAGGTTTAGATGTAGCAATTTTGTTAACAGATTTGAAAGAAGATTTGTGCTGCTTTCCAATTTGACATGCATTACAAAATCTGTTATCTTCAAATTTAATACTTGGTAAATTAGAAACTAAATGATTCTTAGATAATTTATATAAATCATGAACATTACAGTTACCAAGTATCCTATGCTAGATCCATTACTCATTCGTCTTGGAAGATAAATAATTTAAATTTTTTTACACAAGGAATGCAAGTCCAAGGTTTAAAATTATCAGTTCTAGGTGCTCTAAATTTAAGCAATTTATCTTTAAATAAAGACCATGTGTTGTTAGGAAAATAAACACAATATCCATCATCACAGAGTTGAGAGATACTTATCATTTTGTGTTTCAACCCTTTTACATATAGTACTTTGTTTATTGAGACAGTTTTTGGATCTCTAATAGTTCCAAGTCCAGTTATTTTTTCCTTTGGCTTTATCACCAAAAGTGACATATCCTCCATCCATCTGAGTCAGCATATGAAAATTTTATGGATATACACTCATATGTCTTGAGAATCCATTTTCCATATACCAAATGGTATTTCTGTTCCTGTGACCTACTACCTGAAATAAAATTTAAACAAAAGTTTGTTTTGGTACCTACACTTTCTTTGGTCCAACAATTTTAGTTAGCAAAAATCTGGGAATCCAGACTTAATTTTTTTACATAACTCATATCATTTTCTTCAGATCAAATTTTTGAAATAAAATCTATTTTAATTCCACTTATTTGAGTATTTCTTAAATAATATTTTTCTGTTACATGCCCTTTCATTCCACAAAAACAACAGATTACACCTTTTGAGTTGGGAACAAAGTAATTTTTATACAGTTTATATTTTTTACCCTTAAATCCTATACAAAATATTTCTCTTTTAATTAAACTCTTACTTAGAATTTCATTTAGAATAGTTTCTCCTTTAGTATATACAAGAGAACCAATCTTATAAGTTTCTACTTCAACATGAAATTCCTTGATTTTATTTTCATGATTGGTACTTTTTGAAGTAGAGAAATTAAAATTTTCATTGAAACCTTGATGTTGTTTTAACATAGTATCTATTTCTCCTGAAGTGGAATTATGAATATTCTTCAAATATTTGAACTTATTTATTAAATTATTGCATTTTTATTCTAACATATAACAATAGAAAACAATTTTACTTTTTGAACAACTGGTTGAATCAAAATCAGAATTAGATGAGTAATATATTTGTACCTTTTCTTCTTTAGCCATAAAGCACATATTTACTTTTAGATTTGATTAATGTTTTTCTAAATCATATTTTGAAGAGTTGATACAATCTTCATAAACAATCCATGTAGCTTTAATTGCTCTTTTTTCTTTATGATCATGATAAGCATTTTTCTGAAATTTCTTATCTGATCTTCTCTTTTAATCTTTTGGCTGAGGATAGTTAGGCCAAATATGGCCTAACTTATAACATTAATAAAATATGACTTCTATTGAGTCTCTCTCCTAATTCTTGAAGGACTTTTTGAATCCTCTTTTCCATTTATAAAACTTGCTAAAATTTTTGGCTAATTAAGCCACTTCCATTTTAGAATAAGATGATTCAGAATTCTCTTCCTTTTAAACTTCTTGTTTAATCTTTCTGTTTTTCTTCTAAGATGTCACCTTCATAGTAGTATTCTCCGTTTTAAAAATAATTCTATGATCTTCAGCTTCTTCTTTCATTCCTGTTTCATACATCATCAATGTTTCAATTAATTATTTCATTGTCTGGTCTTTGACAAGCGATGATTGTCGAATAATAGATGATATACCATTATATTTTGAAGGCAATGCTCTTATTACTTTAAAATCATGATCATATTTATTGATAGGATCACCTAGATATGTAATATTGTTAACTATTTATACAATCCTTCCATTCATTTGGGTAATTCTCTCTTTATCTAACATTTTTTAAGGTTTCAAACATAAGTTTTTCTATTTCATACCTCATCTATCTTACATTATTTGTTCCTTCATAGGAAACTATAATAGTAATCCACATTTTATAAGTAGTTGGACAATGCGAGACTCGATTGAATTTATCTGGACCAAGACCACAGATAATTGCATTCATATCTTTGAATTTTATATCATATTCAGCTTCAATTGTAGCATCCCATGTCGTCATTTTTTCAGGAATCCTATAGGGAGTGATGATATTTGAATAAACTCTAAATCCAAGATTTTTTCAATATATGATCATTCTTGATTTCTAGCACCCATAATTTTTACCATTGAAATAGGGATCAAAAACCACTGACATCACTTCTCTAGGATCAATCATTTCCATATTTGTATAGAACTTTAATCTTTCATCTTACTATAGATTTATCCAAAATCACTCATCTGATACCAATTTTTAGGTCAGAATATACAAACATACACAAGAGGGGGAGTGGGAATGAATTGTGTCTTTTTGAATTCTCTTCAAAATATTATAGATACCCTCTTAATGTGAATCAATCCTTTACTTTTCTCTTTTAATATCAAGAAAGTAGCATAAATACATAAAATAAAATAACACAAGGATGTATAGTGTTTTGGGGTACAAAAATCCCCTAGTCCACTCCACCGATAACTCTCTCTACGAGTTTGGTGAATTTTACTAACCAGGTCCACATATCATAAGATCAATCCACAACTGAGTACAGGAAGTTGACACATTAAAAAATAAGGCAAAAAACATAGCCTTCTAGTTCTTAAATAGAGAACTGAAAACAAACCACAACTTTGATTGAGAATTTGATACTCTACCAACAACTGATAATGAACAGTTAAAAAACTCTCAAAAAAGATATTGACTTAAAAAAGATTTCATTTGATCTTCATAGTTACAATGACACACAACTGATAGTAGATGGATATTATTCTTCAGAAAATAGATTCTTTATGAAATAGTAGTTCTGAAGCAATCCTTTGAAATATATTTTGAAGTCAAAATAGAAATCAATTAGCAGTAGTATACTTCCAGTAAATACGTGATTTAGAACATGTAAGTCTTCAATGTAGCTTTTTCTATAAAAATAGAGTCTAATTGACTATTGTAGTATATCTGAAAAATATATTCAAATGAAATCAATTTATATTTATTTTCATATGAATAATAAGTGCACTATATAGAACAAATAATATGTTAGAATAAATAAAGTAGAGAGCCTTCTTCGTAATTCCATATCCAAGAAAATCGCCTGATATATCGTGAGGATTAAATTCATAAAATAGAGAAGTCATAACTTCCCTTAAGAAAGGGAATGAATTTCTCCACTTAATAATATTCTTTGAATCAATCATAATGAGCATTAAATCATTCGAAAATGAGATTTAAATCATCCTGTTATTCTGCAAAGACCGTTGCATGAAACTCTGATAAAATCGTAAATTCAAATCTTCAGTGTTGAAAAGTTTAACATATGGTTCCTTCATAAAATGAAAAATACCAAATTTAGCGTTCAAATACGTAGAATTCATTATCCAAACGTAGGGTTGACAAAGTAAGGTTGATCATAAAAGTATGGTTGATGATCCATACATTTGCTTCTCAAATGTAAGGTTCCATACTTACGTAGGGTTCCTTCATCGTACTCTTTCTCTTGATAAATGTAAGGTTTCTTTCAAATGTAAGGTTCTTTTACTATACTATTCTGATAATGTAAGGTTGATTAACCATAAGTGCATAACTGAATGTGGGGTTGATAAACCATACTTTTCGCACAATGTAAGGTTGAAAACAAACATAGGGTACATGATCCATAAGCATTGTATGAAGCATTGGGTTTATTCTTTTCGTTACCGTAAACCACATAGGGTATGAATAGTGTTTCTAGAATACCCAAAAAAATTCTTCCCAAATACTTGGATAAATATACCATACAAATTAAAAGATTGAAAATAATTTTATAATAAATTTAAAGAAAATAATTCCCTAAAATACACATAAAGTAAAATCATTAGTAAAACATACTAGGGTATTTGTGAGCATCAAAATAACCATAAAATATAGAGTATTATTGAGACAATACATTCCCAACAATATGTCATTATGATATGATTGTGGATATAAGGTTGGTGTACCACATATAGAGGAAATATACTTTTGACTGTTTCTTATGTAATCTCCATTGAGTGTATAATGAAGAGTAAACGATGTAGTACTTTACACTGCAATTACACTACAACCATTTCATTTTTTGTTTTCATGTAATATTGATACAGTAGAAGATAGATCTAGAATATAATGGTTTGTAAGCAATTATAGTTTCCTAAATATAAATAATATTATTTTATACTAAATTAATCATAATATATATATAATGATGATTTTAAAATATTTTTAATAGTAATTTATTTAATTTAATTATTGAAAATAATTTTATTAACATTTATATAACCAATAATATAATTTAAATTAATTGAAATTTTAGTATAATAAATAAAATTATATATTTATATATTTTTTAAATAATTATACTTTCCAAAATAGATATAATATCTTCTTATACGTAATTACTCATAATATTAAAGATTTATAATTATAATCTTTAAAATATATTATTAATAGTAAATGTTTTCAATAAAATTTATATATGCTAAATAATATAATATATATATATATAATTATATTAAAATAAAGATAATAATAAAATTTATAGAATATTATCTGTAGTATAATTTTTAAAAAATATTAATATTACATAAATTTATTTGTCTATCTAATAATGTATTGTAAATTTATTTAATTGAAATAGAATATATATTATAATATATACATAAAAATATGTTCAAATGTAATTATTAATATTTTAAACTATAATTATACATATAAATTATTATAAGCAATTAAATTTTCATAAATATAAAAAATTTAGTTTTTACTTAATTATCTATAATTCAACATAATTTAAATTATCCAAAAAATATATTTAAATTTTAAATTTCATTAAACATAATCTAAATCTTACAAAGAACATATAAATTAAATCTTATATTCATATAATCATGTAATTGAAATAAATATTTATACAAATTGGGGAAAGGGGAAACATTACAAAGAGAATCATACAACACACAAATGCAGAGAATAACTTGTTGAGGTTCGAACTCGAGACCTCCCTGAGACCCAGTAGGATAACTACCATTGGGATGTTTTTTGTGGATATGGAATTGAGATAAATATAATAAAAAAAATAATTAAACCAATTGGAAAACTAAAATATTAATCAAATAAAATGTTTACTAAAAGATTAATTATGGAAATGAAATAATAAAAAATAATATGAATAAATATAAAAAGTAAAACAATATAAATGTGTTGTACAAGATGAGGAATCCATCACATGAAACTATAAATAGGGATACCTTGCATCTAATGACTTAATCCATAATTAAAATCAGTGGGAAGAGATGGTGTGTTATTTTTTGAGGGGGTGGGGTGAGTACGAGTGAGGATGCAGTGTATTCTACTACTCACACTCTCCTCCCTCCCCATTTTTTCCTTCATCATACATCCAGGGAATCAAAAAACTACCTTTCCACCACATCCATGAAAACCCCTATAACTAATGTGTGTGTGGGGAGTGTTATTGATCCTTCTCATTCACCTCTTCCACCCTCTCCCTCCATCTCCTGAATCAATGTTCATGCGTTAGTCATCTAATAATCTAAGTGAAACTATGTCCATATTTCATTTCTGCTTCAGTTTCTTTAGACTCAGTTAGAAAACATACATTGGAAAATCCTTAGAGAAGATTAACATAGATAAATCTAAAAAGGTGTTTACTAGAGTTTCATGGCATGAATCATAGAAAAATTTAGGATCATTTAAAGAAATGAGAAAGGATATATATAATTCCCAAATCTTCTACCTTAGGCTCTATCAAGTATGTAATATTGTGTACTCGATATTATGTCACTTATTCTCTTTTCATAACAAGTAGATACCAACACAATCCATGTTATAATCACTCAATTTCTATTAATAACATCCTTAAGTACTTGATAAGCACTAAGGATATGTTCTTCATCTTTGGGGGAGAGGATGATCTCTACGTAAAAGGTTACACATATGTGAGTTTCCAATACAAAATAGGAAACATGATAACTTATTCTAGTTTTTTGTTTATCATGAATTATGGATCTATAAATTTGAAGAGTTCCGAAAAATATATCATAGAAAACTTGATAATAGAGGAAGAGTGAATCATTGTATCAGATGCAATAATAGAGGTTGTATGGATTAAGAGGATAATTTCTGAACATGAGGTGGTTTTTATCATTGACAGATTAATTGAGCTTTAGTATGAAAATAATGGAGCCATTAATATGGATAAGTAACCTTGGTCTCATCAAAGAACCAAATATATCAGTAGTTAATACCATCTTATATGATAGATCATTGATATTGGTGATGTTAGTTTCCATTTTGTGGCTACAGACTATGATGTAGAGGTTCCATTGAAGAAACCATTATCTGAGTAGAAGTATAATGGTCATGTTGTTCCTTTTGGTATATGAAAATAAGATATTTATGTAAAAGTTTTATAAAGTATTAGGATTTTTCAATAAATACAATAAGTATTTATCACTCATTCATGGGTGATAACTTCTATTTTACATGAATAGTGGAGTGTTAATATCCTCTCAATGTACAACTTTGAGTTATCCATATTCGATGATTATCACAAAGTATTATGGTTTGTGATGATACGTTATGATTAGTATGAGTAGTGGACTCACAAGAAAATAAGTGGAGACTTATTATTTGGATCGATATACTAAAGTATATCCCATGGAATGTCATAGAGGTATTAATATTTTTAGGGATGTATGACTATTTTAAATCCTTTTATGTTCTGTTGGAGAGATACCTAACATGAGGGCCTTCATACTTTTATACCTTTATTATGAAATTGTTTAGGCTTAGCTAATCATGGGGTGGTTTGGTATGTGGAGGATCTTGTCATTAGTTGGAGATCAATAAAATTAGATTTGTTCACTTATATAATGACAAAAGAGATCTAGCAATTTATTAGAGTGAGAAAATTCATGGTCATGCTTAATTGATTTATATATGGAATGTTTAGCTATTTAGATAAGGTAATTATGATTTTCTCATATACTAAATGAATGTCTTGGTATGTATTCACCGACCAAGTCAGTCTCTTTCAAAGAATCAAGAAATTTTGAGTTAATTTATACTATATTTACTTTTATCCATGTCTATTGGTCACTCAATATATTTGAAAAATTGATTATATATGTATATATATATATATGATGTAAATGATGCATATTATGGTGGACATGTTCATATAAAGATATGACTATATTTGATGGAGATCACCCAAGACCACTTAGTAGATTCAGTAGCATGAATTTCTTTCTAGAGGTCTCTATTTGCGTATATATATGAAATCAAGACTTCATATTTGTTTTCAATGCTTAATAGGCCCGTAGGGTCACATGACTTGGACTTTGGATAATTATTAAGTTTTAGTAAAGGGTCCCACTAAACCTTTAAAATTGTTTTTTCTATAAAATATATTTTTTAATTTGTATGGATAAAGATTAAATTTTAGAGAAATTATTTATTCAAAAATGATGATATTTTGATAAACCATGTTAAAAAAATGTTTTGGATGGATTCTCAAAAAGTTGTGATGTTTTTTGTAGACAACTTTTGAGATTTTACTCAAAGTGGGAGATTGCTGGACATTCACCTAAATAGGTGTATCTAAAAGTGTATATTATACTCATGTCATAGGCTATAATATTCATGCAATGAATATCATAGGCTATGATACACCTATATCATAAAGTTTCTTAGGATTCATATATTTTCCTTAATCGAAGAGTATGATAAGGATTAAGAAATTTTTTATTTGTGCATGCAACACTCCTCTAACACAATTTTCATCAATTATGTATCAGAGATGATATATTTATGTTATTTAACATTTATTGAAGGATTTTAAAAATTAGACCCCATACAGGAAGTAATGTATGGGTTCATGAGATACCACCTTTTATAGTCGACACTCAAAGAACTCTTCATTATGCGAGGAGTGGATATATCAGGGATGTGATCCCTCATGTTGATGTTCCCTTGATACATAAAATACAAGCAGAAACTCCCTTTGATCTTGATCATAGTTTGCCTCATATAGAAGAAACTAATACTCATTCAGTGATCATAAGTCCTTATGATATGATTGTGGATCCAAGGGTGGTGTACCACATTCGGATAAAAGATTATTTTGACTATTTATTAGGTGATCTTCATTGAGTATACAACGAAAATTATAATATGTATTACTTGACACTACAATTATGCTCTAACCATATCATTCTTTGTTTTTATTTTACATCAATATTGCTGAATATTTATCAGTTATATATGAGGTTTTAAGTAATTATAGTTTCCTAAATATAAATTATATTATTTTATACACAATTAATCATATTATTATATGTATATAATGATTTTTAAACATTTATAATAGTAATTTATTTAATTTAATTATTGAAATTAATGTTTTAACATTTATATAACCAATAATATATTGTTAATTTATTTTGATTTAAATATAATAAATAAACATTTATATATATTTTTAAGTAATTATATTTTCAAAAATAGATATAATTTATTTTTATACATAGTTACTCATAATATTAATTATCTATAATTAATATTTTTTTAAAATATATTATTAATAGTAAATCTTTAAAAAAAAATTATATATGATAAATAATATAATATATGTATGTATGTAAATAATTATATTGAAATAAAGTTAATAATATTTTTTATAAAATATTATATATAATATAATTTTTAAAAAATATTTAGATTGCATAATTTTATTTTTCAATCCAATAATATATTGTAAATTTATTTTAATTGAAATATAATATATAATATTATATATACATAAAAATATATCCAAAATGTAATTATTATTTTAAATTATGATTATATATATAAACATTTTTATAAGAAATTATATTTTCCTAAATATAAAAAAATTATTTCTTATATAATTATCCATAATTCAACACAATTTAAATTTTCCAAACATCATATTTAAATTTTCAAATTCATCCAACCTAAACTAAATTATACAAAGAACAAATAAATTAAATACTATATTCATACAATCATACAGTTGAAATAAAAATTTACACATATCGGGGGATAGAGGATACATTTCAAAGAAAATAATGCAACACACAAATGCAAAGAATAACACAGTGACGCTTAAATGTGAGACCACACTGAGACCCACAGGGAAAAATACCACTGGACCAAATATTATCGTTTCATGTTCCCTGTTTTATAGGATATTCCAGTAAGGCAATGAAATTTTAATACATATGTATTTTTTCATTTGTAAGGATCACATTGAATTGATTTCCTTATGGTAATTTTCATCTCATTGTGTTTTATATGTGAGAAATAAGGCTCTGTGAAATGAGGGATTTCACAAGATCTGGTATTTTCATGGGGGTTTTCTAGGAAATATCACTGGGTTTCAACACATCACAAATCATAGCAGACAGTGGAAGCCAATATTTCCAATGTTTTTAGAGAGAATATTTGATTTTTTAGGTTATTTTTTCTAGCTTTCAATGTTGTGGGTATAGTACAACATTTCACTGGGCAAGGTCTCTAGGTTTTTCTTCCATGCTCACAGATTCTAGTTCAGCTAGAGTCTTCAGAGTGCAGTTTTAATTGTGCATGTCATTTTTTCTATGTTATTATATTACGAGTGCATTATGGGGTTTATCTGGAGTCAATAGAGAGCAAGTTCTACAATGCAAGTCATTTTTTATGGTTTTTACGGTGTTTGGGTTACTAGCCAAAATTTCACTTTATTTCATAGTTTCCTTTTTCAGTACTACATATAATTTACATGGATGAAGGTATTACATATTATATTTGATGTTTGTGAATGTTAGATTTATGTTTCAGCATGAACTACTTTTTTTGAATACTGTATGCTAAATTTTACTGAAGGGATTAATTTTAGTTTATGTTTTACGAAAGAAATAAATGAAACTGATGATAATGATTACTATGAAAGTTTAAATTGGGGATTCCATCAGAAATTTTACTATATGTTCTACTAGAACATGTCTTGGAAGTTCCACTAGAACTTTTCCTGAAAGTTCTACTAGAACTTAGCCTGGAAGTACCATTAGAACTTCCACTGAAACTTTCACTAGAACTTCCACTGGAATTTCCATTAGAATATCCACTGGAACTAGCATTGGAACTTCAACTAGATATTTTTTCAAAAAAATATTCAATATATCTTATAAATTTAGTAATATTTATATATTTAGAAATATAATTATATTTATAATTACTTATTTTCATAAATAGATAAATTTTATTTACACTTTTATTTATATAGATTATACATTTCAAAATGTTTTTTAGAAATATTATGTAACAAATGTAATAGAAAGTTTTTATAATTTCATTTAATATAATTATATATATTTAAATTTAGTTGTATAAGTATATACTATTTTTTGGATTCTGGAACTTCCACTAGAACTTCCACTATATATTTTGTAAAACATTTATTCCATATATCTTATAAATTTATTTTTATTTATATATTTATAAATATAATTATATTTTTGATTACCTATTTTATTAATTACATATATTTTATTTACATTTTTATTCATATAGTTTATACATTTAAAAAGGCTTATTTTTATACAAATTATGCAACAAATGTAATAAAAAAAATTATAATTTCATTTAGTAAAATTGTATTTTTTAAATTTAGTTTTATAAGTATCAACATTTGGATAGATTATGGAACATCCATTGGAACTTTCACTATATACTTGTCCAAATTTTTCCCAGAACATTTACTGTAAGTTAAAGTCGATATTTCACTGGATCTTCCTTTGAAATTTCCAAAAAATGATTTATACATGATATTTGAAATGCTTTTGTGTTTATGTAATTTTCTTGAACTTATGATTTTATGTTTTAGCTTGTTCCAATGCTGATGATGTTGATATTGCAACATCGTCTATTAAACTAGTTGTAGGGTTGATGTTTAAATCACTTGATGATGTGAAATGTCTCTATTATATATATGGGGGATTAAATGGGTTCAGTGTATGCTAAAAAAACTCAAATAAAAGGAGAAATGATAAATCAATCATCACATTATGCCTATATGCATGTATCAAAGAAGGTCATAGGAAGACTAAAAAATGTGATTGCATGGTGAAATTTCCTTGGGCTAAGACAGGTATAGGTTTCCTTGATCAAATGGGGGTTAGTTGGTTGTCTTGTGGGAAATATGAATTTAACTTATTTTTTTAAGTTCATAATCATCCCTTGAAAAATCCTAAATCAACTCATATGATGTGGTCTCAAATAAAATTAATTGAAGCATAAGTAGCTAAGTTAGATGCGATTTCTTCAGTGGGTATTAAACCAAATGGTTCCTTCTACCTGGTGACAAATATTTCAGTGGTTTAGGATGTTCTAGGGTACATTCATGTCAATTAGTTGAATTTTTTAAGGTCTATTTTGGAAAAGTAATTGGTTCATGGGGAAGCATATTGCATGTTAGAGAACATAGAATGAAAGTGTCATGAACTGGCCTGTGGAAATGACTTAATGGTATTCCATATCCCCATGGGTTGTCACAAGTTCTCAGGTATCAAACAATTAGGTTTGGGAACTATTTACTTGAGTATGAAAGCATAAAACCTCAAAAAAATCCACAATATAAATCTGAAATTTTCATCCGAACAAGTCTTAAGGAAAAACCAGAATTGAATAAATGGATTTGAATACAGTACAAGAGGTCAAAATACAAATAAATAAAGCATCAAGATATCCACAAGTACTCCACACAACAAGTGGGTGGTCACCCCTGAGTCGTCTCCACAACACCGCACCGCAGGAGGGGTCTAACAGCCCGAGCCGCATTAACCCAAGGCTTTACCTTTTCATGAGTCAAACATAACCAAGTATACTTACACACAAGGGGTGTAAATAGGGTGTGAGAATAAGACCAATAAGATTCCACCTAATGATTCCAAAGTGAGTACAATAAAAGATGAAAAAGAAATAAGTTTTAACATGGAAAGTAAAGCTGTGTTATATTCCAAGAAAAGAAACTTTCAATTGAAAAAAATTTTCAAGATAAGACTTTCAAAATGTTAAAAAATTTAAATAGAATTGGTAGATACAATATTGTAATTCCAAAAACACCCTAGATAGGGTTAAATACCATAAATCCAATGAGAAATAAAATCAGAAACACCCGTAGGCACTAGATTGTTTCGGGCCCTATGTACCTCGTACCTCAGACGAAATAGGGACGAAACCCATCCGGTTCACTAGTTGTACAAGTACAAATCCGCCCCAACTAGGTTCCCAGGATTTCTCCTTTATGCTAAAATAATTTCAGCATGATACATAAATCCATTTTTCATATGAAACAACACTACTGGTCACATAAAATCAGTATAGTAGATATAAAATTTTTAAACCACTTAAAACACACAACAAAACACTTTGATTTTTAATGAAACAATTTCTCAAATCCCATAATGTTTTGCACCCAAAAATACTTGAAAACCTAACTTTTTACACTATGTTAACACTTTTAAGTTACCAAAATATAAAATAAATCTCAATAAATTTCAATGAAACCAACAAATCAATTTTATGGGAGCCCCTTTTGAACCCAGAAATGATAACATTGTAAAACCTCCATTTTCACACAAACATGGCACTTAAATTTCACATGTTCTACAAACACCATTAAAACCCAATTTCTAAGAAACAAACAAAGATGATAAAAATTAAAAACATTATTTTCAGCCCTATTATAGTATAATAAAATAAATTAAGTATTTATTGGGAAGCCCCAAATAAACCAATAGAACATTTTTATGCAAAAGCCCCAGTTTCACATGAAATTGGCATTTAAAATTCATTTTCAATACAAACAACACAAAAACTAATTTTTGAAACAATAATAAAATGAGATAAACCTTAAAATATGATAAACATAGCATGATAAGACACACATAATTCATAAACATGGACTCACCTACCAAAGTAATGAAAACCCTTGAATACTTTGTGAGAAAACTCAAACGCACCACCGCCGCACCTCAAAGATGGTAAAACAGAACTAAAACCATAATTTCGTACCATGAAATACAAGATAAAACCCTAATTTCAAATACCTAATTTATGGACATTAGGAACTTCAATAATATGGGAAGAAATCCTAAGAAAATGGGAGTAAGAAGGATAGATACCCACTTACTTGAGGGATCTTGAAGAAATATCCCATAATACACCAGTAGCTGAATTTCAAAACTTCCAAAAATTTAGGTGAGGTTATAAAAAGGATGAGGATGTAATGTAGGAACTAGAATGGGGGAAAGAGTGAGAAATTAAAGAGTTATGAAGGAAAGAAGTGACCTCTTCAAATCTGGACGATTTGATAAACCCAATGAAAATCTACCCTCATTCGTGATGCATACAAGATCCAAAGAGGAGGAAAAGGTAATGGGGCATGACCTTGGGATTTTATCATCGAGTGGGAGGTGGAATCATTGAAAAAGAGTAAAAACTAAACATGTTAATAAATTAACAATCATTATTTTTAAAACTGGAAATGGGATTCCGTGCAGGCCAAATTCCTTAAATAAAAACCCAATTCCACTATGATTATGGATTCTTAAATGGTAAAAATTAATATGGTGGTGTTAATAGGTCAGGGTAGGACAAGTATGAATTGAATGGATTAAAAATGTTGAAAAATGAAGGAGCTATAAATGAAAAAGATTTATTTTTAAATATAGAATTGGTCTCACGGTTTGGCCCAAATCATGAAAACTCAACCATTTCTCAAAAAATGCATGGGAAACCCCCAAAAGAAATAAATAAATGAAATTAAATTAAAAAAACCTTTAAAATATGTCATGGATGTAAAAATTATCCCCACTATTAAAGACTTTCTTCCCTAGAAATTCAACTTGAAGCTTGATCGGAAAACAAGAATGGGCACTCTTCCTCAACCCATGACTTTTGTTCCCATGTATTATGTGTATCACTACCATGATTCCAATAAAATCGGACCAGTGGAGTAGACTTCCCTAAAAAAACCTTCTCTTGGGACTCCACTATTTGCACTAGATGCTCAAAAACTGACAAATCTGGCTATATCTCCAGTTCTTCCCAACTCAGCACATGGGAGGAATCCAGGTTGTATTTTTTCAACTGCGAGACATGGAAGACGTCATGGATAGATATCAACTGAGAAGGTAAGGCCAACCTGTATGCCACCTTTTCAATAAGCATGGTGATCTCAAAAGGGATGACATATCACCGCGTCAGCTTCCCTTTCATTCCAAATCGACAATGGCTCAGACGAGGGACCACTTTCACGAATACCATGTCACTGAAATAAAACTCTAGGTCTCGATGCCTCCAATCAACATATGATTTATGATGACTCTGTGCTATCAATAAGTGCAACCTGATCAACTTGAACTTCTTAGAAGTCTCATGCACGAGGCTCGACCCCAATAGTGAAGTCTCACCTTCCTCATCTCAACATAGGGGGGAACGACAAGGAAAACCATAGAGAAAATCAAAAGGAGACATTATAATCAATGATTGGTAATTGTTGTTATAGAAAAAGTCAACAAATACCAAATGGCTATCCCAAGAACCTCTAAAGTCTAGAACACATGCATGGAGCATGTCCTCCAAAATCTGATTTGCCCGCTTTATCTGACTATCCATTTGAGGATTCTATGTCATGCTCATATTAATCTGAGACCCCAAGGACTTATGAATGATTTCCCATAACCAAGAAGTAAAACATGGGTCACTATCTAAGACAACTTCTGATGGAACACCATAGAGTCTGACCACCTACTGAAGATACAAACGGCCCAACTCATCCACTTTAGCTATATCTTTGATCAGAATGAAGTGGGATGATTTGGTCATATGATCAATCACCACCCAAATAGCATTCTTCCTCGAGGTGTATGAGGCATGCCAATAATGACGTCCATGGGGACCTCGTCCCACTACCAGGTACGAATGGGTAATGGCTAGAGAAAATCAGAGGGTCTTTAATGCTCTACTTTAACCTGTTGGCACATGTAGCATCTAGACATAATGTCCTCTATGTCCTGTTGCATACCTAGCCACCAGAAATGTTATCGCACATCATAATACATCTTGTTGTCACTCAGATGGACAGTTCACTGAGACTGGTGGCTATCCTACATCACCACCTTCCATAGAGACTATGGCACTATGGAGCGGCCCTTGAAGTGTAAGATTCCCTCTGGGGATGATGAACAATTAGAGGATGTCTCCCCACTATGAAGAAACTTCCTCAACCACTGAAAAAGATCATCAAAAGTATGTTTCTATTAAATCAACTCCAACAGAGAAGGAGTCAACTGGACGCTCTCCAAGAATGCACCTCCATTGTGCTCCCTAGTCTCCAAATGCATCTGAGCAAAGATCCCCATCAATGTCCACTAATTACTGGACTTCCTCAAAGTCTGCACTGTAACCTTTATGCTCAAGGAATCATCCACCACATTACCCTATTTTAGGGTACAGACAATGTCAAAGTCGAACCCCTATAGGTACTCAATCCAGTGATGTTGCCTCAAGTTGGGGTCCTTCTGTGTGATGATATAGGCCAATATTTTGTGATTATAGTATACCAAAAACATCTTCCCAAATAGATAGTGATGCCAAGTATTCAAGGCATGCATCACAGCTACCAACTCTAAGTCTTGGGTATGGTAATTTTTTTTCATATGGTCAGAGTTGGTGGGAGCCATATGCCACCACGTGATAATCCTGCATAAGAATGCACCCAAGACCCATACCTGAAGCATCACAATAGACCACATAACCCTTCCCGAACTCAGGTGAAATTTGTACGGGGGTGGTAGTAAACTACCACTTCATATCCTAGAAGGATGGCTAAAATTCTAGTCCCCATACAAACTTCACCCCTTTTTGGGTGGGCGCGGTCATCGATGAAGCAAGATGAGAGAAATCATGAATGAATCGCCTATAATAACCAGCCAGGCCAAGGAAACTCTTGACCTCGAACACATTCTTCATCTTCTCCCAAGTCATAACCGCACTGATCTTCTCAGGGTCCACTTAAACCCTCTTCTCTAATATCACATTCCCCAGAAACATCATCTCCCTAATCCAGAAAGTGCACTTAGACAACTTTTCATAGAGGCGGTGATCCCGCAAAGTACCCAAAATGATCCTCAAGTGATGTTCGTGTTCCTCCTCAGAGCCAGAGTATACTAGAATTGAATCCACGAATACCACAACAAAGAATCGAGATACTAGTGGAAAACACTGCTCATGAGTTCCATAAAGGCCACTAGAGCATTGGTCAATCTGAAGGGCATGCCCAAATACTCAAAGTGTTTGTAGCTGCTTCAGAAGGATATCTTTGGGATATCAGATTCTTTTACCCTAAGATGATGGTATCCCAAACTCAAGTTTATTTTGGAAAAACGATTTTCCCCCTTCAACTGATCTAACACATCATCTATTCTGGTAAAAGGGTATTTGTTCTTAATTTTCATCTTATTCAGCTTCTGGTAGTCAATGCACAACCAGAGGGATCCGTCAGCCTTCTTCGCGAACAACATAGGAGAAACTCAAGGAGAGATGCTTGGGTGAATGAATCATTTGTATTCCAAGTCATCTAGTAGTCTCTTTAATTCCCTAAGCTCAGTAGGGGCCATGTGATATGAGGTAAGAGATAGCTGCTCTGTTCCTAGGGTCAGATCAATTGAAAAATCGACATCCCACTCCATGGGAAAACTTGAAAAATCATCCAGGAATTCCTCTGGAAAATCATTTATTACATGAGGTAGTGCACCTTCAGGGGTAATACAATCATCCTCTAGCACGAGGGATGATAACTGGAAGATAAGAATTCTAAAATCTTGGAGTGGAGGTCCTGCGTGACCCGACCAAGTATCCCATTCTCCATGGAAAACCTGATGACTCCCATCAGGTGGTGTGAAACTCACACACCACCTATAGTAATAGATGTGTTCCTGGAAGTGTACTAGCCAATCCAATCCAATTATTATGTGAAATAGATCCATATCTAGGACTTGGAGGTCCCACTCCATCTCAACCCCTGACATAGAAAGTGCACATGAGGGGCACTTAAGACCCTGCTCCTTTTTCTTTCCCAGTGGCATGTCGAAATCCATCTTAGAAGACAAAAAATCGGTTGGTAAATTCAGCATGTCCATAAAACGTGTATAAATGAATAATACAGAGGAAAAAATATCAAAAAGGGATGTATCTATAGAAGATACGATCAAAATGGTACACCGAACTATTGACGGCCTCACCTCTGATCCTGCTGGTGCTTGATCCACGACATGGAGATGTCTGGTCTCTGCCTGAGGATGACCACTAGTCTATGGTTGTGCCCTAAACTAGATCTTCCTAGAAGATGACCTAGCCCTACCACCATGACCACCAAATCAATATCCTCTCTTCCTCAACAGCTCAGACTGTGCTAGCACTCCTCTTGATGCCACTGACCCTGCCCCACTCATAAGTGGACGTGACACCCTGAAGAAGCGCTATAAATGCCCCATGCCTCCACACTGGTAAAAAGGATTAAGAGGATGTGGGAATTATAGTTATATGTGATTCATATTCCCACACTTATGGCACACGACCAATCTCACATCAAAAGATGCAGATGAAAACTGCCTGGAAGAGTGGCCTGAACTGCCACCTCTTTTCCTCACATGTTCCTCCCGCTTCCTTTTCTTCTCTAAGGGGCCGCCACTACCCACTAATGATACTGATCTAGAGATACTATCCCTACCATTCTTATCAATCTCCGCCATGCACGCCTGATTGACAACCTTAGCATATGTCCTCATCTTGAACAAGAAAACATGGGAGTATATCTCTGGTCGCAAGCCTTTCTCATACCTCTGGGCCATTGCTTGATCATTGGAGACGATTTCAGGGGAAAACTGAACCAACTCAGAAAAATGTTTGGAATACTCCATCATAGATAGATTCCCCTGAAGAATTTTCATGAACTCTCTGGACCTAGCATAAGACAACACCTTAGGGAAGTACTTTTCATTGAAGACAACCTTAAAATCTCCCCAGCGCATCGGCTCGTTCTTCCCAGTCTGAAGAATCGATTCCAACCACCTGTGGCTGGGAACCTACAATATAAAGGAGGCACATTTCACCCTGATCTCCTCGGGTGTATCCAGAAACTCAAACATGCACTCGATCTTCTCAATACATTCCTCTGCTTCTTGGGGTTATATACTACCCCAGAAGGTGGGGGCTTATTTTTTTAGGAACTCTTAAGCATTTTCCTTTCTAGGACTAGTCTCTTCCTCTCTAACATGAGATATAATAGAAGATATTCCCTATCCTAGATCCTGGATAGCCTAGACCATTACCAAGACTATCCTCTGATCAATTGGTGTGGTAGAACTCTCTCCGGATTCCTCCCGTGGGTGCATGAGAGCTTTCCGGGGAGGCATGTTTCTACAAAATGAAACAGTCACAAAAAAATATTCAACACCACAATTATGAAAATTTTAATCAAATACATCAAATATAAACAATCTAAACACATTATAGTAATAAAAGAAACAACTACTTCAGCCCTGCCCGATGCCCACTTGTGGTCTACAACCCACACGTCTCACCAGGAAGTGAAGTCAATCAGACAATTCCAACGTCCCCTGGTGACTCAAGGTTTGCCATGAGAGGTGTGGTCCAAGCACCCTACTCATGACCTAAACCCATATCCCTGATAATGCTAGCTCCTTCCTATCCCAAATCATCCCAAAATAGTAATATAATCCAAAAACATCAGCCCCTTTGATACCATTTTGTCCCAAACTGAATCTAGTCGCCACCAATACTGGCACCAAACTCTGCGCGTGACAAGACCTGAAGGGAGTTCCCTATCCCCAAAGGCTGAATCAAGTTCCTAGGTATCAAAAAATTAGGTTTGGGAACACTACTAGAAAACAGGTATTTGCGACGGGTCATTTGCGACGGGATCCCGTCGCAAATGGCTTTTTGCGACGGGGGCCCGTCGCAAATGGCCCGTTGCTGAAAACAGCGTCGCAACAAAACTTATTTGCGACGGTCCCGTCGCTAAAACCGTTTTTTGCGACGAGTATTATTCCCGTCGCAAATAGTACTCCGTATATTTGTAAAAAACTTTTAAAATAGTTTTTGCGACGGGTCCCATCGTAAATACCTGTTGCGACGGGCCCGTCGCAAAAACTATTTTTTTTTAAAAAATAAAAAACTATTAATAAATTATTTTAATGCATATAATAATAATACTATTTGCGACGGGTCCCGTCGCAAAAACTATTTTTTTTTAAAAAATAAAAAACTATTAAAAAATTATTTTAATGCATATAATAATAATACTATTTGCGACGGGCATAGTATCCCATCGCAAATACTATAAAAAAAGTAAAAAAAATAAATTATTAATAAATTATTTTAATTAATATAATAATAATCCAATTATAATTTAAAAATAAAAAATAATAAAATATTAATAAATGATTTTAATTAACATAATAATAGAATTATAATTCACAAATAAAAATAATAAATTATTTTAATTAATATAATAATAAGAGAATTATAATTCAAAAATAAAAAATAATAGAATATTAATAAATGATTTAATTAATATAATAATATTAGAATTATAATTCATAAATAAAAAAATATTAATATGTTATTTTATTTAATATAAAAATAATAGAATTATTTTACATTCAAATATTAAAATAATTCAAGTATTAAAAAAAATATAATTAAATTATAATATTATAAAATTTTAATATATATATAAAATTTAATATTATAAAATATAAATAATATTATTATTCATATTAATATTGTTATTTAAAAATATAATATTATTAATATTTTATAATGAGACAAAAACTACGAATTAAAAAAAATCATATTTTGATTTCACAAATTTTATAACATAAATACAAACTCTAATCTGAAGGAGGGGGGGGGGGAGGTGGGGGATCTGCAGATGGTGGTGGAGGAAACTCCATCCCTAAAGCATGAGTGTGTCGGCGCATGTACTCCTGATGCTCCTGATGCTGCTGCTGCCACCGACTCGTCTGCTCCTCCTACAGCTGCTGCTGGTGTCGACGCTCCTCCTCATACTGCTGACGCATCTGCTCCTGCTCCTGTCGGAGACTCTCTATCAGTGCAGTCTGAGATCGCAACTGATCCTCATACTGTGTAGTAGAAGAAGATGCACGAGCTCCTCTCGAGCTGGACGCTGACATCGCAGCACTGCCATAATAATCTCTGGGAGTCTGTCGAGAGCCGATACCAACTACCCGGCCCTTCTCGAAGGCATACTGGGTGGCCTGCATCCATGCCGCCTCATCAAACTGATGGCCAGTGGTCTGATCTGATGACTCGGCCTAACTCTCAGGCCGGGCCTGACTCTCAGGCCGGGCCTGTGACGCTGCGGCCTCATATGACTCCTGTAGTTGCAATTTAAAATTAAAATTGTGAATATATTATATGCAGTTAATTTTTAAACTTGAAAACAAATAATACTGACCACGATGTGATGCTGATGATCACCTCTGAGCTCCCCAGTAGTAGGATCACTATACATCCTCCGATATACGTCGTACTCCATAATATCGGGGTGCTCGATAGCCTATAAGAATAAAAAATAAACTGTTAATATTTATAGTTATATAAAATATTTATAAATAATGTACGTACCAGATGCTGTCTATGAGTACTGAAAGAATGACTCCCAGCTCGATGAGTGACCTCCTGTCTCCCCCGATTCTGCCTCCCCACCGATGATCTCCTCTGAAAGGCACCACTCAACCAGTGCGCACATAATCCATCCCATACATGGGATGGAATGTACTCTGGTCGGTGTGCTCTACATGACTCGTCAAAATTTGACACTCCTGCTTTCTTCATGGCAGCTTTTCTTAAATTGTGCAAAAACTGACGAAGGCGATCACGCATGGCCACCTCCCATGCCTCGTGGATGGTGTCACTCATGGTATCCTCGATCGGATACCATAAACCCTACAAATAAATCAAAATATCAAGTTAGAAATGAAATAATTTTCAAAATAAAAATTATTTATTTACGTACGTACCAACCAATGGCCGAACATGGCCTGCTGCACATATATGGGAATCTGCTCCCATGTGGTCCACGACTGAGAGAAATAGTTGCGCAAAATAGCACTGCCCTGTCCGACTGCTATATGCGAAAAACTGTAAAAATAATAAACATTTATTATGTGAATAGATTAATGAAATCTTAGTCAAATCCACAGGTTATCACATAGGTTATCACACCTCCGTGTGCGTGGATCAAACCCAAGACGTGGACGTCGCTCGGGGACGGGGTCAGGAATCATCAATCGTGCAAGACCGCGCCCCCTCCGCGTACTCCCTAGAGCGCCTGCAGGCTGAGGGTCATCTGCCAGCAACTCATCCGCATCGAAAGGCAGGTCAGCATCCGCCATCTCACGAAATGTGACGTCGTCCATCTGAAACAGAAAATGTTAATGTTAGCAAATAATTGATAATTACTATTATATATACATATATACATATTATGATTGTATATAAATACCATGGAATTCTATCAGTTTTCATCTTCATCATCATCTTCATATATGTCAATGTCATCTTCATATTCCTCCTCAACATCATCGATATCCATTCGAGTTACAGTTTCTTCATCTCTTACCATTTCAAATTCATATGTGACATCATTAAAATCATCTTCATCACCGACTCTTAAATGTGGGGTGTCGTCATCGATACTCATGTCTCTTTGTAAAAAAGATTGATTTTGAGTTCTCTCTTGAAAAACTTCAATTCTTTGAACATCAGTGAAAGCACATTCACTTTGACTAAACTGATTGTCTCGAATTTTGATTTTTATTACACTCCACCAATCAGTCAAGTCTCTTGATGTAGCACAGTACTTTGCGTAATAAACTTGATATGCCTGTTGATCCAATAAGAATGGTTCATTTACTGCGAGAACACTTTTACATTTAATATCGATGATTCCATGAGTCGGATGAACACGCATGCCTCTCTCTATATCCAACCACCGACATTTGAACATGGTTATGTAATGTTGTCCAAGGTAACAGAGTTCAATGATTTCATCAAGTATGCCATAAAAGTCAACTTCATTTTCTCGATGATGATATCCTCTCAAGCTAACTCCACTGTTCATTGTTTTTTTCGATTCCCCATATGCATGTGTGTGGAATCGAAATCCATTCACCACATATGCATTATAAGTTTTAACAAGTTTGGAAGGTGGGTTACTCAATACACATAGCCGTTTGTCAATTTTATCAGCATGTCGAGACACCTGAAAATTTGTGAAATAATTATCAATATAGTAAACTATACATTGAATGAGTTGCTAAAAGATAAAGAATTTATGTTACCAGTTTTTGAAACCACTGAGAGAAATTTTTCAGTCGATGTTCTTCGAGAGCAGTTGCTGTAATTTGTGGAATTTGTTTCTTGATATGATTATCATACAACCTATAAAAACCAAAGTTATTTACTGTAACATAAATGATAGAATAAGTGATATAAACACTTGCAGTACAACTGATGTCATCTCTTCACAGTTGAGCAGAACATACGTATGAGCTCTATGATGTTCATCATCTGAAAGCCAGTGTTCATAAACTCCACCAAAACCAAGCTCTGACAGGTTGAAAACAGATAATTGATTGTCGATTTCATCAATATTCCTCTCGTTCCGTCCCGTTCGATTGTGTTTTGAAGGATACTCAGATTCAAAATAATGGGAGCAGAAAAAAGATATTTCCTCTTGCAAATAAGCTTCTGCAATAGATCCTTCAACAGATGCTTTGTTACGTACTTTTCTTTTCAATTTTTGCATGCATCTTTCAAATGGGTACATCCATCTAAACTATACTAGACCTTCACATTTGGCTTCCTATGGAAAATGTAACATCAAATGTTCCATTGAGTCGAAGAAAGACGGCGGAAATATTTTTTCCAGTTTACATATAATTACAACAACATATTTTTCAAGTTTTCCTAGAGCATCATAATCTGCCGTAGCCGCACAAATTTCCCGAAAAAAATAAGACATGTCTGTTATGGAATCCCAAATCACAGAATTCAACAGACCTCTTAATCCAATGGGTAGAAGTCTCTCCATTATAACATGACAATCATGACTTTTTAATCCAGTAATATGACCATTCTTTACACATCTACCCAAATTGGAAGCACAGCCATCTGGAAGTCTCAAATCTGCAATCCACTAACAAAATAATAAACGATTTTCTTTAGACAGCGTATAAGCTGCTTTTGGTTTCAGTAACCTTTCTGTTCTGACATTCTCAAATAGTTCCAATTCTGGACGCCTGCAAAATTTGGGAAAGATCTAAACGTGCATTTACATTGTCTTTGCTCTTTCCTGGCGTATCCAAAACTGTATGAAACAAATTATCAACATAGTTCTTCTCAATATGCATGACCTCTAACATGTGTCGGACCAAAAAATCAGACCAATATGGAAAATCCCAAAATATGCAACGTTTAATCTAATTGTGTTCTTTCCCAAAACCAGAAATTTTCTGTTGGTTTATTGTGGGACCAAAAGTGATGGGAGGTAATGAAAATACAACTGATTTTAACTCCGAACCTGATAGCATTTTTGGAGGTTCATCCCTTTCAACTGTTCCTTTTCTGAAATGAGATCTGTTTCTGGGAAAAGGATGATCAGCTGGAAGAAATCTGCGATGACAGTCAAAATAACAAGGTTTCTTTCCATGAATGAGCATAAATGCTTTGTTCTCTCCCATACAGTAAGGACATGATTTCTGACCATGTGTACTCCAGCCAGATAACATCCCATAAGCCGGGAAGTCCCTTATTGTCCACATCAATGCTGCTCTCAGTATAAAATTCTGTTTCGTTGCAACATCATATGTACTGACACCAGTACTCCACAATAAATTTAATTCATCAATCAATGGTTTCAAATAAACATCAATATTTTTCTTCGGATGTCCTGGAATTAGTAAAGTCAAAAAGATATATGGCTCCTTCATCAACATCCATGGAGGTAAATTGTACGGAGTTAAAAAAACAGGCCAACATGAATATTGACTACCATAAGATCCAAACGGACAGAAACCATCAGTGGAAAGGCCCAGTCGAACATTTCTAGCTTCTAAAGCAAAGGATGGATGCACTCTATCAAAATGTTTCCATGAATCACCATCGGCTGGATGATTCAAGCTTTTATCGGTTGAAATATTCTCTTTATGCCATGACATCATTGTCGCTATATTCTTAGACATGAATAAACGCTGAAGTCTAGATGTAAGCGGAAAATATCTCAACTGTTTTACAGGGATTAAACCAGACTTCCCGTGTTGTCCTTCTTTATATCTCAGTTGCCCACATGTGGGACAACTATCCAACGACTCATTTTCCCCAGAATATAAAATGCAGTCATTTGAACATGCATGAATCTTCTGACAAGTAAGTCCCAAATTTCGAACTAGCCTCTTACTCTCATAATAATTTGCTGGTAAAACATTTCCTTCGGGTAACAGTGTTTTAAGCAAAGAAAATATCTGGTCAAAACAGGTGTTTGACATTCCGTTATCTGATTTGATAGCCATAAATTTTTCAACTGCTTCTAATTTTCTCATCTTGCAGCCAGGATATAATGCATCCTCAGCAGACTTCAACAACACATAAAATTCAGACGGTGCCAACTCAGGATTTGAAGCTATATCAGCCGGAGTTTCTGTATATTGAACAGATGAACCTGCAACATCATGTACTAAATCTTGAAACCGGGATGGATCCGGAATCAAGTTGGTATCACCTGCTCTGGAACTGCGTTCACCGTGTTGATACCACAAAAACATAATCTGGATGAAAACCAAAACGCAAGAGATGTTCTCCCACTTTGTCAAACGTGTCAGACGTTCTCAATGCACATTTTCTTCTAGGGCATTTTATTTTGCCTCCTGAAACAAATTCTGGATTTGATGCCGCAAATGATAAAAAAAGTCTCCACACCCTCTACATATACTGGATTTAAACCCGAACCGTTTGGATTTCTACGTTGATTTATCCATATGCGGTCACCTAATAATGATTGTTGACGACCTCGTTGTTCCATATTTCTCTATAAAATATAAAATCATTACTGGTTTTGAATAATTTGTTAGAAAAAACATTCAAGCTAGGATAATTATAGAGTTTAGATCATACACGGCTGACGCAAACTTTTTATTGAGATAGACCTAAAAATTGACCCTTTAAGAATTAAATATGTTGAGAATAAAGCAAAACATGTTACAAATATTGATAATTTTAATATTATATAAATTTTTTATTATTTTCATAGTACTAATATTATTGGTAATTAATACTAATCATTGGTAATTATTACTAATTATTGGTAATTATTGGTAATTATTGGTAATTATTGGTAATTATTACAAATTATTGGTAATTATTACTAATTATTGGTAATTATTACTAATTATTGTTAATACTAATTATTGGTAATTATAACTAATTATTGGTAATTATTACTAATTATTGTTAATTAATACTAATTGTTGGTAATTATTACTAATTATTGGTAATTATTACTAATTAATACTAATTATTGGTAATTATTGGTAATTATTGGTAATTATTGGTAAGTATTGGTAATTATTACTAGTTATTGGTAATTATTACTAATTATTGTTAATTATTACTAATTATTGTTAATTATTATGAATTATTGGTAATTATTGGTAATTATTACTAATTATTACTAATTATTACTAATTATTGGTAATTATTACTAATTATTCGTAATTATTATTAATTATTACTAATTATTCCTAATTATTGTTAATTATTACTAATTATTGGTAATTAGTACTAATTATTACTAATTATTACTAATTATTACTAATTATTACTAATTATTGGTAATTATTACTAATTATTGGTAATTATTACTAATTATTGGAAATTATTGGTAATTATTGGAAATTATTGGTAATTATTGGTAATTATTGGTAATTATTACTAATTAATACTAATTATTGGTAATTATTGATAATTATTACTAATTATTGATAATTATTACTAATTATTAGTAATTTTTAATAATTATTACTAATTATTACTAATTATTTTTAATTATTACTAATTATTGGTAATTATTACTAATTATTACTAATTATTACTAATTATTAATAATTATTGGTAATTATTACTAATTATTACCAATTATTGGTAATTATTGGTAATTAATACTAATTATTGGTAATTATTACCAATTATTGGTAATTATTGGTAATTATTACTAATTATTACTAATTATTACAAATTATTGGTAATTATTACTAATTATTCGTAATTATTACTAATTATTCGTAATTATTATTAATTATTACTAATTATTCCTAATTATTGTTAATTATTACTAATTATTGGTAATTAGTACTAATTATTACTAATTATTACCAATTATTACTAATTATTGGTAATTATTACTAATTATTACTAATTATTACTAATTATTGGTAATTATTGGTAATTATTGGTAATTATTGGTAATTATTACTAATTATTACTAATTATTGGTAATTATTGGTAATTATTACTAATTATTCCTAATTATTGTTAATTATTACTAATTATTGGTAATTAGTACTAATTATTACTAATTATTACTAATTATTACTAATTATTATTAATTATTGGTAATTATTACTAATTATTACTAATTATTACTAATTATTATTAATTATTGGTAATTATTGGTAATTATTGGTAATTATTACTAATTAATACTAATTATTGTTAATTATTGGTAATTATTACTAATTATTGATAATTATTACTAATTATTGGTAATTATTAGTAATTATTACTAATTATTACTAATTATTACTAATTATTGGTAATTATTACTAATTATTACTAATTATTACTAATTATTACCAATTATTGGTAATTATTATGAATTATTACCAATTATTGGTAATTATTGGTAATTAATACTAATTATTGGTAATTATTACTAATTATTGGTAATTATTACTAATTATTGGTAATTATTGGTAATTATTGGTAATTATTGGTAATTATTACTAAGTATTGGTAATTATTACTAATTATTGGTAATTATTACTAATACTTGGTAATTATTACTAATTATTCCTAATTATTACTAATTATTACTAATTATTACTAATTATTCCTAATTATTACTAATTATTACTAATTATTACTAATTATTGGTAATTATTATGAATTATTGTTAATTATTACTAATTATTACTAATTATTACTAATTATTACAAGTTATTACTAATTATTGGAAATTATTACTAATTATTGGTAATTATTACTAATTATTGGTAATTATTTCTAATTATTGGTAATTATTACTAATTATTGGTAATTATTCCTAATTATTGTTAATTATTACTAATTATTGGTAATTATTCCTAATTATTGTTAATTATTACTAATTATTGGTAATTAGTACGAATTATTACTAATTATTACTAATTATTACTAATTATTGGTAATTATTACTAATTATTACTAATTATTACGAATTATTAGTAATTATTAGTAATTATTACTAATTATTACTAATTATTGGTAATTATTGGTAATTATTACTAATTATTCCTAATTATTCATAATTATTCCTAATTATTCATAATTATTCCTAATTAATCATAATTATTCATAATTATTCCTAATTATTACTAATTATTACTAATTATTACTAATTATTGGTAATTATTGGTAATTATTGGTAATTATTGGTAATTATTCCTAATTATTACTAATTAGTGGCAATTATTACTAATTATTACTAATAATTGATAATTATTAATAATTATTACTTATTATTGGTAATTATTACTAATTATTGGTAAGTATTACTAATTATTGGTAATTATTACTAATTATTGGTAATTATTACTAATTATTGGTAATTGTTTCTAATTATTGGTAATTATTACTAATTATTGGTAATTATTACTAATTATTGGTAATTATTACTAATTATTGGTAATTATTACGAATTATTGGTAATTATTCCTAATTATTGATAATTATTGGTAATTGTTCCTAATTAGTAGTAATTAAATGAATAGTTACCAATAATTAGGAATAATTACCAATAATTACGAATAATAACATTATTAGTATATTTTATTATTAATATTAAAATAATATAATTTTCTAATTTATATATAATTCTCCTTTCATCTGTGTGTTTTCTATCTCCACGTACAAATAATAAATGTGGAGACAGCAAACACACAGATGAAAAGAGAATTGTATATATATATAAAAATATATTATTTTAATATTAATAATAAAATATACTAATAATATAATAATGTTATTATTCCTAATTATTAATATTTATTACTAATTATTAATATTTATTATTAATTATAAAAAATTATTACTAATTATTCCTAATTACCATTAACTATGAACAATACTAATAATTTAAATTTATTAAGTAACAAAACAATGTAAACATAATTAAATTACAACTAATTAAAAATAATTAAAACTAATAAAAAATTAAAAATAAATATTAAATTAAAATGAACATAAATACCTTGAAAATTGATCTGCTCTGATCGTTCTTCAAAACTTTAATATCAACTCTGAAGAAAAAAATTAAACTTGAGAAAAACTGAACTTTAGAATTAAAACTTTGAGAGAAGAAGAAGATGGAGTTAGAGAATGATTTGAAAAAAACGGATGGAGGTATTTATAGGTTAGATTATTTGCGACGGGTCCATTTGCGACGGTACCCGTCGCAAATACCTTAGCCATCATTTATTACGGTCAACGGTTAAATAGTTATTTGCGACGGGTCCCGTCGCAAATAACCACCCGCCGACATACTATTTGCGACGGGGGAATATTCCCATCGCAAATACCTTTTACCGCCACCGGTTATTTGCGACGGGAATATTCCCCCGTCGGAAATATGTTTCCCGCGATTTGGCGTGCAAAGCGCGCCAGTCCTTTTGCGACGGGGAAAGCTATCCCGTCGCAAAAGGCTACTTATTTGCGACGGGCAAATACCCCCGTCGCAAATAACCCGTCTCAAATACCCATTTTTCCCGTAGTGGAATGATTTACCCAAGTATGAAAGCATAAAACCTTAAAAACAATCCATAATATAAATCTGAAATTTTCATCCAAACAATTTTCAAGAAAAAACCAGAATTGAATACATGGATTTGAATACAGTAAAATAGGTCCAAATAAAAATAAAGAAACAATACATCCACAAGGACTCCACATGACAAGGGGGTGGTCACTCCTGAGCCGTCTCTACAACACTGCACCGCAAGAGGGGTCTAACAGTCCGAACCATCTTCACCGGAGGATTTACCTTTTCCTGAGTCAAACATAACCAAGTCTACTTACACCAAAGGTGTGTAAGTAGGGTTTTACCCTAATACCAATAGGATACCCCCCAATTATTCCAAATTTCATGCAATACAAGGGGGAAAATCAAGCAGTTTTAATATGCAAAGGAAAGCGGTGTTAAATTCCAGGAAAATCAACTTTAAATTGAAAACAATTTTCAAGATAAAACTTTCAGAATTCTAAAAAATTTAAATATAATTGTTATATACTATATTTTACTTCCAAAAACGCCCTATAAAATGGTAAATACCATAAATCTGATGAGCAAAATAATCGGGAACACCCTAGGCACTAGATTGTTTCGGGCCCTATGTACCTCGTACCTCAGTGTAAAGTAACCATGGATAAATTTGTTCTCGTGCATGAGCCACTAGTAGGGAACATACCCATAACCAAGTGTTCCCCAATCATCATCCCAATAGTTTATTTAGAGTTGTTTTTCTCCAAATTCTATGTGAAACAGGGACGAAACCCATCTGGTTCACTAGTTGTGCTAGTACAAATCCGCCCCACCTAGGAACGTGGGCTTCCCCCTTTGTGCTCAAACAATTTCAACATGATACATAAATCCATTTTTATATGGAACACCACTAATGGTCACATAAAATCAGTATAGTATCTATAAAAAATTTAAACCACTTAAAACACACAATAAAACACTTTTATTTTTAATGAAACAATTTCTCAATTCCCGCATTATTTTGTACACAAAACTCCTTGAAAACCACACTTTGTACACTATGTGCACAGTTGTAAGTTATAAAAATAGAAAAGTAATCTCAATAAATTTTAACGAAACCAAAAAATAAATTTTAGGGTAGCCCCTTTTGAACTAATAAATGATAACTTTGTAAAACCTCCATTTTCACACAAACATGACACTTAATGTTCACATGTTCCACAAACACCATTAAAACCAAATTTCACAACAACAACCAAACGGGATAAACATTAAAAAAATTATTGGATGCTCTATTATAGTTCAGTTAAATCAATTCAGTATTTATAGGGCATACCCAAATTAACCAATAGAACATTTCCATGAAAAACCACCAATTTGACATGAAATTGGCTTTTAAAATTCATTTGCAATACCAACATCACTAAAACTAATTTTTGTAGCAATAATAAAATGCGATAAACCTATAAATATGATGAAAATAGCATACTAAGACACAAGGATTTCATAAACATGGAATCACCTACCCAAGTAATGAAAACCCTTGAATCCTTTGTGCAAAAACTCAAACACACCACCGCCGCACCTCAAGGAAAGTAAAATAGACCTAAAACCAGAATTTCAGACCATGAAACACAATATAAAACCCTAATTTCTAAACCCTACTTTCTAGACATTAGGAACTTCAAGAATAAGGGAAGAAACCCTAAGAAAATGGGAGCAAGAAGGATGGAAACCCACTTACTTGAGGGATCTTGAAGAAATCGACCAAAATACACCAATATCTGAATTTCAAAATAGCCAAAAATTCAGGTTAGGTTTGAACAAGGATGATGAGGTCATTTAGGAATCGGAATAGAGGGAAAAGAGTGATAAATGAAATATTTATGAATAAAAGAAGTTACCTCTTCAAATATGGACGCTTTGATAAACCCTATGAAGGTATGCCCTAATTCTAGATGCATAAGATCTCCAAAGAGGGGGGAAAGGTAATGGGAACTTGAATAAGGATGTTATCTTCGAGTGGGAGGTGGAATCACTAAACTATAGTAAAAAATTAATATGTTATTAAATATACAAACATTATTTTTAAAAGTAGAAATGGGCTTCCGGGAAGGACCAATTCCTTAAATAAAAACCCCAATCCACCATGATTATGGATTTCTAAATGATCTAAATTGATATGGTGGTCTTATTAGGTTAGGGGAAGGAAAGTAGGAATTGAAATGGGTGAAAATTTTTGAGAAATGAAGGAGTTATAAAGGAAACAAAATTTACTTTTAAATCTGGAATTGGGCTCACGGTTTGGCCCAAATCCTGAAAACTCACCCATTCCTCCAAAAATGCATAGGAAACCCCCAAAACAAAGAAATAATGGAAATTAAATTAAAAATACCTTTAAAATATGACATGGATTTTACAAAAAAAGTTACTAAAATCCATCATTTGTCTATACTATGTAGTTTGAATTGACTGGATAAATTACTAATATTTTTGTTGTTTATCCATAAATGGAGACATGTTAATATTTTTTTAGAAATATTATAGTTTTTAACACAAATTTCATTACTAATAAATATTACATTCCCTTAGGTTCCTTTTTGGGTTTAACTATCATCGAGTTGTTGTTATTTTTGAGTTTGTTTTATTATCTGATGAAACCACAAGTTCCTTTTATTGGTTGTTTAGAAAAAATTTATAGGTGCATCACATAAAGAAACCTCAAACTATATTTACTGATCTAGATACAGAAATGGGAAAATCTATTTCTGATGATTAAATGGGCACTTGGAATTTCATTTGTATGTTGAATTTGATGAAAAATGGCATTAAACATTTAGGTAATTAGATAAAATATGGATATAGTTTTCTAGCTAGATTTATGAAGCGTATGTTCCAATACCATGATGCACATCAGTTTTATTAGGAGTGGGATTTCCTCTAAGTAGAATATGGGGATGTGAAATCATATTGGTTAGATAAAGAAATCGTGTTGTGATAAAAGTGGGTACATTTCTTTATAAAAGATGGTTTAACATTGGGTACTCACAACTCTCAATTAAGTAAAAGTTTTATTTGACTACTTAAATACTATGTTCATTGAAAGTTAAGTTTTATATATTTCGTTAATAAGTTTTATCGATTATTAGAAAATAATCAACATTGAGAAAAAAGGACTAATTTGAGATGTGGTAGAAGTTTCCTCATAATCTTTAACATTACCATGAATTGATGCTCTAGGTTTCTACTAGATATACATATAAGTTATTTGATTTATTTCAACATGAATATCAAATAATTGATACTTGTTTTCTAGTATCATGTATTGAAAGTGAATTTCAATTTAATATTTTTATTGGAATGGTTGGTCGTGAAGATAAATTATGTGTACCATATGAAGCTTCTAATGAAGTTTTTCAATGTTTAGGTTTAAAATTTGATTATGTTGGATATCATTACTATCATGTTTTAAAAATGTATGATTGGAATGATGTGAGATCAATACCTAAAAAATATATTTTGGAGGGGTGGACTCGATCAGGTAGAAATATTTTAATGGTAGAAGGAGATTATGTTGATGTAAATACTGATAGAAATTCAACTATAGAAAATTTTTGCAAAGAATTAGAACAAATGGTAATTAAGTTGATCATCATCGCTTGTGATACAGATACGTGGTATGACATTGCATTCTCTAATTTTAGTAAGTTTTCCAAAGTGTTAACTACCATAAATACATCATTGGATAGAGGTTTTGATTGAGATAGTTCTGAGATAATTTTAAGAAATTCTATTCTAAGAGGAAACAAAAGATGAATGGGGATGATAGAAACAAACTTATTATAGAAAATGGTAGCTAAAAGTGGACACAATTGAATAAAAATATGAATATGTCTATTACTATGATGAAAATGTGATTTTATTTTATAATGGATTCCATTTTTAAGAGCATTATTCTAATGGTAATTTGGTATCTGATAAGTTTTTTAATTGTTTTGTTTCTCCGTAGTAGGAAGACCAATCAACCAATTTGGAAATTCATATTTGGAGGAAGACTACCACATAATTGGAATAGGCCAAGTAGACTAGACATTGGATGAAAGTTCTCATTTTAGGTTGAATTGTGATGCCTTCACACCATGTACAAGCTGTTTTGAATTGTAACGAATCAACTAAATAATTTATAGGATGGTTTGAATTTTAATTCATTGGGAAAAAATTTTAAGAATCTTAAATTCGTATGTAGATGTGTTATATGATAATTTTTATAAAAATCCATTGATGAATTTATAGGGTGGTTTGAATATTAATGGATTGGGACACCATTTTAAGAAACTGAAATTTTAATGAAGATGTGTTATATGAGAATTGTTATACAAATCCACTGAAGAAAATCTAATTGGGTTTCATTTGGTATTTGTAAAATAACCAATGTTATTTGAGACCATTTATATGCTGGTTTGAATTTTACTGGATTTGGACATTATTTTAATAAACTATAATTTTTATGTAGATTTAATTTATAATAATTATTATATGAATCAACTGAGGAATTTCTACTAAGACACTGTTTTGGAATTTTTAAAACAACCACTTTATTATTTGAGAGCATTTATAGGATGTTTTTATTTTCAATAGACTAGGACAATATTTTTGGAAACATTAATTTTTATGTAGATGTGATATATGATAATTGTTACAAATCCAGAAACTATTTTGATTTTTAAAACAACTAGTTTTGTATTTGATGCCATTTATACTTCATGTTTTAATGATGTTTGAAAAGTATTAGAAGAACTGGACAAGATATTCTATTTTCAATTGTAATGAAACCAATAGGTTATTTGACACCACTTCCCTTATATGAAAGAATTGTTTCATTCTATTTGATATTCAAACAAAGATACTACTGTACCAAAGATTTGAATAAAGACAAGAACCTAAGACCATGTTAAATTTTAGTTTCTTGTCACACCCATAAAACCTGGGCATTTAAAAATTTATGCCAATATTGGAGGCACAAAATACAATAGAAAACTTATTCTTCTAAATGATTTTTCTGACCAACTGTTAACAGGGTTAGAAAGGAATAAATCTTCCATATACAGCCACAATTCATCCACTTCTAATTGGGTTAGCTTCCTCTTATATGAATGATCTTCTGTAAACTTATCTATAAGATAAAAAAATATTATTACATATTCCAAGGTTTTGACTACCTGTTGAGGAGTATCTTCCACTATAAACACCAAATAATTCTTTTCCAAGTAACTAGGGATCAATTTATTGATATTTTTTGAATAAATGTTATCAAAAAATTGTACAAATTTAATTATTTAACTTAGTTTATTTTAAAATGGATTTCATGTTAAAGTGGAGAAAATTTACAATTTATAATAAATCATTCTGATAAATATAATTTCCACCACCAGCCAATTGAGGCTTTATTGAGTTATAGTGGATGGAATATTTTCTCTTGATATTAAAAATGAGAAATGTCTAATGTAGATTTGTGGTGTTAATGGGGATGCAAATTTTTCCATTTAAATTTTGTGCATCACTAACTAGTTTCTATACCAACATTTGAAAAAAAAATTATTTTTCCTAGAAATTATGCCCTATAAATATGAATATAGTTTAACTAACTATTAATTACTATATTTTAATTTTAAATAATTTAGAGAATAATATAATCACCAAAATTTATTTTTTAATAAATATCAATTTATCTGGGAATATTCCAATTATCTTCCCCATTTCACACTTTTATTTTATTGTTTTTCCATATGAATATATTACCTGATATCATTTAAAAGGATTAGATTATGTGAAAATAATTGAATATTATTTAACAAAATGTTTTGTTAAATAATACTCACCCCACTACTCGTAATTATTTTATTGAAAAGAGAGAAAATGTCATTCATTGCTACTAAATATAACTTATTTTCATATTACCATACATATTCACTACATAATAATAATAGTTATTTATAAGAAAACTAGTTTAATTAAGTGTAATTTAATAGAAAAATTTAAATTAAGGGAACATACCAGGCCAGATCCAAATCTAGAATCTTTTTAAGGTTATCATAGTCTATTTTTTGGAGTCATTGAATATACCTAACCCATTTTGGTATAACAACCATTCACCCAATATATATTATTTGTTTTGGTTTCTATGAAATATTGGCTATGAAAATAGTTTTTTAAAGCTTATCTGGATATTCAACTGATTTTTATTCTGGTGTTTCTTCTCTTATTCTCCTAGTTCAGGTTTCATAAAAATATGATGAATCAATTTTTTTTTTATTTTCTTATTCTTGATTTCATATTTCTAATCAATGATATGGTTGGGTGAGCCTATGTTTGTGGATTTTATACTTGGATGTTATCTTGGATAGGTATAGTTTTTTAACAAGTTCTTTAAAGTGTGTTGCCTTCTCATGGATACAAGTTTCATTGGGACATGATGTCTAGTTTATCCCCATTACATAAAATGTCATTTACTCTCTAAAATTGACAAATTATATTTTTCTTTCCTATTTATTATTGTTTTAACTTGTCATTAGATTCAATTTCTTAAATTTTTCTACTTATTTCCTAAATTTTTCTTCCATGTTTTTTAGTTTTCTTTTCAATGTTGAATTTTTCCTTTAAGACATTTTTTTCTATCTTTGTCATCTTCATTTTTCTGTTGTTAAACACCACATTCATTAGTAAATATTGTCTCATTTTGAACTTATTCATGTTTTTGTATCTATAATATCTTTCTATTTAACTATGAATTAGGAAAATAATAAATTTTAAAAAGTTCATTAGAAAATATAAAATGGGTTTCTTTTTTTGAGATTCCAAAAATTACAGTGTATGTTTCAACTTAAGGTTAATTTGATCTGTAATTATTTAGAACAAGACTAGAAGTTTCCATGATGGTTCCAGTAGAACCTCTATAATACATTATACTCGAAGATCCATGGGAACTAGAAGCTCCAAAGTAATTTTCACTCGAATCTCCACTAGAAGTTAAAGTGGGTAAATAACCAAACAAAATTCCCTACTGAATCCTGTAAGAACTACATTGTAATATAGAGATTATTTATTTAGGATTCCAAAAATTACATTATAGGTTTCATTATAAGTTTTCTTCTCACTGTTATTATATAGAACATGATTGTATGTTCCAATTGGAGTTCTAGTAGAACATCAACCAGAATATCCACTAGAAGCTCCACTAGAATTTACACTGGAAGCTCCACTATAACTTCCTTTTGAACATATGGGGAAATAATATAAAAAAATCCCCTACTAAAAATTTAATTGTAATATAGAAAAAGCGTTTTGTAGTAGGATTTCTCAAATTACAGTAAAAGTTTCAATCATAATGTAAGGTAGAATAAGACAAGAAGTTCCACTAGAATCTCCACTAAAAGTTGTAGTGGAATATACACTAGATGTTCTTATGGAAGCTCCAATGGAAGTTCTAGTGGATCTAGTGGAAAAAATAACAAAAAAATCCACTATTTAAACTAGTAAAATTTTTAATGCAATAAAGAAAACATTTTTTTATGATTCCACGAATTATAGTATAAGTTTCAATTTTCATTGTAATTAGATAGAACATGACTAGAAGTTCCAGTGGGATTTTCAGTGATATATCTATTGGAAGTTCTAGTGGAAACTCCAATGGAAGTTCTTATGGTAGATTCATTTAGTACCACAATTAGACCCTTTAACAGGATTCAAAAAGAGATTTAACAGTGCTAAAAAAGAACTGGTAAAGGGGTAATTTTATCAGTGATAAAAAAGCACGAATAAAGGTTGTAATTTATCAGTGGAATTTTTGCACTAATAAAGGCCCTACTTTTACAATGTTTTATTTTAATAACAGCCCGCTGCAGCAAATACAAATGTATGAAAATACACTTGTATAAAAATACATAATTTAATTGAAATAAATTTTACATCAAAAATTTAAAAGAAACTATTATATAGATTTCATACAATGTTTTGTATAATTACATTTTCATTTACTATCCATAAACATTTAAAAACATTAATGTTTCATCATATATGGCACTCATGACCCCTCTAACAATGGTATTAGTTTCCGAACAAACCACCCCAACCTAAGGAAAATAATCCACTTGTATAACAAAACAATTCTTATGTTAGTAATACTATAAATAAATAAATTAAACATAAATATCAATAAAAAAACATTAATAAAATTTCAATTTTAAATTAAATGACAACCTTTGAGTCATACCAGTCACACAGTATGTTGTATTGAGGTGGGGATGATTCCTACATGTCAAAAATGACTTTGGATCATTGTTTTAAATTATTGAAAAAATTCGGATACATTTTATTGTTTTAGAGTATGTAACTTTTCTTTTTTACTAAAATATCTTTTTAAAATGAAAACACACACTTTGATACATACCGGTCACACCGTGTGTTGATTTTGTTGAGACTAAATTTTACACATCACAAATGACATATGAATCATTTTACTAAAGTAACAAGACAATATGAGTTTATTTTCTTAGTTTTCTATGAGTGATACACGATTTGAACTAAAATGTCATTTTTAGACTGATAATGGACACTTTGAGTCTTATTTGGCACACTGGGTACCAGATTGAGGTATATATGATTCCTACAAATTATAAATGACTTATGGTTCATTTTATTAACGTATCTAAACAATCTGAATTATTTTTTCTTGATTTTGAGTTTAACACTTGTGTTTTTTACTAAAATGTTAGTTTTAAATAAAAATACACACTTTGAGTCATATCGGTCATACTGTGAATCAGTTTTATGTGAGGATTATTTATACACATTAAAAATGACTTATAGATCATTTTTCTAATGTATTGAAACAATCAGAATATGTTTTCTCAGTTTTGAGTATGTCACTTGTGTTTTTTAACAAAATTATTGTCAATTTTAAATAAAAAGACGCAATTGGAGTTATATCAGTCACACCATGCATTATATTTAGTTTCAATTGATTATTACTAATTAAAAATTTTATATTGATCATTTTCCTAAAGTATCAAAATAATATGAATACATTTTCTCAGTTTTTAATATGCCACTTGTACTTTTTACTAAAATTAATATCAATTTTAAATAAAAAGACACACTTGGAGTCATATCGGTCACACAATGTGTTAGATTGATGTAAAAATGAATCTTACATGTAACACCTCAAACTTCCATGGTACGTTTCTCTTTGAATAATACAATAGCATGTGATGTACACAACAATGAGTTCAAGCGCACTATGACCTATCAAAATAGCCGTTTAAAAAGAAGTTATGAATAGTAATAACAAAAATTTTAATTATATATATATGTCATATAATTTTAACTTTCATATTTTTTGTTTCTTAGACATAATATAAAGACAAATTCAATTTTTCAGATAACATAATGTTTTTTTTCAAAAATGCAGTTTTTACACCTTTTAATGACAAACCCTTTTAAATCCAAATTTTGACACTATTATATATTCATTTTGAAGAAATTAAATTCTTATTATGAATAAAGACATAAAAATTGAGTTTGGATAAATTTTTAGTACTTTTCTAATAACTTTCATATTTTGATGAATAGTGAAAAACACTAAATTTTAATTAAAAATAACTTTTTTAATCGAAATAATTTATAGTGTTAAATTATACATTTGAGAGGTTTTAAAGTATTATTAGATTATATTTTTATAATTTAATATAATTTAGGTAATTGGATGTAATTTTACATTTAAATTGTACATAAACACAAGTCAATCTTTTGATACTGTTTACTTCTTAAAAACCCATTTTTTGGTTTTAACAACAGGAATTAATTTTAAATTAATTTATGAAATTTCTGTGTTTTTATTTTTTTAAATGGATTCCATATGTGGAATCATGAGTTCCAAATTGTCTAAATAGGTAACTTTTATTTTTAGACATTATGAATAGTTACTTTAGTAAATATTTTATTTATCATGGTTAAAGGGTAAATCCGGTAAACAAGAGTAACAAATAATATTATCATAATATTAAAATTATCCTAACACATATCCTAACCCTATTTTATGATACTCTCTAGACCATGGTCATCCTTGGGTCAATTTTCGGACCCAATGGAGCAACTTGGTAGTGATAATGAAATTTTATATTAATTAATTTAAAGTAAAGATAAAAATAACATAAACATGTATCTTTAAGTAAAAAACTTTTATATAAGGTTATATAATTGATATATTTGACTATAAATATTAATTAGAGATCTAACAAGATTTACTAAATCATGATATTTTATTTATAATTTTTAGACGTAAAATAAATATATTTATTTTTGACACAATAATGATGCAGTATATTCATTATTAATGAAAGAATCAAATAAATGATATTATAAATATTAAAATAAATATAATTTGAAAGTTTTTAGTAAATAAAAGAATTTTTCTAGGTGAATATTACTTGTTAGGGTTGATTAAATAATTTTTTTTGAAGTGATAATGTTTTTCTAACTTTCACAAAAACAAAATACCAAATAGTGTCAAAATTAACATAAATGAGTTTTTAAAACAAATACTATATTATTAAATGATATAATATTTATAAAAATATATGTTTCAGCCAAAGGACTTATATAAAGTTATATATTTCAATAATGAAACACATGGTGTTCTCTTGGCTTTTTATAGTAAGTTTATTAACCATTTATTATAATAATACAAGAAGAAATGGTAAACGTTATACTATTTAACAAAGAGTTAAATCTAAAACATAAAGTTAAAATAGTGACCTAAACTTGTCTAAAAACCAATTGAATGAGAGGATATCGACCCAGAAACACCATAGCCTCAAAATAAATTCTTTTTTAGCCATTATAAACTGAATATTATTGTATAATAAAACAATATTTCAAGTTTTTCCTAAAATGACCCTCACCTCTCTTATAAAAGGGTACTTCCCATTCTCTCAAAATCACACATCCAAAGCCATTTTTCTTGGCCAAAACTAGCCCAAATGTCCTCCCAAATACCCTCAATTAAATCTATAGTCCTTAATTTTATCATAAAGCCAACCTAAGGAGCCCGTTTGATCAAATCAAAAGGAAGCACCCGAAGAATAGGTAATAATTTCATCACCTCTTTAAAAGTTATTTTCTTCTTCAACTTCATATTTCTATGTTTTTTCTATAACAAAATAATAACTGCAGTAACTTATACATAATGAGATGTTATTATAAATATATTACCACAATATTTATTATTTTATCTATCCTATGAATGACAAAGTCTCTATACATGCGTACATATGACTTACCGTCTCCACATTGTGGTGTAGTTTGTTATTCAATGCATCATTATTTGTATGAGTATAATAATGAGTATAATTGATGTTAATAATAAATATAAAATGTTAATTGTTCCTTATATATGATATACCATCCAATTACATACAATTTTACCATCAAAATATTGATATTGTTGCTTGTGCGTACGTACGGATTACTGTCTCCACGAACACGATAAGATTCATTTCCCCATCATAACCATTCAAGAATAATTTTTATTTTATGATTAAAAATAATGTTTAAGACCTTAATATCATTCTCTATATGAATCAAATACATCCTATCCATAACAAACATGACTTACATTACAAAAAATATAAAGGAAAACAAATCAATTAACACCCGAAACGATGATACTACCGACATATCATTAACAAATAAATATTAGAAGATCATATATGATATCATATTTATGTATGTGGTTATTTTATAATTTAATAATAATGATTTCACCATTATACATGAGGTTAACCTACCCTAGACTAAGGAAAAGGACAAGGTAAGGGTAAATTTTACAATCTCTTTATTATCTGAGGTTGTTAATACGTAATTATCTAATGCGACCTCTTTATCATCCACATCCGTGTTTCTTTAAAATGTATTTCAAAAATTATTAATATTTATTATAATATGGATTAAAGTCATTTATAACCTTGTTTTAATTTTTTAAAAATATTTTTAATGGAATATTTCCATCATTTTCCAAACAAGGTAGTTTAGGACCTTTTTGACAAAATTAAGGTAAGAATGTTTTTTTTACTTATACGGAGGGTGCATATATTTTCCACTGTTATAACACCTTCAAAGCTTCCCATACAAGCTTATAAGAATATTTTCAAAAATAAATGTTTTCTTTTATAATTATGTAACGTTTAAATGATTTCAAAAAAGAAAGAGATATTTCTCTCAAATAGTTTTCATTTCATTTATGTCAACACCCTTTGATGGATTTTACACTTGTTTGAAGTTGATTTGTTATGATACAAAATTCCATATTGTGTTGAAGTTTTTGTGATATTTTCGACTATGGATGTTTTATTTTTATACCATTCATGGTTTATAGTTAAATTATTAACATTTTATATGTTAGTTTTAATACGAATGTTTATGTTATGTTTCAACCTTTTCTTATGAGGAATGCATTGGACTTAGTAAATGATGGGTGGAGCCCGCTATAGATCCTCGATGCATCGGTAGGTCTCATGATACAAACTAGTGTATTGGAACAAGGCCTTGAAAAAATCTTATTTGCAGTCTTGGCAGGAGTCTTTGACTATATTGTTATGATATCCGGTATTATGCATTGCATAATTATGAAATTAGCTATTTTTATTAAATGTGATTATTCGACTAGTAGAATATCCATGTGAATAAGTAAATGGAATTATTTGATATATATTTTCCATATTACACAAGACATCAAAAATTACTTATGGATCATTTTTATAAATTATCAAAATAATCCAACTATGTTTTTTCTTCATTGAGTATGTCACTTGTCCTTTTTACTAAAATTAATCAAAATTTTAAACAAAAGTACACACTTAAAGTCATACCGGTCACCCTGTGCCTCATATTGAGGTGATGTTAATTATTACACATCATAAATTCCTTATAGATCATTTTCTTAAAGTATCAAAACAATATGAAGTAATTTTATCATATTTGAGTATGTCACTTGTCCTTTTTACTAAAATTAATATAAATTTTAAATAAAAAGACACACTTGGAGTCATACTAGTCACACCATGAATAATATTGAGGTGAAGTTTATTCCTACACATCAAAAATTATTTATATATTATTTTACTAAAGTATAAAAACAATATGAATTCATTATCTCAGTTTTGAGTATATCACTTTCTTTTACTAAAAGTAATGTTAATTTTAAATAAAAAACACACTTGGAGTCATATAGGTCCATCGTGTGTATGATTATGGTGAGTATGATTCATACAAATCAAAAATTACTTATGTATCATTTTCCTAAAGTATCAAAATAATGTGAATGTGTTTTATCAATTTTGAGTGTGTGATTTTGGTTTTGAAATAAAATGTTAATTATAAACTAAAAACATACAGTTCAAGTCATACTGAGAACACTAAGTATCAGATTTATGTGTAGCTAATTGAGTTTCCAATGTGTTTTTTCAAAATTTTGCACGAATATAGAAAAGAGATAACTGTTCGATTTGGATAGAAAAAGAAACCCCATGCTACTAGAAACACCTCATCCAAAAGTAATATATTCTCTATTTTTTTGTATTTTTGTAGATAGTAAAAGGAAAAATATGACTTCCCAAAAGAATCCACGTTTATAAGAAAATAATTATTTTCTTAATAATACTATAAATAAATTATTAAACATAAATATGAAACAATAAAGTAATAAATTGTTAATTTTAAACTAAAAACATTCAATTTTAGTCATATCGGGCACACTTTGTCTGAGATTGAGGTATAGTTGATTCCACCATGTCTTTTTATCCTACAGTGCATGGTCATAGAACAGAAGTGAATCATCCTTTTTGACGAATTCAAATCTTCATGATCTTTATAAAAAATTACAAAATTATTATTAGATAAAAATGATGAAAAGATTAACTAGAAAAATTAGATAAAATGATGATAAAATCAATTAAATAAGTAGTATTAAGTCACATCTTCATGGTATTTGTATACATTCTAACATCAAGTATATTTCCAAGTCTTTTCTAAACAAATCTATTTCATATTGTGAATATAAAGACTTTTGACTGACATGGTAGTACTGAAAAAATATAAATACACAAAGTCTTAACAAGTATTTTAAATGAAATTGTAATTATTTTTTAAAATACCTATTTGTGTATGGTAGTTTGTTGATTGTATGTGAAATTTTTCATAAATTTTCAAACATAATAACAATAATCCTTTCCATTGGTTTGTTTTATACATTATAGAAACTTTGATAAAAATAAATAAATTTTTGATATGTGTTTTCATAGTGAAATTTTATTATATAAACCCTAATACTTATCTACTTGTAGAAGTCAACATGCTCCCTGTATGCATGGACTATCCTCATGCAATGATTTTTATGATATTTAATCATCACCCTATCATAATATAATTCTTATTAAAACACAATATAAAATATATATTACTTTAATTTTAGTTTTGAAATAATGTATGTCATGTATTACAAACAGAAAAATGTCATCACATGTTGTTATTTTGTTGGGTATCCATACAATGAATCAAGAAAATAAATATTTGGTGTATCCAAATTAACTGCAATGGGTAACAATTATTTCCTAAAAAAAGGTAGAAGGAATGAAAAGAATGAAAATATCTGTGATATTATTACATTTTAGAGTTTTAGACATGTATTATTGGTAATAATAAGAGTTTTTCATCTGTAAGTTTATTTTTCAAAATCTATGGGATTTTTTCCCATTATTTAATCAATTTTTTCTGATTCCATTTTTTGGTTTTTAAAAGTGATTTGAGGTCTAATGTGCCCATATTTATATTCATAGTGTTTTCTTGTAAAATATTATTAATATAGATGCCTGAAAAAAATATGAATTGTATTTAGTCATAATTAAGACATTAGATTAGCTATTTGAAAAAAATCATGAAAATAATCCTCATGTATACATTTAGAACTGAGACTCCAATCAATTCGTACATGAGGATTTCATTTACGTTCTCAAGTGAAATTACGTCTGTAATTTATTCTCCATACATTTGTTTTTTAAAATCAAATATGTGATTACAACCATTTTATAACATTATATCCACGTGAACATCAATGTTAGTAAATTTGGATATTAAACAAGTAGGGTAGAGGTGCTTTTTGAAGATCTTTTATATTAGTTGGTTTATCATTTAGTTCCTTTTGATTCGACCTTTCATTTCACCCCATTCCCTTTGTCCGTTTGTAATACCATTTATCAGTTCAAACCTAATTTTCATTAATTATTAAATATTATTCATGAAAAATAAATAAGAAATGAATACCTCCTTATCAATATGTTTTTTACAAGATATGATAGAAAAGATATGGTTATTTCAATATCTTGCATGATCGTAGGATTATATGCATCATCAAGTGGAACACGTATCTCGAAGCTCGACTCATGAGCTACACTAATCTCCATTATCACATGACCTATTAGAATGTTTCTACTATATAGAGTGTTTTCTTGGATATTGTACATAGTAGCCATCCCAAAAAGATGATGGGAGGATGTTTATAGGTATAAATAACAATCATTTTCACCCTAAAGAATATTAGTAATATTAGTTTCTAATAGATTCACATTTCAAAGAAACTTTTATGAGAAAATTTATTACCTTATCTAAGATAGATCTTTGAGGGGAATGGCTCACCTCAAAGCTGCTAGGGGTGAGGGGGATTATCATGCATTGGTTGTTCTTGAGTTGTTTCTTCTCTTTTCTCCCCTATAAAATTTTCTAGAAACTCATACTGATTATGAAATTTTTCTTCAATAAAATATTATCATTCCTGTATCTATTCCATTTTTAACCTTATCCCGAAATTATTTTATTTTCTAAAAATATGTTCATTATGTCACCCTAAAACCTACATCTCTGACGTGACCATATTTTTATAGCAGATTCAAGGTCACTTATAGTAGTTGGTCATTCAGTATAGCTGATGATGATTCAAGTGTCTAAGTTGAATAAAAAATATAAGAAAATAAGTAATCATTATTATTTAATAGTGATTTAAAGAAATTTTTATTTTTTCATACTTACACATGCTTCCCACACTTTTTATGTGTTTTCATCTATTAGTATCCCATATTTATTTACACATTCCTCCTTCCACAACACATGATGTGGAATGGAATTGGATTTGGACACTACGAGAAACCTGGGTTTTCCCAACACTCCTATACCAACGGTTCATCAAAACTGTTGGTATGTGAGGCCTTTACAAACGGTTTCATAAAACCGTTAGTAAATGAAGACATAGGTGATTATTTACCAATGGTTTTCATAAAACCGTTGGGAAATAATTCCCGTTACCGACGGTTTTACACAAACCATTAGCAAAGGTTGGGAAATATTTCCCTTTACCAACGGTTTAGAGAAACAATTGGTAAAGCTAATGTTTTCCCAACAGTTTTTAAAAACCATTGGGAAAAGATACCCAGATTTAGACCAAATCAGGCAGTACTGCCTACATTCGGTAGTTCTCCCTTGATTTCATAATCCCCTCGCCTCCAATTTGTAGAAGCCCCGCGTGCACCCTACTCCATCAAATCAGTTGCTCCCAAACCAGGTTAGAAGTCCAAATATTCATGTATTCTTTCTCATTTTCCACCAATATTGCATATTTATCTATTTATGAAGGTGGAAACACTAAATTTGGTGTAAAAAAATTATCATTTTTAATTAGGGATTTGGATTTTTTTATTAGTGATTAGGTGTATAAGGCATTCCCCTTCCTATTATGGATGGTTTTAATCAAAAGTTATGATGTTGGAACCATTTATGATGTTGTTGTCTCTATTTAATCTCATTTTCCCTGACTTAATATTAAATTCTATATCACATTTGGTTTATGTTTTTTAATTTCCAGTTGAGTTATTTGTGGTTGATGATTGTCCCATGTTAGTTGTTTTCAATGGTTTGGTGTGGAAATTAGGAATTTAATGTGACTTTTCTAAATGGGGGTGCCTTGAGAATACTTCAAATATTTATTAAAAATGATCAAAGGGATTTTATTATTATGTAAAATGGATTTTGAAAGATATTTCATAAATGATTTTATCTTGAGGAAAGTGTTTTATTAAAATTAGGATTTTTTAATAGGTATTGTGTAATGTAATTTGTTATAGTACACTTGTTATGTGACTATGTTTGGTATTTAGTAACACATGAGATAACTGGTGTGTGAGAATGTGTTTTGAAAGAGATTACAAGGTTGGTTCAAGATTATATTTACGTTTTGAGCCTATTAATGAGTTGTTTTAAAGATATTTTCCTTATGTTTATTGGTGAAAACTGGGAGCTGTAGAGGTGGTTCATGATTAAGACATATAATTACTGCTAAACATGTGGATAAACCATGTATAGTAGTGAATTCTTGAAATGTTTGATGTTTTTAGTCCTTTTTTATTTGGAGTTTCTTTTGATGCTAATGTTTCTTATTGATACCTATGATGGGAATTTATTTTAGTTTCTAAATCAGTTGAGACTCCCCCACCATGCACAGTGTATACAACCTCTAACCTTATTTAATCATTCAGTTTACACAGCCTATGAAACCTCTACCCTCATTTAATCAGTGAACTCAAGTCATTAATTCAAGCCTTCATTTTCACTAACATGTAAGAAATTGACTGATGTATACCCATCCTCACATGATTTCTTACCTTAGATAATGTCGAACATATGGAATACGAGCTTTTGAATTCATTATTTAACCAAGATCATATATTCCATTTCCCCCAAGATGATTGCACTAATATAACTTTAGGTTCAATTAAACATGGTTCTCATTGTACGTTGTATATTAGGTGTCCTTCTTGTCCAATATTCACTTTTATGAGGGTGGGGTGCTTTTCACTAGCCATGCTGGCATGTGTAGACATTTATAAAAATGTTAGATAAGTCACAAGTTTAATTTAGTAATGTTGTTATCATTGAAATAATTTATTATTAATCTCAAATTTAGAAATAAATGTTTTTTGTCTACACTTTGTGAAATTAAATCTTTTTACAATCCATGAACAACCTATTAGTGTAGAAGCCTAAATTTTATTCACCCATGGGGTGTGCTTGACTTGGGGAAGTAATTGGGTAATGAAAGGTATGGCCATAGAGGTGCCAATAATGAGTTATTGAACATGATTGAATGATTTGGGATGCCTATAACACATAATGGTACCTAAGGCATGTGTGTCTTATAGACCTAATGAAAATTAATATAAATAAATTTTAATTTAATTTTCAAGTACTTGTTTTTTACATTGTTTTAATAGTTCAATACATCGACTAGAAACTTATTCCTTTATCGTTTGCTTAAATTTTTTTTCTTTTAAATTTCAATACTATTGAATTTTTTATGACTTATATAAATTCATTTTATAGAATGGATAGAAGTTGGATGTATGAAACCGATCAGATCTCAAGAGATTTTCAAAACAATTTGGAGATATTTATAGATTTTGCATTTCACAATGATTCAAATAGTGGTCGCATACACTTCCCATGTTCCAATTGTGTTGGTAGACCTTGGTTGAGTCATGAAGAAGTCAGCTATGGTTTTCAAGCAAAATACTTTGTGTGGTATCACAATGGAGAGAAAATTAAATCTCAAATTGGTGATGATCGAAATGGAAGGACTGAAATGGAGAATTTGTTAGATGATTAGTTTCTGTTTATTCATCATCATGAAAAAGAAATTATTTCGACTCAAGAAGAATTCAATATGAGGAAAGATGACACATCTAGTGAAAATGATGATATTGATAGGGTGAAAAAATTGAATGATGCTACCACGACTACAGTATATCGAAAATGAGATAAAATGAAAAATTTAGAATTTTTAATTTGATTGTTTCATGGGAAAAATATGTATGGGATTTATAATACAGAAATTGATTACATTCTTACCCTTATGAAGGATTTACTTCCAGATGATGCAGATATTCCCTCAAACAATTATATGGCATGGAAGTTAGTTGAGGAACATGGATTTTCAAGAAACAAAATTCATGCTTGCCCGAAAGATTGTAGTTTATTCTGGGAGGAAACCACTGAACAAAATGATTTTATAAAATGTGGCACATCTCGCTGGAAGTCAAAATCTAATGGAACATCATCCCGCGTTCCATAGAAAGTAATGTGACACGTTCCATTGATCCACAGACTCCAGAATCTTTTTATGTCTAATGACATATCAATAGAAATGAGATGGCATGATACCTAGAGAAAGAAGACTAATTATGAGTTGGTTCATCCTGCAGATGTATTTTCATGGTAGAGATTTGATGCTCAACATCCTTATTTTGTAGCTAATGTGCGTAATGTGAGGTTGGGTCTTTCATGCGATGGTTTTAATCCATTTGGGCAGATGCTTACTTCACACAACACATGACCAGTTTTTATACACATTTATAATCTTCCCCCATGGTTGTGTATAAAAAAACCTTTCACTTTAATGAGTATTCTCATATCTAGCCCTTCTGATCCCAGCATTGATATTGATGTATACATGCAACCTTTAAAAAAAGAGTTCAAACTTCTTTGGGATGTGGGTGTGCGCACTTACGATGTATGTTCGAAAGACATATTTCAGTTGCGTGAAGCACTTATGTGGATGATCAATGATTTTCCGGCTTATGAAACGATGTTTGGATGAAGCACAAAGGGAAAACTGTCATGTCCTGTTTGTATGAAGAATACAAGATCCAGAAGACTGAAACATCGTTGTAGTGTCAGTTTTATGGGACATCGATGATTCTTGCCAATGGACCATCCATATAGAAATAATCGTCGAATATTTGATAATACTATAGAGACTGATGATCCACCTCAGTGTATGTCTAGAACACATGTGCTTAATGAATTGAAAGATTTCAGTTTTTCATTTGGGAAGGGTCAAGTGAAATCTGGAAAGAGAAAGACTGTTTCCACTGAAACCTGTTACAATTGGAGGAAGAGGAGTACCTTTTTTGATTTTCCTTATTGGTCAACCAATTTGTTACATCATTACTTAGACGTAATGTATATTGAAAAGAATATATGTGAAATGTTGTTTTTGATTCTTCTTAATGTCAAGGGGAAGACAAAAGATTATTTACGATCTCAACGTGACTTGGTGGATTGGGGTATCAGACCAGAATTGCATCCTGTCCGTATCGGTGAAAATAAATTGCAACATTCATGCTCTTCTTATGTGATGTCACCTATGAAAAAAAACAATTTCTATAATTATTAGAGACTGTTAGAGTTCCTGATGGCTATTTAAGAAACATATCTAAATCGGTAAACAGAAGAGAGTTGAAGCTAAAATCTTTGAAGACTCATGATTATCACATTATTTTGCATGAGTTGCTTCCAATAGAAATCCATCATCTTTTGTCCAATAATGTAAGGGTAAATGTTATTTAGTTATTCCATTTGTTTAGATATCTTTGTGCTAAGAATTTTTCCAAGTCTTTCTTACAAAAAATGTTTACAGATTCCCCATTAATTTTGTGTGAGTTGGGGAAAATATTTCCTCCATCATTTTTCACATGCATGCTGCATCTGACTATCTATATTTCCACTGAAATACTTCTCTAAGGACCTTTTTATTTTCATTGGATGTATCCAACTGAAAGAAATATGTACAAATTAAGGTCTTATGTCCGAAACATGAATCATCCTGAAGGTTCTATCATTAACGGTTACTTGGCTCAAGAATGTATGGATTTCTACTCAATGTATTTGTCTGATTTTACTACAAGAATGAACAGACCAATGAGAAATGAAGAAAAAAAGTATGAGAAAATTGAACCTAGTTTTCCATCACTTCCTCAAACAGAAGGAATTCCTGGATCATGTACATTGAAGACATTAAGCAATAAAGAGCAATAGATGGCACATCGCACAGTTTTGTTCAACTGTGATTTGTTCGATGAATATATCAGGTAACTAAATCGAATATTTACGTCTTACATATATATATCTGTTAAACTATTCATGTTCTTTATCTTTAGGGAAGATAAAAAATAATAAATAGAAATCATTGTTCTTTATCTTTGAGAAGGATGGAGGCTTTCCATAGAAAAAAGTTTTCTACTTGGTTAAAATTGAAGTTAAAAATATTACTGTTTAAAATAATTAAATCAATATTTAATTAAGTTTAATAATCATTTATATTTTAGGTATTGAGTTTGTCTGTAGACTTTGTCTCTGAGGAAATAAGAGCTTTGGCTATTGGTCCTAATACCGTGGTTCGTGACTGTAAATCAATTGTTATCAATGGGTACAAATTTATTGTCACTGAACAAGAAAAGAACATGAGAACACAACATGATGGTGTTATGGTTACTGCCACAATAAATTGTTATGCCAGTGCATCAGATAGTAGATCACGATTTTAAAATTTGGGTTATTATAGAGTGTTGAGAAAATAATAATGTTAGATTATTAATCTCATGGACAAGTCACAATGATGAAATGCCATTGGTTTGATTTGATGACGAGATATGGAACAATTATTGCTGATTGTGGATTTTTAGTAATTAATATGACTCTCACTCTTGCTACCAAAGAACCATATGTGTTGGAATCGATGGCTAAATACGTTTTTTATGTCAAAGACCAACTTTAACCTGAATTTGGTGTCATAGTTGAAGTAATTCCAAGACATATTTTTGATTATGGTGATGATGGAATTGACACTTTCACTACTGCCATTGGAACCAATCCATTTATTTCTTTTGATGACTTCAATAGCTCAATTGTCAGAGTTCATTGTGAACCTAAAGTTGTAGTTGAAAATATATAGAATCATTCATCCATGTTCTCAACTCTTTTGGTTTACCTTAAGTTGGGTTGTTAGGGTTGGTACTATTCAAATTGATTTAGTATTGATCACAAATATGTTTTAGCTGACTTGACCGTTATATGAATTTTCAATGTTTATTGGTTGCAGTTTTATTTGAATTTCATTTTCTAATTTAGAATTGAACTGTATTCAAACCTAGTCAAACAATATTTCTAACTTGGTGAACATTACAACTTATATGATTTATTAAATCCATTCAATCTCTTCTAAAAAAATTCATAGCTAAATTACTAATGAATCCCACTATTCCCTCATATATTTAGTTTTTTGGGTTACACATTAGTTTCCTTTTTCTAATTAATTACATATTTGTTTTCAAAAGTAGGAAATGCATCCAATTGAAGAGAGACAACAGAAAAAATGATGGAGAACAATCGTCAAATGGCGGAGATGGGCATTCCACCATTAGTGCCTGCAGTGAGTACTTTATTTCAAATATATATATTTAAAGAATATATACTGTCATGTGATTAATTTTGTTGTAAAAATTTTTGTACGATCCACCTATACGTCAATAGTTATTCGACGAGGATCCTAGTACTGTTACTAGTACTCAGGCCGGTGGTACGAGGGGGGTTCGTACCAGAGGTAGACGAGTAGCTCTGCGTACCCAACTAGAACCTGCCCCTCCCACTGACATGTCATCCTTCCCATATTCTGATCCCGATGTGTCGTTAGGGACACATGGGATATTTAGGCCTCCCATGTGTTCGCCACCTTTTTCATCTCTTGACCCATCTTTTTCATATCCCATGATGATTCCAACTCCCCAACTAGAATCCGGTCATACAGATGTCCCATATTCTTTTCCTTCTACTTTTGTCTCCCTGAGCTTCTATATTCCATCATCTTCAACTCTTGTTCCACCACAGGGTGTTCCATCAGTTTCCGTGGATCCAGCGGCGCTCAGCGATCAGACTGGCATAGGTATATTTATAGAACCCTAACAAATTTTTATACCAATATTTATTTTCATTATAAATTTTTTTGATAAAATAATTGTTTTTCTTTCATGAAATTTACATCTACTGACAGGAGGCAGGGGCGGGGGCGTACACACATGCGTGCGGTGTGGAACCACCGCACACAGGTAATGGTGGATTACAATGAAGACAACCAAATGGTTGAGAAAATAGGGCAGCAATGTGAGAGTTTTTTTGTGACCCTTGGAAAATAATCCGACATCATTATCGTCAGCATGCTATCATAGAAAAATTAAAAAAAGACATTGATGAAAAAAAATACCACCACACACTGGGACGTACTACGATGCCAGATCACGAGAGGAAGCTGGTATGACAATTGTTTAAAAGTTTTATTTATGACTTACAGTTTCTTTTGTTTCCTAAATTATTTAATCGTCTTCTAAATTTTTCATATAAATTTTGTTTTCAACATCATTGTAGAGGCAAAAACTGAATATTGAAGGACATGTTCCTTGAGCATAACTATTTTGTTCGAGTAGAAGGAAAAAGGATGGAAGTTCTGTTAACGATCCAACTCAGCAGCAGATTGTAAGTTTTAATCTGTTGATTTTATATTTTAATATCTATTTTATAACTTTATAATATATTTATATTTGTAACAGGCTGCTTTAGAGGCCCTCGATGCCCAAGAACCAGACAATTTTAGGCCAACTGATCACTTACATCAGGTGTTGAGTGAGGAGCATTCTGGTAGAGTACACTGCCAGACTTGGATAGTCCCGAAGAAGTATTGGCCCTCCTCAGGTACAAGTTGTAGTGCCGTAGAGATGAAGCAAGTTAGGGCATGGGAAGAATAGGCTGACAAAATGGCCACAGAGACGGCAGAGTAGTCTGCTAGGGAAAATAGTGCATTTATGAAATTTATTGAAGTTCTACGTCCAACACTTCCACCAGAGGTCATCCCAGTTTTTGATGAATATATGTCGTCGATACGGTATATATATGTTGCACCAGGTGGCAGTTCTAGTGGTGGTCAAGACGATGTCCAGCCTGACGATGATGATGGCGAGGAGTTTGATGCGGTAGAGGAGGGAGAGGAGGAGGGCGAGGCAGTGGAGGAGGGTGAGGCAGAGGGTGAGGGAGAGGAGGAGGGTGTTGAGGATGGAGGGGACGATGATGAGGAAAATGATGACCACGAGGATGAGGGTGATGATGATGGTGATGTGGGACAAATTGATCCGTTACATTTTTGACTATTATTACTGAGATTTTATGTTTAATCTATTCTAGTTGTTGGTTTTATCTAGACCCGTAGTATAGTATTGGAGTTGAGTTATTTTTATATATTGTCTGTTTTCATGGATGTTGATGTCTTTTAGTGGTTATGGTGTATTTTTTGCATGTTTGTATAGTTTTGGGTGTTTGGGAACTCCACGGACCGCCCCCGGACAACCCCCTAGATAGCCCCTCACCCTCCTCCTTGGACCTCGGACAGCCCCCCGGACACCCCCAGACAGCCCCCACCCTCCTCCTTGATTTCACATGCCTTTTTTTATTTCTATGATCATGCAATGTTATTTTGGATTATTCCATTTTTTTATGTCTTGAATTATATGAATGTCTTGGTAATCTTATTAGCTCATTCTCATCAAATGCATGTGATGATATGCTTTAAATTGAATACAAAGCCTTGTTGTACATTCTCCAAGTTATGTTAATTATGCCTTGTTCGATTTGGTTTACTTGTCAATTGTTAGGATAAGACATGGGTTACATGTTAAGGACTCATTTATGGACTCATCATGCTTAGGGAATTCAGACTTGAAATTCCAGGATAAATGCTTTGGTTTCTAGGTGAGGGCTACCAGGATGGTTTCTATTACTCTTGAGTGATATGGGTTCCTTGAAGATAATATGAGGACATGTCTGTTTTTCAAGATGGTAATACCATGCCTCAGGAGATATCCAGTACCCTATGTGAGATACTTGGAAAGCAAGTCCACCTAAATCTGAGGCGTGGTGTGGCCGACACCACTCAAAGTGAAATGTATGAGTCAACTCCGTCTATATCTGAGGCGCGGTGTGGCCGGGATTTTAAGTGAAAAGAACAAATGGCATAAGAAAAACTGACTAAATGCATTAGGATTCTATTTATAATTTATCACAATGATCCATGGGTCATATGTGACATGTACGAGTCAACCCCAGCTCAATTCGAGTCGCGGTTTGGTCGGGATCACTCTAAGTGTCTCTCTTTTGTTTAAAATGGACAAAATTTTATGTACATACGGAAAACCGACCAAACATATTATGATTGTGTTGATACTTTAGCACAACGATCCATGGGTCATATGATATGTGTACGAGTCAACCCCACCTCAATCCGAGGCGCAGTGTGGCTGACACTAATCAAAGTGTCTCTCTTTTGTTTCAAAAGGACATCATTTTAAGTAAAAACATCAACTGGCATGAGGTAAACCGACCAAACATATTTGAATTGTGTTGATACTTTAGGAAAATGATTCATGGGTCATTTGAGACATGTACGAGTCAACCTTGTCTAAATCCGAGGTGTGGTGTGGCCGATACCACTCTAACTGTGTCTCTTTTGTTTAAAATGGACATGATTATAAGTGAAAAGAACAACTGGCATATAGAAAACTGACCAAACACATTCAGATTCTATTCATACTATATCACAATGATCCATGGGTCATATGTGACATGCGGTGTGGCCATGATCACTCTAAGTGTCTCTTTTTTGTTTAAAATGGACAACATTTTAAGTATACACGGAAAAAAACCAAAAGAATTCAGTTTCCATTGAAACTTTAGGATAAAGATCCATGGGTCATATGTGACATGTAAGATTCAACCTCGCCTAAATATGAGGTGCGGTGTGGCCGGCACCACTCAAAGTGTCTCTCTTTTGTTTAAAATGGACTTCATTTTAAATGAAAACAACAACTAGCATACGGAAAACTAACCAAATTGATTCTGATTGTTTTGATACTTTATAAAAATGATCCATGGGTCATATGTGACGTGTAAAAGTCAACCCCGCCTCAATTCGAGGCACGGTGTGGCCAACACCATTCATAGTGTCTCTCTTTTGTTTAAAATGGACATCATTTTAAGTGAAAACAACAACTGACATACACAAAACTGACCAAACGCATTTAGAATGTGTTGATACTTTAGCACAACGATCCATGGGTCATATTTGACGTTTACGAATCAACCCCGCCTCAATCTGATGCACGGTATAGCCGGCACCACTCAAGGTGTCTTTCTTTTGTTTCAAAAGGACATCATTTTAAGTGAAAACATCAACTGACATACGGAAAACTGACCAAATGCATTTAGATTGTGTTGATACTTTAGTAAAATGATTCATGGGTCATTTGAGACATGTACAAGTTAACCCCATCTAAATCCGAGGTGTGGTGTGGCCGGTACCACTCTAAGTGTGTCTCTTTTGTTAAAAATGAACAGGACTATAAGTGAAAAGAACAACTAACATACGGAAAAATGACCAAACACATTTGTATTATGTTGATACTTTATCACAACTATCCGCGGGTCATATGAAACTTGTACGATCCAACATGGGCTCAATCCGAGTCGCGGTGTGGCTAGGATCACTCTAAGTGTATCTCTTTTGTTTAAAATGGACAACATTTTGAGTACATACGGAAAACTAACCAAACGCATTCGGTTTCCATTGAAAATTTAGGAGAACAATCCATGGATCATATGTGATGTGTACAATTCAACCTCTCCTCAATCTGAGGTGCGGTGTGGCTAACACCACTCAAAGTGTATCTCTTTTTTTTAAATTGACTTCATTTTAAGTGAAAACAACAACTAGCATACGTAAAGCTGACCATATAGATTCTAATTGTATTGATACTTTATCACAATGATCCATGGGTCTTATGTAATGTGTATGAGTCAACCTCGCCTCAATACGAGGTCCGGTGTGGCTGGCACCATTCATAGTGTCTCCCTTTTGTTTAAAATGGACATCATTTTAAGTGAAATCAACAACTAACATACGAAAAACTAACCAAACGGATTTGGGATATGTTGATGCTTTAGGAAAGCAATCCATGGGTCATATTTGATGTGTATGAGTCAACCTCACCTCAATCCGAGGCACGGTGTGGCTGGGATTACTCTAAGTGTCTCTCTTTTGTTTAAAATGGACAACATTTTAAGTATATATGGAAAACTGACCAAACGGATTCTGATTGTGTAGATACTTTAGGACAATGATCCATGGGTTATATGTGACATTTATAAATCAACCCCACATCAATATAATTCATTGTTTGGCTGACACCACTCAATGTGTCTCTCTTTTGTTTCAAAAAGACATCATTTTAAGTGAAAACATCAACTGGCATATAGAAAACTTACCAAACACATTCAGATTGTGTTGATTATTTAGGAAAATGATCCATGGGTCATTTGAGATGTGTAATAGTCAACCCCGTCTAAATATGAGGTGCGGTGTGGCAGGTACCACTCTAACTGTGTCACTTTTTTTAAAATGAACAGGATTATAAGTGAAAAGAACAACTGGCATACGGAAAACTAACCAAATGAATTTTGATTCTATTGAAACTTTATCACAACGATCCATGGGTCATATGTGATGTGTATAAGCCAAACCGGGTTCAATCCGAGTCGTAGTGTGTCCAGGATCACTCTAAGTGTCTCTCTTTTGTTTAAAATTGACAACATTTTAAGTACATACGGAAGAAAGACCAAACAAATTTTGTTTCCATTGAAACATTAGGAGAATGATCCATGGGTCATATGTGATGTGTATAAGTCATCCACTTCTCAATATGAGGTGCAGTGTGGCCGACACCACTCAAAGTGTCTCTCTTTTGTTTAAAATGGCCTTCATTTTAAGTGAAAACAACAACTAGCAAACGAAAAACTGACCAAACGGATTCTGATCGTGTTGATAATTTAGCACAATGACCCATGGGTCATATGTGACATGTAAGAGTCAACCTCACCTCAATTTGAGGTGTGGTGTGGCCAGCACCATTCATAGTGTCTCTCTTTTGTTTAAAATGGACATCATTTTAAGTGAAAACAACAATTGACATACGATAAACTAACCAAATGCATTCAGAATGTGTTGATGCTTTAGGAAAACGATCCATGGGTTATATGTGATGTGTATGAGTCAACCCTGCCTCAATCCGAGGCACGGTGTGGCCAATATCACTCTAAGTGTCTCTCTTTTTTTAAAAATGGACAACATTTTAAGTATATACGTAAAACTGACCAAACGGATTCTGATTGTGTTGATACTTTAGAACAACAATCCATTTTTCATTTTTGACATGTAAGAATAAACCCTGCCTCAATTTGAGACATGGTGTGGCCGGAAACACTCAAAGGGTCTCTCTTTTGTTTCAAAAGGACTTCATTTTAAGTGAAAACATCAACTGGCATATGAAAAACCGACCAAACGCATTCAGATTGTGTTGATAGTTTAGTAAAATGATCCATGGGTCATTTGAGATGTGTACGAGTCAACCCCATCTAAATTCGAGGTGCGGTGTGGCCGGTACCACTCTAACTGTGTCTCTTTTGTTTAAAATGGACAAGATTATAAGTGAAAAGAACAACTGACATACGAAAAACCAACCAAACACATTCAGAATCTATTGAAACTTTAGGCCAATTATCCATGGGTCATATGTGACTTATTAGAGTCAACCGCGCCTCAATCCGAGTCACGGTGTGTCTGAAACCACCGAAAGTGTCTCTCTTATGTTTAAAATGGACAACATTTTAAGTACATACAGATAACTGACCAAACAAATTCTGATTGTGTTGATACTTTATCACAACAATCCATGTGACAATTGTGACGTGTACGAGTCAACCTCACCTCAATCCAAGGTGTGGTGTGGACGACACCACTCAAAGTGTCTCTCTTTTATTTAAAAATCACTTCATTTTAAGTGAAAACAACAACTGACATAAGGAAAACCAACCAAACGCTTTTGGAATATGTTAATACTTTAGGACAATGATCCATGGGTCATTTGTGACATGTAAGAGTTAACCTCATCTTAATCTGAGGCATGGTGTGGCTGGTATCACTACATGTGTATGTATTTTGTTTAAAATGGAAATAATTTCTAATAAAAACATCTGGTATACAAAAAATAGATCAAATTATGAATTGAATTCCAGATTCCACATATAATTTTCATCTAAATTTTAAATTGAATTCTAAATTAATTATGTATGTTTATAATTACGTTATGAATTCTGATTTAATTCTGGATGTGTATAGTTCCAAGATGCATTATATGTTAAATGTGTATGAATTTGTTCTGTATATGTATGTGTTAGTTGGTTATTACAGGTATAGTAATTGTATATGTATGTGTTAGTTGATTATTGCAGGTACAATAATTGGAAATGAGAGGGAATTGGAATTGGGATGGCTCCACACTCCCTGGGTCTCTCAATTCTCCTCGCGCTAGGGTTCCTTCCTAGCGCCGCTGCTCCCTTTTCTTCGTCGCCCTCGTGGAAAGTGGTTCCTCTCTGACCTGCCCCAATTTTCTCATGCTTCGCCCCTTGTTTTCCTCTTATTTCAGTTTATCTCCTTCTTTGGTTTCTCGTTCATCTTGATTGGAAATGTTGAGTTTTGTTGCTGCCTCATGGGCCTAAACCGCTACGTCCATTTCTCTTTTTTCAGTACCATCATGAATAACAATCATATTGATTTAACTCGATGTAACTCTGATAGTTTGGGATATTTGTGGCATCTAATAATTTTTTCGTCTAATTTCCGTTTCTGTTAGTCTTTTGCGACTAGCCTCTTCACTTTGCTTCCCAGATTTGCATTTTTTTTGGTTCCTTTCTGATATATCACAAGTCTCCCAACAATACATTTTTCTTCGCCTGGTGGTGGCTCCATCGGTAGGGCTCGGTGGTCATGGCGGTGCCCACATCTCTCTATTGTAGCTGCCGTCTACCCCGAACTCTGATATGGCTCCTCATTTCCTCCAATCTTCTCCAAGACGTATTAGAATGGTGTTTCTCAAAGTTTTTTGGGATGTGAGTTTCAAATAGTAATCTGCATTTCAGGTGGTGTTTTCCCTATGTTGGGTTTGACTCTGACCATGGGTCACTGAAAGGATTGATTTTCATGATGGTTTGTGGTGTGGTTTCAACTATTTTGTTGCTTCAATGGTTTGTGGTGTTTTTTTGGGTTTCAATGGTGGTGATGATGGATTCCAGTGCATGGTCTCTCTGGCAGACTATTGTGGATGATGGAAACATCTGGTGTTAGGGTACATGATGTGATGCTGCTATGTGATGATGATTGTGGAAAGTGTATTAGTGGTACTCTGCTATGTTGTTTTCTGTTATGGTATTTTCAGTGGCATTGATAGATTCTGGCAGACAGTTCTAGCAGGTGTGCTGGTGTTTTTCGATGCAGTGATGATGGTCTGTGCTTTTTTTTAAATTGGTTTGAATCTTGAATTTGAAATGTGGAAACAGACGGTTAAGGTTTTTGTTAGGTTCCCACTTTTACTTAAATTGGCTCTTTCAATAAAATAAAAAATGTATTCGTGGAGAGGTAGTTGGAAAGGAGAGGGAATGGACACCCTGCTCTGTGATTGCTGTGCAAATTGCAGGCTACTGTGCAATTTTCACAACATAGGCTATGCCAACATTTTCAAACCGTTGGCATAAAATTCTCAATATTTTTTTACCAACAGTTCTATATGAACCATTGGTAAAAAACCTTTCCCAATGGTTTAGAAACCATTGGGAAAGAATTCAAACCTTTGGTTGTCCCAACGGTTCAAGCCAAACCGTTGGGAAAAACTATCCCAATGGTTGTGCCAAATCGTTGTGATAGGATCATTGTTCTGACCTATCCCAACGGTTCTGTGTAAACCGTTGGGAAAATCTTTCCCAACAGCTTACTTACCAAATGGTTTGCAGAACCATTGGTATAAGATATACCAACGGTTCTGCAGGCTTTCCCAACGGTTTAGAACCGTTGGGAAATTTTCCATTTCCAGTAGTGGGATTTGGATTCATGAATCTATATATAAATAGTGGAACATAATTAATTTGTTATTTTATGTCACATAAAAGAATTACAGTAGATTTAAAATATGAACCAATGTTTTTTCCAAATGAATCATAACCCATACTTACTTTATAGTAGGATTACATTTATTTTTTCCCACTGCTTATTTTTGACACTTAGTTGTTGTTTCATAAATTAACAATTTTTAATCAAAGTGATTAATACACATATTATCAAACATTTTATTACTAGCTAAAAAGTACCTGAAAATATGTCTCCTCATGAGAACTAGTAAATACATCCCAATATTCATGAATTATCATGGGTTCATACATATGTTATAAGTCTGAGTTTAATTTCCATTTAGTATATTTTAGATGAACCTTCTTTTAAATTGTGAGAAAGCCTCTATGAGCCTTTCTAGAAATCATTAATATTTTTTTTGTAGGAGACTTCTACTATAAATGTACTATAAAATGGATAATTAAGAGTATTTCAATGTTTAATTGTTTTATTTTTTAGTAAAATAAATACAAGATATCATAATGTTACCATAATCTCTTCCCAAATTAGTGTCTTAAGCATGGGAACAACATGGTGCCACAAATATACATTAATTGGAACATGAAATCAAGTGGTGAGCCTAATTAATCTATTTAACATGGCCTTGTTGGGGTTAACATGCTAGTTTCACGCATTCCATTCATCATCAAATTTGATTCCATTGATTTTCACCTTATTAATTTTTTGTAACACTTTCATGCTATGACGATCTTGTTTTCTCTAGTACATCAGTTCTTCATTGTCTACCATTTCCTTGGGCTCAACATCATCAATATGTTGTTCCTAATATTTGGTAGCATCTACATGTACTAATAGTTTTTAATAATCTGTACTAAGAGCACCAACATTTTAATATACCCATTCTTCCTTAGGATTGGGAGAATCAATACATGCATAAGTCTTTATCTATAGAAATTGTTCAATGTTTAATTTAGATTATGTAAATTCAATTGTGAACATATAATAATATGATGTAACACAATGTATATTAAAAAAATATAACCTAATTTTTGAACTCACTTTTTTTAAGGTTGAAGGGATTTTACCCCTTTATTGAGTATCAAAATGCCTTCATTTTAGTATCCTTTTTCATACAGGACCCCATATTCATAGAGACCATTGTGAAATGATCATAAAATCCCAATGAAAGGGTCATCCTTAGTTGAATTTTCATCTAACCCTTCAATAGTTTTGATTGATTACAAAAAAATTTTACATTTTTTATTTGTAGGGTCTTGAACATAAAATACCTATGATAACTGTGATTCCATTATAAATGGTTCAACATTATACTATTCATTAATAGATTCTAATTTCATGAATCCCAATTCATATAGCACTCCTATTATCAACCCACTTGTATTGAAAAATTATCACTTGGAATTTTGTATAATACAACTCCCATTTTCGTTTTGGGATGACAAAGTATGAAATTTTCACATAAATTAAATTTCTTTTCTTGGTACCATATACATGTACCACTTCAGCCACAAGTGTAACTTCACTATTTATCATGGTACTACCTTCATCATGTTCAATTTTATAGAATGTATAACAATTAATTACATAACCATTATAGGATAATACATGGACACTTAGTCCTATGAATAACTGTCGAATTTGTTGTAAAATTGAAACTGGATTTTCATCTATCACCTTAAAAATATGGTATTGAAACCATCCTATAAACTATTTATTTTGTTGAATTTGATATCCATATTTCATTCCTTGATAGATTTAAATGATTAATAATTTTTTTGGTTTCAACATATGTGGAAACCTCTAAATTGTTATATAAAATGTATTGGTGGTCCTAATCCAGATTTATAATAGTGATTGTGACAACATCTATTCAAGAAATTAATTCACCAACAAGCCACCCTGTGTGATGAGATTTCGGTAGAATAATGTCTTCCACACCAGATAGGTACACAATATAGAATTCAACAAAAACCTCAAAAATATATTTATATGTAATAAAACCCTCCGACCAACTTCAATTTTTGATATACCCTATCAAAATATTCATATACTGTTCAATGGGGTAAATCGATCTCTATTTTATAAGAGCACATAGTGAAATATTTATTACCAGGTGTACCCTCAAGTGAACCATCATATAAAATAATGTTGGTGGGAAGAACATTTCCAATTCACATAATATTATAGTAATTTCCTTTTCCATAGTTTTAAATTTCATTGGGTATACTGATTTTCTTCATATAGATTTCAAAAATAAACAGAGTTTGGTTATGTATGATGGAAATTATTGGAAAAATGAAACATAAATCTATAGGTGTTATATATTTCATCAAAACATGGAAACCATGTGATTTCAAACCCTTTAACATTAAATTATTTATGGACATGATATTATTGATATTCGATAAATACCCCTTTTAAAACTTTAAATCACTCAATCAGTTTCAAAAAAAATATCACTTCTACCTGGAAAGAGTGTAAGAAACTAGAGGAATAAAATTTCATTTTTCACCCTTCACTAGTGCCAACTCTTCCCATATTCTCATGTCAATAATGTCCAAAATAGCCTTAATTCCATCCTTTGTTTTTCTGGATACATTTAGTAATGTTCAAATGACACTATCACATACATTTTTTTCAACATGCATCACATCATGAAAATTCTTTCCATACATACAATTATAGTATGATAATTCAAAAAAACTGATCTCTTTTTCCAACTAGTTTTCATAAGGTTTTTCAAAAAAGGATTTCCAAAAGAAGTGTCCAAATTTTTTTCTTTCTCGAACAGTTGATTTAATTTTAGTGGAGGTGGAGATATATGTTCTTTGGAAATATCATAGAATGATGTGATCCAAGATCGTTACTAATGTCTTCAAGGTCAAAATCTACAATGTTATAGAAACACAGTCTTCAATGAATGTTTCAACAAAATTGACTATATACATTATTTACAAATGGGACACCATTGAGTTACTTTAACTCTATATCTGCAGAAATTTATATAAGTAGGAAAGTCATTTATTGTCATATAAAACATAAATCTCAACATAAAATATTCATTTCTATAAGAATAATACAACATAACACCAGAATCCCACAATAATTTTAAATCTTAGATCAATGGATCCAAATAAATGTCAATATCATTACCCAATTGTTTTGATCTTAATATAAGAATAAATACTATAATTTATTTTCATTTCATTTATAACTGTAGTAGAAATTTATAATTTACTAACACAACCGACCATGTGTTGTGGGTGCTGCTTTGAAAACCATAAAGGATTCACTCTAGATGTTGATAGCACAAATCAATGGTTTCTAAGCTCATTTCCAAATTCAAGATACTTGTGATCAATTATCTTCGAATGAGGAGAGTATATCAAGAGAAAAAGTCTCCCATAATTATTTCTTGTATCTATGTGCCACATCAATTTCCTTACAGTCTCCTCACTTATATATAGATGCATAAACCATGGAATGATGATAAAGTACCACAAGACTTTTGTTGGACCTAATTCGTCTTTCTTGTATCGAGAATCACCACAATTTAGAATTTTTAAGTGATTTTTTGTCCTTGTGAAACAATATACAGTCATTTAGATATGAATTTATTCTTATAGAGATCATACTCATTGAATGTTGCATTAGTTTAGCATCATATGTTTTGATTGGATGCTCATTATCTTCTATGAGCATATCATTCAATAGAGAAAGTAGTTCTTAAATCTATAGAAAACTGGAGTCACTCTATCCATTTCTAATTTTTAAATTATAAAACTTCAGTATGGCTGGAAATATTGTGTATTTAGTAAAACCTACATACAATGACATCTTTTCAAAACTCTTTAACTTAATAAACAATTTTGGACAATCATGAATTTCATCTTCGACTGTCATTTTCATTTTCTCAATACGATATTCATCATAATTCTCTCCTGTAATGACATACTTGATATATTATTCTTCATTTTACACACTTCTAATCATATAATATGTTCCATAAATCGTAGTGTTATCCCAGTCACAAGATACATTAACTTTTCCCTTGTGTTTAGTCTGAAATTTAAAACTTCGATCTACTATTTTTTAGATTAACTGTTATTCCAAATCATACAGACTAATTATTTTTGAATAAAAATAGTGTAACCATGGACAAAGGATTTAAGAAGGTTCATATTCATGTTATTTTTCAAAATTGATGAACTCTTTCACCCCATATTCATACTCATTTTTCATATGATTTGCATCCATCCATTTTTATTCATATCCATCCTATTTGATTTGGTTATATTAATATTTAAAAAAAATAAATAAATAGAAAGGGGCCTTTCAAATAAAGGTATCCCCACATTTTAATGCTTCAAATAATTTCAGCATGCTTTGAAGGAAATGGGTAATTAAATTTGATAAAATGATTACTCCCCCAGTGGTAGGTGTTATCCTATGAATTAATCCATAATAATCATAGGTACCAGGTATGGGATGACTACTAATCAAGGTAGTTAAATCAACATAGGATCATGTCTAAAAGAGATTGGGGATGATTCTCAAGAAACAAAATGTAATAATAACTATTCGAGAGATGAAGATGATGAGGTTAAAAGTTTTCTCCTTAAATCTAAATGTTCCTAGGTTGAGGAGTTGGTGAAGCACAAAAAAACATTTCTTATTTTTCTATCTAAAGATGAAAAATGGAGTAGTAGTAGTATGATCCCTACATGGTTCTCCTTGATTGGGGTGACTATGAGAAGCCTTATTTGGATGGTCTTACAAGCACTCATTCTAAGTCACCCATTTAAGTTTCAACAATCAAATCAAGACTTCAATAGTCCTTAAGTATAGTTGGAGTGGACAGTTGTCTTGGATGATACCAAGGTAATACATTGTTTCCATTTTATAGTTTCATACTTTATATAAAATACTAATCCATAATATTATGAATGTATTTTGATAAGAGGTCAATAGAAAAAATGAAAAGATAATTCAAGTGCGTGATACATGAAATTCATTTAACTTTTGACTTAATATATGAAAAAAATTATGGAATAAACAGATTGATAAATTATTAGTTCTAAAACCATGTCAATGTAGGTTTTAATATAAGATATATAAATGATTAATGCTAAAACCCTGTCGGTGTGGGTTTGGACATTAATTACTAAATAAGTAATGTTAAATGCCACATTTAATATCAGTTATAACTAACATCAAAACAAATGGTTTTAATGATAATTATATATATAAACATTCTTAAAAGTATTTTTTATGGTGAAATGATGTTATTAATTTATTCATAACTTTTTATTTATTCCCTCTACATATTTTATATGAAAAGTTCAAAATTGGTGTGAAATATTCATGTTTTTATATTAAATATAATTTTTGAGCATTATTTGATTTAATCCAGATTTGTGTCAATTTAATTTTTTATTCATAAATCTCATAATATTGATCCAAATTGTATGATACTTGTTTTTTAGGGTTATTTATTCAATTTAAAACATACAATTAGAAGTATTCTTTTTCCAATTCTGTCATTTGAAGCGTCATATAGTCCACACAAGAAGCTCTAAAAATCTATGAAGAAATTGGACCATCCATGATGCTTGAATTTATGGGATCAATATAGAATCCCAAATTTTATGATACTATAGTATATGCTCCATATTATCCATAAGAATCATGGATAAATTTAAAGTCCCAAATCCAAAAGAAGTGGCCCAACATATATTTTTTAGTTCATCCCATCATTCTATCTGGATTTTAAAATCAGCACACAATCCTTGAATTTTTTCCTACTATAGAAATAAAATCAAGATAAGATTTTTCATTGCTAAGATATAGGTGACCAACTTTTAAGAAGAAAATTTTCAAATTATAAGGCATCATCCTAGACTAAAATGAATTCACATTTAGACAAAGGAAAAAATCTACAAAAAAATGGAAATAATAAAATTATTTAGTAAAATAGCCATAACTTTGGTTAAAATAGTCAAATGGAGGATACAATTTGAGGGTTTAAATTCCACATCAATATATACAACTTTAAAGAAAAATGTATCTAATTATATAGCTGCCGGGATGTCTCAATTGTCAAGCCAATTAGAGGGTCATTTTTGGAATGCAAATAGTCCTCCTCCTTGGGATATAAATACATTCCCCTCTTTTCATTAGAAAGGGTTGTCATTTTAAAATAGAGGAGGATACAATGGCATGAACAAAGAATTTAAAAATTCATGGGATTACCTTCTAAACTCAAATTTTCACTAGAGATACACTTCCTTCTCTCTCTTTTTTTAATGTTATTTTCTGTTCATTTTCATTTGTAATCAAGTAAGTTTTTCATTGTAATTTTGTTTTAATTGAATTTTAATGTATGTACTTTCATCATAATCTCTTATTATCATCAAAATTCTATAGTTTAATATTAATGTTCTTTAAATAGTATAAACAAATTTGAAAACCATTCTCTTCTTTTTCTTTCTCATTCAATCAAAAGTGTATTTTTACCTCTCTTCACATTTTGTGTGTGTGTTCAACGCACTAAAATTTTCTTATCTTGTTAAATTCATTTTATTTTAAACCCATCACTATAAACATTCCAAATATATTATTTACCTCCCAAATGGATGAGTAAATCTATCATTGGGATGAGTTATAATTTTAGGATGTTAAGTGATTGAGTTATTTTTCTCAATGAATATTATTTAGGTTAACATTGTGTATGTTAAACTTAAAATGTCAAATATTAATGATATGTTTTGTTTAACATGTGGATTCCATGGATTATTAGAACCATAAAAACAATTCTATAAACAATTTTTGATTGAGATTAAAACCTTAGTTAAGTTAAGGATTGTATTGAAGTTATAACACTTGGGAATTCTGATCAAAATCTTCTTGTGAAGTGGGTGTTAATTTAATGAAATATAAAGAAAATCTCAAGGATATCATAAGGTTAAAATCCCTAATAATGAACTCACACCAATCACTATCAAATTTTTAAATAAAAAATAATCCATTAATCAATTTAATTAAGTTCTGCAAACAAACCCCCCATTAAAAAGACAGATCACAAAAATAATCGACTATTAAAAAGTATCATCACTGAGGATTCCACCCGAGTGTGATATACACATTAGGAGAGCATGAGACCCTTGAAAGCTTGATAGGAGACAATCATCCGCATTTCATGTACCATTTTTATTTTTCACAGAGCATTATTTCTTGGTTTTCTTAACATTTATTATTTAATAATTAATGTTAAAAAGAGTTTTAACATTGTTTAATATATAAATAGTGTTAAAATCTAATGTTTTGATGCAAGTTATATAAATAAATAATGTTAAAATTAACATTTCAAATCACATGATTGTAATGTTTCAATTTATTTACAACAAAACCATTAAATTTATTTTCCCACCTATAAATTTATTATGCTGTGAGAACACTTTTTACAATAGCTTATATAACTTCCACTTCCACTGCATTCTACATTCTAGATTTGCACCTCCTTTATTGTTTGAATGCTTCAACATTCCAATGAATCTTTATTCTATCACTTTTCCAAGGTCTTTAAAATATTTTAGCATAATTTTTTTCTTTTATGATTTATTGTCTTCACAAACACACACACACACCCACATATATGATGATTTGTTTTTTAAGACTATGAATTCTTCGAATCGAGTATAAATGTTAAAGATTCTACCTGAGATTTATTAAAATAAGTTTAAAATGTCACATGAGTTATTCCTTGAAAATAAAATTAATATTAATAAATTATATTTAGATTCAGAAGACACCACCAATAGTAAGGAAAATAAACCAGAATATTTAGTTTTTTTTCTTATTTTCATTTGATTTCTCAAATTTTATAGTTATTTAAACTAGTTTTCTATTCTATAAGAGTTGAGTGCATTGATTTTTTTTAAAAAAATCTATAAAACTTGACATTTTTTATTTTTAAAACCATCATTGAAATTAAACCCTGACATCAATTATAAAACTAACAGATGTTATATGTGATTTTTGATGTCGGTTCTCAAAATAACCAATGTTGAAATATGATTGGTATTTTATAAAAATGATTATGGTGTATCTAAATGAATTTTATCTTACTAACTATTTTCATATATTAAGAAATATTAACCAAAATTTAGGAATCAATAATAATGTTTGTTTTGAGAATTTAGTAAGATATTCTTTAATCAATTAAGTTTTTAAGTAAAATAAATTATCATCAAATCGAATTTCATTTTACTAAAAATTTCTTCCAATCCTTTTACATATAACTAAATAATGATTTTCATCATATATATTGTATAAATATATAAATAGATTTAATCATAAATCAAAAAATACATTTTAATAAATCATATAATATTATAAAATATTTCAAAATTTATTTAAGAGTTACATTTAAAAACGTATTATATAACACTTATTAGTATTTTTTTTAAAGTTTCATGTATTTTATTCATATTTTTAATATGATGAAAATATATTCAATTCATTAATATAAGAACCCAACAATACCATTCATTTTTATATTTTCTAAATATTTCAAAAAATATATGTCAAAAATAAATAATTGAAAATTTTAAAACAACTTATTAAATTCCCATATATAAATAAAAATACATGTAGAAAAAGGACATATATTTTGACACATTGATTATTTTTCTCATTTCAATGTTTTATATCAAATATATTTTATAGGATCAAACTAAATTTCCCTTCACAAAAATTGTTTTGTTTCAATAAAAAATTATTTAATTGTAAATTCAATTTAATCATTCAATACAAAGTTTCCTTTATTAACAAAAATTAATATTTTTCAGCAAATGGTGTAAATGGAATAGACAAGATATTCACTAAGTGGAAGCAGATCATACACCCATTTTTGGTATATGGATTAATTCGATGGATCTATTTGTTCACCACATTTTAGAGGTAGTAGGTTGGTAGAATCTTATCTATAAATACTCTCGAAATTCCCATTTGTAGTATTTTTTATAAACAAATAGAGGGTATCTATAGTTCAAGATCAGTTGCAATAATAGAGGAATAACTCTATATTTTCATATGTATAGTCGGATATAAAATGATATTCTCATACCCTACCTATCATGTGAAACAAAGAATGTGAACCGTGAATTATCTGCAAGAGAGTTTCCACATAAGAATCTATCATAAAGAAGAAGTTTTTAATCATGACAGGGAAGGTTGGGTCAAACAATAAGAGGATCAACTGAGACTGAGTCGAAACATGTAGTCTCTTACCCAAAACAAAAAAACAAGAACTATCAAATCGATTCATGAAGATGAGGTGAAAAAAAGACAAATTTGGTGTGGGTGGATGCACTAACAAAATAAATTGGCACACACCTTAGATTTGGAGAGGATTGATTCATTGAGAAATTCAAGCAGTGACAATAGTAGGGTTCGATGAGAGTGGTGATGGCAATCTTGCTCCGCGATAGGTTGAAGGTAGGAGATTATATGACTCTGTTAGGGTTCATTTTATAAGATCAGGTAATGATTTTATCAACCTTTCAAAAAAACTTCTAAATAGTAGTTTTATCAGCACTAAAATATAAATCACTTATAAAAATAATCTTTTATGAACTTTTTTAGAATTGATGAAGATACCCTTTTATCAGTGCTAAAAAATAGCTGATAAAATGATTCTTTATCAGTGCTAAAAATTTTATTGTTGGTAAATATTGGTTTTATTAGTGCTTTCTTAGTACTGATAAAGATTTAATGCTAATAATATATGTTTATTTATAATTATAATTATAAATAAATAATATTTATAATTGGAAGTGTGTCTCTATTGGACGCAAATTCTATTATTGTCTTTTCCCCTCTAAGGATCTAAAAAAATAAGGCTTAGAGACTTGGTTTGATATCTCTAAATCCTAGTCTATTTTTTGTTCATGAATGGTCATTTGATTTCAATTTTTCCAATGTTAATAACACTTATGAGCTAGTCTAGATATGATTATATGGCCTCAACCAGATTTTGTGTCACCTGAAAATCCTTCACGATATCGCATCATTAATTAGACTTCCAATCACTACTAAAAAATTGGTCTTTAACAGTGATGACCTTTATCGGCACTTTTTTCTAGCGCTAATAAAAACCACCCTTTATCAACACTTTTTTTAGCAATGAAAATAGGTTCCCTTTATGAGTGATTTATTTTTAGCACTGATAAAGGGAACCCTTTATCACTACTTTATTTTTACCAATCATAAAAGAACATTTTATGAATGCTTTTTTAGCGCTAATAAAAGATCGAATAAAATCAAATAATTAAATGAATAAAAAATAAAAAATAGTTTATCAAAAAAAATACTAAATTTTTTTATTAATTAAATAATTATTGATTAAAATGAATAAATTAATCATACTATATATAAATTATAAATAATAATAAATTGTATATATTAAATATATGAATATATGTTAAATGAAAATTAGACAAATAAAAATTAAAAATTATTAAATTTAGATAAGCATTATTTTTTTAATTAAATAGTTATTGATAATGTTAATAAATAGTATATATTAAATATATATATATATATATATGTGAATATATATAAATATGATTGATAGAATAAAAAATATTTATGCTTTACATCAAATAATATTATATTTAGTGAATACTGGTTTATAATTAAAAATTAATATGAATTAAAAATATTCACTAATTGCATCGAGTAATGGATATAATGGAATTTCATTTGATTTTTCAATTTGACATAGATCAAACATATTTTATTGAATTCAGATATACGTAATATTAAAGCATTTTTATAAAAAACACACACATAAAAATATTTTTATGTGTGAATTTAATAAATTTCTATTATTTATTTTATATATATATATTTACTATTTTTAATATTTTCAATATATATTCATCTTTATTTCAATATATATCCATTTTTTTGATAATTTATATTTAATTAATTAAAATTATCCAATTTTTCAATATTGTTAAAGTGTGATGACCCAGACCCTCATGGTCCATCCCTTTGCCAAATTCTGGATCATAAGGGTGACTTCTCGGTGGTAGGACGTTATTTCAGTGTGTGACCAATCCATGCAACCGATCACCATGACCGATCGGCGTGACCTATCGGTGTCACCCATCCTTGTTGGGTTTCTCTTCTACAGTTTTTCCCATGACGCCTCTTTTGGGCCCTTTTAACCCTTTTCAAGTTGTTCAAAGCCATTTAAATCCCATAATTAATACCCAAAAATCCCGAGGAACCTCCCCAATGGGGGATACTAAATAACAATTAATCCCATCATGTGTAACCACCCAAACATGTGGGGAACCACAATCAGAATTTAAACTCGTTCAAATCCCCACATCCCGTAACAATGGGATCTTATCTATATATCACACAAGAATTTATTCTTCCTTCTTCTTCCTCTTGGCTTGCTTCCTTTTCTTATTAGTGCATTTGGAGTTCCCCTTTTTGATACTTTTGGTGTGCCTGTGCTGGAGTCTTTCTGCTCATCCTTGGAGTTCCCAACGTCCCTCCCCTGCAAGTTGTGCTTTTCCCTGTTCTTGACGCGTGGAGAAGAACTTCGATCTTTGATCAATCAAGTAGGGTTTTACTTCATCTTTACTTACTGTGCATCATGCGGGGTGGGTATGATTTTGTTTCTATGGGGATTGATGAAACCAAACTTAACAAAGATAATGAAAATACCTTAAAGAATGAAGGGGGTGTGACTAATGTTCTGTTTTACTCTTTATGTTGATATGTGTTGTGAACTGTATGGGCTTGTGCTCACTAAAAATCATGGCTGTTGGTGGTCTTCCCTTGCATCCTAATAAAACTTTGTCTTTTGTGATGACTAAATAATTATGACATTGAAATTTTTTAGTCAAAAAAACTCAGTTGGTTTGAATGGATGTTCAATAAAACAACAATCCCTGTGTGACCACCCCGGTTAACAAACAGAAAGAAGAACCTAATGAATGATGTGCTTGAACCTGGAAGTTTCCCACTTTATTTTGTGGTAGATGTGTTGTTATGCTTGGTGATTATGAGAATGTGTGGTCGGGGATGGGATCCTCAGTTAGGGTATGGTTGTTGGTTGTGAATCTGAAGCTGTGTGGTTCCTCTGTTGTGACACGAACTCGGGTGGGATCCTCTATTTTCAAGAAACCGTTGGTTTTAGGGACATGGGGCTATGTCTTAGGGTTTTTTTATTTCTAGTACTTTTAGGGATCTCACTTATCCCTTTTTTGAGGTTTTCTTTGGTTCCAGTACTTTGAGGGATCTCACTTATCCCTTTGTTGTTGTGACTTCACAAGAGAACCGGGTGTGAATGCTTAAAATGACTGTTTGGCTGCTTCTCTTTTCCTAGCTTTTGGTTATGCCTGTTAGTTTCCTAGTAGTGTAAAATTAACCTAATGGGATCAATTGAACGATTAAATGAGAATGGATAAAATGGGGAATTGGTTTTGGGAATGAGTTGTGACTCGGCTGTGAGTGTTGTGCTGTTCTTTTATGAATGAATAGTAACAAGGGTGTTTGTGCTTAGATTTTGGAACCCTAGGTTGGGATGAGTGCTTGTTACCTATACATATATCTTTAGTTTTTATGTTTTTTATTCTCTCCCCACCCAAGTTGATCACTTAGTGCCGAACACCCCCATTTCATGGGGGAGGGTGTTTTTCCCAACACTCCTCTGAGTGGCAGGTTATTGGATCCTTTTCTACTCCCTTTATTGAATATCCCAATACTCTTTGGGCATGCTGTGATGGCCTGAAGTCCATTATTAGCCCAAGAATATTTGTGCAGGGTAGTTGTGGTGGTTGGCCCAAGTTTTTACAGGCATTTTGTTTCCCAAGTGTCTTCGGGATGAGGCCCAGGTGTCTTCGAGCGTGGCAGTAATTGTTCTGACCCAGGTGTTTGCGGGTGTGGTTATGCGTGGTGGTTGTGGCCCAGGTGTTTTAGGGCAGGATGTGCAGTTTCGGACCAAGTGTCTGTGGTCGGGATGTGCGGTTGTGGCCCAGGTGTGTGCGGGCGGGTGTGGTAGTGGGACTTCGGTGAGAATGGCGGAATTGGTTCGATGCATAGGATGTATTCAACAACCAGTGGGAAAGTGCCACAGGGTACCTGAATATCGATGTGCTATTACTATAAATTACTTGACTTGCATTATTTGGGGAGTGTTCCTTGGTGAGGCTTGGGTGGATAGTTTCCCTTTCTAGGTGATTTGGTTATCTCTTTTTTCACAGGACATTAGAATGCCTCCCCACTTGTGCATGAGATTCTTTGGTTTTCCCTGCTGGGTATACTTGTATGCTCACTCAACGTATATAAAACTGCTTTTAGGTTTCCAAGAGGACTTCAAGGATTGTGCGGGACCGTACTAGCTCGGACCTTAGGGAAGTTGCTGTTGTAGTTTTCCTTTTTCTTGGTACTTTACCTTTGGAGTTTTTATGGCTTGTATCATTTACTGTTGAACATGCATATGGGAATGGGTTACTTTTGGCTTTACCTTTACTTTCAGCCTTGGTATTGTTGGGGCTGTTATATTACTCTCGATCATATAAAAATAAAAAGGGTAATGCATTCCATTCTGTGTGAGATTCTATCCCCTTGGCGTTGGTCACCACTCCAGGACCTATTGAATGTGAGTTTCATGGGTCATTATCTATCCTTCAACTTAAAGAAGGAAGGGCCTGGTAATCTGCTACCCCTTCCCTCCTTTTGGTGAATGCGGGTCGTGACATAAGGTGTACTCATTTTTAATTATTCAATTTTACTCATTTTTAACATGCATGCACTTAAAATTAAATATTCATTAATAATGTTAAAAATATATTTGTAAAAAAATATTTATAAATAAATATATATATTAATGTTTATTTACTATTTTTATACATTTATAATTATAAATAAATAATTAATATTTTAAAAAAAGTATTTATATAATTATAAATAATTAATTATAAAATTATAATAAATTTATTTAAATAATGGATATATTTACTATATTTATATATATATATTTATTAAATATATATATAGTTATATAAATACATATAATGATATAAATATTATTTCTTAAAAAGTACTTATATAATTTCAAATAAATTATTATATATTCAAATAATTACAAAATTATTCTTTTATAAAAAGTATTGTTATGAGTATCATAATTATATATAATATTTATATTTTTTAAAAAAATTATTTTTTGTTAAAAAGGTATTATATGTATTTATAATTCTTTTTTTAGCACAGGTAAATATTCCTTTTATCAGTGCTTATTAACTTAGCATTGTTGAACGAGATCATTATCAGTGATTTTTTGGAAGTGCTAGTAAAAGTGTCTTGATTTATTTTAATAACTATAATCATCATGAACAAGTTTTCAATATCCGAAGCTCTCCAAGGAAGCCACCTTCTACTGTGGATCCTCATTATTGGATCCAGGCTCGAATCTAGGCTAGAATCAAGGCTCCAACTATTCCAAGGCACAAATCCAAGGCTCGAACGATTCAAGGGTCGAACAAAACCAAGGATTGAACAAAATATAGGTTTTTCAATATCTCTAAATTCCCTCAGTTATCTGTTGTACCTTTTCATCCCACCTCTGTGTGTCCCAACAACTCCAGTTGCACTGTCCTATAACTAAACAACACAAAAGTCACTATTTTTTAGATATATTGAAGTATCATCTTCCCTGATACCATGTGGATCTCCTTGAAAAAATATTTTTGTTATGAGACTTGAAATATATCAAACCCAATGTTGTTTCATGTTGTTGTAAGGTATAATAGGCTCCCAATACCTATATTCCATGACATATACCTCTTTTCAATTATCCAAATTTAAAAAATTTATCCATATAGTGGTTTGTGTTGTCATTGGTTTAGAATATTCCATTACAAGTCACATGGGAACCTCTTTTCCATATTTTTATTGTGAAATTAAGGTTCTTTGATTTCCTTGATTCACCTATAAATTAAGGAAACTATTTCACCAATCATAGATATCTCGATATCGTACCTCATATAATCCAAACAAAAAGTTGATTTGTGCTTTTTTCAATCCTCATGTCTTTCAAATATAGGAGTATCAAAATTATTTTATCATTCCATTTCTTGATGTAGAGGTTGTGATCAACTTTACCACTCTAAAACCTATATTTATTAGGTATTGATCCAACCTTAAATACCAGGTCCTCAAGGATTTCCTTATCTCATAAAAAGAATTATTTAACTGGAGCAAATTTCTCTCATTTTCGTCCATAATAAACCCATCTAGTTTCTCAATTTATATTCTCCCCTTAATAATTCCATTGAGGAACATAAATTTTACATCCATTTGGTATACTTTTAACTACATTTTCATTGAAATATACAAGAAAATTAAAATTGTTTCCAATCAGACTGTGTGAGTAATTTTATCATAAATATAAATTCCTTTTATCATGGAGTTCCCCTTTCACACTATCCATTATTTATTTTGATCCAATTTTCTATACTCAATGAGTTTATTACTGAACACCCACTTGGTTCTGATAACATTTCTCTATTCCATTCTTGGAAAATTTTCTCATGTGATATTGTTCTTATTTAGATCAAACTCTCCATGGATAGATTTGATCTAATTATCATCCTTGTCATCTCCTCCAAGTGATTTAGGATCTACATGGGAAAAAATGAGGTTTTTTGTAGTGTCTTACTCCTTAAAGTTTTCATCAAAACTGTCTGATCACCAATGATTTTTTATTATTGATTTCAACCTTGATTTTATTTCTTTTAGTTGATAATACTTCTTCAATTTCATCACCATGAATGTATTATTTTGAGTATATCTCATCCCCGTGTGCTCTCTGCCATACTACTCAATTAAATGAAAATTTCCTCCAAAGATTCATCATTATTTTAATTATTAACAAACTCCCCATTCTAATTAGAATAAAATATTTATTAATTTAATCTTGTCATCATAAAAACATCTCAACCCACCCTTTTTAAGTCAATATTTAATTTTCCAATTATCTAATATGATCAATTTCTCACTACCACAAATCAATTTCCTCTTTCAAACGCAATTACCAAAAAAATATTTCTAACCCCAAATCAAAAAATGGTTTGTATAGTTTTCTATACCTTTGTAAAAATATGTCCATATTTGAAATGATAACCCACTAATTAATACTTCTTAAAAATAACTTCATTTATTTCACCACACATCTAATAAACACTATATATGTTTTAATTTAGTCCATCTAAAAAATGATTCTTTAACATTTCCTTTTGGTTCAACCCTTAGTAATCTCTGATTACCATCCTTGTAATTCTCAAAAAAGGGAGGCATTACACCTCTTAGAGAACAAAATGGAGTACAACTGTCATCCTCATCAGTTTCATCTCCCTAATAATTATTATTCCAATTTGTTGCTTAGGACTCATCCCCCATCTCTTTCATGTTGCTTGTAATACTATGAGTAGTATTAATCATATGGATGACTACTGATTTGAGTTTTTAAAGCTGCATAGGTTCATGTGCATAAGATATAGAGGATACACACCGAAAACCAAAATTCAATAATAACTATTCATAATATGAGCTGATGAGGATGAATTTTTTTTATAAGTTTCACCTTTGGATGAATTTAGAGGAAAAAACCTACCATAGTGGAGTAATTATTTTCATAAATTCAATTACCCATTTTCTTCACAGTATACTGATATTATTTGAAACAATAAGATGTTGAGTTTCCCTTATTATAATTGTCTATAACTTTCACCTTTAATAGTGAATATCGTATGTGTATTTATTCTTTTATTTTAAAAAAATTAATATTTTATGAACCCAATAGGATATATCTACTTTCTCTCGGATTATTCAAAGCTTCAATCCAAGGTATCTTATTTTCTCATCATTCTCCTCACTTTTTTGGTGATATCTATTTTCATTTTTTATTACCATTCTTGCATTAATTTCAGCATATCCCTATGGTTAGAAATGCTTGGACTGTAAAATAATTATCCTTATAATTAATGTATTGCTTCGTATTTATGTTTAATTTATTTATTTTTATTATTACTCATATAATAATTTTTTACTTGTACTAGTGGATTCTTTTTTTCGAGTTGGGGTGGTTTGTTCAAAGCTAATTTTTCTAGTGAGGGATTGAACTTTGAGCATATAACTAAGATAATGACAATAAGGAAATTTATTAAGAATGTGTACAATCATCTAACAAAGGTGAATTCTTAGTACTTATTTAATTAATTTTTTCATCATTTTATCCACTATTTGTAAGTTAATTTCTTTACCATTTTTATCTAATATTTATTTAGTTTTTTTCATAGATCTTTTGGGAAGTCATATTTTGCATTCAACTATCTGCAACGATTCACAAAATAAATAAGAAATTTCTTTCTATCAATGTTACCACATTTTCCATTTTCATTTTCTTTCTTTTTTAGACTTCTAGCACTGCATATTGATTCGGTGTTGTTAGATGAAAAAACTTTTTCATTGTTGAAATCTAGAATAATAATGGAATCTCATGTGACCATCATGGTGACTTATCGTGGTATAATGGGCACATGAGCATCCTCTTCTATTTTGGCTTTCAATAATGAGAAATGCTTTTCAGATAAGAACATCGAGTCAATATGCAGTGTTTTCATTTTGAATTAGAAAGGAAATAGAAATCATGGTAAAATCGGAATTTATGATTATTTTGAGACTTTGGTACTTGTAAGAATCAACCACACCTCAATCCAACACACGATGTGATGGTATGACTCCAAGTACTTCTTTTTATTTAAAATTGAAATTAATTTTTGTAAAAAGGTAAACTGATATACACAAAAATGAGAAAACATATTCCATTGTTTTTATACTTTAGGAAAATGATACATAAGTAATTTAGAATGTGTATGAATCAGTCTCACCTCAATTAGATACATGGTATGACTACTGTGACTCTAAGTGAATCTTTTTATTTAAAATTGACATCAATTTTTGTAAAAAGGACAAAAAACCCACTCAAAAACAATCAAATACATTTAAATTATTTTGATAAATTATGGAAATTATACATAAGTCATTTTTCCTATATAGGTATCATTTTTACCTCAATTCAATACATGATGTTCCCGATATGACTCAATGTGTCCGTTATCTGTTTGAAATCAACAGTTTATTTCAAAAAGTGTCACTCATTGAAAACCAAGAAAACGTGCTTGGATTTTATTTATAATTTAGTACATAGATACATAAGTTATTTGTGATGTTTATGAAATTTTATCACATCAAACCGACACACTATGTGACCAATATTAGTGAAAGTGCATGTTTCCAGATTAAAATGACATTTTAGTAAAAAAGACAAGAAATGTACTCAAAAATAAGAAAAGTCATTTGGATTTTTTTATAATTTATGAAAATGATCCATAATTCATTTAAGATTTGTAGGAATTGTCTGTACCTAAATCTGACCAATTGTGTGATCAGTATGACTCTAAGTACATCTTTTCAATATAAAAGTTTCATTTTAATTTAAAAAGCCATTATATCACCAAAAATGAGCAAACAAGCCTAGACTATTTACTCATCATTATATATGCTATTACTTAATTAATTTACTTATCATTTTTATCTTATAATTTTTTAGTTAGTTTTTGCAGAGATAATGCTTGAAGATGATCAAAAAATGGTGTAATGTGAAAGAATCAACCACAAATCAATCTGATACACAGTGTTCTAGGTATGACTCAATGTTTAGTTTAAAATTAACACTTTAGGTTAATTTATTTATTTATATTTTTACTAACATAAGATTTTTTTTCTTATACAGGTGTTTTTTTTGCTCGAGTAGGGGTTAGGATCAAAAGATAAAGGAAGACTACAGTTTTTGAATTTATATAATAATTTTTACTTATGTTATTATATAAACCAATGTTTGAAGTGTTTATAATGTAGTTTTTTTTATTTCATTTGTGTTGTAGATTATATTTCATTTAAATTCTATATTAATATTTTTTTTTATTTTGTGGTGTTTTTGGTGTTGTAGTGTGCTGTTGCAGCACACTATAACATTCCCATTTATCAGTGCGTTTTTAGCACTGATAAAAGTTTGGGGATTTTAATCTCACTTAGGTAGTCAGTGCATTTTTAGAATTGATAAAGCCCATTTTTAGTGCTACTAAAGGCCTACTTTATAGCAGTGAATCACCATTGACCATGAGACTAAAATGGTAAGATCCATTCGTTATGCGAGAATACTGGTCTAAATTATCTTAAGTGTGACTCATGTTGACAAGGTTATCTTATCTACCTACAGTGATGAGATTAGCATGAATGTGGAGTGTGAAAAGGTTCCTCATCAATGTGAAGTGTACATATCAATTTGGAATCAGAAATATGTATGTAGAAGGGCTATCGAATGCTTGAAATGTGGCATCTGGGGGAATCTTCAAAAATATTGCCGAAGTCCTCTACAAGAATATTCTTCTGGGATGAAAGTGGATGATTCTCTAGTTATTTATACTCTAGGGGGGTAGAAGACTGATCAAATGTCATACACCAACATTGTGAAGAAAGGTCTAGTGTTGGGCTTGATTGCTTGAACTGAATCATAGATTGATGATATTGCTGTGAAGGATCTTGGAACCCATAATATGGATAAAACCTCTATGAGGATGGATACTAGTAGGGGTAGAAAAGTACCAACCTTGAAAAGGAGCAACAACAACTATGCCTTACCTATGATGATGAGGATACTGGTGGAGGGGATTAGTTGAACCTAGAAAAATCAATGGAGAATGAGGTGGATAGATAGCTAAATAAAGATAAGAACTTGGTTTCTTCTAGACTCTGAAAAGGTAATAAAATTATGACAGATTTATTTATATCTCTGACGTCAAATGAAACTGTCAAGTAATTAGGAGTTACAATTGAAGTTGAAGAGCCGGTGGCTATTAAGGGGTAGTTATCTCCCCTCCAGGATGACACTACTTCATTTTAGACCGAAAATTATCAACAGTATCACTCTAATACAGATGCCACCACAGTTAAAGGGGTATCTACCCTTGTGGATGATGATGGATAACATATGTGTTGGATCAAAATATAGATGGATATATATATTAGATGGAACAATACAAGAGGGAGGGTGAATTTTAGGTTTAAAACCTTTTTGTTTTAAACACTTAAGAAATTTTTTAAATGATCTTAAACTAATAAAATTCACAACAAAAGCAAACAACCACAATTGTATTGAATATAAAAGTATGATATGATGTAATACTTTAAGAACTATAAAATAATTGTATTAAAAGTGAATGCAATAGTCAAAGTAATAAAATAGTGAAGTATTCTACCATAAAGAGTATAGAATCTATCGATACAATATGTAACTGTATAATTGTAATTGAAAAAATTATAAATGAATATGAAATGAAGAATGGAAACAATACAATTCCCTCTCTAAAAAAAACAGCAGTGGAAATGTAAAAGTATTAAAATTCTTTTATCCCAAAGAGAAGGGTATCCTTTCACCTAGGATAAGAGGTATGGCTTACCACCACCTTGGTAAGCCCTCGATACGATGATCGGTACATCTGTCTTGCTATCCCTACAAGCCCTCAATACAATGATCGGTACATCTATCTTGTTATCCCTACAAGCCCTAGATTTTGTAGGTAATTAGCACCTTTGTATTTCAAACACTTGAAAGACCTCGATACGATGATCAGTACCACCATCTGCCTATCCTCAGCATACCTCGATCATTATCACCTAATCAGTTTCACAAAGAAAATCAAAGCACTTAATGAAATACAAAAACTAAGAACGAGCCATTCACATTTTGTAATCTCAAGGATTTATCACAAATCATGAGAGAAGTCACAACGTCTCTCTTTAGAACTTTATAGTAGCAAAGAATGATCAAAGTCTCTCAGTTGTACTTCTCATCTTCAAATGACCTCCTATTTATTGGCCTCAGGTTCCAACGATCACATTTCCTCCAACAGTCATATTTCATCAGAAAACTCAGAGGAACTTGAAAACCTAGCATTATAATGGTCATATTGAAATAGAAAACAAGACATCATTTTGATTATTTTATAACTAACTCCATGACATCGTTTTGGTTAAAACAAAAGATATACGAAGATGATAAACATGAGTACGATTGACATGTGTTGATAAAGGATAAAAACAAGCATGTGATAAAAAATAAAATATGAGTACTATAAGTATTACTTATTGTAATGTATTGATATGATACAAAGTGAGTATGATTCACAAAAAGTCAGTATGATTGACAGAGTCAGTACAATTTACATAGTCAGTATGATTGACATAGTCAGTACGATTGACAGAGTCAGTATGATTGACATAGTCAATACGATTGACAGAGTCAGTACGAATGACAGGGTCAATATGATTGACATATTTAGTACGATTGACATAGTCAGTATGATAAGTATATATGAATACATTTGAGATTTCCAAAACAAGACATAAAAGTAAAAAGAGAAATTTTGACTCAACGATCTCCCCTTTTTTGGAAAGCACAAAACATAAAGTGAAAACAAAAAGAAATACTTATCTCCCCCTAAGTTATTGGAAACTATTATGAATAAGAAATTAAATACAAATGACACCCCCTTAGGTATGTAATTTCTTAAGGATTGTATTTGTAAATTTTCCTTGATTTATAAGTATTTGATTAAAACAATTTCCTCTTATAAAACATTCTCCCCCTTTGTGATTTACAAAAAGAATGGGGTAATATTGAGTTTCCTGAAAGAGTTAGAGGAAAGAAATTCAAGGCAATGGGAAAGGTAACATAAAACTCATTAAGATAACAAAAGTCTATACAAATCTAGAAATGAAAATAAAAAGATACAACAACACTCAATTATTTTCTCTTTTTTTTATTTCCTGAACAACTCATGAAGAATGGCTTTAATCTTTTTGAATTATTTATTATCTGTAGAGATAGAATCACCCTGAGATTTGAGAAGCTCTTGTTGATTGGAAAAGAGCTGATCCTGATTCTTAATAGTCTTCTCTTGGACTCTGATTACTTCTTCAAGAGTATCAATTCTGTCTTGGAAATTCTTATTATCTTTAGATAGCACAGAATTTTTCTTCTTCAACATAATATTTTCATCTTGGAAAGATGAAACCTTCGAAACCTCTTACTAAAAAGCATTCATTCTCTCTTACAGCTCTTTTATCGTAGGGATATCGGCTCCATGAGTCTTTGACATTTGATTCATCCTTTCAACAGTTTCCTTGTCAAGATTATTAAAAGAAATAGAAAGATAATTCTAAAGCCTCATTAAGTCTTCAATTGATATTTCATGATCATTCATTGAGGACTCTGTTTTGTATGACCACTTAGTTGTTCTATTTCGAGCCTTCTTATGAGCAGCCAAACTTTCAGATGGTGCTTTTAAATCAGCTTCAATTGACAATAATCTCTTTCTCAGTTCTCTTACAGAACCAAACTTATTCCTTTGATTTTCAATGATGAAATAAATTTTCCCTTCAAGTCTAGGAAAATAAGGAATGTTCTTCTCAATCCTTCTCAAAACATGAAAAATGTAATCACTCTTCTTTAGAGAAATTGTGTGTTCTGAATCAGTTTCCTCATCGTACAAATCCAGTTCATTTAATCAGCTTGAGTCTTGAACTGGATGTTTTTCTTTTTTCTTTTTCTTTTTCATTTATTTCTTCTTACACTTTTTCACTGATAATGATTAATTTTTCTGTATGAGTAGATTGAGCACCTTTCTTTGCTTGGGAAGGAATTCTATCTGGAGTTTCAAAAGATTCAGCTGGTACTTGATCGGCATGAGGATTGTTTTTAATACCTTAACTTTTCTTCTGAAAATATTCCTCTATACTCTTTTTAGAACTTTGAAGAAATTACTAAAGAAAATGTCCTTCCTCTTCTTCAAATTCTAATATTTCTTCCAAAATTTATTTCCCTTTCTCTTTCTCTAGAAGACTATGTACGATAGTTTCTTGATGCACTTCTTCCGTTAGTTGAGCACTAGCCTCCTCAACCATTTTCATAAGTTTAGAAACATCAAAGTCTTTAGATTTACTTTTCAAAAAAAGTCTTCTTTTTTTTCAGCCTGAAGGGTATCTTCTACCCTTATCCTCTCAGCAAAAGCTTCAGCTGGATCAAGACCAAACTTAGGATCACCTTCTTTCCTTTGTTCTCTATCTTTCCACCACTTGGCCACAACCTCATTACTATATTTAGGTTTATTTTATGGATTATAACTGGTTTTCGGATCTGGATTTTGAGGAGTAACAATAGTTGGATTATCTTCTATTGGAAAAGGTGCTGATTGATTTGGTGCCGATTGATTTTTTGCCGATTCAACTTCTGCATCTTTGAAAAAAATAATTGAGTTCTGATCTAATCAAATATACAACTTCTTCAACGTATTCTTACTTATCTAGGAAGGCTTCAGCTCTTTCAATTTCCCTTTCAATGGAATATTACAAAACTTCAAGCTTTCAAGAATGAACTTTGTAAGAATTGATGGATACATGATCAAATGAGATTTTATTTCTCATGACTTGACATTCTTGACTATTTCATAAATGTATCCCATGAGATTTACCTTTCTCATGTTTACAAGATAGTCTAACATGAAGATATCAGAAACCTTAAGAGTTTCTCTATCCCCCTTCCTTGGGATAAGAAAACATTGCATCCAAAGTGCCACAAACCTATTATCTGGAAATAAATGAGTTACTTTTATTTTCTATTCATTTATAAGATACAACGACTTTTCAGCACTTTCTTTATTAAACATACCAACATCTTCTGGTAGTTTGTGAGATAGAAAAAAAGAATCACCTTATTTTGAGACATTTAGAATGTGGGTTTCTTGTTTCAATGACATTGAGATTTTTCTATTGTACACAACAAAGTTTATTGTCATATTTTTGTCAAAAGACACGGTTCTGTAGAATTGACTAACTTCTTCAATAATAACAGGATCTTGAGATACGTGTTTTTCAACACAAAGATGTTCCCATCCTTGAAACAAAGTATTCCTCCTAATTGTTGAATCATATGTGTCAAATAAGTCCTAAGAAACTATCCTTACTCTGAGGAAGTCTTTCTCTGAAAACATTTTTGAAGACATTTCGGCAGGAGTGTTGGTAGAGGACTGAGACATATAGATGCGGCAAATGGAAGATCGTACGGAGTCTTAAAACAATGGAGAAGAGATTTTCCACAAGATCTAAAAAAGTGGTGTGGGTTTGGGGAGGGGGGGTCAATTTATAGGCAACAAAAGGATGATAATTGATCTTCTACGATTGAGATTAGAAGGAAAAAAATCACCGAATATGATTAAAAATGGTTTTTAAAAAAATGAGAAATAATTAAAATTAAGTAAAACAAAACAAAGGAAAGAATGTACCTGCTAGAGATTGTAAGGAAACTGTTGGTTTAATAGTATTAACATAGTATAATACAATAACAAAAATAAAATACATGATTTTGAGGAAAAAGAATACGATCGATTGTGAGACCGATGGAAAACAAATTTATTACCATAGGTTGTCAAGTCGATGGAAAACAAAGTCACTACCATAGGTTTTCAAGCCGATGGAAAAAAATTCATTACCATAGGTTGTTAAGCCGATGGAAAACAAAGTCATTACCATAGGTTGTCAAGATGATGGAAAACAAAGTCATTACTATAGATTGTTAAGTTGATGGAAAACAAATTCATTACCATAGGTTGTCAAGCCGATGGAAAACAAAGTCATTACCATAGGTTTTCAAGCTGATGGAAAATAAAGTCATTACCATAGGTTTTCAAGTTGATGGAAAACAAATTCATTACCATAGGTTGTCTAGCCGATGGAAAAAAAGTCATTACCATAGATTGTCAAGCTGATGGAAAAAATTTCATTACCATAGGTTTTCAAGCCGATGGAAAAAAAATTCATTACCATAGATTGTCAAGCCGAAGGAAAACAAAGTCATTACCATAAGTTGTCAAGCTGATGGAAAACAAATTCCTTAGCATATATTGTCAAGACGATGGAAAACAAAGTCATTACCAAAGGTTTACGTGCCAATGGAAAACAAAGTTGTTACCATAGGTTGACGTGTTGATGGAAAACAAAGTTGTTACCATAGGTTGACATGCCAGTGGAAAAAAATGTTGTTACCATAGGTTGACGTGCCGATGGAAAACAAATTTGTTGCCATAGGTTGACGTGTTAATGGAAAACAAAGTCGTTACCATAGGTTGACGTTCCAATGAACGAAAAATCAATACGGTAACCAGGAAAACAAGATAACAAATAGAAGTTAAAAAACTATAACTACTCATTCAAGATGATAATCAGAAAGATAGAATAACAAACCAAGAGAATAAACAAATAAAGATCATAAAAAACACATTAAGTAAAATGTTCTCCCCCTTTTTAAGATAAGTTTTTTATTATAAAGAGAAGTGTAAAACATGAAGTATATATGAATGATTATTTTAATGTAATCATTCCTAGCTTCTGTTTTATAAACTCAAATCAATCAGAAGGTAATGGTTTTGTAAGAATGTCAGCAAGTTGTTCTTGCATTCTGATGAATTGTAAAATAATATCTCCTTTTTGTGTGTGATCCCTAAGGATGTTATGCCTAATATCTATGTGTTTTTTATGAGAGTGATGTGCTAGGTTTTTACTAATAGATGTGGCACTAGTATTATAACATAGAATTTGAGTTTTGGAAAAGCTCAATCCATAGTCAGTGACTGTGTGTTGCATCCACAAAACTTGAGCACAACAAATTCCAGCTACAACATATTCAACTTCAACAGTGGAAAGAGTATTCCCACAACATGGTTCTTTTCATTTCTTGAAGAATGTGATTTCTTCTCTCAACAACACCATTTTGCTGAGGAGTTTTTGGAGCTGAGAAATTGTGAGTAATACCTTTCTTACTACAAAAAGTTTCAAAATCTGAATTTTGAAATTCACCACCATGATCACTATGGATAGTTATCAATGGTAGGTTTGTCTCATTTTTAACTTGGGCTCTAAAAATTTTGAAATAGAAAAAGGCTTTAGATTTATTTGATATAAAATAGACCCATGTAAATATAGTAAAGTCATCAACTAAAACAAATACATAGTATTTGCCTCCAATGCTTACAGTTTGGGAAGGACCAAAAAGATGCATGTGCACTAGCTGTAATGCATTAGAAGTTGAAACTTCATTAATTGATCAAAAGATAGTTTTATGTTTCTTGCCAAATTGACAAGGATCACAGACCTTTGAAGAATCATATCTAAGATTCAGTAGACCCTTTATAACTATTTTCTATGAAAGTTTACAAATCTTTCTTAGGTTGCAGTGTCCTAGTCTTCTATGTCATAGCCATGATTGTTCTTCTATGGCACTTAAGAAGGGTAAATTTTGGCTCCTAAGGTCTTCTAAGTTAATAGTATATACATTCTCTTGCCTATGGGTAGATATAATGAATTCATCTTTGGAAATGTGAACTAAGCATTTAATTTTTCTAAAATCTACAAGGTATCCTTCATCACATTATTGACTTATGCTGATGAGGTTGTGCTTAAGACCTTTGACATACAAAACATTTGAAATAAGAACTTTTCCAAGAAAAACAATATTACCTATTCCAAAAATTTTTCCTTGAGCATTATCTCTGAAGGTAACCTTTCCACCTATTGTTTTGATAATCTTTTCAAAGAAATATTTATTTTCGGTCATGTGTTGAGAACAACAACTATCCATGTACCAAATATTCTTGTCGGTACACTTCTTATTTTCCTGAAAAAGAAACAATTAGTTTTTTGGAATCCAAACTTGTTTGGATCCAGAAGGGTTAGACAGAAGTATTTTAGGAATCCACATTTGTTTTTCAAAATGAGATTTATGAAAACCTAAAGACTGAGTTCTATTAAGAGAACAATCTCTTTTCTAGTGTCCAACACATTGACACTTAGTACAAAAAGGGGTACTTTGAGGAACAGAATCGTTATTACTAAAAATTTGTTTAGAATGAGTATAACCAAAACCAGAATGATTCCTCAAAGGTCGAATTTGAGAATACATTTTATCAAAGTTTTCCTTTCCATAAGTATAGTTTGACAAACATTTCTTTAAGGAAAAAATTTCTGACTTTAGTTTTAAAACTATTTTTTTATCCTCCAAAACATTTGATTTTGAACTAGAGTTAGGCTTGAAAACATTTTTCTTAGAAATTACATTTTTAAGATCTTTAGAAAGTTTATCCTTATTAGATTTGACTTTCTCAAAGGTTTTTAAAATACTTTCAAAATCAGAAGTTTACATATCAAGATCACTAGAGATATTTGATACTCCTTTGGTTAAAATTGAAATTCTAGAATTTTCTGTATCAAGTTTCTTCTTGAGTTTAGAATTTTCAATATCAAGTAGTTTAGAAAACCTTGAAACTTCTTCAAAAGAAGTTAATGTATTATCTTCTGATGATGAAGACTCACCATTTGAAGATTCATAATATTTATTATCAGTATAATTTTCATTCAAGGAAACATTTGTAATAGCTTCAGCATTGTGTAACTTATCCATGATACAATGATCTTCAATTGGTAATCTGGCTATAAGTATGATATTCATTTGTGCTAAGGATTCATATTCTGAAGAATCATCTGATGAATCACCACCACTTGCACTCCAAGTATCATATGCATTCAAGAATTTTTTATCTTTGTCTTGTGATACTTTTTATTATTTCTTTCATAATGTTTCTCCATTCTATCTTTTCTCTTCAGTAAAGGACAATCAGGTCTTATATGACCTACTTTCTTTCATTCATAACATGTTACCTCTGAATCTTTCTTATCCTTCCTATCTTTATTTTTGAATCTGTATTGGAAGTCTTTATTTCCCACAATCTTGTTCATCCTTCTAGAAAGATTGGCTAACTCATTATCAAAATGATCATAATCACTTCATTCTGACATAAAAAATTTCTTAGATTTGGATCTTGTTACCCTTTTAGGTGTTTTAGCTTTAGATGTAGTAGTAAAAGATACAATTCTTTTTCTATTTTTCTTCTTATTGAAATCAGCATCTCTATTCATTCTTTTCTCGTGCTGTAGAAGAGTTCCAAAAAGTTCATCAAGAGTAATCTGAGAGACTTTTTTTTTCATCAATAGCTGTCCTTTTTTACTCTCATTCGTTTGGAATTATATAAATAATCTTATCTACAAGACCTTTATCATCAAGACATTTTTCTCCCATAGATTTCAAACTGTTGACAATTGTCGTAAATCTTTGTTTCAATTTATATACTGGTTCCCCATAAGGAAAAAGAAATCTATGATATTCTGCTTGAAGCATTTCTCTTCTTGTTTCTATAACCTTGGATGTACCAAAATGTGTGACATCAAATTTCTTCCAAATACAGTTGGCTGCTTCACAAGAAGATATATGGCTGTATATATTTCTGGTCATAGAACATAGAAAAGTATTGCGTACCTTGTAATTCAGTTGATATTCTTGATTCTCTTGATTAGTGAATGTACTGACTTCTTTGTCAGGAATTTTGTAACCTCCAATAAGCATAATAAAATTATCTACACTAGTATTGATAAAAAATTTCTTCATTCAATCTCTCTAGTACTCATAATTTTTCCCATCAAATATAGGTGGTCTAGTTGGATTTAGATTTTCAATTGATCCAATTTTCATTCCTGTCATCTAATAAAACAAAAACTTTTCCTCTACACATGTTAGTGTAGTAAGTAGTTGAAATTTTTTTAAAGAAATAAATAGATCTAGAAAAAAATCAGTGGAAACCTCCTCTGATACCAATTGTTGGATCAAAATATAGATGGATATATATATTAGATGGAACAATACAAGGGGGGGGGGTGAATTTTAGTTTTAAAACCTTTGGGTTTTAAACACTTAAGAAATTTGTTTAAATGATCTTAAACTAATACAATTCACAACAAAAACAAACAACCACAATTGTATTGAATATAAAAGTATGATATGATGTAATACTATAAGAAATGTAAAGTAATTGTATTAGAAATTAATACAATAATCAGAGTAATACAATAGTGAAGGATTATACCATAAAGTGTATAGAATCTATCGATACAATATGTAACAGTATAATTGTAATTGAAACAATTAAAAATGAATATGAAATAAAGAAAGGAAACAATACAATTACCTCTCTAAAACAAACAGTAGAGGAAATGTAAAAGTATTACAATTATTTTTCCCAAAGAGAAGGGTATCCTTTCACCTAGGATAAGAGGTCTGTCTTACCACCACCTTGTTAAGCCCTCAATACGATGATCGGTACATCTGTTTTGGTATCCCCACAAGCCCTCGATAGGATGATCAGTACGTCTATATTGCTATCCCTGAAAGCCCTCGATTTTGCAGGTAATCGGCACCTCTGTCTTTCAAACACTTGAAATCCCTCGATATGATGATTAGTACCACCATCTGCCTATCCACAGCAACTCTCGATCGTTATCACCTAATCAGTCGCACAAAGCAAATCAAAGCACTTAATGAAATACAAAAACTAAGAATGAGCTGTTCACGTTTTTTAATCTCTAGGCTTTTGCAAGAAGCATGAGAGAAGTCACAGTGTCTCTCTCTAGAACTTGATAGTATAAAAGAATGATCAAATACTCTTAGTTGTACTTATCATCTTCAAATGAACTCCTATTTATAGGCCTCAGGTTCCAACGGTCACATTTCCTCGAATGGCCATATTTCTCCAGAAAACCTGGAGGAACTTAGACACCTAGCATTATAACGGTCATATTGAAATAGAAAACACGACATCAATTTGATTAGTTTATAAATAACTCCATGACATCATTTTGGTTAAAACAAAATATATACGAAGATGATAAACATGAGTACGATTGACATGTGTTGATAAAGAATAAAAAAAGCATGTGATAAAAAATAAAATATGAGTACTATAAGTATTACTTAGTGTAATGTATTGACATGATACAAATTGAGTATGATTCACAAAAGGTCAGTATGATTGACAGTATCAGTATGATTGACAGAGTCAGTAGGATTTAAATTGTTAGTACGATTGATAGAGTCAGTACGATTGACAGATTTAGTATGATTGACATAGTCAGTACGATTGACTAGGTCAGTACGATTGACAAGGTCAGTACGATTGACATAGTCAGTACGATTGACATAGTCAGTGTGATAAGTATATATGAATACATTTGTGATTTCCAAAAGAAGACATAAAATTCAAAATAGAACTTTTGAATCAACAATATGGTCACTTCTAGGAAGTGAAGATCTCCCATTCCTGTGAATTTTTCATACGAGCAAGGGAAGGCAGGGCATGAAGCTTCAACAGACATACTTTTCACTGAGGATGGCAAGGTGGAAACTAAGTATGGTTTCAACAATCCACTGATTTCTATCACCAATGTAAATAAATTTTCATTTCTTGATATTATTAATAGATCTCAAAGTAGGGAAGTATTTCTGGACAAATTCAGAAACGCTCTTAGAGAAAAGAGCAATGTTAATTTCAAGGGCAGTACCTAAAATAAAGATAGATCTATTTTATATATTAAAAGTGACTCTACCTGAGGTACTAAGATCCACTATGAGGAGGTGGATTTACTTGGTATGGATGACCAGGATGATACTTGGTAAGAGGCTAAGCAAAAGAGAGGCAGACACCTAAGAGTTCAGGGTGGCTCTAGAAGGGGAGAAAGACTGAAAAGAAGGTGAATTTTTTTGTTTGTTGTTTTTATGGCATTGTTGATGTAAATGTCCTACATAGTTAACCCATGATTCCTTTGATTTTTTATTATCATTTTATAATAAATTTTCCAGGATCATGTAATTTTATCCATGGTCTGCGACATTCTGAAAAAATAAAAAAAATATATTCTTAAAAAAGTTGGGTTCAAATCCTCTTTTTCTTATGAAAGTAAAGACCTCTTTCTATCTGGGTAGAGGGAGACCCATTACATAGCTCGTAGGTTGAAGTCCAAGTGGCCCATGAACATGGCCAGAAGACCTAGAGAAGCATCATGCTTGAATCAACCTGACTGTGTCACCAGGCCTATGTCACCGCCTCTCTGCATCGTCATCTATGTCAACACCTGCATAGTTTTTTAATTGTACTTGCGCCCATCATGGATTGAACCCAGGACCCCCAAGATGTGGAGGCCAGCGGCTGACTACCACTCAGCAGTGACATTAGCCACATAAATAAATATATTTAAGAAGCATTTATATATAATTATAAACATATAATTATAAATATAAAAAATATTTTTATTATCTAAATACATTTATTATTATTTTATAATTATTTAAAAATGTATTTATTTATAATTAAAATCAAAAATATATATTTATTAATATATAATTATAAATATACTAAATATATTTTTTATTTAAATATATTTATTATAATTTTATAATTATTTAAATATCTATATTTATTTATTTATAATTTAATAAATATTTTTCATAAAAATTATATATATTTATAATTGTATAATTAAATATATAAAATAAAAAATTATGAAAAAAATACTTTAAATATATTATTTATATAAATTTAAAACATATTTGAAATGTTAAATCTTAATAAATTAAAACAAATAAATATTATTCATATAAATTATAGACATTGAAAATATTACATGTATAGAAAATAAATATATTTATAAATAAATATTACAAAATGATTAAATATATTTTTAACATTATTAATGAATACATAATAATAAATGAATAAATTAAATTAAATTAATTAGAAAAAATATTTAAAAGTGAATTCATGACATTATCGTGAAATACAAACATACATATATAAACATCCACATCTATACACACTCATATACATACACACGTGTACATACACACATACACATACATACATGCAGTTATACATGTACATATATTTTAAATTATTTAATATCAATATAAATATATATCTAAATAAATATATTAATTTATATATTATATCATTGTTTAACTAAAATATTAATATATTATATTTATTTAAATTATATACACATTTTGTAATCAATGTATATAAATAGACTATTAATTTTTTTTACTAATATAAATTTGATAATTTTTTATATAAAAAATTATGAAAATATTTTTTTTGAAGTTACATAATTTATATATATATATTAATATATATATATATATACTTATTATAATATTAATATTACTTAAATAAATAAATAAATAAATATATATATATATATATATATTAGGTGCTTGGGGGTAAAATTACATTTAAACGCACACACCTCACACATAGGCCGGTAAGAGAGGCCATAGCCCCCCAAGGGATAGCTCACTAATCAGGCCTTATTTTTTAATAAATAACCTATAGACCTAGTGGGCATGAAATCCCATTACATGGCCCTGAAAGCCCAAAATGTTTACCCAAATGTCCTCCGATGAATAGTATTGTTATAGTACCCGGACTACTATGGTGTTGCCACTACTACAGTGCTTTCCACCTATTAGGTCCACAAGGATGAATACCCTGAGGGGGGGGGGGGGGGTGAATCAGGGTATGACTAATTAAAAATTAAAGCTCGTTCTGATCTTGTTTTGCTATTAATCAAAACAGTCTTCTCTCTCTTTCTCATTGCACAATATAAATTGAAAGTAAAGCATGCATAGGACACAATTTTTTTTTTACTTGGTTCACCCTCACTGGGCTACGTTCAAGGAGCATACGCTGACAAGTTGTTGGCCATACCAAATTCACTAAAAGCACAATGCTGTTTACAATGTTCGGGATAGATCACTTCTACTCCCAGCCTCACTGCCTATACAAAATTTAGGGCCAGCTCACTACTTTCCCAAGGGTCACTCCCTATTTCTCTCTCTTTGGATCACTGCCGGTGGAGAGAATCACCTTCTTCATCTTCTTTTGCTCACTACTTCAGAAAGGATCCACTCACAATTTATAGACCTGTAGGTCTCTTCATTATCACTAATGAATACATCCTCAGTTGTATGTGGATGCTCTATTGAAGTTCAACTTTCACCCGTAGATGAATCTCTCTTTGCACCAAAGGTATCGGGCAAACTTCCAGATTCCACGCAGCCTGAAAATACTGTCGGGGAAACAACCTTACATGGCACGAAGGTCTATCTTGGCGTGCAAGTATCGGCACACAGCTCACAACGGGCGCGCAGGTCTACCTCTACCACCTGTGCGGCACAATATTTTGCTACTCTAAACCTGCGCGACTCAATCCCTTTTACGCCCAAGCTAGATTGGCGCGCAACTACCAATCAACGCGCAACTTCAAACACTGGCATGCAAGTCCACCTACGCGACCACACACCAGCTGCGTGGGCACCACACCAGCACGATGGGAGCTCTGAGTTTTCAAAGTGTTGAAATCCATTGAAAATGAGGAGGGGTGGTCCTGTATTTATAGGCATTTGGTCAACCTACACGGCGGCGCGCAAGTCTCCTCTCGGCGCGTTGGTCTCTTCCCCGGCAAGTCACTTGCATGACCAAACCAATACCTGCTAGACTCTCTTTCCTTTGCAATATTTTGATCTTCTGATCTTGAAAAACAACAGGCATGCAAGTTCTCAAGCATCCAAGACATCGGCGCGCAAGTCTCTTCATGGAGCACAGGTCACCTGTACGGCCACACCAATACCTATGTGACCCTCTTTCCTTTTCCATATTTTGATGCTCTGATCTTGAAAAACATATGGCGTGCAAGTTCCTTCACCCTCACTGGGCTACGTTCACGGAGCATACGCCGACAAGTTGTTGGCCATACCAAATTCACTAAAAGTACAATGTTGTTTACAATGTTCGGGATAGATCACTTCTACTCCCAGCCTCACTGCCTATACAAAATTTAGGGTCAGCTCACTACTTTCCCAAGGGTCACTCCCTATTTCTCTCTCTTTGGATCACTACCGGTGGAGAGAATCACCTTCTTCCTCTTCTTTTCCTCACTACTCCAGAAAGGATCCACTCACAATTTATAGACCTGTAGGTCTCTTCATTATCACTAATGAATACATTCTCAGTTGTATGTGGATGCTCTATTGAAGTTCAACTTTCACCCGTAGATGAATCTCTCTTTGCACCAAAGGTATCGGGAAAACTTCCAGCTTCCACGCAGCCTGAAAATACTACCGGGGAAACAACCTTACATGGCACAGAGGTCTATCTTGGCGTGCAAGTATCGGCGCACAGCTCAGAACGGGCGCGCAGGTCTACCTCTACCACCTGTGCGGCACAATATTTTGCTACTCTAAACCTGCGCGACTCAATCCCTTTTACGCCCAATCTAGATTGGCGCGCAACTACCAATCAACGCGCAACTTCAAACACTGGCATGCAAGTCCACCTACGTGACCACACACCAGCTGCGCGAGCACCACACCAGCACGATGGGAGCTCTGAGTTTTCAAAGTGTTGAACTCCATTGAAAATGAGGAGTGGTGGTCCTATATTTATAGGCATTTGGTCAACCTACACGGCAGCGCGCAAGTCTCCTCTCGGCGCGTTGGTATCTTCCCCTGCAAGTCACTTGCATGACCAAACCAATACCTGCTCGACTCTCTTTCCTTTGCAATATTTTGATCTTCTGATCTTGAAAAATAACAGGCATGCAAGTTCTCAAGCATCCAAGGCATCGACGCGCAAGTCTCTTCATGGCGCACAGGTCACCTGTACGACCACACCAATACCTATGTGACCCTCTTTCCTTTTCCATATTTTTATGCTCTGATCTTGAAAAACATATGGCGTGCAAGTTCCTTCTCCAGATTATCCATTCCTTTGTCGACGTGCTTGAATCAAACATGGATCGTTGACCACAGCTCTTGAACTCAACATGCCACCATGAAATCTCCTTTATCAACAAATTTGTATGTCATTGTTTTGCTTTGTCAACAATCACCATACAGATGTCCACTTTTTCAACAAACATAATCACCTCAAAAATTCTTCAATGATACCTTGAGGGATTTTTTCCCAACACCACCTCTACAGTGTCACCAGTCAATAGTTTCACCACTGCTATAGTATGCTACAGTATTATTATTGTAACCCACACCCAATAGGTTTTGAACCCCCATTTTTGATGTCATATTACGGGGTTCTTACCACTAAGCCAATCCCCAACTATAATATATATATATATATAATTATAATTATAAATAAATATATTTATAAATATTTGTATATAATTATAAATATATGTATTTAATTATATATATTTATTAATATATAAGTATATATAATTATAAATATAATAAATATATATTATTTGAATATATTTATTATGATTTTATAATTATTTAAATAAATAAATATTTATTAATTTAAAATTCCAATTATAAATAAATATACTATGGTAATCTTGGAATGTGTCACTCTCAATTTACCACAGAATAGTCCTCTTAAATTTCATCAATGAATAACCTACTTATCATTGCCTCACCAGATGTTGTGCTGCGTTGACACATGAAACCACTAGACTACTACCCCCGACATCAAGTGGGGGTTCACCATTCACGTTCAGTATTCCAAAGCTAGATAAATCACCCCCACCCCTGAACCCCACTGTCACCCGCAAGCATCCCAACTACCTCACACACTAGATCCACTGTTATATTAATTATAAACATGCATTTTTAATTTCTGTATATAAATAAACCATATTTTTATAATATAATTATAATTATTTTATATATATTAAGAATATTTTTTATTAAAATTTTTTATCAGCACTAAGAATAGCATTGATAAAGTACTACCCTTATTAGTGTTAAAAAACACTGATAAAGTGTATCCTTTATTAGCACTTTTTTTAGTGCCAATAAAGATAACCTTTATTATCAATTTTTTTAGCCCTGATAAAAGGAGGTGCTGATTTAGCTGCAACCTATGGTAGAGAGTGGAAGGTCCAGTGGAAGTTCTAGTGTAAAGTCCAATGGCACCTCTAGTGGAACCTATAGTGGATGTTCTAATGGAAGCTCCATTTTAAATTTTAGAGGAAGATTGACAAAAATATCAAGTAGTGAACAATAGAAAAATCCCCCCCTCAATTCAACAAAAATTACACTATAATAAAAAAACCTTTTTTTTTTGAATATTTCCCAAATTATAGTACAAGTTTCATTTAAAACTTAAGGTAATCTTCCTAGAATAGGGATGGAAGTTCCAATGGATGCTCTAGTGGAATCTCTATAGAAAGTTCTAGTGGAATCTCCATTACATGTTTCATAGTGAATTCTATGTAAAATACATACACGAATGATATTCTAGTGGTACTTGCAGTAGAACTTCTTAAAAAATTTACAATAGAGGTTTTAGTGGAACCTCAAATAGAATTTACAATGGAACATTCATTAGTAAAAGAGTTTAATATTTCCTTTTCCTATATTCACATGGGATTCATTAGATTCTAACAAGAATATTTTAAAATTAGAAAAATATAGATAGAAAACATTTAAAGAAAACTGAAAATAAGATAGATGTGTTAAAAAAGGAATTATAACAAGTGGAAATTTAGTTTTTATAAAATGAAAAATATATTTTTCACTAATAAGTACAATACTGATTTAAGTATAAATATATAATCTATTCCACATTCTTTTTATTATGGAAGAATCCCAATCTCGGGATGAAAATAGCTTGTGAAACAATTTGTGAGAAATCTAATGAAACAATGAAAGTTAGATCTTATGGAAGAAAAAAGAAATTGAAACTAAGTTTTTTTAGCAAGGAAAATCCCTCCAATGTAGAGGATTAAAAAACCATGGGGCAAATCCAAAATATCTACAATGAATCATAGAGTGAAAAATATCCAAGTAATTCCCAAACTTTATTATCAATGATGGCATAAGAAAACTTGTGTGAAAAAAACATTTTGATATGCCACCTTATTCTCTCAGAAAATCATCTCGATCAAACCACAACGCTCTGAGATCCATTTGAGACAAAATTTCACCCTTCTGTCAATGGAACGTCACTACCTTAGGGATCTTCTTCTGAACATGCCTCAGCCTCACACCATATTGTGAAACTTGAAGGATTGTTCTCTCTCATGATATCACCATTATGATGAACTACGGATCATAAACCAGGACAAGACACCTGATCACTACTATAATTAATACTTTCGATACATGGCCCTAATCATCGATCGCATCACAACTTCTTTAAACCTATTAAATGTCGATGCACCATACATGCTACTGCTAACGTGGTAGCCCACTTACTAATCTTGATGGACCATATCTTGAACACCATTCCAAACACATATGCATGAGTACAAGTTAATTGTGTCATCATAATCCCAAAAATATATGTTACTTCATCCTATTATATAGACTCCATGTCATAATCCCTAGCTAATGAAGTAAACACTCACTAATATAGATATATACTTTAAAAACGCACAAAAATTATTTTAAAAGTGATAAAAAAGAACTATTATCCTCAGTATTGTTGGGGTTATTAGTTATGATAAAGGCCACCCTTTTTCAGTGCTATTTTATCACTGATAAGGGCCCCCATTTATCAACGCTTTCAATAGAATTTATAAAGGCCCGACCTGCTGTAATGTGATGTTTATATAACTACACACCCAATAAAAACCTAAAACCTGTGTATGAAAAATATATAATTTAATTGAAATAAATTTTACATCATGAATACAAAAAATACTACTATATACATTTCAAATAATGTTTTGTATAATTACATTTACAAATATCCTTAAATATTTAAAAACATTAATGTTTCATCTTTTTGTGCTCACGATCCTCTTTAAAAAAGTCCTCCCATGGTATCAATTGTCAAACAAATCACCTCATCTTGAGAAAAAGAATAAACATATATAAGGAAAAAAATTCTTATGTTAGTAATACTATGAATAAATAAATTAAACATTAATAAAATGATAATTTTTAATAAAAAAACTCACTTGGAGTTATATCGGTCACAACTTGAATCATTTTGAGGAGTGGTTGATTCATACATGTCACAAATGAGTTATGGATCTTTTTAATAAAGTATCAAAATAATATGAATGTGTTTGCTCAGTTTTGAGTACGTCACTTGTTCTTTTTACTAAAATTAGAACCAATTTTAAATAATGACACACTTTGAGTCATATCGAAAAAAATTGTGCATCAGATTGAGGTGTGGTTGATTCCTATATGTCATAAATGACTCATGGATCATTTTCCTAAAGTATGAAAACAATCCAAATATATTTTCTCAATTTTTATTTTGTCACTTTTATTTTTTACTAAAATGCCATTTCCAATAGGAAACACACACTTTGAGTCATACCTGTCAAATCATGTGTCATTTTGATGCAAGACTACTTCTTACAAATCAAAAATGACTTATGAATTGTTGTCCACAATTATCAAGACAATATAAGAGTTTTTTCATGGTTTTTAGTAAGTGACACATGTTTTGAACTAATATGTCACTTTTAAACTAATAACAGACACTTGGAGTCATTTTGGTCACACCATGCATTAGATTGAGGTTCAGTTGATTCCGAAATGTCAAAAATGACTCATGGATAATTTTAATAAATTATAAAATCAATCAAAATGTTTTTTATTTTTTTAGAATGTCACTTTTACTTTTTACTAAAATTAATTTCAATTTTAAATAAAAAGACACACTTGGAGTCATATCGGTCACATTGTGCATCATTATAAGGTGCGGTTGATTCCTACACATCAAAAATTACATGTAAATCACTTTCCTAAATTATGAGAATAATCACAATATGTTTTCTCAGTTTTCAGTATGTCACTTGTTCTTTTTACTAAAATTAATGTAAATTTTAAATAAAAAAGAGACACTTTGAGTTATACTGGTTACACCATGCATCATATTGAGGTGTGTTTGATTCATACACATTACAAATGACTTATGGATCATTTCTTCTAATGTATCAAAACAATATGAAGGCATTTAATTGGCTTTCAGTATGCCACTTGTTATTTTTACAAAAATTAATTCCAATTTTAAATAAAAAGACACAATTAGAGTTATACCGGTAATATTGTGTGTTATATTGGGTAGGGTTGAATATTAAATGTTAAAAATTAATTATAGATCATTTTTCTAAATTATCAAAATAATATTAATGTGGTTTCTTGGTTTACAGTATGCAACTTGTGTTTTTTACTAAAATTAATGTCAATTTTAAATAAATAGACACACATGGAATTATACCAAACACACCATGCATCATATTGAGGTTTAACTAAAACCTAAATGTTACAAATGACTTATGAATCATTTTTCTAAAGTTTCAAAAAAATATGAATGTGTTTTCTTGGTTTTGAGTATGTAACTTGTGTTTTTTATTAAAATGACATTTGAAACTGGAAACACACATTTTGAGTCATACTGACCACATCATGTCTTGGTTTGATGTGAGACTGATTGCTACACATCAAAAATTAATTATGAATAATTATACAAAATTATAAAGACATTCTGAGCGCATTTTCTTCATTTTCAGTGAGTGTAATTTTTTAAACTAAAATGACAATTTTAAACTAATAGGAGACACTTTGACTCATTCCGGGTACATCATGTATCAAATTGAGGTGAGAATAATTTACACATGTCAAAAAATGACTTATTCATTATTTTACTAAATTATCAAAATAGTTTGAAAGAGTTTGCTTAGTTTTGAGTATGTCAATTGTCTTTTTTTACCAAAATCAATGTCAACTTTAGATAAAAAGAAATACTTGCAGTCGTATTGGTCACATCATGAATTAGATTAAGGTGAAGATGATTAATATACATCAAAAATGACTTATGGATCATTTTAAGAAAGTATCAAAACAATCCTAATACATTTACTTAGTTTTGATTATGTCACTTCTGTTTTTTTATTAAAATGTCATTTGAAACTGGAAACACACATTTGCTTCATATAGGTCACATCATGTGTCAGTTTGATGTGAGACTAATTCCTAAACCTCAAAAATGACTTATGAATAATTTTACTAAATTTTCAAAATAATCCCAACATGTTTTTCTAGTTTTTAGTGAGTGAAGATTTTTAAACTAAAATGTCAATTTTAAACTGAATAAAAACACTTTGAGTCATACTAGGAATATTATGTATCAGATTGAGGTGAGGATAATTCCTACACATCAAAAATGAATTATGCACCGTTTTTTAATATATAAAAACAATATGAATGTTTTTATCAGTTTTGAGTTTGACAAATGTCTTTTTCACTAAAATCAATGTCAACTTTAAATAAAAAAGATGAAATGTGAGCCATAATGGTCACACCATGCATCATATTGAGGTTTTAATGATTATTACAGATCAAAAACTAGTTAGGGATCATTTAACTAAATTATGAAAATAATATAAACGTGTTTTATTGGTTTTGAGTATGCCAATTTTGTTTTTTTATTAAAATGTCATTTGAAACTGGAAACATGCACATTGAGTCATACAGGTCACATAGTGTGTCAGTTTGATGTGAACCTAATTCTTACACATCAAAAATGAATTATTAATCATTTTCATAAATTATCAAGACAATTCAAGTGTGTTTTCTCAGTTTTTATTGATTGAAACTTCTTAAACTAAAATTCCAATTTTAAACTGATGAAGGGAACTTTGAGTCATACTGGGCACATCGTGTATCGAATTTAGGTGCGACTAATTCCTACATGTCAAAAATGACTTATGTATCATTTTCCTAAAGTATCAAAACAATAAAAAAAAATTCTTGGTTTTTAGTATGTAAATTGTTTTTTTACAAAAATCAATGTCAACTTTAAAGAAAAAGGTGCACTTGGAGTCATAATGATCACACTATGACTAAGATTGAGGTTCGAATGATTCTTACACATCCCAAGTGTCTTATGGATCAATTTACTAAAGTATCAAAACAATACACATGTGTTTTATCAGTTTTGAGTATGTCACTTGTCTTTTTTACTAAAATATCATTTTAAACTAGAAACACACATTTGAATAATGCCGATCACATCGTGTTTTGGTTTTACATATAAATGATTAATACACATAAAAAATAACTTATGAATCATTTAACTAAATTATCAAGACAATATGATCATGTTTTTTTAAATTTTCAGTGATTGGAACTTTTCAAACTAAAATATCAATTTTAAACTGATAACTGACACTTTGAGTCAAACCAGGCACATCATGTATCAGATTTCGGTAAAAATAATTCATACACATAAAAAATGACTTATGGATATTTTAATAGAGTATCAAAACAATCCAAATTCATTTTCTTGGTTCTGAGTATGTCAGTTGTATTTTTTTACTAGAATTTATGTCAACTTTAAATAAAAATACACACTCGGAGTCATACCAGTCACACCGTGTGTTGGAATGAGGTGAGTCTTATTCATAAATGAACCAAACGATATATGGATAATTTTCCTAAAGTATAAAAACAATCCCAATTTTTTTCTCAATTTTGAGTATATCACTTATCTTTTTTTTAAATGTTATTTTAAACTAGAAACAAGAAATTTGAGCCATACTGGTAAAATATTTTATCATTTTTATGGGAGAATTATTCCTACACATAAAAAATGTCTTATGAATAATTTTACTAAATTATCTAGAAACTCCAAGTGTGGTTTCTTAGTTTTCAGTGAGTGAAACTTTTTGAATTAAAATATCAATTTTAAACTAATGATGGACACTTTGAGTAATATCGGGCACATCATGTATCGAATTAAGGTGAAACTGATTCCTACATATCAAAAATGACTCATGGATAATTTTAATAAAGTACCAAACAAATAAAAATAGGTTTTAATTGTTTTTATTTTTTAAGTTGTCTTTTTTACTAAAATAAACATCAATTTTAAATAAAAAGAAGAACTTTGAGTCATACCAGTCACACTGTGTATTGAATTGATGTGAGAATGATTTATATATCTCCCAAAGTATTATAACAATATCAAATTCTAATTTTACAACACTTTCCAATGCCATTATTTATTGAATTTCTAACACTGCATAGTGAGTCGATATTTTTAGCCAAAAAAATCAGCTAAGAACATCGAATCAATATGTAATGTTGTATTTCAAGAAAGAAATCCATTGGAAAGCATTGTAAGATTAGTCAAAAAGAAAATTTTATCTCTTTTGTATTTTTTTATATAGTTAAAAGAAAAATTTTACTTCTCAAAAGACCCGTGAGAAAAAATAATAATTAGTAGATAAAAAAGAAATGGAAATCAACTTACAAATAGTAGATAAAATAATGATAATATTAATTAAATAAGTAATCGTAACTCATCTTTTAATTATGTTTGTATACATTCTTGACCCATTTCTATGTTTTCATTATCTCGGTTGTAGTCTCTAAATTGTATGAGCATCTTCGAACAAACCACCTCAACTCGAAAAAAATAATCCACATGTATAAGAAAACAATTATTATGTCAGTAATACTAAAAAGAAATAAATTAAAATAAATATGAAGTAATAAATTAATTTTATAGATAATGATTTTACTATGAAAACCTCAATATTACCTTTGTGATTGAGAAGAGGCAACATCATTTCTCTTCTTGCAAAAGAAGTGGAGAGATCTTGAAGGAAAGTGAAAAATGCCAACACAAGAGGGGTGAAAAGGTTTTTAGGGAGAAGAATTTTGTGGAAGTTTTGGTGAAAAAATGAAAAAAATATGGATATAAATATTCTAAAAAAACAAAATCTATAAGGAATAAGAAAAATTATATAAAAAAATTTGTTATAATTTTTTTGGTAAAATAGAGAATGTATATCGTAACATTACCTTTACATCTTCCCAAGGGTTTCCTTCATTATATTCTATTCTTCCATTGGATTAGTAACATCATCATCTGTAGAAGACATTTTCGATATGAGTAGTCAAAATTTTAATTTAGATTATTTTAATTCAGTAGATAACATATAATATTAAGAGGAAAAACATAGTATATTAAAAAAACTATTACCTTCTTATTTAACTCTCTCTTGTAGCCTCAAAGTTCAACCTCTTATTATCATGAGGATCTTTGAAAAACCGCCCCATCTCGAACAAAGGAATCCACATATATAAGAAAAAAAATATTTTGTGATTAACACTAAAAAAAAAATTAAACATAAATATGAAACAATCCATTACATATATGGAAGTTAAATCTTCATGCTATTTGTGTACATTTTACTATAAGTAATGTTGACCTTTATTTTCTAAGAAAATATATATCATCTTGTGAACATGAGTATTTTTAACAGCCAAAGTAGTAATAGAAAAATATAAATACCCAATGTATTAAGAAATATTTTAAATGAAATAGTAAATATCTTCAAAAATACCTTTTCAGGGATGCTAGTTTATTGATTGAATATGATCTATCTCATAAATTTACCAACATAATAACCACAATATTTTCCATTTATTTCTTTTGAAAATTGTAGAGATATTGAGAAAAATAATTTATTTTTTTATATGTGTTTTGATCGTGAAATACTATTATATATACCCTGATACTTGTCCATGTGTAGAAATTTTCATGCTCATTATGTGCATGGCCTATCCTCATGCCATGAATTTTACGATATTTTAACATCACCATATCATAATATAATTATCATTAAAAAATAATATAAATTATATAACTTTAATTTTAGTTCTAAAATTTTGGATGTAGTGTATTAAAAATTAACAAACGCCATCATGTGTGGTCGGTTTGTTGGGTATCCATATAGTGAATTTGGGAAATAAATCTTTGGGGTATCCAAATTGACCACAATGAGAATCCAATATTTCCTAATCACAAAAAATGGAATAAATAATTAAATAAATAAAAATATATTTGATACAATTAAATTGTATATTTTTTCCCCTACATCGTTGGTATTAAGAAGAGTTTGTCATGTGTAAGTTTTCTTTCTAACGATTTGGCTAGTTTTTCACTATTTCATTATTTTTTTGAATCTATTTATTTTTTATATAAAAGTGATGTGAGGAATAATGATTCAAAATCTATCTACATGGGTTAATCCCTTCAATTGGTATTAATATATACCCCTGAAAAAATATGAAATGTATTTAGTCATAATTAACAAAGCAATATCATCTTTTAAAAAATAAATCATTAAAGCATACCTCATGTATACATTTAAAATTGATCATCCTAGCCATTCATAGTTGAGGATTTCATTTCCATTCTCAAGATCAATGTAGTCTATAATGACATCTTTATATATTTATTATTAAAAATCAATTATTTGATTACTACCATTTTTTACCTTTGCATCCACATGAACCTTCAATGTTAGTAAATGTGGATATTGAACAGACATGGTAAAAGTGTTTTCAAAAGATCTTTTCAATTAGTTAGTTGATATTTTAGATGGTTATGAGTCCAACTTTCATTTCACCCCATTCCCTTTGTCTTTATTTAATAACATTCATCGGTTCAGACCTTTTTCATTAATTGTTAAAGGTTTAGAATGAAAAGTAAATTGGAAATAAATACCTCCTTGTCAACATGTTTTTTACAAGATCTAACAAACATGCTATGAATATCCCAACAGTTTGGTTGACTGTATCAATATATGTGTCATCAAGTATAATATGTAGCTCGGTGATTGGATCATGAGCTACGGTAATCCCCACTCTCACATGACTTGTTGGAAGTGGTCTATTGTGTAGATCGTCATCTTGGATATTGAACATGATAGCCCTCACAACAAGGAAATGGGTGAATGTTTATAGATATAAATAACAATCATTTTCACTCTATAGAATATCAATGTAGGGAAGCTATCAGTTTCTTTCTGATTTACATTTCATAGAAACACTTATTAGAATATTTATCACCTCAAATAAGACATCTTTTTTAGGGGAGTGGATCACCTCAAAGATGATGGGGGTGGGTAAGGATCTTCACACAATGATTGTTCTTGAGTTATTTATTCTCTTTTCTCCCCCCATAAAAATATCTAGCAAATCAGTCTACCATTGAAATTTTTCTTTCAGGGAATCTAATGTTTCTTTCATATGTTTAATTTATTTATCTTTATCCTCGTATTGTTTTTTTTCTCAAAATATATTTGGGATGTCACCCAAAAACCTGCTCATATGATGTGATCATACTATTCTATCTGATTTAAGGCCACTAAGAATAGGTGTTCATCCAATATAGGTGTTGATGATTTCTATTTTTAAGTGAGATAGAAAATATAGGAAAATATGTAATCATTATTGTGTAATAGTGATTTAAACAAAATTTTTATTAGGTCATACTTACACCTGTTTCACACACTTTTTTGTGTGTTTTAATCTATTAGTATCCCATATTTATTTATACATTCCTCCTACCCTAGAACACGACTTGAGATGGAAGTGACATTGGATTTGGATTCATCAATCTACATATAAATAGAGAAACATAATTATGTTGTTGTTTCATGTCACATAATAGTATTACAATAGATTTAAAATATGTACCAATTTTTTTTTCAATTTAAGTATACCCCATCCTTACTTTACAGTAGTGGTACATTTGTTTTTCTACCCATTCCATACTTTCAGCACTCAATTAATATTTCACAAATAAATAATTCTCAATCAAAGTGATGAATACATGTATTTTAAAATAATGTATTACTGGGAACGATGTACTTGAAAATATATATCTACACAAAAACAATTAAAAACATCCCACACTTCTTGGCTTGTCAGATGTGCATACATAAATGTTGGGTGAAGGTTTATTTTCCCTTCAGCATCTTCAAGATTAAATCTCATTAGAATTGTGTGAAATACTCTATGAATCCATCCAGTAAGAATTAATACAAATTTCTTGTGTGACTCATATACTATAAATGAACATTTTAAGGGATGATAAAGAGTAATTCAATGTTTTATTATTATTATTTTAGTGAAATAAAGAATTGATATCATAATTTTACCATAATCTGGTTCCAAATGAGTGTCTTAAGAGTGATAAAAATATGGTGCCATGAATCTACATCAACTGGCATGCACTGTTGAGTAATGAGACCAATGTAAATACTAAACATGGCCTTATTGGGGTTAATATACCGGACTTGTGTATTTCATACGACCTTGAATTTGATTCTTTTTCTTTTTGTCTTAATAATTTTTACTAACACCATCAAACTATAGAGCTCCTATTTTCTCTCCATCATTGGTTCTTTGTCTTCTAGCATTTCCTTGGATTCAACATCATCAATATGTTGTTCTTATGAATTGGTAGCATCATCATGTGTAGAAGTTCAGTGTACCAATGCACTAGGTGGATCATCAGGTTTAGAAACTTGTTTCTCCTTAGGATTGGGAGCACCAACACATGCATAAGGTCATTGTTCCTCTATACTGGGAGCAACAACATGTTGAGAAACCTGTTGTTCCTCTGGATTGGAACCACCAACACGTGTAAAAGTCATTATCTACAAAAGTGGTTTAATGTCTAATCTAGATTACATAATTTGCAGCAGTGAACAAATAATAACATGAGGTAACACAATGTATATTACCAAAAAAAACAACATGATTATTGAACTTTTTCTTTAAAGTATTACAAGATTTGTCCCCTCTACCTAGTATCCAAAACCCTTCATTGTGGTCTCCTCTAACATTAAGATAAAACCTTCTATATTGGGATCTCTGCGAAATGATTACGAAGTCCCAATAAAAGGGTCATACTCAATTAAATTTTCATCTGAATCTTAAGTGGTTTTGGTGGATAACAGAACAATTGATCACTTTCAGTTTGCGAGATCTGGAAAATAAAATACTTGTACTACCTATGAATCCATTGTAAATGGTTTGTATTTGTACACTTCCTTACTAAAATCCACTTTCATGAATCCTAATTCATCTATTTTAACATCACTCCTATTATCAACCCACTTGCACTGAAAAATGGACACTTTAAATTTCATATAAGACAACTCCAAAAAAATTTATGATGCCAAAGTATGAAATATTTGAAAAAATTGGATTTCTATCCTTAGTACTAGAAACATGCATCGCTTTAGCCATAAGTGTAACTTTACTATTATTCATGGTTATGCCTTTACCTTGTTCATTTATGTAGAATGTATAACCATTAATTACATAACCATAATAAGAAAATACATACACACTTGGTCCTTTGGCTAGCTATTGATGTTGTTCTGAAATTGAATCTGGATTTTCATATTACTTCTTAAAAACATGGTCTCAAAACAATCCTATAAACTATTTATTATGTGCATTTGATATCCATATTTCATACCTTGATGGATTTTAATTCTAAAGAATTTTTTTTGGGTTTCAGTATATGGGGAAACCTCTAAATTGTTATGAAAAATGTAAAGGTGGGCCTACTTCTGATCTATAATATTGATTGTGATAACATCTCTTCTAGAAATTCTTTCACCCACAAGCCACCCAGTGTGATGAGATATCGGTATACCATTGATTTCCACATCAGATGGGTATTTGGTATTGAATTCAATGGCTTCCTCAACAATATATCTCTCCACAATACAACCCTTTGGCTAACTTTGATTTTTGACATATCCTTTCAAAATCTTCATATAACATTCAATGTGGTACATCGATCTATAATGTATAGGACCACATAGTTAAATCTATCTCACCAAGTGAACCATCATATCAAAGACTTTTGGCCTGAAGAACACTTCCAATTCACATAATATGATGTAAATTTTCTTTTTCATAGTTGTAAATTTCACTGGTTCTATAACTTTAACACATATAACATTCAAAAAGAAACATAGTTTTGTTATTATGAGACGGAAATTATTAGAAAAAATGAAACGAAAATATACAGTAATTAGATCTTACATAAAAACATGACAGTCATGTGATTTGATACCCTTTATCATTCAATCAGTCATTGAAATTATATTCTTGATATTCGATAAATACCCCTATGGAACCTTTAAATCATTCAAGAAGTTTAAAAAATAATATCTCTCCTATCAGGAAAGCGTGTAAGTAGCTGGAGGAAGAAATGTTCATTTTTCACCCTTCACTCATGCCAACTATTCCCATGTTCCCATGTCAACCATATCCAACCTATCCTTTATTCCATCTTTTTTTAGGTTCATTTAGAAACGTTCCAATTTCACTATCACATACATTTTTTTCAACATGCATAGCATCAAGAAAATGTTTGATGTAAATACAATCACAGTTTGGTAATTCAAAAAAACAATCCTTTTTCCAACCGGTTTTGTAATGTTTTTTGAAAATGGTTTAACAAAAGCAGTGTCCATATCTTTTACTTTCTCAAATAGTTTATCTCTTATTAGTTGAGGCGATGTTGTACATTCTTATGAACTTCTATCGAATGATTTCTTCAAATATCGGTACCTATGTTGTCGGGGTAGAAATCTGTGATGTCCTAGAAACACCGTCTTCAATGAATGTTTCAACCTAATTGACTATGTACATTTTTCAAAAATGGGAGACCCTTAAGTTCTTTTACTAATATATCCTAAAAACTTTTCATAAGAAGTAAAGTCTTTTATCCCCCCACAAAACACGGATCTCAATGTGAAATATTCATTTCTATAAGAATCATACAACATAACACATGAATCCTAGAATAAATTAAAATCTTCAATAAATGGATCCAAATAAAAATTAATATCATTACCGTGTTGTTTCGGTCCTGATATAAGCGTAGATAATATGATGTATTTTTGTTTCATGCATAACCATGGTAGAAATTTATTATTTACCAACATAACTGTACATGTACTGTGAGTGCTTCTTTGAAAACCAAAAGGAATCACTCCATATATAGATAACAAAAGATGAAGGTTTCTTGGATCGTTTCCAAATTCTGAATACTCATGATCAATTATCTTCCACTAAGGAGAGTCTATTGGGTAATGTAGTTTTACATCTTTCTTTCTTGTATCAGTGTGCCACATCAATTACCTTGAATTCTCCTCACTTACATATAGCTGTATAAACATTGGAATGATTGGAAAGTACCATAAAACATTCATAGGACCCGATTCATCTTTCATATATCGAGAATCACCACACTTTGTACATTATTTAAGTGATTTTTGGTACTTTTGAAAAAGTATACATTCATTTGGGAAAGTATGTTTTATTTCAAGGATCATACTAATCGAACAGATCATTCTTTTAGCATCATATGTTTGGATAGGGAGCTCATTATCTTTTGGGATGATATCATTTAAGAGAGAAATTAGTTTAGTAAAACTGGTGTTACTCCATTCATTGCCTGCTTTTAAATTATATAGTTTCAGTATAGATGAAAATTCTGTATAATTAGTTCAACCAGCATACAATGACATCTTTTCATAACTATTTAACTTCTCAAACAATTTTTTAAAATCATAAAGTTCATCATCAAATGTCATTGTCATTTCCTCAATATGATCTTTATCATCATTCACACCTTTAATCACATCCTTGATACAGTCTTCTTCATTTTCTATACTTGTAATCATATTAGATGATAAATAAAACATAGTGTTATCCTATTCAATAACTACATTAACTTTTCCCCTTGTTTATTCCAACATTTATAACTTATATCAATTTTTTGATAGATCAAGTGTTCTTTCAACCCCTCTAGACTAATTAGTCTTAAATAACAACAACATAAACCTGGACATAGTATTTGAGAAGGGTCATATGCATGATATTTTGAAAACTTGATAAAATATTTCACACCATATTCATAATATTTTTTCATTCGATTGGAATCCATCCATTATCTATTTATATCCATTCTATTTGATTAGGTAATATTAATATTTAACAAAATAAATACAAAAAATATGTTCAATTGAATATGGATCTCATTAATTTCTTGAAAGAAAATGGTATGATTGAAAAATGGTTTATCATCCCACATGATCAAAATCAAAAACTTATTAAAGAAAATTTATAAATATAATGGAGGATATTTCACTTTTAACAACTATTTTTCACTTCACATTTTTAATGATCAAAACCATTTTTGTATGAATATTAATGAATTATAAAATCACATTTACATTATAAAAAACCGATGAAATAGAGATATTGAATGTAATAATGGAAATATAAAAAAAGCTATATTATTTGAAAACACTTTTCATAATAAAAAAATACTATTGAATATAATAATGGTTTCAGAAATAAAAAAAATAAATTAATATATTTTTAAAATACTTTCAACGCTGACATTTAATTTATGAAAGTAAAAAAGTATTAAACTATTGATAAATTTAACAATGTTTAAAGATATAAATGTATAATATATATATATATATATACTAGTATATAAAATTATTGAGATATATAGAAGTATAAAATTATATATAATTTATAAAATAATATGTATTTTATAAAAATATACATAATTTATAAATGTATATAAATTTATAAAACTACATAAAAGTACATATATGTTATAAAAGTATACATAATTTATAGAAGAATATAGTTTTAGAATTTTAAAAAAATATAATATATCAAAGTAAATTTTATGAAAGTATAAAAGTATAAAATTATTTGATTTCAGTCCACTAATGAAACGATCAATTTTAATTTTATCGTCAATAGAAAAACTCTAGGTGTACCTTTTGAGTCTCATGAGATCTAACCGTGACTTTAATGAAAGACAATTTCAAACCATTTTGAAAATCCTATAGAAACCCCACTCATGATATGCAGGTAAATGATCAAATGAATGGAACCACATCATCAATGAAGTAGGAGAACTAAAGAAGAACAGTAGAACCCCCAATGCTAAACAACCAACCAATGAAATGATGTCATCGGATTTTCCCTTGGATTTAATGTGAGATTGTCCTTGAATTTATCAAACTGGGACCAGCTATAGGATTATGTTGCAATCTAACACACGTCACTTGATTAACATTTACCACTCCTAGAATGAGGGGTACTCCCCACTAGCCCTATACATAACTAGGAGAACTTGAAATGTGAAATGATCTATTTTATAATAAATAAATACTTCCTACTTAGTAGCTCAGGTTCCCATGACCAAAGTAATAGTAATGGTGAGCAACAATAAAGAATCCAGACAATCGTCATTAAGAATAAATAATAACCCACCCACACCTCTAATGCACTCACGAGGAATAACCCCTTTCTATCTATCGACCGATCACTACATACATCAAACACCACCCACAAAGGGAAAAAATCATAATGAGAAATAAGTGGGTCTCGCACACCCACATGTTTGAAAGACCATTTCATAGGTCCAAAGAGGCCTTTTAGAAACCCACCAAGAGGCCAATTCTCTATATAATAATTCAAAATAATTTATAAGACATTTCTTAAGAAATTACACTTAAAACACCCTTGAAATCAATTTATAAATTAGTCCACCTTTATAAAATCACATGATTGATTAAAACATTGCCTTAGTTATCTTATCAAATAAACCAAAGAGGGTAAAAAAATGTTAATCCTCACATTTTTTTAAGGAAATCTTGAAATATTTTATCAATGATTGGAATTTCGAGTATTGATTGAAATGAAAAGTAAAAAATATTGTTCCTATTGACAATTCACTTTGATGACCAAATGACCTTATAAAATCTTAGAATATATTTATAAAGAAAATTCATGCAATTTATCAAACACATAGTGTGCATGGTTTATTAAAAAATATTTTTAACAAGTTCTAAAATTGTGAAGTCCTTGGAATTGAAATTAAAATCAAATAAAACTTTATTTACCTTTTCAACAACACGTAAACATATTCAATGATATTATTTGATGTAAAAAACATGGAGTTAAACATGAAAACAATCATGGTTCTCATATTCAATAAAAACACATGGGGAAACCTATCACAAATCAATGGAGAATGGTCCGTAAATTAAAATATTGGATGAATGAAGGTCAAAAAATTAATCAAATCTCATAGACACAAAGTAATCACAATAAAAAGGGTTAACCTTTACCCTTTGGTTTGGCCAAGAATGGGCGTAGTGATGGGGAAGAAACTAAGGGTGTGAATCTGGTCTGAACAACATGCATCAAGGTTGGAGGTAGTAAAGACATAGATGGAAGAGGCGATTAATGAGGAGACGTTAGAGTGGAAATGGTTCATTGATGAAGGGTGGGGAGGGTTTGATAGGGAGAAAAGGTGACAATAAGCAATGTCGGCGATGACAGGGAGCGATGATGATGGCAGGGTGCGATGATGACAATGATGACAAAGGCGAAGGTGAAGGCGGGGAGCAATGGAATGGCAGTAGAACTACGGTTCTGTGAAAGCTTAAAGGCATGAGGAGTTGATGAATCTATTAGGTTTATTTTATAAAAACCCAAAAGGATTTTATCAGTACTTTCCAAAATGTGCTGATAAAGGGTCATTTTATCAGTGCTAAAATACAAAGTGCTGGTAAAACTGAACTTTATGAGCACCTTTTTAGAATTGATAAAGGTAAACCTTTATTTTTGATAAAAAAAGCACTAATAAAATGTGTCTTTATCAGTGCTGATATTCTATAATTGATAAAGACTGGTTTTATTAGGCCTTTTTTGTGTGCAGATAATGGGAAATATTTATCAGTGCTAAAAAGAACTAATAAAGATGTAAATAAATATATTTATTATAATTATATAAGTATATTTATAAATATATTTATATAATTATATGTTATTATATTATTATATATATTAATATAATTATAAATATAATAAATATATTTACAAGAAAGGTCCAGGAGCCAGGAGAACCTCCTCATACCAAAATTTATTTAAAAGTAAAAGGCAAGAACATAAAAAGGATAAAAGATGAGGTTAAAAAAAGGACAATCCCTCATCCAAAAAAGGAAATTACAAATGAGTGAAATTAAGAGCATCTCCAACATCAGAGATGTCATTATCTGATTCCCATTCTGACTAGAATTCTTCTAATTGAAAAGCATAGAGTAATTTTCTGTAAGTTTAACCTACTGAAAAGTGAGCTCTGTAGAAGAAGAAGACCAGCCACAACCATGTGCAACAACCCAATCATCTATACCTTGTCCTCAACCACAATTCATTGGGTGACGACCCCATCTCCATGTATTAGGTTGTTACTAAGCCCCTTCCAGTTCTTCCCTCTATGAATGAGTGACAATCTCAGTAATAGACTGCCCCTTAGAGTCTATCTGAGGGGATTCACTATGTGAAACATCCTATGTAACATGATTCCCTTTACTAGCAGGCACTGTCTCATCCATAGTTAGCATGGGTCCAACTATGGAACCAATAAGGACATCCTTAAACGAAACACGACCACCATCAATGTCTTGACTACATTCAGCTGCATCAACAAAATGAGATCCCTCATGCACTGAAGGGAGTTTATCATTTTTTTCTAGCACAGGGGAGTCATTCCCCTTCAAGTCAACATCAACATTTTTTCCCTTGGGACCAATATCAGAAGTTTTGCAATCATTCGCAGTATCTTTGCTCAGAAATTTCTTACTAGAATGTTACAAGGCACCTGCATGTTTGATTTGAATATTTTATACATTCTCGTAGTTGGAGAATTCATGACCTATAACATTGAAGAACTTATAGAAGGATGGGATGAATTCATATTCAAAACGAACATCAAATTTGTCACCATTTTCTACTAAAGTTGAAGAATCAGACAAAGGATTTATCATGTCAGCATCAACTAGGACTCTAGAAAAGTATCCAAATTTCCCTTCCATAGTGTTTTCATCAATTTTAATTGTCACAAAAACATTGGAGACAATATCATTAAGAATTATAGGATGCCAAAACACCCAGCTGGGACCATGAATTTTGATCTAGATTTTCGCAGTTGTGTGTTTATGAGAGTGCGGATTGAAACACAGATCCCAAGTAGAGATGCGAAAAAATCCAGGGATCAAGCGCATAGAAACCAGATCTCCAAGCACAAACCTGATCATCATCATTGGAAAAAATTAAACGAAAATATCCTTTACCAATGGAGAAAATTTTCCAATTGGGTGGGTCATGCTTCTCCTTCCACGAATGTTGCGGCACAGGTGATCTCGATGTCGACTTTGGTTCTGGAGTCCCATTCTTCACAGAAGCAGGCAACTTTCATAGATTGGAGGGACCCGACCTCAGATGTTGTGGCTTTACTGGAATCCCAAGCACAAGCAGCCTGTGATCCATCAGAGAGAGTCTCTTCAGATGTGGCAGTGCAAGAGGCTTGCAGGCCGTTGGTGTCATCGGATCTATCGGAGTCACAGTTGGCTCAGTTCCTAGCAGATAGTTTGTCGTCGACACCTGATCAGTGGGAATCTATGGTTGTACCAGAGTTACGATCTGAATAGGATTGCAGGCCGCTGAATTCTATTCTCATGGTGCTTCGTTCTGTATAGATCCAAGGCAGGCCGTTGAAGTCTGTGGATGGGAAGGGGGACTTGGTCTCATCTCCGATGGGCCTTGTGAATTGCCCGACATCTCAATCTTTAGATGTACAGGTGGCTAATTTCATTTCCTTTTGCTGACAATGTGAAATTGAATCGTGTATTTTCTGTTTCAAGGAACACAAACTCTTCTAGGTTCACAAAAAATGGGATGATTGCAATTTTTGAGGCTAATCATGAACTGATTGCGGAAAGACTTGAGATCTTCAAGCACTCAACAGGGTGATCCCTAGAAAATTGAAGTTTTGAAGAAGATGCTTCTTAAAATCAGGGGTTTTGGTGGAGGGAGGATCACCTCGATCACTAAGGGGGGTTTTCAAATCATTTTCCATCCAATGATCTGAAATCTCGAGCATGGGGCTTGGTATTTGTCTCTCTGAAACCTAAAATTTTAAGGATCCATGTTTGAGACCATTTCTTCAATCCTTCTATGATGAAGAACTTCATCACTTAGATGTCGATATGAATTCATGGTCTATCATTGTTCTTAAGGTATTCTCAGTTGTTATGGGATATTGCCTCTGCAGTAGGGGCTCCAATGAAATTTGACAGAGAAACAAAGATTTCCCATTTTGGACATTTTGTGAGGGTGCTTGTGCAAGTTGACCTTTGTTCAACTCTTACGGATTCAGTTATACCATTTGATACTAATTGACAGTTCGAACTCTTAATAGAGTTTGAGAAAAATCCTTCCTTTTTGTAGGATCTGTGGGAATATAGGGCATTTGGACTCTAAATGCAGAAATAATATTATTTTAACCATTTGTACAAAGAATGGCCAGTCTATGATGAATTGAAAATTTAATTTACCATTGGATGAGAATGTGAAAGATGGGGAAAGCATGAGAAGAGTGAATCCCATGATGGAGCAGAATGCTAATCAAGCAGGGGTTGGTGGACAACTGCTGGACATGCCTCCCAAAGATGGATTTGACCCTGGTACTCAGAAGAAGGATGAGCTTGATGAAGTCATTTTCATACAAGGTTACACACATGGCGGTGTTGAGAGGGATGACAAACCTCCCGATGGATTCACCTATGCAGAGCCCTAGAAAAAAATCTTTGGGAAGACATTGTTGCTATGGATACCTCATCTCATCAAGATGTTGGGTAGAGTGCTTGTGAGAATAGACCATGGGAATCTCCCCTGGATGCCCATGATGAAATTGTGAACAAAGTAGACAGTCAAGTGAAAGTTTGTGAGCAACGTATCATGGATGAGAAAATGGTCCCAACTGAATTGGGGAGGGATGAAATCAAAGGGGCATGAAATAAACCCAAGTCTTAAAAACATGGTTATCATCCGAAAGGTCATGGATGAGGATGTGGTCATGATGATTATGCTGTTGAGCGAGGGTGTGGTCATTCTATGAGACAACACACTATGGAGAAGGAAAATCTTAGAGAGAAGTACAATGTGCTTTTCAATTAGGGGAATTCACAGTCAGAGTGAGAATCTACTGATGATGTCTCAAATCAGGATTATGGAGATGCTTCTGATCCTCTTCATTTTGGATGATGGCTTGTCTCCTTGTTTGACCCCATCCTTTCTCTCTATCTTTTTTTTCTAATAAAATTTTAGGAGTGGGCTATCCTTCCTCCTGAACCTTTTTGAAATAACTATAAATAAATGAATATTTATTTATAATTATAAAATTATAACAAATATATTTATTATATTTATAATTATACATAATAAATATATTTATTATAATTTTATAATTATTTAAAGGAATATATCTATATATATATATATTTAATATTATAATTATAAATAAATATATTTATAAATATTTGTATATAGTTATATATATATATTAATATATATGTTTATAAAATTATAATAAATGTTTTTATTGTAATTTTATAATTACTTGAATATATATTTATTTAATTATAATCATAATTATACTAGAATAGTGAAAACCATGGATAAACTCCATGTCCCCCAAAATTTATTATATTAAAAAGAGTTAAATATGAGACCAAAGGAGATACGGGGTACAAGTGACAAGTGGACCACCAAACAAAGAAAGGATAAACATCATTCATCCATTTATACCTCTTCCAAAACCATTATGTCCTCTTGGCTACCTTACACTTTACCATTTCTTTGGGGTATACCATTTAACACTTTGATCATCGACATCCAAAGGATCAACAACCACAAAAAGATCAACAACTTGAACTCTTAGCAGATTGCTTATCAGTTAGAATGTCCTTATTTGAGGAATGTCCTATCAGCAGGTCCTTTTTGGCATCCTGAGCTATCAAAGTTATTGGAGTTGGTGCCCTTGAACCAACATCTATGTACTTTATGATAACTATATTCATGGTTTTTGAATATTAATAAATTCCATATCACATCATGATTGTTCTTCTGTATGACATTGTATGTGAAAATGTCCCAAGAGTACCTGTCGCACTAAAATGTCATAATAGTTTCCCACTATGATGAGAACCCATAAGTGCTATGAAACTATTCTTAAATATATGTTCCATGGCTGGATGATATCATTTAAGGGACACCAATGATACAAGCTATCAGGGGTGGAGACTCATTGTACTTTGAGGTACTTTCTCATGGTGTATGCTCTTGGTAATATCCAGTAGAATATTATGAGAACGAGATCTGACAGTAGGAAATCCACAATTATAAGTTTCGTTGGATGTTCTAATCCGCAGATGTGTATATTGGTCCTTAGAATTTAAGATTATTATTAATGAATATTATGAGTCACGTACTTTGATGTATTGACGAAAACTGTGACGACATATGTTCACGGCGAGGTAGGATACGTTGGGTGAGTCACGAGTAATATTGCATTAACAAATAATTAAATAAAGGATTTATATCTTATATTCATTAATGAACGTTAATATCTGAGGCCCTTTGAAAGAAATGATATAGCCTAAATAAATCCATGACCATGGTTTTCTCTAGGAAAGTTCTATTTTCGGAGAGTCAAAGAACAAGATATCGAGCATATAGGTTTATGACACTATCATGCAACCTGGTCGATTGGAGGTACCTTGATAAAGGGATTATATTACATAGTAAGTGTTCGTATAAGGTGAAATGTCATGTGACATTAACGTCTTTCTCTATGGGTGCCTTGGCGTGTTAGTAGACGCTAACCTTGGACTTTAGGAAGGTTCATCAAATGCCACTGAGAAAGAGGCCTAGAGGGTCACACACTAAGTTTATCCGAAAATCTTAGTTAAATAATTTATTATTTAACATGTTGAATAAATATTATTCCGATTTGTGGTTTAATAATTATTTTTTGCATGTTTGATCGCATTTATTCCACCACTAGTTATTAAAGAGAAGATATTGTGAGCGAAATATTTAATAAATATTTATTTTCTATTTTAGTAAATATAATATTTATTTATTTATCAGCAAATGATGCAGTTTTATTTATTTAATAAATAAATAGTAATTATTCACGAATCGATAAATATTGAGGAGGATTGGTGGACCACGTTTAAAGGTCCAGTGATAAATAATAATATTGAATATTATTTTATTAAATAATATTTAATTATAACTTTTATTTTAAGCACACGTTAATAAATAATAACATTGTTGTTATTCTATGACATGGGGTTTCACTCGAATTAATAAAATAAATAAAAGGTGCTTTTGCTAATTATTTATTAATACCCTTGTGAATTAAATTCCCGATTGTATTGTTATTCTCTCATTTAGCCCAGGGAAATCTAACACTAGATAAGGCATGTTGTGCACAAAACTTTAGAGAAATCCTCTCGAGCCTAGAGAGTTCCTTATCCCGGAATGTTCTCAAGAACGAGAGCGGTCCTCCTCCACCTGATCAAGGAGAACATTTTGGAAGGGGTTCTCAAGGTGATAAAAGGCAGACAACGCAAGTGCAAGGATCTTCCATGATAGCACCCAATGACTCCTTTAGTGACATCCATAGATTCATGGAACACATGTGGATCACTACTAGAGGATATCTACCTTTGATTTTATAACGTAATGAAGGTGCACTGCACATCTATGGTGGAACACAACAATGAAGAAATAATCACCATGGATATAATTCATTAATTTAATTAAATTAATTATAAACAAAATATGTTGATACCCTCTTATGGGTTATGATTTTACCCCTTTTATTTGTTTAAATCCTTGATTCAATTCTGTGGATATTGGCATTTATCATCATATTGACCTCAGATTGATCATCAATTACAAAAAATTAATGTTGGGACCCGTCCTATCAATGTTTCCAATGCACACGGAACCTACAAGTTGTATCATAGTGAGCATATTATTGTTTATAATTATTCAAATAATTCAATGATGATTTATGCCTTAATAATTTAGTTTTTCAATTCACGTTTAATCATTTTTTTATGAATAATGAGATCTATTCTTCCTCTTTCATTTCTCGTAGATCTAATAGAAATGATTAATTTTATGATTAAAATTAAATCGAGGAACTCATCCAATGTTGACAAGGGTTCTGTCCAGGTAACACAAAAATACATGCCATGTAGTCAGATCTACACGTTGTGAAGTTGTGTTCAGTGCATCATGAGTAGTTCAAAAATTACTCAAGTTGTGTGCATTTATGACACACGGTCTAGTTAATTCTTACACTGCATGTTGACCAAGACATACCAACACACAGTTACTAGATTACATGTCATGTGGCCCACTAGACATAGTGTGTAGTCCGTTTTAGGTGAGGGTGAAACCGTGTATCCCATACAGGGCTCAACCGACTGGTGGGCATGTAACCCAAAGTATACACAACATGTGGCCCAATGGACATGATTTGTACTATGAGATTTCCAAATTATGCCTCAAATTCCGAGTCCCTAGGAATGTAATTCAGATATATAATGAAGGTATTACACGTCGTGTAGTAACTTTACCAAATTACATAGAATTAAAACATTAATATTTGTGTAATGTTCATATCTTCATACCATGTGTAAATAATATTACAAGTTGTTACTCAAGTGAATTTAAGAATAACAGGTGGCTGAAAAAATCATGTGATTCGCGTAATCCTTAGTGAAGTACAGATTGTGATAGTATGCATTAAATAATGTATTTCATATGTCATAAGAGTAAAATAACATAAAAGTATAATACAATCTGGGTAGATTTGGATGAGTATTCACCATGTTACCTCCAAGGTATATTTATGTACAAGGTTAATTTTGAATGAATTTATTTTGTTTAAAATTATAATGGATGATAATCTCATGGAATTCAAAAAAGTATTAAGATTTAAGGATTAATTAATTAAAGATAATAATTAATCGATTCGAGCATGATTTATCTTAAATATGAATGATTAAATAATTGAATGCCAGTTTTATTAAATGTGTAATTCATTGCATGTATGTGGATGATCATGATCTTTACCAGACATTTGTATGTGATTGGTTTCATTTTAATTCATTATTAAATTAAATTGTTGGCTTGCATTCCTTCTCTCCTCATTAATATATAGGGCTTGCGTTCCCATGGTTTCTTTTATATAAAACCCCTATTACCCATCACCTACGTGTGAGTAAATGCATATGTAATGGATGAAGCTTCCAAGATAGTAGAGGTGGTTCAAGCTAAGAGTTGAGGTGAAACCAATCTAAGGAGATATAAAGGTGGATAATTGGAAAGCTGTAAACACAAACCAAAAATGGTTTAAGGTGTTTCTCTTCTAGTTCAGTGGTTAGTTTATCAACCACTATATAAAATAACCATTAGAAATAGCTCATGATCAGAACCTTTATTGTATTTTTGTCAGTTTTATGGTTATTCAGTATGAATTTTATGTCACGATCACATAATTAATGAATTAACAAGTATGCAATATGGAACTAAAATAAACTGGATTATGCGTAATTATTATTAAGACATGGTTAATCACTAAAGTATATCCCACTTAATATTAACAATCATGTTAAATTATAATAATTGGCAATTTATGCATAAAGGATAAAATCCCTCAATAAATTATTAAGTCAGTATTGCCTTCCATTACTTCGGTTAGAATCAAACTATAGTTCAAAGTGATTAACCATCCTAGGTTGGGGTACATTCAATTATCGAGGAATTATAATTTGAGGTTTTGGGTTGATTTAACTTGGTTAACATAAAGGGTTGATTGCCAAAGCAGGACATGGTGTAACTGAGAGGCAAAGGTCGAGGAAATCTAAATTAATGACTTCAGGATTGGGGAGTCCAATCAACAGATCAAGGAACTGCGAGTTAATGCAGTTGGCATTTGGAATACCTTCCATAAACTATTTGATTTTCTTGACCAAAAAAAGTTGTGGTAATGGGAATGGGATATAGATCCTTGCCACTAAATGTCCATGAAACAAGATATTCTAGAGCCAATAATGAGGGATATTGGGTTTCGATAAAATAGTGGGAGACTAATAAATATAATTTTATTTATTTGTATAAATTTTATCAAGATAAATTATTAAAATTATTCTCATTTTATTTGTTCAAACAAAATCAAAAATGAAATCAAGCATATCGTTGTGATCCATACTCAAGAAGGAAAACCTTCTCACAGGCTCTAATTTTCAGGAGTGGAAACAGTGCCTACAGGTTATCCTTCACTGTGAAAGGAAACTATATGTGTTTGAGGAAACTTTACTAGTTGCACCTAGAAATGTTGCGAGTTATGAAGAGCTCTCTCTGTATGAGAAAAATCTGAATGATGGTACAAATGTTCAGTGCTTCATGATCTCATCCATGTCCAATGATTTCTTGAAGAAACATGAGGAAATGGATGCCTATAGAATGATGTCTCACCTTCCAGATCTCTATCAAGATATGTTGAGACAAGAGAGGTATGATATCTCCAACTCTTTGTTCACTACTAAGCTTGGAGAGTTTGCATCAGCTGAGCCTCATGTAATCAAGCTTATCACCTACATTGAGTGTCTGGACATCTTAGGGATTAAATACCAGGATGAGTTGCATACAGATCTCATACTATCATCACTTCCCAAGGCCTTCTCTAGTTTTATTGTGAATTATAATATGAGAAATAATGAGAATATCCTATCAGAACCTATAACCCCAATTCGCCAAGTGGATAAGGACATGGGGTGTGTCAAACCCGCAGTCCATATTGTGAATATGAAGAGGAAGGATAAAGAAAAGAGGCCTAATATTTATAATCAGTCTAAATCCCCTAAGCACTATTCGACCAAGAAGAAGAAGATCCAAAGGTAGGGTAAGGAAAACGAAGAAGTGTGTTTTACATGTGGAAAGTCAAGCTATTAGAAGAGGAACTACACCTAGAGGCAAGGGGAAGCCATAGGTGAGTTCGTTACTGAGTGAAATATTTCCATTTCTATGCATTGGGTATTAGATACAGCTTGTGGTGATCACATCTATATTTAAATGCAGGAACCAAGTAGATTTTGGAAAATTTAAAGAGGAGAGGTGGATCTATGAGCAACCAATGGTTTGAGGCTGGCTTCTCTTTCCAGTGTTGAATACTAACTTTCTTTACTAACAAAGATGATTTTGGATTTACATGACTATTATTATATACCAAGTTTTACCAAGAACATAATTTATGTATCATGTTTATATACATATGGGTTTATTTTCAAATCCAGAAACAAAAGTTGTTTATTTTATAAGGACAACATTTGTTATGGTATGACACATTTAAATAACAGTCTATATGTATTAAATTATGAAAACCAAGTTTTGGAAATCGATAATTAATCCTGTTCAATGACTCATATAACATCCATTTGTGGCATCACCATCTAGGTCATGTAAATGAGAAGCGCTTGACAAAGATCTATCAAGATGGTTATTTGGACTCTTATAATCTAAAACCACTTGATATATGTCACGCTTGTTTAAAGAGTAAAATGACAAAATCATAATTTTTGGATAGGGTGAAAGGGCCACAGAGCTTTTATGATTGGTATACACTGATTTATGTGGACCATTTCTAGTAGAATCTAGAGGGGGATATTCTTACTTTATAACTTTTGCGGATGACTTGAGTAGATATGAATATATTTACTTGATGAGGTATAAGTCCAAGTCCTTTCAGAAATTCAAGGAATTCAAGAATGAAGAATAGAATAATATTGGTAACAAGATAAAGAATCTTCGATCATATCGAGGTGGAGAATATCTTAACCAAGAGTTCATCCAATTTTTATGGGAGTTTGGGATACTATCTCAACTCACTCCACTTAATAAACCATAGTGGAATGGTGTTAATGAAAGGAGGAATTGTACCTTGTTGGACATGGTATGGTCGATGATGAGTCATGAAAGTATTCTAATATCCTTTTGATGATTTGAATTGAAAACTGCGGAATACAAATTAAACCAAGTACCAACTACGGTGGAAAATGGAACCCCCTTTGAGATTTAGAGTGGAAAGAAACCCATTTTGTTGCATACACGTGTATAGGGTTGCGAGGTATTTATTAAGGCTTTCTCAGGAAACAAACCAACACCCCAGGGAAATAAGTGTATCTTTATAATGTATCATAAGGAAAAAATGGATACTACCTATACAAACCATAAGACAAGAAAGTGATTGTTTCCAGACAAATTGTCTTTCTTGAGATGGAACGTATCCTCAAAAATGATAATGGGAGAATGACTGACTTTGATGAAGTTGATGCTCAAGATACACAGGTGTTGGTGAAGGAACAAGTTTCATAGCTCCCCATGGATGAAGTAGTTCCTAAAACACAAGTACTATGTAGGAGTGTAGGAGAGGTAACATAACTAAAGAGATATGGTTTTATCATCACTAAGGATGGTGAATCATTATTGTGGGACAATGATGAACCTATAAACTATATGAAGGTAGTAGAGATCTTAGAAGCTACAAGATGGGGATAAACTATGAATTCTTAGATTAATTCCATGTATTAGAACCAAGTTTGGGTTCTGGTCAATGTGCTAGTTGATGTAAATCTTATTGGATGTAAATGGGTATTTAAGAAGAAATTGGACATGGAAGGTAAATTTAGTACCTATAAAGAAAGGCTAGTGGATAAAGGTTTTAAACAATGTCAATGAATTGACTATGATGATTCATTTTCACCAGTTTACAGGTTTAAATCCATCAAAATCATACTTTCCATAGCATCTTACCATGCTATGATATTTGGTATATGGATGAAAAAACTGCATTCCTTAATGGGAATCTTCAGGAAGATGTCTATATGAAAAAAATAGAAGGGTTTGTGGCACCAGGTTATGCCAAATGGGTTTTAAAATTTTAGAGATCCATTTATGGATTGAAGAAAGCATCCAGGTCATAGAACATTCTATTCTATGAAGCCATAAGAGAATTTGGTTCCATTAAGAATGAATGTGAGCCATGTATTTACAAAAGGTTTAATGGGAATGCATTCCTTATCCTAGTAGTATATGTTGATGACATATTGCTTATTTGAATGGACATACCAATCTCATAGTTGGTTAAGGATTAGTTAAAAAAGTGAATCTACATGAAGGAATTAGGCGAACCTGCCTACATTCTAGGGACCAATATCATTCAAGATAGATCTAAGAGGTATCTTGGACTAATTTAGAGTACTTACATTGACCATATACTAAAGATATATAGTATGGAACAATCCAAGAGGGGATTCGTTCTAATTTCATATGGCATACAACTTTCTAAGAAAATGTGTCCCAAGAAACAATAGGAGAAAGATAGAATGAGTACGATCCCATACGCTTTAGTGATAGATTCAATCATGTATGTCATGCTATGTACTAGAATTGATGTTGCCTATGCATTGAGCATGGTAAGAAGATATCAAGCAGATATAATAGAACAACATTAGACATTTGTTAAGGCTACCCTTACGTATCTAAGAAGAACTAAGGATATGTTCTTGGTGTAAGGAGGAGATGAGTAACTTTTCATTAGAAGGTATACTGATGCTAGTTTTAAGATAATTCATAATAATCTAAAGTAGCAATCAGGATATGTTTTCTCTTTCAACGGAGGAGCTGTGAGCTAGAAGAGTTCAAAGCATCCAGTTGTCGCTGATTCTATAAGAAATGGTTTCCTAGAACAAACTGTTTATACTTTGACTACATGGATAACTAATGTATTTAAATATTAAACACATTATTACATATTGTTCATTATTCTACATGACTATGATGTATTAATGTCCTAGAGTATTTGACGCATTAACAAGGTCATATAAGTTCTCTGCTATGCTGAGAACCTTGAAGTGCTATGAAAGTATTCATAAATATTGTTCTGTGGTTGGATGACATACTATGATGGGTCACATAGTATACAGACCATCAGGTGTGAGTACTCATAAGAATATGATACTTCTTATCATAAAGTTTGTGCTTGGTAATCTTCAATATGGGAGATTATAATAACAGACATCCCCATAGGAATTCTGCATGTTTCGGTGTAATCGAATATTACTATCTACGAGTGTGTGTAATGGTACTTAGACTTTAAAATTATCATTAATGCGTGTCATGACTCACACACTTTAATTTACTAATGAAAAACTTCACACCATATGTTGGTGGGAAGTAGGGTATTTTGGGTGTGTCATGAGTGGCATGTTTTTAATGGATAAGCCAAGGAAGGAATTGTCCCTTCCATTTATAGAAGTTAATATCTCGACCCTTTGATTGAAAGAGAAACATCACGTGAAATTACATGTCCATGGTGTAATGGTGAGTTTATTTCAAGTTTTCAAAAAATGACATATGAAGCATAAAGGTTGATGACACTATCATGAAACCTACTTGACGAGATATTGAGAAAAAGGGATTATATTACACAGTGAGCATTTGTATGTGGATGTCATCATTTTGACTTTAAGTTCTTTCTCTTGGGTGCATTGACCCATTTCTAGACAATACTCTTGGACTTTAGGAATTCCCTCCTAATACCAATGAGAAATAATACTATAGGGTCACACACTAGGTGTTTCTTATAGTCTCGATTAAATTCTATTTGAATTTAATTAATGTAATAAATATTATTCTCAAGACCGTGGAATAATTTTATTCAAATTAAAATGATCGTATAAATGAATTAAATATTTGTTCACTGGATTGTGAGTAAAATTTATTTATTTATTTTATTGAACATTTAATAAATATTTATTTACTAGTTTGTAAATAAAATATTTATTTAAGAGAATAATTTATTTATTTATTTATTTATTTGGGTGTTCAATAAATGGAAGAGGAGTTTGAGTAGACCAAGACCACTCTAGTTGTAAATTAACTATTTGCAAGACAGTAAATAATTATTTAACTCATTGGCACAAGTTAAAATAATAATAACACTGTTATTATTTTGTGACACATAATTTTATTTATAATTCCATTTTGTGCAAGTTGGCACACCATAAATAATAACATGGTATTATTATTAAGAGAATGGGGTTTCTCTATGGTTATGAATGTATTTAATTGCTGTTATGAAATTACATATTGTAACCAAATCCCCATGTCGATAAATAGATAGGTATGTCTATTGTGCTATGTTCCGAATTACTGGTGAATTGAGAATTGTTGATCCAAACAATTTATCTCTTGAATCCTCTTCTCCCCCCTCTCTAGAATGAGTGACTTTATTCAAGACTGAAGAACATGCAATCAAGAACGACCGACGTAAGGAACTCACTTCGCCGCACTAGCACTCGGAGAACAAGTGGTGTCGATCAGAGGTCACTAAAGAACGTGTGGATCACTACTAAAGGGATTCTGGTTTGGATCCTAGAAATCACAACGAGACAATCCAGAAGGGTCATTCTGGATGATCAACATCATCGATGAAGAAATTACCAATGATCCATGTATTATTTTCTTTATAAAATTAATTAAATTAATTATAAACATGATGTGCATGATCCTCTCTCTAGGATCCGACACCTTTTATTCTTTTATATAGATCTTTGATCTTAATCCATGGATAATGGAATTTATCAATGTATTGATCCCTGATTGGTCATTGACTAAGGAAAAGACAATGTTGGACCCCACCCAACTACCATGATTCCACTACGTCTGGATCCTTAAGATTCTATAGTGGAGTCTGAGTATATAGTTGCTTCTGATGTAACCAAGAAAGCCATTTGGATTCAGAACATTGTCCGGGATCTCTATGTGGTGCTTAATAATAAATAACCTATAACATTGTATTGTGATAATACTGTAGTGGTGGCTCTTGCAAAGGAGCCAAGGTCACATCAAAGGACAAAACAGATACTCTGAAAGTATCAACTCTTGGGGGATTTTCATCAGAGGAGTGAAGTTGTAGTGAGAAAAGTTTCCATGGAAGTGAACTTGGCAGACCCCTTGACTAAAGACCTATCTCAGCAGAAGCATGAGTATCATGTGAGAGCAAGCAGACTGAAGGTTGTTAGCAGTTGGATCTAGTAAAAGTGGGAGTCTATTGCAGTTGGTTCCCTAGAACCAAATTCTATATACTTCATGATAATTATATTCATTGTTTTTGAATATTAATAAATTCCTTATCACATCATGATTGTTCTTCTATATGACATTGTATGTGATAATGTCTCAAGAGTAGCGGTCACACTAAAAGGTCATAGCAGTCCCCCGATATGATGAGAACCCGAAAGTTATATGAAATTATTCTTAAATATATATTCTATGGATGGATGATAGCATTTAATGGACACAAATGATACAGGTTATTGGGGGTAGGGACTCATAGGATATTGAGACACCTTCTCATGGTGTACGCCCTTGGTAATATCCTGTAGGATATTATAAGAACAAGACCTAACAGCAGGAAATCAACATTTCTAAGTGTCATTGGATTTTCATATCTGTGAACATATGTGTTGTTCCTTAGACTTTAAGATTATTATTAATGAATATTATGATTCACGTACTTTGATGTATTGATGAAAACCATGATGACATATGTTCACGGTGAGGTAGGATATGTTGGGTGCATCACAAGTAATATTGAATTAATGAATAATGAAAGAAAGGATTTATCCTTTATGTTCATCAACAAAAGTTAATATCTCAGGCCCTTTGATAGAAATGATAGATCATAAATAAATTCATGAAAGTTCTATTTTCAAAAAGTTAAAGAAAAAGATATCGAGTATATAGGTTGATGACACTGACATGAAACATGCTTGATTGGAGATATTGTAACAAATGAATTATATTACACTGTAAGCATTCATATTAGGTGAAATGTCATTGCATCATTAACTTCTTTCTCTACTGGTGCCTTGACATGTTTCTAGATTCTAGCCTTGAACTTTAGGAAGGTTTGCCTAATGCCACTGAGAAAGAGGCCTAAAGGGTCACACACTAAGTGTATTCAGAATCTTAGTTAAATAATTTATTATTTAACAAGTTGAATAAATATTATTCCCTGTTATGTTTTAATAATTATTCATGTATTCTTGATCACATTTATTCCATCACTAGTTATTAGAAAGAATATATTGTGAGCATAATATTTAATAAACATTTATTTTCTATTTTAGAAAATATTATATTTATTTATTTATCAGCGAATGATGTAGTTATATTTATTTAATAAATAAATAGTAATCATTCAAGGCCTGATAAATATTGAGGAGGATTAGAGGACTGAGTTTAAGGGTCCAGTGAGAAATAATAATATTGAATATTATTTTATTAAATAATATTTAATTATAACTTGTAGGTTAAGAACACCTCAAGAAATAATAATATTAATGTTATTATTTGACATGAGGTTTCACTCGGATTAATAAAATAAATAAAAGGCACTTATTCTAATTATTTATTATTACCTGAGTGAATTAAATTCTCGGTTATATTATAATTCTATTATTTAGCCAAGGGAAATCTAACACTAGCCAAGGTGTGTTGTGTACAAAATTTTGGAGAAATCCTCTCAAGCCTAGAGTGTTCCTTCTTCTCCAAGAACATTCTCAAGAAAGAGAGCGTTTCTTATCCACCGGATCAAAGAGAATGCTTTAGAAGCGGATCTCAAGGTGATCGAAGGTGGACGATGAAAGTGCAAGGATATTCCATGCTAGTACCTAGACACTGCTTCAATGATGTCTAGAGATTCGTAGAACATGTGTGGATCATCGCTAGAGGATATCTACCCTTGATCCCTAAAACGCAATGAAGGCGTACTGCAGATCTGTGGTCGAACCCATCAACGAAGAAAGAATCATTTTGGTGGTAATTCTTTAATTTAATTAGATTAATTATAAACAAAATATGTTGATCCTCACTTCTGAGTTTCGGGTTTCTCCCATTTCTTTGTATAAATCCTTGATTCAATTTCATGGATACTGGCATTTATCTTCGTATTGATCCTAGATTGTTCATCGATTGCGGAAAAATTAAAGTTGGGCCCCATCCTATCTGCGCTTACGCTACGCCCGAAACCTACGAAAGTAAAGGTGGGCACATTAGAAATAGAAGCTATTAAATAATTCTTACCTTTTCTCTCTGGGATCTACTTGTAGATCTCATTAAAGTTTAGAGAGTTCATAGAATCTATCATAAAAAAGTGGGATTCACAGCAACAATATCATGTGTGACAATATGAATTTTATCTGCCATGGGTGTACTCAAAATGGGCACAGAGTCGACATGAGTAGGTGACATCACAATGTCAACCTTCCCGAAATCATCATTGACATCTTGATTGGCTTCCACAGTTCCAGATGTAGTATCACTTACTACAACAACAAGACAAGAAGGAAAATTCCTAGTGCATTTCTTATTCTGTCCAGCAACATTAACATGCATATAGCCCGAATTCAATTTCCCTTCAGATAAGAACTAATCCTCCAACATAATCGCAGTGTCAAGATCAAAATCACTATTAGTGCCACAGGAATCTCCCCATTTATAAAGGGAGGTTTCCCTATGGAATCCCACCATTTTAATACATAACCATTCATTACATTTTACAAACAGAGGATCTTTAAAGTCTAGTGTCTTGGAAATCAGGATAATAATACATGAAAAAAACATAAACATTCTTCTAAACCACTTGTAAGGATTCATCAAAGGTTCATCCTATGTACATCTACTACATCTCACATCCTAGAGATAGAAATCAAAGGAAAGGGTGATCATAAGGCCCAATAAGGGTAAACAAGAGAAACCTTTTACATGTGAACTTGAGATACATCAATAAAGTCATTATAAATAACTTTATGGCATGAGAAAGAGATCATGAGACATATCATAACAAAAATAACATGTTTCATAACTTGAAGATGTGGCTACAACATTTAACTTAGAAAATCATTTCCGTATCACCAAGGTCCATCCCCAAGGTGTCATTAAAAAATTACCAAGGTTATTCACCAAGGTATCGTTAAAATGGTCACCTCTTGAGATTAAGACTTTACCCAATAAATTGGAGCGCTATCAGGGAGAACCATTAATTTTTCATTATTATCATGTGAGAAACATATATCATCATCAATAATTTCATAAATAACCTATACAGAATAAAAGAAATGGGTTTCATTTCATAGTCATAACATTTAAAAACTGCTTTAAAGACATGATCTTTATGTCACTTTACACCCACTGAAAATTAAATCGGGTCTCATGTTTGTAAATTCCAGAATTTAAAATAAAAAATTTGGATATATATGTAAATAACCATATATAAGAAAGAGATTTTTTGTATTCACTTTAATAAAATAAAAGAATTTGAGAAAAAGAGAGAGACATTTTGAGACAAAAATTCTGCAGCATAATGGCTATGTTACCGGGTTTTAGAAAATTTTGAAAAGAGAGGGGACATGGGTCACCCACTAATAAATAATCCATAAAATAGTATAGGTATAGGATATAATGGATATAAGAACATGGTAATGAAATTTTAAAGACATACTGTTGGGTCAAATTCCTTCAATGTAATATTGCATCATTTTTGGGTTGATTGTGTTTGTTGACAAAGCAGGATTCCAAGGAGAATTTTCAAGTTCCAGAGAATTTGTTGAAAATAAATGTTGACAAAGAACGATGACAAAGGAATGGACGATCTGGAGGCGGTACAAAAGATAAGTACAAGGTGGCACCGTTTCCTAGTGTTTTCCAAATTTTTGGGGTCCAAAATTCTGAGTTTGGTGACCATCACAAAAATATGATTTCCATGAAAATCATAATTAAATATGGAAATGACATGAGTTTCGCAAAGAGAGGCTTAATGGTTTGGATTTCGCAAAGACCAGAAGAATGATGGCGGTGATTCTTCGTGATTACTAAAAGCTTCATGAACTGAAGAGGTTGAAGCGCATCGTAGCGGTGAAGGGCTTTGCGCGGGAGCTTCGTGGTGACAGCGTGAGGTAATTGACGGAACGCTCTGTGATTACGACGAGCTCCGCAATCTGAGAATTGACGAGGTGCTTCACGATTTTGAGAGAATTTAGGCGGATATTTTGGAGCTTCGCGATTGGTGATGATGTACCGCTGACTTCGTTCGGAAGGTTTGAGGGTTGGTGGAATTGCCTATAAATAGAGGTCGACCCCCTCGAGAGAAGTAGAGAATTTTTGAAGAAGATATTTCACTCTTGTTTTGCGAAGGTAGTTCGCATAGCCCATGTGCTTCGCGAAAGAAGAGCTTCGTAGCGACTATTGTAGCTTCGTGAAAGTTTCGAGCTTCGCGTTTGCTTAGTGAGATTCGTGAGGGAAGTTGTTCTGCAATGACTTGAGCTTCACGATAGTGCTTCGTGAGAGTGCTTCGTGAAAAGGCAGGAGCTTCATGAAGACTTGTTTGAGCTTCACAAAATTGGGATCTTTGCAAAGTTGGGTTCTTTGCAAAGGTATTTCCAAAGGAATTGCACAGTGTTAGGGGAAATGGGTTATTCATCAGTGGATGAAATTTGGACTTCAACAGAGCATCTATCAAAAGTTGAGGATGCATGCTTTCATGCAAATGAAGAGACATACAGGTCTATAAACTGTGAGTGGATCTTCTAAAGAAGCAGTGAGCTCACATCAGTTGAGAGAGCAGTGAGTTCTCAAATTGTGAGTGGTTTAAAACCCAGAGGGATAGTGAGTCCACTTCGAACTTGTAAAAAGTAGTATGCTTATAATGAAATTGGTACATCCACAAACTTCTGGTGTATGCTCCTTGGACGTAGCACAGTGAGGGTGAACCAAGAAAAAATCACTCTGTCTTGTGCATGCTTTAATGTTCTCTCATACTCTGCATCAAGAAGGAGAGATAAGAGAGTTTTGTCTAATAGGAAAACAAGATCAAAATGGGAACTTGTTTTAATCTTTCATACCCTGATTCAGCTCCCCTCTCAGGGTATCTTTCCTAGTTGACCTAACACATACTATATGAAATGAAAAACATGAAAGGAAGACAAAAATAAAATTTCTCTTATTAAAATTCGGCAGCCTAATGGCCTCACTTAAAACTTCAAAAAATGAATTAATGAGATAAAATAGGGTCTCTCATCATGTGAACATAAAAGAATAGTATGATGGATATAGAGATCATACCCCAACATAATAAAAAGGAACTTGAAATAATTGACCTGAAAATAGAACTTGAAAATGAGAAGGGTGAAAGAATCCCTTATAAAAATTCGGCAGCCTAACAGCGTCACTTAATCATTCTTAAAATGAATTGATGAGAGCAAGATGGGGTCTCTAATCATATGAACCTGAAATGGAAAGTAGGATTAGTATAAAATAACATCCCCAACATAAGAACATGGAGCTTGAAATAAATAACATAAAGGAGAGTACATGAAAAGAAAGAGAGAGGTAAGATCCCTGACCTTGAAGAGTAACTTCGAAATCTTGAAGGTTGGGACCTTGGGAGGCTTGAGGGAACCTTGGGAGGACTCCTTGGGAGGTAAAGAGACTATAACTTCATTGGGGAGGATTTGGAAATGAAATGAATGAGGGAAAGGCTTGGTATTTATAGGAGAAGTGAGGGGACAAAGCATTAATTTCCAAGCGACACCTCATCGGTGGTATTGGAAAAAGCATGGGCTTGCCCATGGTATTTGCCCATGTTATTGGCCACATGGGACACCTCAAACCTTATATTATTATTAATAAGTCGACCAGAATTATTACATAATTATTACCTCCTTAATGATGTCATTAAACACCCGAAACTCAAAAATTATATTTTCACTATTCACTAAAAATTCAACTTAGAAAAATCCCAAAATTTCAACTTAACCGAATATTGATTCTCTAATTTAAAAAATGAACTCCATTTTATGAAAAAAAATTTCTAAATATTTTTAATTTAATTTTTAAATATAAACACTATTCACTGAAAATTCAACTGTTTTAGAAAAATCCCAAAAATTCACCTCATCCAAATATTGATGCTCTGATTTCAAAAATGAACTCCATTTTATGAAAATAAATTTCTAAATTTTTTTAATTTAATTTTTAAATTAAAGACACTATTCACCCGAGAAAACTAATACCTAACCAATAATTTTTGAAATAGTTATTTACCTATTTTATTGAATCACATTACTTAATCAAGGTGCCTAAATTATATTAATACTTTCTTAAGTGAAGTTACATAATCCATTTGGTCACATTACTAATCATAAACATAAAATGACTATTCATAATTTACTATTCATCAAATATTAAGTTGATCTTATAAGACCCTAAATTTCCTACTGAACATAACTGTAGAAGACCATTTTTTGAAAATCATTACAAATTATTAATTATTTAAGGTTTACATAAATATTTTTAAAATATCCCTTTTCTAAAATTCATCAATAATATGCATACTATATTTTTCCAGACATTTGAAAATTCACAAAAGTCACCATAAGAAGAAATCACAATTTTTATTTAAAACAAAGGATTACACAAGGCAGTTACGGTCTCGTTACATAACCCCTTATAACACCATCATAGGACTTAAGAGTAAGGTGTGCTAGGGTGATAGAATCTTGAGGCGACTCGACCAACATTTCCCGAGTAGTGATTTCTATCAGCTTGAACTTCTCGCAAAGGTGATTATGTTCCAGCTTCACACGATGAAGTTCGGTTTGGGTTTGGTCCAGAGCGAAGACCAAAGGTGCTACCTCATTCCTTAGTTCTGTTAGATGGGCTTCGATCGGCCTAAGACTACGGGATGAGGCCATCATATCTTCTTTCTATATTAATTAATCAAGATTACATGTATTTATTGACAATAATTGCAACATTTAGTTTCCAATGGTCATATTGACCAATGGTCATATAACAGTCGAAACCCAACGGTCTTATTTTAATTATACTCATTTTATTAAATGAAATAGTTTTGTTGAGTTTAAAATAAAATAACACACAATGTTAGGAAACAAAATTTATTCAAAATTTCAGGTTATTACAATCTTCCCCCTTAAGAAATTGCGTCCTCATAATTTCAAAATTAGGCTTGGTAATTTCGTTGAAAGTCCCACATCGTAAAAAGAGTCAGTAAAACTATTACTTTAAAAGAATTAAAGGAAAGTACAAAGGTCACTCGATTTAACCAATACTAGGATTCTATATAGGAAAACATGGATATGGAAGAGAAAACAAAGGGTCAAGTTCTGATGGAGAGTGATAGAAAACATGATTAGGAGAAAATTAACCACAAGAAGATCACAAACTTAAGATGTGTTAAATGATCTTTGATTACCCAGTAAGAAACGTAAACCAACAACTTTTTTGTTTTATGTTCCATTTCATAATTTTGAGGAATTCATTTGCTACATAAAATAAAAACATAAGGAAATATACTTAACTTCAAATAAAGTTTCATCCCTTAATAAGTTTCCACCAAGATTTATCTTTTTTCCAAACAATGAGCATTCAAAAAGACTTGGTCTCATTAAAAGCACAAGAATCGTCTTCTGGAGAATCACATAATCCACAAAAGAATAACTATATTTTTCCCTTGTCTTTAGTCATCCACTAAAACTGAAATGGTTAGTACAAGATCATATAATCCCCAAAAAGGATAATCCTTTATAAAAAGAGAAAAAAAGACTATGAATCTCGAAAATTCAAAAAAATTACCCAAAGTTTCAGAAAGACCATTCAATATACAACCATCCTTAAAATTCTTCAGAATAATCCAAACTACGATTGGAACCCAAAACATAGAAGGATCTAATCACATAGTCTTCCCCAATAAATCTTAACATTTATCTCCAAATAACATTGAATACTATTAAAGTCTCATACTAAAGTGTAATTAACCTATTCACATATTCCCTATGCTAGGTTCATCATTTTCTATAAATAACTCAAATCACTATATGTCCACAATAAATACATAAAAAAAAAATCAACCATTCCTCCTCAATTTAAATCATGTAGTATTTTATTTTGCTTAGGCATATAGTACTCCAAAATAGAAAACATCATCCAAAATAACCTTTATCATATAATCACCAAATCATTTTCCTATACAAAGGATATCCATTTGATAAAACATAAGTTTCCAAAATCAACTTATTCTTGATCCATAAAAATTGCAGGTGCATTAGTCAGTCCGAAGGGCATAACAACTAACTCATAATTCCCATATCTTGATTGGAATGCAGTTTTTGGAATATCATCATTATTCACCATTAATTGATGATAATCAGAACGAAGATCAATCTTAGATAATAATTGAGTCCCATGAAGTTGGTCAAATAAGTCATCAATTATTGGAAGAGAGTATTTGTTCTTCACTGTGATCCCATTCAGTTCTCTATAATCAATGCATAGCTGCATTGATCCATCCTTATTCTTCACAAAGAGAACTAGTGCTCCCCAAGGAGACACATTTGGTTGGATAAACCCATTATACAAAAGATCCTGGAGTTGTTTATTTAATTCCTTTAGCTCCACATTTTCCATCCTATAGGGGGTCTTTGAAATCAGATGAGATCTAGGTACGAGTTCAATGGAGAACTCTACCTCTCTTTCTGGGGGAGGTCTGGGTAACTCCTTAGAAAATACATCAACGTATTCCTAGATGATGAGGACATTTTCCAAAATATTAAATCCTTCATGAGAGACTTATTTCATTTATGAATATTTTAACTAAAAAGGATTTTATGTCTAAACACTTCATGCCTAGAAAATTACATTTTTCTATAATTCCTTCATAATGATTCATAAAAAGCTTGCGATTAACCAAACATATCCCCCAGGAGTGTCGTAATAAAGAGTGAAATAAGGCCTGTTCTCGTGTACCAGTTCCCATTTGACTATAGCTTAAAGCGTTGTTTTCGGGTTTTACCCCTATGTACATCTATACCGGAGCCACCTCTACCTGCTCGTATCCATATAGGGATGTATTTGCTGGATAAAACACTTACTCAATACTCACCAAAATACCAGGAATATTTCCTATATTTAAATTTTTTGATAGGGTTCTTCCTAAAGTTTTCATATCCTAATTTCCATAAATAACTAAACTATCATTTGATACCAACTATGGAATCCTGCCATTTTAATACATAACCATTCATAACATTTTACAGAAAGAGGATCTTTAAAGTCTAGTGTCTTGGAAACCAAGATCATAATACATAAAAAATCATAAACATTCTTATAAACCACTTGTAAGGCTTAATCAAAGGTTCATCCTATCACTACAACAAATGCCGGTCCTAGCCGCGGTTTTTTTCCGGTTTAGCGGCGGTTTAAACCGCCGCTATATTGTGTGGAGGCGGTTTACAAAAACCGCCGCTAAGTTTGGCGTCGGAAATCTATTAGCGGCGGTTTTTTCGATTCCGCGGCGGTTTTAGAAATGTGTCGTAGGTCCGTCATTTAGCGGCGGTTTCTCTTCATTTAGCGGCGGTTATATGGGTATCTTATTCGCGGCGGTTTTAACCGCCGCTAAATTCAGGCGTTTGATGCGCCTATTCTGCGGCAGTGAATACCGCCGCTAAATTATTCCTGGTTATTTAGCGGCGGTTTTAACCGCCGCTAAATGCTCACAGGTATGGCCTTAGCGGCGGTTAAAACCGCCGCTAAATGTTGAACTAGAAAAAAAAATATGTTGGATCTGCTCCACCACTACCCTAAATTTTCCAAAACCACAACCACATCTCACCCATCATCCCCACATAATATCACATCCACACATATTTGTAATGTACAACAGCTTACAACATTATTACATCATTAACATTTCATATTCCATCACTAAAATAATACTACCACAAACCACTACACACAAAAACCAACATCCTCATAATAGTGACCATAACATCTCTTAGCATAACAAAAACCAACATTAAAAACACCATCCCTCATAGAAAAAACCACACCATAACAAGAAACATGTATCTCACTATGAGAACCAAATTCACCCATAACACGTCCACAATTAAAAACAAATTGTGAAACCAAACATGTTGGTTCCATCATACTTCAAACCCCTTAAATCCCACACAAAAAAAGATGAACAACAGACAACCAAATGTACACAAGAATATATTTCAAGATATATGAAGACAATTTCACATTAATTCATCATCTCATGTGGTTGTTTTTTCATAATTATCAAAATTTTCAATGTAATTTATTCTTATCAAAATATACCTATTATTCCTTTTTCTATGGATGAGTTAAAATAATCATCCAAAAGAAGATTTTATAAATAGACAAATAATACATTCAGGAATCACAAGGAAGAAGAGAATGATACTGTGGAATAATAATGAAAAACCAAATATCTAGTAACCATATTTGAAATCATGGATCACGTAAAATCCATTTCAAAATCAATTAGTTATTTTTTCTTTGATTTATCTCAATTACCCACCCACATGGAGAAAACCATGATAATTTCATAAATGGTAAAATCAATAGAGATTAAGGACACCCTAATAGAATATACTATAATTATTTCTACACAAAAAAATGGAAATGAGAAGGAGATGTAATAGCCTATATATACCAAGGTAATGCTTTGATCAGTAACACAACCCATTTAGAGAATGGAGGAATAAGGGAGGGGGACTAAAAACAACATCAAACTTCACATCACGGTGCAATCAAATGAAGAATGGTAGTAAAGAACATACCTAGAATTGCATGTTTGGGGAGTCCATGTCCCATATAGTGGATCTAAAAAATTAAAACCATATCTAAGGATTGATGAAACAAGAGAAAAACAAGTTAATACGTAATATAGAAGGAGTCCCCTAATTTAAGATTCAAAATTTAATTTACCAAACGTTATTGGGTTGTTATGTTTGTCAAAATTCCATTTTTTTGTATCATCAAATTTGGTTTCATTTAAATGATGTGTAATTGACCATTTAAAACCATGAATCATGATTATTTCAGTAATGTTGGGATACATGGATGATATTGTGAATTATTTTTATCAGTGGTTAGAGCTCAAACTGATATAACACCTCACCAATGTTCACCAAAACCTAAAAAATCCAGAACAACCTAGGAGAATCCACACTCCCTCACACAAAATATGCCTACACCATCATGGAAACAACCTCAAGAACACATGATCTTTGAAATATAACTACATGGGTCTACATCTATATTATACAGTGGTATTGAAATGATCCTGATCTTCTTTTATATTTTCTATAACTATTAGGATATTTTAAGTCATGCATTACACCACACTAGAAAAATATTTTTTTATTCCCTTACATAGACACATCACAATGTAAAAGTATACAACATCCAACACAAATCATAGAATATATAAACAAAAACAGATGAATGATGTATATTTTTATCGGAAAACAAAAAAAAATGGTGTTTTATTCACCCATAATGCAACTAGGTCAAAATTAATGTTCCCAAAAAATCCCACAACTTATTGAAATTCAATTCCAGATTTCCATCGATTAGGGGATTGAAAGTCATTTTAAAGAGAGTTTAGGTAATGGATGGATTCCATATTCGTCCCAATAATGATGATATGAAAAAGGAATTACATTCTAAACAATTAATTATGGTATCATGGGGAGTCCTAAAACCTCATCCATGTACAATCATTCTTAATAATGTATTTAACTGGACTCCTTGATTTCTATATAATGTTATGAAATCATTATTCAATATATGATCACATATCCTCCCTAATATTGGGGATACATTGTGACCATCACAATATTTGACCCTCCACCAAAAGGATTTAATGATTGTATACATAAGGAAACATGAGAAATCAAGAAAATGTTAGGACATGGAAATGTTTGGTGGCAACTATGTGTCATAAATGTTACATTCTAAAACCAACTGTTATCATACTTGTTCAACACATCAACAATACTAGTACTCATCATCTGATGCTGCATCGTCACCCTCTCCACCTTCATCTCCACCACCTGCTGCCACCTGTAAGAACATTATATTGAAAATTAAATATTGTTTCATATTTATAATAAAAATTAAAACCAATAAAAGTTTGAAAACTAAATGATTTTTATTTTTTTGTGATTTACCTGCTCACCACTACCCGATGCACTACCACCGGGGGCATATCTGCTCATATGCTGACGTATTTCAAGCAACTCTTTCTGCAAATCAGATATCTGATTCCCCTGCTGGTGAACTGTGTTTCGTAGAGCAGACATCTCCCTCTGAGCATCTTCAGGTATGAAATGACTATAACCAGAAGTAGATGAGGTCGAAATCCCTGATGGCATGCGAAAGACCTCATATGGTACGGGTCCCAAACCCATCCCGCGCACTCTACCAGGATGCTCCTTACCAAGGACTTGACCAACCGGGTCATCCTGGGAGACTGAGTAGGATTGCCCAGGATTGGCATCCCATATTTCTTTAATTTTTACCTATAAATAAAATATCAATATATATTAACACAGTAAAAACTGATATTAAGTTATTATAATAAATAATTGACTTCATACGCCAACTTCTCTGGCAGGTTCATTAACAAAACTTCCATCTTTTTTTTATGAACATCCAGCCACAGTTCTGTTCGGGATGCTTCATGCCCTAAACTCTGTGACTGCATTAAACAAAGATAGATCATCAATCAAATATGTTAAATAGATAATATTATCTTATAAATATTTAAACTAATTAAAAGATTACCAATGACATTCGGCTTCTTGAAAAGCTTTTTGAACCCGCAGTGTGCGGGATTACCTGTTTCGCCCGGTTTGAAGCATTCTTTCTTGAGAGATCCTGAAATAAATAAAATTCAATTTAACAGTATTGTATTCAATTTCTATCTCCTCTTCATGTACATGTATAAATGTAAAATGAGGATAATATAATAATATATATTTCAATACCATCCGCTTCTCATCACGATGTCTATCGACAAAAACCTTCCACTGTTCTTTCGGTACCCAACTGGGTATCTTCTCATACATCTGCTGCACGGTCAACGAAGAATCGTTGACATCACACCACAACCTCCATTTGAAATCTTTCCAATTTTTTCCAAGATTTTTCAATGTCCACTTCCGTGCTATCACATCAGCAATGGTAAAGTGGAAGAACATCTGTATACAGAAATTCATTTTGAATATATTAGTAAAATGACATTCAATTAAACCATAAAGTAATAAAATTACCTTTATCTGAGAATCATAAACTTCATTTTTCCAGTTTGGAGGCATATGCCTCCAATCATCATACGAAATAGGCAGGGAAACGGGCTCCGCTGCCAGCTGACCTATAATCTCACCATGTAAACCTGCGGCGTCATCCGTCGGGACCCCATAAGAATAAAATGGCACCACTATCTTCTTGCCATGCATGTTCCAAACATCAGAACTTTTTATGTCTCTTTCCACGGTTTCATTGTTTTCATCTGCAATGAGCAAACAATTACTATAAACAAAATGCAATAAATTTATTTAATTAAAATTTGTACCTATAACTGCGACCCTCCAGAATGTCCGTGATTAACTGGAGGGGGCGTGTCGCTGCCCCACTGCTGAAGCTCCTGTAGGGGGAGGTGATGACTCATCCTCTAATGAGGCATCCACTGATGGTGTCAGAGATGGTGCAGGGGGAGATGATGCCATGGGGACAGACGGATCGTCATCTGTCGCAGAAGAAGAAGGAGTAGTGTACCGCTTCTTCCTTGGAATTCCTGTCATTTAATCAAATAAAATTAAGTTCAGAATATATATTTCAAAAAATTTATGCAGAAAAAAAATTAAAAATGATAATAGATGCCCAGTATTAACAAACAAAATATATATAACAATGATAATGAATGACTACAGAAATGAAACAAGTAGTTTCTGAATGAATAAATAATTGTACATACAATCATTTTCCCCTTCAATCATGTCGGTTTCCTGCTCCATTGCTTCATCCACTTCATTCATCCTTGCTAGACCAATATTTTCAATATCATGATGGACAAATAATTCTGCTTCCTGTTGTTGATGAAATTCAATTGCAGAGGTCAAATCTTCCACTTCATCACCCATATCATACAAATCTCTTTGTATTATGTGAGTAACTACACTCCACCCTTCATCCACAACATCATTCACATAATATACCATTTTTGCCTGCGATGCTAAGATATATGGATCATGCAGTTCACGATCACCAACATCCATCAAGCGAGAGAAGTTTACAGAAGTAAATTGCAAAGAATCTCTTTTAACACCTCTGATAAAATCGACCCATTTTCATTTGAATAAAACAACAGAAAAATGCCCGTGGTAGTTTAATTCAATAATATCATGCAGCTTTCCATAGTATTCCACTTCAGCAAATGTAAAAATACCACTATTTTGTGTTTTCAAACCCACTTCTCGATCGACTGTACGAAATCTAAAACCATTCACATTATAAGAGTTGAACTTTCTAACTTGTTTTATAGGACCTCTAGCAAGAAACTTCAAATCTTTTGAAAAGTTAGCTCGAGTATCAGTATTCATGATCTGAAAAAAAATATAATTTAATAGATTTGCAAATTGTATGTGTCAAAGTAATATTCGTATTTATTGCAATATTTATAAACTTACACGTCGTGCAAACCATTCTACCAGCTCTTTATTCACAACTTTCGTTATATCTTTTTCATTTCGTGTTCGGCTTCTCATTTGTCTCTTTGTTTGTATCCTCAACTCTTCAATAAATGGATCTGCAATTTCACTATTCAGCAGCACATATATATGTGCCTGTAATAATTCCAATTCTGTTAGTGTCGCGTATGAGGTCCTCCCAACTGATCGGCCAATAGCAGGAGATATTTTTGATTTCTGATGCATTTGAGATTGAGTTGATGTGTCTTCAACACGTCCAACTTGAGTAAATCTTGTCTCAATATCATCCAAATATCTGGAACAAAAGGTGAGACACTCCTAGGCCAAATAGCCTTCAGCAATAGAGCCTTCTGGTTGAGCTTTATTTCTCACGTATGCTTTCAAATGCCCAAGATATCTGTGAAAAAAAATAATAATATTATGCATTTATTTAAATACCAAAAAATGTTTACTTAAATAGAAACATATAAATAAAATACCTCTCAATTGGATACATCCATCGATAATGAACGGGGCCTCCTAATTTAGCTTCGTCAACCAAATGCACAGCTAAATGCATCATGACCGTAAAAAACGATGGAGGGAAGATCATCTCCATTGCACAAAGTGTCAATACAAACCTCTCCCGTAGGTTGTCAATCTGAAATGGATGTAGAGCTTTCTCACATAACTGTCTGAAAAATGTGCAGAAATGGAGTACAACAGCAGTAACTTTTTCAGGTAATAATGTACGCAATGCCAATGGTAGTAACTGTTGTAACAAAACATGTGAATCGTGACTTTTTCAATCCATATAACTTACGATTCTTCAAGTCAACACACCTCGATATGTTACTCGAATACCCATCAGATACCTTCACATTCTTTAAAATTTGAAGGAAAGTATCTTTATCCCTATTTTTCAAAGAAAAAATGGCCAGAGCATACTTTTCATTCTCATCTGGCCAGAGATCACGTTTTATGTTCATTACTTGTAAGTCTTTGCGAGCATTGAGATGATCCTTCGACTTTCCATGCTCATTATGTAATGTGAAAATCAAATTATCACATACATTCTTCTCAATATGCATCACATCAAGATTGTGGCGCAAAGAATTAAATTCCCAATACGGAAGTTTGAAGAATATACTTTTTTTCTTCCATTGTTGCGTTCTGATTTCACTTGACGATGCACTTCGCACTCGTTTTCCGCTATCATTCAAATGATGAACCTTCCCAAATTCTGTTTTAACATTTTCAAGCTGTGTCAATATTTCAGAACCGGTTAACAACTTTGGAGGTGGTCTACGATCAATGCAACCATTAAATTTTGATTTGTTCAGCCGAAATCTATGAGATGCATCAAGAAATCTTCGATGGCACAAGAAGCACCATTTTCTACTGTGAGGTAGCCGTTTGGGCTCGAAATCAAAGTTATAAACGGGACAATCCAAACCCGTATAAGTGTTCCAACCAGATAAATTCCCAAGCCCAGGGAAGTCACTAATGGTCCACATTAAAGCAGCATGCATTTTAAACATTGTTTTAGAAGAAACATCAAATGTCTCAACACCGTTGCTCCATAACTCCTGCAATTCTTCAATCAAAGGTTGCAGGTATACATCAATATCATTTCCAGGCATTTGTTTTCCAGGAATAATCATCAAAATGATAAAAGATGTTTGTTGCATACACATCCACGGAGGCAGATTATAAGGGATCAAAACAACTGGCCAAATGCTATAACTCATACTCAAAGTCCCAAATGGGTTGAATCCATCGGCAGCCAATCCCAATCGAACATTCCTAGGATCAGCTGAGAAATATGGATGTAATGAATCAAATGTCTTCCACGATTGGGAATCTCGTGGATGTATCATTAACCCATCATTGTTATTATCTACAGCATGCCACTTCATGTGTTCGACGGTTTTTGATGACATGAATAATCTTTGCAATCGAGGCTTCAAAGGAAAGTAACGCAAAACTTTTGCAGGTGTGTTCCTTTTCTTCTTCTCCGTAAAATTATGTTCAGTCATACTTCCAACATCACCCTTTGACTGCCATCTAGAAGAAGAACATTTCTTACAATTCTGTCTACTTGAATCCTCTCCCCAGTAAAGCATACAATCATTGGGACACGCATGTATTTTTGTATAATTCAGACCAAGCTTGTTAACAACTTTTTTCATATCATAAAACGATTCTGGGATTTTTGCTTCAGGAAATGCATCACGAATCAATTCCAATAACATGGACATTGCCTTATTTGTAATTCCACATAGACATTTGATATGGTACAACTTCAGTAGAAATGAAAGCTTTGAATATTTCAAACACCCACTATACAACTCTTGATTTCCATCATCAACTAAATCATGAAATTCATTTTCCTCACTGAAGTTTTACCTTACATTTGGATCCACAGAATCAAGAGGATCCAATGATATGTTACAATCTTGATCTGCTTGTGTTACAGTCTCAGAAACATCACTTGTCACGTTGCAATTTGTAGCACCCTCTTCTGGTTGTTCTGATATGTTTTGATGCTCATAGTGGTGTCTTGCAGTGCCGAATGCATCATTTATGAGGTTTTGCATTTCATTTTCCATTGTCGAAGAACTTGGGACCTCATTCTGTGGATTAACATCAGTCCTCAATCTTTCTATATTGTTTGATTCTCCATGCCAAATCCAACACAAATATTGCTCAGGGAATTGCTTCAGTATTAAATGTTCATAAACTTCATCTCTCTTCAACCGTGTTCTAAATTTACATTTAGGACATGGACATCTTATTCTCCCTTCAACGGATCGATTAGAAATTGCAAAATCTAAAAACCCATTCAAACCCTTAACATATTGAGGTGTGTTCCTCGGTAATGTGATCCAGCTTTTATCCATGTATATCACAATGTGCCTACACAAAATATACGGTAGTGTAGGATTACAGAAACATAATATAATAAAGATGAACCATTGACCATAAAGTATGCATAATATAATAAAGATGATTCATTGACCACATTTACCATTTCAGACCAACTGAACAAGTCTGGTCCATAGGAGACAGCGTCAACACCTCATTGAGGAGCAATAAGAATATCGGGATACACACTTATCATAACACCATCGACCACACATTTATGTTGCCTCAAACAAAACCCCATTGATGTGTGATCGAAAATGATCATAATGCATTTTAAATCAAGTTAACTACATTCACTGAAACCATTTTCACAATGGGTAATGTTTGTTTTATTGTTCTAGGGAAATCTAAATGGGAACATTTAAGTTTTGGGGTTCATCTTGTGATGGAAGCATGAGACATGGTGTTTGAATTTCTTGAATAAATTAGTGATAATGAACCTCCTAAGGTGGAGAGAATTATGTTAGTCATGGAAATGTGGAGAAAACTGTAGAGTGGATGTGGAGGAATCAAGGTTCCAAATAGAAACCTATAAGGGAAATGTTTGGGGGTTCTTAGGGAAGGCCAGGTGGAACTTGGATATGGTGTGTGTAGGTGATGGAGGTATACCTTAAGTGAGAAGGCTTCGTGTTTGGGTAGAGGGGCGACATGCCAATATGGGAAGTTGGGAACCAATGGAGTGAGTTAGCAGGAATGGAAAGACATAGTTGGATAGAAAGGGAATGGATGTGGTGGGCTGCGAGGCACCTCAAGTTAATGTTGAAATGATAAGTTTATCCTAGTAATGTGAATGAGTTTTGAAGAAGAACCAAGTAGTCCTTGGTTGAGATATGGATGGTGAAAGTGTGACAAATCTGGGTAGTTTTGGCAGAAATAATTAATGCTAGAATTGGGTGGAGTTTTCATGGATGTTGTGAGTTGAAAAACATGTTAGGGAAGTTTTGAAGGTTGAGTTGAGGTTCTGTTGACCTCTTTTATGATGAGTGAAGTTCTCAAAACTAGAAAATTGTGGTGACGAAGTAAGTAATATGGTGTTGAGAACCATGGAAGGAAAGTAATCGATTAATGGTGTGGCTAGAGTTTCAAGTTGGATGGTCTCAGGTAGGAACCATATTAGTGTATTAGTTTTGGTGATGGGTGTTGGATCAGGTTTTGGATGGTTGAATACCTTGAGATGAAGGTTATGCTTGGGTTGTGCTTTGGATGTTTGAAATGGAGTGAGGCTGTTGGGCCTTGAGTTCTGGATTGATGTAGGTCATAATTAAAGAGTTCTCAATATAATATAAGTAAAAAATTGAAAGTAAAGAATAAATCAATGTAAATTGAGACAATTTACTCCCCCTTTGTAATAAAATTATTATTCCACACATATTACTCCAACTTTGGGATTATAAAAAATAAATCATAAAGGGTGAAAGAATAATAAATATAAGAGACACATAAATAAGATTGAAGTGTAATTTTCATTAATTTTTCAAAAAGATTGAACATTATCCCTATGCGAATCTAATCAGAATCCGAATTAGTAGAACTAATTATTTAGAAGGGGTAATGGGATCCTTCCCTTTTCGAATATCGGGAGGAGGATCATAAATCTAATGAGTATAAATAGGTATAAGAATGGTTATTTATATGAAAATAGTAATAACATGGATAAGTTGTTGAGAAATTATAAGACCAAAAGGTTTTCTTGGAGGAATATAAAAGAAACTAAATATGGTCTTGGTATAGGTAGGGTAGGAGGATCTAACATAAGAGTATTGGAAACCTACATATAAGGTTCCAAAAGACTTGTGATATTGGTTACAACCCTTATTCCATTCTCAATTTATTGAATAAAGACATCTTTTTCTGAAAAAGAAATTATCTTGTAGCGGAGTCATTTCCAAAAAATTCTCTACCATAGATTTGAAAGAAACTACCAGAGGTAGAGTTTTCAAGTCTCTAACAAATTATAGAAAATGAGTTTTAAGGTAATATTTAGTGTAAATTATTTTCAGATAATATATTATTTCACCCTTGGTTATATTGTTTTCCTTAGTAGACCTGTTTGTTTCTTCCTTAATCAAATGAAAGTGTTTCTCCCCATGAGTATAAATATCCATTTGAACTCGATTTTCCATATACTTTACACTATATAGAATATCTTGAATCTATTTATGGACTAACATTCTAATTAGATATTTATTAACTAAAATATGAGGTGTAGGAGGAGGCTCTAAATAATAGTTATAAGGTTGATAAGGGTTGGTAATCATAGATAGATACCTTACATTCATGGTATCTATAATATTGTTTAGATATACTTATAGGGATTCCACATGACTTTTAAAACATTCTATTTCCTTTATGAATGATTGAAATTCTTGGTACTGATGGCCTAACATGAGAAATAACTTCAGATGATGGTGAGAAACAACCTTCTAAACAATATATTCTATATCTTCCCATCGATCAATATTATTAAAAAAATTGATACACATGAAAATTTTATTTAACATCTCTAAACATCATTCTTAAAATGAATGAGATCTCTAGAATTGAGGTAAAAAATAGGGATTAAATAATGTCTAGACTCTTTATATTTAGTAGATTTAGCTTTAGTAGAATCAAAATTGGTAATGAAGTAATGAACATAATTAGAATAATGAGAAATAATATCAAGAATCTATCTCTAGATTATTCTTTCAGTGAGAATACCCTATGTGGTCTCTCAATTTCCTTCAAAAAGACCTCATATTCTTCACTAGAATCATCCCTGGCTATAACCTCAATTCTATAAGAAGATTAATAGAAATGATCTTCCCGATAAGTGTTCTTAGGATCATATATATGAGAAGGCGGGGTTTCCAAAATCTTCAATAGGTCTTTAGTAGAGTCAAGTCTAATTGGTCTCTCAAAAAAAGATGTATAAGGAAGCCTAGGCTCCACTAATTATTCTTTCCTTTTGTAAACTATAGAATCTCATTATGAACTTCCTTCTAGGTTATCATGATTATCTTTTCTATCATTTTAATTAGCCTTATCAACTTATTTTTCCTCTTTTTCAACCTTATTTACACCATTCTTAGGAATATATACACCCAAATCAATGAAATGGTTATCTATTGGGGCTTCATATTCAGAAGGAAAGGAATAAAAAATGTGAGCTCCACCAATCTAAAACATAGGTGGACTCTCCACTATAGTAGAATAAAAATACTTATCACTTTTAGAATATGTAATAATTAGTCTAACAACATTGAAGTTTGAAATCTCTCCTAGGAGATGAATTATCTCTTATTGATTTATCTCTCATGAGAAAGAAAATAACTATAGTAGGCTCAAATAAAACATTAGGATGTTTTTGAGCTTTATGAATATAAGGTACTTATTATCTCATTAGTTCTAACATATCATGAGATTCATGTACATGATAATTTTCTTGGATTTAATCAAAATATCTTATGACTTATACAACCAAATCTATAGTTTGGGATTCATCCTCATCAGAGGATTAATTAGAATCAACAATTTTATCTAGTTCCAAACCATGATAAATAAAAACCCATATCCTAGAGGGATGATAGACTGGATTGAACATCTATTAGAGTCTCCACTCATCAAATATCTATATTATTTTATTAGGATTCCAACTAATTTTTATCCTTTTAGAGGTAGTCCAATTTAAATAAACACCACTTGGAAAAACATTCTATAAACTCCTAAAGTAACTAAGTTTATCCCTTCCAGTATAATAGAAATAAACATTGGATAAAGAATTGTATTGAATCTGGAAAAAGCTTTATTCAAATACTCCATACATATCATTAAGAAATGAGGTACACTAATCTGAATTCCATGAACCATTAGATATAAAAATAATAAATCATGAAACCTAAACGAACTAAAATATACCTTCCTTAGGAGGAGGTCGCGGGGTCACTGAAGGAGGTCGCGGGGTCGCCGGAGGAGGTCATGGGATCGCCGGGGGGTCGCGGGGGGCTGCGGGCGAGGGTTGCAGCATGCGGGGTCAGGGGAAACGGGGGTCGGGGTAGGGAAGGGTCGGGGTTTTTAAAAAAAACAAAGGTTTAGCGGTGGTTTTGTGAACCGCCGCCACAAAACCGCCGCTAAACACTGTTTATTTTTTAGTGTATGTACATATACTGCATCTCATATCCTAGAGATAGACATCAAAGGAAAGGGTGAGCAGAAGGCCCAATAAGGGTAAACAAGAGAAATATTTTACATGTGAACTTGAGATACATCAATAAAGTCATGATAAATAACTTTAAGGCACGAGAAAGAGATCATGAGGCATATCATACAAAAATGAAGTGTTTCATAACTTGAAGATTTGTCTACAACATTTAACTTAGACAATCATTTCCATATCACCATGGTCCATCCCCAAGGTGTCATTAAAAAATTACCAAGGTTATTCACCAAGGTATCGTTAAAATGGTCATCTCTAGAGATTAAGTTTTTACCCAATGCATTGGAGCGCTATCAGGGTGCACCCTTAATTTGTCTTTATTATCATGTGAGACACATATATCATCATCAATAATTTCATAAATAACCCATATAGCATAAAATAAATGGGTTTCATTTCATAATCATAACATTTAAAAATTGATTTAAAGACGTGATCTTTATGTCACTTTAGACCCACAGAAAAGGAAAGTGGATCTCATGTATGTAAATCCTAGGATTTTAAATAGAACATTTCGATATATATGTAAATACCCCTGTATAATAAAGATCTTTGAGTATTCACTTTAATAAAACTAAAGAATTTTAGAAAAAGAGAGAGACATTTTGAGACGAAAATTCTACAGCATAACGACTATGTTACAGGGTTTTAGAAAATATTGAAAAGAGATGGGACATGGGTCACCCACTCATAAATTATCCATAAAACAGTATAGGGATAGAATATAAAGGATATAAGAACATGGTAATGAAATTTTAAAGACATAACATATGAAATGAAAAACATGGAAGGAAGACAAAAATAAGATTTCTCTTTTGAAAATTCAGCAGCCTAACGGCGTCACTTAAAACTTCAAAAAAATGAATTGAGGAGATCAAATAGGGTCTCTCATAATATAAACATAAAAGAATAGTATTATGGATATAGATATCATACCCAAACATAATAAAAAGGAACTTGAAAGACTTGACATGAAAATAGAACTTGAAAATGAGAAGGGTGAAAGAATCCCTTACAAAAATTCGGCAGCCCAACGACGCCACTTAAACATTCTTAAAATGAATTAATTAGAGAAATAGGGGTATCTCATAATATGAACATGAATAAGACAATAAGATTAATATAAAAGAACATCCCCAACATAAGAACATGGAGCTTAAAATAAATGACATAAAGGGGAATACATGAAAAAGGAGAGAGGTAGAATCCCTTACCTTGAAGAGTAACTTCGAAAGCATGAAGGTCAGGACCTTGGGAGGACTCCTTCAAAGTTAAAGAGACCAGAACTTTGTTGGGGATGATTTGGAAATGAAATGAATGAGGGAAAGACTTGGTATTTATAGGAGAAGTGAGGGGACACAGCATTAATTGCCAAGGGACACCTCATCGGTGGTATTGCCAAAACCATGGGCTTGCCCAGGGTATTTGCCCCTGGTATTGGCCACTTGGGACACCTCATACCTTATATTACTATTCATAAGTCGACCAGAATTATTGCATAATTATTACCTCCTTAATGATGTCATTAAACAGTTGAAACTCAAAAACTGTATTTTCACTATTCATAAAAAATTCAACTTTCTTAAAAAATTCCCAAAATTTCACCTTAAGCCAATATTGATGCCCTGATTTCAAAAATGAACTCCATTTTATGAAAATAATTTTCTAAATATTTTTAATTTAATTTTTAATTAAAAACACTATTCCTTGAAAATTCAACTATTTTAGAAAAATCCCAAAAATTCACCTTAAACAAATATTGATGATCTGATTTCAAAAATGAACTCCATTTTATGAAAATAATTTTCCAAATATTTTTAATTTAATTTTTAAATAAAAACACTATTCACCTGAAAAAACTAATACTTAACCAATAATTTTTGAAATAGTTATTTACCAATTTTATGGAATCACATTACTTAATCAAGGTGCCTAAATTATATTAATACTTTCTTAAGTGAAGTTACATAATCCATTTGGTCACATTACTAATCATAAGCATAAAATCACTATTCATAATTTACTATTCATCAAAAATTATGTTGATCTTATTAGGCTTTAAATTTCATACTGATCATAACTGTAGCAGACCATTTTTTGAAAATCATTACACATTATTAATTATTTAAGGTTTTACATAAATATTTTTAAAATATCCTTTTTCTAAAATTAATCAATAATATGCATACTATATTTATCCAAACATTTGAAAATTCACAAACATCACCATTAGAATAAATCACAATTATTATTTAAAACAAATGATTACACGAGGCATTTACTGTCTCATTACATAACCCCTTATAACACCAGCAAAGGACCTAAGAGTAAGGTGTGCTTGGGTGATGGAATCTTGGGGCCGCTCGGCCAACATTGCCCAAGTAGTGATTTCTATCATCTTGAACTTCTCACAAAGGCGATTCCGTTCCAGCTTCACACGATGAATTTTGGCTTGGGTTTGGTCCAGAGCAAATCCCAAAGGTTCTACCTCCTTCCTGAGTTCCATCAGATGGGATTCGATCGGCCCAAGACTACTAGATGAGGCAATCTAATATTCTTTCTATATTAATTAATCAAGCTCACTTTCATTTATAGACAATAATCGCAACATTTAGTTTCCAACGATCATATTGACCAATGATCATATAACAGTCGAAACCCAATGGTCTTATTTTAATTATACTCATTTTATTAAATGAAATAGTTTTGTTGAATATAAAATAAAATAACACACAAAGTTAGGAAACAAAATTTATTCAAAATTTTAGGTCATTACATTCCCTTTGGAGTAGATGATTACGAGCATGGGTGTTTATATCATAATCCCCTAAAAACACTAATGGAACACCCATAGTGGAACAAACAACATGGATTCCATAATTTTTCCCAACCACAACCCAAGAAAACTTGGATGCTCCCCCTTTTCTAGAGTTACACACCAATTTATCCATTCAGTGTGAAGGAAGAGCAGCTTCTTGCACACCTATAGAAGTGGCTATCTTCCCAGAATCACATACAACTAATTTAAATTTTTCAACTAAATGTGCATAACTTTTACAATTAGATAATCTTATCCCTTAGTGACAATTGTGCTTGATATGTCCAATAGAGGAACAATTAAGGCAAAAATTAGGGACATGTTCAAACTCTATCTAAAGATCAAATTTAATTTCTCTAATAGTCAAGTATACAGTCTCAACAAGAGGTAAGTAAAGATCAAACTCAATCAAGATGCAGGGAAAATGACCATACCTGACTGATAAAGTATCCTTATCAAGCTTAATTAGGGTGCCAATAGCCATGGAGACATACCAAAGGATTCCTGGGTGTCGGAATACCCAATTCATCCATTTAACATGGATCTAGGACTGTGTAATAGTGTTCTTGGCTAGAAAAGGGTCAAACCAAGGATCCCAGTTTTGAAACCGAAGGATCCCTGGTTTGAGATTGACTAAACCACTACTATAGGACCTCAATTTCAACTCATTTGAATGAAAAGTAAGATGAAAGAAATTCATACCAAGTGACTAGATATGCGATTTACAAAACCCCCAGTTTTGGAGAAGACACATCCTTAGGTCATCAAGCTTCCAAGACTTCGATAGTTGAGATATATGTCAGGAGATGATTGAATGTTTTCATGCTTCAATTCTTAAATAAAAAAATTGAGGGTTCAATTCAATGACAACAAGTGTGTCGTTCCATGAAATCTGATTGTGGGCTATGGGATCACCACTCCGAGGGCCGAAGAAGAATCTATGAGCACCCTTTATCCGTAATTCATATGAAACTTTAGAAAGCCCTCCCAACTCAGATTGCTTCTCGTTCATCAGTTCCACAACTGGAATAGTGTCGCACATCAAGAAAGAGTCATCACTTGCCTTCTTTAAGGGTCCAACAAACACCTTTGTAGGATCGAAGAGGTTAGATAGATTCGTCATCATGAAGATTTGCCTTAAATTCCATTTTCGTAGAGAGAGAGACTCTCTTCCCTATTCGCCATCATAATTACAATTATAAATGAATATATATATATATATATATATATATATTTATGGTTATAATTATAAATAAATATATTTATAAATACTTTTATATAATTATATATATATATATATATTAATATATAAATATATGTATTTATAAAATTTTAATAATTGTATTTATTGTGATTTTATAATTATTTAAATAAATAAATATATAATTATTATTATAAATAATTATGTTTAAAAATTATTTACATATAATTAAAAATTTACAAATATAAATATAATAAATATATTTATTATTTAAATATATTTATTGTAATTTTATAATTATTTATAAGAATATTAATATGTTTATGGGTATAACATAAATGAAAAATATAGATCATAAAAAATGAGTCATCACATACATGGAAGCATGAATAATAAGGGTGTTAATGTATAAATTAACATTTCATGAGTCATGAATACATAACATATGCATGTGTCATCATAATAATGGTTAATGAAACATTTAGAACATATATAGAAATCTAATCACAAGAATGGGTAATCTGACATTTATGATCATTCCTAGTGTCAATTATACTCACGCATATCAATATATGAACATAAACATGTTCATGAATATCATCATTATCCCAGGATATATATATAAACATGTTCATGTGCTTAGGGGGTGTTATGGTTCCTTATATTTCACCTCTTCCACCCCTCACCCCCTTCTCCCAACCCAATCATCATGCGTCTATCATGTAATAATAAGTTTCTTGCAACCCTTTTCATCATTCCTTTCACCTTCATTTTGTTGGGTTTCATTACCTTTAAATAAACAAGGGGGTTTCGTAGTATTGTTATCCCTCTCCTTAGTGTATTTTTGTATTTTATGAGTTAATATAAATGAAAATCACTGTGTTGTGAGTTGTTCTAATATGCTTTACCTACATCATACTACTCAAAAATGGACTCATCAGCTTTGCTTCCCATTTGAAATCATCAATAATGATTTTTCCTGTAGCTTTTTCTTTTAAATCCCATATTTTAATTGTGAACTTGGAAATTGCTCTGGGGATAATCCAAATACATACGTTTGTGCAAAAAAAGAAATGAAATTACGGGTCGTAGGGAGCGATAGGGAATCTGCAGAGGATATCCATTTGGGAATCTTAAAGATAACTTGCATAAAGGAGCGTTTCATGCGAGACTAATTACAAAATACAACCCTAAAATATTTGGATGAAAGAAAAATGTACTTTACATTAATAAAATACCTAACTTCATAAATTATTGTTCACTTAGACAAATAAATTTGCTATTTTATCTTAACCAAATCTAGGTTTGGAATGTTTGAATAATATAAAAATTCATGAAAATAATAAAAGTCGAATAGCAAGGAGTAAAGCTAAAGATAAAGAGAACCTCATAACCAAAAGAAGAAAACAAAATAAAAAATACTAGTGCATATGACAAAAATATATTTGAATACCCTTGGACCAAGAAGAAAAGCAAATCTTATTTCCTACATCAAATAAAGAAAAACATGTCAAGAAAATCACGTTCAACTTAGAAAAAAGGCCCCATTTTAAGAATTACAACAAAAAAAGGTAGCTAATGAACAAATGAGAATATATTATCAATTAAATAAATAATTGGTAATAAATCCATGAAATAAGTACAAAACAGTTATGAATTCTTAGAAGAAGTGTGTAAAATTCAGATTAGAAGGTCTGAGAGATGAGAAATGCATAATGAGACTTCAAGGAGTGATTCACTGTTTTATGAATGGAAGTATTTTTAATAGAAAAACATTGGTGAGTCATGTGAAGATTTTGAGAAGACTAATAATTCTTGGAAATAATGCCTAAATGATTGTCCAAATCAACTAAAACTGGCTTAAAAATTTGAGGAACCTAAAAAATTACTAACACTAAAGGAAATCAAGTGCCTCCAGAAGGTGAGGTTAAAGTTGATAAGAAGGTGAGGTTAAAGTTGATGAGAAGTTTTCAATAAATAGAAACTTGAAAATCTAGATACTATGGTAGAAAAAGGTATCTCTTATAAATAAATATTCCCGTATGACATTAGAAGAAAAGAATGACCCAATTTGGGAAGAAGCCTCAACCTGAAGGTTATTTCTGAGGAAAAAATCGGACCCTCCTTATTCCCTTTTTAAATATGCTTTTATACAAACATTCATGGAATAGGAGATGAATTTATCCCTTTAGGGGGATTATTGATGAGTAAATGTTGTTAAATCCTCATTAGAGATGTATATTAGGCTCACCCATCATATAAGTTGTATTGGGCTCACATGTCGTATAAGTTGTATCAAGCTCACCAATAAAATAAGATGTATCAGGTTCACCAACCCTCATCAATAATTTCCAAGTACCATACATGAATATAACACCCTAAAGTTTGTATTTTCATCACCAATATTTAAACAACAACTTTTATTCCTTTATAGCTTGATTCTCCCATTGAAAAGAAATGGTTTTCCTGAAAATATCTATAAAACAATCATTATAAGACTCCAAGACAAAAAAGATAGATTCTATCATAAGTTTATATTCCCAATGAATCAGAGGAATCATCAAAGGTTTTTGACATAGATGAGAATACCTTTAAATGAACATTTAAAACATATCTTTGGAAAATGTGGAAATTACTCTTTTCTTTATATACCTTTTGAAACTAAATATTCACAAAGTATTGAGAAACTGATTTTCATTGAAAATAACCATGGAAAAAATATAAAGTTAGCTTCAAATCATATAATGTACATGATGGTGGATAAATCTATTCATGTTGTAAATGTTAATGATAAACATCCTTTTTAAACTTTAGCAATGAGAGTGAAAAGTGACAAGTGTGGTAAAATTTATTAAATTATCCTTTAAAATATTTTAAAAGAAGGTAAAAGATCATGAAAAATAACTTTAGAAACCATTTAGGTTTAGAAACAAAACTCTTTAATTAAGATAAATAACATGTATGAAGAATTTGGTTATAAGTCATTACAAACTTAAAAACATTATTTATTTAAATGAAAATCCATTTTCAACATTTTAAAACCAAAAAACATTTGAAAGAAATAACATAGGAAGGAATATAAAATACCATTGGTGTAAAAAGATTCAAGATATTATATATCAAGAATCAGTGTATACACCATATACATAAATATATTTGCATCAATCAAAACTTGTCTCAAAGAACGAGGTTTGAGACGAGAAACCCATACAAATTGGGTAATGCTTGAATCCAAAAGCCATTGAATGATGGAAAATAACATGATTATGTAAAACCCATAATTCAAATGAATGAATATGTTAGATCACATTTATGGGGAAATAACGACACCATATAAAATAAACCATGGTGCATAACATGAATTTTGTCTCATAGAATATAAATTGAGACCATGAAAAATCTTGCAACATTTATAACATTTGTATCAATATCTCATGAAAGATAGAATCTCAAAAGAATGATAAATATAATGATAACAAATTCATTAAAGACATAATATCAGAATAGGTAGCATATACACCTTATTAAATGAAGTTGGCTCATAAGACGATACATGTCTCAAAGAAACAATATTGAGATGAAAATCCTTATGAATATCGTATTATTGAAGTCTGGAATTAATCAATGAATTGATTAGGTGTAAAAATTGTAAAAAATACAAAATAATTTAAAATACAACATAATGAAATCTGAGTCTATTTCATGTATATTATTGGCTAAGACATTTAATAAATTATAAGTATAGCCTATTGAATAAAAATTCAGTGAATAACCCCTTACCTTGGGTCAAGAATTGCTATGTATGTCCTTCGACTTCTATATAATAATGTTATATTATTTTTTTACTTGTTTAAGAAACTTTTATAGATTTATTAATTTATCATTGGACCATTAATTTCATTTATTTAAATGACATATCTAATTACTTAATTAGTTAAGTCCACATCAGATGTTTTGAGGACATTTAGTTCAAAATTTCTAAACGACTTTGGTATGTTGACCGTGGTCAATGCGGTTAAGGTACCATCATCAAAAAAATAAAAATAATGAAATAATTATCATTTTAATTAAATAAATAAAATTTTATAACCATACATGAATGGATTACATGAAAAAAGATTCACATTACTTCGTTTATGTGGTAATCCGCACGTATGCACGGATGACATTATCATTTACAAACAATTGGAAGGGAAAGAAAATAAATGATATCGTATCAGTATAGATTATTAATTCTGTCTATAATATCTTATATATATAAATTAAATCAATCATTATAAACATCCCTTAGAGGCAGTGATGGGAAATGAAACATATTGCTTCATGGAGGTGGTAGTCTGAACCTACACACGAATGATTTTTTTGTTCCCCATTTGATGGAAAAGGAGATGAAAATGGGTTTTATACATATATATAATTTTTCATCATACTGGTGATAATTTAATTATTATAAAATCATGTTTTTAGAATATTTTAATTATGTATAAGAAGAAGTAAAATAAGAATGTTCAGTTAAGAGTTACACCAATTATTCAGAAACTTGCCTTTGACTTACACCGTAAGCCTTATAGGATGGTATTTTGATGAGACCAGATCCTATAGGTAATCTATAGTGATGTTATGAAGTTATTTTGGAAGGTATTTAATGAGATATAATTCTAAATATGTGTGAGGAAGAGAGGAGAGGAGGTTCCCCTTTTTATGTGAGGGGAGAGGAAACCTTAGAATTAAACATAATATTAAATTAATATAAATTAATTTTCATGTTAAAGTGAATTAAAATTGATATATTAATAATATAGAATAGGTAAAAGTCAAAATTCATGAATAAAATAAATTTTGACAAGTTTTGGTGATGTTTTAACCTTTATCTCTTAGTTTTAACCCATCATTAACCCTTTTAACGATCAACACTATAATTGTTTTTATAATTTAGGGGTAAAGGTAGTTAAAATAAAACAAAAAGTTCCCCATTAGTAGAAAATGGAAGATATTATAGACTATATACCATTAAATTTCTTGAATATATGATTTTTATGAATTTTATATCATTCAACAAAATATTTTTTCACAAAAGATACCATTAGATACATTTTCAAGATTATTCACATAATTTCAATTTTAAAAATAATAAAACAATAATGTAATTAAAATATAAACTTTTAAAACATAAATAATATATTTTATTTATCTAAAAAATTTATGGGACACAATAATTCATTGAAATTATATTAGTTTTAATGTTTTTAAAATCATTTAAATTATTTTTCTATTACTTGAACAAGCATTGTGTCAACATTGCGTAAAAATTTAAGATAATTATATCATCAATAAAATTTAAATATAATTTACCATAATAAAAAAACATTCATTAATTTTTTAAATTAATATTTATAACTGAACATAAATTTTTTTTATCCCTATGATAATATATTAGAGATATTTTAACATAGTGAGTAAAATTCTGAATTTATTCTTTACTTAAACTAATATTAAAGTCAATATTATATAAAAATGGAAAAAAGTTTCCATATTATTAAATATTGGATGAGGATAGTCAAAATAAACTCATAAAATAGAAATAAATAATTTTTTATATATATTTTTAAAACCTTATCACATTATTTTTAACATTTATTACCTGATTTTCACTTACCAAGGTGACAAATATTTTCCACGGTTACGATTTATGATAAACAAAAATAATATTAACCTTTTTTTCCAAATTTGAACATATTGATTCTAAATATTGAATCCATTTATCAAGATTCATTTTTTCCATGTTTTTGAAATCGATTTTAATATAAATAAGTAAAACAAAATGATTTTTTAGAAAACTGCATTTTTAAGCCCAAACAATGAACTTATACAAAAATCAAGTGTAAAGATAATTACTATATAATTAATTGTATTATTTATAAATAAATGAGAATTATATTACTTTAATATAAAATTAAAATAATAATTAGACTTTACAATGAAAATAATTGAAAATTTTACTAAAATCCGTATTTTTTACTCTTCACTGAAAAGTCAATCTTTTTAGAAAAATTGAAAAAGTTCACTCAAATATAGTTTTAGAATACTGATATCAAAAATAAAATCATTTTATTGAATTAAATTTCTAAAACTGGAAGAAATGTGTTAAAATATTCTGTCATAAAATTTAATAAAATCTATTTTTGAAAAAAAACATATTTTGGACGTATAAAATGAATTTACTGAAAATTATGTTTTAATTTATTGGGAATTAATCAATAAATTTTTATTGATTATGACCATTTTATATATATTTAATAATTTCTTTACTTCTATTCATATCCACTAATTCAACAATAGTGTTATAATGACTATATTTAAATAACAATGTTTCATGGTTTGTTTAAGCTGTACGTTGCATGTAATATAAACTATGAAACATAGTTTTATTTTAAAATATCAAGGTTTTAAATTCATCCCCCTTTAATATATTAAGAACTTGAAATTTTAAATTAAGCTCGGTAATCAACAGTTTAACATTAGAAAATACATTTGTTTAAAACCCCTATCATAAAAATGTTTAATAAATCTTCATTTTGAAAATAGGGAAAGGGAAATATAAAGTTCATAAGGAATAAAACAATACTAGGTTTCCATATAGGATAAAATTATTGGGAATTGAAACTTTGAACATGGATGAAAAAATTAATGTCAAAATGATGGAAATTGATAGAAAATGTAGTCATGAGAAAGTTTTTGACCACAAAACCAAAAATCAATATGGGATTAAAAAGTCCATAAATTCATCAGAAATGAATTTAATAGGATAAATGTTTTATTTCAAGATAATTTCCATAAAGTGGAGGCATTCCTTTACTATATAGAATAAGAATAAAAATAAATATAATAACTTGATTTTATTTAAATCCATAAAAAAAATTTATTCCTTTGGTTGCATGTCTCAATAAGTTTCCACCATTATCTTATCTTTTACTTCAAATGGTGAGTGTGAAAATTTTAATTCTTACAGCACTATAATAAACTTATGATTGAGCATGAGGTATATAAATGTTTTAACATATTTTATTCTCATCTTTAGTAAAAAAAATTTTTTTATAAAATTATATAACAACCAAAATTAATTAACCTTAATATGAATAAAAAATATATTAATCTAAAAAATTAAAAAATAAAAATAATGGTTCAACATAGATCATTCCATAAATAAATAACCCTATATCCCAGTTAACCATAATAACCTCAACGTTAAATAATGTTTTAAACTGAAAGGTTTTCTATTTCCTTTCAGCTTACATATTAAAAAATGTAATATAATTATTCTAAAATAATCCTTCATGTTAAACGTAAGGTTTATATACACCTTTACCCAAAAAAACTTCTCCCAAAATATCATTAATCACCTTAAAATTCCATAACTTAAAAAATCAAATGGAACAGAAATGCTATATAACTTATGATGAACCATAAACAGATAAACCAATGATGGTATCCATAAATATTAATTTAACCTCACCTAAAAACATCATAATCTTAAAAGTTATCTAAACCCTACCCTGAAACAAACTATAATAAACCCGAACCTTCACACCCAGATCTGGTACTAAGATCATAATATTTACATTTCTGGATTTGATACTGATAAACATGATCCAATTTTAGCCATAAAAACACACAACAACAAATAAAAATATTGGATCACTTATATTACCAAGGACCTTTTGGGTTTATTTTTTTAAAGAATTTGGAAAAATCGAACATAACAATACCCATTTTTTCAAGTGATCAATTTTAAAACTACAACAAGATTTTCTTATTTCACAAAAATTCTTCAGAATCTCCCATAAAAGTATTCACACATGAAACCCTTCTATAAATAATTCATTTAACATAAATATTAATAACCTAGGGAAATATTGAACATATGAAGTTTGAGTTAAACTGATTAGTATGTGTAAACATAAGCATTGGAAATTGAATGCCATCAGTGACCATAATATCATCATAAGGGTATTATAACATAATCAAAGTACATGAGCATAACATAAGTGAATTCATTCCCATAAAAATGTGGATTATTAAACATTTGACATGTAATAATGCTTTAATAAAGGAAATTTTCATTAGAGCCAATAATCACAAGTCATACGATGTAAATCTTGATCAAAGGAACCATTAAAACACATAGCATGTATAATGAAAATATCTTCATATCTTGGAAAATAATTTTCATAACCCATATTTACTAATGTTTGAAATAACTGGATCCCTATTAAATTTATATGATAACCCTTCCTAGTTAAGTACAACCTTATTTCCTTAAAAGACAAGGAATATTACCTAATGAATTGAAGATCTATATTTGGATCATCCATCATATAAGATGTATTCGGATCACCCATCATATAAGATGTATTGGGATCACCCATAATTATCAAAAATTTACAAGTATCTTACACGAATATAATATATGGAAGATTTTATTTTCATCACAAATCTTTTAACAACAACTTATATACTTTTATAGATTGATTTACCCATCGAAAAGAAATGGGTTCATGAGAATCCCTTTAAAAAATAATCATAATACATCCAGAGAAATAATATGGATGGTATCATAGGGTGATATTCCTAGAAAATTAAAGGAATATTTAAAGGATGTTGATATAGATTAGAATAACTTTAAAATAAAATTTAAAACATTTCTATGAAAACATGGGAAAATAGAATTTTCATTCAGTACCATTAAATGATAAAAATAAAAAACATTTTTAGAAAATTATTTGCATTAATAATAATGATGGAAACTTATAAAGGAAGATTAAAATAAAGTTATAGATATAAAAAGGTAAAATCCATTCATGTTATAAATGCTAAAAATAAAGTTCCTTTCATTCTTTGGTAATGAGATTTAAATGTGACATGTGCAAAAAACATTAAGAAATTTTACATTATAAAATTTTAATATAAGTTTAATGATCATGGGAAATAACTTTATGAAATATTTTTTTCTTAGAAAATATGTTTTTTGAAATAAGATAATGAATACAGAGGAAGGGTTTTGTTAGAAAGCTTTACAAACTTTAAGATTATTTTTTTAATGAAAAACCCGTTAAAACCTTTTAAAAAAACCATTTAAAAGTAATAACCTAATAAAGAACATGAAATATCATGATTATAAAAATATTAATGATATTATATTTCATGAATCAGTTTTACACCATATATATGAATATAGTTGCATCAATCAAAACATGTCCCAGAGAAGGATGTTTGAGGCGTGAAACCCATGAAGATTGGGTAATTATTGAATAAAAAACCCATGGAATTATAGAACATAAAATTATTATATAAAAATTATAAATTCATGAAATAATATCTTAAATAAAATTCATGTGGAAATAAGCACACCATATAAAATTATTCACAGTGCATTATATGAATTATGTCTCAAAGAATAGATATTGAGACCATGAAAACCCTTGAGAATTTTATAACATTTGAATCAACATGTCATGAAAGAGAGAACATAAAATTAACTTTAAATATAATTATAAAATATTCATTAATAATATAATATCACAGTAGGTAGAATATACACCTTATAAAAGGAAGTAGGTGCATAATACGAAATATGTCTCAATGGAACAATATTTAGATGAATAATCCTTATAAAGATCATATCATTGATGTTTGGATTTAATCAATGAAGTGATTATGTGAAAAGATTATAAAACCACAAAAAATGAAGTTCAAATAAAACATAATATAATCAGATTTAATTTCATACATAATCCTGACATATCATATTTAATGATGTATAAGTATAGACCAATTAATGGAACTTGAGTTAAGAAACCGCGTACCTTGAGTCCTGAATTTCTATGTATGTCCTTAAACTCTGGTATAATAAAAATATATTAACTATTTTCTTGTTTAAGATTGTTTTAAAGGTTTCTTAATTTAGCATTAAATCAATTATTTCATTTATTTAAATTACATATTTATTTACTTAATCGGTTAAGTTCACAAAGGATGTTTTGAGAATGTTTATCTCATAATTTCAAAATGAATTCGGCATATTGACCATGGTCAAACTAGATATGGTTCCATCATATAAAGAATAATAATAATGAAAAAATTATAATTTTTATACATTAAATACAATTTTATAACCATCCATGAATTACTTATATGAAAAACAAATCACATCGCTTCGTTGAGTTGGTAATCCACACGTATGCACAAATGAAATTATCATTTTACATAGGATGTAATGGTATGAAAATATATGATATATAATATTTAAATATTAATAATTATGACATTAATATCATTTATATTCATTAAATCCATCATTATAAATAACTATGAGATGTAGTAATTGAAAACGAAACACATTATTTCGTTGATGTGGTAGTCTACACATGTGCACAAACAATGTTTTTGCTCCCCATTTGATGGAAATGGAGATGAAAATGGGATTTACCAAAGTAATAAAAAAATTTATTTATATTTGATACATTGATCTTATTATATCATCAAGTTTTAAAAATATTTTAAGATGGTATAAGAATAAGTAAAATGAAAATGCTATGTTAAGAGTTATACCACTTATTCAAAATATTAGATTTGGATAATAACTTAATACTTCTAGGTTTGTTTTTTGAAGATAAACGATACTATAGTCTATGTATAGGAAATTTGGGAATGAATTTTGGAAGTTCTTGGCTGAGATAGAGTGCTAAAAACATGTGAAGAAGATACGATATGAGGCACCCTTTTATAAGTGAGGGGAGGGGAACCCTTTGAATTACTTAAAGTATTAAATTAATATAAATTTATTTTCTTGTTTATGTGAATCCAAATAGATATATTTATAATATAGGATGGATATAAGTTTAAATAAACTCCCATAATAAAATTTAGGAAAGTTTTGGTGATGTTTTAACCCATATATCTTAGTTTTAACCCCCATTAAACCTTTTAAAGATTACTATAAGAACACTATTTTTTACCTTTTAGGGGTCAATAAAGTTATAATAAAAGGAAAACTGTCCCATAAGTGGATAATTTATGATATTATAGACTATATACAATTTAATTTTCCAAATATATTTTTTTATAAATTTTATATCATTTAATACAATATTATTTAACATAAGATACAATTAAAGTCATTTTTAAAACTATTCACCTAATTTCAATTCTAAAAATATATATACAGTAATTTAATTAAAATATGAACTATTAAAACATAAATAATATATTATATTTAACAAAAAAATCATTGAACATAATAATTAGTTCTAATTGTAAAACTTTTAATTTTTTTTTAAAATCATTTACATGATTTTTCAATTACTTGAACAAGAATTGTGCTAGTGTTGTGTAAGAATCTATATAAATTATTTCTTCAATAAAAATTAAAATATATTTAAACAATAAAAAATAATTTATCTTTTAATTAACCATTTAGAATAGAATATAACCTCTTTTTATCACTATGAAATCTTTTTAGAGACATTAAAACAAAGAGAGAAACATTTTATATTTATTTAGTACTTAAAATAATATTAAGGTCGTTATCAAAGAAAAATGGAACCTAGATAGAATAAAATAAAATATTGGATTCTAATGGTTAAAATGAACTCATTCAATAGAAATAATCCAGGTATTTGATAGATTTTTAAAGCCATATCACATTATAATTAACCAAAATTACTCGATTTACCCTTACTGAGGTGAAAAATATTTACCACGATTAATATTCATTATAAATAAAAATAAAGTTGAAATATTTACTGAAATTAAACCTATTGATTTTAAATATGGATTTAATTTTTCTAGATTAAATTTATAGAATTTTTATAAATCAATTTTAATATAAATGTGTAAAATGCACTAAAAATAGAATTTAGAAAAATATCTCTTTAAGCATAAAAAACGAACTTATACCAACATCAAGTATAATGATGATTCTTATATAAGTAATTACATTATTTTTAAATAGGGGTGAATTATGTTAATTTTAGATAAAATTTAAATCATAATGATACTTTTTAATGAAAATAAAATATAGTTTTATAAGAATTGGTATTTTTGTCTATTTAATGAAAAATCAACCTTTTACAAAAATCCCTTAATCTCACCCTATGATAAATATGTTATGATGATTGAAAAATGGTATTAGTTTCCTCAAATAAAATATATAAAATAGGTATAAATTAATTATAATATTTACTAAAAAAATCAATAAAAACTTTTTTTGAAGCATACAATGAATTTACTAAAAATTGAGTGCTCATTTCTTAAGAATTAATCAATACATTTAAATTGAATTGGAAAATTGTATATATATTTCATAATTTATTTACACCTATTCATATATGATAATTAAATGACTAGGTTATAAAAATCATATTAAAATAATAATATTTCATGGTTCATTTAAGATCGAGGTTGCATTTCATATACACTATCAAATATAGTGTTATTTTAAAATATCGATGTGTTATAATATGATATTTCATCATCAGAAATAGTATCATTCAATATCAATAGGGATGTCTCCTACAATTCGGTCCATATTCGGATCATCTTCTTCATAATGAGTTCCTATTACTAGAGACATATGAGAAGACATTGAATGATACTATTACAGGGGACCGACTTCAATAGATTTACCATAATAGGGGTTTTTAGTTGTAGGTCACACTTTATAAATAACAAAAATATCAACATATAATTTCCTTTGAAAATTACTGCACTATTTACTGAACACCAATGATGCTCCCACCCAATCCTCATTATTGATCATAGGATACTCAGTGTGCCAAAGAAAATAAACATTTTGAAGATATATATATGGGATTAATGTCAATACTTGATCAAACCTCAATTACAAGTGACTATGAATCATCCAACAAACATATTCCAATGTCACACATTAATGAAGGTTATCCACTTTTCAGGTGGTAAACTATAAGCCAACGAGCCCATACCTGAGTGGTAAGGGCTCCTTCTTGGCATCCAAGAGACCCAGGTTCAAAACTGGGTGGAGGTGAATTTACAGGTTACTATAGTAGTACTGTAGAAGTACTATAGGATGTATTGTTCAGTACTGTAGCATCCAGAACTATTCACATGATTTGGGCCTTCGGGCCACCAGTTTGGGCCTACGGGTATCTAGGACCTTTGGGTCATCAAAGGCCTTTATGCCTCAAGGACTTCAGGCCACATGAGACCATGGAGTAACCTAGTTCACATAGAGAAGGCCCCAGAAGAGGATCAGAGAAACAAGAGTAGTAGTCACTAGATACAGAGCTAATCAGATTGGAAGAATGAGAGGGTATATAAACCGCCATCAGGACTAGGCACTGTGCATCTTTGTACGAGGCAATGTTAGCTGATCCGCAATGCAAGGTGGGGAGATAAGGTGATCAATGATGTAGAAGCTGGGGAGGGACTGTTCTAGTGGGTTGGGCCTACAGGTCATGTATTGGGCATAGTATGCCTCTGGGCCTTCGGGTCATGTATTGCAGGTCATGTCGGTCCTTGTGCCTTGGGCCTACGGGTCATGTACAGGTTCCCCTTCATCCCTTAAAAGGGGGATTATACATAATAAAATAAAAAATAAAGGCCTTTGGTCCAATCAGGAAAGTGGTTAACAATAACTAAATTCCTATTCATTATAAATAACTTCATCATTATAGTATATTAACATATAAATGAATATTTAAAAAAAATTAGGAAAAAATTATATATATATATATATATAGTATCATCAAATGTTCTACATTTTAAAATTAGTTTGGATTAAATAATGGTGAATTGATCTTGAGACTTTTTATATGGATTGGTTTATCATTAATCAATAATAAAACCAAAACCTAGGGGGGAAATCCAAGATCCCCCATTTTCTTAGATTTTATAAATTTCTAATCTCCATTTAATCATGGTGCACCGATCCAACATTGAACATCAATGCCTCCAGAAAAGAATCCTTTTATTACAATAATACTCACATGCAGGTGAGGGGTTATTGGGGTTCGAGATACATAATATTTTACCATGGACAAGAGGACCCATACATTCTTATAGAGAGGGATGACACATATGTCACCAATAAAGAAAGAAAAAAAAATTATTAATAATTCTATAACTGCACAAAAAATAATTACACATTAAATTTCATTTATACATTGGCCGGTCATCTCAATATTAGTCATCACTTAATAATCTTTCCATGCTTTTAGCGGATTGTTCTTAAAATTTTCATAAATTTAATATTTGATAATAATTTATTTAATATAATTATATACTTTAACATACAATATTGAAAATAATGACATTATTAAAATATAAATACTAAATTTTTTGATATTAATAATAATATATATACATATATCTAATAAATAATTTAAATAAGAAATAAGAATTTTTTTTACTTTTAATTTATTATTATAATGATATATTATGAATTTATAATAATTGAAAATGGTCAAGTCGAAATCCAAATCTTCTGACCATTTATTTAAGATGAAATAAAAAGAAAATATAAAAGCTTGACAACAGACAAGGTCATACAATTAGCCAAGCCCTCATCTAGATAATAAAACTATATGTCAAGGAATACCAGATAATTCCCATAATCATAATCAGAATCATCATCATCATCATCTATAGTCTTCCATTCTGACTGTTAATTTCTTTGATAAATAATATCAAGTATCCTCTCCTTGGAATTTTTCTACTAATGGGTGATTTGACACTTTGATGCCTTGGAAGATGACCTGGTAGACACATCCCTAGGTAGATTGGAATGGTCTTTCCATGGGCTTATTTTTAGAGGAACTAGAGAAAGACCTCCACTACTGACCAAATTTCCCTTGTTTCTTAAAAAACATATTTAAAAGAGATAGGATTACCACTACTAATAGATTTCAGATGAGTGGTGTCTAGAAAAACCATCTTCTTTCCCTTATCAATTTCATCATCATAAATATTAACCTATTTTATACATAATCCTAAAGAGTTGAAGACATTTCGAATCTCCTAAAGAAAATCCACACTCTACACATCAGATTTTCTTAGCCCATCATCCTATCTAAGATGCTCTGAAAAATCAGCATCCAATGATTTCACAAAGAGACCTTCCTCATCAATTGGTAAAAGAGAGAAACTAGGCACCACACCAGCCTTATTTGCAAACTGCTTGAAAAGGATAAGTTTAGATGGAGCTCCATGCTAAATCACACACATGAGAACACCAATAATCCTCTTGTAATTTGGTTCCTCATTCCTAATAGTAGTAACAATGGTAACATTTTCATCCTGATTCTACTCCACTCCATCCCCCAAACAACATCTTGAAAGGTTATAGTAATCACCTTCCTACGGCTCAAGATCAACAACCACCATTTCCCCAGAGACCTAGCCTTGCAACATTGGCACCATTCCTTTTAAACCTAATGAAGAATGATCAACTCTGGATACCTTTGGATCTACTTTGCATTTTGGAAAAACATAGGACATCCCAGGTTTTGAAGACTTCAAATCTTGTTTCCCTTTGGATTTAGCAGCACAATCCATGATAGAATGTCCCTTCGAGCCACATAATCCATAAATTGTAACACTCCATGAATGTAAAAATAAATTTAATATATCTTGTAATGCATTCAACATTGAGTCTCTATGAAACAACACTTTTTTATAATTATTTAAATGATATAGTTATAACCTAGACGTTAAACATAGTAATATAAATAATAATAACTACTATTAAATTTTATTTATAATGGTTTCATATAAATAAAACACATATATAATGAAATTTATAGTTTTTGGTAAAATAAACATCATTTGTGAATTTAAAATGTAAAAATTAATTTAGCGTTAAATTTTAGTATTTTTCTAAGAGGTTTCATTTTTTTAATGAATAGTGAAAAATACTGCATTTTTGTCAAAAATGTGTTTTTATTTTTAAATAATTATTATAATTTAAATTTATTCTAAATGTCACAATTTATCAATTATACATAATATAATCCAATTTTGATCATTGGAATCATTTTTATAGTGAAATTAGATATAAAAAATTATTGAAATTTTGAATGTTCTTTTTTACTCCCCTTCTCACCACACCTGCAAGATTAAAATTAAATGTAATTTTACCGCTCTTGTGAATTGAATTTCGAAAAACAGACATACATGGTTACGATCAATAAGATATTTAGAGTCTGATAGGATCAACTTAAGTTTTGGTGAATAGTATTTTGACCTTTTGAAATAGTAATGTTACCCTTATGAATAGTAATATAACCCTTATGAATAGTAAACCGGCCAAATAAATAGTAATATCACTCATGAAAGTATAAATAAAATTTAGGCATATTATAAATTAAAGTACGATATAATTATATCATTGTATAAGTAAATAAATATTTTGAAAATTATTAATTAAGCGTTGGTATTTCTGTAAGAAAAAAATATTTCATTACAATTTTATAATTAATTAAATCATTTAAAAGAAAATATCTTTTAATAATATATATTCATATATTAGTATCTTTTTTTCTTATGATTATTGGATAATTTTATGAGACCTTTAGAAATTTTTTGAAAGTGTCATAAAAACAGTTATAATATTGAAATTAGTATTTTTGGTGTAAATGATGATTTTATTTAAAAATTAATTTTCTTGTATTTATAAATTAATTTTATTAAAATGGAGTTAATTTTTGAATTCTACATGTTGAAAAGTGGTTAGGGTTCAAATTTTATATTTTTATGAAATACTTGAATTTTTGGTGAATAGTGAAATACAATAATTTACAATAAATGCTAAATACTTGAATTATGGCGTCATAGTTAGTGTATTTCTGAATTAAGCACATATTCTCGAGGTATAATTAATTATTTTAATATATTTAGTGATAATTCTCAAACTATTCATATTATTGAGCCAAAATAATAAACAAATGAAAAAAATATTAAAAAAACTCCCCTCTACTCCACTGTAAATGCCACCCCTCACCACCACTTCTCCTCACACCTCTAAGCCTTGATGCTTGTCCAAATTATGAAAAAATAATATTCCCAAGACTCTAACCCATTTACATGACACATTGGTATCACCAAAATACCCAACCAAGGTGCCTTAAAGAGGTTATCAAAGAATAGAATTAAAGAGGTAAATCCGTTTTCTTTTTCTTTTAATTTCCTTTCAACTTCCTTTTTCATTTATCACCCTATCCTCACATACTCTATCAAAATGATCATGATTACTCCAATATCATATATATAAGGGAATTATATCATGTTAATGAAATATAAAACCTCAAAATACTTTCTCTATATTTTATTTAAAAAAACCGAAATCATCATCCGTGAAGTGCCGGTTTACAACCTTCACCGACGAAACATTTTCATTCTTCAATTTCTCCTTCAAGGATGGTAATGAAACAATTTTTATGATTATAAAATAATATAATAAATGTATTAAAACCTATTTAATATTATATATCCAATATATATATGTAATAATTACTCATACAACAAAACTAGTTCCTAATAATAGAAAAATGTCCAAAATAATCAAAATGATTGTCACTAATGTTTTATCTAATGACTCATCCTCATACCATATAAGAAAATGAATCATGTAACCATTTAATCATATTCATGTTCATTAATATCATTTAAATTCAATTATGTATAATTATTACCCATCCCACACAAACATCCATACTCATATACAAGTATATCGATCGTGAAAACAAAGGAAACGAATGATCCTGAGCGATAAAATTGTATCTTATAACTCATCCAAGAGGACCTAAATAAGCTTAATAAAACTATAATATATCAAATAAATATATATAAGGCTATGAATTAATTAATCAATGGATTTAATTTTATTATATAGGACGTTAAGGTCAAGTGCAATACACATTTGAACATAAGGTAAGAGATTCAACCAAAACCTTCATTTTTTCCTTCAGGTTATTCTTTCACAAAATTTACCCCAATGTAATGTTTATTTATTTTTATATAATTAATTAAATTCTGTGTATAAATTAAAAACTCATGTATCCATATCAGTCAATCTTTTATTTATGGGAATTACATATTTTACAAGGTATACTTTTCAATTCTTCCCGTTAGGCAAGCCCGATTAAAAAGAACATTACGATTTATTATCCATTTTCATGTACCAACCATAATTTATTTTAATACACCATTATTTTTATAAAATAAATACTTTTTTTAATGAAAAATTATATTTTTTCAATACAGGTTTTATACAATCAATTATTACAAATAAAAATGATTTTTCCAAAAGAACTCTTTTTGCAAAGTAAAAGGGATATTCCTCTCAAGAATTTTTCGATGATTCTGGTTAGAGTATTTTAATTTATTTCAACTTCTTAGTTGAATTTTATTCTTTATGAGATTTATCTATTATGTTTATCATCCTCCATATTTTATTAAATGATTTATGATAAGTTTTATTATGGATGTTCTATCTTGATTATAATGAGTCAAATTTTACCAATCATATTTTTGTAAAATTTTTGGGAAAATTTTGTGACCAGGCATTGAGACAGAATGTGATTCTGAGGCCTGGTGTGCCCGGAACAATTCATGAATTTTTTTTCAGTTTTTAATCACACGGACGTGACTTTTTTGAAAAGTGGAATAACTCTTAAATGAGTTCCCAGATCCGAAATATGAGGGCACTTTTGATATCAAAGTAGTGGATTTACCTTAAGGGACTTACATTGGCCGGTGGGGGTTAACTGGGGAAAGTATTTTTTTGGATGTAACCGTAAATAAAATTATTAAATAAAAATTATTTTATTTTCAATTCCTAATAACTTATAAATGGTAACTCGGATTAGGAATACAAGACCACCATTGAGCTTTTGATGGTGTGATTTCCCTAGGTGGGGACTAACCTCGACCAATGAAGGTCGAGGGTGGAAGTTAGTTTTTGGACATGAACATCATTAAAATATTTAATAAAAGTAGTTCTTTTTGTCATTATGTAGAAATGAAGTGATGCTGAAACACCAAGATGGGGAAGACCATTTCATTTAATAAATGAAACAACATGGTGAAACTACGACAATAGTGACATAGTAATGATGAAACACATTTCTTCATTTAATGGCTTGGTAGAGGTACGAGATCAGATGGACAATCCAAGAGAAATTCCCCAGATGCTCTAGAGAAAGAAAGTGTTGGAAACCCCTATCATTGGAGAAGGAAGAATAATTACAAGATGGAAGATCGATGATCAGAGTTTGGATTAGGCATTGAAAGATTGGTGAATTATGAGAAAAAAATCCTTATTTGTCAGCAATCGATCCAATCCTAGGTAGGGTGTTGTTTCCTTTGTGATTTATTCCAATTTCTTATTTTCCTATGATGAATGTGAATCAATTGGTGAACAGATTGATTCAAGGATCACGCGTATGTTGTAAGATGGGTTTTTGATTTGGGATGTTGTTTGGAATTGAATCCATGTTAGATTTGTTCTTGATTTGATTTTGTTTAGGCCTTGTTCTTAAATTATAATGTTGACGGATCAAGGATGACATGAAAAAGGCCCAGATCCATACACATCGAGTATTCTTGTGATTTTCTTCCACCCCCAAATTCTTTCTCATTCTTCATCACCATAACGATCTGAAAAGGGATATGAAATTGCCATAGTGCGGAGGTTTTGGCAGCACCATGAGGTGAGGATTCCGGTGAGATGAGGCCAGTGGTGGAGGTGGTACCGGTTCGGTGGTGCGGCTAGGCCTGGCGAATACGGCTAAAGTGATGCTAGATCGATGGTCGACAACGATGGAATCCCGCAGTCTAAGATGGACCATGACGGTGGATCAACAGGCAGTAGGTGACCACATGTCGTAGCAGGAGGCCACAGGTGGCAGAAGGTAGAGTTGATGCCTTGAAGACTGGTGGTGGGAAGACCCGTGGTAGGAGGTTGTGGGTGAAGGTGGAGCTAGGAGGTCGTTGGCTTTTTAGTCGGTGGTAGAGATGCTCGTGATGGTTTGGTCATGGGCAGCATGCTGGAGATGCGGCCAGGTGGGCCACAGTGGTGGTGGATAGTCGCGGGGGAGGGACATGTCTTGCCAAAGCCGCATCAGTCATAGTAGGGACCAGCAGTTGATCTACGAGATTCAGTTGTCATGTGAAATAGCCACACCATGTGGTCTGGCCATGTTGACTACACACATGCAACAGATCTGTGTGTAGGAGGTGCGAGGGCCGCGGAGAGGTCGGGCAATGGTTGGTGGAGCAAGCCGACCTACCACATACAGTAGGACCGAAATGGTCAAAGCAACACGGTAGGGTAGACCCACAGACCAATGGGTCAGGCTGGTTCGGGGCGACCCAGAGCAACCAGTTCATGTTGGGTCATTCTGACTGGGTCGGACTGGATCGAGACCCAATCGACCCCTTTTTACAAAAATAGACATAACTTTAAAACGAGAGGTCCGCTTAACATGTCGTCTAGGTTTTTGGTACATTTGTAATGAGGCATGCCTTTTGAGATGACATTGTGGGTTTTTAGTGTGTACTAATGTAGGTGATAAACTTCTCCTGGTTACTTCCATGGGGGTTTTGTACGATATTTCATAGAAAACCCCTTAAGAGGATGAGTCCCGAATAGAGTTTTGGAAATCCTCTATGGGACTGGAGTGATACTCTATCACCCCTGATGGAGTTGTTGTGTATTCATGTGACCAACGAGAGTAAAGAATTATTCCTCCATCAAGTGGGCCATATCGGTAGGGTTCATGACATTCTTTTGAATCCGCTATGTTATGAGCCACATCAATAGGGTTTGTGTTATTCTCTAAGAATCTCTTATGTTGTGGGGTAATAAAGATTGGGTTCATGGTATTCTCTAAGAATCCACACTCATTATAGCATGATTTTGAAAAGTGTTTTCTCTTTAGACTATGTCCAAATTGGTGGAACCTCTTGTAAGAGTCCTCAATGACTTCATAGATCGAGATGCGAGTTCTTCCAGAATGAGCGTGCCTTCAGAAGAATCTTGTGGCCAAGGATTGGCTGTGATATCGAGACTCCTTATCTTAGAAAGACCAGATGTCTCAGGGAAACTTTATGATATATTAGGACCATATGTTCTCTTATTTAATTTTGTATACTTGTTCTACATTTTTACTATTAGATAGTTTGAGGAGTGTGATCTCTCGAAATCAAGCGTGCTACGAGTGGAACCATATGGTTGGAAGTGGATGAGATGTTGTATCTTGGAATCCTTTATGAGTATACCTTGATGTTCTTATTATATGTTTTGTTGATATATACATGTGTTGAGATAACTGTATATTTTTAGTGTAATTTCCTTTGTGGTCTTTTACATTGTGTTTTTGGGTTCCCTATTGAGTATTGTTTTACTCACCCCTACACAGGATTTTCCCACACATGTTGCGTCTTCTGAAGACAATCAACTCATTGATTGTGTTCCAGGAAGACTAGGACCAGGTGGGGCCTAGTGAGATCAGACACACCGAGGTGTGTTCCGATGGATTACAGACAGTAGTCCAGTTCCATACCTTACAATTGGAATGTGGGTTTTTCTATAGATGAGCTTCAATACTTGTATTCCAAACTCTTTATTTTTTGTGGTCTTGTATTCTAGAGTGTTTGTACTTTAATTACTTGCTTTATGTAGTACTCTTGTTAAGTTATAGTGGTTTGAAATCATTTTTCTTTAATTAGTGTTTTTACTTTCCAGCATTTTTAGCTTGGAGTTGTGTGCATGTGTACATGTTTTTAGGAAAATTCCTCTCATTTGTGTGATATGCCTACTCGGTTCTAGTTTCCAGCCCCTAGAATATTAGTGGTGGGCTTGGGGTAGTCACAAAATTGGCCTCAGGGGACGGGTCATGATAGAGTGGTATTAGAGGAGGTCAGTTTTGACTTCGGTCTGAGAGTCTGTGAGTTTGGTTTGGGGAAATAGTGTTAAGTTATTCGAGTTCGGATTTTAAGCCAGGGAATCTAGTGTTGGTGTGGAAACTAATGTATCCATACACAAGAACTCTATACACCTTCTTTCTGACTCTATCATAGTCTTCTGAGTCAGTGATTTACCAAGATGCAGGTTCAGGAGGACCTACCAATATTAGGTGCACGATATAAGCCGCAGAACAAAAGGTTTCATTGAAGGCCCTAAGGTCACCTCAGTTCCCAGAAAGGGATACATTGCTATGATTTTCATTGGAGGGGAAATATCACATGATATTTTCTCACCATTTAGACTATAGTCAGATGGGTAGTTGATGAATAAACAAATAAGAGGTAGTGGAAAGAGCATACAGATCCGTTGAGCAGCAGGCGTGGTAGGAGAGCTGGGGAAGCATTATGAGGTGGCTGACATTTTGATGTGTTACCACCACCACCTCCAAGTGGTCCATACTAGAATAAAGAAGCTAGAAGAAAGGAGAGGAGACAGTTGTGTTCTATCAAGGATTATGACCCCAAGACTCCAAGAATGGTCCATGGTACAATCCATGTCTTTCTACTTTAGCTGCAATATTGATAGACACTTGTACTAGTGGTTTCTTTTCCTTCCAATTTTCTTATTTGATACTTAGAGATTACGGTTAAACCATTGACTTGACCCTCACATTAGAGACTCCTACTAGAGGAGTCCCAATGCGAACACACGGGTGCCGACAATGTGACTTGAATCTTGGAGGAAAGAGTTTTGGGTGGGATCTCTTGTTAGAAGCATCGAGGCCTTAAAATTTCATTCTCAGTATGGAATAGTATCCATAGTTCATACTCAAATTGATTGTTTTAGGAAAAAGGTGAATTTCTTCCATGGTTATGGAACTAGATATCTTTTATCAGTAAAGGGTAAATCCTTACAGCTCTTAATGGACTCATGCAGAGGAGGGTGCAGCCGATTTCGATTGAGTTGGCTAGCCCAAACCTTAGTGTAGTGGATTATATGAGTCCTCAAGTTTCTTTTAATGGTGGTAGAGTATAAGGACATATTTCTTGAAGATTTTTCAGTTTTACCTCTCCACTGAGAGTTATACTTATGTATTGGTCTACTCCTCAGGGTGACACCGTTCTTTGCGCCACCATATCATATGGCGCCCAATGAGATTTTTGAGATGGGGGTAAAAATGGGGGACTTGTAGGGGAAGGGATTAGTAAGACCCAATTTTTCACACTGGGAAGCCCCAGATGATCTTCTTTGATGACATCTTAGTTTACTCGGCATCCAAGGAGGAGAACGTGATACACTAAAGAATGATCCTTGACACACTCTGAGGGCTCTAGTTGTAAGAGAATCTCTTGAAGTATCAGTTATGGATTCATAAGGTCCCTTTTTCTGGAATAGGTCATCAGAGAGGATGGATTTATATTGAGTCCAAAGAAGGTTGAGATAGATTTTGATGAGCTCTCCTATCTTGAGGTTACCAGAAGAGGGTGTCGATCACATAGTGTTCTGAAATGCATTCGGAACTGGGTTTGGTTGTGTTGTGATATAGGGGCAAGTGATAATTTCCCATGGTTCATGCCAGTTGATACTACATGAGTATAACTGCATGACCCTTTATCTTGAGTTATGAATAGTAGTATTTGAATTGAAGATATAAGGATACTGCCTGATGGGTGATACATTCATCACCTACTTCAGCCACAAGATTCACAATTATGTCTTATCTTAGAAGAACTGAGTATTGAGAAAGAGGTGATGTATAGAGTTCCTCCAGAACTATGACTTAGAGTTTGTCTATACTCCTAGGAAGTGGAATGTGGAAGAAGATTCTCTCAAAATGAATGTACTTAGCAGTTATTGAACAAGGCATTGAAGTGGTTGGCCTCGTTGTAGTTATCCTTTGCAGATGGAGATGGATCATCTCATCTCCAGTCGTTGGTTGTTACCCCTCCACTTTTAAAATGAGTCAGGGAGGCACATATTAGGGATACTGACTATGAAAATTTTTGTGCTTAGTTGTACATAGGTAATACCCCTAATTGATATTCAAAATGTGGGGAGAACATTGTTATTTTCAAGGGATACACAATTTTATTAGTGCATTCCTAGAGTGGTGAGATGCATCAGGATATGAATTTGGGTGTCAAGGAGGAAACTGAGGATGATAGAATGGATTGAAGATGGGATTACCTATTGAGATAAAAGCTAAATGATTGGTTGAATCAGTTTTTTGGTTTTTCAAATCATCATTTAAAGACCCTATGCTTGGTAGTGATTTATCCTTTTCTTTCTTGGGGAACTAGGAAGGAAGTGGGAATGAATATTGCTGGACTTTATGATGGATTTATCATGTATGTACAAGAGACATGATACCATTTGGGTAATTATTTACTGAATAACTGAGTCAACCCACTTGCTAACTACCCAAGAGAAGAGTTTAGTAGATATCCTGGGATGCCTCTACATATAGGAGATAGTTCAACTCCATAGAGTTTTATCAATGATTGTTTCAGATTGTGATACTTTCTTTACATCCCAATTGTGGAAGGGATTATAGGAGGTGATTATAGAGAATGTGTTGATCATATAGGAGAAGATGAAGAATGTTCAGAGACGTCCGAAGTTTATGATGACAGACGGTGGAGACCTTTGGAGTTCGAGGAAGGAGACCATGTATTCCTTTGGGTCTGAACTTGATGAGGGTTACAAAATTTTTTTCATGGCAGCAAGCTATCTCCAAGGATAATATTACCTCATTTAGGTACTGCATAGAGTTGTCAAGGTAGCATACCAATGAGATTTACTCCATTTTAGGACCAAGTATACAATGTCTTCCATGTGTCGTAGCTAAGGATCTTTGTGCATTACCCTTGCACATCATAATCAAGGGAGAGCTAGACATCAATGTTGGAGTGACTTGGGTTGAGTACCCAATGAAGATTGAGGATCCTTCATGGATGAACGTTTACCTTGGTACATGTCCGAAGGCAGAACATGGATCTTAAGAAGAGGACATGGGAGTAGGAGGCTCAAATTCGTGCATTGTACTGTCACCTTTTGTTTGAGTTAACCTTATTTGAATTTCTGAGGATGTAAATCCTTAAGGCAGGGATAATGTAATGGCTCAAATTTTTCTGATCCATTTTAAAAACAATCTTGTTAAAATTTTGAGACCAGGTGATGAGACGACGTATGAATCTGAGGCCTGGTGTGCCCAGAAAAATTCGTAAAAAATTGTTTAATTTTTAATATCACGCATGTGTGACTTTTCTGAAAAAGTAGAATTACTCTTAAACGAGTTTTCAGATCAGAAATCCAAGGGCACCGTTGAGCTCAGACAAGTTTCTTTATCTTAGGTGCGACCTAACATTGGATGGAATGAGTCAACTATGGAAAGTAGTTTTTGTGACATAACTGTAAATAAAAAAATTAAATGAAAATTATTTTATTTTCAAATCCTAATAACTCATAAATGGTAACTTAGATTGGGAATCTGAGACCACTGTTGAGCTCTTGAGGGTGTTCTTTCCCAAGGTGGGGCCTAACCTCAATAGTTGCGGGTCGAGGGTGAGAGTTAGTTTTTGTACATGAACGTCATTAAAATATTAAATAAAAATATTTCTTTTTGACACTTTGTAGTGATGTAGCGATGTTGCAACGCCAAAATAGGGAAAACTATTTCCTTTAATAAATGAAGCAGCATGGCGGAACTCCAACAATAGTGATGCGGAAATGATGAAATGTGTTTCTTAATTTAATGGCTTGGTAGGGGTATGAGATTAGATGGAAAATACTCACAAAATTCCCCAAGGGCTTTGGAGAAGGAAAGAATCGGCGAAACCTGTCATTAGTGAACGATGAACGAAAATGATACGGTGGATCAACGATCGGAGTTCGGATTAGGTGTTGACGAATTGATGAACTACGAGAACAAACTCCTTCTTCATGAGTGATCAATCCAATCCTAGGTAGGACGTTGTGTACTTTGTGATTTATTCCCCATTCTTGTTTTCCTATAATGAATGTGAATCAATCGATGAACGAATTGATTCAAAGATCATGCATATTTTGCGGGATGGGTTTTTGATTTTGGATGTTTTTACGAATTGAATCCATGTTAGATTTATGATGGACTTGATTTTGTATAATCCTTGTTCTTAAATTCTAATGTTGATGGATCAAGGTCAACATGAACAAGGCCCAGATCCATCCACATCGGGTGTTCTAGTGTTCCACTTCCTCCCCCAAAATCTTTCTCGTTCTTCATCCCTACAATGATCCAAAATCACCATTGGGCTGAAGTTTTTGTGGCACCATGAGGTGAGGCCGCTAGTGAGATGAGGCCAGCAGCGGACGTGGCACCGGCCCGATGGCATGGATAATCTAGGAAGATATGGAGGAAGGGCCACTGGATTGATGTATGATGATAGCTGCAAATTGGACCGTATAAGGAGGCAGTGGGTGGAGGAAGGAAGAGCTGACAGCTCAACAGCCAGCGGTGGGAACATTCAAGGCAGGAGGCGGTGGGTGGAGGCTACGGTAGACGGCCGCAGGCTCAGTAGTCAGTATCAGAGAGGCCCGTAGCAATGCGGCCATGGGTAGTATGTGGGAGACGTGGCCATGCAGGCCACAATGACAGTAGAACACCATAATAGGTTGCCACTGGGGAGGGACGCAGCTCTCCGAAGATACGTCGATCAGAGGAGGGACCCACAATAGGGTGGTGGGATATGGTGGTCATGCGGACTGGCCACATTGACCATGCATAATGTGGCATAGACGTGTGCAGGAGGTGTGGGGGCTGTGGCTAGGTCAGTCCGTGGCTGGCGTAGCAAGCTTTCCCACCACATATGGGGCCATGCCAAAATGGTTGGGCTGCTTTAGAAACCCAGTAGGCTGGACCCATGTCCCAGCAGGCCAGATCTAGTCAGCCTAGCAGGTTGTACCCACGACACAATGGGTCGGGTCTAGTGGGCCCAATGGGATGGGTCGTTGGGCCGGTCTGGTTCTGGCTAACCCACACTGACCGGTTCGGGTCGGGTCGGTCTAACCGGGCCAGACCAGACCCGGACTGCACTGGCCCTTTTTTTTAAAAAATGACATAACTTTCAGAAAGGAGGTCCATTTGACATGCTGTCTACGACGTTGTAACCCTTATAATGATGTAGTTCTTTTGAGATGACTTTGTGGTTTTTTAGTATGGACTAGTGTAGGTGAGAAACTTCCCCTTGGTTTCTTCCTTGAGGGTTTGGTACATCATTGCATAGAAATCCCCTATAGAGGACGAGTCCCAGATAGGTTTTTGAAAATCCTCCTTGGGATTGGAGTGATACTCTATCACCCTTGATGGAGTTGTTGTGTATTGATGTAACTATCGAGAGCAGGGTGTTATTGCTCTATCCGGTGGGTCGTATTGGTTGGGTTCACTGTATTCTTTGGAATCCAGGACGTTAAAAGCCGTATCGGTATGGTTCTTAGTATACTATAATAATCACCTACGCTATGGGGTAATACAGATTGGGTTCACGGTATTCTTTATTAATCCCCTCTCTATATAATATGACCTTGACCAGTGTTATCTCTTTAGGTCGGGCCCAAATTGTCAGGACCTCTTTTGAAAGTCCCCGATGACTTCATAGCTTGAGATGTGAGTTCTTCTGGAATGAGCATTCCATGATCAGAATCCTATGACCAAGGACTGGCTATGATATCGAGACTCCTTTTCTTAGTGAGACCAGAAGTCTCAGGGAAACTTCATGATGTATCAGGACCATAGGTTATCTTGGATAATTTTGGTAGACATGTTATACTTGTTTACTATAATATAGTTATAGGAGTGCGTTCTCTCAGAATCAAGCGGGCTACGATCGGAACCATTTATCTAGTAGTGGATAAGACATAACATCTTGGAATCCTTTTTGAGTATACCTAGATGTTATTGTTAAATGTGTTGTTGACATATACCTGTTTTGAGATGACTATATCTTTTTAGTGGTGTTTCCTATGTGGTAATTTACTTTGTGTTTCGTGGTTCCCTACTGAGTATTGTTTTACTCACCCCTTCATGGGATATGCCCACACATGTCATGTGTTGTGCAGACAATCAACTCCTTAACAATGTTCTAGGAAGACCAAGACTAGGTGGGGCCTAGTGTGATCAAACAAATCGAGGTGTGTTCCGGTTGTTTACTGACAACTGTCTAATGTCGTACCTTGCAGTTGGATAAAGTGGGGTTTTCTACAGATGAGATTCATTACAAGTGTTCTAGATGCTTTATTTTTGGTGGGATTGTATTCTGGTCTGGTTATAATTTACTGTCTTGCTTTATGTCATACTTTTTTGATGGGTTTTGGTGGTGTGCATGCACTTTCATTTACTTAGTGTTTTTACTTTCCACCATCTTTACATTGGAGTTGTGTGCATGTGTATAGGTTCTTAGGAAAATTCCTCCCATTTGTGGGATATGCCTACTCGGTGATATCTTCTAGCCCCTGTCCTATCAGAGGTGGGATTGGGGTAGTCATGACATGGGCCCCAAGGGACGGGTCATGACATTGATACCATTCCCCATACTACTAATAATGGTCAGTGATTATGTTTATAGATTTGAGAATGTTATTTACATTTTATATATATGTGTTGTTTATGTTTATCCCAATTCATATAAGGAATAAATTGGACTTAGTAAGTGATGGGTGGGGTCGTTTGTATCCCCTCGATGCATCAATAGTTCTCATGAGACAAACTAGATATGGTTTTGGATGAGGCCTTACCCATTTATTAGATTCTTAGCATGAATCCTTGACAACAATAGATTCCTGTCATAAAGACTTAACAATAATAGATTGTTGGCATGAATCCTTGAAGTTATGTTTTAGATATCCATCATTATGTATTTACCTCATAATGATATTAGTAATTGATAAATCATGTTGTTATTCGACTAGTAGAATATCCAGGGTTAATCTTCATGTGATTATTTATATGGAATTATTTATTTTGATTTTATTCTTGCCATATTAAGCTCAAGATTATGTTTTAATGGCATGTGTTCTTTTAGTTATTCACCACACGTTATTATTTATGCTTTCACTGTATTACTTACCCTTACTGATCATCTGAGCAAACCCATTTATTTTCTTTTAATTTTCCCCAAGATATGAATATGAATATTATGAATGACTTGAAGGGTTAATCTAAGAGTTTTTGGGTGTTAAAAATGGAGTTTCTAAAATGTTTTTACTTTCAAGTTGTAATGTAATGTTCATGTATGTAATATAGACTCCAAAACTACTAAACCAATCAGTCTTTTGGGATCAGAGTCTTGTATCTATGTTAATATAATAAAGTAAGCCACCAGCTCCAGGCTACTAGGGTCATGGTCTTTACAGTTGTTATCAAAGGATGTTAATTAGAATCCTTGGAAACTAGATTTATAAAACATGGATTAGGGAATATAAACCTAAGTTATACTTTGAGAATATGTATATAAGAACATCTTAGAATTTTGGTAAGGTAGAGATTATGTGGTTCTTCCTAGAAATTCATCCCTTTATGGATACAACAAGTAGACGTGGCTATGGAACATATGCGCATAGGGGTAACAAATCCAAAATGGTGTCCTAGGCCTAACTCAGGGAATCTTGGTACATGATAATGGGCCTTTTTATGCACCTGGTTTCCCATTTCTGGGGGATATTCTTAGGATATTACACATTTTATTTAAAAACGAATTTGATGTATTTATAAGTAAATATGTCCCCAATAAAACAATGATTATTATTATGAGATTAGTTATGCATTAAGTATATTTCTAGTTCAAAATTATGCATTATTATTTATACCCTAATTTTGTATATTCCATTTTCTAGAAATTCTTCTTGGTGGAAGAAATGGATTTTGTATCAACACACATAATATATGTATCTATTTACCTTTTATTCAAGATAATGACTTTGGAGTAGGATCTGAAACTGGAGATGAGAAACTTATAACTATACTGGGAGAGTTGACTCAGGTTATGAATAATAACCCTACCCATATGAAGCATCTTGATCCACAATGTGGAGGAACAATACTAGACTGCTTTATACGACAACAACCTTCATTATTCAATGGGACTAAAAAACCATTTGTAGATGAACAATGGATAAGTTCCTCAGAGAATATATTTTTAGCTCTGAGATGTAATGAATGAGGGAAGTTTATCATGGTAGTATATCATCTCTTGGGAGATTCATATTAATGGTGGTTATTAATTCAAAACACAAAGGAGGAGGAAGAAGTTGAAAACATGGAATGAATGGATTTTAAAGAATTTTTTTGGTGAAATATTTCCCTCCTGAATAGAGAGATGATATGGAGAGACAATTCTTGAGTTTTATATAGAAAGAGGATGAAAATGTTTCTAAGTATGAATCCAACTTTACAAGAGTAGCAAGGCATGATGCAAACTACATATGTAATCTATGGTGTAAGATTGAAAATTTCTTTGATGGTCTTAAGACAATTATACAAAGCAAATTAGTCTCCCAAACATTCTCATCATATGAGGATATAATATCTTGTGATATCATGATAGAGAAAAAATTCTCCAAGACTTATGGTTCTTTAGGTAAACAATAGAAAATGAGGATGACATAGAAAAATATGGATAAAGGGAAGAAGGGAAAGATGTATTCTAAAACATGTGATAATTTTGGAATGTAACAACTTGGTACATGATTAAAAATAAAAAGGAGTTTGCTTCAAGTGTGTAGAAGAAATACACCATGATCAGGATTTAAAGGGAAAGAAATAATTTTCTAATTTAAAATACTTCAACAGTAAGGATTTGGGGCACTATGCAAATGAGTTACCTAAGAACTTAAGGAATATACCCCAAAAGAAGCAAAGATATCAAGGAAAATATTTTGTTGTTACTACAGTTAAATTGGAATAATTAATGCATTTGTGTTTTTATATTCATGAATTATGTTTTACTACAATAATTCTTTAAGTAACTGGACGAATTCTTATTTTATAAAGGTTTAAAGGTTATCAAGGTATTCATATGTTTGGAATGTGACAACAAGAGATACATTATGTTATTTTTGGGAAAATATGACGTTTCTTCTATATATTTGGACTTTAAATTTTGGACAGACATAATTTGGATGAGTCTTAATGTTAACTACTTATGGAATAGATTTAGACAAAAGTATGATTTTGAATAACCTGTTCTAAACTATTTGAATTTAGTTAACATTTAAAGGCCGAAGGAAGGAATTATGGATCATTTTATCAAAGTGATTCAGGTATAAAAATTCGTCTTGACTATACATTTTTTTGTTTAAGAAATTATGTAGATATAGATCAAAGCATAACCAAAGGATGAGATTATAACACCAAGTATGTTTATTTTATGAAGTGCTTCTTAGGATAGTAAAAAAAAAGTGAACTCTTGGAAAAGGATTTTGGAACAAAAATTGTATCCAATTACTTTTATCTCAAATAAATATATGGTGTTTTAATCGATTATAGATTTATGGTTTTATGATGTTTAACTTTCTAATGACCATGTTATATATCAATCTCAATCCGAACATAGTGGTTAGATTTCTCTTCCATGTCTATGTTTTCACTTTACGCTAATGTTAAACTATTCAAAAGCCTAATTTTGTGGTAGCCTTAATATTTACCTTTCCCTAATATTAATAGGATGTTTTATTAACCCCATTTCCAATGTAGGTTTCCCACAAAGTGACTTTCAAGTATCAATCTTTAACTTTTGAAGTGAGATTTCAAATTGTGAGGACACAATTTATTGAAGGAGGGGAGAACGTAAGACCCTTAATAATTTACAAATAAATTTAATATAGCCTATAATTCACTAAAAACCATGTCTCTATGAAAAAAAACTTTATTATAATTTTTTAAATGAGATAGTTATAACATAGACGGTAAACATAGAAATATGAATAGTAATAACTACTTTTAAATTTTATTTATAATGGTTTCAAATAAATGAAATATATTTATATTGAAATGTTTAGTTTTTTTTAAAATAAACATTATTTGTGAATTTTTAATTTCAAAATCAATTTAGGGTAAAATTTTAGTATTTTTCTGAGATGTTTCATTTTTTAACGAATAGTGAAAAATACTGCATTGTAGTTAAAAATTTTGTTTTTAGTTTAAGTAATTATTATAATTTAAATTGAATATTATTATTAGAATTTATCAATTATATGTATACTAATCCAATTTTGATCATTATAATAATTTCTATATTGAAATTAGATATAAAAAATTATTGAAATTTTGAACGTTCTTTTCACCCTCCTCGCAACACATGCAAGATTTGCATTAGATGTAATTTTGCCGCTCCTGTGAATCGAATTTAAAAAAATCGACACACATGGTTGAAATCAGTAATATATTAAGAGTCTGATAGGGTCAACTTAATTTTTTGTGAATAGTAACTTGACCCTTTGAAATAGTAATGTTACCCTTATGAATAGTAATATGAACTGTATGAATAGTAAATCGACCAAATGAATAGTGACCTCACCCAGGAAAGTATAAATAAAGTTTAGGAATATTATAAATGAAAGTAAGATATAATTATATCACAGTATACCTAAGAACTCAGTTCTTAATTTCAGGTATGAGTTTGTTTTTTTTCTTTTAGTTTTTGAGTGCTTTTGAGATAATAGGGGAAAACTGGACAGTTTTGGAAATTTCCAAGTTACATGCCATGTAATTCCCAATACATACTGTGTACCATTACCATGTAAGAAGGACATACATGGTGTATAGGGGTGTTGGCTGGACAGAGTTGTTTAACCAAGTACATGCTTTTTACTCTTAGTACACACCGTGTAGTCTAGCCGTGAATGGGGGATATACATGGCATGTTAGTATGTTAGTGAGTTAGATGGGGAAAACCAACTACACACCGTGTACTCCATTATAGACACCGTGTAGTCATGTAGGCAGTTCCTCAGTGAAATCCCATCTATATTAGGAATAGTAAAATGATACACACGGCATGTACTTACATATACATGCGTGTATTTCTTTTTTTTCGTTAAAATTGGAAGTAGTATCATTTTATGTTTTTGGGTAGAAACCTCGATGGGTTTGAGTGAGGAGAAAAAATAGAGGAAAAAAATCCATCCCGATTGTCCATATAAAACCCCGTTTCACACACCATTTGATCTATTGAAACCCCCTCTGTAAGGCGTTGATTCCTCTTGAGCCATTATTCATAATTTCTTCTCTCGAATAAGTTAGAGGAGTTTGATAATTTATGCTCATTGTGTAGATCTACCATGTTTTGGATTGAATTTGAGGCTGATACCAGAGGAGGATCCTCATGCTAGTCCTAGGTAGGTGGTGCATACCTTGTTTTGTGTTTTTGTGTACTTTTGGCTGGTGCGGCCTTTGGCGCATCTTCAGGTATTTTGAGAGAGACCCTGTTATAGCTTCTAATGATTTTTGAATTAATTTTTTGACCCATGGGATTCCTTTGGGCATAACCTATTGCCAAAATTTCTTGAGCAAGGCTGGGTGAGAGGCCGATTCTCATTGGGACTTTTTGGACTAGGGTTCCAAAATTGATATAATTGGTCTTCTTTGTTTTTAAACTGGTATGTTTAATTTGGTAAAGCATTATTAGGCTTGTTAGAGGAATTCAAGACCATAGTTATACTTTGAGAAAGTTGTTGGGGTAGTGAAATTCAACTGTATATATTGTTTTTCCAACTTATGTGATTTGTTTAAATGGGATAAATATGTAATTTCTAAACTACATATGCTGGAACCTTTGGGTTGTGTTGGGCATGGCCCGTATATTCATGAATGATGTTGATGACAGGTTAGTCTTGGCCTGGATTATTGGGTAGTTTGACCACAGGATTGGGCATCATGGATGTTGGATTGAGGCAGTGTGACTATCAGGTTGGGCATAGCCCATGTTACTTGGATGGCAAGACCATTGGATTCTGAGCAACATGGTCGTAGGGGCACGATGTGTTAGAGAGGTTGTGGCTTGGGTTCTTTTTCTGGTGATCACCAATCACTCATGATTTAAGTCATGTTCACATAGTTTGACTCCGGGATGAGGTGGTTTTGACCACTCGTTTTGGTAGAGTATCTCGATAGTTGTGGTTTAGGTATTATTGGTTTGGGGGTGATTGTATTAGGAATCCATGTGGAAGGTGTGGAGACTTCAGTAGGTAGCGATGAGGCTATCGAGTTACGATATTGTGGGAAGGTATCACTATTTTCTCCAGTTGTTTAATTGTGGACAGACATCATTGTTATTCCGATTATTATTCAAGGATAGTTATCACTGTTCCTCCAGTTTTTGTGCCATGGGAAAACATGATCTTTCAATCATGGGTTACTATTGTTTGGGTGTTTCATTAGGATGTCTGTACTTGAGACACAGGGTGTCATGAGGCACATGGTTCCTGGTTATATGAATGAGATTATAGCACTAGACGAAGTAGGTGAGACTCCCTCGTGGCTGCTAAGCACTAGTGGAGGCTATTTTTACATTGTGCATCGTACCGTTTACCTTCCTTATAGATGCATGCCTGCTTAAACACCTATACTAGGTACACACCATTGGGTGGTATCCTACTGAGATTCATCTCAAACACTATATGGGCCATTTAGTATTTGTATAGACTTTATGGTTTTATGTACAGGTAAAAGATCAGCCTCAGGAGCTTGATCATTGTACTGTTTGGAATGGACATGGTAAGAACCTTGGGGTCATGCCTAGGTGGAGTTACTTTGTTTTAATTTCATTCATGTATCAGCATGATTACCATATTTTGTAACTACTATTGGTTAGCCATCATTTCCATTTTTATTGACATGTATGACCTACTTTGGATGAATTATTTGTTGTTTTAGTAGTTATTTTAAGTGGTTAACAACATGATGTTTTATTTACATTCCATTGTGCTTGTTTCTATATTACTTCCACCAATTTATCTGATATTTATTGTGATTCCACTTTGCAAGTCTGGTTCGAGTATGTAGAGTCTCTTATCTTATATTATACTCATTCTAATACCTCATTTTCCATCAAGAGGGTATAGACTCCCCACTCTACCTGTTTAAACCCTCACTGCTAGTTGGAAGCCTTCCACGTTCAGGGAGGTGTGCCTAAGTTAGTAACACCCAACCCGTTTAGCACTGTTTGGGTGGCTGTTCGAGTCCATAACATTACGAAGTGGTATCAAAGGAGTTTTTCTTGATTAGGATTTAGTAGAAACTTTTTACTAACTACTAATTATATCGATCCTACATTTTTATTTCTACTAGTTTTACTATTTGGGATATGGTAGACTAGAGATACATTGTTATTGGAATTGGGATTCTATCTTGTTCTTGGGTTCCTGTAGCCCCATGTATGAGGGATGGACCAAGTTACATTGGGTTGGAATTACTGTTTTTCTTTTACTCAGATTACTGTTTATATACTTTCCACCTTGGTGGCTTACTTGGTTTATGATGATTATCGGTTGTGATATGTGACCCTTGACCCGGTGTGGTAAGGGAGAATTGGACCTTGGCCCGGTATGGCAAGGTATGTTTTTTTGGATTTTTATAGGCACATTGTTAGGGTATTTCAATTTCATAACTACACATATGCTTTGTGAAGTGATAATACCATGTGAAAAATATCAATTTCCATGTGATAGATTATTTTGAAATGTGAAAGTTGAAATTAATGATAGAATTCCTTGTTTATTGGAATGTAATATGCCATGCTTTAAAATTATGTAAAATTGCACGTGGAATGTGATTTTGGCCTGGATCATATATGAGAAGGTAGTTACTACGGTTGAGGTGATTTTGATCATCAGAATTGGGAGAATTGATTGTCGGTTTGATGAAATGATGGTTGTCAGGACAGGCATGGACCATGGAACTTTTGATACTTGGCTCTATTAAGGGTGGGTAAGGAGGCTGTGAGGCTGGGATGCCAGGGGGAATGGAGGCGGTGGTGGGGAGAGTAAGGGTAGTTGTTATGTGGTGCATCATTTCTTATTTATTTATCTACATTATATATATTTTTATATATGTGGGATTTCTGACCATTTATGGTATTTAGTGGGTTCCTCCCAGACGACTTGATGGAATGTCAAGAAGGTGATGGTACAGTGCCGTAGGATCCCGATCAGGTTCAGACACCTGATGGATAGTTAGAGCATGAGCCACAAGTACATGCTCAGGGGCAGGATCATGTTTAGGATCCAGTGCAGACAGAGTAGTATCCAAGTTTGAAAGTGTTTGTCCATGGATCGACGAGAAGCGTTGGTCTAGTCTGGTACGTGTCTTGCAGGGGATTGATAAAGCCATGCAAGGTATAGAGCCCTCGATGGCATATCTGACATGGGAGTTCTAGTTGTAGCACCTTCCTCTTTTTTAGGTCAAGGTTGGTCCAAAGGCGACTGAGAACTAGATTGGGAGCACGAATTTGATCTTTGAGTAGCTTGAGATTCCTCTAGGTTGGAGGGTTAAGCTGGAAACCTACATGCTATGAGGACTGGTGAAGTGCTGGTGGGATGTGCAAGTTCAGGATCGCATACATGAGGGACTGGCCTGGAACGACTTTGAGGAAAGTTTCTTCGAGAAATTTTTCCTCGAGACACTGAGGGCGGAGAGATCTTGGTATTTCTTGAGCCTTTAGTAGGGTGACATGTCTGTCATGAACTATGATACTACTTTAACTGAGTTTTCTTAATTTTCACCATGTATGGTAAGCAATGAAACCTCAAGGGTGAGGCACTTCGAGGATGGCTTATAGAACACCATTAAGGTGAAGGTAAACATCTTCAGGTTGACCTTGTTCTCAAAGGTGTTGAATTAGTTATTCATAGATGATGGAAACTTGATGAAAAAAACCCATTTTATCCGGTCTGTGGATTCAGGTGATGTTTCAAATAGTAGGAAGGGAGGTCGGGATGAGTTCCAACAGGGCAGTTAATAAAAGGAATTAGCTATAACACCCCATTGTAGTTCATCATTGGTTTCCTTTCAGTGTGTGTAGGTTGGGCATGTCCGGAATCAGTGCGATAGGCCTCCAAAGGAGTATTGGGAATGTGGACATGTTATAAATCTATAGAGGTTCTATATATAGCCTTCTCAGATAGCCGAAAGGTAGGGACCATGATAGACTGTGGAATATGAGGTCAATTCAGTATCGGTACCAGGTGAGGGTAGCTAATGCTCAACTTCACATGGATGATATGGCTGAGATAATGGGACCCAACTGAGGGGTCCATAGATGATGACTAGAGAAGCACCATAGGGAGGTCAGGAATTAGGCCGCCGTACTTTAGGCTAGGTTCTTTCCATAGAGATTCCAGAGGCTGAGCAGGCTGGTGAGCCGACGACGGTCAGAGGTACAATATGAGCATGGTTGTGATTTTCTTGTTTACTTTTGGCATGGCCTCTTGAGGCATGTCTTATTTGAGTGCACGAGGTGCACATGATTTATTTGGACTGACTAGACACTGGTCAGTTGGATTGGCACCATTTTGAGTGCATGATATATCTATTTATTTGTATGAGATGCGTGGAATTAGGAGCATCGAGTATGCAGGATACTTGAGGTGCCTTGGGAATTGGGGAATCGAGGATGCAAGTTGCCTGAGGTGTTGTGGGCATGAGGGGATCGAGGAAGTGGGTTACTTGAGGTTCATGGAACCAGGTTTTGTTTTGAGTATCCATGGGATGTTGGACCTCGTGGATGTGGACACTGATGTAGTACGATTTACGTTTGGGTGTCAGGAATTACACGGGATCATCTGATGTGGTGTAGGAGTGACAGGACATCACAGGAGGACCATGATTCCATAAATAGGTATTTGGACCTTTTTTTGATTTTAATTTTTGGGCTAAATTGGCATGGAGTTTTCTTGAGAACCCTTGGAAGGGAAATTCAGGGACAAATTCTCTAAGGCGAGATGTTTTTGAGAACCAGATTATTACTTTAAGGTATGATTTTTTTCTTTCATTTTTTGAGTGTTTTTATGATAACGGGGTAAAACTGGGTAGTTCTAGAAATTTATAGGTTACACACCATGTACTTCATAGTAAACACCATGTTCCCTTACTGTGTGAGAAGTCTATACATGGCATGCAGACATGTAGGCCAAATAGAGGTGTCTAACCAAGTACAATCCATTTACTCTTAGTACACACAGTGTAGTCTAGCCTTGTATAGTGGATATACATGGCATGTGGGTATGTCGGTGAGTTTGTGGGGGAAAACCAACTACACGCCGTGTACACCTTAGTATATGCCATGTAGTCATGTCGGCAGGTCCTCAACAAAATATCAGCCATCTTAGGAATAATAAAATGATACACAGAGTATGTACTTACATATACACGCCATGTATTTCTTTCTTTTTGGTTAAAACAAGAAATACCCATGTATTATGTTTCTGGGTAGAACCCTCGATGGGTTTGAGCATGGAGAAATGCTGGAGGAATAAATCCCTCTTGATTGTTCGTCAAAACCCCATTTCACACATCGTTTGATCCATTGGAACCCCCTAGGTAAGGCCTTGATTCCTCCTGATCTGTTCTTCATAATTTCTTCTCTACACCATGTTATATGTTTTTGAGTGTTTATTCTAATTGTGTAGATCTACCATGTTTTATACCAAATTGGAGGCTGATACTGGAGGAGGATCATCGGTCTAGTCCAAGGTAGGTGATGTATACATTGTTTTGGGTTTTCATGGACTTTTGGGTGGTGTGACCTTTATCCCATCCTCGGGTATTTTGAGAGAGACCCTATTATAGCTGCTAATTATTTTTGAGTTAATTTTTAGACTGATGGGATGCCTTTGGTAATACCCTATTACTTAAATTGCTAGATCAAGGATGGGCGAGAGGCCGATGCTCATTGGGACATTTTGGCCTGGGGTTCCAAAATGGTTATAATTGGTCTTCTTTGTTTTTAAAATGGTATGTTTAATTTGGAAAATCATTATTAATATTGTTAGAGGCACTCAAGACCACAATACTGCTGTGTGAAAGCCGTTAGGCTAGTGTAATTAAATAGTTAAATTGTTTTTCTTGTTTTTGTGATTTGTTTAAATATGATAAATATGTAATTACTTGATTGTATATGTTGGAACCTTTAGGTTGTGTTGGGAATAGACCATATATTATAGAATTATGTTGATCATAGGTTGTGATTGGCCTAGATTATTGGGTGGTTTGACCATAGGATTGGGTGTCGTCGACGTCGAATCGAGGTGGTGTGACTATCTGGTTGGGCATGGACTAGGTTACTTGGATGGAAAGACCATCAAATTCTGAGAAACATGGTCGTAGGGGTGTGAGGTGCCAGAGTGGTTATGTATTCGGTTCTTTATTTGGTGATCACCACTCACCCATGATTTGAGTCGTGTGCACACAGGTTGAATCTGTTTGAGGTGGTTTTGACCCCTTGTGGTGGTAGAGACCCCTGATATTTGGGATTTAGCTACTATTGGTTTGGGGGTGATTTATGTAGGAAGCCATGTGGAATGTGAGGAGCCTTTGGTTAGTGGAAATGAGGCTACCAGGTTATGATATTGAGGGTAGATATTATTGTTTCCTCCAATTGTTTAATTAAGGACTTACATTGTTGTTGTTCCGATTATTATTTAAGGACATGCATCGCTATTCCTCCGGTTGTGGTGCCATGGGAAGACGTGAGATTTTGAGAATGGGTTACAATTGTTTGTGTGTGACATCGGGATATCGGTTCTTGAGACATGATGTCTCAATAGGCATGTGGTTCCGGGTTATATGACTGAGATTCTGGCACTGGCTGAAGCAAGTGAGAGTCCCTGGTGACTGCTGAGCACTAGTGGAGGCTGTGTTTACATTGTTAATCGTACTGTTTACCTTCCTTATAGATACATTCCTTCTTAAACACCTATACTAGGTACAAACCATTGATTAGTATCCTACTGAGATTAATATCACACCATATATGGGCCCTTCGGGACACATGTAGACTTTATAGTTTTATGTACAGGTAAAGGATCAGCCTGGGGAGATGGATCATAATGCTCTTTGGCATGGAGATGGTTTGAACCTTGGAGTAATGCCTAGCTAGAGTTACTTTGTTTTAGTTTCTTTCTTATATTAGCATGCTTACCATATTTTTTAGCTACTGTTGGTTAGCCATGGGTGCCATTATTATTGACATGTATGACCTATTGTAGATGCATGCTTTGTTGTTTCAGTAGTTGTTATAAGTGGTGGAAAACATGCTATTTTTTTTACACTCCACTTTGATTGTTTCTATATTACTTCTGCTAGTTTATCTTCTATTTATTGTTATTCTTCTTTATAGGTCTGGTTCGAGTATGCATAGTCTCTTATCTTATATTATACTCAGACCATTACCTTATTTTCCTCCGAGAGGGTATAGCCTCCCCACTATACCTTCTTATACCCAAGCTTCTAGTTGGAAACCTTTAGATTTCAAGGAGGTGTGCCTAAGTTAGTAAAACCTGCCCCGTTTAGCACTATTTGGGTGGCTATTTGGGTCCAGGATGTTACAGTATAAGTAAATAGATATTTTAAAAAATATTAATTAAGTGTTGTTTTTTTTGTAAGAAATAAATATTTAATAGAAATTTTATTATTAATCTACTCATTTAAATGAAAATTTATTTTTATAATGTAGATTCATATATTAATATTTTATTGTCTTATGATTATAGAATAATTTTATGAGACTTTAGTTAATTTTTGAAAGTGTCATAAAAACAGTTATAATTTTAAAATCAATATTATTTTGAGTAAATGATGATTTTATTTAAAAATTAAAATTTTCATATTGAGAAAATAATTTTTATAAAATGGTGTTTATTTTTGAATTGTACATGTCAAAAAATGGTTGGGGTGAAATTTTTGTATTTTTCTAAAATACATGTATTTTTGGTGAATAGTAAAATAGGATAATTTATGATAAATTCTAAATAATTGATTTATAGAGTTACATATGATGTATGGATAAAGTAATCCCATAATCTTGAACTATATTTAATTAGTTTAATATATTTAGTGATAATTCTAAAACTATTCAAAGTCTTGATCCAAAATAATAAAAAAATGAATAAAATATTCAAAAAACACTCCTCTCATTCTACTATAAATTCCACCCTCACCACCACTTCTTCTCATACCTCTAAGCCTTGAATCTTGTCCAAATTCTAAAAAACTCCTCTTCCCAAGACCTTTCCCCATGTCCAATACTCGATGGTATCACTAAAATACCAAACCAGGGTGCCTTAAGGAGTTTCTCAAAGAGGAGAATTCAAGAGGCAAATACCTTTTATTTTTCTTTTAATTTCCTTTTAATTTCCCTTTTCATTTATAATCCTCTCCTCAACTCCTCCGTCCATATGATCATGATTACTCTAGAATCATATATATAATTAAATTATACCATGTTAATGGGATATCCTTCCTCAAACTCCTTTCTATCTCTTTTACTTTAAAAAAATGAAATCATTGTCCATGAAGGGCCGATTTACAACCTTCACAAACAACATATTATCATTCTTCAATTTATCCTTCAAATATGGTAATGAAACCATTTTTATGGTTAAACCAGAATATAATAAATTTTTTACAATCTTTTTAACATTCAATAACAAGTATATATATGTAATAATAATTCATACGACAAAACTAGTTTGTAATAATCGAAAAACCATGAAAATAATTTTAATGATTATGACTAATGTTTTATATAATAACTCATCATCATACCATATAAACCAATGAATTATATAACCATTTAATCATATATATGTTCATTAATATCATATAAATTAAATTCTGTAGAATTATTACCCATCCCACATGAACTTCCATACTCATATACAAGTATACTAATCTTGAAAACCATAGAACTGAATGCTCCCAAACGCTACAATTGTATCTTATAACTTAAAAAGTCCATAAATGTACATAATAAAATTATAATATATAAAACACATGTATATAAGGTTATTAGTTAATTAATTAATTGATTTAATTTGATTATCTAGGACGTTAAGGTCATGTTCATAACACATTCAGACATAAGGTTAGGGATTCCACTTGAACCTTCATTTTTTTCCTTCGGGTTATTCTTTCACTATATTTACCCAAATGTAATGTTTATTTATTTTTAAATAATTATTCTAAATTATGTTTATAAATTCCAAACTCATGTATGTATATCATTTAATCTTTTTTTTTATGGGAATTACATGTTTTACAAGGTTCATTTCTCAATTCATCCCATTACAGAAGCCTGATTAAAGGGAACATCTCTATTTCTTACCAAATTTAAAGTACCAAACAAAATATGTTTTAAGAAACCATTTTCTTTATAAAATAAATATATTTTTTCATGAAATATTATTTCTTTTCATTACTGGTTTTATAAAAAAAATTATGACACATAAAGATATTTTTTCCAAAAGAACTCTTCTTTGCAAAGTTAAAGGGGAATTTCTCTCAGGAATTTCTCAATGAATTTGGTTAGAGTATTTTAATTTATTTAAACTTCTCTAGTGAATTTTATTCTTGATGAGATTGATATCTTAAGTTTATCATCCTCCATAGTTTATTAAATGATTTATGATAAGCTTGACTATGAATGTGTTATCTTAATACCATTCACCATACAACTTAGAATGGTTAGTGATTATGTTTACATATTAGAGAATGTTATTTGAATTTCATATATATGTGTTGTTTATATATATCCCTATTCATATGAGGAATTAATTGGACTTAGTAAGTGATGGGTGGGGCCTTTTATATTCCCTCTATGTATAGGTTGGTCAATGAGACAAACTAGATATGGTTTTCGTCAAGGCCTTACCAATTTATTAGATTCTTGGGATGAAGCCTTGATAATAATAGATTATTGTCATGAAGACTTAAAAATAATAGATTCATGGAATTAATCCTTTAAGGTGTGTTTTAGATATACATTATTATGAATTTCCCTCATTATCATATTAGTAATTGATAACTCATGTGATTATTCGACTAGTAGAATATCCATGGTTAAGCTTCCTGCGATTATTTATGTGAAATTATTTATTTCAATTTTTCTCCTACCAAATTAAGATAAGGATTATGTTTAAATGGAATTTGTTATTTTAGTTACTCACCATGCATTATTATTTATGCTTCTTCTATATTACATACCCTTAATGTGCATCTGAGCTCACCCCTTTCTTATGTTTTATTTTCCCCCAGGATATGAATATGAATATTATAAATCACTTGAGGGGTTAATCTAAGAGTTTTTGGGAGCTATAAATAGGTTTTATATATTTTCTTTCCTTTCAAGTTTTAATGTAATATTCCCTTGTGTAATCTGGATTCCAAAACTACTAAAATGATTGTTCCTTTGGGATTCGAGTCTTATATCGATGCCAATGTAATAATGTAAGGTATAGCCTCTAGGATAATAGGGTTGAGGTCTTTACATTTGGTATCAAAGGAAGTTTAATAGAATCCGTAGAAACTAGATTTAGAAAACACAAATTTGGGAACATAACCCTAAGATATACTTTGAGGATATGTATAGATGAACATTGTAGAATTTTGGTATGGTAGGGATCACTACTGGAAAACTAACCTATACCAACGGTTTGGAGAACCGTGGCGAAGTAAGCCGTTGGGATTGGTCTATACCTACGGTTTTGGGAAAACCGTTGGTATAGACCTATCCCAACAGTTTTGAAAACCGTTGGCATAGGTAATATGAAAATCTATTCCAACGGTTATAAAACCGTTGGTATATGTATTTCAAAAAAAAAATACATTCGGTGTGATTTGATCCCTGAACCCTTCGTTTATAATAGAACGACTTAACCACTAACCTAATATGACTTTTTTAAACATAATTTCATAAATATATATATTTATTATAATAATTATTTAAAATTTAGATTTATATAATGTTCTCGGGCAGTAGACCTGGAAAAAATCGAAGAACCTATCCCAACGGTTCACAAAACCGTTGGGATAGGTGCATATTTTTTTTCGGGGTGAATTCTGGATTTTGGGACACCCTTTCCCAATGGTTTTGGAGAACCGTTGGGAAAGGGGTGGGTCTTTCCCAACAGTTCTCCAAAACCGTTGGGAAAGGGGTGTTTTGAGCTCCCTTTCCCAACGGTTTGGGAGAACCGTTGGGAAAGGGTTCCTATACCAACGGTTTTTACAAACTGTTGGTATAGAAGTGTTGGGAAAGATCCGATTTCCAGTAGTGGATTTTGTGGGTCTTCCTAGAAATACATCTCTATCTGGATACAACAAGTGGACATGGTTCTAGAATAGATATACCTAGGGGTAAAAACTCTGACATGGTTCTCCTTCAAATATGGTAATGACACTCCTGGGGGATATTATTAGGATAATTCATATTTTCTTTACAGACTATTATAAAGGATTCAAAAGTAAATATGCCCCAAATAAACCATGTTTATGATTATGATATTAGTTATGCATTAAGTGTTTTTATAGTTCAAATGTAACGCCTAGAACCTAGTTACCTAGAGTTTATGCTTTATTACATAAAATTGGCAAGATCACAGGGGATCAAATACCGAAAGACCTATCCGTTTAGAAGCCTTGGTTGTACTAGATACATACATAGGTTTTACATTAAATTATTAAATGAAAAATAAGAACATTGTGTCTCACTTGAACACACTCATATCCCATAGCTTATCCCTGCAAGTCAGTCATAATATACTTTTTCGCATCCAAGGAAAAATAAAACATAGAAAGGGGTGAGCTCAGATGCTCAGTAAGGATAACAATATAGTAGAAACATTCATAAAAAACATAAACATTTAAGGAAATGTTTAAGACTAAAATAGAAGAATTTTAAACTTAAACTTCAGTATAATATGGAAAATATAAATCAAATAATTCCATTTACTTATTCACATGGATATTCTACTAGTCAAATAATCACATGAAATATCAATTGATAATTTCATAATGATGGAATGCATAATGCCGGACATCATAACCACATACTCAAGGCCTCGTGCCAATACTACAAATAATATTATGTTAATACCTTATGCCAAGACACTAGTTTATCTCATGAGACCTATTGATGCATCGAGGGGCTATAGTAGGCCCCACCCATCACTTACTATGTCCAATGCATTTCACATATGAAAAGGTTGAAACATAATAAAAACATTTGTATTAAAACTAGCATATGAAATGTCAATACTTTAACCATAAACCATTAATGGTATAAAAATATAACATCCATAGTGAAACATATCACAAAACCTTTAAAACAATATAGAATATTTTGTCACAATAAATCAACTTCAAACAAACATAAAATCCCATGAAGGATGTTGACATAGATGAAATCAATCAAAAAAATATTTGAGTGAAATACATATTTCTATTTTCAAATCATTTAAAAGTGAAGAAAAAATTTATTTTGAAAATATTATTATCATCATTTAAGGGAAGCTTATAAGGTTTTATAATGGTGGAAAATAGCCGCACCCGCCGTATAACTTAGAAAAACAATCTTCCCTTAATTTGTCGAAAAGGTCATAAAGTACCTTATTTTGAAAATGACGGAAATATTAATTTAAAAACATTTTATAAAAAGTAAAACATAGGTATAAATGAATTTAAAAAATATTCTAGGAAATATTAATTTTTTTAAAATACATTTTTAAGAAACACATATGTGGATGATAAAGAAGTCCCAGTAGATACATTCATAAAAACAACCTCAGATAATAAAGAGATTGTAAAATTAACCCTTACTTTGTAAATTTTCATTAGTAGAGGTTAATTTATGCTTATATATAATGGTGAAATCATTGAAATTAAATTATAAAATAACCACATAAATTTATATGATATCATATAAAATCTTCTAATATTTCTTTGTTAATGGTATTTCTGTAGTATCATTGTTTGGGGTGTTAACTGATTCATTTTCCATTATATGTTTTGTTAGATAAGTCATGTTTGTTATGGATATGATGTATTTGATTCATATCCTGAATGATAATAGGTTCTTAAACATTATTTTTAATAATAAAATGAAAATTATTCTTGAAAGGTTACGATGGGGAACAAAATCTCATTGCATCGTGGAGATGGTAAGTCATACATACGCACGAGCGACAATAAAGTTCTATTAGTGGTGAAATCGTATGCAATTGGATGGTTTATTATATATAAAGAATCATTAACATGTTATATTTTTTATTTAAATCAGTTATAATCATTATTATACCCATCGAAATAATAAAGTGTTGAATAACAAACTACACCACGATGTCGAGACGATAAGCCATTCATATGCACATATTATGACTTTGTTCATTCATAGGATGGATAGAATAATGAATATGGTTGTACCAAATTTATAATAACATCTAAGTATGTATAAGGTACTGGATTTAGTATTTTAGTATCAAAACAAAAAATAAAGGGGAAGTGGAAGAAGAAAAGAACTTTGAAAGAGGTGGCGAAGTAATTACCTCTTCTTCAGGTTCTTCTTTTTGACTTGAAAAAGGGATCGTTATGTTGGATTTATGATCAATTTAAGGCCTCTAGGTTGAATTGAGGGTAGATGGGAGGATATATGAGTAAGGTTTGGCTGAACCAAAAGGCGTTGGAGGTGTGAAAATAAGAGAAGGGGAAGTACCCTTTTATAAGAAAGGTGAGGGTCACTTTAGGAAAAGATTAAAATATTTTTATTATAAACTCATTTTGGGTTTATAATGGCTTCAAATAGATTTATTTCGAGTATAAAGTGGGTATGAGTCAAAAAATGCTCAACAAATAGGTTTTAGTCAAGTTTAGGTCACCACATTAACCTTATCTTTTAAATTTAACTCTTAGTTAAATAGTTTAACTTTTACCATGTCTTCTTGTATTATTATAATACATGTTTAATAAACTTACTATAAAATGATAAGAGAACCTCAAGTGGTTAATTAATTAAATATATATACTTATATAAGTCTTTTTACTGAACCTTATATTTTTAGGACTATTATATAATTTAATAAAATATTATTTCTTTTGAAAACTCATTTTTGTCAATTTTGATACTATTTTGAATTTAGTTTTTTTAGAATTTCATAACAACTTGATTACGTTGAATAAAATATATTGAATCAACCCTAACATTTCATATTTACTTATAAATTTCTTTGATGACATCAAAACTGTAACACCCCGAGATTTTATGAAAAATATTCTTTTTAATTTCATTAATGTCTTGTGTTATACGCTACACCAAAAGGAGCTTTCACAACACACATCTCTGACCTGGCTTGAATTACACGCAATCGCGACCTTCCACAATAGCGTGTGTTGTACGCAACACCAAGTTTCGCTAAACAACGATATGCTATTAAGATATTATTAAAACTAGCCGTTATGAATAGTAATAACCACTTTTTGAAATTTTGTAAATTTTATTTTTCAAAATGGACTTCATTTATGGATTCCGAGTATCGAATTTTGCCTAAGGTGAAATTTTGGTACTTTTCGGATAACTTTCATATTCTGATGAATAGTGAAAATTACTAAATTTTAATTAAAAACAACTTTTTTAATCGAAATAATTAATAGTGTTAAATTATTAATTTGAGTGGTTTTAAATTATATTTAGAATATATTTTTACAATTAAATACAATGTTGGTCATTGGATGTAATTTCACATTTAAACCAGTTATAAACAAGTGTCAATCTTTTGATAGTTATTATCTCTTAAAAACACGCTATTTGTTGTGACAGCGGAAATTAATTATAAAATTAATTAATGCAACTTATATGTTGGGAATTTTGTAAAATAGAAATCATTTTTGAATTCGGAATATCAATTATAGCTTAGGGTGAAATTTTGGCCTTTTTCTGAAAAACTTCAATTTTTGATGAATAGTGAAACCACTAAGTGGTAGGTTAAAAACTGAATTTTGCATAAAACTTAATTTTACCGCTTCTGTGAATGGAATTTCGAAAATCCGACAGACACAGTTGATATCAGTAAGTAAAATGTGGTTCAATGAGATAAAAATAATTTTTTGGTGAATAGTAACTTTTTACTTTTTTTTACCGCGATTAATAGTAAATAGGGTAACTAATGGTAAATATGATATTACTATTACCCTAAAACATGTCCTAATTCTATTGGATAAGTGTAATTCGACCAAAAATAACCTTATAAATATAATATGACCATTTAGGCCCACTTGGGTTAGATTAGGACATTTATTATTAATTTATTTAAAGAAGGGTTAAAATAGTTAAAATCAAAGTTTAATAAGTAAATAATTTTTAATATGGGGTTATACATAAGATAAATTCGACTATAAATATTCATTAGAAATATAAAAAGATTTACAACATAATGGTATTTTATTTATAATTTTTAGACATTAAATAATTTAATTTATTTATGACACAATTATGATGCAGTAATTATCTTATTTATAAAATATTGACATAATTGATGTTATAAACACCAAAATAAAAGTAATTTGAGACTTTTTATGAATTACACTAATTTTCTAGGTTACTATGATATATTATTGTTGATGTAATCAACGTTTTTCGAACATATAATTCTGTTATGACTTTCACAAAAATCATATATCAAATAGTGTCAAAATTGACACAAAATAGTTTTTAAATAAAATAAAATATTATTAATTGTTATTTTATTCCTAAAAATCTGAGGTTCGGCCAAATGACTTAGATAAGGATATATATATTAATAATAAACAATTTGGGGTTCGTTTGGCATGTTATAGTAAGTGTATTAACCATATAGTGAAAGAAAACAAAAAGACACGGTAAAAGTTAAATTATTTAACATAGAGTTAAATCTAATTGATAAGGTTAAAATAATACCCTAAACTTGTCTAAATCCTATTGGTTGATAGGATGTCGACCCATACCCACTTTAGCTTCGAAATAAGACCCTTTTAAACCATTATAAACCGATTTTGACTTTAATATAAAATAATATTTTGAGATATTCCTAAGGTGCCCCTCTCCTCCCTTATAAAAGGGCACCTCCTCCCCCTCCTCCTCACACCAATTTGAGCACTCAATCTCGGCCAACCCCTGCCATTTTCTCTTCTCCACTTCCATAGAATAATACTATAGGTCCTGGTCTTCTTGAAAGACCAATCTTAGTTCCCTAAGTGGAGGATTCAAAGAGGCGTTTCAAAGAAGAGGTAATATCCATTACCGATCTTTTCAATTTCTTTCTTCTTCAACTTCTTCTTCTTTAGTTTTTTCATGACAAAGTAATAACATCAGTATTAATTACATAATTATATGTCATTATAAATATTAAACAACCCTAATTCACCATCTATCCATCCTACGGAAAAATGAAATCACCGCGCGTGCGCACGTACGGAATACCGTCTCCACGCCATGGTGTAATCTATCTTCCACCACCACCTTAATAGGATGGGTATAATGGTGTAATGAGTAACTATATATGATTAGTATAAAGTGATATTGATACTGAAATAGTCTACATACACTTAAACACAATTCCACGACCATGGGAACGATATCATAGCTCGTGCGTACGTACAGACTACCGTCTCCACGACGCGATGAGATTCATTCTCAATGATTAACCATTCATGAATGATTATAAAGTATATATAATAAGTACTAATGAAATATATGAAATAATAATGATACTGGATTTATTTAAATTTATATGTATGTCATCTACTTAATTCCATTCACTTCAATAAGGAAACGAAAACAGCGTGCATGCGTACGTACGGACTACCGTCTCCATGAACGGTGTATTTCATTCCATTTATCGATATTATATATATATATATATTCTGAATATATATTATATATAAATTATGTTTTACATTCTGGATATAAGTAATCATGATCCAAGTAATCATATTAATAATTACAAGTTAAAAACACGAACGACAAATGAGACGATTTTACCCAAAACGCTACTTTAACATGAATTTACAAAAGAATGTGTAATATAAAGTCATAAGTGGACCATATATGATATAATAAAAATGAATCTGAATCTGGAATAAGTCAATAACATGATTTAAATCATTAAACAGGAGGTTCAGACACTTACAAAGCAAGTCGGACCTAAGGTAAGGGAATATCACAATCTCATTTTTATCCGAGATTGTTTATACTTTGGTATTTACTGGGGTGTATTTTATCATCCACATCCATGTTTCCTCAATATGTAATATTATTTCCATCCACCTAAAATTTTTTAAATCCAATTTTACCCTTCGGTGAGTTTTTAGTAAAAGATATGAAAGGAATCTTTTGTCATTTTTCGTACGAGGTACTTTTTGACTTTTCCAACAAAAGTACGAGAAGAATGTCTTTTTAACTTATACGGCACGAACGGATTTTATGGGTTTATAAAGCCTTATTTTCATAAAGATTACTCCAAAAGATTTCATGACTATTTTCAACAAAATCTCTTTCTTTTAAAATTGCATGACGTTTTGTGAAAAGAAATTTATTTTGAAGCAGAAAGGATATTTTCCTCAAGAATGGAGTTCAAGTGTTTTATCAAAATTATTTTCCATATAAGATAATAAAGGGTTCTGTTTCTATCCCTATTATTACATGGATTTGATTATGTTGTGAGGGAAATATTTTTATGAATTCCTTTATCTTATATGAATTGTTTTATGATGTCATGTTGTTTAACAATCCCATTTTTACTATATGGGTTATGCAATGATGTATGATTTATGATTTTGTGGCACACATAAGAATGGTATCATTATGAGATGGGTGGGACCTATATCTCCCTCCAATGCATTGGGTAAAGATTTTATATCTCATTAGATAGACAGGGCTGGAACGGTAGGTTATACCGGTTCAGTGAAACAGGACTGGAACGAGGGTGACTCGGTTCAGAAAGGGACTTTATCCACTAAGATAGTCTTGGAAATGAGTCTTGACTAACAAGAAAAGATTCTCTATGATTATGTGTGTATGCCACATAGTTTCATGTTTTATTTTATGATTATTGTGATTACATTTCACTGCCATGATTTATCCCATGTTATGAAATTATGATCTCTTTTGCAGGTTAAGATTTCCAAAAGTTATGTGCTTGTGTATACGATGAGATTTATATTTCTTTTGTTTACCCTTACTGAGCATTTGAGCTCACCCTTTTATGTTTTCTTTTCCTCAGGATATAAAGAAAGGTTTTAGGTTAAAAAAGGGAAGATCTTTATGGGAGATATTGGAGATCTTTCACCACGATTAGAAGATTACGTTCCGAGTTTCCAAAGACACTAAACTATTACGATCCTTGTGTGTGTATTTTTTGTTATGTACTAAGTATTTCGCAAAAGTAATGTAATGTTCATGTACGTTAAGCTTAGGGTCTCTACAGTTGGTATCAGAGGAAATGTTTAGTCAACCTTTGGGAACTAGGATGCGAAAACGTTAGTGAGATCCCTAGAGATATTTCTAAGGTATGTCAAGGGATGTCCCTAAGGTTAAGTATACATATAGGTTATAGTAATATAATTACGCTAACGATCATAGAATTAAACCTAAGATGTTAGATATTGAAGGTACTCCCCCTTTATTATGTTGTTTTCCCCTAGCATGATTTTTTCCTCTCACGCTATTCTTTTTGGGTTTTAGAAAATGGCTGGAAACAAGATGATTCACGATAATGGAGAATATGATGGACAATGGAATGATATTCTTCATAATGAAATGAGATTTTTAAGTCCAAACATCATTATTATGCCGAATCAGCAATCTCATAATATGATCAATAAATTAAAATTTGGTAAGTTTCCTGACTCGGCTAATAAGAGAAAGATGGAGTTTCATGATGATCATAGAGGAAAGAAAGTTCAATTTCCCCTGTGTAAATCATGTGGGAAGAGGAGTCAAGGAGAATGTTTCAAAGGAACTAGAAGATGATTTGGGTGTGGAAAAGAAGGACACAAAGCATGTAAGTGCAAAGGAAAAGGTTCAGTTAACACCATGGATGAGGATAATGGTATTGATATGACATCAACAATGGTTAAATGTTTTAAATGTGGAATATACGGAAATTTTGCAAACCAATGCCCTAAGGGAAAGTCTCATGAAGAGAATCAGTATGGTCGTATGGGAAGTATTTATGTTGATGATGATGAAGAGACTACAAATGATATGTGAGATGAAAGAATTGTTGAAGCTCGGTCAATGGTTTAAGAAGGTAGTGTAATTATTACATGTTTATCTAGTGTAATGTTGTATAAGTAATCTCATGGTACTATGGAATAAAGAGACATCTAAGGATTGTTACACTATTGTATTTCCTAAGTTTTTAAATTTTATGATTAATGGTACTAGTAACCATGAAATGTTATTCAGATATTTTTTTGAAAGTAGATGATATGCGCATAATGAAGGAATAATAAGATAATGAGGTATTTGATTGTATTCATGAGCTCATTACTGATATAAGGATAAGGTTATATCATGGTTTGAGTATATAGAATTTTTGGATTTTGGTATGTGGAAAGAGTTAACTTTTAACTGCATTCATGTTTTCACTAAGGTTCAATGGTTATTCAAGAGAATACGTGATTAAGGCCTTTGAATGTTTGGAATGTGACCAATAAGACATATCTTATGATATATGGGGATCAACGACAGTATTAAATCTCTGGTAATCGTTTTCACTATATTATGAGAGTGGACTATAGTATTATGGATAATCCTAAAGATTATAATGGATTATGTTGGGCATAAGTTAGTATTGTTTAAGGATAGAAGATTTTCGATATTATTGATGGGATGTTATAGTAATGTAGTTTTAGAAAAAGGACAACCTGCAGGACGGGCGACAACCCATCGCGTCGGACAAGGATGTGGGAATCGAACCCACAACCGAAGTGCGACTGGCCTTTATTGCCTACCACTGGCCTACATGAAGTCCCTGTTTAGTAGAAACTAGTTTTATTATATTAAGCAGTATGATATATGAAGTATAAGTTCATTTTAGGAACCATATATCATTAATCTCACTATAGATGGACTTATGTATTTTTTGATAACTTTTCTAACCTTTTGAGACAGATGGAATGACCCATCATTCTATCACATGATCTGCTAACACATCACGAATGACAAATTCAACTTCATTTCTTTAAGAGATGATGTAGAAATTGTCCAAATAACGACAAACAGTGAGACTATACCAAAATCACGAAAGTATTTCTTCTAATTCCAATTTCATCAACTTTAGGGAAATGAACTTGAAAACCAAAAATGTTGTCCTAGTGATCTTATATCTGATTATTCAGATGGTACCTTAGATCGTCACAAATTTATGGATTTGTGATTGCTAGCATTTCCATAGCCATGTTCTCTACCACTCTCCATCAGAACATGATGGTTAGATTTCTCTTCCATATCCATATTTTCACCTATATGGAAACCGAATGATTAGTTTATTTGGGTAACCGTTACGTTTCATACTGTTGTTTTTAAAGATTGATTTTGGTATTCCTTTTTACGATGTGGGTTTTGATTAAAGAAACTTTCAAATAGTAAACCATTTATAACCCTGACGAATTTCGAGGGAAAAATTCATTTTAAGGGGGTTAGAATGTAACACCCCAAGATTTTATGAAAAATATTCTTTTTAATTTCATTAATGTCTTGTGTTATACGCTACACCAAAAGGAGCTTTCACAACACACATCTCTGACCTGGCTTGAATTACACGCAATCGCGACCTTCCACGATAGCGTGTGTTGTACGCAACACCAAGTTTCGCTAAACAACGATATGCTATTAAGATATTATTAAAACTAGCCGCTATGAATAGTAATAACCACTTTTTGAAATTTTGTAATTTTTATTTTTCAAAATGGACTTCATTTATGGGTTCCGAGTATCAAATTTAGCCTAAGGTGAAATTTTGGTACTTTTCGGATAACTTTCATATTATGATGAATAGTGAAAATTACTAAATTTTAATTAAAAACAACATTTTTAATCGAAATAATTAATAGTGATAAATTATTAATTTGAGTGGTTTTAAAGTATATTTAGAATATATTTTCACAATTTAATACAATTTTGGTCATTGGATGTAATTTCACATTTAAACCAGTTATAAACAAGTGTCAATCTTTTGATAGTTATTATCTCTTAAAAACACGCTATTTGTTGTCACAGCAGAAATTAATTATAAAATTAATTAAATCAGCTTATATGTTGGGAATTTTGTAAAATAGAAATCATTTTTGAATTCGGAATATCAATTATAGCTTAGGGTGAAATTTTGGCATTTTTCTGAAAAACTTCAATTTTTGATGAATAGTGAGACCACTAAGTGGTAGGTTAAAAACTGAATTTTGCATAAAACTTAATTTTACCGCTTCTGTGAATGGAATTTAGAAAATCCGACAGACACGGTTGATATCAGTAAGTAAAATGTGGTTCAATGAGATAAAAATAATTTTTTGGTGAATAGTAACTTTTTACTTTTTTTTTACCGCGGTTAATAGTAAATAGGGTAACTAAGGGTAAATATGATATTACTATTACCCTAAAACATGTCCTAATTCTATTGGATAAGTGTAATTCGACCAAAAATAACCTTATGAATATAATATGACCATTTAGGCCCACTTGGGTTAGATTAGGACATTTATTATTAATTTATTTAAAGAAGGGTTAAAATAGTTAAAATCAAAGTTTAATAACTAAATCATTTTTAATATGGGTTTATACATAATATAAATTCGACTATAAATATTCATTAGAAAGATAAAAAGATTTACTATATAATGGTATTTTATTTATAATTTTTAGACATTAAATAATTTAATTTATTTATGACACAATTATGATGCAATAATTATCTTATTTATGAAATATTGACATAATTGACGTTATAAACACCACAATAAATTTAATTTGAGACTTTTTATGAATTACACTAATTTTCTAGGTTACTATGATATATTATTGTTGATGTAATCAACTTGGTTCGAACATATAATTCTGTTATGACTTTCACAAAAATCATATATCAAATAGTGTCAAAATTGACACAAAATAGTTTTTAAATAAAATATTATATTATTAATTGTTATTTTATTCCTAAAAATCTAAGGTTCGGCCAAATGACTTAGATAAGGATATATATATATTAATAATAAACAATTTGGGGTTCGTTTGGCATGTTATAGTAAGTGTATTAACCATATAGTGAAAGAAAACAAAAAGACACGGTAAAAGTTAAATTATTTAACTTATAGTTAAATCTAATTGATAAGGTTAAAATAATACCCTAAACTTGTCTAAATCCTATTTTTTGATAGGATATCGACCCATACCCACTTTAGCTTCGAAATAAGACCCTTTGGAACCATTATAAACCGATTTTGACTTTAATATGAAATAATATTTTGAGATATTCCTAAGGTGCCCCTATCCTCCCTTATAAAAGGGCACCTCCTCCCCCTCCTCCTCACACCAATTTGAGCACTAAAGCTCGGCCAACCCCTGCCATTTTCTCTTCTCCACTTCCATAGAATAATACTATAGGTCCTGGTCTTCTTCAAAGAAAAATCTTAGTTCCCAAAGTGGAGGATTCAAAGAGGCGTTTCAAAGAAGAGGTAATATCCATTACCGATCTTTTCAATTTCTTTCTTCTTCAAATTCTTCTTATTTAGTTGTTTCATGACAAAGTAATAACATAAGTATTACTTACATACTGATATGTTATTATAAATATGAAACAACCCTAATTCACCTTCTATCCATCCTACAGAAAAATGAAATCACCGCGTGTGCGCACGTACGGAATACCGTCTCCACGCCATGGTGTAATCTATTTTCCACCACCACCTTAATAGGATGGGTATAATGGTGTAATGAGTAACTATATATGATTAGTATAAAGTTATATTGATACTGAAATAGACTACATACACTTCAACAAAATTCCACGACCATGGGAACGATATCATCGCTCGTGCGTACGTACGGACTACCGTCTCCACGACGCGATGAGATTCATTCTCAATGATTAACCATTCATGAATGATTATAAAGTATATATAATAAGTACTAATGAAATATATGACATAATAATGATACTGGATTTATGTAAATTTATATGTATGTCATCTACTTAATTCCATTCACTTCAATAAGGAAATGAAAACAGCGTTCATGCGTACGTACGGACTACCGTCTCCATGAACGGTGTATTTCATTCCATTTATCGATATTATATATATATATATATATATATATATTCTGAATATATATTATATATAAATCATGTTTTACATTCTGGATATAAGTAATCATGATCCAAGTAATCATATTAATAATTACAAGTTAAAAACACGAACGACAAATGAGACGATTTTACCCAAAATGCTACTTTAACATGAATTTACAAAAGAATGGGTAATATAAAGTCATAAGTGGACCATATATGATATAATAACAATGAATATGATTCTGGAATAAGTCAATAACATTATTTAAATCATTATACAGGAGGTTCGGACACTTACAAAGCAAGTCGGACCTAAGGTAAGGGAATATCACAATCTCATTTTTATCCGAGATTGTTTATACTTTGGTATTTACTGGGGTGTATTTTATCATCCACATCCATGTTTCCTCAATATTTAATATTATTTCCATCCACCTAAAATTGTTTAAATCCAATTTTACCATTCGGTGAGTTTTTAGTAAAAGATATGAAAGGAATCTTTTGTCGTTTTTCGTATGAGGTACTTTTTGACTTTTCCAACAAAAGTATGAGAAGAATGTTTTTTTAACTTATACGGCACGAACGGATTTTACGGGTTTATAAAGCCTTATTTTCATAAAGATTACTCGAAAATATTTCATGACTATTTTCAACAAAATCTCTTTCTTTTAAAATTGCATGACGTTTTGTGAAAAGAAATTGATTTTGAAGCAGAAAGGATATTTTCCTCAAGAATGGAGTTCAAGTGTTTTATCAAAATTAATTTCCATATAAGATAATAAAGGGTTCTGTTTCTATCCCTATTATTACATGGATTTGATTATGTTGTGATGGAAATATTTTTATGAATTCCTTTATCTTATATGAATTTTTTTATGATGTCATGTTGTTTAAGAATCCCATTTTTACTATATGGGTTATGCAATGATGTATGATTTATGATTTTGTGGCACACATAAGAATAGTATCATTATGAGATGGGTGGGACCTATATATCCCACCAATGCATTGGGTAAAGATTTTATATCTCATGAGATAGACAGGGCTGGAACGGTAGGTTATACCGGTTCAGTGAAACAGGACTGGAACGAGGGTGACTCGGTTCAGAAAGGGACTTTGTCTACTAAGATAGTCTTGGAAATGAGTCTTGACTAACAAGAAAAGATTCTCTATGATTATGTGTGTATGCCATATAGTTTAATGTTTTAAGTTATGATTATTGTGATTACATTTCACTGCCATGATTTATCCCTTGTTATGAAATTATGATCTCTTTTGCAGGTTAAGATTTCCAAAAGTTATGTGCTTGTGTATACGATGAGATTTATATTTCTTTTGTTTACCCTTACTGAGCATTTGAGCTCACCCTTTTATATTTTCTTTTCCCCAGGATATAAATAAAGGTTTTAGGTTAAAAAAGGGAATATATTTATGGGAGATATTGGAGATCTTTCACCACGATTAGAAGATTACGTTCCGAGTTTCCAAAGACACTAAACTATTACGATCCTTGTGTGTGTATTTTTTTTATGTACTAAGTATTCTGCAAAAGTAATGTAATTTTCATGTACGTTAAGCTTAGGGTCTCTACAAAAACTTTCTATTTATATTTATTTTAATATTTATAATATCATTTATTTGATTCTTTCATTATTAAGGAAAATACTGTATCATTATTGTGTCCTAATTAAATATATTTATTTTATGTCTAAAAATTATAAATAAAATACCATGATGTAGGAAATATTTTTATATTTATAATTAATATTTATAGTCTAAAATATCACTTATATAAACCCTTATAAAAATTGTTTTTCTAAAAGTTATTTGTTTTTGTTATATTTTCCTTAACTTTAAATTAATTTTTATAAAGTGACATTTTTACTTAAAAGTGGCTCCATGGGGTCCAAAAATCAACCCATGTATGCCCATGGTCAGAAATGTATCATAAAATACGGTTAGGACACGTGTTAGGGTAATTTAATATTATTATAATATTATTTTTTCCCTTTATTTACTGGATTAATCTTTTAACCATGGTAAATAAAATATTTATTGAAGTTACTATTCATAATGTCTAAAAATAGAATTTACCTATTTTCAAAATTTGGACATTTTGATTCAAAATATGGAATCCATTTTTCCAAATTCCAAACACAAAATTTTCAAAAATTAATTTAAAATTAATTCCCGTTGTCAAAACCAAATGGCGGGTTTTTAATAAGTAAAAACTATCAAAAGATCGACATGTGTTTATATACAATTTAAATGTGAAATTACATAAAATGACCTACATTATATTAAATGATAAAAACATAATATAATAATACTTTAAAACCACTCAAATTTATAATTTAACTCTATAAATTATTTCGATTTAATAAGTTGTTTTTAATTAAAATTTAGTATTTTTCACTATTCATAAATATACGAAATTTATCATAAAAATTCCAAAAATTTAACCTAAGCTAATTTTGATATTCTAAATCCAAAAATGAAGTCCAATTTGAAAAATAAAATTTCTAAAATTTCAAAAGGTTGGTATTACTATTCAAAACTTCTTTTAAAATATCTAGTTTGATATGTCGCGGTGTGCTTGAACTCGGTGTTGCGTACATCACACACTATTGTGTTATTCAAAGATAAATGTACTTTAGAAGCTTGGGGTGTTACATTATTCCATACTTTAAATAATTTTTCGATCAAAATTTCTAGAATACTGCTGCAAAAAAATATTTGGGTGGTTCTTCATCATAAGTTCCTCAGGTTCCCACATTGCCTCTTTCATTTTATGGTTTTTCCAAAGAAATTTTATCAGACGAGGCATTCAGTTTATCAACACTTGTTCTCTGGTATCAAGAATTAAAATAGGATCTTCACAATAAGACAGTTCGGGTTCCAGTTCTATTTCTTCATAGGTGAGTAAATTCATTGGGTCAGACAATTATTTTTTCAACAGTGATACATGAAACACATCACGAACTATGGAGAGACTTGGTGGCATTGCCAAATGATAAGCTACAACTCCAATTTTTTCTAGAATTTCAAAAGGTCCAATGTACTTGGGACTCAATTTACCCATCTTATCATATTTTAAAACACCCTTCCATGGATATACCTTCAAGAAAACATAATCTCATACTTGAAATTCCAAATCTTACCTTCAGTTATTGGCATATCTCTTTTACCTACTTTGAGCTGGTTTGATGTGAGTTTGGATAATCTTGAACTTTTCTACTATTTCCTCAACTAGTTCTTGGCCTATGAGTTTTCTTTCACCAAATTCATCCCAAAAAGTTGGTGTGTGACATCGCTTTCCATATAACACTTCATATGGTGCCATCTGTATACTTGAATGGAAGCTATTGTTATAGGAGAATTCTACCAGAGGTAAATATTGATCCCACATACCTTGAATGTAAAGTGATCAGGATCTCAAAATTTTCTCTATGGTTTGAATAGTTCGTTCTAATTTTCCATCAGTTTGAGGGTGGTAGGAAATGCTTAACACTACTAGAAATCAAGGATTTATCCACACATATATAGCCACAGTTTAAAAAACCATGGCTACAACCTAAGATATCCCCACAAGTATTAACTTACCTATGGAGCTATGCCCCCAACCCTTGCAATTCCACCCGATATTGATGTCTCCTCTACGACTTGGTGGACCTCCCTGCCCGATGATGCCACCCACCTCCTGATGTCCTCATCCGATGACGCGACAACCCAACCTCCCCGAGATCCTCTTCTTCCGATGCCACTCCACCTCTACCTCCACCTTCAGGCCACCCTCTTCCTCTACTTACATGTTTTGTCAATCTTCACACATTCTAGGTGCCCCTAGACATCTCACTAGTGGGTGGTCCATGACTCACAGCTTGTGAGTGGCCTGTAGTGTGGTGTGTTAGGGTTTGTTTTCTATTTCCTCAAATCGATATTCTATTTATGTTGTTTGGGTTTTAATTATCTTTGATTTTCTCCAATAAATATCCACATACATATGAACTATGATAGTTCTAATTCCTCACATGCCCTCTGAATTCTACCACTTAGATGGGTTTCTTTGAATTCAGATCCACAGCCTCTTCAATTTTCATTTGTTAAGATTTATTTGTTTCTATTTCTTGTCTTCTTAATTGTCACATTTTTCTTTGATAGGGTTTATTTTTTTTCACTTATTGCATAGGGTATGATTTCATTGATTTTTGTCTGATTTTCATTGGGTATTAATTGTCTTATAGAGTTTAAATTTTTAAATACTGGAAATCAGAAGTCATGATGATATGATTTTAAGACGGATGAATGATCTATGGTGAGTTATAAAAGAAAATTTCATAAATATATTGTATTCATTGATTATTATTACTTGGGTTAATGTAAATCCATGTTTCATAGTGATGGATATATGAAATATCATGATATTGTTATTAAACCATGATGTGATAGATGCATAAGAGATTGTTTCCCCATAAGGTCTTATTAATTTTTCCTTAGGTATTTAGTCTTCGGTTTTTATTTAGATATTAATCCACACTACCCTATACCTACATACCAATTCTTATATAAATAAAACATTAGGTTATGAATTGGTTAAGATAATAGTTTATCCAAACCATGATTTATCAATGTTTTTAAAATAATAATGTTTTTTTCATATTGGATTTTTAACTCCTTAAGATTAGAACCATGGGTTGTCAAAGAAGATTTTTTATTACCTCAATACTCCATCTGTCTCCATAGGTCCTTCATGGATGGATCTTGAATCTGTCCTTGTGTTTGGTATCTTGTTGAAGGTTGAGAGTTTTTACTTCTCTACTGGAAGTGTGGGGGATGATAAATCTACTATAAAATCTATTAGAAAGGTTATTTGGATTGATATTTCTTTCCATATCCATATGAGACTATTGAATACTCCTTTAAACCTTAGTTTTCAACAACAATTGATGGACCCCCCATTAAGTGTCTGCACTGTTCTAGTGGGATCTATAATTGTTATGATAAAAAAATTTCTTATGGTTGAATTTATATTTTTTCAACTCATACTGATTTTTTTTTGAAATATATGAAATGAAAAATAAGAAGTTTTATTGAAGTTCCTTTGATAGAAAACTCAATTTCCACTCTTATTGAATTTGAATTGAATGTCTTAGGTAATACTTTGATGAACATGAAGAAATAAGAGGCTACAATTCAAATAAATAATTATTAGGAGAAGGTGATTACACCACTATTTGAAGGCAATCAAAGTGGTTTTCCTTCTATTAAATCTACTTATAATGATTCTTGTAATGAATTAAGTTTATTTTGTGATGAAGTTATTTCCATTGAATCATTCAGTGATATCAATTATAAAATCAAGGATTGTCTTAACATAGACCCTATTGAAGTTATTATGTACATATGTGAAAACATCAAGGTGATACAATATTAGAAACCATAGTTATATTTAGATTCTAATTCAATGAAATATAAAGTCACTAAAAATGTAAGTAAACGTATCTCCATCATAATGTTTATTGAAGCTAGCAAGACATTTCTATCACTTTTTAATGGAAAATTGTTTATAAATGTATAAGAATTGAAAAGGATAGTTTTTTTAGAGGTTGTTATTATAGAAGTGGTCTATGCACTAGAAAAACTATATTGGACCTCTATGGATGTCAACAATTTATAGCTAGATGTTAAAGATAATAGTATTAAAGAACTAGATAGCTCTCTTATAAAGGCTAATAAAGTTTATGGAGACCTGATTCTGAAGTTACAAAATAAAATCTCTTGAATATTATATGTATTATCTAAATCTATAATTATTGGATTAAGAGGTGAATTTGATAAATCAAGAAGTCACCCAAGTTGAATAATTACTTGTTTTTAGGAAAATAAGAGTAGCTACCACAAAAACTAATGATGATAATGTTACTAACAAAAAGACTCAAAATTATGTCAAAATTACTTTAATTGATCCACTAATTTAATCACTGTAATCTCATGGAGGAATTTGACAGACTATCCAGATAATTCTATTGGTACTCATGAATATTTATCTATTACCCATGGTTTAAAAACAAATTCTGTACAAATATGGGTGTGATTAAATAATGATAATCCGTCTATATCATCCAATTTGGCTATGAGCATGAATAAAATACTTGGATCTCCAAATAAAGCTCATGATCATATTGTTATTGTACAAAAATAGAAAGCAAGAAAATATAGATAGACTATATACAATAGAAATAGAAGGTGATTTATTTGTCAATAATAGTGATACTAGACATTTGGATAGAATTATAGTGAATGTTGGCATAATATTTCTTCCTATGATGGATATATAAGGTCCATATTCTGGGGGAGCATAACATATTTTTAAAGAAGACCTGTGGGAAAAATGAAGAATTCACAAAATAGGAGTAATCTATCTATAAGAAACTGATTTCAATATTTTGAATATATTTGTTAAATATGAAAAAAGTGATCATATTTAATATTCTTTTTGTCATATACCAACTCAACACAAAGTACATACTAATTTCAGAATAAGAACACCATAAAAATTGAATTAGGTAAGAAAAGTAAATGAATCTACCTTGGGGAGAAAAAAATAAGGATATTATATCATGTAATGTCAATATTTCAATGAATGTGGTTGAAGAGGATGTTGAAATAGATATGAACTGGCTACACAATTTAAGAATAGTCCAGATTATGGACCATTGAAAATTGTCCATTGACATCATGACTGATGTAAGTGAGCTAAAGTAAAAAATGGAATAAATTTTTGGAAAGTAATCATATAATTCATTTAATTAAAGATATACTAGAATAAGAAGAGTAATACTAACTTCTAAATAACTAATTTCCAAATAATACCAAAGAGATTCATGGAAGATAAAAAATTCCAGGTCATACAACAAACAAATTCTTTACTTCAATTCCAGAAAAAGATGAGCTATTGATGTGAAAATATAAAACATTAGTGTCTCTAAATATCAAGAAATTTGTTTTATAAAAAGTTTCGACACACCATAATTAGTTAGATCGTTTGACTAAAGGTTGTGTGATCATATTTTCTAGGTAATTGGTAGATCCTAAGAAGATGGATCTAGTGTAAAAGTATATAAGTTATCTATTTTATAAAATAATGTTGCATGTTCCATCTTTAATGAATGATGAAAAGATCAGAAAAGAATATTTTCCAATGATTTATATATTTTCAAAATCAATTTTAAATCTAGAATGAATAGATCTCAATATTTAATATATGGGAAAAAATATTTTCTCAGTTGGGATATAAGTCATGAATTTATTACATTGATTATTTGTTCCACTTTTTATTTTGAATTAAAGGTGCTAATGAAAAAAGGTTATAACTACTTGGAAGTTATTATTGTTACACAATTGTGGGTTTTATCATTCATGATTCATTCAAACTGGTATAACTATCTCCTAAAAATACCAAAAAAATCCAATGGTTAAGAATATAATTTATCTTTGAAAAAAATTATCCATGTTGACGACTCTTGGGAAGCATTCCTAGAGGCTGGAGGGTGGGGTGTGCAGGGAGAAGTGCGTGTGTGTGGGGGGGTAGTGGGGGTGCAAGTGGGGGGGGGGGGGGGCTGGGAGATGGGGTGCTGGGGGATGATACAGGAGGGGGGTGAGTGGTACAGGGGGGTTGGTGTAGGGGGGCGGGGTATGGGGGTGCGGGTGGGGGGGGGGGTGCTGGGGGGATGGGGGGTGCTGTTGGAGGTGGGGGGGGGGTGGGGGTGGGGGGGATTGGTGCAGAGGGGATGTAATTCAAATTTGGGTAGTGTTTTGGAAATGAACAAAATAGGGAAAATGGAAGGGAATGAGAAATAGAAGATGAATATGATTTCATTATATATTATATTTGTTGATTATATACTGACCATGCACAACTTGTTTTATAAGATTTCATATGGTAATTGAGATATATATTGGAATGAAATTCTATGAAGAGAATATGGAATGGAAATGATAATATAGAATAATGGGGTATGCTTCATGGATGTGTTATTTCTATTGTTTATGCATGTACCGATGTAATGATTATTGATATTATGATGAAAAATGTGTGTGTTTGTGGCTATTTTGTGTGGACATGACCACCATAAATTATTAGTCTAATGGGAGTGACTAAATGATGATATTGTGGTAATAATAGAATGGAATTATAGAATCTATAATGGTAATGGATTCATGTATTATTTATCATCACTGATAACATATATATAAGAAGTCATTATATCTCATTTGTTTACACACTATTTCCTTACAGGTGGTTTCCTATGATAAGGCCGGTTCTATCCACCACCATCAATGACAATGAGTTCAACATTGTATTTGGGTAATATTTATTCTGGTTTTAATTTTTGGCCAAATTTTAATGAGGGATTTTGTGTTTTTTGGGTTCTTTATATTTTGGTAGTGCTTTCTGGATTTTATTGAGGTGGATTCGAGTTGCCTTTAATGAAGGCTTACATGTGTATTCATAGGTAGGCATATACATATATAATTTCCTCCTTTATATATATTCACCCATTTAAGTGTGAATATATATATTTAGACGAGGTGTGCTTGTATATAGATATGAAAAATGCATACATGTGTAAGTGTAAAGGGTAATATGCATGTATAAACATATATATAAGGACCCCTTGTTCATATTTGGCCACGAAAATAAGTACATAGGGGCTAGGTAGCCTTATATATATGTGAAGTTTCATATGCATGCATGTGGAAAAAATGAAATATTTGAGTTGTCGTCATCAAAAAAGCGCGTCTTGGGGTTGAGGTAAGTTCCCTCTTCCTAAACCATTAATTTGAGTTCTATAATTTCTTGAGTATTTTAAAAACTTTTTTTCATTATTATATAAAGTGTATATGCTATAAAAATTGGTTGTGGCTCTTTGAAATGACATTTTCACCTATTTTACATGATTTTCCTAAGCCTTCAACATGGACTAGTAGAAAGTTTCATCCAACTCAATAGTAGAAAATGAAATTTTCTTCACTTTAGATAAGATAGTTCCCTCATTTTGATAAAACATAAACCAAGAATCCTCATAAAAATCTAAAACTTAAAGAAACTATTTGTTTTCATTTCATCAAACACAAACAACCAGCCTTGAAAAATTTCCACTTTCTTTAGTAACATCATTGTGAAACAATTGACCCATACAATGATAGAATTTAAACTATTAAAATAAATCTACCTATGCTTGATTCATAGTGTAACCAGAGGTTTCACACCAGGAATACCTACCCCTGGGAGTTTAATGTCTTGAATTGAGGTTCATAGTTGGAAATGTTCGAGATAGGGGGTTCAACCCTCAACCAACCCAATTCAAGGCATAAACCCAATGGGTCACAACCTGAAAGGATACAATAGCTTAAATTTTAGTTATTTTTTACCCTAAACCTCCACCAGCATCCACCTAAACCTCATAGGTACCAAAGAGGGACTACAATAAAATCCAAAAATACCATTTAAGAACATCTAATGTTTCGATTTCTGATCCAAATTCCAATTTAAGAAAAAAACTCAGGCTATCGGGGGGGGGGTGTTTTAAGGGGAAAGGGGATGCATGGGGTGGGTAGGGGGTGTGCTGGGGGCTGGGTGAGTGCGTGGGGGGGGGGGGGTGATGGGTTTTTTTCAAAGGGTAGGGTGCATGGGGGTGGTCATGGGGGGTGTGCAGTGTGTAGGGGGGTGAGGTGGGCAGGGGGGGTGTGCTGGGGGGGAGGTGTAGGGTGAGGGGGGAGGGGGCATGGGGGGAAGTGGGGAGGGATGTAAGGGGAAGGGGAGGCATGTGTAGGGGAGGGGTGGGTGTGTTGGGTTCTTTTGTAAGGGGCGGGGGTGTGTTCTGGGGGGGGGGGGGGGTTGTGCAAAGGGGAGGAGTGTAGGGGGAGGGGGAAAGGGGCATGGGGATGTCCAGGAGGGGGATTCATGTGGGAATGGGTGTGTAAGGGGGCGGGGGTGTTCAAGGGGACAGTCTAGGGGGGGGGGGGTTAACTTAATGAATTGAATGTGTTAAATGGAACCGAACATGGTTATCTTGGCACATGGGAGGTAATTCCTCAGTAGTGAATTATGTTATGTTTATGCCTCCTTTCTAAAGTTTAATTGGATATAATGACAATAGATATCAACCCAAGATCCACACAATTTCACCAATCGGTTTGGTAAGTCTTCAACCATATTGGATTCATGAATAGTTATGAAGTGAGATGACTTTGAGATCCAATCCACAATCCCCCATAAGGAATCCTATTTTCAAGCCATTCTTAGTAAACCTATGAAACAATTGATAGTTATTTTCTCCAATTTCCACATAGATATAGTTTAGGTTTGCAACATGTAGGGGGGTGTTCAAGGGGGCTATCCAGGGGGTGTTCGGGGGGTGGGGGGCTATCTAGGGGGAGGGGGTGTCCAGGTTGGAGGGGGGGGGGGGTCTGGGGATTTTCATGGGGGTGGGGGTTGGGCTACTACAGGGGTGGGGGTGTGCAAAGGGGTGTTCAAGGGGTTCAAGGGGGATGTCCATAGGGTGAATCAATAGTGGATGGATGCTTATCGAGTTTGTGATCGATGTATGAGGATTATAATGATTGTGTAGCTAAAGAAGCTGGTCGAGAGGCTAAAGATTTTGCTGATGGTGGAGAGGCTGAAGATGCTGCTGATGGTGGAGAGGCTGAAGATGTTTCTAATAGTGATGATGATGATGTTGTTAGTGGGAAGATAATTTTAATCTACATAGTGTCATTGTCTCTGCTTATTTTTATTATAAGATGAATTCATATTTTACTAAATCCGTTTGTGATTTTTTAATTATTTGATTTATAACTATTGGTGAGGAGGATAACTAGTTAAAAGAACTCTATACAAGTTAAGTGGGATGTAATGTATCATGAGAGGTATTGTGGGAGACTTGGGTTGAAAGATATTAATGCATTTAATCTAGTTATTTAGGATAATCAAGGGTGATGTCTTCTGTATGAACCAAAAGACCTTTGGTGTAGAGTTCTGAAGGGATGTTTCTTTCCCTAGGCTAATTTTATTTTATTATATCTCAGGTTGAAACCATCATATGTTTGGATGGGGTTGATATAGGCTCAAGCTATCCTTAAAAAAGTTTTGTGATGGAGGGTGGAGTATTGATGGAGTATTTCCCCATTTCATTGATGTATTCAAACTAATTCCTTATCCATATTAGATGTGTATATGTTTTTCTAACTATGGGGGATACTGTAGTGGGGTGTGGTGGGGGGAAGGGTCGGGGGGGGGGGTAGGGGGCTGCTGGAGGGGGTTGGTGGTTTCCAGAGGTAGGGGCTATTGTAGGGGGTTGTGGGGGGTGTCCAGGGTCATGAGGGCTACTGTAGGGGGTGAGGGGGGGGGGGTCCAAGAGTGGGGTCTTCGGAAATAGTTTCTACAAAGAAAGAATATATAATCAAGAAGTAGGAAGATCATGAACCAAAATATTGTCTAATCATTTTAGAAAACTGGTTTGAAAAATACAAGTAGATTGAGTACGAATAAAAGAAGGAAAATTATCTACTTTATAAAATTGATAAATCTATATAATCTAAGAATAAGGTAAATTTTAGAAGAATAACATTCAAAAAAATGAAATCTAGAGAAACAACGTTGCGTTTTTTTACTTCTTGTATCACCCTTCTTAAACTATATATCTTCAATGAATTATGACCCTCTATCCATGTCATATTATATGGCCATTTTAGCCAAGGCTTCATCACAAAAGTTTTCTAGATGATCATTATAGAGACTACCATGACCATATTGGATTTTTTATTTCACCCAAGAACATGATCATTTCATCATGACCATCATAATTCCCTCTTTGATGGGTGTGGCCTTCTTGGATACTTCTACATATTCACCATGGACAAAACTAGTTTTTTCCTTTCTTATGGTATGAAATTCCTTCATGATTACCCAATCATGATTTTTGTAAATGTGAAGATTATTTCACATGGAATTTTTAGATTTATAACTTCATCCAATGAACCATGTATGAACCTTGTGAGAATTACTTCATCGTAGATATTTATATAAAATCTCAATAGAAATCCAAATGAGAACATACCGCATGAAGATATATGGATCGACAAATGAAATATATCTTATCTACCACACATTAGTTTAGTTGGAGACCATTTTTGTTTTCCTATACTTGGTGCCTTTATTCTATTATTGTTGGTTATTTGACTACACTATTATTGTTTTTCGAGTTATATTCTTTGTGAATTTTCAAAGATGTTTTATTTTGCCATAATTTTAGGGGATGAGAACTACTATGTTATAACTTGTGTTGTAGGTACTTATGAGACCGTTCTAGACTTCTTTGTATGTTTGTATTATAGGGATAATCATGTAAGTCAAGTTATTTATTTTTTATATTAGGAGTTGTTTAATTCTTAGTGTGTAAGTAGCTTTAGTATATAATTTAATTTTGATAGTGAGTACCATGTTGATATTTGGTGTGATAAAAAAGTAACTCATTCTCATTTTGTAACATTGTTTTTAAACCTGTGAAATATATTTAGTGTTTGGGAAATTTCACCAATGGTTAGTGGATCCTTTGACCTGATACAAGCCAATGGGTTGGGATGTTTTTAGGGAGGGGGACTAGTAGGAGAAGGGTGGAGGGGGACTGGCAGGGGTTGGGGGGAGGAGAAAATGGAAAGGTTGGGGGGGGACTAGTAGGGGTGGACTCACAGGGGCTGGGGGGAGGGGAAATTGGTAGGGGGAGGGGGGAAACTAGCTGGGTAGGGGGCTGGTAGGAAGTGCAAGGGGGGACTGAAAGGGGGTGCGGGGGGGGGGGGGAGACTGGTAGGGGGAGGGGGGAGGGTAAACTGGCATTTGGGGGGGTGCAGGACTGGAAGGGGGGAGGGGGGAACTGGCTGGGGGAGAGGGGAAATTGGAAGGGGAGGGGGGGAACTAGCAGGGGGAGGGGACTGGAAGGGGGGTCAAGGGGCAGGGTGGGTGGGGGTGTGGGGGGGGGGATTAAATGAGGTGGACAAGGTGGGGTGGGAGTTCTGGTAGGGGTAACTAGAAGGGGGGGGGGTAACTCGTAGGTGGGTGGGTAACTGGCTGGGGGGGGGGGAGGACTGGCCGTGTGTGTGTGGGGGGGGGGCTATCCAGGAGGGTGGGGGTGTCCAAGAGGGGGAGGGGGTTGATGGATTTGTGGGGGGGGGGGTAGGGGGGATACTATAGGAGTGGGGGGGGCTTCTATAGGGGGGGGGGTGTTCAAGGGGGCTGTCCAGGTGGGGTGGGATACTATAGGGGGTGTTGAAGGAGGGAAAGGGGGCTGTCCAGGGGGTGAAAGGGGGGAGGGGTGTCTAGGAGGGGGGGGGGGGGTCAGGGGGGGTGTATGGGAGGGGGTGTTCAAGGGGGTACAAGGGGGATGTCCAAGGGGTGCAGGGGGGGGGGTAATGGGGGATGTAGGGTGGTGTTCAAGGGGGTGCAACGGGGTGTTCAAGAGGGTGCAAGTGGGGTGTAAGGGGGCTGTCCAAGGGGGGCATGGGGGTGTAGGGGGTGTTCAAGGGGGTGCAAGGGGGATGTCCAAGTGAAAGGGGCTGTCCAGGGAGTGCAAGGGGTTGTCCAAGTAGGAGGGGGTGTCCAGGAGGGGGGGGGGGGGGTGGAGGTGGGGGGGGGGGCTACTTCTAGGGTGGGGTGGGGTGGGCTACTGTGGGGGGTCAAGGGGGCCATCCGGGGGGTGGGATACTGTAGGGGGTGTTCAAGGGGGCTATCTAGGGGGTTTCCAAGAGGGGGTGAAAGGGGGAATGGGTGTGTAGGGGGGTCCAGGTGGGAGGGGGTGTCTAAGAGGTGGGGTATGGGGGTGCGGGGGGGGGGGGGGGGGTGTTCAAGGGGTGTAAGGGGGTTGTACAGGGGGTACAAGGGGGATTTCTAGGGGCATGGGGGTGGAGGGGGCGAGGGGGGGGGGTGTTCAAGGGTGTGTGTGGGGGGGGGGGGTGTTCACGAGGGTGCAAGGGGGATGTCTATGGGGGTGATGGGGTTTCAGGGGGGGGGGGGTGTTCAAGGGGGTGTGAGGGGGCTATCTGGGGGTGGGTAAAAGGGGGATATCTAGGGGGGCATGGGGGTGGAGGGGTTTTTTGAATGGGATACAAGGGTGTTGTCCAGGGGGCATGGGGGTGCGGGCGGGGGGGGGGGGGGGGGGGGGTTCACAAGGGTGCAAAGGGGATGTCTAGGGGGTGAAAGGGGCTGTCTAGGGGGGGTGCATGGGGGTGTTCAAGGTGGTGCAGGGGGGGGGTGTTCACGGGGGTGCTAGGGGGATGTCCTGGGGGGATGGGGTGTAGGAGGGGTGTTCAAGGCGATGCAAGGGTGAAGTCTAGGGGGTGCAATGGGGATGTACAAGGGGACATGGGGGTGCAGGGGGGGGGGGATGTTGAAGGGGGTGAAAAGGGGTTGTCCAGGGGGAGCATGAGGGTGAGAGGGTGGGGGGTGTTCAAGGGGGTGCAAGGGGGCTGTCCCATGGGGGAGCGTGGGGGTCTGTCCGGGGGGGAATGTCTTTGGAGCACTGATTTTTTTTTTGTGATATCATATAAATAATTTCGTGATGGTTTTAACAATGGAAGTAGGGACCTAGTGACATGGTTTTAATCTTGGAAGTAGGGACCTAGTTCCATGGTTAAATTATAGCACTAAGGGGACTAATTCCATAGTTAAAACTGTGGCACTAGGCCCCTACTTCCATGGTTAAAACCATGGAACTAGGCCCCTAATTCCATGGTTAAACCCATAGAACTAGGCCCCTCCTTCCATAGTTAAAACTGTGGTAGTAGGTAAGACCTACTACTCTAACGATCGCGACCACAATTTTCTGAAACCGTGGCCATAAGATTTTTCCATGGTTCTCAGGCGTACGATAGTGATTCCAAACTGTGGCTGTAGGTGAATTTTCTAGTTGTATAAACGATGTTTAGTATCTAGGAATTTCTGAATACTTTTCTAGAATTTTGATATAAAACAGGGATCACGAAAAAAAATTGATAGTGGAAAATCATGAAGTCTTACAACTTCATTAATATATAGTCTTTCTAAATGTTCATGTGGTAAATGTTCTCTTATAGCATGAAAATTTGATGAATTTGTAAGATGATCAATAATGAACCATATTTCATCATTTCTTCGAAGAGTCTTTGGTATCCCCATGATAGAGTCGATCATAATATCATCCCATTTCCACTCAGGTATGAGAATAGGTTGTATGACTCCTCCAGGATGTTATCATCCAGCCTTCACCTATTGACAAACAATACATATTGACACATAATTAGCAATCTCTCTCTTCATTTTGTCCCACAAAAAATTTTCCTTCAAATAACTATACATCTTAGTGCTACCAGAGTGTATATGAAAATTGGATCTAAGAGCATCATCCAAAAATTTCCTTTTTAGATTAGGTATATCAGTAACACAAAGCCTCCTCCCAAATTTCAAAATTCTATCTTCATATACAAAGTAAATAAATCTCCCATCATTCACAACTTTAATTTTATTTTGAAACTCCCCATCATTCATCTGAGAAGTTCTTATCATTTCTAGTAAAGATGATTTGGAAACCATTTGAAAACGTATCAATGTTTCTCCTTCCATGATTATTCCCATATCCATCTTTACTAGATCCATGAACATAGGATCCCTTTCAACTCTCATATTGTTTAGTACTCCATGATCCTTTCTTATCAAACCATATTCCACCTTTTTTCCTTCCCTAGGTGGTAGTTTATAGTGAAATCATAATCCTTGAGTAGTTCAAGATATCTTATTTGCCTCATGTTGAGTTCTTTCTATGGGAAAATATATTTCAAACTCTTGTGATCAGTATATATATCACATTTTCACCATAGAGATAGTGTCTCCATATCTCCAAAGAAAATATTATAGCTGCTAACTCAAGATCATGAGTATGATAGTTTTTTTCATGAATTTTTAGCTACCATGATGCATAAGAGATAACTCTATCATTCTTCATAAGGACACAACCATGTCCTTTCTTTGAAGCATCACTATAAATAACAATCCCATCATTATCCGATGGTAGAGTCAAGATAGGATTATTGGATAATATTCTCTTCAGTTCTTAAAAACATTTTTCAGACTCTTTTTTCCAAACAAATTTAACCCCTTAACATGTGATCTTGGTTAATGGGTTTGCCAATCAAGCAAAATTCTGGATGAAACACTAATAATAACGTGCTAAACTAATAATACTATGTAACTCAGATGTACTCGTCAGTTTTGGCCCTTATTGTATTACCCTTGTCTTAGAAGGATCAAAATAGCTTCCATCCTTGGAGATAATATGTCCAAGAAAATAAATCTCTAGAAGCAATAATTCACACTTGCTAAACTTCCCATATAATTCATTTCATCTAAATGTTTTCAGAATAGTGCACAAGTGATTTTCATGATCTTCATAGCATTAGTAATATACCAAGATATCATCAATAAATACCTCTAAAATTTCATTAAGATATTCCTTGAACACTTTATTAATTAGATATATGAAAAAAGAGGGTGTATTAGTCAGTCCAAAAGGCATTACTGTAAACTCATAATGCCCATACCTGGTACGAAATGCTGTCTTTAGAATGTATTCCTTCTTCACGTAAAACTAATGATATATAGATCAAAGGTCAACCTTTGAAAAATATTGATCTTCATGAAGTTGATAAAATAAATCATCAATGATAGGTAGGAGATACTTTTTCTTTATTTTTATAGCATTGATCTCCCTGTGGTCAATGCATAACCTCATAGATCCATCTTTCTTCTTAAAAAAAGAACAAGGGATATCCATTGAGAAACACTTGGGTGAATAAATCCTTTATTACTTAATTCCTCTAGTTCTTTATTTAGTTACACTAATTCTATAGTGTCCATTCTATAAGGGTTCTTCAATATGGGCCTTGAACTAGTAATTAAGTCAATGGAAAACTCAATTTATCGTTCTGGAGGATATCCAGGTAAATCCCCTGGAAACACCTCAACATATTCTTGAACAATAGGTACATCATATATTTTAACATTTTTTTCCTCACCCATAGTTATTTCACTCTCTTCCTCCAAATAATTGAATTTACTAGAGCTACTAGGGGTGGATCTATATGAGAATTAGATGGTAACATTTCTTCTCTAAAGATAAGGGATTCCTTATCAACATAAAATATTGTAACCTCCTTATTATTATAATAAATTTTTGCATCAAGGTACAAAATCCAACACAAACCAATGATTATATAAAATTAAATCATGAGAATAATGATAATATCAGCAGATAAAGAACGTTTATATTCCATAATAGTAACTGATTCATAAAACTTTGTTATAATGATATTTCCCTTAAATGTTCTGACTGAAAACTCCCTTGTAAAATAAAATTGGAAATATCTAATTTTCTTGGAAAACTAGGATGATATAAAAGAATGAAATGATCCTGAGTCAAATAAAGCATTGACTAAATTTGAGGAAACAATTAATGTACCTACCACCTCGTCATTAGGAACTTCAACCTCTATAGTTGTGATAGCATATTCTTGGCCTTTTTCCCTTGGCATTTTCTAAGGTAAATTTCCTTGAGGATTATGAAATTCATTTTCATAATTACCTATTTATTAAAAACTATAGAATTTAACATTGACATCCTCTTTCTTCGCCTTGCAATCACAATATTTGTGGCCTTTTTCTCCACACCTGTAACAAACTCCCATTACCTTCAGGAGTACTAGGGTGCTTATTCCCACATTTAATACAGGATGGAAATTCAACTTTTCTATTCTTCCACTTATTTCCACTTCCAGGGTGTTCAGAAAATCTCTTTTTCCTTTTCTTTTCTTTAAAGTTGTAAGACTTAGAAAATTCCTTTTCTGTCTTGATAGCACATGAGACTATATCTTCATATGATGAGAATGATTGTGAGACTATTTATCGATAGAGAAATAGTTTTAACCCAATAAATAATCGATCAATATTACTCCTTGGGATACATATACAATCTGCACCATTCCTTGCTAACCTTGTAAAGTTAGCCTCAATCTTTGTGACATTCTCATCCTCCTTTTGCCTCTGACTAAAAAATTTTATTTCCATATCTGCTCAATGTTCACAAGGAAAGTACTTTTCTAAGAAAATATCTTTAAACTCCATCCATTCCATATTTGACACTTCTTCTTCCTCTTTTTTGAATTAATGACCCCCATTAATATACATCTTCTGTGAGATGATAAACTGCCATGATGACTTTTTCCCTTTCACTACTCCCCAAAGCATGAAAAAATTTATTTAAGGAACTTATCCATTGTTCAGTTAAAAATGTTTTTTTAGTTCCATTGAATGTTGGTAGTTGTTACCTCAAGAATAGGTCTGAAATTAATCCTACAAATTGTGGATCAGGGTGCTCCATACGGGTAAGGTTATTATTCATAACCTGAGTGAGTCATCCCAGTATGGTTATAATCTATTTACCACTAGTTGCATCACCAGATCCACTATAATTATCTTTAGTTGGAGGAAAATCCTTACATGGATTATGTGCATTGATACAGTTTCCATTCCTTCCATTAGGCACCATTTCTAAATAATGGCAAACACTAGATTAGTTTATAAATCACAATACAAAATTCCAGACTAGTAAAATACCTAACATAAATTGAACAATTTATGCATAGAATTCATAATCATAAAAAAAATTTCTTTAAGGATGTATTTACTCATAAATACTTCAAAATTATTTGTAAAGAAAATGTGAATTATCCTATGCATATCCCCCGGGAGTGTCGTAACCAAGAGTGCAGCAAGTCTCATTGTTGTCAACCGATTACCATTCAAGTCTAGCTCAAAACGGTGTTTTTGGGTTTTACCCCTAGATACATCTATGCCAGAGCTACCTATACCGACTCGTATCTAGACATGGATAGATTTCTTGGAAAATTCACAAAATTTCTACATTACCAAAATTATAGGAAGTTCTTCTATACTAATCCTCAAAGTCTATCTTAGGGTAATGTTATTTAATTAGAGTTTTTCTAAATCAAGTTTCCATAGTTTGTACTAAAGTGCCTTTGATACCAAATATAATTCCCCGACCATAGTTACCTAGAGTTTGTGCATTATTACATAACATTGACATGATCACAAGGGATAAAATCCCGAAAGACCGATCATTTTAGTATCCTTGTTAGTAATAGATACATAAATAAGTTTTACATTACATTATGAAATAAAAAATAACAACATTGTGTCTCCTTTGAACACACTCATATCCCTAATTTTATACCTACAAGTCAGTCATAATGTACTTCTTCTCATCTTTGGAAAAATAAAACATAGAAAGGGGTGAGCTCAGATGCTCAGTAAGGATAACAATATAGCAGAAACTTTCATAAACTAGCATAAATATTTAAGGCAATGTATAAGACTAGAATACAAGCCTTTTAAACATAAAATTCACTATAATATGGAAAATATAAATCAAATAATTCCATTTACTTAGTCACATGGATATTCTACTAGTCGAATAATCACATGTAATATCAATAGCTAATTTCATAATGATGGAATGCATAATTCCGGAAATCATAACCACATAGTGAAGGCCTTGTTCCAAGACTAAAAATAAGATTTTTTAAGGCCATGTTCCAAGACACTAGTTTGTTTCATGAGACCTACCGATGCCTTGAGGGGATATAGTGGGCCGCACCCATCACTTACTAAGTCCAGTGCATTCCTCATAGGAAAATGTTGAAAAATAATATAAACATTCGTATTAAAACAAGAATACAAAATGTTAATATTTTATCCATAAACCATGAATGGTATAAAAATATATCATCCATAGTCAAAAATATCACAAAAACATCAATAAAATATATAATATTATATCACAATAAATCAACTTCAAACATATGTAAAATCCAACTAAGGATGTTGGCATAGATGAAATAAATACAAAAAATATTTGAGTGAAATAACTCTTTCTATTTTGAAATAATTTAAAAGTAAAGAAAAAATATATTTTGAAATTATTCTTATAAGATTGTAAGTGAAGCTTCAAAGGTGTTATAAGGGAAGAAAATATCCACACCTACCTTATAAGTTAAGAAAACATTCTCTCTTTAATTTGTCGAAAAGGTCATAAAGTACCTTATTTTGAAAATGAAAGAAATATTCCTTTCAAAACATTTTATAAAAATTAAAACAAGGGTATAAATTAATTTAGGACATATTTTAGGAAATATTAATTTTTTTGAAATTGTTTTTAAGAAACACATATATGGATGATAAAGAAGTTAGAGTGGATACTTTCATAAAAATAACTTCAGATAATAAAGAGATTGTAAAATTAACCCTTACCTTGTAATTTTACTTAGTCAAGGTTATGTTAACCTCCTGTATAATGGTGAAATAATTGTTATTAAATTATACAAGAACCAAATAAATAAACATGATATCATATATGATCTTTTAATATTTCTTTGTTAATGATATTTCAGTACTATCATTGTTTTGGGTGTTGACTAATTCGTTTTCCTTTATATGTTTTGTTAGGTAAGTAATTTTTGTTATGGATAAGATGTATTTCATTCATATATATAATTATATTAAGTTATTAAACATTATTTTTAATCATAAAATGAAAATTTATCTTTAATGGTTACGATAGGGAATGAAATCTCATCGCATCCTTGAGACGGTAAGCCGTACGTATGCTCGAGTGAAAATATCATTATATTAGTGGTGAAATCATATGGAATTGGATGGTATATTATATTAAAATAATCATTAACTTGTTACATTTATTATTTACATCAGTTATTCTCATTATTATACCCATCCAAATAATGAAGTGTTGAATTACAAACTACACCACGACGTGGAGATGGTAATCCGTACGTACACATATATGATGAATTTTTTCATTCATAGGATGAATGGAATAATGAATATTGTAGTACCATATTTATAATAACATCTCTATATGTATATGGAACTGTATTTATTATTTTATTATGTAAATAAAAAATAAAGATGAAGTGAAAGAAGAAAAGAACTTTGAAAGAGGTGATAAAGTAATTACCTCTTCTTCAGGTTCTTCCTTTTGATTTGAAAAAAAGGCTCTATAGGTTGGATTTTTTTATCAATGTAAGGACAATAAGTTGCATTTAAGGTAGTTGGGAGGATATTTGAGTAGGGGTTGGATGATCCAAAAGGATTTGGAGGTGTGAAATTAAGAGAAGGGTAAGTACCCTTTTATAAGAGATGTGAGGGTCACTTTAGGAAAGCCTTGAAATATTAGTTTATTATAAAATCTGTATCTGTTTCTAATGGATCTAAATGGATTTATTTTGAGGATATTGTGGGGATGGGTCGAAAACCTCTAAACCAATAGTTTTTAGACAATTTAGGTTACCATATTAACCTTATCTTTTAGATTTAACTCTTAGTTAAATGGTTTACCTTTTACCATGTCTTCTTGTATTATTACAATACATGGTTAATAAAATTACTATAAAATTACAAGAAAACATCAAGTGGTTCATTAATGACATAAATCTAATTATATAAGTCCTTTGTCCGAACCTTATATATTTAAGAATATTATATAATTTAATAAAATAGTATTTTTTTTAAAACTCATTTATTTCAATTTTGACACTATTTTGTATTTGGTTTGTGTGAAAGTCATAACAACTTGGTTACATAGAAAAAAAATATTGAATCAAACCCAATATTTCATATTTACCTATAAAATTATTTTATGTCATCAAAACTTTATAATTATATTTATTTTAAATTTTATAAAATCATTTATTTTATTCTTTCATTAATAAGGAAAATACTACATTATTGTGTCATAATTAAATATATTTATTTTATGTATAAAATTTATAAATAAAATACCATGATTTATGAAATATTTTTATCTTTATAATTAGTATTTATAGTCTAAAATAGCACTTAAATAAACCCTCACAATTTTTTTACTAAAAGATATATGTTTATGTTACATTTTCCTTAACATTAAATTAATTTTTACAAAGTGTCATTTTTACATACAAATGGTTCCATGGGGTTTAAAAATTTACCCATGGATTCCCATGGTTGGAAATGTATCATAAAATAGGGTTACGAGACGTGTTATGGCAATTTAATCTTATTATAATATTACTTTTTACCCTTATTTACCAGATTTACCCTTTAACCATGGTAAATAAAATATTAACTGAAGTTACTATTCATAATGTCTAAAAATATAAGTTTCCTATTTACACAATTTTGATCTTCTAATTCCAAATATAGAATCCATTTTTCCAAATTCAAAACAGAGATGTTGAATAAATTAATTTAAAATTAATCGCCGTTGTCAGAACCAAAAAGAGGGTTTTTAAGAAGTAAAAACTATCAAAAGATTGACATGTGTTTATATAAAATTTAAATGTGAAATTACATAAAATGACCTAAATTATATTAAGTCATAAAAATATAATCTAATGATCCTTTTAAAGAACTCAAATATATAATTTAACACTATACTTTTTTTTGATTAAAAATGTTGTTTTTAAATTAAAATTTAGTTTTTTTCACTATTCATCAAAATATGAAAGTTGTCATAAAAATACCAAAAATTTACCCTAATATAATATTGATATTCAAAATCAAAAAACAAAGTCCAATTTGAAAAGTAAAATTTATAAAATTTCAAAAAGTGGGTATTTCTATTCATAACTGCTTTTAAAACGACTAGTTTGATAGGTCGCAGTGTGCTTGAACTTGGTATTGCGTACATCACATGCTATTGTATTATTCAAAGAGAAACGTACTATGGAATCTTGGGGGTGTTACATAAAATCTATTCAATATTATTCATAACCTAATTTAGTGTATTCCAATATCTAGAAATGGTCTCTAGTGGAAGGAATGAAAATCGTATCAACACACCTAATATATATATTAATTTCCCTTCTATTCAAGATAATTGTATTGGAGTGGGATTTGAAACTAGATCTGAGTGGGATAACTAACTCAGGCTATGATTAATAACCTTAACTGTATATAGAATCCTGATATATAACATGGAGGAACAATGTTAGACCACTTTATGTGACAACAACTTTCATCATTCAATGGGACTAAAAACCCATTTGTAGCTGAACAATGGATATGTTCCTTAGAGAAGATATTTATAGCATTGGGATGAAATGAAAAAGAGAAGGTTACCATGGAAGTATATCATCGCTTGAGAGATACACGTCAATTTTGGTCATTAATTAAAAACACAAAGCAGGAGTAGGAAATTGAAAATATAGAATGAATGGATTTTAAGGAAGTTTTATTGGAGAAATATTTTCCTCACGAATAGAAAGTTGATATGAAGATACAATTATTGAGTTAAAGACAGAAAAAAGATGAAAATGTTGCAAAGTATGAAGCCAAATTTACACGGTTAACATGGGATGCAAAAGACTACATACAAAATCTAAGGTGCAACATTGACCATTTCTTTGATGGTCGTAAGCCAATTCCACAAAGGGAATTAGTCTCCCAAACATTCTAATCATATGAGGATATAGTATCTTGTGCTATAAAGTAGAGAAATAGTTTTCCAATACACATGGTTCTAAAGGTAAACAAGATAAAAAGAGAGTGATAGAGAAAAATATAGATAAAGGGAAGAAGAGAAAGATGGATTTTCCAACAAGTGATAATTGTGGAAGGAGGCACCTTGGAACATGATTAAAAGGAAAATGATTTTTCTTTATGTGTGGAGAAAAAGGACAACATGTTCAGAATTTAAAGATAAATAAATAATTTTTTAATGTCCAATGCTTCAACTATAAGGATATGGGACACTATGGAAATTAATTACATGAGTGCTAAAGGAATATACCCTAAAAGAAGCAAAGGGATAAATGTCAAGAGTATGTTGTCACTACAGTTGAAGTGGAATAATTAAAGTATTTGTGTCTTTAGATTCATGAATATGTTTTACTACATTACTTCTTTAAGGAATTGAAAGAATTCATGTTTTATAAATTTTTAAAGGTGATCAAGGTATTCATATGTTTGGTATATGACAATAAGAGATACATTATGTTGTTTTGAATAAAATATGATGTTTCTTATAAATCATTCAACCTTAAATTTCAGAAAGAAATAATTTGGATGAGTTTTAAGGTTAACTACTTATGGAATGGATTTAGAATAAATTATGATTTTTGGATAACCTGTTCTAACATTTTTGGTTTTAGTAAACATTTAAAGGCCGAAGTAATGACTTATGGATCATTTGAACATATTGCTTGACATATAAAAATTCATATTGACTATCCAACTTTTGGTTTAAGAAATTAAGTATATATTGATCTAAGAACAACCAAAGCATGAGATTATTACATTAGGTAAGTTTATTTTTTGATGTGCTCCACTAGATAGTAAAATAAATAATGAACTCCAAGAAAAGGATTTTAGAAAAACAAATGTCATCTAATTACTTTTACCTTTAAGAAATTAATGGTGTCTTAACCAATTATGGATTTATGGTTTTATGATGTTTAAATTTCTAACAAACATGTTCTATATCAATCTCAATCATAACTAAGTGGTTAGATTTCCCTTTTATGTCTATGTTTTCACTTTTTCCTAATGTTATCCTATTCGAAAGACTAATTTTGTGGCGAATTTTTCATTTCCATTTCCGTCTTATTAATATGATGTTTTATTAACCCCATCTCTCATGCGGGTTTCCCACAAATGAATTTTCTAGTATCAACCTTTAACTTTCAAAGTGAAATTTCAAATTTTGAAAACACAATTTGTTTAAGGTGGGGAGAATGTAACACCCCAAAAATTTATAAATAAATTTAATATATCCTATGATGAATGAAACACTGATTCATTGTGAAACAACACTTTTTTATAATTATTTAAATGAGATAGTTATAACTTAGATGTTAAACACAGTAATATGAATAGTAATAACTACCATTAAATTTTATTTATAATGGTTTCACATAAATGAAACATATTTACAATGAAATTTATAATTTATTGTAAAATAAATATTATTTGTGAATTTTTAATGTCAAAATTAATTTAGGATGGATTTTTTTATTTTTATGAGATGTTTATTTTTTAATGAATGGTGAAAAATACTGCAATATATTTAATAACTGTGTTTTTAGTTTAAATAATTCCTATAATTTTAATTGATTCTTAATGTCACAATTTATCAATTATACATATATTAATCCAATTTATATCATTGGAATCATTTTTATACTGAAATTTTATATTAAAACTTATTCAACTTTTGAACGTTATTCTACCTGCCTTCTCACAACACCAGCAAGATTAGTATTAAACGTAATTTTGCCACTTTTTTGAATTAAATTTTAAAAAATGGAAATGCAGAGTTGGGATGAGTAATATGTTTATATTTTCATAGGTTCAACTTAATTTGTTTTGTGAATAGTAACTTGACTCTTTGAAATAGCAATGTTACCCTTATGAATAGTAATATGACCCCTATGAATAGTAAACCTTCCAAATGAGTAGTAACCTCACCCATGAAAGTATAAACAAAATTTAGGCATATTATAAATTAAAATAACATATAATTATATGATACTATAAGTAAATAATTATTTTAAAAATTATTAATTAAGTATTGGTATTTTTGTATGCAATAAATGTTTAAGTACAATTTTATAATTAATGACATCATCTAAAAGAAAATTTATTTTCATTAAATAGATTCAAATATTAATATTTTATTGTTTTATGATTATAGGCTAAGTTTATGAGACCTTATTTAATTTTTTAAAGTGTCATAAAAACTGTTATAATATTATAATCAGTTTTTTTTAGTAAATGATGATTTAATTTAGAAATTAAATTTATCATATTTAGATAAATATTTTCATAAAATTGTGTTAATTTTTTAATTCTACTTATTGAAAAAATTTTGGGGTGAAATTTTTGGATTTTTTTGAAATTCGTGATTTTTTGGTGAATAGTAAAATACGATAATTTATGATAAATGATAAATACTTGAATTATGGAGTCATTGATGATATATGGATAAAGTAAGCCCATATTATTGAAATATACTTAATTTTGTTTTATATATTCTGTTTTAATTATCAAACTATCCATAGTCTTGAGCCAAAATAATAAACAAATAAATAAAATATTCAAAAAACACCCCTCTCCTCCACTATAAATACCACCTCTCACCACCACTTCTCCTCACACATATAAGACTTAAATATTTTCCAAATTCTGTAAAAATACCCTTACCAAGACTATTCCCATCTTTCAAGACTATATGGTCACACCAAAAGACCAAACCATAGTTCCTTAAAGAGGTTCTCAAAGGGGCGAATTCAAGAGGTAAATCTGTTTTCATTTTATTTTAATTTACTTTTTCATTTATAATCCTATACTCACCTCCTCAATCCAAATGATCATGATAACTCTAGTATAATATATATAATATAATTATAAAATGTTAATGGAACATCCTTTTTCAAACTCTTTTCTCTCTCTTTTATTAAAAAAATGAAATCATCATCCGTGAAGTGACGATTTACAACCTTCATATACAATGAATTTTTGTTATTAAATTTCTACTTCAAGGAAGGAAATGAAACAATTTTTATGTTTAAAAATGTCTATAAAAAATTCATTAAATCCTATTTAATTTTCTATAACTATTATATATATGTAATAATAATTCATTGGACAAAACTAGTTTGTAATAATTGAAAAACCGCCAAAATAATCTAAATGATTATTACTAATGTATTATCTAACGAATCATCCTCATACCATATAAACCAATGAATTGTATAAACATTTAATATTATTTATGGTCATTAATATCATATAAATTCAATTTGGGAGAATTATGTCCCATCCCACATGAACTTCCATACTCATATGTAAGTATACTAATTGTTAAAACCAAGGAAACGAACGCTCCAAAGCGATAAAATTTTATCTTATAAATCATCAAAAAGTAAATAAATGAACATAATAAAATTAAATAAAATACATGATGATAAGGTTATTAATTAATTAATTAATTAATTAATTTTATTATCTAGGATGTTAGGGTCAAGTGCAGCACACATTCAAACATAAGGTTATAGATTCTACCTGAACCTTAATTTTTTTCCTTCGGGATATTATTTCACTAAGTTTACCCAAAATGTAATGCTTATTTATTTTTATATACTTCTTATAAATTCTATTTATAAATTCAAAACTCATGGATATATATCATTTCATCTTTATTTTATGGTAATTACTTGTTTTATAAGGTTCCCTTCTCAATTCTTCCCGATACGCAATGCCGATTAAAGGAAAAGACTTGATTTCTTACCAATTTTTAAATACAGACCATAATTTATGTTAAGAAACCATTATTTTAATAAAGTCACTAATTTTTTCTTGAAAATTTATATTTGTTCATTACTAGTTTTATACAAACAATTATGATAAATAAAAATGATTTTTCCAAAAGAACTTTTCATAACAAAGTAAAAGGGGCATTTCTCTTAAGAATTTCCTAATGATTTTGGTTAGAGTATTTTCATTCATTTAATCCTATCTATTTAATTTTATTCATTATGATATTTATCTCTTATGTTTATCATCCTCAATATTTTATTAAATTATTTAAGATAAAGTTTTAGTGGATGTACTATCTTGATACCATTCACCATACTACTCAGTATGGCTAGTGATTATGCTTATAGATTGGGGAAAGTTATTTACATTTAATATATATATGTTGTTTATTTCTATCACTATTCATATGAGAAATTCATTGGAATTAGTAAGTTTTGGGTGAGGCCCTCTATATCCCCTCGATGAATTAGTAGCTCCCATGAGACAAACTAGATATGGTTTTGGACAAGGCCTTACCCAATTATTATATTCTTGGTATGAAGCCTTGATAATAATATTTTATTTTCATAAATCTTTGACAATAATGGATTATTGACATCACACCTTGAAGATATGTTTTAGATATCCATCCTTAAAAATTTCCCTCACTATGATATTTGTAATTGTTAAATCATGTGAGTATTCGACTAGTAGAATATCCATGGTTAAGCTTTGTGTAATTATTTATATGGAAATATTTATTCTGTTCTTAATCCTTCCATATTAAGTTCAAGAATATGTTTTAATGGTATGTGTTCTTTTAGTTATTCACCATACCTTATTATTTATAATTTTTCTGTATTACTTACCCTTAATGATCATCTGATATCACCCATTTCTTATGTTTTATTTTTTCCCAAGATATAAAGATGAATATTATGAATGACTTGTAGGGTTAATCTAAGAGTTTTTGGGTATTAAAAATAGAGTTTCACCATTGTTTTTCCTTTAAAATTGTAATGTTCATGTATATAATCTTGATTCCAAAAATACTAAAATTACTGGTCCTTTGGGATTAGAGTCTTGTATATTTTCCAATATAAAAAAGTAAGACACTAAATTTGGGATACTTGGGTTGGGGTCTTTACATAAATTATCCTCCTTCAATTTTGAGCCAAATGCCCAATATAATTACAAACACAACAAAAAATATGGAAATTTTTCATACTCGAACAAGATTTTAATTTAATCTCTAGGAATAGATAAAATAACATTATCAACATGGGTGGAACTAAGTTCAACCTAAACCAACATCCTTATAATGTGTCTATACCAGGGAAATTTTGTTTCCTTGTCAAACGAATGGGAACACCAATTGTAGATGCAATGTAATGCAAAAGTTTTGTGGGCCACATAATCTAGTTGAGATCATGTAGCCTCACCCATACCTGTGAGAAGGTATTATTGACCTGAATCACATTGTTATATATAGATCATTTATGAAGATGAAATGCCCCGGGCTTCAATAATAAGGCACCTATAGCCCATGCATGAGATCTGTTGTCCTTTGACTGAAATAGGCAGTGGAAAGAAACTCTAACTAAAGAAATTCATCTCCAATTGGAGAACTCCTAGATAAACTAGATCCTTCCACTTGGATACTCTATCCGTTAAGGATTCATTCCTGTTTTTTAAAGGAAAACCCATGAAATTAAGAAATTTTCTCCCATGTCCATCCTTTCTGAGAAACAATCCAAATTTTCTTATATATAAGCAAACAATCATTTCATGTAAATACTACGGGAGGAGGATCCTTTGAATGTATCCAATGGATGTATGTGATTATCAAGATCTAGATTTGGGATCTTATCAAAAATTACATCCAAAGCTGACACTCCCATGGTTTTTCAAAGGGCCTTTTATTTTTGATCTAAAATTGGGAATCCTATTCCCATAACCACTGCATCATCCTTCTCTCAATGCGATTCAACACCTACAGTAGGTAGATCCTTTTGAGCATACATACTCAAATCATCCCAATTCGCATCACGACACATACTACATAGAAAAAATGATTTCATGACATCCTTCCAAGAATCTGAAGCCACACAATTAGGAAGAGATCCACCCTCTTTGGATAAATCAACCCTAAAAATACCCAAATCCATAACCAATCATTGTTTTTACAATACCCCATAGAATGGAGAAGAAATTCTATTAGGTGTATCACAATCAACAAAGTGTGGAAAACAAAGTAGAGGTAAGTTCCACTTATGTTGATTATATTTATTATTATTAATATGAACTTGATTTTTATGGTTTAAAATATGATGTAGAGGGTGAAATTGCTGTAGAATTTGAGTGTGATGAAGAAAACGTCAACAAAAAACAATAAGATGATGAACAAGAAGAAATTGAAGATAGGGGAACCATAGATACTGAGATTTCACAAATCTTCCTTGCAAAACTTGGACTGTAGTCGAATAAAGATGAAGAAGATAAAGAAGAGGATGATTAGATAATGGTTGCCACATTTTTCACAAACTTTTTATAAAATATAAGCATGCCACAAGAAGAAGGATAAACTACTGCACCCTGTGCTGACTTCTCAAAATAACAAAAAGGAGTAGCAAAAAAGAATAAATTAAATAGATGGAGGATGAATATGAATAAATCATTGAAGAAACTCAAAAAATGAATAAAACCATTGAGAAATAAGAATTTTACCAAGTCTGGATAGATGTTAAGATCATGATAGTAATACTTTTTCTATTCAAACTCTGGTTACCACCTATGAGGTCCATGCTAATTACATTTAGGGTAAGTCAAGATGAATGGGGAGGATTTCAAATATGTAATTTGGCGAACATGATATGGTTTTAATTATACCACACTCCAATGAGTTAAACTAGGTATGATCAAGCTAAATGACTTTTAAAAAAGAAAAGCTTTCGGGAGGCAACCTGATTTTTATTGCTCTAGGATTTTAGATTTATTTCTTTCTTTGATTTTAATTTTATATTAGGATTTAATTTCAATTCCCCGTATATAATTGAGAATATTGAAATGGAATTTATTTTCACTTATTTATATTGACTTTCAGGTCCATCAGTGGAACATGAAACAATAGCAGGTAGAATGAAAAAGATGTTACATGAACATTAAATGTTGTGAATATATTGTAGACACTACCCATGTAGCCAACTTTACATCATCAATTTGAATGGGGAGTAAGAGTTTCAATTATTTAATTTTTGATTGTATTCCCCACATTGAAAATGTTTTAGATATTTAAATTTCGATTGTATGTCTGCACTTGATTCTTTCTTTACTCAAATGAACTAGGAGACATAAAATATTTAGGATAAATTTCATGCCCTGAATTTAAATTTAATTGTCAATAAATTTTGGATGAGAAAAATGGGAAAAATAATTAGTAGATATAATAATATGAATTAGGATTTGGAAAATCATGATTTAAAGAGCATGTTCATCATTTTAAATGAAATTTTTCTGATATTTTTCCATGATTTGAATCTCATAATGTTTCATTAATTTATTTAATTATTTTCATGAATTTAAATGAGTGGTTGTCCCAACCATTCATCTCATTCCTGATACATCCAATGATCCAATATTTCCCATTATTTGTTTCATATTTTTCTTGAGAAACTCATGCATTATTTCTTCTAGAACTTTATATGCATCTTATCAAAGCTATGACTGAACAGAATCAATTTTAGAATTATTAAGGAATTCTTTTTGTTATCCCTTATCCTAAGACCCACATTAAATTAATCCATTTTCAAGGCCATATAATCCATGAACCTATTTTTTTTTGGAAATTATCCATGTTACAATCCTATATTATCCATTCCAACATTTCTCTAAATGTTTTTCATGACATTTAAAATAATAAGTGTGGGGGAGGGATTTTCTAGGGTGTACCAGGATATATATTATTATGGATATTTTGTCAGGGGATTTTCATTTCAATATGGGGAGATGCCATGACATCTTTAATTTTATTTTATTATTCACCTTCTCTTGATAAAAAAAGAAAAAATGATGAAAAAGAAAAAAATGGAAAAAATTTGGGGTGTGTAATGGGATGATAAAAAACAACTATTTTCTAGACCAATGATCATCTTATCTTATGTGGTTAGGTAGTGGATGTGAGATATTTCCTAAGCATATATTTTTTAAAAAAAAAATTATATAATAAAAAGCGCATGAGAGGTTGATTCATTCATTGTGCTTACATGTAGAATGAGCCAACTCTAAGAATTTTTGGGGGAGATAGAAATGAAATATGTGAAAAGAAATCATTATTGAGCTATTTTTTTATCATGCACAATGATTTCGACTCAAACCTATTTTTTGAGATTTTCTTTTTACATCATTTACCTACCTACCCTAAGGAATCAGATTCATTTGAACCTTAATGGTGAAGCCCTCATGATTAATTGTGATCTCGGTCTTTACATGATGGAGATGTTATATTCCTTCTAAGCCAATGATTAGTTACTTGTTTTTTAGGTATGTGCATAATTCTGTTTAAATTTGCACCCTGGTGATGAGTGGAAAAATTCCTATGAGGTAAATAACAAGTGGCATGCATATTTATAATGAGAGAAAAATGAGAGTGGATGATTCAAGATGAATTTATTTTTCAAATGAGAAAAGTAAAATACTTAATCAGCTTATTTCTTTGAAGAATGACGTGTTGATGAATTTTATTATGTGATGCTCAAACATTTAATTTCCTATTTGATCAATTGTTTTTGTTGAAATTGAATTTGAATCATGGTATGGTAAATGTCCTATGTAGTGTATTGAGATTACATCCTTAAGGAAAAGTTTGAATTCAAGTGTGGGGGTATTTGAAAGCTGTATTTCATGCATATATTTTAGAGTGTTTTAATATATTAATTTGTGTATTTAAATGAATAATCTAACTAATTTATTAATATATTGACTTGTTTTATCTTTTATGTAAGGAAATAATATATTTATGAAAAACTAATGAAAAGGTATGTGTAAGAAACTGGTTCTTTCTTTGAGGTACGTTTTCTTCTTTTTCTTCTCCATTTATGTTGTTTTTGATAAAACAATGGAAAAATAGAAATGTACTAAAATCAGGGGTTACACGCCATGTAATCTTAAAAATACACAATGTAGTATAGTCGTGTATGAAGGGAATACATGGCGTGTGGGCATGTTGGTGAGAAAAATGGGAAAAACCAATTACACATCGTTTACTTCTTATTACACACCGTGTAGTCATGTCAGTAGGTCTTGCAAAGTAAATCGGTTGAAAAATTCCACCAAATAAATAGTAAAAGGATATAAACTCCGTGTATATGTACTTACATGCAGTGTATATGTGTTTTATCACTTGAAATGGGATGTAGCCCCTCCATTCAACAGATTGGACAATGGGCTCACCAGGAGAACTCAAGAGGCATCACAAAACTTAAATCTTCTCCCAAATCTTAGTCTGGACTCCGATTAAATCACTATCAGAGGTGTTTGAACTGTATTGGTAATATATCGATTAATATTGAGCTATTATTCATAATTTATGTTCTTGAAGATGTTATTTAAGGATGAGAATTTATTCGTGTTTTATAGATCTATGTAATTCTAGCTTGAATTGGAGCTCGATACTGGAGGAGGAGAGTCGTACTATGACAAGGTAGGTGGTCTCATGATTATTTCTTAATATCAAGTTGTTTATATGTGATGTTGTGCCACGCACCCATGTTTTAGGTGTCATTTTGTTGAGAGGTTGAACATGTTGATACCTATAGATGATTAGGTGATTAATTATGTGAATTAAATCATGTTAATATTTCTTATTTTGATTAAGGGCTACCCCACGGGTGTGTTTCCTTTGGATAATCGTTGTTGGACCATTTTTATTATGGTACCTATGGGTATTTCTTTATTCATTATTATGAGTTTCTTAAAATGAATTGGTTAATTAAATGTTCACCAAAGTGAGTTGTTTCTTTATTAACCATGTAATAGAGTAAAGATGGAATGTGTGGTCTTATGTTGAATTGATTATATATCGAGGTTGGACCTATTTAAGTTTTTCTTTTAGGGAAGATATTTTCTATGCCTCTAGGAAAGGTTTATTATGCCTGTGGGCAATGTGTAGTATGTCTATGGGCAATTTCCTATGGGAAATGTTTTGTCCTACCTATGGGAAAGGATTTTTTATGTCAGTGGACTACCTTTGGGAAATGTTTTAAACTAATTATTGAGTACTGTAATGACTTATAACATTTATGCCAAGCTAAAGAATAAGTTTGGATTCATTTTTCATTTTACTTGTTAGATAGCCTGCTGGGGTATCTCTTGTGTTTACTAGTATGGGGGATTGACTAGCCAGGGTAGGATCCGAAGAACTTATAACTCAATGTAATTGAATTGTTTAATGAAAATGAATGGTGGAAACTTATAGGATTATTTACTTTTGAGTATATCCTTGTTTAGAACATTCATTATTATACACTACTGTTTCATATTCTCACTAACGGATAGGAAAATATCATTTGGTGGTTGCCTGCTTGGATTTATTTCTCACACCCTATTTAGGTCATGTTTTGGGCTTAAATAGACTATATTTCTGCAAGTGTCAATAGAGGAAAGGCTACTTTTGTAGGTACTTGATTACTACTTTGGACAAGGAGAGCATGGGACCAAGCCAAGGCTTGCAATGCTACCGAGTTTATTTTTTATTATTGTACCTTGGTATTGCATTTTGTACTTGATTACACTGTATCCTATTTTAGCTTCTTTCTTAGAACATGTGGCAAGCTGTATCATTTTGATATTATATAACATCTGGTTGTCTTATCTTTTAGTCTTACATTGTTTACTTCAGTTGTATAATGTTTACTACTTTCGATATTACATTTCCATTTCTTCCATTATGTTACACTTTTCCAATAAGGGCATAGTTTCCCCACTATCACACCCAAAGAACTAGCTTCTAGTCGGTAACCTCTTCTATTTGGGGAAATGCGCTTGATTCGATGTGGCCAATCATGTACGGGGCACCAGTTGAGTGGCATCCAGATTTGGGATGTTAGAAAGCAGTATTAGAGGATTTTCTTTTCTCTAGTTTATTTTATTATTTAGTGACAGTGGAAAGAGGTAGAATTATTAAAGGGATTTGGTAATATTCTATTCGTGAGAGTAGCTACCCCATGTATAGAAAAAATGAATTGTCTCGAGTTAAAGTGTGATTTTTCTAATTCTGAGTGTTACAATTGATTATATTCACCATCAGAAGATGCACTTGTGTTGTGATATTAGTATTTATAAACAATGTGGTTTTATTTTGTTGCAACCTGATGAGATGAGGGTATTCCATCTCATGCATAATTTAGACACTTATTAAAATAACATGCCATGGATTCTTTCCATTCCATTTAGAAGAATTATGATTTCATGCTATTGTGATAGATTCTATGCTAGTAATGCATGATTTTGTGATAAGTACCTTGATAGAATATGCATTATGTTTGACAGGTGTACTGGTACATGATAGGGCTTGATCAAAATGGACACCCAATTTTGGTTCCTGAGGTTTATGGACCCTCTTGGACTAGAATTTGGTGGATCATGATTCAACCTTTTTATAGAATTGTACTATGTTATGTTTTTCATGGGGGCAAAAATTTTATTTTTAGGGAGTATCGGCCCTCAGAGATCATGATTTGGCATACCGTGGCTTTTCTTTTCAAATATATGGGTTTCAAGGAAGTTTCAAAGGCTTACTATTCAGAAACCCAGACAACACGACATGTGGTTCTACAAACACTCACCATGTGTTCATACTATCTAGGGAAGAAATATTTTCTTAAGTAGACAATGTGTAATTTGTGTACACACCATGTAGTATCTGACCATTTAACTAGCTCTGTGAGAGGAAACACGGGCTATTGAATTTTGATTATAACACATTGTGTACCTTCTATACACGTCGTGTAGGGCCTACCTAGGTGGAAAATGTAACCAGGACATGTGAACCAAGATGATAGACCTTATTACACACCATGTGTTCATGGAACACACTACGTACTTCGGGTTGACACAAACCTAGACAGTCCTTAGAACACGACCATATAAGGGATTAAGGGTACACTCCATGTATGCTTCTTACAGGCCATGCAGTTCATTTTTTGTCAAACTTTGAGGGTGTTTCCTATTTTTTTTGGCACTATTGAATGGAAGAAACAATTATAGTAATCTTTAACTAAGGATTGTTCTTGACCTTGTAGAGTCATTCCACTATGACGACCACGAACAGTATGCCAGGAGAGTAGCGATGGTCATACTCTAGAGATGGTAGGCCATGGGATATCAATGGATCCTCTAGTTGTGCCAGATATGACACGAACTGTTATACCAAACATAAATGTTGATGCAAAGTTCCTTGAAGGATTTATGAGGTTTATGTAGACCATTTTGGGAGTAGTGCAGACTTCCACATCTTCGGTAGAGCTGACACATATATTCCAGCAGCAACATCCACTTACTTTTTTAGGGGATGATGGAATATAGGATGTATAATCCTAGTCGGAATCTTTGTTGAATGTCTTCAATCATATAAGGACACCTCTTGAGAGGCGATTCAAGTTCGTGACTTATATTTTTCGTGATTCCACCAAGAGGTGGTGGGATGTAACCACTCTAATATAGCGTCATCGAGACATGCCATGGGAAGATTTTCAGGTTGTCTTGTATGACTAATTTTTTCCCAAGATGCTGGGGCATGATTAAGACTGGGAGTTCACGTATCTGGAGTTGGGTTCTATGTCATTGATGGATTACTCTAGTCATTTCACTAAACTTCAATGATTCACATGTATTCTGATGGGTGATGAGACATCAAGAGCTAGGATATTTGAGGATGGTCTTTAGTATGACATCTGATCCCAGGTGAATGTTTTTATGTTTTCTTCTATACATGCTATCGTGAATTAGGTGCTAATCACCAAGCGTAATCTGAAGGAAGCTAGTGGTGCAAGATATGGTGGTTCAACACCGATTTCTGGTATTATATCAATTGGAAAGAAGAATCTTCGTTTGGAATTCTCTTGGGATGAAATTAGTATCCCAAACCTTTCTTCTAGTACCTAGAAGACATGCTACTAGTGCAGAAGGGTTGGGTACGAGAGACCTCAGTACCCAAGGGAACCTATTGAGTGCCGATCTTATAGTAGGATGGGCCATCTACATCACTACTATAAGGATTTTCAACCAATGTCTAGTGATAGGGGTTCTATATAGGCTCCATGTTCTGGAACAAGGTCAAAATCCTTTCACCAGTCTAGAAACTGGAATACGTCAGGGTGTTCAGGCCAAGTTAGAGGTTGTGGCCTTGGTAGTAAGACCCCAGGATCCCAAAGACAGTAGGGCGGGTCAGCTCAGGGTAGCCAGGCTGTGTCCCAGGGCCACAGTACAATCTAGACAGATGTGGTGCAATAGACCCAACCTGAGCAGGATCCCAAACCTTCTACTATTCTAGGTACTATTCTATTCGCCTCTATTTTATCTTCTGCACTTTTTGATACTAATTTTTCACATAGTTTTATATCTATGGCCACTGTGGAGATTCTGGGGATCTTTTTTTATACTTTTTCAGATGTTATGACACTAGACACTCCATTAGGGATTAGAACGATAGGTTTGGATCAGTGAAAGGAGTGCCCCCTTGAGGTTGGTGGGTGTCACTTTCAATGAGATCTCTATGTGTTAGAGATGAAATTCTTTGATTTCATTCTCAGAATGGATTGGTTGGTTCCCTTCCAAGTATTTGTCAATTTCTATCACTGCAAGGTGAGTTTCACATAACCATAGGGTGGAAATTTATTACATAATGGTGAATGGTATGTCCAGGTGAGCTGAGATGGACTTGAGCATCATGGGTTGGGAAGGATGATCACCCAGATTGTGATTTTATATCTATATGACCAGGGAACATGTTAGGAATATTTCCCTCTAGTGGTTGATCATTTCAGGAAAATTTTTCCAGACAACTTTTCTAGATTACCTCCACTCAGAGAGGTGGAATTCACAATCGAGCTAGTGCTATGAGCTTCACCGATATCTATTCCTCCTTATAGGATGAGTACAATATAGTTTCAAGAGTTCAAGAGGAAGCTAGAATATCTTGAAGCTAAGGGTTTCATCCAACGTAGTACTTCTCCTTGGGGTTCTCCGATCCTTTTTGCAAAAAAGGTGGACGGTACCATTATTTTGTGTGTGGATTATCAGCAACTAAACTAGTTGACAGTTAAGAACTAATATCACTTTCTATGAATAGATAACCTGTTTGATCAACTTTGAGGATCCAGAGTGTTCTCAAAAATCAAATTAAGGTCAGGAAATCACCAAGTTTGTGTTCGACTTGCAGATAGAACTTGTACCGCTTTTCATAGAAGGTATGGTCTACATGAGTTTATAGTTATTCCAATTGGTCTCACGAATGCACCATATGCTTTCATGGAACTTATGAACTAAGTGTTCCATCCATATTTGGATTTTTTTGTGGTGGTTTTAGTGGATTATATCTTGGTGTACTCTCACAATTGACGTGACAATTCCAACCATCTTAAGATCATTTTGAATACACTGATAGAGAATCAATTATATGCTAATCTCAAAAATTTAAACTTTTGGATGGACAAGATTCACTTCCTGGGTCATATAATCTCAGAGGAAGGAGTATTAGTGGACCCACAAAAAGTGAGGGTAGTAGTTTCCTGGGAAGAACCCAAAAATGTGTTTGAAATCTAGAGTTTCTTGGGGATAGCTGGTTACAACAGGCATTTTATATAGTAATTCTCACACTTAGCAGTGACTTTGATGGATTTGACTAAGAAGGGTGTGAGGTTTGTGTGGTCAGAATCATGTGAGACAGCCTTTTAGGCGCTGAAGGGAATTTTGACATCAACACCAATACCAATACTTCCAGATCAAGGAAAAAGTTAAATAGTTTACTATGATGCTTCAATAATTGGGCTAGGGGCATTACTTATGTAGTGGGATCATGTTTTTTCATATAGGTATCGACAGTTGAGGTCAGATGAGATGAATTACCCAAAACATTATCTGGAGTTAGCTGCAGTTGTTCATGCTTTTCATTGTTGGAGACATTATTTATTGGGAGATCATTTTGTGGTTTAGACAGACCACAGAAGTCTCAAATATATCTTTACTTAGCATGATTTGATTATGATATAGAAAAGGTGGGTGGAGAACCATCAGTCCGCCAACTTCCAACTTTCCTATATGCCTATAAAAGGTAATGTAGTGGATGATGAATTGAGCAGGAGGACTCAGATACAGGAAGTGCAGGAGGCTAGTGGAGAGTGGCAGCTTATGGCCTTGTTCTTTAAGATGAATTTGGAGGTTCATGATTGTTATAAGAAGACATAGATTTCATATTTAGCGATGAATTCTACCCTCCTAGATAGACTGGGGATGAGGCATCTACCAGTTTCTGAAGGCCTAGTTCTATGAGAGTCTATGGAAGGTGATGGACCTCCTCTTAGTTAGATAGTGGGAGATGATGATATACTATGTATCCATGAATGAGTGTGGGTTCTAGGGGATATATGCAAGCATATGATATGGGAGTTTCATAATTCAGCTTTGGTAGTGCGTTCCCGAGTCACCAAGATGTACTGTGACTTGCACCGTTAGTACTGGTGGCTGAGTATAAAGAGAGAAGTAGCTAGTTTTATTACGTGGTGTTCCACCTATCACTAGGTGAAGGCGGAACATCAGTGACTGGCTAGGATTTTAGAACAACTACTTATTCTAGAGTGGAAATATGATGATGTCATGATGAATTTCATGATGGGGTTACCGAGGTCCCCTAGTGGGAATGATGTTGTGTGGGTTGCATTTGAATGGATTAGGACGGTCGGTCACTTCTTGCTAACCATGGAGACATTCAGTGGGGATTATATCAGAAATATATATATCTGATAGGTGGTATGACTTCATGGGATCCCCCGTACTATCGTTTCAGATAGGGACACCCATTTTACATCTTGTTTCTGGAAGAGTTTTTAGAGGGAATTGGGTACATAGGTACTTCTGAGCATAACATACCACCCTTAGACTGATGGCCAGTCAGAGCGTACAATACATGTGATTGAGGAAAAGATACATGTATGTGTTCTAGACTTTGAGGGATCTTGAGATAAGTATATCCACTGGTTGATTTCTTATACAATAACAGTTTCTAGGAGACTATAGATATATAACCTTACTAGGATTTTTATGATAGACCATGCCGATCACCCTTGCATTTGTTTGAGGCATGTCAGGCATCTTTACTGGGACCATGTATCATTCAGGGGACTTCTGAGTAGGACCAGTTGATTCAGAAATAGATGGATAATATGAAATATTGTCAGAAATATTACGCTGATCACTGGAGATGACCTCTAGAGTTTGAGGTTCGGGATCAGGTTTTATTATGTGTTTATTCAAGGTTAGGACACTGGAGAATTAGGAGATAGGGTAAACTTTCACCGATCTATGTCAGACCGTTTGAGATCCTTGAGAGAGTCAGGCCAATTGCCTATCGATTACAGTTACTTTAGAGGTACCGAGCCATGCACGATGTCTTCCACATATATCAGCTACACCATTATCACTCAGAACCATATCACATTTTTCATCCCAAGGAGTTTGAGCTTCAGGTTGATGCATCCTTTTATGAGAATCCTATTCATATTGTTTATAGGAGCACGAAGGTTCTCCAAGGCCGGTCATTTCCTCTCATATGGGTCCTATAGTTGCACGATCGAGTGAAACATATGACTTGGGAGTGTGAGGCTGGTGTGCCTACTCATTGTATAGAGTTATTCCTAGATATTCCTTCACCACCCTTGGAAGGGAAATTTGGGGAAAATTTTATTAAGGGGGAAAGTTTGTAGGAAATTGGTTCTTGCTTTGATGTGCGTTTTCTTCTTTCCTTTTTTTCCATTAAGTTGTTTTTGAGAAAACAAGGGAAAAATGGAATAGTAATGGAATCATAGGTTACACACAATGTAATAATAAGTACACTTCATGTAGTATGTCCATATATGAAGGTAATACATGGATTGTGGGTATGTCGATGAGAAAAAGGAGAAAAACCAACTACACACTGTGTACTTTTTAGTACAAGCTGTGTAGTCATGTCGTTAGGTCCTGTAAAGTAAGTAGGTGTAAAATAGCCACCAAATGAATAGTAAAATGATATATATGCCATATATATTTACTTACACAACATGTATATGTTTTTTCTTAGTTAAAATGGGTAGTATACCCTCTTTTTAGTAGATTGGACAGTGGGCTCACTGAGAGGACTCAAGAGGTAGTACAGAACTTCAATATTCTCCCAAATCTCCATCTAGACTCAGATTCAATCAATGTCAGAGGTGTTTGAAATTTATTAGTATGATATCGATTACTCTTAAGCAGTTATTCCTAATTTACATTCTTTTAAGAAGTTAATTAAGGTTGAGCATTTATTCTTATTTTGTAGATATACATCGTTCTAGCTTGAATTAGAGCTCAAGGATGGACGAGGAGAGTTGTACTATGATGAGGTTGGTGGTCTCATGGTTATTTATTAATATCAAGTTTTTTATATGTTCCATTGTGCCACTCTCCCACGTTTCAGGTGTCATTTTGTTGATACGTTGATCATGTTTATACCTAAAGATGATGAGGTGTTTAATTATGTGAATTAAAGCATGTTGATATTGCATGTTTTGATTAAGAGACACCCCAAAAGTGTGTTTCCTTTGGATAACCATTATTGGGTCATTTGGCTTAAGATACCTATGGGTTTGTCTTTGTTCCTTGTTATGGGTTTCTTGAAATGAATTAGTTAATTAAATGTTCTCCAAAGTGAGTTTTTTCTTTGTTAACCATACAATAGTGTAAAGATTGCATGTGTTTTCTTATGATGAATTTCTTATATATCAGATTTGGCCTTGTTGAATTTCTCTTCCTAAGGGAAGATATTTTCTATTCATGTGGGAAAGGTTTAGTGAACCTATGGAAAATGTATAGTATGCATGTGGGTAATGTTTTGTCTTTCCAGTGGGAAAGAATTTTTTATTCCTGTGGATTGCCTGCAGGCAAGGTTTTAAACAAAGTATTGAATGCTATAATGACTTATGATGCATCTTCCAAGCTAAATCACAAGCTTGGATTCATTTGTCATTTTACTTGTTTGATATCCTGCTGAGGTATCTACAATGTTTACTTGATCTGGGGGATTGACTAGATGGTGATGGATCCCAAGAACATATAATTAAATGTAATTGAATTGTTTAATGAAAATGAATGATATAAATGGAACAATACTTATAGGATTTTTTATTTTTGAGAACTTCCTAGTTTACTGCTTTCATTATTATACACTACTATTGTATATTCTCACTAATAGAAAGGCACAGACCTTTTGGTGGTTGCCTACAAGGATTTATTTCTCACACCATGTTTGGTTTATGTTTTGGGCCCAAAAAGACTATATTGATACATGTGTTGATAGGGGAAAGGATCCTTTTACAGGTACTTAATAGCTGCTTAGGAGGAGGAGAGAATGAGACCAAGAAAAGACTTGTGATGATGCTGAGTTTTTTTTGGATTGTTGTACCTGGGTATTGTGTTTTTGTACTTGATTATAGTGTATCTTTTTTTTTGATGCTTTCTTAGAACATGTGACAAGCTAAATCATTTTGATATTATATAAAATCTAGTTATCTTATCTTTTAGTCTTCTGTTGCTTACTTTAGTTGAATGTTGTTTACTACTTCCGCTATTGTATTTCTATTTCTTCCTCTGTGTTACACTTTTGCAATGAGGGCATAGTTTCCCCACTATCACACCCTAGTCTCTCATTGCTAGTTAGTAGCCTCTGGTATTTGGTGTAATGCACTTGAGGGAATGTGGTCAACCGGGTATGCGCAACAGTTGAGTGGCATATGGATCCAGGATGTTACAGGATGAAAATTCCAGCTAAAAGACCCTTCGCACTAGGAGTGAAACAAAGTGGGAAACACTGAATTTTTGAGAAAAAAGGGATCTAGAAACCTGGAGTAGAATGACTACACGTCGTTTAATGCAATTACATGTCATGGCTTCATCAGGAGAAATAGATCCATCTGGAAAAGTTGTGAAGACCACAACATACACGTCGTATATTCCTATTTCACATCATGAAATTCATCTAGGCAGACTTATGCTGAAATTTTTGGCACTTCTTCATGAAATGGAAATTAAAATATTACATGACATGAAATTTCTTTACATGTCATGATGATAAAGATGATTAGAAAAATAAATGTGAATGTTGCAAAGGTTTGATGGTATTTTCCTATATATTCACCCCCAACTGCTACTTTGGGGGGCTATAACTAGAGGAGTTCGAGCGACGCCACATGGAGGAGGAACACACCCATAGTGACACTGCAGAGCCCTACTTCTCTGTCGTTCTTCACTACCATTCTTCATCGGGTATCCATGATGGTCCTTCTCATCTTTCTTATCATGACTGGGTAGATCTATTTGTGTCGGGTGATGTGATTGTAGGGGGATGTGCTGTTAGGAATTGTTTTTATTTCTTATTATTGTTTTGGATTTCTACAACACTCTTTATTCAATTACTATCTTCTTATTTTTACAACTGCATGACCATTTCTTGTGATTTGAGGATTTTTATTTCATTTCATAAAATAATTCTCCTGTTTTTCGCATGACCATTATGCAGTTTAGGTTAGTGATGTTTAAACAAGGTTTAGGGTCACCAAGTTTTACATTTTCACCATATAGAAAACCATTCCAAAGTTGAAATCATAAAACTTGTGTAGGATACCTACACCAAGGATCCATTCTGACCCAATTTTGACACCAAACCTGAATAAATTCATTATCAATTAAATCCCTATCACAAAATCATGAAAATCAATAAACCTGGAATTCCTTATCTCCTAATTTAAAACCCAATCTTTTCCACTACTGTTTCTTTGATTTTACAAATAATCAAACAATTTCAATTTCAATTTCATTAATTAATTTAGAACATACAATATGTCACTATAGGTTTGACACTTGGACTTTCTAGATACTACATTTTTAGTTAGTTTTTTCTGAGCTTTATAAATTATTAAATTTGATCTATATGTATTTTCTATTGATTATTTTTTCCTTAATTGATAAACAAACAAAGAAATAGGGGGGAAGTCCTAGATCATCCAATATCTCAGATTTCAAGAACCACATGTTTCCTTTATATCATGGTGTATAAATCTAACATCGAACATCTACAACTCTTGTAAAGCCTTATTTTATTACAATTTTATACACATACAAGTGAGGTATTCTAGGGGTTTGGGAAAAAAAATTACAAGAGACTTGCAGGCCTATATATTATTAGATAGATGGATGACACACAAGTCATCAATGAAGAAATAAAATTTAATTATTACCAATTATATAACCACATACAAAATAATTACACATTCAATTACTGTCACACATTGGTTTGTCATCTCAATATCAGTCATCACCCAATAATATTACCATTTTTTACGGATAGTTCTTATGTTCTACATAAAATAAATATTTATTAATAATATTTTTAAATATAATTATAAATTTTACTAAACAATTATAAAATTAATGGTATATATATATTATTTAATTAATGATAATAACTTTTGTATTTAATTTTTGACATTCATTTTTTTTAAAGTTTCATAAAATTAAATTTAAATATGATAATATATATATATATATATATATTAATATTAAAATAGGTTGATATAGTGTTTTATAAAATATTATTAATAATAAATTTTTTAAAAAATATTTATTTTGAATAATTTAATTTATCTATATCACCCATGATATATTAAAAATTTATTTTAATTTAAATATAATATATAATATTATATATACATATAAATATATTCAAACATATATATTATTATTTTAAAATATAAATTTATGTATTAATTTTTGTAATCAATTATAGTTCCCTAAATATAAATAATATTTTTATACATTATTTCTCAAAATATTATATGTATATAATGAATTTTTTTAAATATTATTAAAATTAATTTATTTAATTTAAATAAGTAAAATAAAGTTTTTTAATTTTATATTACTAGTAATATGTTGTAAGTTTATTTTAATTTAAATATAAAAAAATTATATATATATATATATATATTCACATACATTTTTAAGCAATTATATTGTCTAAAATATAAATAATTTCATTTCATACATAATTATTCATAATATTAATTATTTATAATTAATATATATTAGGTGCTTTAGGGGTATAATTACATTAAACACACACATACACTCATACACACACCGCATACATAGGCCATAAATACAGACCATATCCCCCCAAGGGTTATCCCACCCATCAAGGCTTATTTATTCAGTACATGGGACGACGACATAGTGGGTATGAATCCCATTAATATCCCAAATATCCATTATATATATAATTATATTCAAATAAATTTAATAATATTGTTTAAAAAATATTATTTGTAACATAATTAAAACAAATATTTGGATAACATTATTCTATTTGTGTATCCAATACTATATTGAAAAATAAATATAATTTTAATATAATATATAATATTATATATATACATATAAATAAATTCAAATTTAATTAAATAAAATCTTAGGTATTGGGAAAGATCCAGTCCTAGAGAAAATTAAATAAGAGTAATAAAGAAATTTTATGATAGAGGTTTAAAAAGGTGGTTGTTCAAGTCACCCCTAATATCTGAATCCATATAATGTGAAAAAGTAATGGGATGCATAAAGGACCACCCCAAACGTACCTCATGAGCTGCCTTCTTTGAAGGAAAATTAGTAACCTAATTTTCCTCCATGTATATTTGTGTACCAATCCATTTCTAGTGATCAAGTTCATTAAATCAATTAATCCACTCTAGTAGAATCCTCCATAGAACATGTCTTGACCTTCTCCTTAATTCCTCCACACCAAGGGTAATATATGGTTTAATACAAAGTTGAAACCATTCAAATTGCTCAGTATACCTAACAGAATATATCATATCCCACAATTCATCCTCATATGTAGTACCGACTCCTTGATATATGTAGATGAATCCATTCACAAAGCCTTACTTTGTACAAAAGACCCCACCACATCCCAAGATGCCAAGAGAATCAAGGGATACCCCATCCACATTCACTTTCATCCAATTATGGATTTTTGGAATCCATCTAATTGAATTCATGGTGAGCAGTTTATGGACTGTTCCAGCAACGCCAAGAACACAAAGAGTACTCAAGTAAAAGAAATAATTATCCACTGCTCCTCTTTAAATGTTGTTGGATGTTTGGATAACCATATGTATGAGGTCAATGATAGCATGGATATATTACTTTTATCCTTCAAAGATAGCATCATTACCCATTTTCCAAATAGTTGTGAACAAATCTACAACAAAAATGATCAGCAGGTTGTAAGTCTACTCATTTCACTTGTTTTTAGTTATAAAAATATATATATCTCCAATCCAAGAATCAAGACACAGTCTAAATTTAAAATCCTCCAAGATATACTCCGTAACCCTCTTCACAAATGATAAATTACAGACAAATTCACATTTGTTTCACAATCAACATGGAAAATAATTCATGCCAATGAAATAGATAATACAACCTTGTGAAGATAATCATTATAGTAGAGGTGATTTTTCTACACCTTCTATAATAACAGAGAAGTGAAAGATGTAATAAAACAACTCCTAAAATTCATCATCTGTTTTGGGATATTTTTATTATTGAGACACAAAGTTATGTAGCATTCTTTGGTGGTGAAAAACTAACAAGGATGGGCATCCAAACAAGTATATCAACATCAGTGATGTTATACTTTTGAACTTGAGTGATTAACTCATATGAAAGGATATTATAGGATATTAAAATGTCTTTGTTATGTTTCTCCATAATCATTTTTTGAATTATTGAGGTATTTTAATTTGGTTCTCGATAGGGCTTCCAATTCAAGGAACATTACCACAATTAACAGAAGAATACTTGCAAACAAACCATTTCGAACAATCCATAAATTCATTATAAGATGATCTAATGGTAGGAATAATGGAGAAGTAATAATGATATCCTCCCACACGTATTTAAATTAACTAATCTCTTAGAAAAGAAAGGGTATCATTAGTGGAGGTGATAAGGTTCCATGTGAACTTATTTATGAGTTCCCCATTAAAATTTCAATGCTCCTTTAATTAAATGCAACCCATAAAAAAATGTCTTGGTTCAGTCCATCCAATAAACATATACAATTTCCCTCTCATTCACAAATCCCATATAAATTATATTTATAATCAAATATTTTTATGCTAATTAATCAAGATAAAAGAACATTTGTTGATGGAGAACACATATATAAGCATCGATGTGATCACTAAGTGAACAAGAAAATCCCATATTTCTTATGACATACAGTTCCTTTTCCACCTTTTCATTTTTGAAATCATTTTAAGGATATGTCTTTATGATAATAGATCTTCACTTTACCATTTTAATGAGGGACACCAAGTTAATCAAAAGTTATATATCTTCTTTCTACTCTTTCATTTGGGAAATCACCATAAATAATATTATTTTTTACCTAATTATCTACAATTAAACACAATTTAAATTATCCTAACATCACATTTTAATTTTCATATTCATTCAACACAATCTATATCATACAAACAATATATCAATTAAATACTACATTATTAAAATCATGAAATTGTAATTAATAAATCATAAGAACAAAATAAATAATGAAATTGTAAAAAAAATAATTTTAAAAAGAAAATTTACCTTCCCCTAGGATATAATTAATAAGTTGAGAAATGGTAACAAAATCATTAGAGCTTCACTAAAAAAAGGAGGTTGGGAAATCTGAAAAATGAGTGTGGTGTGATAATTATATAGTTTTTATAGGTATGAGGCATGGAATCCATTGGCACCACCTATGTGCCAGTTTCACAGGAAGCATGAACAAGGTTTGGGCTTCCATTCAGGTGGCATAGGAAGTATGAACCACATTCATGATTCCTTACCAAATAAATATGCATGAATGGATTTCATACATCAGGGAACCAATTTTTTAAAATATAATAAACCCAAACCCATTTTTGAAATTTTTTAATTTCTAAAACATATTTAATAAAACTCATTATAATAAATCACAGATGTCATTTAAAGAATTAAATTAAAAAAAATTGAAAAATTATAAATTGGATTATTTTTTAGGTTGTTAAAATTAATATCCAAATCATATTTTTAGGTTATTAATCAAAAAAATATTTAATAAATGATTAATAGTGGGAGAAGATAATATCAAATAGTAAAAATATGTATAAAAAGTAAAATAATTATAATGGTATGTCCCATATGAGGATACCATCATTGGAAGGTATAAGTAGGGATCCACACACCTAATGACATAACCCTAAATACATTTAGGGGAGATAATGGGTTACTTATTGGGGGTTCAAGTTGGGGACTAACAAGGAAGAAATATATATTGGTCACATCTATTGTCTCTTATACTCTCCACCCTCATCATATCTACTTTCTTCATACAGGAAGTAAAGCTCCATCTTCCATTAGATGATAAAAATATATAACACCATAAGACCCATATCTACTAAATCTATAAATGTTGTGTTTTTCATGTTCTTGAGGAGGTATTACAATACTCCTGAATCTATAAATACTTCTTATTCACATCTTACACTCTATACTATCTGCTCAATGTTCTACATATTCTAATATCTTCCCCGTACAATGTGATCCATTCTTATCTTCAAGTGTTTCAACTGCCACTAGTCATCAGTCATGTAATAATTTGTGTGAAATTCTGTTGATGTTTAATTTGAATATGGTTTTTTTGGTTTTTTGATGTTTAATAAATCAGGGATTTAGAGTATTATTATACTTACTATTATTTTATTATATTTCAACTATATTTTATTTTATGATTCAAATTAATGAATCCATGTTTTGAGTTATTTTACAATGATTCTCATACATTATATTACTAATAAATGGACTTATGGTGAAGCTGACCATTAGGAGGGGGTCCTAGATAGGTTTATTATTCTTAATCCATGTTATGATTCCTTGTATATAATGTTTTTATATTTGACCATATTCATCGTATAATTCAATTTCTTTTACTATTATATGTTTCATAGTGAATCTGGGATAACCCATCCCTATACATGTATTCTAATTGGACGAAGCATGTAAATCACATGTGTCTCTTACTAGGTTCTGAAATCTATTTCTTAAAAATGGTTTTATAAACATGTTAGTTCAATTGTGATTCTAATCATGTTGGATTTTTTCTATGTTTCATTATCAATTCCATTGTTTTTTCTATTTTCTTTTGACTATATTTAAACCTTGGTATTTTTTATTATGTTTGGAATTACCTTTGAATATTCTATCATGCTTTATAAAAGTAATAGATTAGGTTATGATTGTTCCATCCCTTTTGTTGTTATACTATTAAATGCTTGCTTAAATTTTTCTAATTTTCAAGAAACTTATTTTATTATTCGAGGAATGAATATTAGTTTTTGTACTGCATTTGTGAAATTTAAAATATTTATGATCCTATGATTCTATTTTTCAGAATTATTGTTTATGTTATTTTGAGAATTACTATAAGCTTGTATTTTTTTAATTTCCACTGAAATTTATATTTATTCGTAGATATTTTATCATTTGATTTTTTTGGTTACTTGAATATTGACTACATAAATTGTAGCTTTTGGGTTGTTGGGTTTTGTGAACCCAAATATATACTAATTGAATCTTAGCCATGAATGGGGACTGTCACTTCTATAAACCCCCCAAAATTATAATCAGATCCAAATTGGTTAGGATTTTGTGTCTTAAAAATTCTTAATTGAATTATTGGATTCTTTAAATTATTTATTCTAGGTATTTTTTAGTGAAACATGCTTTAATTTATTTTTTATGATATGATGTGATCTATTTTAGATATAATTTTACAAGATATGATTGATTATTTTTTTCTTACCATTTACCTATTTTTTATTCCCTAGAAGTGACCTTAGGTATCTTGAGTTACCTTGATTTTATTTTTGGAATATTTGGTTGTAGGGGTCTTAATGTATGTTTAGACCATGTACAAGTGTTGGTTAGAAGTTTAAGGTACCTGATAGAGTCTTGTTATTATTTTTGTCTCTAGTGTTCTTCATTTTTCATTAGAGTTAGGTTGGTATTTGAATTTAGATTGTTCCTATGGTTTGTGTAATGGTTTGTGCTAGTGTCTTTGGGTTATTAACTATAGAAAATGTTGATTTATCATGGGTTTTTTTGATGAAATCAATATTTATTTATTGGTTGTCCACCAAGATTTATGGTCTTACTAATTAAACCCTTTAGTGACTTGGAAAAGGTTTACTAGGAATTAAGAGCCTAATTACACTAGGATAGATAAAATAGGTAATGTTTTTCCTTGGTTGGAAGTTAGATTCATTTGGATCACCTATGTTTCCCATATTTTAGATATTTTCCTTCAGACCCTGGAGATGAATAAGATTTTCAATGGCACCCTATGGTAACTATCTATCATGTTTTCATTGTTTAGGATGATTGATCTCATTAGGTGGATATTCCGAATCCCATTTAAGGATTTATATATTCCTATATTGATAGTTTTTTTTATGGTGTTTATCAATGTGGTGCATCTCAACTTGGCCTGTATCTCAGTTTGAGACAAATGTGCATGTGTTTGACCAATTATTTGTTGAGTTTTGGTGGAGATAATATCTTTTTCTTTTACTTAATTTTTATTTATGAGTATCTAATATATTTTTTCTAATATTAATGATTTCACTAGTTTTTTTGGAGTTATTATTGGTGAACTTTCCAAGATTATTTTTCTTGGTTTTAGAGGATGCGCACAATTATTTACTACTTCTGTACCAGTACTGGTAAGTTGGTTTCAAACATCATCATTATTATCATCGAAAAGGGATAGTTCAGTAAGTGTAGGTTCATGTTTCTTTTATGTTCATAATTTTTTTAAATTCTAATAATTTTATCATCTTTAGAATATCATTCTATAAAAAAATATTGTGTCATATTGGTACATGTTAGGGGGAAACACTGAGGTTGTACCCTTTGTTATCTTCTATTTAGAATGTTTCCAAATTGATGATGGAAGGAAATACAAAATCATCATGGTTTAGAGATGAATTTTGAAGGTGTATATTATGTGTATCTATGTTTCATATTAAATTATGGTTTATGAATTTTAATTTCCAAAGTATAGAATTGTGATCTATTTATTCACCATTTCATTTTTTGTTAAATTTTATATTAAATATGATGTATATTATGGATTTTTTGTATTCTATTGTTGAACCTATGATAATGAAACCCAATTTGTTTTCAATTTGTTCCCTTTGACTGATACACAGATTGAACTTCTTAATAACCTTGAAATCATCCATATTAATCTTGTCGTGTATAACCCATGGCATACTCCACTCTCATATAACATACCTCTTCATTTGGTGCGACTCATCCCAATTAAGGATACACTTGAGAAAGGGAATAAAATTGGATCATTGGTCCCATTTTTTTGGTGAGATAGATTCACATAGAGGGGTTTTTCTATTGTGCAATGCACTATATTACTCGTAGCTACTAGTTCTAATGTGGAGAAGAGGATGGGGAAAGGATATCATCCTGATCGATTAGTACTAGTCACTAGAGAATAAAAAATCGGTGGATTGAGATGTTGACTAATCCATGGATGGATCTTGGAGCGTATATTCTTTGATGTGGTTATCTATTATATACGATGATGGACCTTGGAGCTCTTTGTGTCCACATGAAGATTATTTGGTCATGCAATGAACATGGGTGTGAACTAGAGGGAGACAAACCAATAACAAGGGTATCATTCTTGATCTAGTATAATGGGGATGGATCTAGAGACCCTCTCATGCTCATGGTTAGGTATCTTGTTTGGATTATTGGACTTGATAGGAAATATAACTGGACCACAGCAATGATCCTGATGAAGAAAGACTCGATAATGACTTGTCTCACCCTGTAGTGATTTAATAAAGTTAATAAGACCCTTGGTAGGGTTTTATAAACATGGTTTATTGTTCTTTGGTCTATTTATGACTCCTTATTTATGCTATTTTTCTATTTCACCATGTTTATCCAATATTACATAATCTTTTTCTATTTTATTTTTTTAGGGAATTGTATGATGATCCTCACCTAATCATGTAGGCTAACTGGATGAAACATTTAAAGTCTTGTTTCTAATTACTGATTTACAAAAAAAATCAACCCTGAATCATTTAATGTATGTTTCTTCGTAAATTCATACAAATATTTTTTTTAATATATATATTTTATTTAAATGTAGTTTGAGTGTTGGGCTTCTCCCATTTTATCTCTCCATGACTCTGTTGTTTTCTCACTTAATAATTTGGGAATTTTTATATACGAGAATCCGATTTTAGGTTCTATAATTATATAGGATGAATAAAATATATTTTATTATCATGTTTTTTGTTTTGGTTTAAAAATATTCATGTACATAATGTTTTTTTCTATTTATGATAATATATATTGGAAGAAGATTTATTTTGATTTAATGTATTATCCAATTCTAGTGTGTTGTTTACAATTTCCATTACCATTTGTAATTAATTTTGTATAATTTAATTCTATTATATGAATTTATTTCTTTTTAAGATTTTTTTAGGAATCCTATAAAATAGACCTCATTTTTATTTTTTAGTTATTGGGTTTTATGAACTAAAATTCATACAAAATAGATCTTGGCAGTTTCATGCAGACTACCGTGTTAATGCATCCCTTAACAACTTCCTTTTTAAGAAAGTGGTTTTTAGTGTATTATCCCTTATCTTATTGTATTTCATGTCTATTTTACTATATTTGATTAGTTATATAAATGAATCAATGTGTTTCCGATATATATCATTGTTAATTTGACCATGAAATTTATAAATGTTTTCTATGCACCATGCAATTCCATATGTTAATAAAATAATAATTAATAATTTTCATTCTCTTTATTTTTTTATTTATGTACCTACTATTTTTAGTTATTCTTATAATGAATCACATCTCTCGAATCTTGTGCTATCATATTTCTACTTTCATAACTTATCATTAAAGTTTACTAAATCTTGCTAATTCCCCAAATAAAAAAGTTTCTTAGTAAATTAAATCATTGTATATGATTGAATAATTTAAGATAACTTATTTCAAACATATTTTATATTCAATCAATTAAAATTCATTATATGATATAGAAATTAAATCTTTTATAATACACATGGTTTCCCTTATGGTTTACTTCATGAAGGAACGTAGATCTAATAAATCCTAGTAAGTAAAAAAATATATTGGGGTTAAAATTTTGAAGAAGAAATGTGGGATTGAATACAAATTTTCAGGATAAACCTTCAATTTTATCCCCTTGACTATTTATAACAATTTTTTGATTGATTCATAATTGTAGCATTAATTCTATATTTATTTAGGGTTTTGATTATGTTAATGAGTTTATACTGTATTTTGATACTCATAAATGAATTTTAAATATTAGTGAAGACTCTCTATTGTGTTGATATGTATAACATTTTAGTTTATACACATATTTGTTTGAAGAAGGCTAAAATATGTGAAAGGAATATTTGAAGGTGATACTTATGATGTTAAATATATGAGAAAAACTTATAATCCTATAACTTATATAGTAACTCGCATAAAAAATGATAGACTAGTATAACTAAACTCATTTTTCATATATTTAGAGTTTATTTTCCATTTAACCTAGATGGGTTTCTTATTGTTTAGAATTGAAAAATGGAATTAGAATGAGTGGATTTAATAAAAGATATATGTCTAAAGGATTTACATGTCTAGTTGATCTGAAAAATTGACTATTCTATATGAATGTTCTTATTGAATGAAAATCCTTTTTATACCATTTATAACTCATCATCAATAATTTTTAACATCCATATATTTTCCTCTTGCAGTAAATCATGAAGTCCAAACTCTCGTTTTATAGAATAAATTTCATGAAAATCCTCATGTTAATCTCTGTGATTCACCCCTTCAACAAAATGAATTGTCACTTTCTCTTATATGAATTTTAAAATTATTCTCCCTTCATTTACAATGTTGTGTAATTTTCCTATCAATAGGAAGGTGTACCTTCCCTAACCCAGAATAACTAAATAGTACCAATCTGGGTTCGCCACATAAGCTTGGTTCCACCTAATCATATTCCAATGGTTGCTGAATCACACGGGGAGACTATACCCTATAATATCACTACAACAATAACCAAAATTGAAAACCATAAACAAATATAATATCTAATTGGAGTGTATAGAATTATAATAGAAATAAAACCATATAATAACATAACATATATGTTCTAGGGTGCAGCAAAAGCTGTTAGGCCCTTTTCTAACAATGAAAATGGACCAAATTCTTTAGATTTCACCCTAGAACTAGATGAATAGAGACCCATAATTTATGAGGTCATATCATCACATATTATTTTTAATTAATTTATAATAACATTTTTTTGGAATTCTTTCTTCATTAAGGATTTAGTATACTACTTCTTAGTATAAAATTGTTGTAATCAGAAGATTCAAGCATAAAATCTTTGTAATGATGATCCATATGTTCTTTACAAACCTCCAATAGTTGTATTAGAAATATCATGGTGCTAGTATATATGACTCTAATGCCTTCATCATTAATTTTTATATCTATAAGAATATATTAAAGGGGGGACAATTATTTCTTATTCTTAATACTCACAACTGTAAAATTAACCTATACCAACGGTTTGGAACCGTTGGTATAGGCCTCCAAACCGTTGGTATAGCCTATAACAATGGTTTGGAGAACCGTTGCCAACTAAGCTGTTGGGATAGGTCTATACCAACCATTTTGGGAAAACCGTTGGTATAGACCTATCCCAACTTTTTTTTGAAACCATTGGTATAACTAATACGAAAATCTATATCAACAGTTATGGAACCGTTGGTATATATATTTCAAAACAAAACATTCTTTGGGATTTGATCCCAGGACCCCCTAGTTTATCATTGAACGACTTAACCACTAACTTAACATGACTTTTGTGTACATAATTACATAATAATATATATGTATTGTCATAATTATTTTAAATTTTGATTTATATAATGTTCTCGGTAAGAAGATTTGATAAAAATTCAAAGGACCTATACCAATGGTTTTGACAACCATTGGTATAGTTCCTGATTATGGATTCATTTTTGGGTTGAAGTTTGATATTTGGGGGACCTTTCCCAACGGTTTTGTCAAACCGTTGGGATAGGTATACCCTTTCCCAAAGGTTTTGGCAAACCGTTGGGAAAGGTGTCCACAAAGTGGACTTTTCCCAACGGTTTTCCAAAACTGTTGGGAAAGGGTATACCTATCCCAATGGTTTGGCCAAACCGTTGGGAAATCCATACCCTTTCCCAACGGCTTGCCAAAACCATTGGGAAAGGTGGACTCAAAGTGGTATTTCCCAATAGTTTGTCCAAACCATTGGGAAAGGGGACCTATACTAATGGTTTTTACAAACCGTTTGTATAGAAGCGTTGGGAAAAGTCATATTTCTAGTAGTGACTCGAGAGGGTAAAGGAGGAGGATCAATCTCTATTCTCTAAAGCATTTTAGGAGAAGCATTATCTAGGTCTTGAGAGTATTCTCTCTTTAATTTGTTACAAAAAATTATTATAATTGATAAAGTTGTATTAGATGATGAAATAAATGGGTATTTATAAAAATATGGTTAGAGAATAAATAATTTTACATAATTCCTTATTATTCTCATAATCCCCAATGAACCCCAAATTTGAAAAATAATAATAATATTTACTTGATTTTCTATAAAATCAATGATAAATAAATATTATTTATTAAAAAAATAAATTAACTTTTATACAAATAACATTTCATATATCATTTCTCACTGGAACATCATCTCAACCCATCATTCGTCATCGGTATTTTCCAAACATTGGATAGTGACTATTTTTTAAAATAAATAAATTTTACTACATTATTTTTTGATAAATAGATAAATATTGTATTCATTGTAATAGAGAATAGATATTTATTCAATTTCCAACTAATATATATTATCTTGAATAATTGGTGACTAAATATTTTTAATCAATTGAACCTGAATAATTAGTCAACTACATAAGATAATAATATTTATTCAAAATTATAAATTCATATATAATTTAATAATGGTTTTGAATACCCTTAGTGTGAGACCCTCTAATCCTCTTTCTTGCATTATTCAATCATTAAATATCAGTAAATATGTACCTAATTTTTCCAACCTTGCTGTAAGAATATTTCATGATGGGTTTTGTAATCTTAATGTATATGGAACATAAAAAAATCATTAGATAGGAACATAAAATGATATATATGTGTGGGGGGGGGGGTATTTCTTACTGTCATGTAAAGTTCTCATAACCTACATGTCCTGCAGATATCTAAGTATTATCACTATGAGAATAATTTTCAATGTCTTATGAGCCCTTACCCCTGATAGCCTATATCATTTGTGTCATGTGAAGTGATATCATACGAATATAAAACATACATATTGAATAATACTATGATAACACTTATAGGTTATCATCATAGGAGCGACCTATTAAGACCTTTTAGTGTGTCATGTACCCTGAATACATTATCACACACATTTTTTCACATAAGAACAATCATGTTGTGATTATAACATTATTAATATTCAAAAACATGAATATAGGTAATCATAATGTACATAAAATTTGGTTTTATGGAACCAACTCTATCACACTCCCACTTGCACTAGATATAACTAACAATAACTCTTAGTCCACTATCTCTCACAAGATGTTCATGCTTCTTCTAATATTAATCTTTATATAAGTATTCTTCAAAATTATTTTCTATGAAAACCATGATCACTATGATATCACCCCTTTGATAAAAATCCTTTAAGAGATGATATTTTTAATGTATGTTCTTCTTCTATTGATGCAATCTTGGATCATTTCAAAGAGACACCACTATAATATTATCATAATATAATGTGATAGGGTTGGTCTTTACTATTAAGAAACTTGTTATGATATTGGATGACGTTTAATATCCAAAATGATTCTATAGCTATATTAGAAGCCTCAATATAGAAGTATTCGACTAGAAAATTATTGATAACTAGCTACATTGAACTATTACAACTCACAGCTGATCCATTGAGACTAAATACATATTATTACTATGAATTCATATTATTTGGATCTACTTTGAAAACAAAATGTTTATATCCCCTGATGAGTAGTTCATATTCTTCTCTATATACCAAGAACATATCCTTAGTATGCCACAAATACTTAATGATATCCTGAACAACATAATAATGTTGTTTTCCTAGATCAGCATGATATTTTCTTACCACTATCAAGGTATAGAAAACATCAAGCCTTGAAAATAATATAACATACATGATTCATTCTATCACATATGTGTATGGAATGCTAAACATCCTATATATCTCCCATATTATGTCTAAGAACACATTTTCATAGAAGGATGTATACCATGTGGCACTTCAACTGTAACACCCCATGCTTCCTTGGTATGTATCCTTTCGAATAATGCAATGGCGTGCATTGTACGCAACTTCGAGATTTTAACACACCATAACCAATCAAACTAGCCGTTATGAATAGTAATACCTAATTTTTGAAATTTTATAAATTCTATCTCTCAAAATGGACTTCATTTTTGGATTCGGAATATCGAAATTAGCCTAGGGTGAAATTTTGGTACTTTTCGGATAACTTTCATATTTTGATGAATAGTGAAAATTACTAAATTTTAATTAAAAACAACTTTGTTAATCAAAATAATTAATAGTGATAAATTATGAATTTGAGTGGTTTTAAAGTATATTTAGAATATATTTTTACCATATAATACAATTTGGTTCATTGAACAATATTTCACATTTAAACCAGACATAAACAAGTGACAATATTTTGATAGTTATTATCTCTAAAAAACACGCTTTTTGTTTTAACAACGGGAATTAATTTTAAATTAATTTCTTCCACTTCTGTGTTTTGAATTTGGAAAAATGGGTTCCATATTTGGAATCAGTATGTTCAAATTGTGTAAATAGGTAACTTTTATTTTTAAACATTTTGGATAATTACTCCGGTAAATATTTTATTTACCATGGTTAAAGGGTAAATCCGGTAAACAAGGGTTAAAAAATAATATTATAATAATACTAAATTACCCTAAAACGTGTCGTAAACCTATTGGTGGATACATGGTCGACCATGGGCATCTTTGGGTCTATTTTGGGACCCCATGGATCCACTTGTAAGTGATAATGACACTTTATTTTAATTAAGTTAAAATAAATACAAAAATGACACAAGCATATATCTTTTAACAAAACAATTGTTACAGAGGGTTATATATGTTGTATTTTAGATTATAAATATTCATTATAAATATAAAACGATTTCATACATAAAGATATTTTATTTATAATTTTTAGACATTAAATAATTTAATTTATTTATGACACAATGATGATGAATTAATTACTTTAATAGTGAAAAATTACAATAATTGATATTATAAATACCTAAATAAATATAATATGAAACATTTAAGGAATTAAAATTATTTTCTAGGATAATATGACATATTAGGATTGATTTAATTGACTTTTTTCGAAGTAATAAATCTATTATGAGTTTCACAAAAATCAACTATTGAATAGTGTCAAAATTGACATAAAAAAGTTCTTAAAACAATTATTATATTATTAATTGATATTAAATTCTTAAAAATCTAAGGTTCGGCCAATAGACTTATATCATGATAGGTTCATCATTAATGGACCACTTGGAGGTATCTTGGATGTATATAGTAAGTTTATTAACCATATAATATAAAAATACAATGAGACATTGTAAAAGTGAAACTAATTAACTAAGAGTTAATACTTAATGATAAGGTTAATATAATGACCCAAACCTGTCTAAATTCTATTGGATGAGTTGTTTTCGACCCATCCCCACCTTAACATTTAAATAATAAACTTTTGAGCCATTATAAACCGAATATGAATTTATTATAAATTAATATTTCTAGCTTTTCCAAAGGTGCCCCTCACCCCTCTTATAAAAGAGAACTCCTCCTTCTCATTTCATCACACCTTAAAAGCCCTTTGGTTCGGCCAACCCCTGCCCAAATACTATATACACTTCCCTCACTACAACCTAAAGGCCTTAGTTTGATCAGAAAGCCAACCTATGGAGCCCTTTTGATCAAATCAAAAGGAAGAACCCGAAGAAGAGGTAATGCTTTCACCACCCCTTTTCAAGTTCCTTTCTTCTTCCACTTCCTCTTTCTTTGTTATTACCATTATAAAATAATAACTCCAGTATCATATATATACTGTGATGTTATTATAAATATGGTACAACCATATTCAGTATTCTATCCATCCTTTGAATAACATGTCACCATACGTGCGTACGTACGGCTTACCGTCTCCACGTCGTGGTGTAATTGTTATTCAATATATTATTATTTGGATGGGTATAATAATGATGTGTAACTCATGTAAATAATAAATATAACATGATAATGATTCTGTATATATGATATAACATCCAATTATATATTATTTTAATATCAAAAGAATGATATTGTCGCTCGTGCGTATGTACGGACTACCGTCTCCACGAACGCGATGAGATTCATTCTCCATCATATCCATTCAAGTTTAATTATAATTTTATGATTTAAAAATAGTATATAAGGACTTGATATCATTCTGGATATTAATAATATACATCTCATTAATAAATATGGCTCACATAACAAAGAATATAAAGTAAAATGAACCCGTTAACACCCGAAATGACGATAATTCTAAGATATTATTAACAAATCAATGTTAAAAGATCATATATGATATCATATCAAAGTAAATGATTCTTTTATAATTCAATAACAATTATTTCACCATTATACAGGAGGTAAACCTACCGTCGACCAAGGAAAAGGTACAAAGTAAGGGATTTTCTTATCTCACTTTCAATTCCGTGAGATTTCCATTGTTCGCCACTAAATTATTGAAAGTGGTGTATTGTGTACTACCATTTGATATATATTATCAGTATTCTTTTTATATTCATGCTATTCTATAAATCATTTGGTGTTTATTAACTTTTGGCCATACGACTCAGTTGATTAATGTGGTAAGGGGGTTTCTTATCTCACTTTTAATTCCGTGAGAATTCCATTGATCACCACTTAATTATTGCATGTGGTGTATGTGTACTGCCCATGATCGTATTCATTGTGTAATATACTTTAATTTATGGGTATTTACATCATCATGGTATGATACTTCTTTCATGGGTGTATGTTTCGTAAGTTACCTAATCGATAAGGGAATTTGAGATTTCAATTTCCACTCATTTGGCTTTACAAATATTTCATTGATTATATTACTCCAAGATTATGTGTGGAATCGCTATTCATTTGATTATGTCTTAATTTACACTACCCTTTCTGTGGATATACTTTTGATACACATAATCACTCCATTGATAAATTCTCAAGTGATCGGTATGAACTTGATAAGAGTAATTTTAACTCAATATCCATTTGTTGAGTTAAATATCCAATTCATTGGTGTTGTTTTTATAAGAATATGTGAGAATTTCATCTGATTGATTTACACTAAATATCCAGTCATATTGAGTGTATTTATATTTTTCACATATAATTATGTCATTGATTTATCCTTAACCTAAGGATATGACCTTTATGAGAGATTTCATCTCAATTTACATTCCATTGAGACTTCTTTGTTGATATACACCAAATCAGTTTTAGGTGGTGTATATAATGTAATTTGACATAGTATATCATGAATCCCTTTATTCTCATGATATTAAAAAGTTTTGATTACCTCAATTATTTGTATTCAATTCTCTCTCTTTTTGTTAGAAACTCTAACTATGATACCATTTTTAAATGTTTTAAAAGACTTATTCTTCTAAATCTTGCTCATTAATGTCCATGTTTTAAAAAATGGTTTGAAGGATTTATTTATATGGACATTAAAGTTTTAAAATTAAAACTCCTTTTAAAAAGTTTCAATGTGGTATGGGACACTTTGATTCAAAAATCTATTTTTAAATGGATTCTTGACAATTAGTGTGACTTTTAAATGATTTCAAGGAAAAGGGGGATATTTCTCTCAAATAGTTTTGATGACTATTTTCATCTTTGTCAACATCCTTAATTATTATTTATTGAGGTTAATGTGATACAATACAATCTTCCATATTGTATCGAATGAGTTATTTTTGACTATGGATGTTCTATTTTTATACCATTCATGGTTTGTGATTAAAGTATTGACATTTCGTATGATAGTTTTAATACGAATGTTTATGTTATGTTTAAACCTGTTCATATGAGGAATGAATTGGACTTAATAAGTGACGGGTGGAGCCCGCTATAGCTCCTCGATGCATCGGTAGGTCTCATGAGACAAACTAGTGTCTTGGCACAAGTCCTTGGCAAAATCTTATTTGTAGTCTTGGCACGAGGCCTTGGCTATGTGGTTATGATAGTCTGGCATTATGCATTCCATCATTATGAAAGTGGTTATTGATAATGCATGGGATTGTTCGACTAGTAGAATATCCATGTGAGTAAGTAAATGGCATTATTTTATTTTATCTTTGCCATTTTATGCTGAAGTTCAAGTTTAGAAGGCTTTTGTTTTAGTTATAAACTGCCTTAAGTGTGTATGCTTATTTATGAAAGCTTCTGCTATAATGTTATCCTTACTGAGCATCTGAGCTCACCCCTTTCAATGTTTTATTTTTCCCAGGATTATGAAGAAGTAATTTATGAATGACCTGCAGGGATAGTGTGAGGGGATATGAAGACAAGATGTTTTTTTATGATGTAATGTAAAAATTTATGGATGTATCTAGTTATTCCAAGGCTACTAAACTAATCGGTCTTTCGAGACTTGATCTTTCTCGTGATCATGCTAATGTTATGTAATAATGCACCGACTCTAGGTAACTAGGGTCGGGGCGTTATAGTTGGTATCAGAGGAAGTTTAGTACAAACCTTGGAAGCTAGATTTAGATAAACTCTGACTAGAGCACGTAGACCTAAGATGAACTTTGAGGATTAGTATAAAAGAACTTCCTAGAATTTTGGTATTGTAGAGATTTTGTGAGTTTTCCGAGCAATACATTCCTGTCTGGATACGAGCAGGTAGAGGCGGCTCTGGCACAGATGTACCTAGGGGTAAAACCCGAAAACACCGCTTTGAGCTAGACTCGAACAGGAACTGGTGCACGACAACGGGCCTTGCTGCACTCTTGGTTACGACACTCCCGGGGGATATGCTTAGGATAATTTACATTTTCTTTACAAACCGATTTAAGTAAATTATATATAAGATGAGAGTAAATGACCTTGGTTAATCCTAATATGTTTAAAATTGAGAATATGGTGACATTTTAATCTCTAAATGATTTTATGACTACTATTACTCACACAATGCTTTCTGGTTTTAGTCAATGGCTGGATTCCAAGGAAGTCATAGTGACTTTGAGAATGATGTACAAGGTGGGAACGGTGGTGGCAATGAGCAACAAAATGGAATGTTGATAGCTGTAAAAGATATCGTCTTTATGCCAAATCAGTTTTCCAAAAATATGATCAACAACATATATATTAACCAAATCCCAGACTCAACAAGGAAGAGAAAGGTGATAAATGATAAGAGCTCCAGCAATGGAGACCATGGAGAAAAGAACCCTCAATTTTTATCATGCAGGAAATGTGCAAAGAGACACCCAGGATAGTGTCTCAATGGGACAACGAAATGTTTTACGTGCGGGAAGGAAGGACATAAAGTGAAGAATTGCCGAAGAAAAATGAAGAGTACTATAGAAGAAGATAAAAATGGTCCCAAGAGTCCATTTACAGTCATTTTCCGTAAATGTAGGGGACCTGGCCATTACCCGAGTGAATGTCCTATTCTATAGGATATTTTCTTGGTCAAAGAAGAAGATATGTGGAAATAAATGGTTGGAGAAAAACTTAAAAAGCATTAGCACTCCTTGTTGATGGGTTTACTTTGGAATAATTTTCTCTTGTATTTGTAACCCCGCAGTTTGCCATGTGAGAATGATATTTGAGGAAGAATTGTCTCTTCTCTTGTGGATATAGGTATAAATAACCATTTGGTTTTATATGATCATTGGGGTTTGAGAAAATTATAAGTTATTATAATTTGGGATGAAAATGCAAAGTATGATATAACATTTGTGGTTAAATTATGTTATTTTGAGGAATTTATCTCATTTTGGTAATATTATAAAATATAGTTTTTGAAAAAGGACACCACGTAGACCGTGTGACAACCTGTCGCGTCGAACAAAGCTGTGAGAATCGAACCCACAACCAAAGTGTGATTGGGATTTATCGCCTACCACTGGACTACGTGAAGTCCCTGGTTAGTGTGACTATTTTTTTTGTTAAATTATTTTATTGATCAATAATAAGATGATTTGGGTTCTTATGTCTTATCAAATGAATACCCTTGCTATAGGAAAATGATTTGGTGATTAAGTGATAAATGTTATTTTGGAAGATGTTCGCTTTGTTGGGAACACTATATGCCCAAGGAAAATAGAATACAATGGGGTTTCATTTGTAGAGTAATGGTGGATTTTTATCTATGTTTTAATTATTGATTTATAGTGATTTGGGTTATTTATGGAAATGATTAACCTATAACAGAGAATATGTGATGATGTTAATTACTTTTAAGTATGTGACTTTAAGAGTATTTGATGTCATTTGGAGATACAATTTAACATGGGAGACTACATAATCAAATTATTCTATGTTTTGGGTTTCAATATTAGTTTGGATTATATTGAAGGATTTGAAGGACAATTGATTATTGAATGGTATTTATTTTACTTTGGGGTATTGTTGGTTTAAATTTAGAAATTAAGATTAGTGCATATTTATCTCAAGGAATATCCTTTTGGGGGATCATTAGAAAATTCACTAACCATTTTGGTTTTGATTAATCTTCAAAGACAATGTAAATATATAGTTTATCCTGCATGGATCGTGTGATTCTATAGAAGTTTATTCTAGCTCTTCCAGTGTGACCAAGTCTTCTTGAACACTCATCGTTTTAAAAAAATTGAGTTAGTGGTGAAAATTTATTAAAGAATGAAACTCTACTTAAAATTTAAGTATATCTCATAATGTTCTTAGTCAATATCATAAATGAATTCCTCGTCCTTATGTAATGTAACTTAAAAAAATGTTGTCTGTTTACTTTCCTACTAGGAGACTAATGGTTGTTTGTCCCAACACAAGTTTGTGGTTTTCTTATAGTTAACTTTCTCCTGATCATGATTTCTATACCTCTCCATCAGAACTTGACACTTAGTTTATCATCCATATCCATGTTTTCCTACATGGAATCCTAGTATGGGTTATCTTGGATGACCCTTATACCTCTCTTTATTTCTTTTGAAGTGATAGTTTTATTGACTCTTTTTCCGATGTGGGAATTTCCATTATATTCCCAAGAAAAATTTTAAAAAATTGCGAGGACGCAATTTATTAAAGGAGGGGAGAATGTAACACCCCAAGCTTCCTTGGTATGTATCCTTTCGAATAATGCAATGGCGTGCATTGTACGCAACTTCGAGATTTTAACACACCATAACCAATCAAACTAGCCGTTATGAATAGTAATACCTAGTTTTTGAAATTTTATAAATTCTATCTCTCAAAATGGACTTCATTTTTGGATTCGGAATATCAAAATTAGCCTAGGGTGAATTTTTTGTACCTTTCGGATAACTTTCATATTTTGATGAATAGTGAAAATTACTAAATTTTAATTAAAAACAACTTTGTTAATCAAAATAATTAATAGTGATAAATTATGAATTTTAGTGGTTTTAAAGTATATTTAGAATATATGTTTACCATATAATACAATGTGGTTCATTGAACAATATTTCACATTTAAACCAGACATAAACAAGTGACAATCTTTTGATAGTTATTATCTCTAAAAAACACGCTTTTTTGTTTTAACAACGGGAATTAATTTTAAATTAATTTCTGCCACTTTTGTGTTTTGAATTTGGGAAAATGGATTCCATATTTGGAATCAGGATTTTCAAATTGTGTAAATAGGTAACTTTTTTTTAAACATTTTGGATAATTACTCCGGTAAATATTTTATTTACCATGGTTAAAGGGTAAATCCGGTAAACAAGGGTTATAAAATAATATTATAATAATACTAAATTACCCTAAAACGTGTCTTAACCCTATTGGTTGATACATGGTCGACCATGGGCATCTTTGGGTCGATTTTGGGACACCATGGATCCACTTGTAAGTGATAATGACACTTTATTTTAATTAAGTTAAAATAAATACAAAAATGACACAAGCATATATCTTTTAACAAAACAATTGTTAAAGAGGGTTATATATGTTGTATTTTAGATTATAAATATTCATTAGAAAGAAAAAAATATTTCCTACATAACGATATTTTATTTTTAATTTTTAGACATTAAATAATTTAATTTATTTATGACACAATGATGATGAATTAATTACTTTAATAGTGAAACATTACAATAATTGATATTATAAATACCCAAATAAATATAATATGAAACCTTTAAGGAATTAAAATAATTTTCTATGATAATATGACATATTAGTATTGATTTAATTGACTTTGTTCGAAGTAATCAATCTGTTATGAGTTTCACAAAAATAAACTATTGAATAGTGGAAAAATTGACATAAAAGAGTTCTTAAAAAAAATATTATATTATTAATTGATATTAAATTCTTAAAAATCTAAGGTTCGGCCACGAGACTTATATCATGATAGGTTCATCATTAATGGACCACTTTGTGGTCTCTTGGATGTATATAGTAAGTTTATTAACCATATAATATAAAAATACAAAGAGACATTGTAAAAGTGAAACTAATTAACTAAGAGTTAATACTTTAAGATAAGGTTAATATAATGACCCAAACCTGTATAAATTCTATTGGTTGAGTTGTTTTCGACCCATCCCCACCTTAACATGTAAATAATAAACTTTGGAGCCATTATAAACCGAATATGAATTTATTATAAATTAATATTTCTAGCTTTTCCAAAGGTGCCCCTCACCCCTCTTATAAAAGGGCACTCCTCCTTCTCATTTCTTCACACCTTCAAAGCCCTTTGGTTCGGCCAAACCCTTCCCAAATACTATCTCAACTTCCCTCACTACAACCTAAAGGCCTTAGTTTGATCATAAAGACAACCTATGGAGCCCTTTTGATCAAATCAAAAGGAAGAACCCGAAGAAGAGGTAATGTTTTCACCACCCCTTTTCAAGTTCCTTTCTTCTTCCACTTCCTCTTTCTTTGTTATTACCATTATAAAATAATAACCCCAGTATCATATATATACTGTGATGTTATTATAAATATGGTACAACCATATTCAGTATTCTATCCATCCTTTGAATAACATGTCACCATATGTGTATACGTACGGCTTACCGTCTCCACGTCGTGGTGTAATTGTTATTCAATATATTATTATTTGGATGGGTATAATAATGATGTGTAACTCATTTAAATAATAAATATAACATGATAATTATTCTGTATATATGATATAACATCCAATTATATATTATTTTAATATCAAAAGAATGATATTTTCGCTCGTGCGTATGTACGGACTACCGTCTCCACGAACGCGATGAGATTCATTCTCCATCATATCCATTCAAGTTTAATTATAATTTGATGATTTAAAAATAGTATATAAGGACTTTATATCATTCTGGATATTAATAATATACATCTCATTAATAAATATGGCTCACATAACAAAGAATATAAAGTAAAATGAACCCGTTAACACCCGAAATGACGATAATTCTAAGATATTATTAACAAATAAATGTTAAAAGATCATATATGATATAATATTCAAGTAAATGATTCTTGTATAATTCAATAACAATTATTTCACCATTATACAGGAGGTAAACCTACCGTCGACCATGGAAAAAGTACAAAGTAAGGGATTTTCTTATCTCACTTTCAATTCCGTGAGATTTCCATTGTTCGCCACTAAATTATTGAAAGTGGTGTATTGTGGACTACCATTTGATATATATTATCATGATTATCTTTATATTCATGATATTCTGTAAATCATTTGGTGGTTATTAACTTTTGGCCATACGACTCAGTTGATTAATGTGGTAAGGGGGTTTCTTATCTCACTTTTAATTCCGTGAGAATTCCATTGATCACCACTTAATTATTGCATGTGGTGTATGTGTACTGCCCATGATCGTATTCATTGTGTAATATACTTTAATTTATGGGTATTTACATCATCATGGTATGATACTTCTTTCATGGGTGTATGTTTCGTAAGTTACCTAATCGATAAGGGAATTTGAGATTTCAATTTCCACTCATTTGGCTTTACGCATATTTCATTGATTAGATTACTCCATGATTATGTGTGGAATCGCTATTCATTTGATTATGTCTTAATTTCCACTACCCTTTCTGTGGATATACTTTTGATACACATAATCACTCCATTGATAAATTCTCAAGTGATCGGTATGAACTTGATAAGAGTAATTTTAACTCAATATCCATTTGTTGAGTTAAATATCCAATTCATTGGTGTTGTTTTTACAAGAATATGTGTGAATTCAATCTGATTGATTTACACTAAATATCCAGTCATATTGAGTGTATTTATATTTTTCACACATAATTATGTTGTGGATTTATCCTTAACCTAAGGATACGACCTTTATGAGAGATTTCATCTCAATTTACATTCCATTGAGACTTCTTTGTTGATATACACCAAATCAGTTTTAGGTGGTGTATATAATGTACTTTGACATAGTATATCATGAATCCCTTTATTCTCATGATATTACAAAGTTTTGATTACCTGAATTATTTGTATTCAAGTCTCTCTCTTTTTGTTAGAAACTCTAACTAAGATACCATTTTTAAATGTTTTAAAGACTTATTCTTCTAAATCTTGCTCATTAATGTCCATGTTTTAAAAAATGGTTTTAAGGATTTATTTATATGGACATTAAAGTTTTAAAATTAAAACTCCTTTTAAAAAGTTTCAAAGTGGTATGGGACACTTTGATTCAAAAATCCATTTTTAAATGGATTCTGGACAATTAGTGTGACTTTTAAATGATTTCAAGAAAAAAGGGGGATATTTATCTCAAATAGTTTTGATGACTATTTTCATCTATGTCAACATCCTTCATTATTCTTGATTGAGGTTAATGTGATACAATACAATCTTCCATATTGTATCGAATGAGTTATTTTTGACTTTGGATGTTCTATTTTTATACCATTCATGGTTTGTGATTAAAGTATTGACATTTCGTATGCTAGTTTTAATACGAATGTTTATGTTATGTTTAAACCTGTTCATATGAGGAATGCATTGGACTTAATAAGTGACGGGTGGAGCCCGCTATAGCTCCTCGATGCATCGGTGGGTCTCATGAGACAAACTAGTGTCTTGTCACAAGGCCTTGGCAAAATCTTATTTGTAGTCTTGGCACGAGGCCTTGGATATGTGGTTATGATAGTCTGGCATTATGCAATCCATCATTATGAAAGTGGTTATTGATAATGCATGGGATTGTTCTACTAGTAGAATATGCATGTGAGTAAGTAAATGGCATTATTTTATTTTATCTTTGCCATTTTATGCTGAAGTTCAAGTTTAAAAGGCTTTTGTTTTAGTTATAAACTGCCTTAAGTGTGTATGCTTATTTATGAAATCTTCTGCTATAATGTTATCCTTACTGAGCATCTGAGCTCACCCCTTTCAATGTTTTATTTTTCCCAGGATTATGAAGAAGTAATTTATGAATGACCTGCAGGGATAGTATGAGGGGATATGAAGACAAGATGTTTTTTTATGATGTAATGTAAACATTTATGGATGTATCTAGTTATTCCAAGGCTACTAAACTAATCGGTCTTTCGAGACTTGATCTTTCTCGTGATCATGCCAATGTTATGTAATAATGCACCGACTCTAGGTAACTAGGGTCGGGGCGTTACAGTTGGTATCATAGGAAGTTTAGTACAAACCTTGGAAGCTAGATTTAGATAAACTCTGATTAGAGCACGTAGACCTAAGATGAACTTTGAGGATTAGTATAAAAGAACTTCCTAGAATTTTGGTATTGTAGAGATTTTGTGAGTTTTCCGAGCAATACATCCCTGTCTGGATACGAGCAGGTAGAGGCGTCTCTGGCACAGATGTACCTAGGGGTAAAACCCGAAAACACCGCTTTGAGCTAGACTCAAACGGGAACTGGTGCACGACAACGGGCCTTGTTGCACTCTTGGTTACGACACTCCCGGGGGATACGCTTAGGATAATTTACATTTTCTTTACAAACCGATTTAAGTAATTTATATATAAGATGAGAGTAAATGACCTTGGTTAATCCTAATATGTTTCAAATTGAGAATATGGTGACATTTTAATCTCTAAATGATTTTACGACTACTATTACTCACACAATGCTTTCTGGTTTTAGTCAATGGCTGGATTCCAAGGAAGTCATAGTGACTTTGAGAATGATGTACAAGGTGGGAACGGTGGTGGCAATGAGCAACAAAATGGAATGTTGATAGGCGTAAAAGATATCGTCTTTATGCCAAATCAGTTTTCCAAAAATATGATCAACAACATATATATTATCCAAATCCCAGACTCAACAAGGAAGAGAAAGGTGATAAATGATAAGAGCTCCAGCAATGGAGACCATGGAGAAAAGAACCCTCAATTTGCATCATGCAGGAAATGTGGAAAGAGACACCCAGGAAAGTCTCTCAATGGGACAACGAAATGTTTTACGTGCGGGAAGGAAGGACATAAAGTGAAGAATTGCCGAAGAAAAATGAAGAGTACTATGGAAGAAGATAAAAATGGTCCCAAGAGTCCATTTACAGTCATTTTCCATAAATGTAGGGGTCTTGGCCATTACCCGAGTGAATGTCCTATTCTATAGGATATTTTCTTGGTCAAAGAAGAAGATATGTGGAAATAAATGGTTGGAGAAAAACTTAAAAAGTATTAGCACTCCTTGTTGATGGGTTTACTTTGGAATAATTTTCTCTTGTATTTGTAACCCCGCAGTTTGCCATGTGAGAATGATATTTGAGGAAGAATTGTCTCTTCTCTTGTGGATATAGGTATAAATAACCATTTGGTTTTATATGATCATTGGGGTTTGAGAAAATTATAAGTTATTATAATTTGGGATGAAAATGAATAGTATGATATAACATTTGTGGTTAAATTATGTTATTTTGAGGAATTTATCTCATTTTGGTAATATTATAAAATATAGTTTTTGAAAAAGGACAGCACGTAGACCGTGTGACAACCCGTTGCGTCGGACAAAGATGTGGTAATTGAACCCACAACCAAAGTGCGATTGGGATTTATCGCCTACCACTGGACTACGTGAAGTCCCTGGTTAGTGTGACTATTTTTTTTGTTAAATGATTTTATTGATCAATAATAAGATGATTTGGGTTCTTATGTCTTATCAAATGAATACCCTTGGTATAGGAAAATGATTTGGTGATTAAGTGATAAATTTTATTTTGGAAGATGTTCGCTTTGTTGGGAACACTATATGCCCAAGGAAAATAGAATACAATGGGGTTTCATTTTTAGAGTAATGGTGGATTTTTATCTACGTTTTTATTGTTGATTTATAGTGATTTGGGTTATTTATGGAAATGATTAACCTATAACAGAGAATATTTGATGATGTTAATTACTTTTAAGTATGTGACTTTAAGAGTATTTGATGTCATTTGGAGATACAATTTAACATGGGAGACTACATAATCAAATTATTCTATGTTTTGGGTTTCAATATTAGTTTGGATTATATTGAAGGATTTTAAGGACAATTGATTATTGAATGGTATTTATTTTACTTTGGGGTATTGTTGGTTTAAATTTATAAATTAAGATTAGTGCATATTTATCTCAAGGAATATCCTTTTGGGGGATCATTAGATCATTCACTAACCATTTTGGTTTTGATTAATCTTCAAAGACAATGTAAATATATAGTTTATCCTGCATGGATCATGTGATTCTATAGAAGTTTATTCTAGTTCTTCCAGTGTGACCAAGTCTTCTTGAATACTCATCGTTTAAAAAAAATTGTGTTAGTGGTGGAAATTTATTACAGAATGAAACTGTACTTAAAATGTAAGTATATCTCATAATGTTCTTAGTCAATATCATAAATTAATTCCTCGTCCTTATGTAATGTAACATAAAAAAATGTTGTCTGTTTACTTTCCTACTAGGAGACTAATGGTCGTTTGTCCCAACACAAGTTTGTGGTTTTCTTATTGTTAACTTTCTCCTGATCATGATTTCTATCCCTCTCCATCAGAACTTGACACTTAGTTTATCATCCATATCCATGTTTTCCTACATGGAATCCTAGTATGGGGTATCTTGGATGACCCTTATACCTCTCTTTCTTTCTTTTAAAGTGATAGTTTTATTGACTCTTTTTCCGATGTGGGACTTTCCATTATATTCCCAAGAAAAAGTTTAAAAAATTACGAGGACGCAATTTATTGAAGGAGGGTAGAATGTAACACCCCAAGCTTCCTTGGTATGTATCCTTTCGAATAATGCAATGGCGTGCATTGTACGCAACTTTGAGATTTTAACACACCATAACAAATCAAACTAGCAGTTATGAATAGTAATACCTAATTTTTGAAATTTTATAAATTCTATCTCTCAAAATGGACTTCATTTTTGGATTCGGAATATCGAAATTAGCCTAGGGTGAAATATTTGTACTTTTTGGATAACTTTCATATTTTGATGAATAGTGAAAATTACTAAATTTTAGTTAAAAACAAATTTGTTAATCAAAATAATTAATAGTGATAAATTATGAATTTGAGTGGTTTTAAAGTATATTTAGAATATAATTTTACCATATAATACAATGTGGGTCATTGAACAATATTTCACATTTAAACCAGACATAAACAAGTGACAATCTTTTGATAGTTATTATCTCTAAAAACACGCTTTTTGTTTTAACAACGGGAATTAATTTTAAATTAATTTCTTCCACTTCTGTGTTTTGAATTTGGAAAAATGGATTCCATATTTGGAATCAGGATGTTCAAATTGTGTAAATAGGTAACTTTTATTTTTATACATTTTGGATAATTACTCCGGTAAATATTTTATTTACCATGGTTAAAGGAAAAATCCGGTAAACAAGGGTTAACAAATAATATTATAATGACACTAAATTACCCTAAAACGTGTCTTAACCCTATTTGTTGATACATGGTCGACCATGTGAATCTTTGGGTCGATTTTGGGACCCCATGGATCCACTTGTAAGTGATAATGACACTTTATTTTAATTAAGTTAAAATAAATACAAAAATGACACAAGCATATATCCTTTAACAAAAAAATTGTTACAGAGGGTTATATATTTTGTATTTTAGATTATAAATATTCATTAGAAATATAAAAAGATTTTCTACATAATTATATTTTATTTATAATTTTTAGACACTAAATAATTTAATTTATTTATGACACAATGATGATGAATTAATTACTTTAATCGTGAAAAATTACAATAATTGATATTATAAATACCCAACTAATATAATATGAACCTTTTAAGGAATTAAAATAATTTTATAGGATAAAATGACATATTAGTATTGATTTAATGGACCTTTTTTGAAGTAATAAATCTGTTATGAGTTTCAAAAAAAATCAACTATTGAATAGTGTCAAAATTGACATAAAAGAGTTCTTAAAACAAATATTATATTATTAATTGATATTAAATTCCTAAAAATCTAAGGTTCGGCCAAGAGACTTATATCATGATAGGTGCATCATTAATGGACCACTTGGGGGTCTCTTGTATGTATATAGTAAGTTTATTAACCATATAATATAAAAATACAAAGAGTCATTGTAAAAGTGAAACTAATTAACTAAGAGTTAATACTTAAAGATAAGGTTAATATAATGACCCAAACCTGTCTAAATTCTATTGGTTGAGTTTTTTTTGACCCCTCCCCACCTTAAAATTTAAATAATAAACTTTGGAGCCATTATAAACCGAATATGAATTTATTATAAATTAATATTTCTAGCTTTTCCAAAGGTGCCCCTCATTCCTCTTATAAAAGGGCACTCCTCCTCATTTCTTCACACCTTCAAAGCCCTTTGGTTCGGCCAACCCCTGCCCAAATACTATCTCAACTTCCCTCACTACAACCTAAAGTCCTTAGTTTGATCAGAAAGACAACCTATGGAGCCCTTTTGATCAAATCAAAAGGAAGAACCCGAAGAAGAGGTAATGTTTTCACCACCCCTTTTCAAGTTCCTTTCTTCTTCCACTTCCTCTTTCTTTGTTATTACCATTATAAAATAATAACTCCAGTATCATATATATACTGTGATGTTATTATAAATATGGTACAACCATATTCAGTATTCTATCCATCCTTTGAATAACATGTCACCATACGTGCGTACGTACGGCTTACCGTCTCCACGTCGTGGTGTAATTGTTATTCAATATATTATTATTTGGATGGTTATAATAATGATGTGTAACTCAGGTAAATAATAAATATAACATGATAATGATTCTGTATATATGATATAACATCCAATTATATATTATTTTAATATCAAAAGAATGATATTGTCGCTCGTGCGTATGTACGGACTACCGTCTCCATGAACGCGATGAGATTCATTCTCCATCATATCCATTCAAGTTTAATTATAATTTGATGATTTAAAAATAGTATCTAAGGACTTTATATCATTCTGGATATTAATAATATACATCTCATTAATAAATATGGCTCACATAACAAAGAATATAAAGTAAAATGAACCCGTTAACACCCGAAATGACGATAATTCTAAGATATTATTAACAAATCAATGTTAAAAGATCATATATGATATCATATTAAAGTAACTTATTCTTGTATAATTCAATAAAAATTATTTCACCATTATACAGGAGGTAAACCTACCGTCGACCAAGGAAAAAGTACAAAGTAAGGGATTTTCTTATCTCACTTTCAATTCCGTGAGATTTCCATTGTTCGCCACTAAATTATTGAAAGTGGTGTATTGTGTACTACCATTTGATATATATTATCATGATTCTCTTTATATTCATGCTATTCTGTAAATCATTTGGTGGTTATTAACTTTTGGCCATACGACTCAGTTGATTAATGTGGTAAGGGGGTTTCTTATCTCACTTTTAATTCCGTGAGAATTCCATTGATCACCACTTAATTATTGCATGTGGTGTATGTGTACTGCCCATGATCGTATTCATTGTGTAATATACTTTAATTTATGGGTATTTACATCATCATGGTATGATACTTCTTTCATGGGTGTGTGTTTCTTAAGTTACCTAATCGATAAGGGAATTTGAGATTTCAACTTCCACTCATTTGGCTTTACACATATTTCATTGATTATATTACTCCAAGATTATGTGTGGAATCACTATTCATTTGATTATGTCTTAATTTCCACTCCCCTTTCTGTGGATATACTTTTGATACACATAATAACTCCATTGATAAATTCTCAAGTGATCGGTATGAACTTGATAAGAGTAATTTTAACTCAATATCCATTTGTTGAGTTAAATATCCAATTCATTGGTGTTGTTTTTACAAGAATATGTGTGAATTTCATCTGATTGATTTACACTAAATATCCAGTCATATTGAGTGTATTTATATTTTTCACACATAATTATGTCGTTGATTTATCCTTAACCTAAGGATACGACCTTTATGAGAGATTTCATCTCAATTTACATTCCATTGAGACTTCTTTGTTGATATACACCAAATCAGTTTTAGGTGGTGTATATAATGTACTTTGACATAGTATATCATGAATCCATTTATTCTCATGATATTACAAAGTTTTGATTACCTCAATTATTTGTATTCAAGTCTCTCTCTTTTTGTTAGAAACTCTAACTAAGATACCATTTTTAAATGTTTTAAAGACTTATTCTTCTAAATCTTGCTCATTAATGTCCATGTTTTAAAAAATGGTTTTAAGGATTTATTTATATGGACATTAAAGTTTTAAAATTGAAACTCCTTTTAAAAAGTTTCAAAGTGGTATGGGACACTTTGATTCAAAAATCTATTTTTAAATGGATTCTTGACAATTAGTGTGACTTTTAAAGGATTTCAAGAAAAAGGGGGATATTTCTCTCAAATAATTTTGATGACTATTTTCATCTATGTCAAAATCCTTCATTATTCTTGATTGAGGTTAATGTGGTACAATAAAATCTTCCATATTGTATCGAATGAGTTATTTTTGACTGTGGATGTTCTATTTTTATACCATTCATGGTTTGTGATTAAAGTATTGACATTTCGTATGCTAGTTTTAATACGAATGTTTATGTTATGTTTAAACCTGTTCATATGAGGAATGCATTGGACTTAATAAGTGACGGGTGGAGCCCGCTATAGCTCCTCGATGCATCGGTAGGTCTCATGAGACAAACTAGTGTCTTGGCACATGGCCTTGGCAAAATCTTATTTGTAGTCTTGGCACGAGGCCTTGGCTATGTGGTTATGATATTCTGGCATTATGCATTCCATCATTATGAAAGTGGTTATTGATAATGAATGGGATTGTTCGACTAGTAGAATATCCATGTGAGTAAGTAAATGGAATTATTTTATTTTATCTTTTCCATTTTATGCTGAAGTTCAAGTTTAAAAGGCTTTTGTTTTAGTTATAAACTGCCTTAAGTGTGTATGCTTATTTATGAAAGCTTCTGCTATAATGTTATGCTTACTGAGCATCTGAGCTCACCCCTTTCAATGTTTTATTTTTCACAGGATTATGAAGAAGTAATTTATGAATGACCTGCAGGGATAGTATGAGGGGATATGAAGACAAGATGTTTTTTTATGATGTAATGTAAAAATTTATGGATGTATCTAGTTATTCCAAGGCTACTAAACTAATCGGTCTTTCGAGACTTGATCTTTCTCGTGATCATGCCAATGTTATGTAATAATGCACCGACTCTAGGTAACTAGGGTTGGGGTGTTACATCAACCAATCCATCATTGGATTGTTCTATAATGAATCATTTTAGTATCTAGTAAATGTATGTACCTTGAGTTAGTTCAAGTAGCCTCTTAGATCTATCCTGAATGTTATTAATCCTCAGAATATAGGCTATTTCACTTATGTCCTTCATAGAGAAGCACCTGTTAATCCAAGCCTTAATAGATTGTAAGATTGTTATGTAATTTATATAAAGTAATTTTTCATTGATTTATACTACTTGGAAAAATAACTTAACTCCCACTAAACCACCTAATAATACTTGAATCACATTCATTCTTTATAAAACCAAATTATCTTAAGTCTTCATTTTACTAAATGTTCCATGAACGCAATGCTTACTTCTGTCCATAAATGGATCTCTATAACTTACATACTTTGTTATTATCATTTTTTGTCAAAAACCATCCGATTTGTGTAAATAAACATCTTCATGATGGGTTTTTAGAGAAATATATTTTTGAATCCATATTCTAATTATCATAGTCTAGGAGAACTGTTATAGATATTATAATTATGATTTCCTTAAACATGAAAACTGGAGAAAAGGTTTCATCATTGTCAATTTTTTGACTCTGTTTAAACCATTTAAACACTAACTATGCGTTATAGGTACTCACATTACCTTAAATTTACAATTTTCTCATGAATAAAAATTTTAACCAAAGATACTTTACATAAATTAGATGATTGACTAGAACCCATAATCAGTTATAATACTTGGAATCTATCTGATAATTTATGGCTTCATTACATTTAGTAGCTTCTGATATCTCTGTTGCATCCTTTTAAGAAAGTTCATCATTATTTTTATCAAACAATGAACGACCCTATTCTGTGATAATAAAACCATATATTTCTGGTTCTCTAATATGTATGGGGCTCCTACACAATACTTATATTTGAAGAAAAACCTCTTCTATAGGGACTTGTGGAATCTATTTCTATTTTAACTCTTATGTATATTGATCACCCACTTCATTGAAGTTAATCTTTCTCCCACTATATATTTTATTTAAGTGCTCCCACCAAATAAATATCAGGTTCATTGCTACAATCACATTATTGTATGAGGGTTCAAATAGGTAATATCCCATTTTTTCCTAGGGATATCTTATAAAGATATACTTCATGACTTGGGGTTCTATTTTTTTTATGGAGATAGTCTTAAAATATTCATCGCAACCCTATACATGGGTATGTAGTAAATAAATTTCTTTCCACACATTAATTCATTAGGACTTCAATTTTCTTCTATTGTGGGAACTCAGTTTAGAATATGTTCTATATTATTTAATGCATATACCTAAAAGGATAATGGTATATATATACAAATCATCATTGACCTCATCATCTCAATAAAGGTATGATTCCTCCTTTCACTAACACCATTCTAATTTGGTGTATAAGAAATAGTGTGTTGAGAAAGAAATCCCAAAATCCTATAAATAATCAATGAAATATTGGTTAATATACCCACCACCATGATTAGATCAAAGTTTCCTTATCTTCTTTACATGTTGACTCTCTAAATAATTATTGAATTATTTGGATTTATCAAATTATTTAGAATTATACCTCATTATGTAAACATTTTCATGTCTACACAAGTCATCAGTAAAACTAATGATGTATGAATAACAACCTACATATTTCACTGGAAAAGGTCCACATACATCAATTTGTACCAATTCTAGAAGCTCAATGGCCCTTTCACACAAATAACTAAAACGTTTTTTGGACATCATTCATTGTAAACAAGTGATACATCTATTAGGTAGTTTTAGTTTAAAAGAATATAAATAACTATATTGATAGGTATATGTCAATAAAATTTCATTTACATGACCAAGTTGGTGATGCTACAATTGGGTGTCAAATGTATTATGAGAATCTAATTTTTTATCAATTTAAAATAATTGGTTTTCATAATCTAATATTTAAGAAATGCTATTTAAATTCACCATACCATAACATATGACACATTTAAAAAAGAAAAAACATTTATTTTCAATTTTAAAAAGTAAACCATCTATATCTAGTTATGATACAAAAATTATGTTTTTGGTAACAGTGGGTACATAATAATTGCCATTCAGAAGAATGATCATATTTTTTGGGAATGGAAGGTGGTAGAATCATATAGAAAAAGAAATAAGTTATTCTCCATTGGATACAAAAATATCCACCATTCCATTAAAAATAATCCATAATATTATTGGTTCTTACATTTGGATATAGATGTGAGTACCACAATCTTATATAATACAAAATTATTATACGTGGAAAGATTTCACTCAATAACTATTTCACATACAGATTCCCATTTCCTCTTACTGTGGGTTCAATTCTTCACTTAGTGGCCCAAATTTATATATTAAAATTATATTTAATGGTTTTCCTTTTATAATATTTGGATATTCCCCTTCATGGAAGGTTATTTCTCAAGTGACTTAGTCTTTGAGTTAGTATTGGGAGCCTTTTACTTATTCTCCATTTCATCCACTATAACAACCTTAGGTCTTTCACACCTCATGTCACTGTCAACTTTTCAAATTAAGGAAGGAGTTTAGAGAGAGACTTCTCACTATTTTTCATATTATAATTAAAAATAAAATTAGAGAAGATATTAGGTAGTGAGGATTTGCTGTGATTTTTGCACTAGTCATTACATATCTTAAATCCAAAAATTTCTAAGTGATCTATGTATCCAATCAAAATGACTACTTTAGGCCCAGTTGGAACTAAATCTATAAGATTTCATGTGAATAGTGTATTTGAAATATCATATCTCTATTATATCTGCTTCTCTTTATAGTGTTCATGAAGTAGAGAAATCATTCTATAAACATCCATTTCCTCACATTTCTTCAAAATCCTACCAGCCATAGTATATTTCATGAAGCACTTGAAACCTCCTATATAATATAGGTGTTTCTTATAGAGGGATACTTCTTCCTCAATAGCATCTTTTCCAAGAGCATTAGGAATGATCATTTACATCACACATATTTTCTAATCATGTAATATTATAATGCACAATATCCTATACCATTCTTGGAAATTAGATCCAGTTGTAAGGTTATACTTATCTAATATAGATCACATTGATATAGTTGAAATCATGTGGATTTCTATTTTTATAGTGAATAAGATTTTTTTTGTATATTATCTGAAATATAATTTATAAAAAATATATATATTAAAAAATTGATCTCTCAAAAGTAAATTTATATAAAAAATTGATCACTATTGGTTTTTGGAATATTCTATCACACATATATTGTAGTGGGAAATACCCACATGTCCTTTATTATAACCTAGATAGGGTCTTGGAAATATGTTTAAAGGTATTAAGATAGGAATAAAGTTCCAACTATATTAACTCAAAACTCACTAATTTGTTGAGTGTACTAACCAATCCTTAAATCCTAGACTTTTATTTCCTCAATACCTTCATACTAAATCCACTAAACCTCGTTTAGGTGAGTAAACCGTAATGTGATCTTGGTTAAGATGACCAAAATATCAAGTAAGAAATTTCCCAATAACTAAAAGCACCCCAACTAATTTTTTTCAGGCACTTGAAACTATGGTTTGATTTCAACCCATGTAGTCGAACGATTTTAGGACTTAATATTTTATTTAAGTTATTTTATATTTATAAATAAATTTCCCATTTTATCATATTACATGATTTTTAATTTTATATGTATTTCACTTAAGTGATTAACCATGTTTAAATAAAAATTATGCATAATAAAATTAATTAAAATTCAATCTTGCATGATTTTAAATTAATTTATTGAGTAAATAATATTGGAGTTTATTTCATAAGACCATCTGTAATGGCCTAGACCCTCATGGTCTATTCCTTTTCCAAATTCCGGATCCTAAGGATGGAATCTCGGTAGCAGGATGTCATTTCGGTGTTTCACCAATCAGTGTGACATGATCGGTGCGACTAATCGGTGTGTCGGTGATCGGTGTGTTGTTGATCGATGTGACTAATCAGTGTGTCCCCATCAGTGTGTCGCCTATCGGTGCGACTGATCGGTGTGTCACCGACTGGTGCGACCGATCTGTGTGTCGCTAATCAGTGTGTCGTCGATCGGTGCGACATGATCGGTGTCACACAAGCTTGTCGAGTTTTTCATCTACATTTTTTCCTGTAATTCCACTTTTAAGCCTTTTTAAACTTTTGGAAGTGGCTTAAGTACATTTTTACACCATAATCTATGTCTAAATTCCTAAGAGCGGGGAGACTCTCAACGGACTCAGCTATGTGTTCGTTTAACGTTCCAGTCTATTTATATAAAATCCTTTAAATTCATAGTTGTTACCACCTTTTCCTGATGAGAGTTATTAAATAACAATCAATTCAGTCATGTGTAACCACCCAACCACGTGGTGAAAGCACAATCTGACTTTAAATCCATTCAAATTTCCTTATCCCATAATAATAGGATCTCATATTTATATCATGCTAGATTTTCCTTCTTCCCCTTATCGTCTGGATTAATTTCTTCTCCCTGGTGCGCTTGGAGTCCCTCCATCCCGTGGCTTGTGGTGCACCTGTGCGGGTGTTTTTCTTCTCATCCTTGGAGTCCCTGGAGTTCCTCCCCTACAAGCTGTGCATCCTCATTTCTTGGCACGTAGAGAAAGACTTCATTGTTGATCATCAAGAAAGGGTTTCCCTTCATCTCTCTTTATTGTGTATCATGTGGGGAGGGTATGCTATTGTTCCTGTGGGATGGATGAAACCAAACGTTAATAAAGAGAAAAAATGGAATTTTAAAGAATGAAGGGTGGGGGGTGTGATCGATGTTTTTGCTATACTCTTTTCTAATTGGTATATGTTGTTAACTATATGGGCATATGCCCATAGAAAATCATGTTCGTTGGTTGTCTTTCTTTGTGCATTAATGAACCTCCGTCTTCTACCTTGATTTAATGGCTCCAACATGGGAATTTGGTTAATCACACAAACTCATTCGATTAAATGAATGTTCAGTTAAAAACAATCCTTGTGTGACCACCTCGGTTAATCAAACATAAAGAAGAAAACATAGTGAATGATGTACTTGAGTTTAAAAAATTCCTTGCTCTGTCTTGGTGGCCTATCTGTTGGTTCTGCTCGATGCTTATGGGGTGATGTGGATGAGGATGGGATCCTCTATTGAGGCACAGTTGTTGGTTGTGAATATGAAGCTGTGTGGGGATATATCTCAAGGCTTGGTTTGGTTCCAGTACTTTGAGGGATCTCAAGGATCCCTTTGTTGTTGTGACATTATAAGAGAACTGGGTGTGAATGCTTAAATTACTGTTTGGCTATTTCTCTTTCTATGGCTTGTGGTTTTTCTAGTTAGTTTCCCAGTAGTGTAGATTCCACTTGAATTGGATAACATGAAAATGAAAACAAGAATGGTTTAAATGGGGAATTGGTTTTAGGAACGAGTTGTGACTTGGCCGTGAGTGTTGTGCCATTATTTTATGAATGAATAGTAACAAGGGTGTTTCTGCATAGGATGGCTTTCGAGACCCTAGGTTGGGATGATTTCTTGTTACCTATACATATAATTGTAGTTCATATCTTTCTTATTCGCACCCCACCCATGTTGGGCAATTCATGCCGAACACCCCCATTTCATGGGGGAGGGTGTTTTTCCCAACACTCCTATGAGTGGATGGTTATTAGGTACTTTTCTGCGCCCTTTATCGAATAGACCAAGACTCTTGGGGTAGGCTATGATGGCCTAAGGTCCATTATAGCCCATGATTCTTCAGGCAGGGTGGTTATGGTGGTTGGCCCAGGTGTGTGTGGGCAGGTTGTTTCCCAAGAGTCTTCGGGATGAGGCCAGGTGTCTTTGTGTGTGGCAGTAGTTGTTCTGACCCAGGTGTTTGTGGGCATGGTTATGCATGGTGTTGTGGCCCAGGTGTTTTCAGGCGGGATGTGTGGTTGTGTCCAAGGTGTGTGCGGGTGGGGTGTGGCAGTGGGACTACGGTGAGAATGGTGGGATTGGTTCGATGCGTAGGATGTCTTCAATAACCAGTGGGAAGGTGGAACGAGGTACCCAAATATTGATGTGCTATTAATATACATTACATGACTTGAATTATTTGGGGATTGTGCCTTGGTGAGGCTTGGGTGGATATTTTTCCTTGCTAGGTGCTTGGTTATCACTTTTCTCACAGGTCATTAGAATGCCTCCCCACTTGTGCACGAGAGTGTTTGGTTTTCCCTACTGAGCATACTCGTATGCTCACCCAACATATATAAAACTACTTTTTTCTTTCCATGAGGACTTCAAGGATCATGCAGGGCCGTACTAGCTTATATTTTGGGACAGTTACAGTTGCTGTTTTTCTTTTCTTTGGTACTTTACCTTTGTAGTCTCCTTGTACTTTGTGGTATTTACTTTTATTACAAGCATATAGAAATGGTTTTCTTTGGCTTTACTCTTACCTCCCAGTTTTAGTGTTGTTGGGATTTAATATCTTATCTCCCAATCCTAATAAAGAAAAAAGGGTAATTCCTTCCATCTTGTGTGTGATTTTGTACCCTTGGTGCTTATAGCCACTCGGGGGCCTATTGAAGGCGGGTCTCAAGGGTCATAATCTCTCCTTCAACTTGAAGAAGGGTCTGACAATCTGTTGTCCCTTACCTCATCTTGGTGAAGGCCGGTCATGAAAGAATGGGCCCAGGGCCGAGATGCTTCATCTGTGGAAGCCATGGGCACCTTCAAAATCAGTTCTCGGATAGAGTGCAGTACATCGGAGGTGGGCATGTTCAATGCCCACCTCAACAGCAGCAGTTTCTAGCTAGGCCCTTTCAGCCGCAGCAGTAGGGACAGAAAGCTCCCACTCCTCTGAGGGTAGGAGTTGTAGGAGGAGGCCGACCTCATGATGCTCCTCAAGGACCTTGACCAGGGCGTGGACAGGGAGGAGGCTGATAGCCAAGAGGCAGAGGAGCTGGGAGTGGGCAGTTGCATTACGTATATGCAGTTGTTCTAGCAGGGCCATAATTCGTATGAGGTATGATTAGTTTGTTTAGTACAGTTGAATATGACTTGTTTGATACATGAGCTTCACACTCCTTTGTTTAACCTAGTTTAGCCCGTGCTCTGGGTTTGGACACTGAGAGACTTACAGTGCCCTTGGTGCTGAGCACACCAGTCAGAGGTCAGAATGACTTGTTTTATGTTTTCCAAGGGTGTAAACTGATGATAGGGCCACATCATTCTATCAGGGATCTTCTACTGTTGCAGATACATCCATAAGATGTCATCTTAGGCAATGACTGGCTATTATATATATGTGCCTTCATTGAATGCTTCTGAGGAAGGGTTGTGTTTTCAGATATGGGCGGCTAACGTGTAGCTTTCATCGGCGAGCGGGGTTTCGAGAAAAGCAGTAGGCGAGAGGAGCCCCTCATTTCCTTATTATCTGAACTATCAGTGGATTCGATGTTTTTCGAAATGGTGGAAGTCCCAGGGATTTTCAGTGAGTTTCTATACGTCTTCCCTGAGGAGGTGGTGACTCTACCCCCTCAACATGATGTTGAGTTCAGGATAGACTTGTAACCTGGTGCCCGCCTGATTTTGATGGCTCCCTACTGGATGACACCTTCTATGTTGCGAGAGTTGTGGATTCAGATTGATGATATAATGAAGAAGGGTTTTGTTCGACCAAGTGCATCACCATAGGGTTCTCCAGTCTTATTTTCAAGGAAGGAATATGGTGGTCTCAGGCTGTGCATAGACTACTAGACACTGAATCAGGTAATAGTCAAGAACCGTTACCCCCTCCCGAGGATAGACGACCTTTTCGACCAGTTAAAAAAGGCAGGGTGGTTCTCCAAGATTGACCTGCGGTCAGGATATCACCAGCTGTGGGTGAAGGATGGTGACATCTCGAAGACTGCCTTCATGTACAGATATGGGCACTTTGAGTTTGTGGTCATGTCGTTTGGTATCACGAACGCTCCAGCTGTGTTCATGGGACTGGTGAACTACATCTTCCAGAAATACCTAGACCGGTTCGTAGTCATGTTTATCGACGACATCCTGATCTACTCAATATTAGAGGAGGATCATGCTATAACACCTAAGGATGGCTTTAGAGGTCCTCCGACGTCACAAACTCTATGGGAATTTATTCAAGTGCAAGTTCTGGATGCGAGAAGTGTACTTCCTTGGGCATGTGGTATCTGAGTGGGGAATAACGGTGGACCCATCTAAGGTCGAGGTGTTTGTTTCTTGGGCAGTTCCCAAGAACGTGGCAGAAGTTTTTAGTTTCCTTGAACTAGCAGGCTACTATCGGAGGTTCATGCCCAATTTCTCCCAAGTTGAAGTGCCTTTGACAACTTTGACCAAGAAGGACTAGGATTTTGTGTGGAATGGGCAGTGCGAGGTAGCCTTCAGCTATCTAAAGGAGAAGTTGGTAAGTGCCCCAGCGATGAGGTTTCTAGAAGAAGTGGTGGTGTCTGAGGTGTTCTGTGATGCTTCAGGACAAGGCCTTAGGTGTGTACTGATGCAACAACAAGGGGTGATCTCTTATGGGTCTAGAAAGTTATGTCCCCATGAGCATAATTATGCCACCCACAATTTGAAGCTTATGGAAATCGTGTTCATACTAAAGTTTTGGCGACATTACCTCATTGGGGAGAACTTCATGGTCTTCACAGATCACAAAATCTTGAAGTATATCTTCTCCAAGTGGGACATGAACTTACGGCTGCGAAGGTGGATGTAGTTCCTTCAAGACTACGACTTCAAGATTTCCTAAAACTCTGGAAAAGGGAATGTGGTGGCTGATACCTTGACCAGGAAGTTACAGAAGGATGATGTTCGAGAGTCAACAGATGATTGGAAGGCGATGGAGGAGTTGGCTGCCCTGCACTTGGAGGTAAGGGAGGATGGTGGTAGAGGTTGTCTATTTCAGATGAAAGAGCAATCCTCTCTCCTACAGTAGGTGGAGGAGTCTCAGTGGGGAGACATATAAAGTGATGTAATGCATGACTAGGTTAACCAAGGCGATGCTCCAGAAGGGTGGACATAGGATGGTCATAATCATATTCTTTTCCGAGGGAAGTTGTTTGTTCAAGAAACGATGCGTGAAAGGGTTCTTGGTTAGTTCCACAACTCACCCCTAGCAGTGCACCCGGGAGTTTCCAAAATGTACTAGGGCTTTAGGGGTCAGTTCTGGTGGCCAGGGGTAAAGCGGGTGGTGGCATAGTTCATGTCTAGGTGCCTATTATGTCAGCAGGTGAAGGTTGAACACCGTGTTCTAGGTGGTTTGTTACAGCCTTTAGACGTCCCCGAGTGGAAGTGGGATGACATCTCGATGGATTTTGTCATAGGACTACCCAAGGTTCAATGAGGTTGTGATGCAATCTTGATAGTTGTGGACCAGTTGACAAAATGGGCTCACTTTCTGGGGATTAGGGAGTCGGGTGCAGTGGATTACTTAGAACAGAAGTACGAGGATGAGGTGGTGCAGTTGCATGGAGTTATGAGGTCCATAGTCTTGGATAAAGATGCACGGTTTACCTCATGAATCTGGAGAGGATTGCAGCATGCTTTTGGCACCCAGCTACATCTTAAAACTTCTTTCCATCCCCAGACATATGGATAGATAGAGCGCACCATAGAGGCGTTGGAGGATATTCTACGAGCATGTATTCTGGATTTTAGGGGATCGTGGGTGCGACACTTGCCTCTGGTAGAGTTTGCCTACAATAATATCCATCACTCTACCATTGGCATGGCTCCGTTCCAAGCTTTGTACAGAAGGCCGTGTTGCTCACCCGTGTGCTAGACCGAGGTTGGGGAAACAAGTGTTCTTAGCATGGAAGTGGTACAGAACACGACAGAGAAGGTTCAGCTTATGCGTGAGAGTATGAAGGTGGCTCAGGACCATCATAAGTCATATGTCGATAATAGGAGGAGACCCTTAGAGTTTTGGGCCGGGGACCACGTATTCTTGAAGGTCTCCCCTCGGTGTAGACAACAGAGGTTTGGTAGGGGGAGTAAGATTTATCCAAGGTTTATCGGACCATTTGAAGTTCTTCGGTGGGTCAGAGAAGTCGATTATTATCTAGCACTACCACTGACACTTCTGAGAATACATGACGTCTTCCATGTGTCACAACTCCGACGGTATCAACATGGCGATTCACATGTCCTCGACTGGGGAAAACTGGACGTCGAGGCCAACATGACTTTTGTGGAAAGACCAGTAAGGATCAAGGATCGTGAGGATAAGGTGCTCTATGGATGGATCATTCCTTTAGTTCGTGTGTTGTGGAGCCATGGTGGGCCCGAAGAGAGTACCTGGGAATGGGAGGAACAGATGCGCGCCCAATGCCCAGAGCTATTTTGAGTTTTTTTGTTTCATTTTGTGCTTGTTTGTGATGTAATGATGACCTTGTTGGTTTATGAGTTGTTTTCATTCCCCTACCTTGCAGAAGTTATGAAAAGTCTTGATACATGGGGAAGGGAGGACTTGATCCCTAACCAAGACACATTAAGGTGGATGCGATTAAACCCATGCGGGTGAGTCAGTGCCACCCAAAGTGGATAGTATCTTGACATGGAGGAAGAAACTCCCAGAACCGTGTGTCGGAACGATATGAAACTTGAGTTCGACATGGCTGTTTGGGGTGGTTCATCCCCAAGGTGTATCTTTCGGGGGGGGGGGTTCAAAACCCTCTCTTCTCTTCATGAATAGCTTTGAATCTCGAGGATGAGAATAGTTCCAGGGGTATCTGATGTAATGTCCCAGACCCTCATGGTCCATCCCATTTCCAAATTCCGGATCCTAAGGATGGCGTCTTGGTAGCAGGACGTCATTTCGGTATGTCACCGATCGGTGTGACACGATCGGTGCGACCGATCGGTGTGACAAGATCGGTGCGACCGATCGGTGTGTCGTTGATCGGTGCGACCGATCAGTGTGTCGCCGATCAGTGTGACCGATCAGTGTGTTGCTGATCGGTGTGACCGATTGGTGTCTCACCGATCGGTGTGTTACTGATCAGTATGACTGATAGGTGTGTCGCCAATTAGTGAGACCGATAGGTGTGTCACCGATCGGTGTGACACGATCAGTGTGACCGATCAATTTGTCTTTAATCGGTACGACTGATCGGTGTGTCGCTGATCGGTGTGACACGATCGGTGTCACACAGCCTTATCGAGTTTTTCTTCTATAGTTTTTCCCGTAACGGCACTTTTAAGCCTTTTTAACCATTTGGAAGTGGTTCAAGGACATTTTTATCCCCATAATCAATGTTTAAATACCTAAGAGTGGGGAACCCTCAACGGACCCTGTTGTGTGCTCGTGTAATGTTCCCCTCTGTTTATATAAAATCCATTAAAGTCACAGCTGTTACCACCTTTTCCCGATGAGAGTTATTAAATAAATATGAATTCGGTCATGTCTAACCACCCAACTGTGTGGTAAAACCACGACCTGACTTTAAATCCATTTGAATTTCCTTATCCTGTAACAATAGGATCTCATCTGTATATCATACTAGAGTTTATTACATTCCCTTATTGGATGGATTTATTTCTTCTCCATGGTGCGCTTGGAGTCCCTCCTACCCGAGGCTTGTGGTGCGCCTGTGATGGGGTTTTTATGATCATCCTTGGATTCCCCGGAGTTCCTCCCCTACAAGCCGCACGTCCTCAGTTCTTGGAGCGTGGATAAAGACTTCATCGTAGATCATCTAGGTAGGGTTTCCCTTCATCTCTCTTTACCATGTATCATGCGCGGAGGGTATGCTATTGTTCATGAGGGATGGCTGAAACCAAACATTAATAAAGATAAAAAATGGACTTTTAAAGAATGGAGGGGGGTGATCGATGTTTCTGCTGTACTCTTTTATAATTGCTATATGTTGTGAACTATATGGGCCTATGCCCACTGAAAATCATGGTCGTTGGTGGTATTTCTTTGTGCATTAATGAACCTCTGTATTTTGTGATTATTGAATGACTCCAACATGGGAATTTGGTTAATCATGCAATCTTGGCCAATTAAATGAATGTTTAGTGAACTAAAATCCTTGTGTGATCACCCCGGTTAACCAAACAGAAAGAAGAAAACATAGTGAATGATGTACTTGAGTCTGTAAACATCCTCGCTCTGTTTTGGTGGACTGTCTATTTGTTCAGCTTAATGTTTATGGGGTGATGTAGATGAGGATGGGATCCTCTATTGTGGCATGGTTATTGGTTGTGAATCTGAAGCTATGTGTGGTTGTATCTCAAGGCTTGGGTTGGTTCCAGTACTTTGAGGGATCTCACAGATCCCTTTGTTGATGTGACTTTACAAGAGAACTGCACGTGAATGCTTAAATTTTTGTTTGGCTTTTTCTCTTTATCTGGCTTGTGTTTTTGCCGGTTAGTTTCCTAGTAGTACAGATTCCACTTTAATTGGATCACTTGAACATGAAAACAAGAATATTTTAAATGGGGAATTGGTTTTGAGAATGAGTTGTGACTTGGCCGTGAGTGTTGTGCCTTTCTTTTATGAATGAATAGTAACAAGGGTGTTGGTTCTTAGTATGGATTTGGAGACCCTAGGTTGGGATGAGTTCTTGTTACCTATACACATAATTTTAGTTCTTATGTCTCTTATTTGCGCCCCACCCATGTTGGGCACTTCGTGCTGAACACCCCAATTTCTTGGGGGAGGGTGTTTTTCCCAACACTTATATGAGTGGCTGGTTATTAGCTCCTTTTCTGATCCCTTTATCGAATTTCCCAAGACTCTTCGGGCAGGCTGTGATGGACTAAGGTCTATTATAGCCCAAGATTATTCAGGCAGGATTGTTGTGGTGGTTGGCCCAAGCGCGTGCAGGCAGGTTGTTTCCCAAGAGTCTTCGGGATGAGGCCCATGTGTCTTCATGTGTGGCAGTAGTTGTTCTGGCCTAGGTGTGTGTGGGTGTGGTTACACGTGGTGTTTTGGCCCAAGTGTTTACGAGCAGGATTTGTGGTTGTGGCCTAGGTGTGTGCGGCGGGGTGTGGTAGTGGGACTGTGGTGAGAATGGCGAGATTTGTTCGATGCGTAGGATGTCTTCAATAACCAGTGGGTAGGTGGCACGGGGTACCCAAATATTGATGTTCTATTACTATACATTACATGACTTACATTAATTGGGGAGTGTGCCTTGGCAAGGCTTGGGTGGATAGTTTTCCTTACTAGGTGCTTGGTTATCTCTATTCTCATAGAGAATTAGAATGCCTCCCCACTTGTGCACGAGAGTCTTTGGTTTTCCCTACTGAGCATACTTGTATGCTCACACTACGTATATAAAAATGATTTTAGGTTTCAAGGAGGACTTCAGGGATTGTGCAGGGGTCATTATCTCTCCTTCAACTTGAAGAAGGAAGGTTCTGGAAATCTGTTGTCCCTTCCCTCATCTTGGTGAAGGCGGGTTTTGACACCATCTATTTTTTACTTTTATTACATATATATCTGATGATTTGAATATTAATAAAATAACTTGTTTAATATTTTTTATTTTTTAATATGAATTTAATTTAATCATGTTCTAGAATATCTTTCATATTTATAAGGTCACCAAAGTTCCCCACTATAAAGTGAACCTTTAAATGAAATGATAATATTATTAAATATAGATATGTGGTTAGATAATATTCTATTATGGGACATATAGAACGTGACTATTAGGTGTGAGTACTCATAAGTAGATTAGGCTTGTTCTCATGAAGTTCTCACTTAGTAATCTGCAATGAAAGAGATTATGAGAACAAATCTTCTAGTAATAATTCCACATGTTTTGGGGTTGTTGTATATTTCTATATGCAATAATGTGTAATGGAATTTAGACTTTAATATTTTCAGTAATTATTATCATGGCACTCAAACATAGATTTACTAACCAAAACAACAATTCCATATATTTTTGGGAAGTAGGGTGCATTGGGTGCATCATGAATGACATGTTATTAATGGATAAGTCGAGCTAGGTTTTTTCCCTTCAATTTTTATGGAATTAGATATATCATCCCTTTTATTGGAATAGAACAATAATATTGAATTCTATGTACATGGTGTAACAACATGTTTATTTTATAATTAAAGAAGTACATATCGAGCATATGAGTTAATGAGACAGATATGAAAATTTCTTGATGAGTATTTTGATAAATTGATTATATTATATAGTGAAAATTCTCATATGGATGTAGATGTTGTGACATTAAGTTATTTGATTTTGGTTACTTGAAATTTTTATAAATATTAATCTTATAATTTTGGCAATCCCACCTAATGCCAATGAGAATGAATTCTAGAGGGCCACACACTAAGTGTTTTGATTGACTAAGAATACATTCTATCTGAATTTATTTAGTGGAATAAATATTATTCTCAATATTGAGGAATAATTGTATTCATCTTTAATCAATCACAAATATTTATTGGTGAAAGAAATATTTCATTAAAAATTTATTAATGGATTTAATAAATTTTAGGAGTTCGATCAGACCAAGTTCATGTCTGGGGATGAATATTTCTTTTCAAGATGACAAATAATATTTTTCATTTTGTGATCTAGCATAAAACAAGAGATAATAATAATAATAATATTATTATTATTATTATTATTATTATTTGGGATAGGGATTTATAATGATTATTATACTATATAAGGGTCCATAACAAATTAAATAATATTTTAACATAAATCCTAGATATATAAATAGATAGTTATATATTTTGTGTAGGGTTAATTGAGATTTGAGAATTTTTTCACAAAACAAAATTATCTATCCATCCATATTCCTCTCTTTGTCCCAAGAAAGAGAAGTGCTGGAGAGATTCCATCAAGATCAAAGTAACTACATGTGATCAACATGGACAATTCAAGATAATTGATTCACTATGCTAGTACATGGGAATCAATTTGCACCACTCTGAGATCAAAGGAGAATGTGTAGATCACCTCTAGAGAAATTATGAATGTGGATCCTCCTAAAAAAACAAAGGTAATCTGAGAAGGGGTTTTCAGAATATCCAAATCATCTTCAGAGACAATTTCTAAGCCGAGGTATCCATTTCAACAAATCATAAAATTAATTAATTCTAAATTTAATATGAGAATATCCTCTAGGGGTTCCATGTTTCTCTCTTTTAATATCAAATGGGAAAATTTCATTGTTCATGGATTTTATGTCAGGTAAAATATTTTGAATGATCTATTGGATCAAAAAAAATTATTTTTTTGACAACCACTGAGGTGATTCCCATATTAATAAAACCTACAAGAGGTATTAGAGTCGCATATTCAAATTTATAATTATTTTTTTTATTGTCGAACATTTCACATTTTTAAGTTAAGATTCATTTCATGTTTTAATTTGTTTTTGATCTATTGTTAAAATCACTTCTTCATTTTCTTCATTTCTCAGAAATATTATCAAGATTGATTAATTATTAAAAATATTTACTTATGAATATTCCACATGGAAGTGCCAAAGATCCTGGTTTGACAATACAAGAAAACATGGTGTGTTTTCCTTTTTTATACGCCATGTATCATAGTTCATTACACAAGGAATCCTTCATGGATTCCAGTTCATCTTTTTATTAATACATGTCACATAAAATAAATATAAATTGTGTAGACTATCTATGGTGGAATATTGATATTTTGGAGGACACACCATGTTTTTTTATAATACTCCATGTAGTCTATGTTCCTTCAAGACTGAAAACACAAGGTCAAACCATGTCATGTAATTAACACACCATGTCTATTTAATCCAGAGTGCATAAAGACTGGTGACCATGTAACTATAAGCACACACAATGTATCCTATATATATTACATCTACTTCAAAAATATTCATGAAAAGTATATGTCATGTTTGTTGGCATGTACTATGGATATATGGTAAAGATAAGTACATTCCGTGTGGCTAAATTGCACACACTCGGTAATATACTTGCTTCAATGGAAATATTAAATTTTATTTGTTACTCTAATAAACCTCAACGACTCGAGTTCCACGTTGGTCATTATGTTGATAGTTACCATGAAAAGACCTATAATTTTTGGTATATATATTTTTAATTATTTGGGATAATTACGAGACCATGAAATCTGACGGCATGTGATTCCAAGGCACAGAGTGCCCAGAATGATCCGTCAAAAAAGTCTTAAGCTTAAAATAGCGCACATGAGTAGTTTTCCTAAAAAAGTGGAATAACTCTTAAAGAGGTGTCTGGATTAGAAATATGAGGGAACCGTTGTGTTCAGGATGGAGGGTTTACCCTAGGAACGACTTAAGTTTAGTAGGTGAATGCCTCCATTGAGAAAACCCGAAAGTGGCATAACCGTAAATAAAATTATTAAACAAAATGGCTTTATTTTTGAAATGCTTATAACTCATGAATGGTGACTCAGATTAAAAATCTAAGACCACCGTGGAACTCGTGGGGGTATTCTTTGCTTAGGCAGATCCTAACTTTGTCCGAAACATGCAAAAAATGGAAGTTAGTTTTGGGCCGCAAAATACAATTAAGTAATAATTATTTTATTGTTAAATTCTGTAAATCCTAAAGAGTAACTTGTATTGGAAATATGAGAGTACCGTTGAGATTTTGAGGGCGTGTTTCCCTTATGCATAACCTAATCTAAACTCGTGTAGGTCGAGAGTAACTACTAATAATTTTTGATTTTTTTTCATGTACGTTTAGTGAATGTGCGGGCGCCAATTTAGATCTTTTGAACCGGTGCTCGAAATTTATACTCGAGGGAACCGTTGAAATCGAAGCACTGATATTATCTTATGAGAGGCTTCACTTTGACCATAGTAGGTCAGGTGAAAAAGTTATTTTTTTAAACTTTTAAGAATTAATAAAATAACAAAATTGTTATTTTATTTTATCCTACTACCCCTTTAGCAGCGGTGGCAGGGACCATGGAGGTAGTTAGACATTTAATATGGGATATTAAGTTCTCAGTTAAACTTTGGTTTCATAACCACCCCTTTTGAAATTAATGTGGCACATTAATTACATCAATTAATGAACCTTATTAATTCCTCGGTGTGTTACTCACCCTTTCCCCCCTCTATTTAAATGGGGCTCAGGGTAGAGTTTTTTGGCACAAATTCATCAGGTGAGAAACCTTTGGAAAAGTTACATGACACATTCCACTAATAGAGATAGAAGCGCGAGTGAAAATGAATTGGGATAAACAATCTTCAGTGGCTTCATCGAAGGCGGAATCTTCTTCCACCACTGCTACATCACCAAAGAATCATGAGGTAGGGGTTGTATTTTAATTCAAAAAAAATTCCACATTTCTTCTCCTCATTCTAGAAATTGTGTGTGGCCATTGTGGGGGATTTTGAATGGGGTTTTTCATTATTTTAAAGTGATGTATAAGTTACCCCCATTTGTTATAATGCTAACACGGAGGGAGTGGGCCAAACGAACAAGGCCCAGACTCTTCGCCACTTGTTTTTCATTGCGTTCTTCCGAGGCAGGTTATTACAACTTTATGGAACCTTGAAATCGAGAGGCATGAAACAACAGCAGCATCTTGAGAGGACCGTAGGTGCATCTGGAAGGAAGAATGGACCATTGGAGCTCACCCAGGGGCCCGTGGAAGAAGTGCTAGCAGACGAGGGCGGCGGCCGGCAACTGCCAACCGCAGTGGAAGAGGGGCACCGCGGTGGTCGGACATGCGGATGACAGTGGCCAGGAACAGAGGTGGAGGTGAAACGCCGTCGTGCGTTGTGTTGAAGGGAGTTGCAGCTCAAAACCGCGACGATGCAGGGGACCCGTTCCTTACGGGTCCCTTATGTTATGAGGCGGCGCCAACTGGCGCCCCCAATAAAGGATCTGAATGGTTCCCTTGATCCATTAGATATAAGCAGACCACACGACCCCACATAGTTTGATCCAGATGTAGGGCCGGGCCAGGTTGGGTCAGCCCAGGCCGGGTCAGTCCGGGTCAGTCCGACCAGGTCAGACCGGACCCGGACCCCTCTCGGTCCCAAATACGCTTAAAAGGTCGTATCTTGTGAACCGAACGTCCATTTGATGAACCGTCTATGGCTCTGGGATCTTTGGAGTGAGAGGTTACTTTTTAGATACTCCACATGAATTTAAAAGAAAGTTGGAGTTTGGCCAGGTTGGATCGTACACGAATCCAACCAGGCCCTCGACAGTAAAATGCCTATAGCTTACAAACAGATTGTCCGATTGATGCGCCATGTGTTTCCTTGAATCCCTTATGGCATGATGGATTACCGAGTTACTTCCTTATGGAACTTCATGGTGGTTATTGAATGGAAGATAAGTGGACAGGCAGAACTAGGGTGTTTCTTGTAGTGGGAGTAGGATGACTACTCCCTTAATGACTCAAGGCGCGAGTATTCCTTACTCCTCTACTCCAGTAGAGAAGGGACTCCCAGCGTCATGAGTGCGGGTTCATTTCCATCTGATTGGGTTTTCTATCTTCGGAGTATGTACTCCCCTATTAGACTAGGGTGTGGGTCCTCCATAAATAACTCACATAGAGTCTGGTACTTCCCTTCTAGGTAGAGTACATGTCCTCTATGTTAAGTGTAGGTACACCCCGGTTAACTAAGGGTGCAGGTCCTCCTTATACAATGCTACAGAAAAGTCGGTACTCCCTTGCCATGCTAGGGTGCAAGTCCTCTAGCCTAGGGTTGGTACTCCCCTGACGTACTAGGGCATGAGTGCCCCACAACGAACAAACTACCAGAGTTGTACTTCCCTATCATGTAGGGTGAAACTCCTCACATATAGAGTCGGTAATCCCCTGATGCACAAGGGCATGGGTCCCCCACATCGAAGAAACTAACACAGTTGTACTCCCATAATGGGTAGGGTGTAGGTCCTCACATATAGAGTTGGTACTCTCCTATAGTGCCTAGGTGCAGGTCCTCTAACCTGAGGTTGGGACTCCCCTGACATACTGGGTAACGAGTCCCCCACAACAAACAAACTACCAGAGTTTTACTCCCCTACCGGGTATGGTGCGAGTCCTCACATATAGAGTAGTACTCCTCCATATCTGATTAGTGATGGGGAGAGGGTCCTTCAAGGGAGTTGGAGCTCCCTCGACTGTAGGATATATTGTCAAGCAGTGGGCCTCTTCTCTTGGTTTCTCTTGATCATGTCTCGGGCACAAGACTATGATTGCGAGACCTCTAGTGTCGGGCACTAGAGGCAGTTTAAGCAGAAAGTTCCCAATTGAGCACACCCTTTTGGATGTTTCATTAGGAATGGTTGAGTTGTACCTGAAGGAGTACATATCTCAGACGGGTTCCATCAGGGATGGCCTGTTCATGGAGCATGTACTCATGATCATTGAGTTACACTTTGAGCCTTATTTGGAAATCTCGGAAATGGATTGAGGTCAGGGACATATGTTTCTTTGTGGATGAGACGAGTATATGTAGTTTGACCTGTTTCTTTTTCTTTATGCTTTGTGATTGAGATCATTCTTTTTGGGTTTCCTTTGTTGAATTCTGAGAGACCTTCGGGGGTCTTGGGGTCCCTACTGTATATTGTTTTACTCACCCCTTCATGGGATTTGACCGCACCTCTTTGTGTTTTGTGCCAACGATGAGCAACTTGGATGAGACTTGAGGGAGTGAGGAACAGGTGGTACATGGAGGAGACTAGATGATTTAGAGAACTGTGGAGATGAGTTGTACCTTCCATTCAGGTATGATCCTTGGTGGTCAATCACGGGAGCTGTTTCTATTTTTTAGTTGTAGTTATATCTTTTAGTTGGGTTTGTATTCCGGCCCCTTTCGTTTATTAGACTCTTGTTCTACTACAGTTTTTCTTCATGGTTGCATATTTTTTGGGTTCTTGGCTGTGTGTTTGTATCGGTTTAAAGGAAATGCCTCCCCCTTTTGGGGATACACCTTTCTGGTGCTAGTTTCCAACCCCTATCCTATGGAAGGCAGGCTTGAGGTAGTTACAGTATGAGCCTTGGGGGATGGGTCGTGACAAAGTTGTATCAGAGGAGTCAGTTCTACAGAATAACTTGGACTCTGATCTTTCTAATGGAGCAGTAGTGTTAAGTGTTTTGAGTGTGGTTTTCAGTTCAGGGAGTCTAGTGTTAGTGTAGCGGCTAACATATCCATACACCAGGACCTTGAATTCTAATTTCGGACTCAGTGAACGAAATCAAAGATTGCATGTGTTTTAGAAATGTTTGATTTTGATCGCTTTTGATTCATCTCACTATGTATAACTTATTGACCGTGGTTCATCTTGATTATCTTTCATGATGCCTCCATGGAAATAGCTAGCCAGGATTCCTATGCATGACCATGAGGATGGTCCATAGTGTGATAAGGCTTCAGTAAAAGGACTGTTACCCAAGATTAGAACCTTCGGGCAGTGTCCTAGCGATACCACTAACCATTGGTCACCAGTTACTACCAGTGCTACTGGTAGATGAAACTTATAGGCTCTGTGACTTACATGACTTTCAGTGATAGATATCCCTCTGATTCTAAGGCGAGACTGACTCACAGGCGGCTAAGGACAGGTTTGAGGTGGTGATTGAGTTTCCATCTTTCTAGGGCTTCATAAGATCAGATGGTGGTCCTGGTAGTGAGCATTCAATGTGGCTCACTTAGGAGATGGTAGGGTTTAGATTACCCCTATCGTATGATGAGGTGACTTTTTCCATGGATATAGCTTGATAACCTTCCTCAGAGAAGGGGGTCTATTGCCATAAAAAGATAAGGGGTATGTGTTCCCAAGCGCTTCGACAACTTCAGTAGGATGAAATCTCAGTAGCTGAGTATTCATCGAGGCATACCGAGCATTCCAGGTACTCGATGAATACGATACGACCAATGTCTTAGGGATCTGACCTCCGAGTGAGATGTGTTTAGGGACATCCAAGCTAGAAATATTTCTCTATGCATTCATACTTATGTTAGGGTTCTAGAGAAAATATTTGTGGTTGAAAATTCATTGGCTGAGCAGATACAGCCAGTGAATGTCAGCAGTGGGAAAGGAGGAAACCAACATAAGTATTGGAGACTTGGATATGTAAAAAGGTATTGGGAAGAGCAAGTGATAGGGACATATGAATCTGTGATGTAAAAGACATGGAAGAGGATCTAGGAGAGTAGCAGGAGGTGGTATACATTTTGACATGTTTCCACCACTACCCCAATGTGGTCCCCACCAGGCTCAGGGAGCTGGAGGATAGGGGATGGGAGTATCTGCATGCGGTCAAGGAGTGTTACCCAAGGTCTCCAGGAATGATTTGAGGTGCAATATCTATCTACTACTAGCTACTGTATTAATAGACATAGGTACTAATAATTCCTTCTTATCATGAATCTGGTTCAAGACCTAGAGTTTACGGTTAAACCATTGACTTGACCATTACATCTGGAGATACCATTTGGGGGAGACTCGATAATCACACTTATGGTGAAGGTGTGATATGACCCTTGAGGTGTGAGTTTTGTTTGGAACCTCTTGGTGGAAACATCGAGGCCTGATGACATTAGTTTGGGTATGGACTGGTCATCTGCAGTTCATGCTCAGATTGACTATTTTAGGAAAAAAGGTTGTTGTATATCTATAGCATTGGAATGGGGTTTTTGTTGGTCAGAAAAAAAAAAGGAAACCCAGTAAACACAGGTTAAACTCATGCATAAGAGGGTGTAGCTGATCGCTCTTGAGTTGGACAGCCTTACCCTCATGGTAGCAGGTGTTTTGAATTTTCAGTTCCCAACAGTAGTGGCAGAGTACAAGAACATTTATTTAAAATATGTTTCTAGAATTACCTCCATGAAGGGAGTGGGAATTTTACATTGGATTGTACCCAGCGAAGACACCAATATCTACAAATTAATATTGAGTGGCTCCCGCAGAGCTCTGGGAGATGAGAGTTTAGAAGGGGGATGTAGTTGAAGATGCACTCAGTATGAGGTATAGTTTAGATATTCTAAGTGAGGTGACAAAGAAGATATCTGCATTACAGAAACCCATCTTGGATAGTGATGGAGTATCTTATATCTAGTCTATAACTGTCACACCACCACACCTTCAGTGAGTCTGGGAGGCATAACTTGGGGACGTAGACTTTGAGTCCGGACATGCTCATATATCCTCCAGATAGGCTCCTGAAGGATTTTCAGAAGGTGGGGAGAAATTAAACCTTCTAAAAGGACACACCATGGTACCAGTGACACTACAAGAGGAGGTTTTGAGGGAGTTCCACACATCCCCTTTGGCGGTATAACCTAGTGTGGAGAAGATGTACCAGGACCTTCGGCATCAGTACTAGTGTCCAAGGATGAAGACTAAACAGATCTGATAGAAGTCTTATTTTGATAACAGACATAGACCCTTAGAGTTCAAGGATGGAGTCCATGTCTTCCTGCGGGTCTCACCCCAATGAGGATTGCAGAGATTTGTCTGGGGCAGCAAGCTAACGCTGAGGTTCATCGAACCTTTCTAGATTCCTAGTAGATTTGTCAAGGTGGTGTACCCCCTAGATTTCCCCCCATAGATCCACCAGGTGTATAATGTTTTCCATGTGTCACATCAGAGGAGATGCGCGCATGATCTATCACATGTTATCGACTAGGGAGAGTTGGCCTTTGATGATGGGGTGGGTTTTACAGAGTTCCCAGTGGAGATAGAGGATCGACAGGAGCGATTCCTTTTTGGATGTTCAATTACTCTGGTACAAGTTCGGTGGCAGCACAGGAACCTCCAGGAGAGCACATGGGAGAAGAAGACTCAGATTCATGCTCAGTACCCTCATTTGTTTGATTTTACTTTTTTTTTGGCTTTCGAGGGTGAAATGAAATAAGGTGGGGAGAATGTAAAGACCCAGAACATTCTTTTTAAAAAATTGTTATTTTTTAATTATTTGGGATTATTATGAGATCTATAAATCTAACGACACGTGATTCTGAGGCCCGAAGTGCCTGAAATGATCCGTCGAAAAAGTGCTAAGCATAAAATAGCACGCGTGAGTAGTTTTAATGAAAAAGTGGGAAAAATATTAAATGGGTGCCTGAATCAGAATTCTATGGGCACCATTTTATTTATGATGGCAATTTTACCCTAGGCGTGACTTAGGTTTAGTCGGCGTAGGCCTCCAGGGAGAAAACCTGAAAATTGAATAACTATAAAATAAAATAATTAAATATATATATTTTATTTTTCAAATGATTATAACTCATGAAAGGTGACTCAGATTAAAAATAAGAGACCACTACTGAAGTCATGCGGGTATGACTTCCTTATACCGATCCTAACTTTGGCCCGCATGGGCCAACAATGGAAGTTAAATTTTGTCCACAAATAAAATAATTAAGTAACAATTATATTATTGTTAAATTCTATAAATCCTAAATGGTAACTCGGATTGGGAATCCGAGAGTACTGTTAAGCTCGTGAGGGAGTGTTTCCCATAAGAAGAGGATAAACTCGGCCTTCACAATTCGAGGGTGACTGTTAATAATTTTTGAACATTTTTTAAGGTACATTCAGTATATGTGAGGGTGATAATTTCTATATTTTTAACCGGTGCTCAGAATTGAAATCCAGGGGCACCGGTGAAATCGCAGCACTGAGATTCTCTTAAGGGAGGCTTCACTTTGACCATATTAGGTCAGGTAAAAAAGTTAGTTTTTTCAACTTTAAAGAATTAATAAAATAAAAATATTGTTATTTTATTTTATCATTCCTACTCTTGAGCGGAGTTGGTAGGGACCACTTATGTAGTCATATATTTAATATGGGATATTAAATGCTCAGTTACACTTTTTTTGAGTAACCACCCCTCGCGCAGTTAATGTTTCACATTAATTACATCAATTAATGAACCTCATTAATTTCTCAGTGCATTACTCACCCTTTCCCCCTCTATTTAAATGGGGATTAGGTAGTGTTTTTGGCATGACTACATCAAAAGAGGAACCTCTGGTGAAGTGACGTGACACCTTCCATCGACAGATATTGAAGCTGGGGCGGCAATGAACTGGGATTGATGAATGAAGATAACTTCATAAAATGTAGAATCTTCTTCAACCACTGCTATGTCTCTAAAGAATCTCATGGTAGGGGTTGACTTATAATTCAAGATATTCCCATGTTTCTTCACCTCATTCTTGAAATTGAGGGTGGTCATTGCAGGGGATTTTGAACGGGGTTTATCGTTATTTTAATGCGATGTATAAATTACCCCCACTTGTTATAATTCTAATGTGGAGGGCACAGGCTAAATGAACAAGGCCCTAACCCTCAGCCACTTGTTTTCATTGCGTTCTTCAGAGGCAGGTTGTTCCAACTTGACAGAACCTTGAAACCGAGAGGCACGCAATGACGACTGCATCCCAAGAAAACCGTAGGCACATCCGGAAGGAATAATGGACCATCTGAGATCACCCAGTGGCCCGTAGAAGAAGCTTCAATGTGGTGCTGGTGATCGGCGTCAGCAGACGAGGGTGGCGGCCGACAACTGCCGACCCTGGTGGAAGAGCAGCATCACGATTGTTGGACAGGTGGTCGTTAGTAGCTGTCTTCTAAGGTAGAGGCGGTGGGCTACACTGAAGGGAGCCACGGCTTGAAGCCAAAATTATTCATGGGACCCACTCCCTACGGGTCCTGTGGGTGATGAGGTAGTGCCACATGGCACTTACAGTAAAGGAGCTGAACGACTCCCTTGAGCCGTTTGGGAGCAGCGGACCACACGACCCCTCTTGGGTCGCACTAGTCGGCATGCAGATCCCACTGCGGCCCAGTACATCTAGGCCGGGCTGGGTTGGTCTGACTGGTTCGGACCAGACCCGGACCCCTCTTGGGCCCATATACACTTAAAAGGACATATCTTGTGAACTAGATGTCTGTTTGATGAACCGTCTATGGTGTTGAGATCCTTAGAGCGAGACATTACTTTTGAGATACTCCACATGAGAATGTTAGAGTTTGTCAGGGTTGGATAATACTCTAATCCAACAGGGTCCTTGGAACTGAAATGCCTATAGCTTATAGACCAGGTTTCCAATTGACGCGCCATCTATTGCATTGGAACCCTTATGTAATGGCGGATCATCAAGTTAATTCTTTGTGGTTTCTTGTCGTTAGAGTATGATGGATTCCCCCATGATGAATCAAGGCATGAGTATTCCTTACTCCTCTTCTCTAGTAGAGATGGGACACCCCACGTCATGAGTGAGGGTTCGTTTACCTCAGATTGGTTTTACTATCTTTTGAGTCAGTACTCCCCTATTGGACTAGGGCGTGGGTCCTCCATAAAAAACTCATATAGATTCAGGTACTCCCCTACCATGAGTCCTATATGTTAGGAGTAGGTACTCCCCTATCAACCCAGGGTGCGGGTCCTCATTACGTAGTGCTACAGAAGAGTCAGTACTCCCCTTCCATGCCAGGGTTCAGGTCCTCTATCCTGGGGATGGTACTCCCCTGATGTACTAGGGTGCTGGCCCCCCATAGAGAACAAACTACCAGAGTTGTACTCCCCTATCAGTTAGGGTGCGAGTCCTCACATATGGAGTTGGTAATCCCCTGTCATTCCAGGGTGCAGGTCCTCTAGTCTGGGGTTGGTACTCCTCTGACATACTAAGGTGCGGGTCCCCTATAGCAAAAAAACTTCTAGAGTTGTACTCCCCTACCAGTTAGGGGAAGGGTCCTCACATATGGAGTAGTACTCCCCCATCTTCGAGTAGTGATGGGGAGAGGGTCCTTTAGTGGAGTTGGATCTACCTTGACTATAGGACATAGTCTAGAGGAGTGGACCTCTTCACTGGATTTCCCTTGGACTTGCCTCAGGTGCATGATTGTGACTGCGAGACCTCTAGTGTCGGGCACTAGAGACAGTTCTAGAAGAAAGTTCCCGATGGAAGACATCCTTTTGGACATTCCATTAAGAATGGATTAGTTGTACCTGATGGAGTACATCTCTTAGACAGGTGCCATCATGGATGGAAAGTTCATGGAGTGTCTACTCTTGATCATTGAGTTATGCTTTGATCCCTCTTTAGAAATCCTAGAAATGTCTTGAGGTCAGGGCCTTATGTTTCTTTGTGGATGAGATGAGTATATCTGGTTTGAGCTATGTCTTTATCTTTATGATTTGTGATTTTGATCATGCCTTGTGGTTTTCCTTTGTGGAATTCTAAGAGACCATTAGGGGTCTCGGGGTCCCTACTGGGTATTGTTATACTCACCCCTGCATGGGATTCTCCTACACCTCGTTGTGTCTTGTGCAGGTGACAAGAAACTTGGCTAAGACTTGAGGGAGCCAGGACTAGGCAGTACATGGAGGAGACTCGCTGACGTGGAGAGATGTGGAGACGATTTATACCATGCATTCTGGTAGGATCCTTTGTAAAAGATCATATGACATGTTTCTGTTTTTCAGTTTTAGTTGTATCTTTCAGTTGGGCTTATATTCTGGCCCCTCACTTTTAGTACACACGTTTTCTACTATATTTTTCCTTCATGGTTGAATCTTTTTGCATTCTCTCCTGTGTGATTATATATGTTTAAAGGAAATTCCTTCCTGTTTTGGGGATACACCTTTCTAGTGCTATTTTCCAACCCCTTGCCCATGGAAGGCAGGCTTGGGGTAGTTACCGCACAGGCTACTGGGGACGGATCGTGACAAATCACTTGTCCTTATGTTTTATATTATATTGAATAATTAATTAATTCTATGTATTATTCAATTATATGAATCATGTATGGTTATTTTTCACTAAAGACTTAACACATTAAATTGTATAGGGTGCACAATTTTCATGTATTCCTTGTGGCATTAAATTTTCCATTCACAACATGAAATTATGTTACATTTTATGTACACAGCATGTCATATGATTTTATTTTTTATAATTTAAACCAAAATGAGTAGTTCGGATAGGTAATCACCATGTTTCTTCCAAGTATATAACTGTGTAATATTTTATTGATGTTTAAATATAATAATTATTTTGTTTTATTTAATTTCATAGTGGATGGGAATTTAAGAATGATTGAATGAAATAACATAAATGGAATTAATTTATTTTAAAGGAAATTAATCGAATTAATTTGTGTTCATTTTATATTATATAAAAAATAATTGAAATGAATACTAGATTATTGTTTTAAATACGTAATTTCTAGATGTTTATGACCAATAATGAGCTTGAAGAAGGCCTATAAATATATATTTTCATTATTAAATTTAATTTATATCATGGATTTTCAATTATTAAATATTACATTAAATTTAGGGCCAGTGATTCATCCTTCCCTCCATTATTTTTTTGTACTTACATGTCCAAGGTGATTTTTTAATTCCCCTTTAACTAATTTTTTGGTTCTCCTCACCTACGTATGAGTTATAAATACTTATAATAAATAGAGTATCACAATTTGGGTGGAGTTAGTTCAAGAAGGAACCTAAATGATTCCAAACTAGGTGATTCATAGGTGGATCGAGGGAATGATGCAACTCGTGATAAGAATAACTAAATGAGTTTTCTTCTCTTAGGTTAATGGTTATTTATTATCAAATATATAAATAAACCATTAGATAAGCTCATGATCAGGACATTTATTTATTTATTTCTATCTTATCCATTATTTTTCATAGGAATGCAAGACCATAGTCACATAAACAAATAAATTAATGTAAAAATATTGAATATAAATAATTGGATTATGCCTAAATGTTTTATCCAAAAATAGTTAACTAATTAAGTAAAATCTACTTAATATTTAAAAGACATGTAAAGGATATAAAATGATTATATTTATTCATATAAATTAATATCCCTAAAATATATATTAATTTAGACCTGGCATTCCATTACATGATTAGGATTGAAAACCCTAGAACTAAGTGTTTGAGTGACCCTCATTGGGACACTTAATTTTAATGTAGAGTTATTATGAAGGTTATGTGTTGACTTAACCATATTAAATAAAGATAATTATCCCTTTCTAGAGTTGATGTAACTTTGAGGCATGTGTTGAAGAAATCCAAGTTAGGATTTCAGGACTGGGGAGTTCACTCAATGAATCAAGGAGCTGAAAACTTGCAATTGGAAAATAACATCCAACCTAAATACCTTAAATTAACTTTACCAAACCTTTTTGGGTTTATGGGAAGTGGAATATGGATCCTTGAAGTTATATTGTCAAATAGACTGGGAGTTTTTTGATCATTGGTGAGGGTTGTTGGGACATGATAAAATAGTGGGAGATTTAATAAAATATTTTTTTATTATTTCTCATATAATATATTATCGAGAAATGTAATAATAATATGATATTTTTAATTTTATATTAAATATATGGTCAGTTATCCCCACTTTCTCTATGAAAAATATTGTAAAAATACCATCCACTAATTGGTAGTAACTTCTAGGAATCATTAAGATACCTATGGGTTGTGTTGCGCCATGAACTGAAATATCACATGCTATAATCCTCAATGCCTAATATTCCTTCTATGGAGGTGAGTGATAAAGAGTTTTCTATCTATGAAAAAAATTTAATGATGTATTTTATATTCGAAATTCGATTCTTTCAACTTTATAAAGGGAACTCCTGAAGTCCCAAAAAATGGGCAGTTATATCATCCTTGAGTATCTCCATGGTATGTAATAATAATCATAATGATAGAAAAAATTTGTGATTTACAAGGCTATTTTTTATAGATATATCAATGAGGATTCTCTAACTGGGATTCACGTAGCCAATCTCATTGGCTATATTGATTTTTAATAGGTTCTAGCATTTAATCTCCTTGACAAAACACATGTTTATATCATTATTGTATCACTGCCACTGTTATTATCCATCTTTTTTGCAAATTTTAATATTAATAACATTAATAAGTATCTTGTAGACTTTCAAACACTTATTCACTAAGTTGGTGTGGAAACAAAGCTTGAAAATCCTTCTCACCCTATGGTGAAAGTATGGGAAGGCTAAGAAAATAGAACTAAGAATAAATCTTCTTCTTAATTCCCTTAACAGAAGATAATGATGAATGAGAAAGAAAGGGAACATGATTCTACCTATTTCTCCTATGTATTGAAGGGCCACTAGAAGGTAAAATTCACCAAGGAAAAGAAACAAGGGGAAGTTTTAGGTGCATTGGTCATTGATTAGAATTTATATATTTCTAAAAATCAGGTATTAGAAGCACCATGTGGTGCTAAAATATATATATTCACATACAAGAACCATTTATATTTAAAAATATTGTCTTAGGGGAGGTATATAAATTACTATACAATAAAGCAAAACAAGATATGATGGCTATCAAGGACTACAACCTGATGATTCCAATTAGACTAATATTAGTTTTGAAGGATTTTTAATTTGTTACATCAGTTACCAATAACATTATTTCTATTTATAGACATGATATAGATGGATTTATTTTGAATATTGGGACTAAATAACTCTTATTTTATAAAGATATTTTTTTATGGAAATATGAAATGAAATAATAGTCTTTACATTTTGGATTACAGAAACCATGTAATGGATATCGATACTGAATCTTCTTCACATGGATCATACCACACCAAAATATATCATCACCAACTTGGTCATGTAAAAAAATGTTTGTTAAAATTACACAGTGATGGATATTTAGATTATTTAGAACTTAAACCACTAGGTGTTTGTCAAGCATTATTTTAAGTCAAAATGTATAAATCCCCATTTAGTGTAAAATGTGAAAGGGATAAATAACTTGTTCAATTAGTTCATACTAACGTGTGTGGACCACTCCAGTTTAAGTAAGGGATTTACAGTCGTACTTGAAAACTTTTACTAATGATATTAATAGATATTGAAAATGTTTACTTGATGAGGTATAAGTCAAATTACTTTGAGAGAATGAACAAATAAAAGAATTATGTTGAGAACCATCTTGGAAGGAAGATTAAGAAACCCAATTTAGATTGCAGTGGATAATATATTAATAAATACTTCATTGATTAGTAATAGGATTTTGAAATTTTATCACCACTCAATCCTACATATACACCTCAATGGAATTGTCAAAGTGAAATAGGAAACCAAACCTTTTTGGAATTGGTGAGTTCAAAGAAGAGTCATGAGAGTATTCCATTATCCTTTTTGGGATAAAAATTTCAAAGAACAATAAAAAGACTAAACCAAGTACCAACTAAAATGGTAGATGTAATAACATACCAATTTTGGAATGGAAAGAAACCACTGTGGTCATACTTTCATGTGCGGGGTTTTAAAGCATTTGTTAAGGCATTCTGAGGTAAAAAATGTTCACCTCAAGGAACAAAGTGTACCTTTATATGTTACCCCAAGGAAAATAAGATATATAACATATATGGACCCTCATACAAAAATTTAATTGTCGAAAGAAATGAAATATTCCTTGAAAGGGTGAAAATCTATAAAAGGGATAGTGGGAGCGATATAGACTTCAATAAAGTGTTGGATCAATGTACACAAGAGTTGGTATAGGAACTAATTCGATAGTTCCCCATGGAAGAAGTTTTTCCCAAGATACAAGTATTGAGTAGGTGTTCTAGAGAATTTAGAGTACTAAAATGGTATGGTTTTATAGTCACCAGGAATGGTTACTTATTATTAGCGTATAATAATGAATCTCTATCCTGTAAAGATAATTTAAGTAGAATAGATGTTTACAAGTTTTAAGAATCCATGAATTTGAAAATGGATTCCTTATACCAAAAAAATTCTATATTTTTGTATAGCCTGCAATGGATTTATATCCAATTTCTTGAAAATTGGTATTCAAGATGAAACTGGACATTGATGGGAGAGTTGGTAACTATAAGGCATGATTGGTTGAAAAAGGGTTTCAAAAACTCAAAGAATTAACTATAAAGAAACTTTTTTTCTAGTTTCAATTCCAAAATAAATTATAACTATACTTTCCATTATAACATTACATTACTATGATATTTAGAAAATGGATGTCTGAACAAATTTCCTTAATGGGAACATTTTGGTAGATGACAATATAACACAACTAGAAGGGTTTTTGACTCTAAAGGATTCCAAAGATATATAAAAATTTCCAAAATCAATATATGGATTAAAGTAAACATCCAGGTCATGGAAAATTTGATTTGATGAAGCCATACTGGGATTTTGTTTCATAAATAATGAATGAGATCCTTGTATCTATAAGAGATTTAGTGGGAGTGTAGTCATTTTATTAATAGTACACGTCGATGACATATTACTTATTGAAGAAAATACCCATCTAATAGTCTGTTAAGGATAGGTGGAAACAATTATTCTCCATGAAGGAATTTAGTGAAAAATTATATATTAATGGTATTAAGATCCATTATGATAGATCCAGGAGGCTACTTGTTATAACCAAGGTACATATATTGACAAGATACTGAAGAGATCCATCATGGAACAATCCAAGAGATTGTTTCCAATGCCACATGGAATTCATCCTTCTAAGAAAATATTTCTTTAGAAACATGAGGAAATAAAAATAATGGAATGGATTCTTTATGGATTAAATATATTTTTCATTCATATATTCTATGTTATGTACTAAGCTAGATGTTTCTTAAACCTTGACTACAGTAGGAAGATATCAAGGTGGTCTAGGTAAATGCCTTTGGAATCAAATCAACACTATCATTAAGCCTCTAAGGTATAAAAATGATATGTTCCTATTATATGGAGGATATGAGGAACTACTCATAAATGGATATTAAAATTATAATTTCCAAAAATATCAAGATTATATAAAATCAAAAACTGGACACATGGTCACTTTGAATAAAGGTGATGTGATCTTGAAGAGCTTAAAGAAGGATATTGTCCTAAATTCTACAGTAGAGTCTAAGTATGTTGTGTCTTTTTATATATCTAAATAAATAGTTTAGATAAACAACATCATATAATATATTGAATTTTTACCTACAATAAAAGATCATATCACACTCAATTGTAATAATACTATAGTGGTGAACCTTTTAAAGAAGACAAGGTCCAATCAGAAGACGAGGAACAAGATTCCAAATTATCATATCTTGGGGGATTTTTCCTAGAGAGGTGAGTTTTTAGTGGGAATTATCTCAATTGAATGCAATGTGGAAAAATCATTTAAAAAAATACATGAATTGGAAGAAAAATGATTATCAAGTGTGATCTAACGGGCTGAATTTATAGACAATTAGCTCTAGTTCAAGAGAGAGTTTTTTGTAGTTGGTTTTCTAGGGAAAACTATTTTTAATTTCATTATATGGATATTTGATTATTAGAGTATTAATAAAATTAATTATAACATATTTTTCATTATTCTGGATGACTTTAATGTAATAAATTCATAGAGTATCTTTCCCATTGATAAGGTCATTGTAGTTCCCCACTATGATGAGAACATTGAAATTCTGTGAAGATATTCATAAATATAGTTCTACGATTTGATAACATTCTATTTTGGGACATATATACCATTAATCTTAGGTGTGAGTACTCATAAGTGAATTAGGATTATTCTCATGAAGTTCTCACTTGGTAATCTCCATTAAGGAAGAATATGAGAATATACCCACCTGTAGGAATTCCACATGTTTTGGTGTCATTTGATATTTTAATCCATGAGCATGTGTAATGGAACTTAGACTTTAATATCATAATTAATTCGTTTAATGAATCAAAATCTTATATTAACTGACCAAGGATGTACTCCATATGTTCATGGGAAGTTAGGTGTGTTGGGTGCATCACAAATTACATATTATTAATGTATAAGTCAAAGGAAGGATTTGTCCCTTCTATATTTATGGATGTTTATATCTTGAACATTTAATTTACATAGAACTATCCCATTAAATTCCATGTCCATGGTGTAACAACCTATTTATTTTAGAGATTCAATGAAGAATGTATCATGCATATGAGTTGATGACTCATATGTGCAACTTACTTAAAGATATATTGTGATAAATAGATTATATTACACAAAAAGTTTTCATATTGTTTTGTCAATGTTATGAAATTATGTTCTTTATCTTGGATCCCATGAAAAGTTACTTCAAAATAATCTTAAACTTTAGGAAATCCCACGTAAATCAATAAGAAAGAATCATAGAGGGTTAGACACAAAATGTTTCCACTGATCTTGATTAAATTCTATCTAAATTTAATGAATTAAAGGGATATTATTCATAAGACCAATGAATAATTTTATTCATGTTTTATTGATTGTAAATATTTATTGAAAAATTAAATATTTAAAAAAATATTTATTTGGTTATTTAATAAACATCAAGGAGTTGGAGTGGAAAAATATCAGGTCTGATGATGAATATTTATTTGCAAGACGGTAAAAAATATTAATCATTGTACAAGATAGTTCACACCATGAAATAATAAAAATAATAATATATTTTATGGTGTTTCATAATTATTATTAAATTATTTAGTGGAATAAAATTATTTTTAATAATATTTTAACCTAAAACATAGATATATAAATAGATGGTTACACCTATTATATAGGGTTAATCAAGATTTGATATTTTTTGTGCACAATAGTATTCACTCCCCTTCTTATTCCTCATATCCTCTCAAGAACAAGAATGTATAAATAAATTCTTTGAAGATACAAGGAACTATAAGTGATCAACATGAAAAATACAAGATAATTGATTCACCATGCTAGCACTAAGAAATCAATTTGTGTCATTAAGAGATAAAAGGAGGACATGGGGATCACTACTATAGGGATTCTAAATCTGTGTACTCCTAACACAACGAAGGTAATATGTGAAGTTCTTTTCATATCATCAACATCATCATCAGAGAAAGTTCATAAGATAAGGTAACCATTTCTCTAAATCTTAAATAAATATATTATAAATTTGATTTGTAAAGATCCTCTCTGAGGTTAAAGGGTTATATATATAAATATATGGTGGAAAATATCATTTTTCATGGTTTTCTAATCATGTAAAATGTTGATAATTATCCATTGGATTGAAAAGTTTTATTTGTTTTAATCCCACAATGTGTTTCTACTACACCCAAAACATATATTTATGATAAAGCCTCCATAAATAATTATCCACAATACTGGTAGAAATAAAATAATAAAATGTTATGTTCATGAGATTTTCTAATGGTTGGTTTATTTATTGAATGATAAATGAACCATTAACCATAGGTGATAAACTCCTAGAACCACACCTTGGCTTGAGTGCAATATTACACCTGTGTGCCATGTATGTTCTTGGTTTGTTTCAATATGAATCCTTATTTGTACCACCACCACTCACCTAAGATATCCATCATTTGTATATTTATTAACTCACATATAGGTGAGGGGAAATAATTTAATGGTTTATGGTTTTTATATAAAATAACCATGGGCAATTAGGTCTTAAATTGTATAGAGAAGGGAATGACACACATGCAACCATTTTAATTTATTAATAATTTTTTAAAAGAGACTAATCACATACACAAATCGATCTAAGATTATTAACATGAAAACAATAAATTTATATACATTTAATAAATTATAATTCAGTTCATTAATTACTAATTAAGTTAATTCATGTTTGAATAAAGTAGTTATCTTTATTAATCAATTAGTTATTTTTTTATTAATTTCCAACCATACCTCCTTGAGATTTCCATCCATAATAATTTTAAACAAATTAGTTTTTTTTAAATTTTACTAAGTATAAAGAATATTCTTAGAGGTAACCCGGAGATTAATCATCTGAACTAATAGGTTAGAACCATATTATCGACATAATTTGTTGAGCAGAAATTGATTTATCTCTTCCTCTCATAGATTTCATCTAGTTTGGCATTGAGAATGGATCTAGGCTTAAGCATAGGGTTGTTCATGTTTGTAGAATTTATTATTATAACCACTCCAATGTTTAGGTTCATAGATAACTCCATTTACATAAGGTTAATTCCTAGGAATTACATCAAACAATAGTTACTATTATAGAAAATCCTTCTGATTCAATGGTAGCTTCCAATTGTAGTGCTTCTTGTGGTGATTCTCTTACAACTTTAGATTCATGGACAATGGTGCTTCATTAGTGGATGATCAAGGGAAATTAATCCTAATAAATCTAGTAGTGGGGTTTATGGTGAATTCATAGACTTAACGTGTAAGTAATGAACCTAAGATATTCACATGGTAGGGATGTCCCCTTTCAGGTTGATCAGTTAGACATGTAGATAGTGCGAGATGTAAGAGATGACGGGAAACATGATCGCATCATTCACACTCAGATGTGTATCAATTTAGGATATCTGCATCCTGAATCATTATTCTTAAAGGATGGGGTGGGAAATTTTTCTTCCACTTTATATTCACACCTGGACTCATACCAACCAACTTTTTTGGAAGTAAAATGTATTTTTTAACATAGGAATATGAATTTGATGTCGTAATTGGGACCAATGCACATGTTTTAGCAGTTGGAGTTGTGAAGAAGGATTGATTTGAACATGTACAACATTTATATTTGGAACTTTGGAAAACAATTCATGTTTTGGAGGGGTTTACATAGTACAATGTGATGGGGGGAATATATGGAATAAAAAAATAGAAAGAATAAATATAAATGGGAAGCTGGCCCAATGAAAAATCAGCTATTGGAGGAGATTCATACAGTATCTAATAATGAAGACAGAGCATACTCTTCCCTAATTTTTTCACTTTAAGAGGAAGGGAATTATCTAAATGGAAGGCAATATTGATTTAAGGGGTAAAAGGGAATAAATAAATTAATTTTATGGGGGGAATAACTCAGTATATATGGGAAAAAATGCAAGTGGTCATAAATATTATTGTTACCTTTCAAAACCCATGCCATTAAAGTTAGTGGGGAAGGAAAATAGTTCCAAGGATACTAATGACTAAATAAAAAATTCTTGAGGATAAGGAGGACCCACTATTTTAGGTTGATGGTTTCTAGGAAACTTATAGAGTCAAATAAAATATTGATCAGCATGGATATTTGGATGTAATTATTAAGTTCTATAGTGGAGTTCCCAAGTTGGAAGGAATCTAGAGTCTTCCATGTGATACTATAACCCTTCCTCCCATAGATAGAAGGGTTTATGTGGGAGGAGGAGATGAAGGACCCTTACCATTAGAAACCAATTACAATAAATAAGTACCTAATATCCTAGTTCATGTTGACCCTATGAATGTTTATGTTGATAGTATTTTGAAACTTGTAACTGCCTCTGTGGAAGAATAAAACTCTATAGGAATAACAATGGAAGACAAAGATTTGGGATTTTACACAGATAAGATCATCAATATCACCTATCATCCAGCTAGTGGAGGGGGATCAAGTAGGATGAAGGGAGGATTATATGGACTATATATCCCTACCGATCTACTCATGCACTACAAGGATGTTATAAATGAAAATGAATTTCCATATCAAGCCACATCATAAGAGGATTACAATAGGTTGGTCACTATAACTATTGAATTTTATACCAATAAAAACAATCAAAATTTATTGTTTCTAAATATAAAATTTATATTACATGATTTAAAAAAAGATTAATATAGAGGAGTGCATCAAGGCTTTAGGTAAGATTGATTTACTTTTTGTGGATATTGTTCAAAAGAAGTCAAAGTCAAGTAAATTTCATATAGTGGGGATTTTTGACCAAATGTGTGAGTGTAAAAATTTATGGTTTTTTTGGAGTGGTTTATCAGTCCTCATTGATGTCTAATTTCATATTTTTTAGGTTACTATTCAAACCCTAAAATTGTTGTTTTGAAAATAAAAAATAATTTAATTTGTAAGTGTATTGTGGTTGTATGTTGGATACTCATACGATATATAACATAAATGTTTTATCATGTACTTATATAGCATGTACTATCAATAAATTACTCATAGACACAATTTCATTTGTGTAGCGCATAATGATTTTTAATGTGCATGGATTCGTTGGTGTATTACAACTATAGACAAATGTAGTTCAAATTTTATGGAAAAATTAGTTAAGTATTTAATTTATATAACCTATAACACATAATATAATATAAATAAATGAAACATGAACACTCATTGATGAGTTTTAAATGAAATAATTAATTTTTTTACTTTCTTCATAAATAGGTAGGATACACAGAGTTTATATGCTTGCTGCACAAAACATGTATCTTTTCACTATTTATTCATGACCCAACCCTAGGGATTGGGAATGTATACTGAACATATATATATATATATGTTTCACATGACATGTATGGGATCTATACACCTTATTACATATGAGTTATATAGTTTTTAGTCATACACATCATCGAATAAATACAAGACTCTTCATTAAATCCCCATTTTCCTAGAAATAAATGTGCAAACTACATGAAATGTAATTGAGACAAAAAATATGTATTCTAGAAAACCATGTTCTTAATATACTAGTTGACACATGATGTTCTAATAATGCTAAATATTATTCAATGGATGATGCTTAGAATTAAATTTGTGTTTCATTATAGTGCATTTAATATGGGTAAAACACATATACCTTTGGGGTACACAACATGTAGTCATATGCTATCTAACCATAATTCTTAGAACCTTCATATAGATGTCTTTTATATGTTTTTACCCTGTTCTTTATTTTATTATTTTGAATTCAAAAGAAAAATTAGAGATATTAATGTTTTAAGATTAAAATAATTATTAAACTAAAAACAAATCTACCATCAAATACATATAATGATTAATGATTAATAAATAATTATAAATGATTATGTGATTACTCTAATACCACTTTTAGGATTCAAGGCACAACATAAGGGATCGAGCCCATTATAAACAATATAAATTTTCCAAATTCTTCAGATATCTCTTCAAAACTAGATGTATGAAAACCATAGAATCTATGAGACCAGATCATCACATATAATTTATAATTAATTTATATATATTAATAATGACCTTGTATTGAAATTACTTATTCATTTAATATTTGGTATACCTCTTATTTACATACAATCATTTAACTAAGAGGATACAAGGGTAAAATCCCTCTAGTGGGGACCCATATTTGTTTTACAAACCTCCATGAGTTGTTATAGAAATCATCAGGTGCTAGTGTAAAGGATTCTGATGATGATGTCCATCATTTTTTATCAGCAAATTAATCTATTCAAGGAAAAATTATTCTTATTCTATCTCTAGGATCTAGAGGAGGGAGGGAGAGGATCACTCTTCATTCATGCTAGTGTTCTATGAGAAGAGATCTATAGAGATTGAGATAATTCTATCTACAATTTAATGCGAACAACAATTAGAATGGATATGATAGAATTATAGAATGAAATAATTGAGTTTTTATAGAACTAGGGAAAAAGGATAAATAATTTCACATATTCCCTTTGTATTCTCTTAACTCCTTGTCAAACCCATGTATAAATAATAATATTAATACTATTATTATTTACTTTACTTGTGCTAAACTCACAAAAAAATAAATACTATTTTATGAATAAATAAATTTTAATTTATTTAAATAATATTTAATATACCACTTCAAATCTGACCATTAACTCATCCATTCATTCCTCCTCAGTATCTACCTTGTTACACCCCAAGTTTTTTATGAATTAATTTGTTTTCAAATAAATTAAATTTCTTTTAAGGATTGTGTTATATGAAAAAACTAAGTCAATCTTACGTTACATGAAACACCAAGTCAATATTTCATTACATCCAACCCTAGGTAATCTGGGACTACACACAAAAATTGATTAGCTTTCGTGACACATGACACTGAGTTTTAGCGAAACCATGATAAATTATAAATATTATTCAAACATGACCTTTATAAAACCATCTGTTAATCTTATCAATATGAATAGTAACAATTAATTTTTAAATATTAAGTATAATTATTTTATATAAAGAAATCATATTGTTAATAAAATACATAATTTTTTCTAATGTACTTATATGTTTTGAAAATACTATTTTCTCAAAAGATTTTATTTTATTTTATTATGAATAATAATAAAATTAATTGTTGAAACATTTAGAAATTTAATTTGGTAAAACAAAATCAATTTGTGAATTCATAATTTCAAAATTATATTAGGGTGAATTTTTGGTATTTTTCCTGAAAAGTTTCATTTTTTCATGAATAGTTAAAAATACAGTGTTTTAATTGAAAACTTCCTTTTTGTTTAAATAATTTATAAAGTTACATATTATATTATTATTTTTAATTTTATTTAGGCCAATTATATATATATTAATCCAATTTAAATAGTTATAATCAATTTTATATTGAAATTCAATATAAACACTTTATAAACATTTGATCATTTTCTCTTTAAAAACCTGCTTTCTCGTCATGTATGGTGGATTAATTTAAACTTTATTTTATCCAATTATGTGATTGTAATTTGTAAAAATGTAATAAATATTTTTAATTATAATAATTTATAATTTCTAATAAGGCAAATATAATTTATGACCAAATTGATTAGTGAAAAAAGTAAAAATAATTAATGCGATTAAGGTAAAAAAAACAAGGTTACTTAGTGATTAACCTTATAATATAAGACATAAAAATGATTCAAAACATTTAAAAATATCATTTTATTGAAATATTTATAACTTATAATGTATAAGGATCTAATTTTAACCATTTTTGACACTCTTTTCATATGAAATGCATAGCTAAGATTCCCTCTTTTAAAAGTTTACAAGAGTGCCACTCACCTCACTTATAAAAGGCCACCCCCTCTCCCCCTATATTCAAAAATTAAAAACCAATTTTTTCATCCAATACAAAAAACAATAACATTTAATATTCCCTCCTATCATCATAAAATCCTTTATTTTGGAATAAATCTAACTAAGGAAGGCCTTTGGTGAAAACCAAAAGAAGATACACGAAGAAGTGGTAACATTCATCAACAAAAGTTATTGTTTTATTTCTTCCTCAAACCACTTAATTTTTTTATATAATTAATATATAATAAACTAAATATATTAAAAATAATAATATTTTTTTGGGTTAATTGAATGGCCTAAAACCACACATACTTCCATCAAATGGGTTACGAAATCATCATTCATGTGTACAGCGGACAACTACGTCATGAATCGATGTGATTTGTTTTTCCATCAACACATTTCAAGGTTTGGAATAATGATATTAATACTATTTATATTATATATATATGATATATATGATTTCTTTATTCTTCTTTAATTATTATATAAAACATACATTCATGCTTTCCATTTTTGTGGAATACGATGATGTCATTCGTGTGTACCATAGACTACCAAGTTGTGAAGTGATGTGATTCATTCACACTTTGAGTGGAATGTATTAAAGATAGATTTAATATAAATATGTGATATATATGAATTTAAAATTACAATATTATGATAAAATATTTATATGTACAATTTTCTATCCTTTCTTTCAATACGATAAGAAAATGGAAACAACATTTATGTGGACATACGACCTTCCATCTCTATAAACAATGCATTTCATTTCCTATAACTGAATTTTATGGATTAGTATATATAAATATATAATGAATATATTTGATAATTATATCATGTTTATAATTCTGGATATTATGGAATCATGATCAATATAAGAGGGCCAAACATATAACAAATTAATACTTATACCAAAAACAAAGCCGTTATTACCCGAAACATAACTTTAACATGGAATTGTTAATAAATGAGTAATATAAATTCATAAGAAAATAATATATGGTAAGATATATATATATATATATATGAATATATATCTATTATATATATATATTTAATAAACTGATTTTTAAAATATAGGATATCTGAATGAGTACGACAGAAGTCAACAATTAATGTATGGGTCTCACTTTTATTTTTTGTGGGACACATGCCATGTACACAACCCATTTCATTGTTGTGGTGTATATAATTACCATGAATTTATTTTATGATTACTATAATTTATTTTATAGGGATTTAAATATCAATTTTGGGATCCCTCTTTCATGGGTATCACAATTTCCAATGTTACCAAATTAGTGAGAGATGTTTGTCTAAATTTGCCTTCTTTGAGAAGTAAATTATGTTATGCACCTATATACTTTTATGATGTGTTTATACGTACCTTTTGACATGTAATATAATTAATTTATTCATCCTCATGATATTTTAAATTTAGGTTTTATGTTTTTCTATCCTGGGAATTAGGATTCAAGCTTACCAAAGTGGGAATGGTTTTAGGTTATAATCTCATCGTTTATTAGGATTGTTTATAATCAAGTCTCAAATATTGAAATATTATGTTATAACTCTCAATAATTATTGTTAATTTTTTTCCTATGGTTATTCATGATATATTAAAGTAATGGTTCAATTCTTTACTCTCATTGGAACTTAATATAATTAAGAAAATGTTTTTAGGAAAATCCAACGTTATTTCTCTCTTTAGGTAGAAATCTATTTTCTTCCAAAACCATGTTTTATAAAAATGAATTCAAAAAGTTTTAATCTCTTCCATTGATTTTAAAAATTAAATTTTACGTGTTTTTGAAATTTTACAATTTTTTTAAAAGTAATATTCTTGTTATTTTTTAAAATAACTTCCATTTTAATTTTACCAAAATGTTAAAGGAATATTCATTTTTTAAGTGTACAACATGAAAATACTTCTCCTCTGCCTTGACTAATAATTTATTCAAATATTAATTTATAAAATTTCAACGTTATTTGTAAATAAAAAAGGTTTTCAAAATTTTGTATGTTTTAAAAATAAAATTTCAATGTGGAAATTCCATTTTACTCAATAAATGTTTTAAATGATCTTTCAAAATGATTTTCCATCTAATATTTTATATGTTGATTTTACCTATTCCATAATAGGGATATTTTCTAAGTATATCATTATTATTCTTTCTATGAATGTTTTATATTTATTAGGACCTGATTTTTATGAAACACATTTCTCTTGTAAAGGTTATACAATGATAATTCCTTATGAACCCCACTTATTTTCATTGGTTATGATACGATGAAATGATTATGAAACCCCTCTTTTTTGCATAGGTTATGATATAATGAAATTATTATGATAACCATTTGATTTCATAAGTTATGACATGATGAATTTTTATGATCTCGTGGAACACATAAATATGGTTTTCATTATGACATGTGTGGGATCTGTATCTCTCTCCAATGCATTCCATAATGATTTATATATCTCATGATATTGAAATGGATGAAATGGAGAGTGAATCCAGTATAGAAATATAGGACTGGAAGGGGGAGTGGACCTAATATAGTAATATAGGGACATAATGGAGAGTTAACCAAGTATAATAATACATGATTGGAATGAGGTGTGAAATTGGTTTAGTAATGGACTTTATCCAATACGATGGACTCGAAAGTGAGTCTTTACCAATATGGAAATTATTTTCTATGATTATGTGTATGCCAGAAATCAATGTCTTATTCGAATGTTATAATCTCATGGCCCACATCCATTTATTTACTTATGATTCATGTCTTATGAACTTCCAATATTTATACCATGGTTCATGATTACAATATTTAATATTAAGGGTATGATTTTTAGTTGTTTTGATCATGTTCTTATACCCTTATACTCATGTTCTGCTTACATATCTTTATTCTTTACCTTTACTGAGCATATAAGGTCACCCTTTTTTATGTTTCCTTTCCCTAGGATATGAATATATGTATTATGTATGATATGTCTAAGTAGGGTGATAGTTTTAAAAAACATAGAGGGAGATGATGTATCTCACATGTGGGCCAATGTTTATGTTTCCAAGTTTCAAAAGACACTAAACTTTTACTGTCCTCAGTCATATTTTTGTGTAATGTAATATGTATTTTGAAAAATTGATGTAATGTCTATGTTTGTTAAGCATGGGTCTCTATATACCAAACCATTAATAATGAATATTTATTTAAATAAATAAATCTCCCTAAATTATATTCCAATAAATTGATAAACCTCATATACACTAAAATAGAGAATTAATATTTTTTAAATATTTAACTCACATATATTCTCTCAAATAAATGGTTAATAAAAATTTATAATCAACCAAACATAAATAATTATATACCATGTATTAAAATTAAATTTATTCAACATGTTAAATTCATATATAATTGAACTATGGTTATAAAATCACCTTGTGTGCGACCTTCTAGGAATTTTTCTTAGTGACATTTAGAAATACTATCAAAAGTTTTAGGTTATAATCTTATAACAGGATAAGAAATTCATAGAGAAATAAGATATATTCATAATTTTATATTATCTCATATGAATTCACAATGGGTGATATAATACCTTTATCTCAATATCACTAATGAAGTAGGATTCATATATTTGTAATCAAACTATGTGGTTGATTTTTTTTACTTTTTAGAAAGGAATTTGTCTAAAGAATGTTATTTCCATGGACTTAATAATAAAATTCGATTTCAATCAAGGGGAATGAGATATTAACATCCTATAGAGAAATAAATAGGCAAATCATTTTTCGCATTATTATTTCATGAAATATCAATCATGATATACCGAACATATCCTACCTCACAGTGATACTATGTCAAAATAGTTTTCATAAATACATTAAAGTACATGACTCATGACAAAAAATAATAAAAATCTAAAATTTTAATTACCATTACACATTTATATGGATTCGAACAACCAGTGACACATATAAATATGTATTACCAATTTACATGTAAAGTTCTCATAACCTTATTCTCTTAGAGATTACTAAGGATAAGATCATGAGAAGAAGTCTCAATGTCTTATGAGCTCCCTAACACTAATATCCTATATCATTATTGTCCCATAAGTTGATATCATATGGCCATAAAACATATCTATTTATGAATACTATCATATCAATTGTAGGTTCTCATCATAATAAGGAATTACTTTTAAATTTCAGTGTGATAGTTACCCTTATGAAAATATCATATATATTATCACACATATACAAAATAATCTTTTTATAATAAAATTATTAATATTAAAAACCATGAATAAAAGTAATAAAAACGTATATAGAATGTTGTAATTGGGATCCAACTCCACCATAACCATGCTATAAAAAAATGTTCATATGTAGAGAGTCAAAAATACACCAACACAAGGGAACCATTTTGGATGATCATATATAGTATTGAAATTACTAAAAAAAGGGGGAGACCCAATTTTTGGCATGATGATTTCAATAAAAATCATATTATTTATTTTATTTTGTTGATTAAATGTTGTTTATGTTCATGGTGAATGTGTTTATTTTCCATGAATATTGTTTTTATTTGATATTGAAATAAAATTTATTGATGGATAGTGTTTATTTACTATGTTTTTTTCTTTAAAGCACACGAGAATCATGTTATTATAATGTGTGATATATTTCATCTTACAAGGAGTAGGTTGGGATACTCTGATATAACCCCTATATTTGGGAGTTAAAATTATACATGGGGGGGTATTTTATTATGATGAAGTGATTGACTTAGTGATTTATTCATATGTGAATTCCTTTATGAAGTTTATTCATTTATAGTTAGTGTATTAATCTAACCTGAAGTGCCTGGGTAGTGGGGGATGTCATTCTTCATTTTTTTAATTCGGGTATCATATCATGACCCGTCCCAATGGGGCTCGAGCTGCAACTCCCCAATCCCACCTCCAATAGGCCAGGGGCTAGTGACTAACACCGAATAGGAATGCTACTAACATGGGAGGAATTGCCTATAAACCTGTACACACACACACATCTCCAAGCCCACAAAGCTGAAAAGTAAAACTACTAGAAGGGAAAAGATGCATGCATACACTAAAACCCAACCAACAGAGTACGACAGGAAATTAAAGTACAAGAACGTAAAACCCTAGGCCAAAAGTACAATCCCATCAAACGAGAGTCTATAACAAAGTAAAACCTGTAAAGAAGGCTGCTGGGACTGCAATCTATAGCTGTAGGAACACACCTCGACCTGTCTGAGCTCAGAGAGTACCGTCCCGTCCGGGTCTGCCAAGAATCGTGTCAAAGGCTCACTCGTCTTCACAAGACACAACACGTGCAGGCAAATCCCATGCAGATGTGAGTATAACAATACCTAATAGGACACCCCAAAACCACAAAGGATTACAATCAAGGGAAAATACCACAAAAGAAAGATACAGTCATCTCTACACAACATATGTTTACAGAACATATAACATGAATATCCAGATATACTCATACACAAACGACCATTTCAAACCACCACTAAGATCTTGCTCGAAGATTCCACTAAGCATGTAACCAGAAGAACACACTCCTAGGTCTAAAGAGAGATATGAAGTACTCATTCCAGGAGAACACACTCCACAAGTACTTTGAGAACATGATGCGCAGATGAGGATCACCACCAAGTCATGGGGTGATTTCGATAACTCAGTCTAATCTAATCCACTAAGTAGAGGATCGAATCCCAGGTAAAGTTGGTCATGTCGATACCAAGAACTCTACCTAGGGTTCCAGGAATGAATAGAGGATTCTTCTCTAAGTCTCATAGAGGGTATTCCAATAACTCTTTTTAAGAAGTCCTGCTGAAGGGATTATACTCCTATATGAAGAAAATGATACCAGAAACCTTCAGGAGAAAGAACAAGGGGACGAAACCCTAAGGAAAATAGCCCAAGTCATAGAAGGAAACTGGATTAAGCCATGAAGAATTGGTTACACAGTGTGTAGTATGGTTACATGCCATGTTCATTGACTTTGGGTACTGCCCGGGTAAACGGCCTGTTTCATCCATTCAAGCTGTGTAAAACTCAACTACACGGCGTGTAGAATAATCACACATCGTGTTACTTGATTTTTGGTACTGCCCGTGTACACGGCACGTGTCATTCGGCTTGTCGGATGGAAATTAACTACACGATGTGTAGAAGAATCAAACGCCATGTCTGAGCACCTAGGGCTCGCTCCTTGTATCTTGGCAATGTGCCTGTACATGGTCTCTGTCTGTGTCACCTGCCCGTGTACCAGCACATGGGGTATCCTGTGTATCTGGTCGGGTCTGGCCGGGGAGGGGTATACACACCATGTCCTTGTCCGTGTACCCAACCCATGTCCGTGTACTCCCAAAGTACACACCAGGTGGTCCGCCAACGAACACAGGCTATGTAGCCAATACTACACGCCATGTAGTCAGGATTTTTCCATAAACGCTGTCTTCCTCCTCACACCACGGCTAATCCTCCGGATCCATAGCTTCTCATCCATTCATCCCGATACTCCAGGGGTTAGTTCGTTTCATCATACAAACACCATAAAGGGTGTTTTCAATCCTTAAATCGGATCATAAACCTCGAATGATCCATCCGAAGAAAAATTCCTGAAAATCATATCTCTCAATCTGCTCTGAATCGTTCGCTGAAACCATCATCTCACCTCTGTGATATCGCTCTGGGGTTGGATCTACAATCTTAGATCGCTGCGCCAACAAACGAATGGGCAACGATAGATTTCCTCCAAGAACACGTAGAACGCAACGAAGAACGTGAGGGAGAAAAATACAAAGATTCGAGCAAGAGGGAAGAACCTCGATCGTTGTTCGTGACGATCCGGGTTCATCACCATTAGATCAAAACCATAATAATCAACAGATTATAAATCTTGAGTATTTGATCTCCCGATAAAAACCCCAAATCACACCTGCCCAAAAAACGATCGATCCGCAGGCTAATCGGTTTGCAGATTAGTCCATGTTCATCATAGGAATCAAGAACGGTGAAAGGTATCAAGATCAAACATCCTACCTGGATCCACAAAATTCGTTGGAGAAAATCTGTTCGTCGTGTCGTCGTCGCCGGCAAAAATCAACAAGAACGTCATCACCGCATTGGGAGGTTTTCTCCAGAGCCTCTAGAGTCGCCAAGGGTTTTAGGGTTATGAGGTTTGAAACACTGGACCCCTGCTCAATCCTTTATTTAAAAAGGATAAAAGATATATGTTGCAAAAAAATTAAAAATATTTCACTACAGAATAAAATATTATTTTTAAATATCTTATTACTATTACGTCCAAAAACTAGAATTCACCACCGACCTGCACTGGTCAATGTTAGGCCTCGCCTAAGGTAAAATCGCTGTTTTGAACGCAACGGTGCCCTCATATTTCTTATCCAAGCACCTGTTCGGATGTTATTCCACTTTTTCAGGAAAACTACACGTGCACATAATTTAATTATTGAATTAAATTCAAACATTTGATCCGGGCTCACCAGGCCTCGGAACTGCACATCGTCTCAAAGAATGGTCTCAAAATAATTCCCACATATTTTTAAAATAATGTATGTAAAATTTGAGAAATTACATCACACCCACCTTAGGGAGTTTACATACCTAAAAAGCTAATACAAAGGCTACTCAAAAAGATGTGGGTACTGCACAGGAATCTGAGCCTCCTGCTCTCACATGCACTCTTGGATATTCCCGTGTTGCCATCGGACATGCACAAAGGGAATAGCTCAACCATGAAGGATCTTCTCCTACTGATCCTCGATCTCTACTAGGTACTCAACAAAGGTTGCTCCATCATCGATGTCTAGATCACTTCAGTCGATGATGTGCGATGGATCATGCACGTACCTCCGTAGCTGCGACACATAGAAGACGTTGTGTACCCGGTCCATCTGAGGAGGTGGAGCCAAGAGATATGCCATCTCACCAACTCTTCTCAGAATCTGGAAAGGGCCGATGAACCTCGGAGATAGCTAGTCGCCTCGGCCAAAACTTGGCAATCCCCATTGAGGTAAGACCCGAAGGAACACATGGTCCCCCTCCTCAAACTCTAAGGGCCTACGCCTCCTGTCGGCATAAGACTTTTGCCAACTCTGTAAAGTCTTCATCCGCTCCTAGATGACCTGCACCTTCTCTGTAGTAGCTCGCACCATCTCTGGGCCCATGAGTGATGACTCTCCTGAGTCAGTCCATCAAATTGGTGACTGGAAAGGTCACCCGTATAGAGCCTCAAATGGTGCCATACAAATAGTGTAATGATAACTGTTGTTATAAGAAAATTCCACAAGTGGTAGGTTATCCTCCCAGCTACGACTGAAGTCAAGTATGCAATCTCGAAGCATATCCTCCAGAACCTGGATGGGCCGCTCTGTCTGACCATCAGTTTTGGGATGAAATGTTGTGCTCAAGCATAACTGAGTCCAAAAAGATTCCTACAATCCCTTCCACAACCGAGATGTGAAACGATCATCAACATTTGAGATGATCGTAGATGGCACTCCATGAAGTCAAACTATCTCCAGCACTTATAGGCATCCCAAGATCTCTACTGAACTCTTCTCCTGTATGTCTAGGAACTGGGCTGACTTGGTTAGTCAATCAACGATAACCCATATGGAATTGTGTCCCCTGGATGTATGTGGTAGACCTGTCATCAAGTCCATTGATATCCCATTCCAATTCCACTCAGGCACCTCAAGGGGTTGAGTCAAACCCGTTGGTACTTGGTGCTCATCCTTTACTTACTGGCATGTAAGGAACCGAGAAAGAAACTCTGCCACACACTTCTTTATTCCTGGCCACCAGAACTAACGTCGAAGGTCCAGATACATCTTTTCCATGCCTAGATGCACCGCCAAAGGGGATGTATGGAAATACCTCAGAACATCCTCTCACAAAGTCACTGGTACTACCGGGCGCCCTTTGAAAAGAACAATGTGATCCCCACCTGTTGAATATCCATCAGCAGCATCACCCGCGGATATCTGAGCACATAGAGTCTCACAGCTAGCATCCCCGAGTTGTGCTTCCTTAACTCGATGTAAGAGTGTAGGGGTAACAACCATAGACTGAAGTTAATCCCCCTAATCTCTATCCATTAAGGATAGTTGTAAGGAGTCCAACTACCTCGTCGCCTCATCCAGCAACTGGGAGCTGGATTTCTTACTCAGAGCATCTACCACAATGTTCCCCTTCCCAGTTGTGTAAACGATCTCAAAGTCATAATCCTAGAGGAACTAAAGCCATAATCTTTGTCTCAAATTCAGATCCTTCTGAGAAAAGATATATCTGAGACTCTTGTGATTAGAGTAGTTGGTAAACTTCTTGCCCATCAGGTAGTGTCACCACATATTTAATGTAAAGACCACCACTGCCAACACAAGATCATGGGTTGCATAGTTCTACTCATGTGGCCTCAAATGATGTGAGCCATAGGTAATCACCACTTTCCTCTGCATTAGGACACAACCAAGAATGGTCCCTGATGCGTCGTAGAACACTACGTACTCGACACCCTCTTCTGATAATCTCATGATCAGGGCGCTCGTCAGACTCTATCTCAACTACTGGAAAGCCTGCTGGCATCTCTCGGTCCACACGAAAGGCTTCCCATTTTGGGTCAAAGCTATCATGGGTTCTGAAATCCTGGAGAAATCAAGAAGGAACCTCCGATAGTAGCCTACCAACCCAAGGAAACTCAGCACCTCTGTCACACTCTGGGGTGGCTCCCATGCTAGAACTACCTCCACCTTGGTTGGGTCCATTACTACACCATCTTCTGAGATAATATGTCCCAGAAAGTGGACCTCCTGTATCCAGAACTAGAACTTCGAGAGTTTCCATTACAACCGGTGCTCTAAGAGTGTGTCCAAAACCATCCTTAGGTGTCTCGCATGCTCCTCCTTAGACGTAGAGTACAAAAGGATATCATCGATGAAGGATACTACAAACCAATCCAGATAGGGATGAAAGATCTGGTTCATGAGTCCCATAAACACTTCCAGGGCGTTCGTCATGCTGAAGGGCATCACCAAGTACTCATAGTGACCGTAGCGACATCTGAAAGCCGTCTTCGGTACATCCTCATACCATACTCACAACTAGTGATAGCCTGATGGTAGATCTACCTTCGAGAACCATCACATCCCTCTTAACTGGTCAAAGAGGTCATCAATCCTCGATATTAGATACTGTTTCTTTATGGTCACCTGATTCAGGAACCGGTAATCCACATGTAGCCTCATGCTCCCATTTGCCTTCTTGGAAAACAGCACTAGGGCCGCCCAGGGTGAAACACTGGGTCTCACAAAGCCCTTCTTCGTCAGGTCTTCCAACTGCACCCTCAGCTCATGAAGCTCTGCAGGAGCCATCTGATATACTGATGCTAATATCAGTGTCATCCCAGGTTGCAAAACAATTGTGAAATCTATCTCCCGATGGGGAGGTAGTCCGGGGACATCCTCTAGAAAGACGTCCTCGTACTCAGCCACTACTACTGGAAACTGGAAACTTGTAACATCTTTTGCGCCACGGTCTAGGATAGACAACTGATAGGATATCAGTTTCAGCTTCCTACACACGAGTCCATCTTGTGATGCCTGGGTCTCTCTTTCACTAAAAAAAGAGAAACTCATTTCATCACTGCGGACACACCACACCCTTTGCCTAAAACAGTAAATTTGGGGATGAACTATGGATATCCAATCCATACAAATAATGACATCGTAAGGCCTCGACGCTACCACCAAGAGGTTACAACTTAAACTCTCACCTCCAAGGGTTAGGTAACACTGTCTACAGAGGTGTGTGATCTATGAATCTTCTCCAGTCGGTGTTTCTAAGTGTAAGGGTCGAGTCAATGACTCAACTAGAATCTCAAGGTCTCGAACAAGATAAAAATCCAGAACAGAATAACTAGAATCTATGTCTATCAGTACGACAACCAAATTAGAAAAGACACAGATTGTACCTCTAATCATTCTGGGAGTACCAGGGTCATAAGCCTCTGCCGCCTGCAGTGGTCCATACCTCTGTCCACCGGCTCCCTGAACTTGGGGTGGACCTCCTGCGGGTGGTGGGGGTAAAAGGTAAAAATGTAGAACACCTCTAACTGCTCTCCCAACTCCCCTACCACTTCTTCCACCCCACAGATCTGTCTTCTCCACACGTTGCCTCTGCCTCGGTGGTCCATCCACTACTCCCATGTTAGTATTACGGCGGGTCAGACAATCTCGAGTGAGATGTCCCCTGCCATCACATGAGTAGTATTGCCTCTCTCGAGGCTGGTTGGATGTGCCATGCGAACCCTGTACGGCAGATCCCCTGTCCTAGGATCTCTTCTTAAAACGTCTCCCACGCCTGGGTCCCTGGCGTTGGCTCCCTACTGCTGAGGTCTCTGGTCCAGCTCGCTCACTATTGACAATTGCCACTATCTCTGCTCTTCCAAGAATCTCTCAACCACCAAATCCCGCTTGAGCACCCCCAGCATAAGTGGGAATGCTCATAGGGACAATGCTACCTTAGATATCTCTACAAAATCCCCTCTCAAAAGTCTGATCTCTGAAGTAATACTCTCTAACCATATCCATCGAGTACTGCAAGAGGTCGGTAAACCTCGACGAATAGTCATCCACCGTCATGGTTCCCTGCTGGAGCTGAAGAAGCTCATGTATACGTTCATCCCTCAGGGTAACCGGTGAAAACTCCTATTTGAAGAGTTTCTCAAACTCCGACCATGCATGATTCACCTCGTCGTGAGTTTGAATTACAAAAATCCACCACTGTCCTGCTGAGCCCCGCAGAATGCTCACTGCCAGGATCGTCATCTGGTCTTCTGGTGTCCTGAATAAACGAATGACTCTGGTCACCACCTCAATCCATTCTTCTACTTCCTGAGGGTCAGGCTCACCTCGAAACCTGAGGGGTCTCTATCTCTGAAACACATGGAGGGAACTCAGCCTACGCTCCTCCTCCACTGGTACATAAATCGCTAAACACTGCCCCGTGGGTGGTGGAATAGATGGCACACCACCCTGAGGTAAAATTGGGGGATATGGTCCCAGAATCGAAGCTTCATCACTAAGGGGGTCATCCTCGTGATCGAGCTGTTGGATCCTAGCGGGTGCGCGTTGTTAAGGCATCCTATAATAAAACAAGATGTATCGTAGTTAGTGAGTATATATGAAGAGCTGCCACAAGAAGGACATAGAAACCAAAACCCATTCCTATATGATGCATGTACCATTATTTTCCCCTGTAACTAGTGTTCTCAGGTTCTGAGTCGAAAAGCAAGTTATCAGAGTCCTGGTGTATGGATACGCCGGCCGCCCGCACCAACACTGGGGTGCCTGGCCTGAAATCCAAACTCGAAACACTTACCACTGATTCCCCAAACCAACTCACAGACTCTCGATCCAAAGGTTGAAACGACTAGCTCTGATAACACTATGTCACGATCCATCCCAGTGGGGCCTGAGACGCAACTCCCCAAGCCCGTCTCCAATAGTCCAGGGGCTGGTGACTAGCACTGAGTAGGCATGCTACTAACATGGGAGGCATTGCCTATAAACCAGTACACACGCACACACATCTCCAAGCCCAAAAAGCTGAAAAGTAAAACTACTAAAATGGAAAATATGCATGCATACACTAAAACCCAACCAACAGAGTACGACAGTAATGTAAATTACAAGAAAGTAAAACCCTGGGCCAAAAGTACAAGCCCACCAAAAGAGAGTCTGTAACAAAGTCCAACCTGTAAAGAAAGGTGATGGGACTGCAATCTGTAGCTGTAGGAACACACCTCGGCCTATCTGATCTCACTGAGTACCGTATGGTCTGGGTCTGCCTAGAATCCTGTCAAAGGCTCTCTCGTCTGCACAAGACATGACACGTGCAGGAAAAGCCCGTGCAGGGGTGAGTATAACAATACCCGGTAGGAAACCTCAAAACCCCAAAGGATTACAATCAAGGGAAAATTCCACAAATGAAAGATATAGAAGCTCTACACAACATATGTTTACAGAACATATAACATGAATATCCAGATATACTCATACACCAATGACCCTTTCAAACCACCACTAAGATCCATCTCGAAGATTCTACTAAGCATGCAACCGGGAGAACACACTCATAGGTCTTAAGAGATATACGAAGTACTTGTTCCGGGAGAACACACTCCACAAGTACTTTGAGGACATGATGCTCAGATGAGGATCACCACCATGTCATGGGGTGATTTCGACAACTCATTCTGAGCTAATCCGCTAAGCAGAGGATCGGTGCCCGGGTAAAGTTGGTCACATAGATACCAAGAACTCTACCTAGGGTTCCAGTAATGAATAGAGGATCTGGTTCTAAGTCTCATAGAGAGGATTCCAAAAACTCTATTTAGGAAGTCCTACTGAAGGGATCATACTTCTATATGTAGGAAATGATACCATAAACCTTCATAAGAAAGTCCAAGGGGACGAACCCTAAGGAAACTTGCCCAAGTCACCGAAGGCAACTAACTCAAGCCATGAAGAATTGGTTACATGGTGTGTAGTATGGTTACACGCCGTGTTCACTGACTCTGGGTACTGCCCATGTAAATGGCCCATGTCATCTGTTCAATCTGTGTAAAACTCAACTACACGGTGTGTAGAAGAATCACACGTCGTGTTCCTTGACTCCGGGTAATGCCCATGTAAACGACCCATGTCATTCGGCTTGTCAGATGGAAAGTAATTGCATGGCGTGTAGAATAATCTCACACCATGTACGAGCACCTATGGCTCACTCCGTGTATGCTGGACATGTGCACGTACACGGTCTCTATCTGTGTCTCTTGACCATGTACCAACACATGGGGTATCCCGTGTATCTGGCTGGGTCTTGCCAGGGAGGGGTATATATACCGTGTACTTGGCCGTCCACCCAACCTGTGTCTATGTACTCCCGGAGTACATGCCAGGTGGTCCTCCGATGAACACACGCCATGTATCCCATACTACACACCGTGTAGTCGATATTTTTCTAGAAACACCGTCTTCCTCCTCGCGCCACGGCTGATCCTCTGGATCCACGATTTCTTTTCCGTTCGTCCTGATAATACAGGGGTTGGTTCGTTTCATCATACGAACACCATAAAAGGAGTTTTCGGTCCTTAAATTGGATCATAAATCTCGAATGATCCATCTGAAGAAAAACAATCGCAAACTCATATCTCTCGATATGCTCCAAATCATTCACTGAAACCATCGTCACACCTCTATGACATCGTTCCAGGGTTGGATCTACAATCTCGGATTGTTGTGCAAACAAACGAATGTGAAACGATCAATTTCCTCCAAGAAAGAGTTGAATGAAACAAAGAATGTGAGGGAGAAAAATACAGAGAATCGAATAAGACGGACGAACCTCGATCATTGTTCATGACGATCTGGGTTCATCGCCGTTAGATCAAAACCAAAACAATCAACAGATTATAAATCTCGAGTATTTGATCTCCCTATAAAAACCCCAAATCACACCCGCTCGAAAAACGATCGATCAGTGGGATAACCGGTTCACAGATTAGTCCGCGTTCATCATAAGAATCAAGAATGGTTAAAGGTATCATGATCACACATCCTACCTGGATCTGTGGTGTTCGATGGCAAAGATCCATTCACGGCGTCGTCATCGCCAGTAAAAATCATCAAGAATGTCGTCGCCACATTGGGAGGTTTTCTCCAGAGCCTCTAGAGCCACCAAGGGTTTCAAGATTATGAGGTTTGTAACCCTGTAACCCTATGCAAGCCTTTATTTAAAAAGGATAAAAGATATCTGCTGCAACAGATTTAAATGGATTTCACTACAGAATCAAATATTTTTATTAAATATCTTATTACTATTACATCCAAAAATTAGATTTCACCACCGACCTATTCCAGTCACTGTTAGGCCTTAACTGAGGTAAAATCGATGTTTTGAACACAACGGTGCCCTCAGATTTCTGATCTGAGCACCCGTTCGGGAGTTATTCCACTTTTTCATGAAAAATGCACGCGAGCATAATTTAATTATTGAATTAAATTCAAACATTTGTGTTGGGATCACTGGTCCTCATAATTGCACGTCGTCTCTAAGACTGGTCTTGAAATAATTCTCACATATTTTTAAAATAAAGTATGGAAAATCCGAGACATTACATATCATATGACATAATTGGGGAATTCTGCAGCTCATTCTCATGTTGTGATTCTAATTCATGACATGTAGCATAAGTGACCTCTCCTAGCATCATTTTTTTATATCACACCACACATTGATACACGTGTTCTAATTTATTATAATAAAGGATTATTCAGGTTTCCTTTATTTGAAAAGTTTCCTATAACCCATCAATTATTTTTGATGACTTCCTAGAATATTTGAGTTTCCTGATATAGGTATTTTAAAAGAGTTTGTATTTGAGATCCTTGATCTTATACATTTGAGAGGGAATATAGATAGAATTATTTTAGTTGAGGTGTTTTCTTGGAGCTCATCACTACCATTCTACTATGCTTATTATAGTTTAGAAGAATAATTGTTGTGATATAGGGGGATAATCAATATTGTGGAAACACCATTCATCATTTTCGAGGATCACTTTTAGGCTCCTTGTATAGGCTAGAGTTTTTAAAAGTGTTCTTAATTTTCTCAGTTCTGTGTTGTATTTTCTTACCATATCAATTTCTTAGGGTTGTGTACATGAGATATGGTACTCACATAATTTTCCTAGTTTTAGTTTATCTATTTTTCACTTTTTATATATCCTTTTATATTTATTATAGTAATGTTTGTGAAGGGTGGTGTTCATGGTGTGCATGTAGGTCCAAAGTGGGATAAAGCATGTTATATGCTTGTATTATTTACTTTATTCAATTTTTAAGGGTTCTTATTACTTCTGTATTTCTTGAATTATTTCCACCTACATGTTTCTATTTTCTTTCATAAAGATCATTAATAAATCTATTCCATGTATGCTAGTGTTTCAGGGATTCCCTCCCCCAAACAATTTCTATCGAAGCATGATATTGGGTTTAAAATTTATTCTATTAAGTTCATGTTATAGATGTTTGATATAGGAGAATTATTTTATATATTTGTATAGTTCATATGAGTTCTATGCTTCTCCAAAATAGAGTTCTAGATTTTTTATTTAGTTTAAGGAAGATATTCACAACCAATTTTTCCCAAGGACAGACCATAGAATATTATGATGATGCAAAACCTCACCTTCTTATGAAATAATATTTCCTACCACTATGGAGTTCCTTATATGATTCATTTAAAATTTTCAAGTACTCTTTTGTGTAAGGTATATATTCAATTACCATAAAAGAGGTGAACTCTATGGCCATATAATGTGATCTTGAAAGAGATTCTCTAAAGGTGGAGGCTTGTGGGGGGTAATCTATGCATGAGTTTCATATAGTTTGGGGTAAAATGAATAATAGTTGTGAGAAAAAAAATTGGTAATCAATTTAAGGATTTTAGATCTATATGAAAAAACTGTCTATATTAAAAGGTATTATCCCAATGATAGATTTAGGGATGATAGAACCCATTAGTAGGTGATGTAAGATCCTAGTATAGATATTATATATTTCCTTTAGAGACTGGTAGTATCCTTAGTGTAGAGTTAGGGTGTATATCTATGAAAACACTATTTTATGATCATAGGAGTGGTGTTGCATGGGACTTTTCGATGTCTCGATTGGATGGGAGGGTGCATATGGGGCTGGTTTTTAGATCTATTTAGGTTTAAGTGGAGGGGTTTCCTATGTTTCTCTTGTTTTATTTTACTTATTGTGTTTTTATTTCTCATACTACTTGAATATGTGATATTTTACATATATGTCATTTTTTTAAATTTATTTTCTCCCAAAGAACATTATTCTACATTCTATGATGGTTGTTTATAGATATAAAGGGGTTTTTAGTTGATTTGGATCCATTTTTATGTGTGATATAAGATTAGTTACATATATTTTGGAGGAGACATGTATATGGGTGGTAATATCTAGTTATTTCATGTTTCAATATGTTGGTAATTATCAAGGATTCTACCTTAAGGGGGTGGGGGGTGCGGGTGAATCAATGTATTATAAACATTAATATTTATTCCTTGATTATAATCACGATCCTAAAATATAAGGAAAACATATTTCTGTCCCTTTCAATATTGATTGATAGAGAAAAGAATTGAAGAACATAAGTGATTTTTACTTGGTTCACCAAAATTGGGCTAGTCCAGGGAGCTTGAAAACAGAGATATGTCGATGCAGATGAATAACTATTACATAAAACTTTTATATTATTACAGAATAGAGTAGTTTCATTGACTCTCCCGACTCATTATCCACACTGACAATAAAAATATCATTGGTCTTCTTTATCATATGGAGAAAACCCATAACTCCTCATCATAAATAACTTCCCACTGCTACTTCTATGGTGGTATTATTCTCTTATAAAATTAGATAATAAATACATTACTAATGGTGTTTTACTTATTTTATAGAATTGATCAAATTTTAGTGAAGAAGATATCCCTGATTATCCCCTTTATCTTCAATCTTCTAGAGTATACACATATTTTTTAACTTTATCTCTAATTCTGATTTATCAAAATTAATATGTTCATAGACGTATTATTTTATTTTATGATAATGATAAACCTCAATACACTTTATATTTTGTACATTTTTAATTTGTATGAATAATAGTTATAAAACCCAAAATAATTTTGAATTTGAGATTTCAAATTAAAATTTCACTTAAATTACACATTCCACAAATTTAAATTGGACCTTTGGATCATATATCATCAAATAATCTCGATTTTATCCAAATAAGGTTTCAAAAGATAAAGACATAACTACCGAAAGGTTGTTAAATCACTAAATCCACGTAACTATTTATACTTAGATTTTAAAACACCACAACCTCCAAAATTCCTTTCTCATTAGAACTTAACATATTGTAGTGAATTTCGAGGAAAGACACAATTCAATACACTCAACATAATAACCATTTGAAAATTTGAAATACAAAATGGAAATAAGTAAAACATCCTTAAACATCACTCCTTCAACCATGGTTATGTCAACAGTTGTAGTAGTCTTCCACATTTTTAGTAAGCAACTCATTAACTCAAAAATACCATGTGCTATGGCATGGAAAAAACACTGGCTGTTTTGACTTCAAATGACACATATGAAGCTTGTGTCATGTATACACATCAGAAAACATTACCATTCTATTGTCCATATTATTACTCAAAACACCATGAACTATGGTGTGGTGAAAAAAACAAGTCATTTTTTCGACACATGGACTTTACAAAACCTTAGATATAACTTTACATGATCATTAAAATTATGAAGGTACCTTCCCAAAGTAGTAGGATCACTATTATGTTTTTTTTAATGAAAAATAAATACTACAATGGAATGGAATTCTTCACCATTATTCATAAGTGAATTTAGAAGTTAAAATACTACTGAATAAACCAATTATAACATCATTCCATTCATGTAAAAATTTAAAAATAGATTATCTAGAATCACTATAGAGGATTAAAATTCATGGTGGTGGTTTCCTTCACCAAAACCATTTATACTTCTTCCATGCATGAAACTAAAAATTCCAGATGACTTCAAATAATGTTTTGGATGAATACCCATATCAAATTTTCGAAAATTAAATTGAAACACAACTCAAATGGATTTTTTAAAAATCTCTTGCTTTGGGTTTATTGAAAATTGTAAAACATCTTAAAAATAATAAACAACTTTTCCAAATAACATATTTCATAAATATAAAATATATCCATAAATATAAATTTGAACATCTAGCCTTCATTGTTTACATCAATGAATCGCTAATATTTAATTCCAAGCCCATGTGATCCACACTTATTGTGAGAAAAAATAATTTAATGAAAATAATCCACATGAATACTTAATGTCACATCTTGAAAGACATCAACCATCAATCCAAACTTAAAATATTATATTTCTTCCCTAAATATATATTCAATAACTCTCCATCTTTTTTGATAAAAAATAAACCTTTCTATCATTTCTCAACACATGCACAAATTATATTCATCCAAATGCATCATAAGATACCTCTCTTCCTTTTTCAACAAACTCAAAGAGAAGATTTTTTTAAAGGGTCACATGGGTGATTTATAAAACTAATCATTTATCATAAGATATTAGACATACCTTTCTTCAAATAGAAATTAACTATAGGTAGTGGGGAATTTACTTCTGTCCATCTATGTAGATGGACTCAGTTAGAATATAAGAGCCAACTAATGTCTTTTGAAATTCATCTTGGGTGGTTCCTTGTTAATTATATCAGTGACTTGATTTTGAGAGGACAAATAATCCATCTAAACTAACTACTTATTAACCTTATCCTTTATAAAGTGATATTTGATCTTAATATTCTTGGTCCATGAATATTGGATGGTATTTTTATAAGATTTATGGAACTCAAGTTACCACACTTGATAGGAATATTAAATACCACAATAATTCAAATGCCTTAAATTTTTTACTTTATCTATAAAAATTGGGAGCAAAATTGATTGGTTTCTATATACTTTGCCTTAGTTGTCATCAAGGAGATGTTTTCCTACTTTTTATACTGCAATAAAATGTTGAAAATACCAATATAAAGAACCTCATGATATAGAATTTAGTTCACCTACCAAACCTACCCATTCCAAAGTAGTGAAGACTGAAAGTTATTGCTATGATTTTATCTAATAAAATATCTCATATTTCACAATTTTATTGATATATTGAAGAATTATTTTCATATATTTAGTATTAATGTTTTTGGAAATTTTTTGATAATAGGAATATTAAAATGTGAAAATGCAGCATCTGTTCATATGGTTATCAGATAAAAAAACTACTAATTATCTATCTATAAAGAGTCACATCGACCTATTTTCTATCCACATGTTTAGAAAATTTCATTTGGGTATCCATTGTATTAGCCATCGATTTCGATTCATCCATCTAAAATATTTCTAGAATTTAATAGGAATATGTAGTTTAGGTAATAAATTTCCCATTTTCTCAATGAATCACCTATATTCCCTGGATAAATGACAATTCAAAAATTAGAGACATCTCAAATTCACAACTCATGAGTTCTAAGAATTTCTTCATTGTGTGTCATTTGAGCCCCGAAATATATTGTCACCAACATATTAAAGAAAAACCATCTAATACTCATTCTCTACTATGATATGGAGGTTTTATTCAAACCAAATTTTAAATAACCAAGCTTCATTAAGTACCGATCTAGCCTTGAGTACCAGGACATATGTTTTTTGTTTGGGACATATAAATACTACGTTAATTGGGATAGTTTATCATCATCTTTATCAATGAGAAAATCATTACATTGTTAAATTTAGGCTTCTCATTTCAAGAAAACTATTAACAATTTTTACTTTATTTAAATCTAAGAAACATTAATACATTTTTACACCACCATATTTAGGAACAATATTTTTGTTTTAGTTCATGATAATTGTGAAAAAGGTCTATATCTACCAATTCCTTCAACTTGGGAAGAAAAGTTTCATATAGGGAAGGATTTGTCCCTTTACACCTGGACATATTTGTTAAGAATATTTTGGTAAACCCACTTTGGTTTAGGTAACATTTCTTTTCATGGGCCTTGGGATAAATTACCATGTCACATTCTTCTAAATATAGCCATGTTCCTTATTAATATCCTATTTTTGTGTATTAGAAATATTCCCATTTTTAATAACTGTAACATCATAACTTTACACTCTCTTTCTAATCCCCTTGTTAAAAGACTTAAAGGATTTAGTTTTGGATGAATATCCAAGAATAATCCCATAATCACCATTATCTTCAAAAATTATATTATTTTCTTTATTATGAATAAAAAATTAACTTATGAACACTTAAAAGTACTTTAGTGTGGGATTGTTTCCATACGAGATTTCATAAGGAGTTTTTTCCTTATTGAGAAATAGTATGGATATATTAGAGACATATAATGATGTTATAAATTATTATTTCTAATACTCTTGCGATAGTCTCTTTTCCATTAACGTAGTGATAGCTATTTTATTTATAATCTGGTTCCTCCTATCAACAACTCCATTTTTTTAAGAAGTCTCTACCTCTAATAATTGTTGTAAAATTCCATATTTTTCTATATATTAAATTAAATGAGTATTTTTTAATTTTGTACCATTTTTTGTGTGAAGATTTTGGTTATTTACACCAGGCATATTCCAAAATTCTCTTAGATATTGATTGATACATTTGAATACCTCAGTTTTTTTCGATTATCACAGATGTCCATTATATTATACTAAAATCATACACAAAAAATACATTGTACCTTTTTTGATATGAGTCCATATGTTTCATTATCCCACACACATCCTCATGTACAAGATTGAGTAACCTATATGATATTTTCCTTAGGATTATAGGTCTCCCAAAAAATATACCTTTTTAACATGTGTCATAAATGTGAGTTTTATAAGTAAGCCTGGGGATATCTCAAGATCCATCATTATTTACCAAATTATCCAAAGGGGATGGGCTAAAATGAATAATTTTTTTGTTCCATAACTTGTTTTCACACTCTTTATACAACCTTAACATACTTTCTTTAAAAATAGTTCAAATATCCCCCATGGTTTATTTTCCTAGTAAATTAATTGAACCATATCTTTATTTAATGGTGCACACCTTATTTTTGAATTCCACTTAATGTCTCAAGTCACACAATTGACTCACAATTATTATATTATATCTTATACCTTAAAAAAATTGTGAATCTATTTTTTATTATATTTTCCACTAATATTTTAATTTCTATATCCACTAATTTTTTCTTCCCCATCTTTTCCAAACTGAGAATACTATTTTCATCATATTTGATACCTTAGATGAGGTCTTACTTTCCTATCATTAGTAAGGTAATATTGTTTCAAAAACCCACAATCCAAACCAATTTGTTTCTCTAAATGAAATATTGAAATATTTTTCCTTCTTATTTCTTATTTTCATCACCCATGACTATTGGTCCACATTTATTGACGGTGGGTGTGTCTACTCATCCTCTTTTTCAATGTACTCCAATTAATCATGCAATAATGAAAACCTATTTTTATTTTAATATTGTTCTATGAAACCTCCAATAAGTATGTTCCATTGTTCTAACTTTCCTTAGGAGCCTTCATTTGTACCCTTATAGTGAAAAGGAATCACTTTGTTCCCGAAACATTCATAGAAAAAATAGTATCCATAAAAAACTTAAGTAAATTTAGAAACATGGATTGCCCATTTTTTGTACTCATGCTCTATAAAATATCATTTTTCAATTTAACATATATATTTAATGTATCTAAAATTTACAGAGTAATATCACCTAAATTTTTATGTCTTCATCTATGATTTTGTGGAAAATTTAGTACTCTTGTAAGAATTGTACACATATAACTTTCTATGGGGTGTTGATGAATAAGATTTAAAATTAACCACAATTTTTTCCTTCTTATATTCATTCTCAAAAATATAGTTATTCTTGTTCTTGAACCACTATACATATGGGATAGTTAAATATACTTCATAATACACCCTAAAAACATACTGTTTTGTTGATTCACTTGAACTTCCCATTTTCATTTTAGGAGTGAGGAATATTTCTTAGTATTTATACTTTTTTTTCTATGTAATTACTTCTCCTTTAAGTTTTACAATTCACTTGACCCTTTTATTTACATAATTTATTAGGTCTTTATTGATCTAGTCCTGATCCTTAACATTGAATTTTAACTCAAATTATTTTTTAGATTCCCAAAATCTCTAGATCTATGTTTTTAAATTTTATCACTCAGTTACTACTTATCTTCATACTACCATATTATATGATTCTTGGATAACAAACCACTCAATTTTATTTCTTCTTATTTTCCCTCTAAATATAAACTACTTCCAGGGATGATTCTAATTATTCTTCAATTTCAATTATTCCCTCTAATTATCTAACATTAACATCAAATTCCTCAGTTTAAGAACTATTTACAATAGTAACTATGGAATATTGATAATGATACTTACAATCTTCAACCTATTCAACATCACTTTCCTTATAACCTTCATCTTGTTATGTTGGAAAATTTTTCATTTTAAAAATATTTATTTTAATCCTTTATTTACATTAATTTCATTTGATTCTTTATTAGGAGGTACTTATTTATTATCTTAATCTTAATACTCATTGAAACATTTGGCCACAATATGTCCCACCATTAAAAATATAAAGTATGAATTTCGAATCTTTCCTTTGAACATTACTTTTCCTCCTTTTATGAAATCATGTTATTCACCTCTTCATCTTCAGGGTCTTCCTTCATGGTGTGTTTATTTAAGGATTTAAAAACTATTTCTTGAATTCTGTCCCTTTTCCTATACACATTATATTCATTACACATTTAATGTACAACAAGGGAACTACATATAATTTATAATAAAATCCATTTCATATATTTGTCTTCAAGCCCAAGGAATTTCTCATTTAAACATGGAGAAAATATACTCATAATAATTTTAACAATTTTAACATCATTAATGTTTTATCTAAGTAAAAACATATCTTTTACCAATATATTGATTTGATCATGGAATACATGAATATTTTTATTTATAAACATTCCCAAATCTTTATTGTAACACACAGAAAATTCTAAAAGAGCAAGTTTTTTTTTCAACAACGTATATAAAACAAAAAACCAAATGTAGAAATAAATATATCCTCTTGAGAATTTGTGATATATTTAATATTTTAAATAAATTTAATGTATTCTATATATTTCAATGAACACAAACAATGAGTTTCTTTGATAGCTTGCGTTATACGCCAGACCGAGTTTTACGGAATAACAATATATTTCTAAAATATTATTATTTAATATAATAATGTATAAACTATCCATTAAATTATAATTTTTTAATAGTAATTAATAAAATATTATAATATATGTTTTATAAAAATATAAAATTAATTCATTGATTTTAAATTAATTTTAAATTAATATAAAAACCAATTGAATATAAATGAAATGTTTTTATGCTCAAAAAGTCGTTTTATCCTAATAAATTAAATTAATTACTACTAGTGAATAATATTAATGAAATTAATATAATATTTTTTTTTTGATATTCGTCCAATATATGTTTTATTTATAAGATAATAATAAATTCAATTTTATTCTTAAAATTGTATTTTCTTAAAAGGCAATTTTGCTGCATTTTAATGGTGCACCTATTTTAAGAAAACATTTTGAAACATTTATAAATTTTATTTTTCTAAATAAACATAATTTTTTAATTTTAACCACCAAAGTTATCATTGGGTGAATTTTTGGTATTTTTCTGAGAAATTTCATTTTCTGATGAATAATGAAAAATACTGAATTTTAATTAAAAAATTATTTTTCAACTAAATAATTTATGGGGTTAAATTATATTATAGTTTTTATAAAGTATAATTATATCAAATATAAATTAATTAATCTAATTTAGGTCATTGGAATCAATTTAAATTTGAAAATTTATTAAAAAACATTGTAATCTTCTGAACATTGTCACATTAAAACCCCACTTTATCATTCCATCTGTGAGATTAATTTTAGATTAATTTATTCCAATTATTTGATTTGAATTTGGGAAAATAGATTCTAAATTTTTAATAATCATATGTTTTAATTTATAATAATCTCAACTTAGTTGCATCCAATAGTCACACACACTTCAATCAAATTGGATATGTAATCATCGTTAGTGCGTACAGAAGACTACCACCTTGCGAACCGATATCATTTTTTCTTCCATTAAAAACATTAAAGGTTGGAAATAATGATGTATTTATAGTTTATAATATATATATATATATATATAATTAATAATTTATTTATGCTTCATTAATTATTTATATAACACATATCTTCATGCTTTCCATTTTTTGGGAATACGATAACATTGTTCGAAGATGTGTGGACTACCACTTTCTCAAAACAGAGTGATTTGTTCACACCTTATATGGAAAGTATTAAGGATGTTTTTAATAAAAATATGTGATATATATAATGTAAAAAAGATTCTATAATGATAATATAAATATATAAAAATATCACTTACTATTTAAATATGAAAAGAAAATGGAATTAGCGTTTATGGATATGTATGGCCTACTGTCTCCATGAATGGTGAATTCCATTTCCTATCACCATATTTTATATATTCATATAAATAAATATATAATTAATATATATGTTCTTTACATTAATATTTAAATTCTGGATATGATATAACCCTAGTCGACATAAGTGCAAAAAAAATTACATGTCAAGACATGCTCTAAAAACATAGAAATTAACACAAGAAATAGTGAAAATATTGAAATATTTTTAGAAAAAGGGTAATAATATGTTATAAAATTATCATATGTGATATCATAAATATTCATATGGTTCGGTAATAAGTTAAAAACATGTTTAAAATCATTATAAAAGATTTTAAAGGGTGTTCAACCATCAAGAAGTGTAAGGTAATGGATTTCATCTAAATTTTACTCTATTTAGGCATATTGTAATTTTATACACCTATTTTATTTTATATGGACAATATAAAATACTTTTGAAAATTAATATCATGAATAATTCATTATTCATTGTACTTTGAGTCTCAATTTTAATTATTTCATCTAAGGGGATTTAAGCTTAATGTTACCATGTGTTAATGAAATTTCGTAACTAAATTACATTTCATTGGGTTATATTACTTCCTCATTGTCATTAATATTATATGATTTTGAGGATAATGAATTTTAATATATATTTTATTACATCCACTTATTTTATATGTATTATAACTTATACACATAATCAATTCATTGTTTAATTCAGGCTTCAACATTATATTCACTTAAAGGGTTTATTTCACAATCTTATTCTAATCAAGACTATTTATTCTTTAATTTACATTAATAGAAATTATATAATATTTGTTTAATAAATCTTTTAATTTTATCATCTTTTTATTATTCATGAATATTTTTCAAGTAATAGTACTGTTTTCCACACTTTGGCACTTATAATGTTTTAGAAAATGTTTTTAAGAAAACCAGACTTCATTTCTCTCTTCGGTCAAAAATATATTTTCTTTTAAAACTATGATTTCTTTTAAAATAATTTATTTTCTAATTTTTTTTTAAAAAATGTTTTTAATCTCTTATAAATGATTTATTAAATGAGTTTTTACAAAATCATTCAAAAGGAATCTTCTTGTTGTTTTTTGAAAAAAACAACATTATATCATTTTTACATTGCACAAGGAATGTACATTTAACCTTGTATGACACGTACAGATTTACCATCCTTCATTTCTTTGAAGATTCCTTTATATTTTTTAAATTATAATTTTTAATGAAAATGATTTTAAAACTGATTTTCATAGAAAATTATTATCAATTTATTTTCAAAATGAAAAGTATATTTTCATCAAGAATGTTTTTAAAAGAAATTTTTATAATATTTCTATTCATTAATGAAAACAACCATTTATTTTTACTCAAATTGGGATTTTTTTTATTGATACCATCATTTTTCCTCCTCCATATGTTTTATGATTGATTGGGCTGAGGATAGTTTTGATATTCATTTCCTTGATTCATTTCTATATCTCCTTGAAATATTCACTTTCCTGTGATCGTTGGACATTAAATTTCACCTAATTATCTATATCATTTATCATGGATATTTTTAAAGTTTAAACCATATACCATTTCTTCATATGGTGCTTAATTTTATTGTTACTTGATTAACTGGGGAAATATTGAAAAAAAAAATATCCATTATTTAATATTGATATTTGATGAAAGGTCACATTGTTCGTTAATTAAATCTTTTATTCAATATATGAGGAATTATTTGGTCATGCAGTGATTGGTGGGGCCTATAATATATATATCCCCTTGATGAATCAAAAAGTTTTCATGGGATAGATTAGTTATGAAAATTAAATTGGTTTCTACCTGTTGTTTTAAAATAACCAAAGTATAGATCTTAATATTAAAGGTTTTCATGTGCCCAAGATATGATTTTTGATAATTAATAATTTCCTTCATTTTAGTTATCATTATTATCCATGATATTTTCACTATGATAAAATCTATGGATGCATTTCATTCTCAGTTTATTGATTAAATGGAATGTGTGTTCAGTTATTTAACTTTCTATATTGTTAATTCCTTATCCAGTTATTTAAATGGAATGTGATTTTAGTTATTTACCATTCCATATTGTTTATGCACCCCCTTCTTATTTTATTAATTACAAGGCATGTGTGTTCATATATTTAGATTTCAATAATGATTATGCTCATTGATTCATTATTTTTTCTACTATATGTCATGACTCGTCCCCCGGGGCCAGTGTCGTGACAACTCTAAGCTCGCCTTCTATACGCCATATGTTGGTGACTAGTACCAAAAAGGCATATCCCAAAAACGGGAAGGCATTGCCTTTAAACCTGTGCAAACATAGAAACCAAGAACACAACAAGAAGAAACCATGATATAAACTATTATAGTAAAAAGAGTACTGAAAGTAAGGGGGATGGAATACAAGCCCAATTGAAAAGTACAAGTACAAATAAAAAGAGAAAATAGTTGTAGGATCACCCACCGAGGTCCCTATAAAAAGGGTAGGTACATATCATTTCTACAACAGTCCACGTCATCCCGTCTTCTTTGTGAACCGCCTAGTCCAGGCTCCCTCAAGTTTCAGCCCAACTACATGCCGTCTGCACAAGACACAACAAGTTTTAGATGAAGCTCATGTAGGGGTGAGTATAACAATACTCAATAGGGAACCTGATACCCCCAAAAGGTCTCATAGAATTCAAAAAACGAAAACAAAAAATCATGATCTCAATAAAAAACCACAAAGAAATTGACACGGCTCAAACAGAGTATCATCTCAAACCTGGTATTAATGTTGTACAGAAGTACAAATGATCATCCACAAATCTAGATAATCTTATTCTGTCAAGAGGCATTGTTTCTGACCATACGGAGTCTGACCCACACATGATCGATAGGTACTAACCCCAAAAATGACCCAAATAGGATCCGACCCTCCCATAGTAAATAGGTACTAACCCCCGCAATGACCCACACAGGATCTAACCCACACAGGATCGGTATGCATGGACTCACACAAGATCACTGAGCATTAACCCACACATGATTTGACCCACATAGGATTGGTATTTCACAGATCCACGGCGGGTCGCACTAAGGCTAGTCCTTGTCAGGTTGCATGGTGCTGATCCTCAAAGTGTCACTAGGTTCCTATACACACAGGATCACTCAGTGCTGATCCACACAGGATCTTTAGGTGCTAACCCACACAAGATTTCTTAGTACTAACCTCCGTATGATATGTCACCAACCTCCACCTCACTGCCAGCCACTAGATTCCCGCTCATAGCACCCTTGATTCTAGGAGAACCTCTCCTCAATACATCAGTCATATTTCAATGAGCATGAATTCCCATAAAGAAGTAACCCAATGATACATCATGTCATAAGTTTTCCAATGAAAAAGACAACGCATCAACCGGATGCCCAGTTTGTAAGTTATTGGAATTTTAGTGCCGAGGGCTTAGTTGGATATGGAGTCGATCCAGCCTGGACATACCCCAAATTTATCTAAAAATATCATGGATTACTTCAAAAGGACCTCATTGTAACTAGGGTCCTTATCCACAGAAGACGTGTCAATCAAATGCTCGGTCTATTAGTTAGATCCCTTTTTGTGAAATAGGGGGGATTGCACCTTGGTCTAGCCCAGCTCGATTAGGCCTAGCAGAATATGCCAAAGGGACTACTTACCAAAAGGGATACCAACACTAGTAATGGTGTGTTAGAAAAACACGTGGTTTTTCAGTTATGGTCATTTATTAATTCATGGACCGGTTGGGTCTAGGCCCGTTCTGACATGGTCAGACCGACCGGACGCAACGAGTCCCAAGGTCTATCTGACCCTGCTTGGGTCCAACCTATTAAGGGTTGGCCCAGTTCATTGGGTCCAGCTTGTAGGGGGTGGCCCGGTTTGGTTTGTAGGCTCAGGCCGCAGTTTACCCAGCCCATTGGGTGGGTCTTGGCCCACCCGTACTGGCCTAGGGGTCCAGCCCGACCCACTTGGCGGGTTCGGTTCACTGGGTGGGTCCAGTCCACTGGGTTGGTCCGGTCTACTTGGTTGGCCTCCATCCAGCCAGTCCACCAGAAGGTGGACCATTTTCTTCTTCTGGCCCTACGGTTGCAGGGTCGTCTCGCCCAACCAGTGGGGTGCTGGCCCACTGCATTAAATAGTCAACCATTTGGCTGATCGGGTTTTGCCAACATTTTAAGGCCTGGGGCCTCACCGTTCCTCATGCCACAACAACTTCCACCGACAACACCTATGGGTGCCACGATTTTCCTGCACGGTCGGCTCAGGCTGGTAGCCTTTTTCCTCCACGATATGCCATCGTGCACCGCCTTCCACTACACGAGGCGGGTTGCCGCGGGTCTTCTCTGGCCACCGCCGGCCGCCGTCGACAGGGCACACCAGAGGTTTATTCTACGGGTCATCGGGCATGATCTGGTGTCCGTTCATGGTGTTGTCGACCCCTATGGCTCTCCTGTGATTCCGTTGTCATAGTATGAACTTCTATTTTGTGTTTCCATCGAGTTGGAAATTGTTCCCCAAAGTTCACATCAAGAACGAAGTAGCGGAGGGCCTGTGCCTTGTTTGTTTGGCTGACACCATCCGAGTTACATGATAAAAAGCAGGAGAGAAATTTAATTCATCAAAGACAACTTAAAAGTAATCCTTTACCTAGACTATATGTCTGCTGATGACGATCGACAGAACATCCTTCGTTGTTGTCATCGGTTCATGATTCAGTGGTGCTTGTCAACACTCATTAAAACTAGTCTCATCCTCCAAGTGGTTGGTGTCACAGTACTTTTCCAAGGCTTCTTTGTTTGGTGAAGCCATACCAACACTCCACCCTGAGTTCTATATAAAGAGGAGAGTGGGAGAGTGAGTAACACATGTGGAATTAATGGGGTTAATTTAATTAAGGAACCTTTTTAATTCCAACAGTGAAGTTACAAGAATAAAGGGGAGTCAAGCCATTTAATGGGTTGAATTTTCATTGGTCCCACCACCGTCGCTCATCGGTTGGAGAAAAAGAAATGAAATAAAATAACATAACATGTTATTTTATTAATCCTTCAAAAGTTCTAAAAATTAACTTTTTCACCCGACCTACTGCGGTCGAAGTGAAGCCTCCCTTATGAAAATCTTAGCACTGTGGATTCAATGGTGCCCTCATATTTTTAATCTGATCACTGGTTCATAATATTGAAAACGCCACCCGTGCGTTTACTGAATGTACCTTAAAAAAGTTCAGAAATTTATTTTGGGAACACCGGGCCTCAGAATCATGCGCCATCAATTTCCGTAGTCTCATAATAATACCCTAATATAAAAAAAGTCCATGGAAAATTCGGGTCTTTACATTCTCCCCACCTTAGATATTTTCATCCCCGAAAGCCACAACATGAACTAAGGAAAAAAATGGTGCTACTGAGCACGAATATGAGTCTCCTTCTCCCATGTGCTCTCTTGGAGGTCCCCATTTTCCCAATGAATGTGCACCCTAGGTATTGATGATCCTTGAAGGACCCGCTCCTGTCGATCCTCAATCTCCACTGTAACCTCTGTATAAGTTGCCTCATCATCAATGTCCATCTCTCCCTAGTCAATAACGTGCAATGGATCATGCACATACTTCCTCATTTACGACACATAGAAAACATCATGAACCCAATGCTTCTGTGGGGGAATTGCTAGGTGATACGCCACATTGCCAACTCTGCTAAGAACCTGAAAGGGTATGATGAACCTCAGAGACAATTTGTCACCCTGACCAAATATCCGCAAAACTCATCGAGGTGAGACCCATAAGATGAAATGGTCTCCCTCCTATAACTCCATAGGTCTCCATCTCTTGTAAGTATAAGACTTCTGTATGCTCTGTGTAGTCTTCATCCACTCTTGGATGATCTTCACCTTCTCAGTGGTATCCCATACCAATTCTGGACCCATAAGTGCTAACTCCTCGGGTCTATCCAGTAAAGAGGTGATCTGCATGGGTGACCAAACAGGGCTTCAAATAGTTCCATACCAATGGTGGAGTGATATCTATTATTGTCTGTGAACTCCATAAAGGGAAAGTGATCCTCCCAACTGTGACCAAAATCTAGGACACAAACATGAAGCATTTCCTCCAGTGTTTGAATGGTCCGCTCCATCTGACCATCTGTCTATAGATGAAAGGCAGTGATCAAATGTAGCTGGGTCCCGAATTCCTCCTATAATCACCTCAAAAACCGAGATGTAAAATGGGTGTCACAGTTAGTTACAATCGTCGATGTCACCCCATGAATCCATACAATCTTCTGTGCGTAGAGTCATCCCATGCCCTCTACAAGTCCCTACTCTCGGATGGGTAGGAAGTGGGACAACTTGGTGAATCATTCAACGATCAACCAGATCGAATCATGTCCCCTTGATGTCTGTGGTAGCACTATCACAAAATCCATTGGGATACCATCCCACTTCTAGCCTAGTGCCTCTAGTGGCTATGCTGTGCTTGATGGAACCAGATGCTCGACCTTTACTAGCTGACAAGTGAGGCATCATGAAACAAACTCTGCCACTACCTTCCTCATCTTTGGCCAATAGTACTGACACCAGAGGTCCTGATACATCTTCTCCACATCAAGATTTTCCATTAGATGGGACGTATGTAACACCCTTAAGACCTCCTCATGTAGTGCCACCAGGACCATGGTGTGTCCTCTGAAGAGGATGGCGTGCTTCCCACCTTTAGAAAATCCATCAGATGCTTGTCCTGGTGATTTTTGAGTATGTCGAGCCTCGCAGTCAATGGCTCCAAGATGTGCCTCCCGAACTCGCGGAAGAAGTGGGGGAGTGAAAATCATAGACTAGAGGTAAGCTACTCTATCTCTATCCACAAAAGATATCTATAGCATGACTAGCTGCTCTATCACCTCACTCAGCAGCTATTGACCAGAACTCCTGCTGAGTGCGTATGCTACTATGTTCCCCTTCCTCGGAGTATAGAATATCTTAAATTCATAGTCATGGGGGAACTCTATCCATTTTTGATATCTTAGGTTTATGTTTTTTCTATGAGAAGATATACCTGAGACTCTTGTGATCAGAGTAGACTGTATATCGTTTGACCATCAAGTAGTGTTGCCTCATCTTCAAGGCAAAGACCACTACTGCTAACTCCAGGTCATTGGTAGTGTAGTTCTTCTCATTCTATCTCAGATTTAATGAACCATAAGCGACCGATACTCACTCCTATATTGGGACAATTCCATGTACGGTCCTTGACGTGTCATAGTAGACTACATATCCAACACCCACTTCCAGTAGCCTCAAGATGGTGGAACTCATCTGTCTTTGCATCAGCTCCTGAAGACTCTGTTGGCATCTCTCCATTCACACGAAGGGTTTTACCTTCTTCTTCAACACTAAAAAGGGTGCCAAAACTATGGAAAAGTATTGTACGAATATCTGGTAGTACACTGCCAACCATATGAAACTATGCACCTCAGTCACACTCCTAGGTGGATCCCAAGAAAGAACAGCCTCTATCTTCTCCAGATCCACCACAAAGTGATTGAGGTTTGGCTGGAAGAACCTAATCATGGGTCCCATCAACATTGTAGGGGCTTTGGTCACAGAGAATGATATAACCAAGAACTCATAGTGTCCATACTGACATTTGAAATTCATCTTCTTCACATCCTCATATCGTACCCTGAGTTGATGATAGCCTGATATGAGGTCTATCTTTGAAAACCAATGACCTCCCTTAAGCTGATCGAAAAGATAATCAATCCTCATATATGGACACTGGTTCTTCACAGTTAGCTGGTTTAGGCATCGATAATCCACACAGATCCTCAAACTCTCATGTGTGTTCTTGGCGAACAAAATCGGGGTTGCCCATGGAGAAAAAATGGGCCTTATGATACCCTTCTTTTACAAGTCCTACAACTATACCTATAACTCATGAAGCTCCCTGGGAGCCATATGATATGTTAAAGTAGATATCAGTGCCATACTGGGGTACAAGTTGATGTATAATTCCACCTCTCTGCGGGGAGTTAGTCCTCAAACATCATCAGGGAAGACATTGACATACTGGTCCACCACTACAGGATAGCTTGGACTCTCAGCATCAACTGCTCCAAGGGTAAGGCTAGCCAACTGGTGTGTGATCATCTGCACCCTCATTCAGGTAAGTATATCCTCTGCTGAAAAGGTTTCTTTTTCTCCAGTGAGTAAAAAACTAGTCCCATCCTCTCATACACACCACACTTTGTGCCTAATACAGTTAATATGAGCATGGATTGTGGATAACTAGTCCATTCCCAAGATGACATTGTAAGGCCTCAATGCCACTACTAGAAGATCCCAGCCAAAGATCTCGCCTCCTAGAGTAAGCTCACACTACTGGCACTAGTGTGTAATCATCGAATCTTTTCCCATAGGAGTCTTTAATCATAAGGATTAAGCCAAAGAATCCACTAGAATCTATGAGCATCGAACGAGATCCATTGTAATGAAAGAGTGACCGACACCTATGTCTATAAGTACTGCATCTAATGTGGAGTAGACACAGATCATACCTCGAATCACCTCTGGAGTGCCATGGTCATATGCCTCAGCTGCCTGGTGTTGAGCTTGTCCTTGTCCTCCTACTCTCTGTGGTCAGGGTGGACCACTAGGAAGTGGTGACGGAAGAAACTCAAATCGTCATCCACCAACTACTTCACAACTTTCTCCTCTACCACGTTGTCCACCTTGCAAAACTCCTCGCTCAAATCTCTGACTCTTCCTTAGCGGTCCCTCAATCGTCTTCTGATCGTCAATATGGTAGTTCAGGCAGTCAAAATCCATGTGGTTCTGCTCGCCACACATGAAGCATACCCTGCTCCCAAATTAACTCCTCTACCTCGTTAGCTCGGCACCTCTGACCATGCATCCTTGGGTCATCCACCAAAAGGTCTAGTCCACTTGGACCTATGTGTCATCTACCTACTACCAGCTACAGAGGACTCTGCTACATGTTGCCTGGTGGTGGGTCTCGCTGTCTGTGTCTGCTCTGTAAGGAATATATCCACTAAGAGTGATCTATCTTGCACTCCACCATATGTCGGGATTCTAAGAGATACCATAGAAGCTATGATCTCCCATCGGAGTCCCTGCTCGAAGGTCTATGCCCTTAAGAAAGGGTCCTGCACCATGTTGACATAGTAACATGGGAGGTCAGTGAACCTTGCTGTGTACTGGGCCATGATCAGGCTGCCCTACTATAAGTGTTGGAGCTCCTGAATAAGCATAGAGCATAGAGTCACTAGAACTCACTTTTCCCTGAAGAGGCCCTCAAAATCTGCCTAGGTGAGGGTCACCTCATCGTGCATCTAGAGCATCAGGCTCTACCATCTCCATGATGCTCCCTGGAAAAGACTGGAATCTAGGATCACCATCAGGATGGCTGGTGTCCCAACTAGGTGAAAAACTCTAGCCACAACCTCCAGCCAGTCCTTAGTCGCCTTCGGATCTGCCTCACCTCAGAACTCCTGAGGCCACTGCCGCTGAAACCCATGCAACGCGCTCAGTCGGTATGCACCTTCTGCTGGTAGGGTTGGTGGCAATAACTTCCAAATGGGTAGTGGTGCTGCTGGTGTACCACCTGAAGGTGCTAACACTGTAAGAGGTCCCTATACCAAGGCCTCATCACTCGGTGGGCCGTCATCATGTAATCTCTTAGGAGTCTTGGTTGGTAGTCTACGTGGTGACATCCTAAAAGAAAACATGTCCACCATAGTAAAAAAGTTATACCTGGTGAGCTGAATCAAAGAGATAAAAAGTAAAACACTTCTAAAACACATTCAATCAATGTATTTGTGCACCGAGTAGAATATCAGAATTCAGGGTCCTGGTGTATGGATATATTAGCCACCGCACCAACACTATATTCCCAAAAATGAAAAAAAACTCATAAAACTTAACATTATTACTCCATTAAAAGATCAAAGTTATAGTTTTTCAGTAGAACCGACTCATCTTATACCACTTTGTTACGACCTGTCCCCCGGGACCTGTACCGTGACTACCCAAAGCCTGCCTTCTATAGGCCAGGGGTTGGCGACTAGCACCAAAAGGTGTATCCCTAGAACAGGAAGCCATTGCCTTTAAAACTGTACAAACACACAAACCAAGAACACAACAAGAAGCAACTGTGATGTAATATGCTGTAGTAAAAAGATTACTGAAAGTAAGGGGGCTGGAATAAAAGCCCAACTGAAAAGTACAAGTACAACTGAAAATATAAAACAGCTCCTGGATCATCCACTGAGGTTCCTACCTGAAGGGTAGGTATATATCATATATAGAGAACTCCACATCATCATGTCCCCTTCGTGTACCACCTGGTCCTGGATCCATTAATTCTCAACCCACCTACTCATCATCTTTACAAGACACAACAAGTTCTGGGCAAAGAACGTGCATGGGTGAGTATAACAATACTCAGTAGTGACCCCAAGACCCCCAAAGGTCTCACAAAATTCCACAAAGGCAAACCAAAAATCATGATCTCAATAACAAAGCACAAAGCAATAGACACAACACAAACATATTCTAAACTCTAACCAGGTATTAGTGAACTATAGAAGTAAAAATGATCAGTCGCGAAGCTAGATCATCTTATTCTATCAAGAGGCACTGCTTCTGACCATACAGATTTTTTCCCACCTAGGATTGATAGGTACTAACCCCCGCAATGACCCACATATGATCTGAACCTCCCAAAGTCAATAGGTACTAACCCCCACAATGACCCGCATAGGATCTGACCCACATAAGATCGGTATGCACTTACCCACACAGGATCACTGAGCGCTGACCCACACAGGATCTGACCCACACCGGATCGATATGTTGCTAATCCATAACGGGATGCTCTAAGGCTGGCCTTCGTTGGGTCGTGAGGTGCTGATCCACAAAGAGTCACTAGGTGATGATCCACATAAGATTTCTCAGTGCTAAGCCACACATGATTTCTAGGTGCTAACCCACACATGACTGCTTGGTACTAACCTCCGTATGATATGTCTCCAACCTCCACCTCACTACTAGCCACTGGATTCTCACTCATAGCATGCTTGATTCAGGGAGAACTGCTCCTCAATCCATTATTTGTATTTCAACTAGAAAAAAGTTCCATTAAGATGTAACACAATGATCCATCATGTTATAAGGGTCCCAGTTCAAAAGATGGCGCATCAACTGGATGCCCGATCTGTATGTTATTGGCCTTTTAGTGTCGAGGGCCCGATTGGATTTGGAGTTGATCCAACCCGGACATACTCTAGATTTCTTGAAAATTCTCATGGAGTATTAAAAGGTACCTCCTTGTCACTAGGTTCATTATGCCAGAGATGGCGTGTCAATCGGATGCCCAGTCTATTACATACATCTCTTTCTATGAGAGGAGGGGGGGTGGATCGTACCTCGGTCTTGCGAGGCTCGCTCAGGCCCACTGGAATATGACAAAGGGACCTCTTCCTTGAAGGGATCCCAATTACACTAATGGCGTATTATTCGTACACCTAGTTTTTTAGTTAATGTTGTTTATCTATTCAGGGACAGGTTGGGTCTCGGCCCGATCCGAATCGGTCAGACCGGCCCGACACAATGGGTCCCAGGGTCTATCTGACCCCGCCTGGGTACGACCTATTAAGGGTTGGCCCAATTCACTGGGTCCAGCCTATAGGGGAAGCCCAGTTTGGTTCGTGGGCCCGAGCTGCGGTTGGCCTGGCCCGCCTAGTGGGTCTTGTCCCACCTGCGTTGGCCTACTAGGCCGCGAGTCCGACATGACCTGTTAGACGGGTCTGGTCCTCTTGGGTGGCCCGTATCCAGCTAGTCTTCTAGAAGGTAGACAATTTTCTTCTGCTGGACCCGTGGTTGTGGGACCATTTCGCCCAACCAGTGGGGCGATGCCCCACTGCATTAAACGGTCTACCATTTAGCCGACCAGGTTTTTCCAACGCAGTGAGGTGCAGGGCCGCGACGCTCCTCCTGCCATGGCCCACTAATCATGACCACTTCTGCCACTGTCGGCTACAAGCGCTGCCCTTTTCCCGCACAGCTGGCTCGGGCTGACTACCTTCTGCCTCCGTAACGATCCATCACGCATAGCCTTCCACCACCCGCGGCCGGTTGTCGCGGGTCTTCTCCACCCACCATTGACCACCGACGACATGGCGCTCCGACAGTTTCTTCTGAAGGTCATTGTGCATTCTCTGATGTCCGTTCATGGTGCCTTCTACACATACAGCTCTCCCACGCTACCTCCATCATAGCGTGACCCACTATTTTGTGTTTTAGTCGATTTGGAAATTGTTCCCTAAAGTTCACATCATGAACAAAGTGACGGAGGGTACATGCTTTGTTTATTTGGCCCGCGCCCTCTTCTTTACATGATAACAAGCCGTAGAGAAATTTAATTCTTCATAGACAACTTCAAAATAAACCCCTTAACTAGATTATACTTCTTCTGACAACGATCGATAGAACCTCCTTCGTTGTTTTCATCAGTTCGTGATTCAGTGGCGCTCGTCACCGCTCGCTGAAATCAGTCTCGTCCCCAAGTGGTTGGCATCATGGTACTTTTACAAAGCTTCATTGTTTGGTGAAGCTCTTCCAACACTCCACCCTGAGCTCCATATAAATAGGAGAGCGGGAGGGTGAGTAACACACCTGGGATTAATGGGGTTTATTTAATTAAGGAACCTTCTTAATTCCAACAACGTGGTTACAAGAATAAAGGTCAAGCCATTTAATGGATTGACCTGTCGTTGGTCCTATGACCACCACTCATCTGTTAGAAAAAATTAAAATAAATAAAATAACATAACATGTTATTTTATTAATCTTTCAAAAGTTTGAGAAATTAACTTTTTCACCCGACCTACTACGGTCGAAGTGCAGCCTCCCTATAGTTAATCCTGATGGGACAGATTAAACAATGGCCTTATATTTTTAATCTGAGCATCAGTTCAGAAGAAATAAAACGACATCCTCACATTTACTGAACGTTTCTTAAAAAATGTTCAAAAATATATTTTGGGAACAATGGGCCTTAGAATAACAGGCCATCAATTTTCGCAGACTCATAATAATTCCATAAAAAAATAATTTTCATGGAAAATCTAGGTCATTACACTATAAATAACCCTTTCTAATCATTTGAACTCACACTTATGTGTTTCCTTCCTCCAAGATTACCTAAAGTGTACTGAGAAAGATATGCAATGATACTCTAGATTGAATATAGTTATTATCAAAGAATATATGTTTTATTTTTTATATTTATTTTTAATACAAGGCCCATGAATGTATCTTGCATTCCATGTCTAATAAACTATTTAGTCCTTTGGGATGTGATTTACTTGTATTTTATGCCAATGTAATGGTAGTTGGAACCAACTTGGGGCTGCTGGGGTCTGGGTCACAATAGTAGGCATGAGAGCAAGTTTAGTATAAACCTCAAGTACTAGATATTGGAAAACACAGAATAGGGAACGTAACCATAAGATAAATTTTGAGGATAAGTATTGAAGGACATCATAATGTTTTGAAAAGGTAGATATTATGTGGATATTCCTATAAATATGTCTCTATCTATATATTATAGGTATATATGGTTTTAGAAAAGATATACCTAGGGGTAAAAAATATGAAAAGGGCGCGTCATGCTTGACTTGAGTGTAACCTGGTACATGACAACATACCTTACTACACACCTAGTTTGACACTCCTAGGGAATATGATTAGTATAATTCACATTTTCTTTACAAACCATTATAATGAATTTGAATGTATAATGATAATGAATGACCTAGGTTAAATCTAAGGTGTTTTAGATTGAAAATGAGGTGTCAAGATTTGGATACCCTATAAATGATTATATATTTCCCTCACTATGACTATTGTTACTCACATTATGATTTATGTTTTTATTTAATGGCTGGAACCTGAAAGAGCTATGTTTACACTAAACATTAAGGATTGGGTGATGATAATGAGGACCCAAATGAGGTTCGGATAGGTGTAAAAGATATCATGTTAACAACTAATTAGTTTTCCCTAAATATGATTAACATCATATACCTTAACCAACTCCCAAACTTACAAAATAAAAGAAGGATGGAGGTTTCTGAGAACTCGAGTGGAGGGAACCATAGAGAAAAGAAGGCTCGATTTCCACCATGAATGAAATTTTGAAGGAGTAACCTAAGAAAGTGTCTCAATAGAATGGTGTAATTCTTAATGTGTGGAAATTAAGGGCACAAAGAAAATAATTTTCAAGGAAAAATGAAGAGTATGATGGAAGTAAATAAATCTCATCCAAAGGATCCATTTATGCTTCATGTCCTTAAATGCAGGGAACTTGGCAATTTTCTGAGATAATTCCCTCTTAAAAAGAGTATCCCCTAGACCATGGAAGGACTAAATTATAAGTAATATAGATTATGTACTTATATATTGTGATAAATTGTTGAAGTGTTTTACTAGTAGTATTTTGGTTACAAGGATCTTGAATCATCTAAGTATTTTGTTGAATTTTGGAAGCACATGTGTATTCATTAACATAAGTGTTATGGATACCATCATGGGTTTATGAGTTCAATATTTATCACAAGATCAATGTAAAAAAGGCAACTATTTTTAGGTTTTATGGGATATGAGAATAATGAGATTAAGGACTTTTTGGAAAAATAGTTCAATTACATATTTTAATAGAAAGGTTATTTGAAGAGTAAAACATTTACATTTTATAGAAACAAATTTAACAGTATTGATAACCTTTATGGATAATATGACCATTAATGAAATTTTAATAATATCCAAATAAGAATATTATACTTTGTAAAAAAATAGTTTTATTGAAAACCCTAGTAAAATTCATTTAATGATTAATTTCATTTCAATAATAACCTTCATACTTTTTGGAAATGTTATAGAAATTAAATTATTTTGGTTTTAGAAAAGGAAAACATGTACTTTGGGTGAAAACCCATTAAGTATAACAAGGCCATGGGACTTGAACCCATGACCGAAGGATTATCAGGGTTTAATGCCAACCACTAACCTATGCAATTACCTTGTTAATATCTTAATGTATTTTAGTAAAACAATTTGATTAGTACATATTAACAATGTACCGTTAGTGTTAATTTTTGGTTTATATATTAACATATTAACCATATTGGATTTAGAGAATAGTTAGAGACAAATATAATTACTGGTCACTATTTTATGGTCCTTACAATCTGTTAAATATTTATTTTTGTGATTCGGACATCAATGTTAATTTTTGGATATCCATTTCTTAAAGTAATGGATGAATTAGAAATTGATCAAATAAAAAAATGTTAAAAACTATGTTTATAAAATAGAAATATTTAAAGTAAGTATATTTAATTTTATTCATAGGCAGTAAAATAATTTCACAACACTAGAAAAACGATCAAGAAATAAAATGTTCTCCTAACAGTTTAAATTTTGTCGAACTGAAGGTATTTTAAATATTCAAAGATTTATTACTTTGAGGCCCTTGAATTTCTATATACCATTCACTTATTTGTGATTAATGAACTCTATCACCCTCTATAATTATTTATACTTTTCCTCTAAGTCTATTTGTCCACTTTCCACTGATGTTCTCTTACTTGGAAACCTTATTATATGTTGTTCCATATGAACTTTGAACTTCCCATTCTCTCTTTTCAAGTGGATGTTTTACCAACCCTTCTCAAATTTAAGTATATAAATAAATGAATTTTAAAATATAAATTTTTTTATTAAGATTGAGTTTAAATTTAAATGATGCAATTTATTTGAGGTGTAGATAATGTGACACTATAAAAATTATAAGAGTAACTTTTTCTTCGATAGCATGTATGAAACGCAGCACCAAACATAGAAATGAATATAACCACTTGAAACTTTATGGTATATTTAATATTTTAAATAAATTTAATATATTCACTAGCTTAAAATGAATTAAATACTGATCTATATTGCATCGTATGCAATAACAAGTCTCTTTGATAGCTTAAGTAAAATGCAATGCCGAGTATTAAAGAACAAAAATATATTATTAAAATATTATTATTTAATATAATAAGATATAACATAGATATTAAATTAGAGTTTATTAATATTATTAACTAACTTATGAAAATATATGGTTTAAAGAATATAAAATTAATTCACTGGTTACAAATTAATTAGATTTAAATCTAAAAACTAGTTTAATATAAAAGAAATATTTTTTGTTCTCACAAAGGTGTTTTATAATAATAAATTAAATTAATTAATATTATCTAATGATAAAATTTAAATTTATATATTTATTATTCAAAAAATTATTTTTATATTCATCCAATATATTTTATATCCATATAATTAGAATAAATTCAGTTTTATTCTTACAAAATATATTTTTCTACCATGGTAATTTTTATGCTTTTAATTGAAAACCAATTATAAATCCAAATTTTTTAAAATTTTATAGTTCTTTTCAAAATAAACTTATTTTTTAATTTTTAACATACAAATTATCTTAGGGTAAATTTTTTTTATTTTTCTAAGAAATCTCACTTTTTGATGAATAGTAAAAAATACAGAATTTTAATTGAGAATTTATTTTTCATATAAATACTTTATAGTGTTAATTTATATTTTAAATTATTTTTAAAGTAAAATTACATAAATTATACATTAATTATTTTAAATAATTCATCAAAATAAATTACACTATGAAATTGGCTATAAAAATATAGAAAACTTTTGAACATTTTCACTTTAAAAACCCGCTCTGTCGTCCCTTCTACAGGATTAAATTTTAATTAATTTCTACCACTTGTGTGATTTGAATTTGTAAAAATTGATTCCATATTTTTAATAATCATAATTTTTAATTTTTAATAAGTTAAATTTAGTTTTTTACCAAAAATATTAGTTAGAGCAATTAAAATTAATTATAGTGATTAAGAGAAAACTAACTTTAAAAAGGAGTAATCCTTAAACATAATTTCCAAAATGACCTCAAAACAAGTCCAAAACCTATTATATGGATATATTTGGACCATATAATCTCCTGGATATAATTTATTTCAATATCGGATCCACATTACAAGGAAAAACTTGGGTGCAATTCCCTTATTCAAATATTAACCAGAATGCCACTCCTCCTCCACTATAAAGAAGAAGTCACCCCTCCCACATATTAATAGTTATCAAGCCCTTGGGATCATCAAAAACATGGAAAAATAATCTCCCAAAACACCTCCCATAATACTATAATCTTAAATTTTGTATGAAAACAAACCAATGATGTATTTTGGTATAAACCAAAAAGGAGTTACCTGGACAAGAGGTAACCTCCTTCAAAGATCACTTTTGTTTCATTTCTTTCTCCACCCCTTAAATTATTTTTATATCCTTATCATATAATAACCATATAATTTTAAATATAATTAGATGTTTTTATGTCAAGCTTAATACATACACTTACTCACACTTTCTTCATATGGGATACACAATCATCCTTTGTTCGTACGACATACTACCACCTTGTGAATCAGTGTCATTAGTCCATCCATATCCACATTTCAAGGTTGATAATAATAATAGATTTATAGTTTATATATATTATATATATAATACTTATAATTTATTAACTTTTATATAATGTTTTATATAACACATACCTTCATGCTTTCCATTTTCTGGTAACACGATAACATCGTTTTTAGACGTGTGGATTACCGCCTCCTAAAATATGTGTGATTCATTAACACTTTACATGGAATGTTTTAAGGATGGTTTTAATAAAATTATTTGGTATATATAACATTAATATGTTTTTTTAATGATAATATTAATATATTATGTTATCACTTACTTTTTAAATATGACAAGAAAATGGAAGCAACATTCATTCGTATGTAAGGCTTACCGTCTCCATGAACAGTGCATTCCATTTCTTATCACCATATTTTATGGATTACTATAAATACATATATAATAAATATAGATTATATTTACACCATTATTTAAATTATGAAGATTATAAAATCATGATTTACGTAAGAGGAATAAGAAATAATAAGTTAATACATGCTCGAATGAAAAGATATTAGCACCCAAAATAGTGAAAGTAATGAATGATTATTAACAAAAGGGTAATAATATATTATAAAAGGATAATATATGGTATAATAAATATTAATATTTTCCTTTAATAATTTAATAAAAATTTTATAACCATTATACATTAGTTTAGTGTGCATTCAAACAAAATAAAGTGTAAGGTACGAGATTCTGTCTCAATTTTCATTTCATTGAGGCATATTGTAATGTTATGAAACTAGTTTATTTTATATGGTGTATATACTACCAATTTGAAATTTAATATAATGAATAATCCATTATTCATTGTATTTTTAGTTGCAATTTTATTTATTTTACCTAATTTCATTTGATCTTATAGTTACTATGTTGTAAAGAAATTTCATAACTCAATTCTTTTTCATTAGGTATATTACTCCCTCATTTCCATTAATATTATATGATTATGTGTATAATAAATTTGGATATCTGTTGATGTATTAATGCTTATTTTTTTGGGAATTATAGTTTATGCACATAAAAAATTCATTTATCATTTCACACTTCATTATTATATTCATTTTAAGTGATCATTTCACATTCTCATTCCAATCACGATTTTTTATTCTTTAATTTACATTAAAGGATATAATATAATATTTGTTTAATAAATAATAAATTTTATTATCCTCCAATAATTCATGAATATTTTTCTTGTAATATTACCATTTTCCACCTCTTTGGTACTTAAAATTATTTAAAAAATGTTTTAAGAAAACCCAATTTAATTTCTATATTTGATCAGAAATCTGTTTTCTTTTAAAACCAAGTTTTATTTTAAAACCATGCTTTATTTTAAAACCATGATTTATTTTAAAACCATGTTCTATAAAAATGTTTTTAAAATACTAAAAAATATTTATTGAAGTGTTGTTTTCAAAATGTTTCCAATGGAATATTGTTATCATTTTTTGAACAAGGCACCATTCGAAACTTTTTTACATTTCAAAAGAAATGTCCTTTTACCTTGTATGTCATGTATAGATTTACCTGAAATCATTTCTTTGAAGATTAATTTGCAATTTTGAATTGTAAATTTTTAAATAAAATGTTTTTGAAATTAAATTTCAAAGAAAAGGAATTTTAAAATGTTTTTCAAAATGGAAAGGATATTTTCCTCAAAAAGGTTTTTAAAATATTTTTTTCTAGTATACCTATTAATTGTCAACAAACATACTTTATTTTACTCCACATGGGATATTTTGTATTTATAAAATAATTTTTATTCATCTGGATGTCTTATGATTGATTTGGATAAGGATAGTTTTGAAATTAACTTCTTTGATTTATTTCTGTAGTCCCGTTGAAACAATCACTTTCCTATGAACATTGGAAATTAAATTTACCCTAATTATGAATACCATTTATCATGGATATGTTTATTGTTTAAAAAATATAATATATATATATATAGCTTAATTTGATATTTACTTTATTAATTGGGGAAATATTGATAAATCTATATCCATTTTCTGTATAGATATTTGATGATAAGGCAAATTGTTCATTAATTAAATCGATTATTCGATATAATAGGAATGTTTTGGAAATGTAGTGATGGGTGGGGCCAAGAATTTATTTTTTATCTTGATTCATCAATAGGTTATTATGAGAATTTTTGTTTCTGTAAAAATTAAATTGTCTTCTACATATAGTTTTAAACTTTTTGTAGGATAGATCCTGATAGTATAGGTTTTTATGTTTATGAGACATGACGTCTAATAATTAAGCATTGCCTTCGTTTAAGTTATAATTATTATTAAATATATTTTCAAAATGATAAAATATATTGATTTATTTCTTTATTATTATTTTTTATTAAATTATATATGTGTTCAGTTATTTACCTTTCCATATTGGTTATGACTTATACAATTATTTAAATGGAATGTGCTTTCAATTATTTACCTTTCCATATTTTTTACAAACTCCCTTCCCAATTTATTGATTACATGGAATGTGTTTTCATATATTTCCCATTCCATAATTATTAGGATCATTGATTTGTTATTAATTCAACTACACTTAACCCTTACTGATAATTTGAGATCACCCTTATTTGTTTCCTTTCTTGTGGATTCCCTAAAGTGTACTAAGAAATATAAGTAAGGATAGGCTAGATGGAATAAAGTTATTATAAAAAAAAATTGTTTAATTTTTTGTATTCATTTATAATACAAGACTCATGTATGTATCTAGTTTACCATGACTAAGGGACTATTTAATCCTTTGGGATGTGATTTACTTGTATCTTATACCGATGTGATGGAAGTAGGCATCGACTATGGGATGCTGGGTTTGGGGTATCTATATTCATATTTATTCAAAAAAATCCTATAACATTTCTTCACATAATACTTAATCTACTACATAATATTGAAGAGCTTATCTCATATGGAATGAGATATATTTAATGCAATAACAATATTTTAGATAGGATTGAACAAGGAAACCCTAAATCATTAATATCTTTAGCGTCTACATCAAATTTTTCATGATCATTCTCTATTAGGGATACATTTTCAATGCAATCCAAAATACCATACTTGTCTACCATATATACATCCATACCCAAAGATTTGAAATAATTATTCATAGGGATCTTAAAAATTAAGAAACTAATACCTTCAAAAATAGGCATTCACTTATGGTTGAAAACTTTCATCATTATTTTGTGAAAAAAATTTCCACCCAAAACAATGGCTCTAATACCATTTATCACTCCATATCAAGGATTTTACCTAGAGGGGTAGTAGGGAGGGGGGGGGGGTAAATCAGGGAGTTATAAAATTTATGGTTTGTTCCTTTATTATGATTTTTTTATCAATATGAGAAACACTTATTTATATCTCTTATAATATCTTTTTAACAAGAAAATTAGTGAGGAATATAATTGATTTTTAAATGGTTCACCTAAATAGGTATATTACAAGGAGAATTAAATATAAAACTTTCCACTACACCTAAAACACCATAGCATAATAACTTTATATTCTTACAAAATAGAGTAGTCTCACAGAATCTTTGGACTCACTCTCCACATTGGCAACACAAATATAACTATTTTTCTTCTTTACAAAGAGAAAACATAGCAATACTCTTGAAAAATATGTTTTTTCTACTCCTTATATGATGGTCTTCATATCCTTGAAAATTAGATAACAAATACAACATAATTGGTGTGTCACTTCATGATTTTTTTAAAATATTCTTATAAATAAGAACTATTTGGTTATCCCCATTTTCTTCAATATTCATGAACATATAGCTATATTTTCCCCCTTATTCTAAAATTTAGATTTATAAAAATTATTATGTTGGGATATGTCTTCCATCTCTTTCTTGAGAATTCTTGAGCACTCTATTCTTCCTAATTTGTATTTTTCAAATTAATACACCGAATATTTATAAAACCAATAATACTTTTTAATCTGATATTTTGAAATCAAATATCACTGAACCTCTATCTTAAACATTTTCAAATATGATATTTGGATCACCTCTTAAGGTAATAGATCTCTCTCGCTGCGGTCTCCATCCCCCGATGGCAATGTCCTAGTGTCGATTCCCAAGGCTTCTACCCCTCCTCCCTGGCGGGGGGATGGGGGAAAATCCTCCCTTCCTCTTTGTCGGTCGAGGCTTGCCCTTTCATCCCTTTTATGAATCCATAATTTATTCCTCCCTTCCCATCAATTTCGTTGTGCACTAATGTCACCGATCTTCATCTCGGCTCGCCTCAACTTGCGATATCTGTGAAGGAGTTCATTGAGGCCTGAGATCTTCATCGGCTAACACTTATAGCCCGTTTTAGGGGTCACCATCCCTCTATAAATGAGTTTGACCGCTTCATATTTGATTCATGGGATCTTCAATAATTCACGGTGGTGGGCCTCTTCGATCAGCATCAAATGATGATCCATTTCTCCTAAGAGGACGATGTGAACACTGCCTGGTTCTAGGCCCCTCGTGCAATCAACTGATGAAACTTATTTCTCCTTCGATGGTCGATCGATCTCAATATGAATCATGACGCATCCTCGGCTGCGGTTTGGGTATGATTCACATAACTACCTCTCCCTTTTCATAACCCCTCAATTTTACTTATGCTGGGGAATTTGGTCGTTAGATAATTTTGTTCGGACAACTAGACAGCAGCGGTTTGTCACCCAATCTCCCTCATTTCTTTGTCGAAGATGATGTTTTTAATGATCCCATTGAGTGGCTATGGATTTCGGTTGGAGAGGAGTTCTGGTGGAAACAATGGGTGGTGTATTATTCATGGCCTAAGTTCTGCCTGGGTGCCTTCGTTTTTGTCATCTGGTCCTTGTATGTCGTCGTGGCCAAAAGGTTGTTGTGCCTAGTGGAGTTGAGGGGAACGAGGTGAAGGTTATCCCTACTATGATCCAAATGGTGCAGGTATGTGATGGATTGGTTGAGCAAGTTGAGTTTCTCTGTGTTTCTCAAGAGGTGTTGGCTCCTGCCAACCCAGGTTTGGAGGTTAGTGAAAAGGATCAGAAACAACGACTTTCCTTGGGTCCTCTAGTGGCAGTGATGGGGGTGAAGCCAAAGGAGGCTGAGCCATGGGTTTTTGACATTTTTTCTCATTTAAAGTAGGACTTTGGAGTACATGAGGTAGGTAAGGTTGATCCCTTAGTTATGAGTTTGGCTGTGAATGAGGTTCAAGGCCTGGTGGCTCTCATGGTCAGGGCTGCGAGGTTTTGAACATGCATCCTCAGTTCATGGGAAGAGGTTACGAATAGGCTACATGAACAGATTTGATGCAGGTAAAATACTTCCTGCTGGCTGAAATAGGTTCTGAAAGTGGACATAAAGATATGATCGATGGGAATTTCTAGGGTTCCTTAGATCTAAACACCATTGTAACCAATTCTGAAAAACTGAGGAAGGCTGGGGTGGGGGGAAAGATTTCTGTCTTGGGGAAGAAAACATGTAAGGAGTCGCTGAGTATGCAGATCGATCATACTAATGTAGCAGTAACAGAGGTGGGGAACCACTTTGATGGTCTTGAGGTCCATGATCCTCCTTTATCTCTTATGTAGGAGTATTCAGATGATGGTAGTTACATTCATCCCTCATTGGATAGTATGGACTGAATCAAAGGGAAATAAACCTATAGTCCTAGATGAAAGAAGGGCAAAAAAGGCATGTGTGACTCGGGGAAATGCATTGTGGTTTAGGGGAAAAAATGAAAGGGACGCAAGGACTACTCATACTTTCCAAAACCAATGGAGACTTGGTCAGACAAGAAGGGCAGGAAAAAGGAAGGTAAAGATGCACAGAAGGGGGAAAGTTAAGAGTCGAGCAGAAATGCAAGAGATAGGGAAGAGGAAGTTTGGTAGTGCTTGAAACTTATCATGCACTCCATGGAAGAAATTCTAGAAACAATCCATCAACCCAATGTATCCGAAGAATAGATTAAAATAATTTATGAAGGTCAGTTTCATGTTGATGTTATTGAGGAGAAAGAAGTGTGGATTGATAAACAAGATAGTATACTGGCTCGGCGATTCAATTAGAGTAAAATCAACATAGAGGATTTTATTTAGACAATGGAAAGGATGATCACTCACCTTGAATAGCTAATCAGAGAGGATCCAGAATCCCAGGTTAGCATGCTGCACTAGGAGCTTTATCGAGTTTCTGAGTCAAGTAATCTTAGCGTGGTGTTTAATAATTTTTTTAGTTCCTTTAGTACCTAGTTCTTTCCTTTTGTAGTAAAATGGTTTACCATTTTCCCTTAAAATGGATTTTCTTTAATAAAAAATTTAATTTGGATGGATCACCTCTTATAAAATCAACACTATTAGATTCAAATAAAGTTTCTAAAACATGATAAATAACATAATTTTATTTTGAATCAATAAATCCATATAAATATACCTAAATTCTAGTTTTCAAACATAACAATATCCATAACACCCTACTCTGTGACACTATTTCATGGTGTAGTGAATTTATAGGAAAAAGATACTTCAACACACTTAACACCAAACAAATTCCCATTTTAATTCCTTCTCATAAACATGTAAATCATATATGAACTTCATGACTGCTACCATTTTTAGCTATATGCCTATAGTGGGCTTCGAGGGTAGGCAACTCTTCTACCAAAAAAGTTTATGTTCTATAAAATAGTGTTAAATCACTGGCCATTTTTCCTTTAAGTGCCCCTTATAAATATATATTTACCAATAGGAAATAACTCACCTTACCTTTATGTTGGCCATATTCTAGATTTAAACAATATCCAATATTGTGTAGTGAAAAACCACTGGCTATTATGGCTTCACATGACCCTTACATAGCGTCAATGATACCATTAAATGAGCATTGAAATTTCAATGTGACCTTTACATAGTAGTAGGATTACCATTACATAGGATTAAAGAATACTCGAATACTAATGTAACGACATGGATCTCTTCACTATTTTTTGTAGGTAAATTTCCAAGATAAAATTCCAATGAACACAACAAATGTGACTTCATTCCATTCATTTAAAAATAGAAAAATGGACTTTCCAGAATCACGGTGGCATATTATAATCAATGATGATGGTTTCCTTCACCAAAATAATTTATATTTATTCCATCAATTAAAATAAAAAATCTAAATAACCTCAAATAATGGTTTAGATAATACCCACAACACATTTTCAATAAACACAACCCAATCATCACTCAAAGGTAATTTTATAACACTAGAAATATGATATATTTTTTGATCATGTTTTTGCCTAAAGTTGGATTTTAGATAAATTTTTACGAGGATAAAAGCATAAATGTAATATATTCTAATGAAATGATGCAACTGATATGTCAATGACACACATAGCATTTTTTATATAGAAGAAAATTTCTGAAACTAGTTGATTGGGTAGATTAGTATTACAAGATAATCACCTAGTTATTTTTGTACATTATATGTTATATGGTGGTGATTTTTTTGGAATGTATAATTTTTTTACAAATTTATTTTTTACTTAGAGTTTGTTGATATGATGCTGTTTATCTTGATTGTACATGTATTTATTTTCCATGAATATTTCATGTTTTATTTTATTATGAAAAAGTAAATTTGTGGTTTTTTTATTTTTTGGTTGTGGATTTTTGTTTTATCATACATGAGTTTCACGTTATTTTGATATAATATATATTTTATATAATGTGTGGTTTGTTGTGTTACTAAGTCATATACCTCATATCTAAAAGTTCAATATTATGTGGGGTGTAGTTCTATCTAAAGCAGTGCATGGATGGGATATTTATTCATATGTGAAGTACTTTGATGATTTGTTTCATCCTTTGAGAGTGAATTAATCTAAAACAAAGTGATTGGGTAGTGGGGGAGTTAATTTTTCCATAACTTGTGTGTTTTAGGGCTTATTTGATGTAGATGAGGTAGTGTATAGATCATTCAAACATGACACTTTTGAATCACCTCAATTAATGTGATTGACCTCTCCTAAAATATAATTTTTAACTTTAATATCCTTCTGCATATTGATGAAATTTTCTAGATTTTTTATAATGGATGATAATTCCTTATGAAATTGACTGAACGTGTGCCTCTTCTCTCATAGATTTAGCTAATTCCTAATGATTACCTCTCTTATTTGAGATTGCAAGTACATTTATTTTAAAATGGTTGGAAATTACAATCCCTGGGTGTGTGCATCCATGATAGAAAAAAAAATTGTTTTGAGAGAGAAGTAGGTGTTTTCTTAAAGCTCTGCATCATCATTCCATCACACCTATTTCTATAGAGATGCTAAAAAATTCATGATTGTAAAAGAAATAAGACAATGGTAGTGTATTTTATCATTTTAAGGATCACTACTAGGTTCTTGGTTTAGAAAAATATTGTTATAGTGTTATTCTTTATATTCTCATTTTATGTTGTATTTTATTATTTTGTCTAGTTCTCTAAGGTGTGTGCGTGAATAGGGCTACTACTCACCCAGTTTTTCATGTTGTTGGTTCTATATTTTCTGCCTTTTATCATTTCTATTTTTTTCAAAATAAAGATAATAGAGCGAGGTTCTCTGTCTAAGAATATAGGTCCCATATTGGCTAAAACATGTTATATGTTTATTTTATTTACATTATGCACTTTTCTTTACTGTTTAGGGTTCTTTTATCATATTTCTTTGTCTATTTATTTCTTCATACAAGTTCTAATTTTATTTCATGAAGTACATGAATAATAACAAATCTTATATGCTTTTACTGGGTTGATAATTTGGGTTTCAAGGAATCCCTCCCCTTAACACACATGTTATCGCCGACCTCGCCTTGGATCTATCTCCTTGCCTAACTAAGATTTTCCTTCCCATCAACTAGTACTCAATCCATTACACTAAGTTTCATTCAATCTAAAACATCAGTACATGTACCAAGGTTCCCATGTATGTTGTGAGAATTACACTCAGTATTCCACCACCAACAGCATTCTTAATAATATCCAATATATATATGGATGAGTCTATTGAGTGAAAGTAAGTCCTGACATCAAATGGGAAAACATGATCCCTCAATACTCAAAGAGCTACACTAATGATCGGTAAATACCTACACCAATAATTCTAAAATAGAATTATATACCTATAGTTTTAATATTAAATGAGTGTGAATGATGTATCACCTCTCATATCCTCATTCAAGGAGAACATGTTATCTACATACCATAACATAGGGGTGGATGATGCATCACCCACACACTACACAAGTGCGATACATTACTAACTCATGTTTCTTGTGACCCATATATTACCATATCCATCAAGGGTGTATTATTAAATACCGATACATAGTTCCAAGTGGAAAATGTTCTGACACTACCAATATTTGGGTGGATGATTCATCATAGGTATATATCATTGGGCGGATGATTCCCCACTATTTATTGTCTCTAGGTGGGCCATGCACCACAGATACATAAAACTAGGTGGAGGATGCACCACCACTACCAGTCACTAGGTGGAAGATACACCATTAATAGTAATCCCTAGGTGGGTGATGCACCACCACAATATGACATAACCCCGATTAAAACAACATAAATAAAAAAACAATATTCCAATAAGTGAATGAGGCATTATCTTACTCATCAAAAACAAGGTTAATAATGTATTTTTAAGTGAATGATAGATCTATATGCTCATCACATGTAGTGGAATGATGTATCATTGGGTGAATTTGGTATCATCCATCAATGGCATGGCAAATCATTCATCTTCAGAAAAATTATATATCACCAAATATAATTATGAAGGAGTATAATCCATTAGAAAGTTACATAATATAGATGAATAATTTATCGACATCAAATAATATTCAGGTGGATGGCCAACTACCACATTACATTCTCTTTGTAATGCCCTGGACCTAACCACTAGGTCTGAACTAGAGTTCCACATGAGTTCATACATGCCACCCCATACACAAGAGGTTTCTGAAAAGCTGTAAGGGTATAAGCCTATCAGAAAGGAGGCTATAACCTCAGTATCAGGTCCTTGAACAAATGTAAAATAAAATATAAAAAATCATATTAAGTAGTTTTGAAGAAAATACTAATAGATCACATACATGTCAAATAAAAAATTGACTCCTAATGTGGAAGGAAAAACTAGAGTAAACATGAAGGCAAGTAAATAAATAGGTAAAATGTTGTATCCTCTAGAGTACATCCATGTACCACTCCCAACTACATTCTCCCCAACTCAACAGTCTACCACTTGACCCTTTTCCTTGTCTCAATCCTATAGATGATGTCTGAATGCGCATCAAAACATATATACAGGGTGTGACTAATAAATCCCATTAGGGCACCAACAATGCATCCTTAATAAATGTGCACATGTATAACATGAATATTTCATGATAATGATAAATATTTAAAAAAAATAACCACATACAACCACATACTAAGTGGTCACATGCTAACCAAGACTTCAGAAACCCCTAGCCAGACATGCTTCACCCTTATGTTTGAAGGACAACGATAAGATGTGAGAAGGATTCAAAACTAGTCGTAAGGCTAGTGAAACTATTTCTCAACATAATTGATGAATTTGGTGTAAATTTTATATGGTATCCTCTAGGAATCATGTCTATCATGATACAGGACATCCACTAGTCATGGAGTGAGCATGCCACTCAACATCCACTAAGAATTGAGTAAACATAGTACGTGTCATCCAATAGGCATTGAGTGAATCCTACTATACAACATAAATGACATAATAATACCCCTACCTTATTATTAGGTATATAATCTCTATTATTTTAAGTCATCTACACTCCCCCTTTAAGGGATAACCATTTTGTGATGGTCCACATATTCTAAAAAGTAAGAACAATACCTAAAAAACAAGGTAACACATATAACAGAGTAAATAATACAAGGTAATACAAGAATATCATCATGAGAATAAGGTATAAATATATAATAAATGAGATAAACATATAACTTTATGAATCAATATACAAGTAATAATCATGGAATCAAGAATCATAGACGAGTCTCTGAGGCAACACACACATACCAACATATGATCATAACAAAGAAATATCACATAGGCATGCCAAAATAAGAATTATAACAATGAAAAAGGGTACACAAAATCCCAAAATGGTGAGGAACATCCTTACTCAAGTTCAATGATGAAGAACTCCAAGGTTGGTCAAAAAAAATGAAGAATAAATCACATTATACACACATAGAGAGATAACGGGTATGTGAAAGTTGTATAATTTGGATTACGGTTTAAGAAATATGTTTAGAATGAGACAAAAAGAAATTCCATGTCAATAAAGAGATTTTAAAATAAGATACCTTATGGTTACCATTAATGGAACAATTTTTTAGATATTTCAATGGAAGGGATTCCAATTAAACAGATCCTTTGTTATTTAATGATCAAATCATGAATTATTTTCTGATTCTAGGAAAGAGCCTTGGGTCTAGACAATGAAAACTGATCCAAAAACAATCTTTCAATGGATAATAGATTCAATACGTAAAAAGTCTTACAATAATATAGTAACAAAGTCTTACTTGGAAATATCCATCATTCTTGAGAGTTCTAAATATGGTCCTGGTGGTAATCATTAAAATTTCGACATAAAAACTCATACACCATGAAATCCTCAATGGTTTAAGATTATATCATCAATACTCCATTGAGAATAGGTCTAGGAAGATAATTTAGGAACAACTACCTATTGAGCATCCATTTTCAATGGTAGATCAAAGTTTGATCATGGAATGATGTCAACATGTTAGATTAGCCACTGATATTTTAATAAAGGAGTAAAATATCATTAAATGAACATATAAAATAAATATTCCATAATGATCTATGCTCATATGTCAAGAAGAAGGACAATTTTTCACATATCTAGAGAAAACACATTGATTATGTATATTTGGACCATTCTAACATTGAAGATGCTAGGGGAGATGAAAAAGGGTGGCCATGAATTAAGAATATAGACCTCAAATTTTGAATAACATCAATGGTGTTGTATTTGGGTGTTAAATATGGTAAATGTGAAGTGTAATTAAAATACCATGTGGTATAACTAATGCACTCCCAAACTAGGTGTATCGACTATCCCATAGAACCATTGTATGGCCGGTGAGATGGATATAATATCCTCGGTTCTACTAGAACCACTATAAAACTAGTTGGGTCTACAAGAATGTAGATATATTGTAACCCCTTAAAATGGATTTTGGGTTCTACTAGTGAGTCGTTGGAAACCTTGCAGCCACCAAACTGCCATTACTCTACACATCTCCTATTCTTCGAATCTTAGACCCTTTTCACCAAAAAATAGACTTCCAAACACCCATATAAGACTAGAACCAAATGATATTGAAGAATTTATAAAATATAACATATCAAAAATTAAAAACTAATGATGATTTTACAATTCTCTTCCTTTCATTAATTCTCATCCACAAGAATTACCTTCAAAGGTTATACTCAAACAACTCATTCCATTGAGCTCAAACATCAGACTCTCCCTCCCATGTCTCCTCTTAAATCTATTCATGATTCCATAGGATCCAGACTAGTGGTACCATCTTCCCTGGATGTACACTTCTAAAACACTGGGTTTATCCAATGCTAGGGATTTAATCGATCTACCTAAAAATTCTATTAATGACCCCCTTTGTATACCCTAAAAAATAATTATTAATGTGGGTTTTTAATAGTGTTGTTAAATGGGGACCTTTACCGTTGTTTTTTATAAGAACTGATAAATCGATTTTTTTATCTATGCTTTTTTAGAAGTGCTAATAAAGGCCCCCTTTATCAGCACTTTTTTAAAGCACTAATAAATGTATACTTCAAAAAAATTATATTTAATAAAAAATAATAAAATAATATATAAATATAAATATATTTATATAAATATAATATATATTTTTGGATATATGATTTAAGTAAGGTAAATATGAATTTATACTTAATATATAAGATATTTAGTGAAAATGGGTTATAAAATAACTAAAAAAATATTTTTAATTAATAATGTTTTTATTATTATAGATTAATAGTCATTTAATTTCATTTTGAAGACAAAAAATAATAACAATAAAAGATCTAAAATAAGTTGAAAACATAACTAAAATTTAAAATAGCCATAACTTTTGATTGAGGTGTCTGTTTAGTCTCTACCACATATGAAATCGATGCCTATGATGAGATCTACGACATTAGTGATACCCTTTATCAGTGGAGTGTTGAAAAATGATTTTTAGCACTATTGAAGGCCCCCATTAACAATTCTAAAAAAAGAAATGTTAAAAGGGGATTTAACAGAACTTTTTTTAGAATTGATAGCTGTTTTGGGATTTTAACTGTGCTTCAATTATTAGTAATTTTTTAGCACTGATAAAGGCTTTCTCTAACGCTCTTAAAGGATAGTTTTGAAGAAGTGGTACTTTGTCACTCTTATAAATAATTTGAATCAGATGCTCCACATATGATTCATCAAGTCCTATTCAACTTCCCCACAGCCGATGACATGCATTGGATTGTTCATGCACCTCCATATACCTTTCACATGTAATACGACACACATACCTCGATAGTTAGAAGGAACATCCATATGGAATTCCACTTCCCCCATAAATTCATTGATCTCAAAGGGTCTAACATAAAATGCTTCTGGATTCCCTTAGTTCCTCTAACATCAATGAACTAACTAATGAGAAAATATAAGAAAAAACTAACCACCTAAAGAAAAATATAAAGGTCTTATCCTATGGTTTGAATAAGACTTATAATGGATATAACATATTATTATACTATTATAAATAAGTTAAAATCTCTCATAGGTATCTGGTACCATATTGGGTCCCACAACTACTACATCACCATCCTCATGCCAACAAAGATCTGAATGACATGGCCTCTTGTAAAGTGTGTCATAAGGTTCCAAATGAATTAAGGCATGCTAAATATTGTTGTATATGAAATTAACTAGTCTGTATTGTCATACCATGACTCAATGAATTCTAGAACACAAGATTTAATCAAATCATCTTAAATATGAATAGTCTTCTCTGAATATCCATCTATTTGAGGATACTACACTGTGATCAATCTCAATTGAGTCCCTAATGCCTTTTTAAAACCCTAAAAAACAATGAAATAAAATGATAATATCTATCAGATATAAGGATCAAGGGAACTCCATGTAATCAGACAATATCATAGATATATAACTTTCCCATATTAGCTACTAAGTGAGACTTTAATATTGGTAAGAAGTGATAAACCTTCATCAACTAATTAAAAATCACCCAGATAGTGCTCGAATCCATGGGGTCCTAGGTAACCTCATCAAAAATCCCATCATGATGTCATACTACATCCACTATGGAATAATAAGTGGTTGGAGTAAACCAGTTAGATAATGTTTCCCAACATTGATCCTCTGGAAGGTAAGGCATTGAGAAACCAATATAGTAATGTCCCTTTTCATCCTAAGCCACCTAAACTGTCGCTTGAAGGATTGGAATGTCTTTGTTACTCTAGGATGCACCAATAACCTATAATTATGGGAGTATCTCATCATCTCTTACCTAATGGACAAAGGTATTGAAACTATCCCATTTATATATATTTCACATCATCTCCTTCCAATGATCACCCATGTATTGGGTCCTAAACTACAATCCATTCCATCATCACAACACACTTAGGGTAAAATTCTTGACCATCCTTCACCCGATCATTGAGAGAATATGTGATCATCAATGGGGATCAAGTCATCCATCCAGGATACTCATAATCTTCCATACTCCAATTATCTAAAAATCACATTAGGATCCTCAGTTTCTGTAAAGACTATTCAGCAATATATGACTCAACCTATGACTTATAGCCATGAGCTTCTATAATGAAGTTACCTTTACCTAGTTAATATGCTATCTCAAATTAAAATTTATAAAAATACTCTACCTAGTTAATATACCATAGATTTTGGTCCTACTATGTGAATATATACCAAAGTACCTTATGAAAAATGTTGATAATAAACCTCTTACAGAAGAGATAATGTTACCCACACTTCAAATCACATACCACTAATACCATCTCAAAGTCATGGGTTGGATAGTTCTACTTGTGGGTCATAGATAATTTGACCCATTAGCTACTACCCACTCCCTCTAAATCCTTACGTCTCCTAAACCAATGCCTAATAATTCATATCATATACCATATGTTATCCTATGATTAGGTAGGATCAACACCGAATTGAGTAAACCTATTATTCCTATCGATAAATGATTCTTCGCACTAGTTTGATCATTGAAACTTCACTCCCTTACTCTTTAGTACAGTCATGGATGTAGAAAAATGAGGCAAGTCCTTGATATAAAATTTTTCATATCCAAATAAATCGAGGATTCTCTTGATCATGAACATGTTCCAGAGATATATCCTATACATTACTGCCTCTGCTTTCTCTGGGTCTACGGATATAACTATATTACACAAAACATCCCTTAAAATATCCCCTACTAAATTAAAATGTTACACTTAGAAAACATGGAATACAAATGATGTTCTTAAAGTTTACATCATACTATGTTGATATATTTAACTTGAAGCTCTAGGATCAAAGAGTAGATAAGGGTTTCCTCAATGAACACCATTAAGAGTGCGTTAATATATTGGTAGAAGATCTTTCTAATTAGAGCCATGAACACTTCCATTGTATTTTTTAATCCAAATGAAATTTCCATGTACTTTTACATCCCATACCTTTTCTAAAAATATATTTTTGGTATGTACACCTATCGATCTAGTAATAAGTGATGGCCCAACTAAATCTCAATCTTGGATAACCATCTAGCTCTACATAACTGATCAAAAAGATCAAAAATCCTTGGACGATGATATATGTTCTTCCACATTACCTCATTTATCTTATGATAATATATATAGAGGCAAAGGCTACCATTTTCCATTTTGGTGAAAAAAATTATTCAACCCCATGGTGAAGTATATTTAATGATAAATCCCTCCTACTTTAATTCCTAGAGCTGTACCTTAATACCTTTTACCTATATTGGTTCCATATGATAAGGGGGTATCAAAATGTGATACACACCGAATATAAGATATATCTCAAATTCAACTCCATTATCATGGTAATTCATTGAAATTATCTGAGAATAATTAGTTATAGAGATCCATGATTATGGTAAAAAAATAGTGGGTGACCACTGATCCTGTTGAAAGATCCAAGCCCAAAATTTTTTTATGATCATGCTATAATGACTGATGTATAAAACAAATCTACCTGCTCAAAGTTCTTATTCTACAATCATCACTTAATTATCTTCATCTAGAAAAGTAAATAACACCTATATCTAATAGAAGGCAATATAAACTCTAAATCCTTTCTATCAGTATATTATGATAATAAAATCCAATCTTGTTATCTCTAAAATCATAAATTCCCATAGAGTTCAATAACCAGTAAGGACTATAGGATACTCTGTTCATCACAAAAGATGGTCTACCATCCTAAAAAATAGTGTATTGAGGGAATTTAACTCAGAAAAAAAAAGATTATAATTATGTAAAATCCAACAAAAACTTTCATAGAAATGATGGAATGGGAATAAATAGTATCAATTAGGATAACATATAAAGTAGAGGTGATCAAGAATGTACCTAAAAATAAGATGGTCCTTAACCACCACCCACTATATTCTGGTCTATAATATATACATGGACCGCATCAGCTCTATGGATATATCCCTAAGGTATGTGTCTTTACTAAGTCCTCATTTTCTAACAATAATACTGAGGACCCTAGCTAGATCCATGGTTCCTTGATTCATCTTACTTGATCCCCTATGGAATACTATCCTCATAGCATTAGATAAGAATTAAAGAGATTCCCCATATTTCCACAATGTCCAAAATAGGTCTGGGGTGCTTTATAGACCCTACCATGCAGTCTGATCTTTCCACAATCAAAGAAATATGGATATCCTCAAGAGGGGTTTAAGAAGAAAAACTATACTCCACCGATATACAACTTTTCTACTGCATGCCCTAGGTCTTTATCTTCTTGCAAACAGACGAGGTACTTCTAGAAGCAGTAGGATGTCCACATTCCTGGGATATGAATTGTAGAATAATAATAAATGGCTAATCCTATTACAGTACCTTCTTGATTGTCAGAGGATTACGCAGAACCTCTAATAATCTAAATTCATATATACATTTTTTTCTACCATTTACATAAGGATTTTCAGTGCTTTATTCAATAATGGTCTTGGTATGTGCTTAATTTTTATAGGAATGAAGCATCTAATGTTTCAAAGGAATAAATGTAGAAAAGGTGTAGAATTCAACTATTACACATCTTGAACCATCATCACATTTTATGTAATAGTATTTCACAACATACAGTAAGTCGTGAGACAAGTCATGAACCAAGTCATGAAGAGAGTAGAAAAAGAAGCTAGTACATTTTGTGAATCACCAATACGCTACATGTCTTTAGTCAAACCCATTGGACATGAAATCTAATCTGTAGATATAGTTGTAATGCAATTACATGTCATTATTTAGAAATACACTACGTGAAAGAGGTCAAACCTCATATTTTGGGTTAGATACGTGTGGGATATGCATAATATACAAAATATTTAGACATCTACAATGATCAACAGTACAATTCTTATAATCCAGGACACTTCATGTAGTTTTTTCCTATATATACAGAAACCTGGCTTCAGTTTTGTCACTATCCCAAAGAATAATTCCTTTTTGATTTTGTTCTATTTCAAGTTTTCTTTGACTCACTCTCCCTTAAATTCAATTTCTTCTCTGTTTTCATTATTATATTTTAATTCAAGTACTATAGATTATGTTTTCCACACTACCTCCATCACTATTTTTTCATCACCTCCTTCATCCATCATCAATTACTGAAGAACTCACATTGAATCCATTTCCTCTTTCATTCTAAATAAATTATTTAATTTCATTGTGATTTAAAATTCTTCAATCCCGATTGCATACTCATCCCCATTTTTTAAATATGACTCTATATATTTTCATGATTGTGGTTTGATTAAATTCAACTATACTTATCATGTCAGGTATGGTTTTATTTATTTTCATTCCAACCCAACATGAGTGGTTAAACCACCTAGGGGTAGTTATCGAGAGTAGGTGTATCTTAACATTTCATAAATCATTAATTCTAAGTTTGGTAACCTAAAGGGATAATAATCAGGATAAATAATAAATTTATATCCAATTCATTTGAATGTTCCTAACCATGGGATATTAACGTATGTTACCTATCCTAGTAGGATTAGATTAGGCTAAGATCAATAGTCTAAGAAACTCTCTGCCTTAGAATCTATGCCTAATGCCTTTAGGTTGTCAATATATTTCAATCAAAGAATAGTTTCCTCCTAGGTAGAACTTTGGGACTTGACCAAAGTCAACTAGAAACCTCTTCTTTCTTCATATCCTACACATTAGGACCCTAAAAAATTTATAATTAAGTTCATCCTTTCTCAAGATACCAAAAATTGATCCTGATCCCTCTTTCATTATTGAAGTAACCATAAAGAACCTTAGATCTAGTGTTTCCCAAACCAAGGAAAACTACAAAGGACTCCCACTCCAAAGTTTCTTCAACCATTGAATTTCAGAAGATAGCTATGCTCCCCATGGGATTGACCTTGGACTATTTCTATACTATGCCTAAGTAGTAAAGTGATGTTTGTAAAATAAACAATTCTAATATGACCAAAACCTGTGCTAAAATGAACAATTTGTGTGGGAAAGTAAAATTTTGGCGCTGTTTTTGGGAAAGCAATTCTCTGCTTACAAGCGTCAGAAAATTAAGACATGTGATTACCTTTCCTTGACCCCCGTTGCTTCTTTCATTGAAAACACCCTTACATATTTGCTTTGTGGTGAAGTAAATTTATCAAGGGACTTTGACTCATTCGAAGAACCATGAGACAAAGAAACATTATCCTTAGATCCTAATATAAAAATGTATCTTTTTTCTTACTACCAGGCCACAATGGCTGACATGAACAATCATGCAGGATCCAAACCACCAAACTCTCATAACCTTCAACAACTAGTTCCTAGAGATCACCCGATGCATCAAGAGAGGACCATCATGGATTATGTCTTTCCATCAATCCATGTTTCAACCTCAATCATAGTTCGTTCCCCATCCAAGCTCATACCTTTGAAATCCATCCTTGAATCATTCATATGATCCACAACATAGAGAAATTTATTGGACATTACAGTGAAGATCCACATGATCATATCTCCAAATTCCAGGAAGTTTGCGATATCTTTTTCAACTAGGGATTCTCTAAAGACAAAATCATACTGTGCATCTTCCCATTCTCTATAAGTGACAGAGATAAGGAATTTCTTAAAATTAAATCTCCATAGTCAATCACAAATTGGGATGACCTTGCCCAGAAATTCTTAGATAAATACTTTCCACCAATTCAGACTTGGAAGCTCCAAAACAAAATTAATAACACTGCTCAAACCGATGGAGAATATGTATGGGAAATATGGGACTGATTCAAGAAGATGATGTGGAAGTGTGCACACCATGGACTTGACATTTGGATTTAGTTATAGATGTTTTATTAAGGACTCCAACTAGCTGTATGAATAGTTTTCGATGCTACTTCTAATTGATGGTTTTTGTTTAAAACTATTGAAGCTAGAAGATATATTCTTGGTGAAGTTTCTCACAATGATAGTATGTGGAAAAGTGATTGTGGACCACCATGGCATGGAATCCACCAACTGTATGAAGACACCAGATTATCAGTGCAAGTCTAAGTGCTCACAAAGAAGCTCAAATCATTTCAAATGCCTACTACACAACCCCCTCTTGCTCTCATAATGGAAATAAAATCAAATGAGATATGTGGTGGTCTTCATATATAACAAGATTTCAAGGTAGGAGTTGAATAAACCCAAGATTATAATTGTAATTACATCAGTTCCATTCAAAACAACCCACCTTTTCAACAACCAGAACAATATTACGAGTAGTGGCCTGCTTAACAGCAACCTCAGAACAACCAAGTATATTTTCAACAGAAAAGTGGTCAAACACCATTTTAGAATCATGGAACACTAGGGTATCCACCTATGAACTCAGTTCCATGACCTTAAAAATCGATGCAGCAATAGACCTTCACACAAAGAGCTCATCAGCTATTCTAAACTGCTCATCCTAGACCTAATAAAAAACATTTTCATACTCAAAGTAATCTAGAGAACCTCCTAGTTACATTTGTTCAAATTTAATACCAATTAATGACTAGTTTTGAAATAGAAAATAAAAACTAAAGATCTGATTTGTGGAATCCTGAAGTTCAATTGAGTCAAATCTCGAAGACATTGTCTTATGGATTAACAGGTACTCTACCTGGTAACCCAAGGATATACCCAATGGATGAAGCTAAAGTGGTAGTGCTAAGAAGTGGAAGGATTTAAAACATTCAAAAACCTGTAGGAAGAGATTAAAGGAAACCTGAAGAGACTTAATAGAAATCTCCCATAGAATAAGATGAGAAGACTGCACCAGTAACACCTCAATAAGTATGACTATCTGAAAGTGATCAAACTCTTGGGCAACCAAAGGAAACGATTTATGTTTCTAGACCGCCATACAAGACACATATTCGTTTCTTGGAAATAACAACACAAGATCGATAAGAGGCTCAATACAAGAAGTTCCTAGAACTGTTCAAGCAACATCACATCAAAAAACAATTTATAGATTCCATTTCCTAGATTCTAGTGTATGAAACATTTCTCAAGGATTTTTTGTCCAACAATAGAAAGATATATGATCTTTGTGTCATCCCATTAAATAATGTATGATTTTCTATTTTGTTGCATAAAATACCACTAAAAATAAGATATCACAAAATTTTCTCTATTCCACGTGTTATTGGATAATGCATGTTTGGAAGATCTTTGTGCAATATTGAAGCCAACATTATCATAATGACAATGAATGTTTTCTGCAAGATAGGAATCCAATAGGTCAAAACAACTTGGGTAGCACTAAAACTCATTGATTAATTAGTGAAGTACTCCATGGTAATTCTTGAAGTTGTTTTAGTTAAAGATGGAAAATTCATCTTTCCAAAAGACTTCCTAGTTTTGGACATGGAAGAAGTAGGTGACATTCCCATTATACTTGGATGAACATTCCTAGCAATAAAAAAGGCTTCGATAGATGTGAATTAGGGACATATTATCTTATGATCTGGAGAAGAATATGTATTGTTCAATGAGGTCAAAGCTATCCAATAATCAGATGATGCTTTTGATTGCAACACCATCTCTATTACCCAAAAAGGAAATGTGTATATGGCCATTTAATAATAATGTGAAAACTCACTCTCGGAGAATGAAGAAGAGTATGATTTTGAGTAAGTAAGATTCATTGAACTTGTCACAAGGTACACCTTTCCACCTTTCATCCCATCAAGAAATCAACCACCAAATATAGAACTAAAACCTCTACCCAGTAATCTTAAGTACTCATACTTAGGAGTATCAACCTCTTAGCCAGTTATTATCAACTCTAAACTTTCTCAAGAAGAAGAAGAAAAACCGGTTGATGTTTTGAAGACATATATGCAGTCAATTTTTATCGAGAGGAAGACATCAAAGGAATAAATCCTACTGAATGCACTGAAAACATTCTACTTGAAGAAGATGAAAAGACAAAACATTAAACTTAGAGGTGGATCACACCACCGATGAAGGAAGTCACCAAAAAGGAAGTGATGAAACTCTTGGATACAAGAATAATCTTTCACATATATGATAGTGAATGGGTATTCCCCCTATAGGTCATACCTAAGAAAGGAGGACTCATAGAAGAGAGAAATAATGAAAATGAATTTATTTCAACACACACCATCACTGGATGGAGAGTTTGTGTAGATTACAGATGCCCAAATTCAGCAACAAGGAATGTTAATTTTCCTTTACCCTTCATGGTTCAAATGTGGGAAAAACTTGTGAGACATTGATTATATTATTTCTGGGATGGATATTCAAGATATAACCAAATTGTAGTCAACCCCATTGATTACCCCAAGACCAAATTCACATGCCCATTTGGTACCTTTGTTTAAAGGTGAATGTCATTCGAAATGTTCAATGCTCCAAAAACTTTTCAATGACGCCTGAAAGATATCTTCCATGACATAGAAAAATAATTTCTAGAAATATTCACGAATGAGTTCTCATTCTATGTAAGATCATTTGAGCTTTGTTTAAGCAATCGATAATTAGTCCTCCAATGTTTTGAAGAAAAATACATGGTCAAAAATTTATTGAAATGCCATTTTATGGTCCTAGTAATAATATTACTCATTCAAAAACCCACTAAAGATGTCATAGAGGTCGATCCAGCAAAAATAAAATTCATCAAGGACTTTCCCAAACCACCAACAGTTAAGGGAATAAGAAGCTTTCAGATCAATGCTAGATTTTATAGAAGATTTGTAAAATACTTTTCAAAAGTTTCCCACCCATTGAAGCACTTATTATAAAAAAAATCCCTTTCAAATTCACTATGGAATATTGATTGGCATTTGATATGTTAAAAAAAAGCCTCATAGAAGCCCCATTCATTATTTCTCCCAACTGATATAAGGAATTTGAGTTAATGCATGATGAAAATGACCTTTGTATTTTTGTTATATTATGACAATGAATTGAAAAAATCTTTTTCCCTATCTTTTATGAAATACGCACACTAAATGAGTATCAAGTAAACTACACAACTACAGAGAAATAACTCTTAGCCATTGTATATGCCTTAGAGAAATTTTGTTCTTATCTGGTTTTGTCCAAGGTGATCATACACACTGATCATACTGCCTTAAGAAACTTGATAAACTAAAAGGTTTCCAAACCAAGGATGATATGGTGGATCCCTTTGCTTCAAGAGTTTTAGATTGTAATCAAAGACAAAAAAGGAATAGAACATGTGATTACTGACCATCTATCCCGACCTCCCATTTCACTCATCAAGGAAGAAGAGGATACTGACATTGAGAAGCATTTTCTGGATGAAACCATGTTTAGAATAAAGGATAAAATATAGTTTTTTGATATTTCTAATTATATTTCCATGGGATTATTGCACCTATAACTCTCATATAAACAAAGGAAAAGATTCATGGTTGATGTAAAACTTTTCTTCTGGGACAAACCATTACTTTTTAAACATTGTGTTGACGATTAGCTTCGATGTTTCTTCTTGGAAATTGTAATCTAAAATGTAATAAAAATGTGACATATGTCACGAGATGAAGGAAATCATCGACCCAAGCACACTTCAGTGAAAATTTTACAAAGTGGAATTTTCTTGACCATGCTACATCAATACATGTGGGAATTATGACAATGATGTGATAGAAGCCAGAAGATGGGAAATATTGGAAAAATAAATGATCTACCTAAAAATACCTTAATGAATTTCCAAATATTCAACGTTTGGGGCATAAAAATCATGGGACCTCTTCTAACATTATAATGAAAACTCTACATTCTAGTTGGCATTGACTACATCTAGAAATGGGTTGAAGCTGAAGCAACTTCCCAAGACACAAAAAAAGTGTTCATGAAATTACTAAAAAAGAATTTGTTTGTAAGATTTGGATTTAAAAGATTACTCATTGCTGATTGAGGAACACATTTCACAAATCATGTTATGGATGGATTTCTAGAGAAGTATGGAATTAGATAAAATACAGGAACTCCCTACCACCCACAAACAAGTGATCAAGTAGAACTTTCGAATAAAGATATTAGATGAATTTTAGAAAGGATTGTAAGCATGAGATGAAGTGACTGGAGTCTCGATATGGATGATGCTCTATAGGAATACTATACTGCATACAAAATTCCCATATGAACAAGACTGTTCAAACTGGTTTATGATAAATGATGTCATCTTCTAATAGAACTCAATCATCATTTGTATTGGGCAATCAAGAAACTAAATTTAGATTTTGGAAAGGCTAGAGAAGATAGAATGCTATAATTAACCAAATTAGAAGCGATCATGAGGGTTTCATATGATAATGATAGGATATATAAGGACAGAATGATTAAATATCATGATCATTGAATTACATGGTGTATCATTTCCCTAGGGAATATTGTCTTTTTTTCAACTCAAGATAGAAAATATTTCCTAGTAAGCTAAAATTTCGATGGTTAGGAACCTTCAATTTCATGAAATTTTATCATTAAGGTACAATTGGTATTTAGAAAGAAGGTGTACTAGATTTTAAATTGAATGGTCCAAGACTATTTTTTTTCGAAGAACCCTTCTGGGAAGGCTGTGTCATCATCCTCATGTTCAATTGGGCCCAAACTGAGTCAAGCCTCGACATAAAAGGAAGGGTTAACTCGGGGGAAACACATGGTAGGAAATATTAGCCTAGTTTAGATTAGGATATCCTTAGGATGGTTTTGGGTTGTCCAGGATCTAAAGGTGAGTATTGAACAATGTTTTAAACTAAAATATTTAATTACATGTCATGTTACCTGATTACATGACATGTACCTTTTTCATACAAAAGTTCATTTTATTACACTAGTACACGACGTGAACAACTCTTACATGTCATGTAGTTATTATGGTCTATTTTAAAAAAATAGAGGTTGTGAACCATGGGTTCATGAATAGAAACCCCGACCCCTCACCTCCCTTACCCCCTACCCAAACACCCATAACACGTGAAAACATTCTTCCTTTATCCTCTCCTTCCCTTCTCCTACACACACCAACTCCATTTCCACACCCTTCACCACCGCACCATAATTCTCCTCTCTAAACCCACTCCCCCTTCTCATTCCGAATCCCCAACCACACACCCACCCGCACCTCCGTCTCTCGGCCTAAAATCACAAACCCAACCACCCCTTTACCTCTTAACCTAAATGAAAACCTCCCCCATTATATGATGGTAAGAACCAAGAAGACCAAGCCACCACCTAATCATCCTCATCCTCTAATGAGTGGCCAAAGGACAAGCGCTAATACGGAATTGAATCTGCATCGCCTTCGGCACCTTCTACACTATCTGTAGCATCCCATTCTATGATTGCTACCCATATAGACCCCTCATCCCCCTTGGAGGACTCCTCTAGTGACAAAAACCTCCACATTCACCCTATATTATACATTTCTAACCCAAAACACTAGGCCAATATCATCAATCTGTAGGCCAAACAAATGAGGACAAACAAGACTCTGGACTTTCCCATCCTAGCCAAGCTAAACATCAGTGATGTTGTCCTAGACCTCTTGGAGACACTCCATGCTGATAAACTTATAAAAGTTCATGAGGATACCTATAAGGTTTTTATATATTTTCTATTCATGTTCAAGGTGTACATTTATAGCCTCAGATTCCTCCTAAGTGGACAACCTGATGATCTTTTCTTCACTGAGTCCGGAATAGGCCTCGAAATTTACACCAATGAGTTTGTTATATCTAATTTCTATCTAAAAATTTAGTTGGATCCACCATGATCCAATTTTAAGATGCTATGTAAGTTGATTTCCCACAACCACTAGTTTCATTATGACCCACACATCAAGAAATCTACCCAGCTATGGGCCCCAACCTTATAGATTCTTCATCGAGCTATTAAACATGGATGGCTTGCAAGGGCTGAGTCTCACGGGAGTGTCAGCCAGATCGATGTGCATATTTTCCCAAAAACCATGGGTGGCCCAACCATTAGCAATGACGCTTAGTTTTAACATTATTACAAAACCCACACCTAGGGGAATCATTGTAATTGATGGGAGGGTCATTGATTACTCACCTGGCTCGGCACCTAGGAGTGTTCATTGCGGCACTGCAACTCACCTCCATTGGACCCATTAAGCCTATTTACTTTATGATACCGCGTAATATTTAGTTTTTGGTGATGGAGAATGTTTTTTATCATTTGGAACCATGTGTGTAGGAGGAAGTACTATAGGAGGCAGCACTACAAGAGGTAGTACCTCATGCAGTAGCAGAACCACCAGTTAATCTACACACCACCTCACCACCTCACCACCTCCACCACCCACCCATCCATCCACCTACCTCTACCACCACCTTATATAAAATTCATTCAACTTCCCTTCCTACTCTGATAGATATTTGGGCTACCCTGTAGTGCATCATGGTGAACCTGCTCCGAATTTCCACTCATCTTCCTCTCACTTTTATTAAGCCTTCAGAGTTCACCAAACCACCACCACCCACCCCAGCGGGCCCCTCACATCCTACCATTCCAATGGTCCATCCCAAAATTTTATCATAAATCTCTGATCCGACCATCAAACAAAAGTTATGAGCTAAGCAGGACCGTCAGGGAAAGGTCTTAGCCACCGCTACCTGCACAAAGGTGCCTTTTTGACCTAGCTTCTAGAACCACAGCCTCACTCTATACTAGAGCCTCTCCACCACCCACTCCAGCCTATGCATCTTGCACTGCTACTCCACCACCTGTCTCCGATACACATTCTCTTTCTTTGGTCGGGACAACATCTCCAGACCTCTAGATTTCATTACCACTAGTAGATGGATTGACAATGGAGGAAAGTTTTTGTCTGAATGCCTAGTCAACCATTTTGATTCATTATTGGGATTTCAAATTTCTGTGATAGGGTTAGTCATTTCATTTGGTCATCTGTATATGCCCTCATTTTTGAAATGATCATTGATATATATATATACATCGGGATTTATTTTCGTACCATTTTTATATAATTTTTGGCATGATTATCATTTAAAAAAAATAAATAGTTATTTATAACTCTTGTATGAAATTTATAGTAGTTAATGGATCTATTACACCATCAGTTCTGGTTTAAATAGTAACCTAATGAGTCTTAGAAATTGAATGAAAACTTTAGGAACTTTTTTTAGATCAATGCCCTACTGAAACCTCCACGAGCAATGATTCCATTTCTGCAAGATCTTATTAATGATCATGATACTTCCCCTGAAGTAAATAACCCAGTTAGAGACCTTGTGAAATGTAATACACTTCCACTACTATATATAAAAACAATAGGATCCACTAAGCCGATGAACCCCACTGTAGGATTTTTAGGTCCATCCATCTGGATGGTGACATCCTGTTAGTGCTTTATGGGAGGCAACCTATAGTTTAGAATTTTTCTAGATTGAGTTAGCATGCTTGATTATTTTTCATATTCATTTTGAGTACCTTATTGGGATGTATTGAAAACATCTGTGAAATTTAAATAAAACTGGTTATTCTTGTTCAGAATACTGTATACCTACATATTTTTCTGATTCACTAATGTTACAAACCTGTGGGCTAATTTTTAATCAAGTACAGGGTTTTTTATCTAACCAATTCTGTAGGTGAATTAGAATCAGTATAATGACAACCCAAATTCCCTTATGGAATGAAAATTTATCTAGGGAGCTCTTTATTCCCTCAATTTTTAAATTATTAAGTGCCATTTTATTTTTTATAATCTTTATTTTCCATAACACTCCCACAAGAAATTAAGGAGAAGTTCAGAAACTGTCTCCTTATAAGTGTGGGGGAGTTTCTCATGAATTATTTTGTTGATAAATTGAATTTTTGTCGATACTCAACTGTATTGGAGACTATTTCCAAAATGTTAGGCATCCTTTAAACTTGAAAAATATTATTCCTAATTAAATAAAAGAAAATGTTAGTTTGGAGATTGATAGGATCTAGGTTTTATCTCTGTTTAAAATTTTAGAACTATTTCTGAGATTATAAATTTGATTCAAATTCAAAAATTTTAAAATTATGATTAAGTAGCTTAAAACATGGTTCTGTAACCCTTGTAATTACTAGTTTCTATATTGTAATCTCATTACCTGAGAAGAATCTATAACCTCAATTTCATATTCATTTCTGAGAATATTTCTTGTGTGATACCTAGGGCATGTGAACCCATCCAAACATGCATTGAGATCTTTTTGATGCTATGATAGAATTAGTGAAATTTTAAAAATTTTGAGGAAATCATTGTTGTGCCACTATTTCATATGACTCACCTTACATCTTTCCTTCATTAGGTCCATAGTTTCCATGAATGACCTTATAGGATGAAGCTATTCCATGAAAATTTTCACTTGCCACCCTGGTCCTTGTATAAATCATGATGTTACTATTGAACAAGTGTAGGGAAGGCATTCAAACAACTAGTATGATCATTATTGTAAATTTTTATTGTGTACTCATCATTCTTGGTTGTGATCCATGTTTTATATGTCGCATTTCATCGTCATTATACACCTTTTCAAAATTCAAAAGAAAAGAAAAATTTACATGGGTTGTGTATTTAGAATGTAAAAAATCACAATTTATAGACTTATGAATCCCTCGAAGTATCATTTGTGGTTAGGGGATGGATGTGAGATTTGGCCTAAGAATAACTCTTGAAAAATGAAATTAAAAAATAAAAAGGAAATGAATAGGAACCCGTTTTTTTGAACTTACTTGACATATACATGGATCCAACCTAATCAGGTGGGAGTGTGGATATGATTAACCTATGGTTAGGATCATGTACTCTAGGTATGAGAATAAATTCAATTTCATTTTACCCTATGTGATGAGAGAAAATTCACTGTGAGGTAAATTACAAATGGGTATGGAACATAAGGAATAGTTAAGTGATTGGACTTAAAAGATTAGAATTTATTTAAAAGAACTGAGCTATGAGGCATGAAGGATTTTCTATATAGGGATAATTTTGGAAATAAAACTTTCTTCTTACACTTTGTTTTATGTTCTTGTATATGATGATTTTTTCATTTTTAAAAAATTTCTTAAATTTTTGAAATCACTATTGAGTCCATATTTCTTGAGGATAATAATTTTTTCATGTGTGGGGGAATTTGATAAGAAAAATTCATATATACATTTTTTCTGTTGTTTACTTAAGTATTTTCATATATTTATTCGATAATGGTTTTTGTATGTGTTTAATTTTTTAGGAATGTTTCTTCCAAGGTTTCAAAGGAATAAATGTAGAAAAAGTACCAAATTCACTTATTATACATCATGAACCATCAGCACACGTCGTACAATAGGATTTCATAGAGTCCAGCAGGTCATTCGCCAAGTTTTTAACCAAGTCATGAAGAGATAATAAAAATAATACGGTACACATTATGCATAACCAATGTATGATGTGTCCTTAGTCAAAACCATTCAATGATAAATCCGCTCCGGAGATACATCTGAAAGGCTATTACATGTTGTGAGTCAGTGGTACATGATGTTAAAGTGGTAAAACCTCATATTTCAGGAGATATATGTGTGAGATATGTGTATAATGAAAGAACTATGGAGATATATAGAGATAGAAATTATATGACATGTAATCCATTACGAATTGTGTAATCTTTCACCTATATATACAATAGCCTAGCAGTCATTTTGGCATCACCCCAGAGCAGAATTCCTTTGTGCTTTTGTACACTTTCGCGTTTCTTTCAATTCCCTCTTCCTTAAAATCAATTTTCTTCTGCATTTTAATTATTTTTTAAATACAAGTATCGTGGATCATGCTTTTAACACCACATTCATTTCTATTTTTTGCATCACCACCATCATCAATCAACAATTACGAAAAAACATGAATTTAATCCATTTCTGTTTTAGTTCAAAAGTCTGTAATTAATTGCATTTTGATTTATAATTCTTCTCTCTAAATTGCATACTCATCCCCTTTTTTAAATATGAGTCTAAATCATTGCATGATTGTGGTCTGCCTAAATTCAACTATCCTTATCATGTCAAACATGGTTTTATTTATTTATTTATTTTCTTTCCAACCTAGCATGAGTGGATAAACAACCTAGGGGTAGGGATCAAGAGTAGCTGTATCTGAACATTTCTTGAATATTTAATTCTAATTTTAGAAACATAAAGGGATAGTACCTATGATAAATAATCAATGTCTATCCAATTCATTTTAACATCCCCAATCACAGAATATTAATTTGAAGGTCCCTATCCTAGTTATAGTATATTAGGCTATGATCAACAACCTAAGACACTTTTTTACTTAGATGCTAAGTCTAATGAATTTAGCTTGTCACTATATCCCAATAAAGGAATAGTTACCTGCTAGGTAAAACTATGCGACTTGACAAAAGTCAACTAGTGACCTCTAATTGATTCACAACCAAAAATTTAGGACCCTACCAAAGTTATAATTAATATCATCCTTTCTTTAGATACTCGTAATTGATCATGATGACTCTCTCATTATTGAAGTAACCATGAACCAACATAGATCTAGTGTTTCTCAAACCAAATAAAACTATAAAGGACTCCCACTCCAAAGGGTCTTCAACCATTTAAATTTTGGAGCTAGCTACACTCCTCATGGGATTGACCTCAAACTATTGTTATACTATGCCTAAGTAGTAAAATGATGTTTTTCAAATAAAAAATTATAATATGATCGCATACCATGTGGAAATAAATGATGTGTGTGGGAACATTAACCTCCAATTATGATTCTAGGTTGAAACTATATACATGTATTCTGATGTTGGTATGAATACTAATCATGAATTTAATGGCATTATGAGTCTTAATATTGTCCAAGAGAGGATAAAATTAGTGAAGTTCAGTGAAACAAGAAGATTATGAAGATACTATCATGTAACCCTACTGTAGCTCCATGAACACCTTCTCTCAGTCAATATTTAATGTGTCATAGAGAAATTTCTTATATAAATGCTCTTGAATATCACTAAGGTGAGACCCTCACATTGATCTGCCTATCCCATCATGCCCCACCCACTCTAGGATCATGCTCTAAAACACCCTCCTACACAGGAGGCAATAGAATTGGGGCTCAATCCATAGTAGGATTATCTCAGACTATGTTAGTAGGTGGTCCCATGTGTCTTCTTCATGGAAGAATCTTTGAAAACATGAAGTAAAAATTTAGTGGGAAGATGAAGATTGGTTAGTATATATCCTAATTAGTCTAAGGGAAAATAAAAGGTTCTCATAAGAGTATATGCATAACCCAAGGTATATTACTGCCTACACTGACCATGGTCCCCCATCTCTACATATTTTTCACAGTCATATTTTAAAAAAAATAAAATAGCATGCCTATGTTCAAAAAATTAATTTCCACAGAGATATATCACAACTTTAAGGAAAAATGATAAATCACTCAGTAAAAAAACATGTTTATCACGAATTGATAGAACACATCATGATATTTAATTATAGAACTAGGATTCAACACAATAAAAGGAATATATATGTAATGTTATCTTACATTCATAGTCATGACACATGAATGCCCCAAAAACATCATAAAACAGTAAATACAATCCCATTAATGTTAACATAGAGGTCCCTTACACATGATAAGGTCAAGAATAAGTTAACTCCCCTACCCGAGTCCCATAAAACCTATCTCTATTATACCATGTCCCAATTTATTCAAAAGAAAAGATGAAAATTTTAGTATGATACCATTTTTTAATTATCCTTCCCAAACCATTAGGTGCAAACTAGAGTGCCTCTTGACTTCATTCTTGCATCCTCGTATGCTAGGGGTTGCCAACTAAAAATGAGGCTCTAAGTCCACCAGAGGGGAGACTACACCGTCAGTATAATTTCCTTACAAAAATAATAAATAAAATATAAAAACTCAAAGTAAATAGTTTAGAAGAATATAATACATGATAGAATATATGTCAAATAAATAAACAAACTCATATTGTTGCATTCCAAATTAGAGTAAAAATGTGGGAAAGTAAAAAAATAATTTGAAAATAGTATCCACCAGAGTATATCTTGGTAACTCTCCCAACTAATTCTCCTTCACTAAACCATTTTTCATATACAGCTTCCCTTTCATGGTTCCCTATACATGAAATCTACACATGCATCGAAATTAATCTATATGGTGTGAGTAATAAAACCATGAATTACTACACTAATGCATCCCTAAATAATATACACTTGTATAATTGGTGTATTCCATGATAATAACGAATTAATAAAAAATAACAACCATATAAAAGCATGTATTGATTAGTTATCACCTAACTAAGCTAGAAAAACCCCCGACCCTACCTTCTTTGGATCCATGACAAAAGAACTATGATAAGAAAATAGAAGTAATGTAAACTATTTGTATGGATAGTGAAAATGTTTCTTGTAATCTTCATGGATTGTGCATTCATGATACTAGGTATCCTCTAGGCATCAAGTATTTCATGCTACTTGGAATCCATTAGGCATAGAGGGGAAATGCTACTCAATATCCAATAGGAATCAAATAAACATGGTACATATCATCCACTTGGTATCAAGTGAATATTAATATATTATATACATGTAATCATCACACCCCTACATTATACTTAGGTTAATAATCACCATTATCATAAGTCATACACACTCCCCTTTTAGGGATAAAAATGTCATGCCAGTCCATCTATTCTGAGCACCAATATAAATAACTCTATTTCATGGTAATATATGTAATTGAGTGAATCATATAAGGTAATACTTGCATATTATCATGAGTACAGAGTAGAAACATATCATAAATGTGATCAACATCAATCACTGTTAATCAAGAACCAAGAAATTACCATGGAATCAATCATCGTAAACTAGTATCATGGGATACACACACATCCACATGTTATCATAACAAATCATGTTCATAATTGTAAGCTAGAATAATAATTATACCAAGTAAACAAGTATATATAAGAGCCCCAAATAGTAAGTAACTTCCTACATCAAGGTTACTGATGAAGAACTCCATGGGTTTTCAATGTAATGAAGAATGAATCATGTCATACACCCACAAATATCTAGCTTATAAATCAAGGATATCTAATTCATATATTTTTTCAATAAATAGGTTTAGATTGAGACTCAAGTATATTCCATTTCAAGAAGGTGATTCTAGAATCAAATACCTTATGGTGTCTATCAATATAGACAATGTTGAAATATGTTAAAAGAAGGGATTATAATTCATTGGATCTATTATAATTCTTGGAAAATATCATGATTTCATCATTGATTCTAGAAGACAACCTCAAATCTATCCAATGAACATCGATCCAACAAAAATATATCAATAGAAAAGAAATTCAAGATGATCGATTAACAAAACGTTTCTCAGAAACATCTGATATTCTTAAGTGTTATAACTCTAGTCTAGATAGGTTACCATTGAAAAATCTATATCAAAGATACTCTACCATGAAATAATCAATTTAATAAGGTTCTATCATTGATTCACCATCAAGTAGAGGTATAGGAAGATGATTCACTAACACTTACCTATTGAATATCTATTATTGATGGTGGATCTTTGTTTAATTATGGAATGATGTTAAAAAAATAGATTTACCATTGATCCATGAATAAATGAGAAATTCATCATTGGATAAACATATAAAAAATAGATCCAATATAAATCTTGGCTCCTATCATTAGAAGTACGAAAGATTTGTCATAGTTCTTGAGAAAATTCACTGATTAAGAATCTCTGATTTTCCCCAATGTTAAAGAGGGTAACGATGAGGAATGAGATTTGAAAAGAATTAATAAGACTATTACCAAAATCAGAATAGAATATAGGGAGTCATATGTTGGTGTTAAAGAGGGTAACAATCACATGTAATTAAAATCCCATGGGGTTTATTTCATGCACTCATGGACTTGGAACACCAGCCATCCAGTGGGCTAGGAATAATATCCTCAGTTTATTCAGAACCACTAGATGGATAGCAGGTTATATAGAAAAGTTCAAACCTATTGGAACCCACCGATTGGCCTTTGGGTTACCCAAGCTAGCCGATTTCCTCATTCCAACCACCACAACAACTCTCATAGAGCTTCAAATTTCAGACACTTTTCACCAAACAACAACCTCTCAAACACCCATATAAGAGTAGTACCTAAAGAGAACAAATAATTTATAAACATAAATATATCAAACATTTAAAACAAGTTGTGTCATTACAATCTTTTTTTAATGACACATAAATATTAAATTTCAAGGAAAACAATGTATCACTTGTTAAATACAGTATCATTGTCACTCAAATGAGAGTAAACGAGTTATAAAAAACTCCACAACTATAGTATATGACCCATCACCACAATAATAATAAAAAAGTGAATTTTTGATCACTATATTAGAAGAAACACATTATTAGTCATAGCCATAGTGAACAAGTTATCACACTAGGCCTTGGTCCCATCAACTCAGTTATATGCTTGGCCACCCAGGTCCTCCATGTTATACACCTTGAACTCTTTCCCAATCCTAACCTTCCTTGACATGACTTAAAATATCTTATATTTAACCACCAAAAAAAGGGTTAATCCACATAGATTGTAAGAATTATAGAGTATCATCTATAGGATAACCCATTTTATCCTAATTTAAGACCAAGATTCCTTCCACCAAGGAATTATCAAAGATCCCCATAGGTCCCATAACACAAGTAAGGGGTGAGGAAACCCCCATATGTATCTATTCACTCATATTATCTCCAAATACAATAGGAGACACGAACCTTAATGGGACCATTAAAAATATAGTAGACTAGAGGGTCCTACCATGATCTAGGTAGCCAAACATATCACTAAAAACGAAAGGGATCCTCACATGGTTCAATCTAGGACTTTCCTATGTACCCTCTCAAGACTATTCTGATATGACCAAATATATAATACTCAAAGAGGCTGAAACTTATCCACAACCCTTGGTGAGTAACACATACCACTAATTGATCCTCCTAGTTGATATATCTAATGGGATTTAAATAACTTATAGTTCCACCACTCTATAGCCAAGCCTTTTACATAAGCTAATTAAAAATCATCAGCTAAACTATAATTCCATAGCCTCTAAGGACTACTAAGTGTCCCAAAAAACCATTTAGTTGGGCCTTTCAAAAGGGATAACCTCCAGAATTCCCATTCATTTATCTCATACCCACTCACCTATTATTACTATACATACAATATATAAATACATATCTTAAGATGTAATATTAGGAACCAACTACCTTAAGACAGATTTATCCCCTTAAGTAACACAGGTCCATTAATTAATAAGATTTTAAAATTCTATAGAAACCATAAATCACCCCAATAGGTTTTAAATTTATAAAAAATATGATGGAATTAATTATAAAACAAATATAATTAATTAACACAATGAATTTCACAATTATCTCTATAGGCATAAATAATTTCTAACTCACCAAACCACATAAAAATACTAAATATAATGAAATGGGGTACATATCACTCATGAAACACTACCAACCTTTTAAACATAAAAGCCCTAATAATATACATCAATTCATCAATAATTTCTATTACAATGTAATTGAATAACAAGAATTAATTAGGGAAGTGGATTACCTTAAATGAAATGCCTAAAACCTTTAGAATTTTGGGGGCCCTTTTAGCTAATAAGAACAAAATACCCATCATTTGGGCCCAATTATAATATAATATAATTTAATCAGCATTAAAGACTTAAAAACAACAAGTTGTAGTAATGGGAAGGGGAGAAAAAGAAGAGAGGAGGTAGATAAGGGGAGAAACTAACCTCAACTCATTGAAGAAAAATTCTTCAATCTACTAAGAGAACTTTGATATAAAAGGGAGGAATAATGGATCTAATTGAATCTATCCATTTCTTGGTTGAAACCCCCAAAATAAAAACCCCAAATGGGTTTAATAAACAAAGGCGGTTGAATGACAATGCTACATTTATTTATAAAAATCAATCCTTGGCATAATGGGTACATGGTGTAGCTACACTCACTACCTAATGGATCATTACATACTAGATACAATGCATTAGTCACATTTTGGATTTATTCCAGAAGAATTTCCCCCTAAGACCTCTATCGGGTACCCATTACAACTCGATTGGGTACACAGTTTACCTCTACAGCCACTGAGCTACATTATTCGACCTATTGAACCAACAAAATATGATATGAGAATATTTTTTATGATATACCACCTCAAATAAATCCAATCATCCATTTGAAACCAATCTATAAATTCAAATTATTGATACGAATTGAAAATTCGAAACCACCCTCGGTTATACATACACCAAAACCAAGTTTCCTCTAAATCGATTGACATAAACTGGTGCATGTCATTACAACCTACCCACAATAATACTTATTATCCCTGAGATATACTCATGTTCATATCAAATGAAATAAATATATCCTTGAAAACTAATGAAAACTCCAAAACCCAATCACTAACTATTTTATTCATGTCGATTCTATACCTGATTTAGTTGAACTTCCAAACACCTCTGATACCTAGCTCTCCTAGTCATCATAAATTATGTTCATTCTCTAAAACAAATTCATATAATTTAATAAATGTTTTTTGTTTCATAAAGTATAATAATTATTCATGTGTATATAATAATATTAGTGGGAGTGTTGTAGTGTTTCTAATATTATATGCGGATGGAATACATCATATTGGAAATAAAATACCAACATTACTCTCTATAAAGATGTGGTTGGGTAAAATATTCTATATGAAAGACATGAGTTAATCAGACTTCATAATGGGTATGAAGATCCATGAAGATATATAAATAATGATCTAAGAGGTTTCTTGGACTTAGGTAGAACACATACATTGGTAAAGTGTTAATGAGGTTTAATATAGAGAACACTATAAAAGGGTCTTTTGCAGTGATTCATGGGATGAATATTAAAATAATTTTGGATCCTTCTAATGTTTTACAAAGGATATATAGAAATCATTAAATTTATACTATATGATCTATATTTTATGCTATGTTGTGTACTCAAACTGATGTCACCTATTCTCATATCCTAACTAGTTTATACAAATCCTATTTTGGTTATAATCACTAGATTTCTAATATGAACATACTTAATTAGTTGGTAAGAACTGAGGATGTGTTCTTATAATTTGAAGGTTAGGATGAGCTCTATGTTAAGGGTTACACAAATGTGACTTTCCAATCCAATAGAGATGATATGTGATCTCAATCTAGTTTTTTAATTTTAATAAAATGATGGATTTATTAGTTGGAATATTTTCATACAATCCTTCATAGTGGGAACGAAAACATAAGAAAAGTACATCATTGGTTCAAATTCTAAAATTTGGATGTATGGATTATTAGGATCATTTATAAACGTGTGGTAATTCTTATCATTGAGGGAGTTACTGAGATTTTGTGTCCTAATAATGGGTCCATTTCATAGGATATGGAATCCCGATAAATCCAATGGACAAAATACATCATTATCAAATACCATATTATGTGATAGATCATTGAGAAGGATGATGTTAGGATCTATTGGGTGGATAAATAATATGATACATGAGATTCATTATTGAAATGATAATCTCAGTAGAAGCATAAGGGTCATATTGTGTCTCTTAGTATATGATACATAAGGGATTTATATAATGGAATAATATTGTATTATGATTTTATAATAAATTAAAACTCCATTTATCATTCATCCATGGGTGATGAAATATATTCTATGTGAATAATGGAATGACCACAACCTCTCAAAGTATAACTATGAGTTAATCTTAATTTATGATAATCACATAGTTTTATGGGTTGTGATGATATGCTAAGATTAGCATGAGTAGTGGAGTCATGAGATAATAATTGGATACTTATTATTTGGAAAATGTATATCCTATGTAATATCATATAGTCATCAATATATTTAGTGGTGTATGATTTTTTCAATCACATTAATAAATTTGGGAGAGATACTTAACAAGAGATCCTTCATACATTGATAAATTTCTTATAAAATCATTAATCCTTAGCTAATCATGTGTGTTTGGGTATGTGGATGATCATGTTATTTCTTGGAAATCAACCATGGTGGGATTTTTTCACACATAAAATGAGAAAAAGAATCTAGCCCTTGATTAGATAAAGGAAATGCAATATCATTATTCATTAAGTCACATATATTTTATATTGATATTTGGCTTATGGACGTGCAATTTTTTCCTACTAAATGAATTTCATTTTATGTATTCATAGAACAATTCAATCTTTTTCAAATAATCAAGAATTTTTAAGTCAACTGAAACTTTATTGAAATTGTTTCATATGGCAACCCCGCTTTTATTACAAACTTAAACATGATTTATTACATAAAACTTCACTTGGTACAACAAATAATATCGATAGGTTTAGTGTCTTTGGGGTTTAGGATCATTACATAAAAACTTAAAACATGAAATACAACATCTTTATTCAAAACTTCCTTTACATGACCACTACATTTCTTCGTACATAGCATTGCATGGGATATCCTGAGGACATGCATAAGAAAAGGGTGAGCTATAAAGCCCGGTAAGGGAGTACACATGGAATAACATGAGGAGTAAAATACATGTTAGGAAATAGGAATATCAATAGAGCATAAGAGAAAGATGAACATAAAGTCATGATAAAGAATGATAATCATAACATGGAAATTTTGCAATAACACTTAACATGGAATTAGCATGAGCCAAGGCTCATTGCATATAAAGCATGAGTAAACCCTCATTGCACATGAGGCACGAGTAAACCCTCATTTCACTTGAATTATCATGAGTCAACACTCATTGCACATGATGTATCATGATACTATACTTTACCCAATTCATTGGAGCGCTATAAGGGCGCACCCTTCTTAAACATTTCATTTCATGCATAAGTGTGCCACATGGATCATAAAACATGGATTCATAAAACATAATATTTTATTCCACGATAAATTAATGTGGAATTAATACATGAAACTTTATAATAAATAAGTAAATGTGAATAAAGGTGAATACCCTTGATGGAGAAATGGGCATGGTATTCACTACACAATGACATTAGCTTAGAAAATCGGTGCGATTTCGGTAGCGTAACGGCGTGACATAAGAATTCATAAAAAAGGTTGATGAGAGAGAAAGTGGTTACTCATCATATTTACATGTAATGGAAATTAATGAGGCCATATAGATACATGTCCCAACTATTGTAATGGAATTTAGATTCATGATACAAAATTATTGCTTGAATATAAAAGAGGAGAGAGAAGTTCCTTTCGGAATTTCAGCATAGTAATGGGTGTATGTGGGAGGCATTTAATGAGAGCGAAAGGGGTCTCAAATCATTAAAAAAATAATAGGAAAGTTTGGGGGAGGTTAGAAACCATACCCCAACATTCATAATTTAAATTAAAAGGGAAATAGAACTTAGATAAAATTGACATAAAGTAAGAAAGGAAGAAAAAACCCTTACTTGGAAGTGTGCTTCCAAAGGCTAGAGAGAGGCTTGTGAGAGGCTTCTTGGGAGCTTGGGGCACCTTGGGAGGGTTATAGAGAGAGTAGGATAGATTTTTGACGAACTAAAAAGGCTTTTAGTGTGGAGGAAGTGAGAGATTGGGTGGGTTTATATAGGAAAGGTGAGGGAATTATTTATTATTTAGGTTTGGGACGCCTTACATTAAATTAATCCAAAACCACAAACCATACCATGGTTTTTGCCCATGTTTTTTGGAAAAGGGAATAGGAAAACAATATTTTATAAGGCCCAAGTCCGAACTTCTTAAAATAATAAGGTTGCTTATGTGGAGGTGAGTCACACTCCCATGGAAATTAATTTAAAAAGGCAAAGTGTTGAATATGTCTTGAGGGGTCCATTAATGCTTTGAAAAGTAAGTAAAACAAACCAAAAATCACATTATTTTAACGATAAAACATATATTGGCCTAACATAAGGATTATGGTATTTTATTACATCACCATTGGGTCATTATGATGTCATAAAACACATTATATATTTAAACGGTATTTAATTTTTACCCAAAAATTTGACTGTCTCAGAAAATTATGAAAAATTCATCATTGGATAATTTCGATGTCCTGATTCCAAAAATAACATTTAATTTATCTAAATAATTTTCTAAATATGTGAATTTTCACTTTTAAAATAAAAACCAACATTTATCAAAAATTCACGGGTTTTGACATAAACGGCTTTCAAACATTAATAAAAATTTTAATTGCATTCATAAAATTATAAGTTCATTTATATTTAATAAACATTTATTTAATAATATTATTATTATTTTATTAGAATATTATTTAATTCAAAAATACCTTAATTTAATAAAATAGATTTTTTAATTAAATAATAAATAAAAACACCATTTGTACTTTAAAAACAATTCACAATGTATCAAAAATGACTAGAAATTATATTCATTATTATATACAAAAAATAATGTACATGAACATAGTACTACATATTTGTTATATAACCCCTTAAAATAGTCGCATAAGACCTAAGGGTAAGGTGTGCGATGGTGACAGACTCTTGGGGTGGCTCGGATAACATCGCTCGAGTGGTAATTTCAATCAACTTCCACTTTTCCCGTAGACGGTCACATTCGAGCTTGACATAATGAAGCTCAGCTTGGGCTTGGTCAAGGGTGAAGCCCAAAGATGCCACCTCTTTTCTGAGCTCCGACAAATGGGCTTCGTATGGGGAAATTCTACTGGATGAGGCCATCGCTTCCTTTGTCTGAGTAAATTGGATTTGTTAAAGTCCTATATTTATACTAATCAAGTGATCACTGTTCAATGGCTATAAAAGTAACGATCATAATTCTTAACATAAAACCAAAGAATTTGACATTTTATATAAAAATAAAGATACATTTAATTAGATCAATAGGGATTTCCATTAATGAAACTTTGGGTCGTTACAATATTCCCCCCTTAAGAAATTTCACCCAGAAAATTTCCTTTTCCCACACTAAAACAGTTGTGGGTAACTCAGCTTCATCACTTCCTTCTATTCCCAAGTTGCTTCTTCAAACTTTTGGTTTCTCCACAATACCTTGACGAGGGGCATTGTCTTATTTCATAGAACTTTTTCTCTTCGATCTAAGATCTTCACTGGTTGCTCCTCATAATAAAGATCGTCTTCCAATTGTACCCCCTCAGAAGAGAGTACATGTGAAGGGTCTGGTATGTACTTCCTTAAGAGGGATACATGAAAGAAATCATGTACTTTGGCCATAGTAGGTGGAAGTCCTAATCGATAGGCCACAGTCCCAACACGATCAAGAACCTCGAAGGGGCTGATGTACCTTGGACTCAACTTCCCTTTCTTTCCAAACCTCATGACCTTTTTCCACGGAGATATGCGTAGAAACACCATATCTCCAACTTTAAATTCAAGGACTCGTCGACGATTATCTACATAACTCTTCTGTCGACATTTGGCTGCCTTGATATGCTGCTGAATAGTTTTCACCTTCTCCACCATTTCCTCAACCATTTCTGGTCCAAGCAGCTTATGTTCACTGACCTCATCCCAACATGCCGGTGTTCTGCACCTTTTCCCATATAGGGCTTCATATGGTGCCATTTGGATGCTCGAGTGGAAGCTGTTATTATAAGAGAACTCAACCAGAGGAAGATGTTGATCCCATCCTCCTTTAAAGTCCATTTAGAACGCTCTCAACATATCCTCAAGTGTTTGGATAGTCCGCTCGGATTGGCCATCAGTTTGAGGATGATAGGTCGTACTGAAGTTTAGTTCAGTATTCAGAGCATGTTGAAGACTCTTCCAAAACTTAGAGGTGAATCTTGGATCTCGGTCAGACACAATAGATAGTGGTACTCCATGCAACCTTACCACTTCCCTAATATATATCCATGCCAGTTGATCCAATGATAAATCCTCCTGAATAACAATGAAGTGTGCAGTCTTTGTAAAATGATCCACAACAACCCAGATTGCATTGTTGCCTCTAGATGTACTTGGAAGTCTGGTGAAAAAGTCCATGGTGATGTTTTCCCATTTCTATTCTGGTATGGGCAATGGTTGCATCATCCCCTTAGACTTCTGCCTCTCTGCCTTCACTTGCTGATACACCAGGCACTTTGATGTATATTCGGCAATCTCCTTCTTCATATTATCCCACCAAAAGTTTTCTCGGAGATCTTGATACATCTTTGTGCTCCCTGGGTGAATAGATAAATTTGAACTATGTGCATCATCTAAAAGTCCCTTCTTCAGCTCCAGACTTGATGGAACACATAGTCTTTTCCCAAACCGCACAATTCTTTCTTCATTAACATTAAACTCTGAGGATTTCCCTTTTTTGATAACTTCCACTTTTTCTTGAATTCCCACATCATCCTTTTGAGCATCCGTTAACCTTTCCAAAAGAGATGGTTTAACAATCATTTGTGAAAGTATTGATGATGTTACCTTCTTTATGATTCCCACATCCATCTTCATCAAGTCTATGAAGATTAGATCCTTCTCAATTCTCATCATTGATAGAATCGCTAGATCCTTTCTACTTAGGGAATCTTCCACCTTGTTCGCTTTCCCAGGGGGTAATGTATTAAACAGTCATAATCCTTGATGAACTCTATCCATCTTCTCTGGCGCATATTAATCTCTTTCTGTGTGAATATATATTTAAGACTCTATGGTCAGTATATATCTCACATTTATCTCCATAGAGATAATGCTGCCAGATTTTCAAGGCAAAGATCACCGCCGCCAACTCAAGATCATGCGTTGGATAGTTTTGCTCATGGATTTTCGCTGCCTCAAGGCATTGGATATCACTTTATCATTCTGCGTCAACACACATCCTAAGACCTTCTTCAAAGCATCACTGAATACCACAAAAAGCTCCCCACTTGTGGGTAAAGTGAGCACGGGTGCAGTGATAAGCCACCTTTTCAACTCCTTGATGATTTCTTCACATTCATCACTCCAAGAATACTTTACTCCCTTTTGAGTTAGCTTGGTAATAGGGTTGGACAATCGTGAGAAATTTCTCACAAATCGTCGATAATATCCAGCTAACCCCAAGAAGCTACGGATATCTGTTACAGATGTTGGCCTCGACCATCCCTCAATTGCATCTGTTTAGGAGGGGTCCACAGATATCCCATTGCTTATGATGATATGGCCCAAGAATGAGACCTCCTTCAACCAGAACTCACACTTGATGTACTTTTCATAGAGCTTCTCCTTGCGCAAAGTCTCTAGTACAGTTCTTAAATGCACCTCATGGTCCTCCTTGGTTTTGGAGTATATTACAATATCATCTATAAAGACTACCACAAATTTGTCAAGGTAATCTCTAAAGAATCCATTCATCAAGTCCATGAATATTGCTGGAGCATTGGTGAGTCTGAAAGGCATTACTATGAATTCATAGTGCCCGTATCTTGTATGAAAAGAAGTCTTGGGGACACCTTCCTTCTTCACCCTTACCTGATAATATCTCGACCGCAAGTCCAACTTGGAGAAGTGTTGTGCTCCACACAGCTAATCAAACAAGTCATCGATTCTTGGGAGATGATACTTGTTATTTATCGTGATTTTGTTAAGTTCATGATAATCGATGCAGAGCCGCATTGACCCATCCTTATTCTTGATGAAGAGGACTGGTGCACCCCATGGTGAAGCACTTGGGTGTATAAACCCTTTATCCAGATTCTCCTGTAGTTTTTTCTTCAGCTCTTTAATATTAAAAATAGCCATTCTATATGGAGTCTCAGATATTGGTAGTGCCCCTGGTATAAGTTCAATTGAGAACTCAACATCTCTTTTAGGAGGAAGACCAGGTAGTTTATCGAGAAACACTTCCGTGAATTCTCTCACAATAACCATTTCTTCAAGGATAGTTTCTTCTTTGGACTCAATCATCTGAGCCAGATACGTGTGCTCATAGGGCAGTAATATACAAGCTTGAGATAATGAAGCTAAAGGAGATTCATCTTCCTCCTGACACTTGTAAATAATTGGGGGTCGATTCTCCATATGGAGTGCGATTTTCCTCTCCCGATAATTTATGTTTGCTCTCTATAAGAAAATCCAATCCATGCCAAGAATTGCATCAAATTTCACCAGAGGGAGTATGATGAGGTTCGCCAGGAAATTCAATCCATAGATTATAACAGTGGAGGACTTATATTCATGGGATGCAATGATTGCACCATTTTCCATACTCACTAACATCTTTACTTCCATGATTTGTGGTGGTGCTGGGATTCTTCTACTAAACTTTCAAGATATAAAAGAATGTGTAGAACCTGAATCAAAAAGTATGTTCGCTATTCTTGAATGAATAACTAGCGTACCTATCACCACTTCATTGTCAGGGTTCACTTCGGCAGAAGTGATGGCAAAAGCTCTTCCTTGCTGTCTTGGAGGTTGTTGGTTGCCTCCGAAAACCCTTAGATTAGGGCACTGATTTGCAAAATGACCCGGTTCTTTGCATTTATAGAATTAAACAACATGTTGAGGTTCAAACGGAGAATTCCTCTCCTCTGTCACAGCCACGGGTCCTTCTTGCCGATAGTTAACATCTAGGTGCCCTTCTCTTCCACACCTGAAGCATTTTCTCGTACCCTTAAGGCAATTTCTAGGGTTCTTCTTTCCGCACTTTTGGCAAGTGGGGTGCTGGAACTTCATAGCACCGTTGGGTTTATCCATCGGCCCCCTAGTATTGAAGTCCACCTTATGCTTTTTATCCCCATGATACCCCTGTGATTCTATGATCTCCATTTCGACCTTGAGGGCACATCAGATAATTTCCTCATAGCTGTCAAAGTCACGGATCGCTAATGCTTTCCGCAAGCTAGGATTCATCCCACCAAAGAAGAGGTCAACCTTGCATTTGGGGGTAACGACAAAGCCGGAAGCATATCGTGCAAGCCTTGTGAAGTTTGCCACATATGCTCCAACAGATTCGTCATCTTTTTTCTTGAGGGTAAGGAAGTCCCTTTCCATCTTAAGCCGGAGGGTGCGCGGAAAATATTTATCGAAATATATCTTCCAGAATTCCTTCCATTCCAAAACCTCGATCTCCTCCTCAGGCTTCATATTTTTTATCAACATCCACCATTGATAAGCTTCACCCTCCATATGATAAGAAGTCAGGAGAACCTTCTCTTGTTCATAACATTGGAAGATGGAGAATATTTTTCAATGGAGTTGATCCATTGTTCAGCGATCGTGGGATCAGATGATCCACTAAAAGTAGGAGGCCTTTGTCTCATGAAGCTCTCGATAGCGACTTGTTCTTTCTTAGAGGGGGTTAAACGTTACTCTTGACCCATGTTTCTATTCAAAACTTGAGTTAGCTGAGAGAGAAGAGTGACAATGTTCGCGATTCCCGCTCCCATTGGATTTGACATCTCATTAGTATAGTCATCACACTGATCTTCACAACGGTTGTTAGATCGAGTCCTCCTGTTACCGACCATTGGCTGGAATAAAAGGAACATTAGGGGTAACACATAAAGGGTAATCCAAATACAATAGTTTATGACTTATACTCATGAGTGTATAGGCTTCAATCTAGGCTTTTCATGATCTACTTTCTAACATATATTCTTAGGGGCATTTATTTTAATTCCCTTAATAAGGGTTCATACTATGCTTGTGAATTTATCAAAACATATCCCCCAGGAGTGTCATAATCAAGAGTGCAGCAAGGCCCGTTGTCGTGCACCAGTTCCCGTTCGAGTCTAGCTCAAGCGGTGTTTTCGGGTTTTACCCCTAGGATACATCTCTGCCACAGCCGCCTCTACCTGCTCGTATCCAGACAAGGAAGTATTTGTTTGATAAACCACTTACTTAGTACTTACCAAGAATTAAGGGATATTTTTATTATACTTAGTCTTGTATCTATGGCTTTAATAGTTTTTCCTAATCCCAAAAATAACTAAACCTATCCTCAGATACCAACTATGACAACCCTGCTTTTTATTACAAACTTGAACATGATTTATTACATAAAACTTCACTTGGTACAACAAAGAAGATAGAGAGTTTTAGTGTATTTGGGTATTAGTATCATTACATAAAATCATAAAACATGAAATACGACATCTTTATTGAAAACTTCCATTACATGACCACTACATTTCTTCGTACTTAGCATTGCATGGGATATCCTGAGGACATGCATAAGAAAAGGGTGAGCTATAAAGCCCAGTAAGGGAGTACACATGGAATAACATGAGGAGTACAATACATGTTAGGAAATAGGCATATCATTAGATCATAAGAGAAACATGAACATAAAGGCATGATAAAGCATGATAATCATAACATGGAAATGTGGCAACAACACTTAACATGGAATTAGCATGAGCCAAGGCTCATTGCACATAAAGCATGAGTAAAACCTCATTGCACATGAAGCATGAGTAAACCCTCATTGCACATGAATTAGCATGAGTAAACACTCATTGAACATGATGTATCATGATACTATACTTTACCCAATGCATTGGAGCGCTATTAGGGCGCACCCTGTTGTACATCTCGTTCCCCTCGTTGTTTGATTTTCATGATCACAATCACCTTATTATTTGTCTAACCTTGTTTTTAAGTGTTGTGGATGATAGTCAAGAAATTGCCAAAGGAATGGCCCAAGAAAGCATCTCAAGTGGACTGAAATTCAGTCCACCGGCCAACCGGTGTGATATCACCGGCCAGCCGGTGGACCTGGCAGAGGCATTGCCCACTGCCAGGTTCCACCGGTCGGCCGGTGGCTCTGTCACCGGCCAGCCGGTGGCACCCAGATCAAACAGTGTGAGCTACTGTCTTGCCACCGGCCAGCCGGTGGCTCTGGCACCGGTCAGCCGGTGGAGCCTGGACCAGAATTCTCTCCTCTGCCAAGGCACCGGCCAGCCGATGGCCCTGTACCGGCCAGCCGGTAGCCCAGTCAAACTAGCCGTTGGCTTTGACCAGTCAACCCTCTTTTGGCCTCCAACGGCTCCGAAGACTTCTCCAACGGCTCCGAAGGCCCCCAATGGGTTCCATGCCTATAAATAAAGGCCAAGGAAGCCCCGGACACTAACCGGATCATATACCAAGCGCCCGGACATATTGTTGCACATTTGGCAAACCTCCGGCGCTCCACCTTCAAGGATCCTCAAGTGTTCCAACCAATTTCCAATCCAAGGAGCACCTCAAGAAGCTTGGGAGAGCACGCTACATCAACTCCATCATCCAATTGGCGCCCAAGTCTTCCTCCAATACGGTTTTTCTTGTTTATTTCTTTTGAGCTTAAAATTGGGTTTGTGCCTACAAACCCCAACACCTTTTCTCATCCCCCTTTCTTTTGGGTTTCACATCACCATTAAGGTGTGAAGAGGTTTTTTCAAGCCTTTCCTTTTAAAAGTCTTGTGTCACCGGTGAGCTAGCCTTCACCCGTTAAAAAGGCTAGTGGGTTCTTGCTATTCCATTGAAAGCAAGTGGGTTCTTTCTAAACCAATAAAAGCAAGCTGTAATAGGTCCTAGTGCTACCTCAAAGCCTAGTGGGTTTCTTGCTAAAACCATTGAAAAGCAAGCGGTAGGAATCTCTCAACGGTTGAGTTGGGAGCGGAGACGTAGGCCGGGTTTTGGCCGAACTCCGTTATCAATTTCTTGTGTGATTGCCTCTTTATTTCCGCTGCACTTTCAACTTTGATTTTAATTTGTTAATCATTTTTTAAAAGGCAATTCACCCCCCCCCCCTCTTGCCATCATTCCCCGTTTTGTTCCGACCCAACACACCCTTCTTAAACATTTCATTTCATGCATAAGTGTGCCACCTGGATCATAAAACATGGATTCATAAAACATAATCATTTATTCCACGATAAAGGAATGTCGAATTCATACATGAAACTTTAAAATCAATAAGTAAATGTGCATAATGGTTAATACCCTTGATGGAGAAATGGGCATGGTATTCACTACACAATGACATTGGCTTAGAAAATCTGTGTGATTTCGGCAGCGTAACGGCGTGACATAAGAATTCATAAAAAAGGTTGATGAGAGAGAAATGGGTACCACATAATATTTACATGTAATGGACAGTAAGGAGGTCATATAGATACATGTCCCAACAATTGTAATGGAATTTAGATTCATGATACAAAAGTATTGCTTGAATATAAAAGAGGAGAGAGAAGTTCCTTTCAGAATTTCGACAAAGTAACAGGTGTACGTGGGAGGCATTTAATGAGAGAGAAAGAGGTCTCCCATCATTAAAAAAATAAGAGGGAAGTGTGGGGTAGGTGTGAATCCATACCCCAAAATTCATAATTGAAATTAAAAGGGCAATAAAACTTAGAGAAAATTGACAAAAAATGAGAAAGGAAGAAAAAACCCTTACTTGGAAGTGTGCTTACAAAGGATAGAGAGAGGCTTGTGGGAGGATTCTTTGGAGCTTGGGGCACCTTGGGAGGGTTATAGAGAGAGTAGGGAAGAGTTTGGACGAACTCCAAAGGCTTTGAGTGCGGAGTAAGTGGTAGATTGGGTGGGTTTATATTGGAAAGGTGAGGGAATTCTTTATTATTTAGGTTTGGGACACCTTAGATTAAATTAATCCAAACCACAAACCATCCCATGGTTTTTGGAAAAGGGAAGAGGAAAACAATATTTTATAATTCCCAAGTCTTAATTTCTTAAAATAATAAGTTTGCTTATGTGGATGTGAGTCACACTCCCATGGAAATTAATTTAAAAAGGCAAAGTGTTGAATATGTCTTGAGGGGTCCATTAATGCTTTGAAAAGTAAGTCAAACAAACCCAAAATCACATTATTTTAATGATAAAACATATATTGTCATATAATAAGGATTATGGTATTTTATTACATCACCATTGGGTCATTATGATGTCATAAAACACATTATATATTTAAACGGTATTTAATTTTTACCCAAAAATTTGACTGTCTCAGAAAATTATGAAAAATTTTCCGTTGGATAATTTCGACATCTTGATTCCAAAAATAAGATTTATTTTATCTAAATAATTTTATAAATATTTGAATTTTCACTTTTAAAATAAAAACCAATATTTATAAAAAATTCACGAGTTTTGAAAGAAATGGATTTCAAACCTTAATAAAAATTTTAATTGCATTCATAAAATTATAAGACCATTTATATTTAATAAAAATTAATTTAATAATAATATTATTATTTTATTAGAATATTTTTTAATTCAAAAATCCCTTAATTTAATGAAATAGATTTCTTAATTAAATAATAACTAAAAACACCATTTGTACTTTAAAAACTATTCACAATGTATCAAAAAATGACTAGAAATTATATTCATTATTATATAAAAAAATAATATACATGAACATAGTACTACTTATTTGTTACATAACCCCTTAAAACAACTTTTGGTTCTATTGGAGTTTTATAGTAACTATATTAACCATATAGTATGAATATTCAAGAAAACGTGGTAAGAGTCAAATATAATGAACAAGGGTTAAAGCTAAATGATAATGTTAAATCTGAAACCAAAACTTTTATAAAACTCATTGGTTTGGATTATTTAGAACAATACACACCTTATTTCTAATTAAATGAGTTGGGGACCTTTTGAAATCAAGATTAAGTTTATAATAAAATAATTTTTCAAGACATACCTAAAGTGCCCCTCCTCCCTCGTATAAAAGGACACCACCTATAACCCTTAATCACACCTCTCATCCCCATTGGCTCATCCAAAATATGATCAAATAATATTCTCTCATCCCTATATTTCTTCTAGAATCCCTTCCTTTGGTAGAATGAAATTCAATAAGGCCTTTTAGCTTAAATCAGAATGAGTTACAAGATTTGATGTAACGTCTTCTCTCAAGTTATATTCTTTTATTTTCCTTCTCCACTCTCTATTATATTATTATTAATTTTTTACATAAAATCACTATTATCCTCAATATAGAAGGTATTTTTATGAGAAGGATTCTAACTACACTTACACACACCTCTGTCTAATGGGTATAGAACATATTATTTCTATGGAAGATGATCTATCGCCACGCGAAACAATAATTGTTCAATCTTCTCCTACCACATCTCATGGTGGAAATTATGATGGAACTATAATTATATATGATATTTATGATATTTATTTTATCTCTTTTCTTTTTTAATTCTCATTCATAACATTCCTTTATGCTTTTCATGTTGAATAAATATGATAATTTAATTTGTGGAAGTGCGGACTACCACCCCCTCAAAGTGATATGACTCATTCATGCCATACATGGAACATATAAAGGATCATTTTATTGAACTTATATATTTATATGTATTATACTGTAATTATGATATAACTATGTATCATTTAGTTTTCCTTCCTTTAAATATGCAAAAATAGTAATGAAAGTAGCGTTCATGCGTATGTTCGGCTTACCATCTCAATGAACAGTCCATTTGATTTCTTATATCCAAATTCTATGGACTATTATAAATAAATATATATTATATATATAATATATATATTATATATAAATCATTAATGTAATTTTGGAGATAATTTACTTTTGACCATATGGATAATTTGTAATTATAACATGTTTATTTTTTACTCAAGTTCCAAACATCGACAAAATGTCTGATATGAAATAAAATAATTAACTAATTATTATTGAATGGTAATAAGTTGTATAAAAGGAATAATAAACTTGAAAATAATTCTTAAGCAATTATAAATTAACTTATGTTTATTATTCAGGAAGAAAAAGAAACATACAAGACAAGTTAGACTCAAGGTAAGGGACTTCATCTCAATCTCCTTTCATTGAGGCATATTTTGATTTATACATGACTTTATTTTATATGGTGTATAAAACCCATTGAAATTTAATCTCATAAAAAGGGAATCTTTTTTCTATGAGGAATTTTACAAAATTAAAAAAGTAATGATTCTTTTTAACATACGTGGTGACAATGACCTTAACACCACCGTGAGAATTATTTTATATTTGGGTTCCTTAACAAGTTGTGATGTTTTTAAATGGAAAATAAATACCATATACCCTTTTTACATATTTTGGTATTGAAAATGGTTTTTAAATTGTAATGACTATTTCAATATCTTGAAATTATTCCTTGTGACTTCATGATTGAATTGTTGATATTTTCAATATTTTATGTGTGATTATTATATAATGGTACTTAGACATTTGATGGGTGGTTATGTGATAAACCAAATGATAGGTATTTCCATGATAAACCAAGGATGATTGGTTAAATTATTAACTCGAATTCACTGTGTATGAAAGTTGGCCATATGGCTATTCTATTTAGTGATATGTGTGGAGTTTTACCATATGGTTATTCCATTTTAGTATGTTTATGTCCCAAGTTACCTTTATATCTTATATATTTCTTTCTATGGGATTGTGGTAATCGTTTGGTAACAAAATGGTAAGAAATGAGCTTAAATTTAGTGATATATTTTTGCTACTTATTAGAGGTGAAAAGTATTAATTTATAATAAAGTATTCATGGTTTACTTGTTGTTTTAAAAAACTAACAATTTGCCTTATTTAATAATCCCTTACTATGATTTTTATCCTCATCACATGTTTTGAAAAAAAAATTGGAGGACTTAAAGATGAATAGGGTCAACAATGGGATCAAGGAAAATTCATGATGTCTAAAACATGGAACATGCATGTTTTTTATGAGTTTTTATTTTATGAAAAAATATATAGTGATTATAAGTGTCTACTTGTAATATTCAAGTTGGTATGCATATGTTATGACCTAATTCTATAAATCTCTAAACCTAAAAGGATCCCCAATTTTAATTATTAACTTAATTCACGATTATGTAATGTTTAAGGCTTGGGGCCTTACATAAAATTTCTCCAATTAAGTTCAGCGTAGAGAAGTTTGATAGAGGTAATGATTATGAAATTTTTATAGTTGATATGCTTTCTATTCTACTCCATAGTGGGATTCTAGATGTTTTATATGGTATAAATAAGATATTCACCACCAAGTCTACCTAAGTAGATACTGTATAATATTATGATTTTTTAGAACCATATGATCTTAAGAAATTCTACTACCTTCTATTATCGAGTTCCGTATATGATTAATTTAATATTTTCATGGATTATATTGTGTATGGTAGATATTATATTACCTTAAAAGATGTTAAATCCATGGTCTTATCTAGGGATCTTAAGAGAAATGATCTAAAGGTGAAGGATTGTGGGATGATGTCTAGGACTGAGATTCATAGAGTTTGGTGTCAACAGAATAACAATGATGAGGAAAATATAATTGAAAGTAAATTTAATGTTTTTTGATGTAATATATGTGAAAATATGTCCACATTAAATGACATTTTCCAAAGTGTTGATTTAGGTATGGTAGATCCTAGTAGTATGTGATGTAAAACCTTGGTTATGTAGTGTATATATCATTTAGAGATAGGTAGTATCATTAGTATAGGGTAAGGATTTATCTTTAGGTTACCTCTATTTTATGATCCAAGGTTTGGTATTGGTTGTTACTTTTTTTTCCTTGTTTATATGAAAGGGTGCATATGGGGAAGAGTATTTAGATCTATTTAGGTTTAGTTGGAGGGTTTTCCTCTAATTGGATTGCATTATTTTTCTTGTTTTATTTTTATTGCATGTAATACTTGTATATGTAAGATTTTAAATATTATTTGGTTTTTTTATTTGTTTTATGACTTGTAATTGTCTACCACATTCTCTATTAGGGTTTTATATATATTGAGGAGTGTTTAGTATACATGGATCCATTTTTAGGTGTAAAATAAGGTGGGTGATAGAAATATAGGTGGAGAAAGGTATATGGGTGGTAATCTCAAGTTATTTTATGTTTTAAGATATTGTTATTTATCAATGATTTTTCCCTAAGGGAGGAGTGAATCAGGGTTTTATAATCATTGTAATTTCATAAATTATTAACATCATGATCTATTAATAGAAGGAACACTTTATCTCCCTTACAAAATATCTTATGAGAAAAAATAAGTGAATAAAATAAGTGATATTTTTTTAGTTTACCCAAACTAGGACAATCCAAGGCGTTTAAAAATAGATATATGCCAATTCACCTAAAACACTATAGCACACTACTCTTATGTGTTTACACAATGGATTAGTGCCAATGAATCTATGGAATCATTGTACACAATGATAATTAAAATATCACTAATATTATTTACCATAGAGAGAAAAAGCATACTCCTCTTCATAAATAAGTGATCATTAGTCTTTCTATGATGGCATTTTTTCATAGAAAATTAGATAAGAAATAAAAAAAATTGTTTGTAGCATATTTAACAGATATGATAATATTCTAGTGATGTATAACTCCTAGATTATCTCCTTATTCTTTAGTCTTTGAATGCATAAACCTAATTTATTTCCATCTTCTGTATCCACATTTATTAAAACGAATATGTTTGGAGATGTCATATTCTATTTTCTGAGAATTTTTAAACTTTCTACTCTTTCTTTATTTTTCATTTTTAATATGTATTTCCAATATTTATAAAACATAGAATACTTTTTGATTTTATATTTTAAATTCAAATATCAATAAAATTACATCTTCCACTCATTTAAATCATACATTTTGATAATATATCACCAAATCATCACCAATTGATCCAAATAAGTTTTCAAAAGCTGTTGAAATAACTACGAAATGGTTTTTATGCACTAAATCCACATAACTATACATAACATCAATTTTCAGACACCATGACCTACAATATTCATTGCTCATTAACAATACAATGTAATGTGGGTTTCTTGTTTAATCCATCTATGTACTTGGATTTATTTAGACTATATTAGACAATTTATGTTTTTCTAAAATTCATCTTGGGTGATTCCTTGCTCATTATATCAGTGAATTGATTTTGAGAAGACACATAATCCAATTGAACTAACTATTTCTCAACCTTATCCATTATAACATGATATTTGATCTTAATAATGTTGGTCCTTGTATACTGAATGAGAATTTTTAATTGACTTATAGCACTCAAGATGTTACAATTGATAGGAATAGGAAATACGACTTCAATTCTATGGTTATTAATTTTTTTCTTCAACCACAAAAATTGGTTGCAATATTTATTGGTTTCAATATGCACAGAAATAATTGTTCTCTAGAATATATAATCCTGATTTTTATATAGCTAGTAAAATATGAAAATAAAAAGACAAATAGTGTCTCTTGATGTCGAATTATGTTCACCTTCCAAACCTACCTAATCCATATCAGAGAAGACTATGAGTTTTTGTTATTCTTTTCTGTAATAAAATATCCCATAGCTCATTGTATTTTATATATATTAAAGAAAAATTTACATAGCATTCGTATGAATTTATTGGAGAAAAATTCAATAATGGGAATTCAAATATGTGGAAAATACAAGATTTGATCATATTACTATCAAATACAGAAAAAAAACAAATTATCTGGCCATAAAGATTCATATCAAACTATTTTAAATCCACCCATTTTCACAAATTCTTCCAAGTATCCATTGGAGTGGCCTTTGATTTAGATTCATCCATCTGAAATATTTTTCAACACATCCTTGAAATAATTATTTTGGGTAATAAATGTCCCATTTTCCCATTAAATCACTTATAGGGTATCTAGAAATTACTATTCAAAACTAGGGATATGTAGAATTCACACCTCTTGAGTTCTAAAAAAATAATTTCATTTAATGTCATCCTATCCCCCAAATATGATGTCACCATGATAAAAAGCCACCATCATCTTCAGACCCTACTCTACCATGATATACAGGTTTCAGAACCCTCACATTTTCAAAAAAAAAGACTCTTTATGTACCGATAAAGCATTGAGTACCATGATTTATCTTATTATAACTCTAAATTTGACTGGAAAACATTATCATCAATACAATCAATGAGAAAACCATCTTTTTGTTCAATGTATACATCATCCTCATGATAACAATTGAGGAATTTTGGCATTATTTCTATATGAAAAAAACTATGCCCCTTTTTAACCACCATATATAGAAATAATTTTATATTTTCAATTCATGATATATGTGAAAAAGGTTCATATACCCCAAATCATTCTATTTGGGAAGAGACTTCCCATACAATACATTCATTTTTCCTTCTCACTTGGACATATATATTTATATTATTTCATAAAACCCACTTGGTTTAGAGAACCATATTACCCATGGGACTTGGGATAACATCCCATGTCACATTGTTCTCAATGTGGCCATGTTCATCATGCATTACCATGACCTAACTTTCATATTTAACAGATTAATATAATGTATTTGATTCCACTTGGGATAAAAGTGATTTTTGATACTAAACATTGATTCTTTTAGTATGAGCTAATGATTTCTAATCACTAACTATATTATTACAACTAAATTATTACCTTATGTTTATCCTATTTAAAGCTTATATTCTTGATGTATTTTTTATTTTGGATTATTTATTTATGTCTCCTATAGCCTATCAAATTCCCCCTAAATTACACAATTATTCATAAATTACTTCAAAAAAATTGGAATATTCTCATGTGAAATATTCATATCTAAATATTAATCTTGGATATAGTTATTAGAAATTTTCTAATTTTTAATAAATTCATTATCATAACTTCCCACTGTCTTTTTAATCCTATAGTTAAACCACATAATGGATTTACTTTTGGATTGATATCCATGTATAATCCCATCATCCCCACTAGTATAAAAAATTATATTATATTAATTATTATTAATAAAGCAATATCTTCCAAACACCTAAAAGTAATCTAGTGTGGGGTTTATTCTATACTGGATTTCATAGGGATTTTTTTTTCTTAATTCAAAAATAGTAAGACTCTATTGGAAATATAGAATTACGAAATAACTTCTTCATTATAATACATTTATGATTATCTATTTTAAATTATTATAGTATGGGCTATGTTATTTACAATCTGGTTCTTCTTCTTAATAACTATATTTTCTTAAAGATTACATACCACCAATACCTGATGTTGAATTCTATGATTTCATTTGTATTATTTCCCCTTAAATTTTTTAATTTTCTAAAATTATCAATGTGATTATTTTGGAAATTCACACCTAATATATTCCCATATTCTATTATATGTCTTGTTATTTATTTCAATACCTTAGTTTTTTTGGTTAATCACAATTATCCATTCCATTATACTGAAATCAATCACAAATAATGAATGGTACCTTTTCTATATGAGGATTTAGATGTCATCATCCCACAGATATCCACATGTACAAGCTCAAGTAACCTATATTATTTTACTGTTATAGGCTTATATGTCTCCCAAAAAAATATTTCTAGTCTATAATGTATCATAAATATGAGTGTTAAAAGTAATCCTATGATATCTCATGCTCTATCAATTTTTCCCAAATTCTATAAGGAGTTTGAGTTCAAATGAATACGTTTCTTGTTCCATGACCTGTTTTCATCCTCTTTAGATATTATTTAAACATTTCCTTCTCCAACAATTTAAGGATTCCGCATGGTTCATTTTCATCATAAAATAATCAAACCATATCTTACCTTAACGGTGAACTTCTTCATTATAAATTTCACTTCATATCCTGAGTCATACAATTGACCCACAATTAGAATATTATTTCAATGACATTAATCTAAGAGAAAATTTATATTTTTTATAGATATTTTCCATTGGACATTTCTTTTATAGAGCTAAAAATTTTATTTTCGTCATTTTTTCCATACCAAAAACAACACTTTTGTCATGTTTGATACCATAGATGCGGTCTTCCATTCATGTCATATGAAAAGTAAACATATTGTAAATAATACAAAATACATAACTATTTGTTTCTATCATGTTAATATAGAAAACATTTTCCTTCTTAAATCTTCTTTTCTTCACCCATGACTGTTGGTCCACATTTATTGATGGTCGATGAGTCTAATCATCCTCCAGTTCCTTCTAATCCTCTTCATCAAGAAAGAATAAAAACAAATTTTCATTTTCATTTTATTTTTGAAACATTCAATCATTATGTCCCACCTTTTTAACACTCATTAAGAAACCTTGGTTATACCCAAGAATTGAAATGAATCAATTTGTGCCAAAAAATGTTACAAAAAACATTTTCCATTAAAAAATAATTAAATTTGGAAACACGGATTCATTATTGTTGGTATACTTAGTTTAAGAGATACCATTTTTCAATGCAAAAGATATACTTAATACATAAAAACATTCTATAGTAACATCAACTGATTTTTAGTGTCTTTATCTATGATTGTTTCCAAAACATCTATATTATCATAGGAAATGTACAAATAAAACATTCAACAGAGTGTTTATTTTTGTGATTTAATATCAAAAATTATTTTTTCTTCTATTCATGCTTTAAAATATATTAATTCTTGTTCTATAACCACTGTACCATTTGTATAGTTAAACATTCATTATTAGAAATCTAAAAAAATTTGATTATTTCTAATTCACTTGAATATACCATTTTAATTTCTAGAGTAAGAAATGTTTATTGGAATTCATAATTTTGTTTCTATGAAATGAATACTCCATTATGTTGGTCAATACAATAGACTATTTCCATTATAAGAATTATTTAGTCATCAATGATCTAGAATTTATCCTCGACACTGAGTTTAAACTAATCTTATTTTTTTGGGTACCTAGAATTTAGAAATCCTTGTTTTTTAGTTTTGGAACTCATTTATTACATATCTTCCTCCTAAAATTGTATGTAATTCATTGAATCATGTTCAACATGATTTTACTTATTTGTACATTCCATCCAAATATCACGTACTTCAAGGGATGCTTCTAATTCATCTTTAATTTCAATTATAACCTACACTCCTTTAACATTAACATTATTGTCATCATTTTATATCTTATTTATAATATCTAAAAAGGAATATTTATAAATATCCCTTCCATATTCAACATTTTCATCTTCACTTTCCTTATGACATTCATCTTATTAGGGGGCAATTCTTCTTTTCAAAAAATTATCATTGTAATCCTTTTTCCACTTCATTTTCATACATTTTTCTTAATAGGTAATTCTTCATTATCATCATCATAAAATTTAAAGAAACATTTGTCCACAATAGTTCCCACCATTAGACATATATGGTAACAATGTGGATTATCTCCCTTTAAATGTTTTCCCACTTCCTAGTTTAGAGGATAAAAATGACATCATATCATTCACCTCTCCATCTTAAGGGTATTCTTTTGTGGTGTGTTTTTAACTATTTAAAATCTATTTATGGAATTATCTACTTTTTCTTAGACATGTTATATTCATTCCACTTTTCTTATAAAATGAGGGTACGGTGTATGATTTCTAATAAAATAACATTCAGATATTTTTCTACAAGCCATAAGAAGTTTTTATTTATACCTAGAGGTAGTATACTCATAATCCTTTTAATAATTTTAACAGCATCAATGATTTCTCAAAATCCAATCATATATTTTATAAATTTTTTAAGTTGATAAAATAACACATCATCTATTTCATTTAGACTCATACAAAAATCATTATATTTATTCCCAAAAACCTATAACATTACTTCACATAATATTGAATCTACTTCATAAATATTTCATATCTTCCGCCTCATAAAATGAGATATATTTCATGGAATAACATTTGTATTGATATGATTGACCAATTATCCCCATAATATATTGATAGGATTAGTGTCTACATTTAATTTTACATAATCTATCTCTATTGGAGACCCATTCTTCATGTTAGTCGAAATACCATACATGGATACCATATATACATCTATATATAATTGTATGAAATAATTATGTGTTGGGAACTTTGAAATTTGGAAATTAATTCCTTTCAAATTATTTATTCCCATATGGTTCAAATTTTAATTATACTTCTAGGAAAGACATATATCACCCAAAAACAACTACTCTGATACCACTTCACATTCCATATCATGGATTTTACCATATTATAATGTTTGGGGAGGGGTGAATTAGGGTATTATAAAATTTAATATATCATCATTGACTATGATATTATTATATCAATATATTGAAAACTTATTTATCTCCCTTTCAATATATTTTGGGCCAGAGAATTAGTTGGGAACATAAGTGAACTTTACAGGGTTCACCAAAATTGGGCTAGTCTATAGACCATGTAAAATGAAACCTTCTATTCCATGTAAAACACTAAGCACATCGTATTTACATTCTTATATAATTGATTAGTCTCAAAAAATTTCCTAACCCACTATCCACATATGAAATATAAATCTCACTACTCTTCATCTTTATAAAGAGAAAACACACCAATCCTCTTAAATAATATAAGATCACTACTCCTTCTATGATGGGATTCATCTTCTTGAAACTTAGATAAGAAATCCAATATAAATGAAATGTCAATTATTGATTTTTTTTAATAATTAATAGAAAATTTTAAATATTATATTACCCCCCTTTTATAAAATCTTCTAGAACATATACATAGACTTTCTTCCATTATTCTCCAATTTTGATTTATCAAAATGATTATGTTTATAGATGTTATCCTTCTATTTTTTCTGTTCAATTTTTGACCTATCTTCTCTTCCTCTTCTGTACATTTGTAATCTATAAACATAATATTTATAAATCCAAGAATAATTTTTTTGTTGATATTTTAAATTCCAATACAAATTAACCAATAAATTCCACATATTCATATCTTAGCTTTGGATAACCTCTCTTCAAATAACCACCATTAGATTAGAATAATGATTCTAAAAATTGATCTGTAATTTCAAATAGTTTATTGAATCTCCAAATCTATATAACTATTTATAAATTAAAATTTTCAAATAAAAAACATCCAAAAGACCTGACTCCAGGATATTATTATCTGGTGTAGTTAATTTCTAGGAAAAACACTCTTTGACACACTCAACACCACACCCATTGGAAATTTTTACGTGTCTTCCATAAACATGTAAATAATCATGTACTTCATTACTTATACCACTATCACATATATTCCCATACTGAGATTCCATGTTTTCAGTAGGTAACACTTAATCTCAAAAACTCCATGTGCTATAACATATTGGAAAACCAGTGGCCACTTTTCCATTAAGTGACCCTTATGACACTTCGGGGGCCTCTTGGAAATAATATTCCACACCTATATGTTAGTCATCTTATAACTTAAACCAACATCAAATATTGTGTGGTGATGAACCATAGACTATTTTGGATTCACACAACACTTACATAGCATTTGAGATACCTTTACATGAGCATTGAAATTCCCAAGTGACCTTTATGAAAAAATAGGATTACTATTATATAGGATATATTATTACTGTAGGACTACTAATATGACATTTCCATCTTCATTGTTTTTATATTATAGTATAAATGTTTAAATTCCATTTAAAACATCTATTGTAACTTCATTATGTCATTAAAAAAATTAGAAAATGGATTGTCCAGAATCATAACAGCATAGTATAAGCCATGGTGATGGTTTCCTTCCCCAAAAACTTTTATATTTCTTTGATCTAAGAAAATAAAAACTTTATATAACCATATGGAAGGTTTTATATAAATATTCATAAAATATTATCATCAAACATAACCCAGTCCTCTCTCAAAGATATTTTTATAACACTAGAAATATATTGCAATTTTTTAGCATGGTTTTCCTACTAGTTGAATTATAGATGAGTTGGTATGATTTGAGAAGTGTTGATATAATATATTCTAAGAAAATAATCAAATAGATTTGATCAATGAAATACATAAGATTTTTATATAGTTGAAAATTTCTCAAACTAGTTGATTGGGTAGATTATAATTGTATGATCATGAGCTTGTTTATTAGTAAAATTTATTTTATATGGTGGATATTTTTTCGAAGACTAATATTGTTACAAATTAAATTATTTATAAGAGTTTTTTATTCCATTTTTTCTATATTGATGGTGCATGTATTTATTTTGAATGTATTTTTCTTGTATTATTTTACCATATAAATTAACATTTATGGTTGGATTAGGTTTTCTTGGTTATTTGTTAAATATTCCCTGAGTTATATGTTTTTCTTACATGATATTTATTTAATATTATGTAGGTTTTGTTGATTTACTCTATCATATACCTAGTTTCCAAGAGTTTAATCTTATATAGGGTGTATTTTCATCTAATATAGTGAATGGATGGGTGATTTATTACTATGTGAAGTCCATCTATGAATTTTTCATCCTTATTGGGTGAATTAATACAGCTTTAAGTGATTGGGTTGTTTGAGAGGTCATTCATCAATAACATGCATGCTTGATGGCCTCATCCTATGTAATTGGGTTTCATAGAAATCATTGCCACTTGGAAATTTTGGTTCACCGAGCATGTGTGTCTTCACCCATTAATTTAGTGAATTCATTATTATTACCTCTCTTATATGAGCCTTGAAATATATGTATTCTAAAAAAATTGGTAATTAAAATACATGGTATTTTACATTCAAGATAGAAACTAGAAAAGATTGTTTTGAGAGAGGAGGATGTGTTTTCCTATCACTCATTATCAAATTTCCATCGTGCATGTTTTAGTGGAGAATCTCGATCGTGAAATATTAGAGGAGAAATAAGATAGTTGTAGTGTAATTTATCATCTTTGGGGATCACTATTTTGTTCTTGTTGTAGAAATAGGTTTCTTAGTGTGTTCTTATTTCTTTTCTCAAATTTTTGATGTGTTTTGTTATTCGTTCTAGTTCAATAGGGCTTCTTCATGTGTAAGTGTACTCCTTACTTAGTTTATCATGTTGTAGGTTCTAGTTTTTCATCATGTTAACCTTTTTATTTTTGTTTTAAAAAACAAGGATAATAGAGGGAGGACTACATTCCAAGCATATAGGTCCAACATTGGTTCAAACATGTTATATGCTCATATTATTTACTTTATTCACCTTTCTTTACTATTAAGTGTTCATGTTACTTCTGTAATTATATTTTTTTTCTTCATTCATATTTTAATTTCATTTTATGAATTAAATTAATAAAGAAAAATATTTTATGATTCTACTGGGTGGAAAATATGGGTTTCATCAATTCTAACCCCTTAACACCCATGTCATCCACGACCTCACCATGCATCTATTTCCTTAACCTAACCAAGATTTTCCATCCCATCAATTAGTACTTAGTCCATCACCAAAAATTCATGAAAATAAAACATTAGCACTTGTACCAAGGGTTCCATGTATGCTGTGAGAATAAAACTGGGTACCGCACAAAAAAAAGTGTCCTTAATAAAATCCATTATATATATGGATGCATGTACTAAGGGAAATTAATTTGTGACATCATCTAGGTTAACCAGTTTCTTAGGTACACATAGTGCTACCCAAATGATGAATAAATACCAACTTCATCTAGTTATGAAATAGAATTTTATAACCTTAGGCTTAATATGACCCAAGTGTGAATGATGTATGACTACTCATATCATTAATAAAGGAGAATGTGTGATCTCCATCCCATAACAAATGGGTGAATGATGTGTCACCCATACACTACCAAAGTGAATGATATATTATTGAGTCATGTCACAGGTGAATGATATATAACCACATCCATAATTGTTGGTTGAAGAACTACCAATACATAGCTATGGTTAGAAAATGTACTGCCACTACCAATATATGGGTGTATGATGCACCATAGGTATATATCATTGGGTGGATTATGAACCATTAATACCATTCTATAGGTGGGAGATGCACCATAGCTATATATCACTAGATTTAAGGTTCACTAATACTACCAATATATATGTGGATGATAAAACACTAATAGGAATCATTGGTAGGATGATACACCACCACAACTAATCTCTATGTGGAATATTCACTACTGATACAACATTCAAGGCTAATGAAAAATCCCCGATCAAAACAACATCAGAGAAAACAATGTACTACTAAGTGAATGAGGCATCATCACAATAATCAAAAACTCGTTGAATGATGTATTTTTAGGTGAATTATAGAACGTTATTCTCATGAAATACAATATAACTATTCAATATTTGGTGAACAAGGTATCATCCATCGATTAAATGGTTCATGAGTCATCTTTGGATTAATGATATATCACTAAATATAATTATCAAGTAGAATAATCCATCACGAAGTCAAAAAATCTAGATGAATGATTCATCACTGTCAAATAATATTCTCAGGGATATAAAACCACCACATTATAATATCCTGGTAATTATTACATCCAAACCATCTGGTCTAAACTGGAGTTCCACATAACATCTTGTGTTCCTCCCCACACACAAGAGTTTACCTGGTAGAAGTGAGGGTCTACGTCTATTAGTGGGGAGGATATAACTTTAGTATCATGTATTTGAAAAAATAAAAAATAAAATATAAAAAACTCATATTAATTAGTATAGAATAAAATACTACTAGATGACATATATGTTGAATAAATAAAAGGAATCCTAATGTCAAATGAAAAAATATATAAAAACAATAATTCAAGTAAATATATTGGTAAAATAAAATATCCTCCAGAGTACATCCAGGTAACACTCCTAGATACATTCTCCCCAACTCATCAGTCTCCCACAGGCCCCTTTCTCTTTTCCTGATCCCAATAAATGAATTCTTCACACGTATTGAAATTTTCGTATAGGATGTGAGTACGAAAACCTAGTATGACACCACCAATGCATCGTTAAAAAACATTCATATGCATAAAATTACTATTACATGATAATGATAAATATATAAACAATAATAAAGACATTAAAATACATACTGAGCGGGTGTGTGCTAACCATGCCGACACAGGTCCCTGGCCATACATGATTCAACTCTATGTTAGGACTACAATATGATGTCATATGTAATCAGAACATTCCACAAGGCTAGTGAACATATTTCTCAACATCATTGTGGAATTATGTTTAAATTATACATTATATCCTATAATAATCAAGTATTTCATACTACATGACATCAACTAGGCATCAAGTGAGCATGCTACTCAGAATCCACTAGGAATCGAATAAACATGGTACATGGAATCCACTAGGAAGTGAGTGAATCCTACTACATGACATCCATGAAATCATTATACACCTACCTTGTTCTCATGCATATCATATCCATTATTGAAATTCGTCTACAATCCTCTTTTAAGGGATAAACATGTCATGATGTTCCATATATTCTGAGTAGAAAAAAACACTTCAAGAACACTATAACACATAAAAATGAGTAAATAATACAATGTAATCCATGAATGTCATGATGAGAAGAATATAGAAACATATAATACAAGTGACCAAAATCTATCATTTTTATTCAATCTACATGAAATACTCATGTAATCAAGCATCATAAATGGGTCTCATGAGTGACACACATGCACTAACATGTGACCATAATCAAGAACAATCATCAATTTACACGAAAAAGGAACTATACCAATGGAAAAAGTTTATACATGATCCTAAAATGGTAAGGAACTTTGTACATCAATGTTGTTGATTAAGAACCCCATGCTTGGTCAATAGAATGATTAAGGAATCATATTTTATACCTATAGAGAGCTAGATCACATGTGAAGGTTTTATACATCAAATTATATTTTTAGAAAGAGGTTTAGAAAGAAACTAAAGGAGATTCCATGTCATGAAGCTGATTTCCAAAAAATATAACATATGGTGTCCATCAATGGAAGCAATTTTGAGATATATTGATGAAAGGTATTCCAATTAACTACACCTATTTTCAATTGATTACCAGATAATGAATTAATTTTTGGTTCTAGAAGAATGACTTGGGTCTATCCTATGAGAATTTATCCAACAATAATCAATCAATGGAAAATATATTCAGTAAGAATAGTGTCTAACAAATATCAATTATCCAATACCTACACATAAACATCAACCATTCTTGAGTGTTCTAAATCTGGTGAAGAGTGGTCATGATAGAAATGTTGTTATCAACCCTAATATACCATGAAATCATCAATAAAATAAGGTTTTATCACTAGTCCCCCATTAGGAAGAGGTCTAGGAAGATGATTTAATAACACTTACTAGTTGAGAATCTATTGTCAATGGAAGATATCCATTCAATCAAGGAGTGATTTCAACACATTATATCCACCACAGATCTATGAATAAAGGAGGAATTCATCGTATAATCAACATATAAACCAAAAATACAATATAAATCTATGATCATATCACAATAATGAAGACATATTTGGAATATATCTACAGAGAACTCACTAATTAAGCATCTTTGGATGATCCCAACATTAAAGAGGTTAAGGGAGATGACCAATAATGGACAAGAATTAAGAGTATAGATATAACTTTCAGAATAAGATCAAGTATGTAAGATTTTAGTGCTAAATTTGGTTATAGTGTATCTAAAATCCCATGGGGTCTATTTATTACACCCTCAGACTAGGCCCCCCAGCCAGCCTTTGGTACCAAAGGCTGGATGTTGTGCTAGGGAAAACATCCTTAGTTCTATCATCACCACTATAAAACCATTTGGATATATATAAATGTTTATAAAAACTAAAATCCATTATAAAGTTGGTGGATTACACTATCTAGCTATTGGAAACATTATAGACACTACACTACTATTCCTCTACACCACTCATACATTATCAAATATCAAACCCTTTTCCCCAAAAACCAAACTCCCAAACACCCATATAAGACTATAACCCATAGATAAGGATAAATTTATAAATTGAAACATCTCATACATTAAAAAATCTAGGATGTTTTATGTTTCCCCATCTCATGACTTTTAGTCCCCAATAAGTACCTTCAAAGGTTATACTCAAAAAACATAGGCCACTAAACCCAATCATCATCCTCTCACTCCCATGTCTCCTTTTGAATCTGTTCATGAATCAATAGAACCCAAACTAGTGGCACCATCTTCCCTTCAAGTATATTGTCACTCTTAAAAATATTTTGAATCAGGTTATCCATGTATGATGCGTCAAGATCTAGCTAAACATCCCCATAGGTGATGATATGCATAGGATTTGTCATGTACCTCCAAATCTATAACACATGAAATATGTATTGAATACCTAGGTATTGAAAAGTAAGGTGCAGATGCTATGACACTACCCTGACCCATTCGTTGAACTCAAATGGTCCAATATGACATAATTCTTGATCTACGTTCTTCCTATAACATCAACGGACTAACAAAGTAGGGACTCTAAAAAAACAAAAACACCTATAGAAAATGAAAACATTTTTTTTGTAGTTGAAATAATAATTATATAGTCTCTAACCTATGATCACCCATATCTAAATTATATGAAATCTCTTGGACATTCTACAATACCATACTGGGTCCTACCACTACTACCTTACCAGCCTCATGATGACAAAGTGATTAATTAAAGGGCCTCCCATAAATTTCCTCATAAGTTTCTACCTGAATAATATCTTGTAAAATATTATTTTATGTTAACTTAACTTAGTCTTGATGATTATCCCATACTTTAATGAAGTCTAGAACAAAATCCTGAATCATATCCACCAAAATACATATATTATGCTCTGACTATCCATCTACCTAGGGATGGTATGTTGTGATTGACATCATTTCAGTCCCTAAGGCCTTCCAAAAGAACTTTCAAAACCAAAAAGTATTACATTAATGTCTATCAAATATTATTATGAAGGGAACTACATGAAATCACAAAACCACATAGATATAAATATTTCACATATTGTCTACTTATTGAGTCTTAATTATTTTTATGAACTATGAAAACTTCATCAACTGATTGAAAATCACCCAGATAGTGTGACAACTCCTTGGGGTCCTGGGTGACCTCATCAAAAAATTTATCATGACATCCTCCTACTCCAAAAAAACAATTAGTTGGAATAATAAAAAAGGATAATTATTCTCATTGTTGATCCTCGAGAATGTAAGGAATTGAGATAAAAATCCACTAATGTCTCTATTTACCCTAATCCAACAGAATTATCACCTAAATTCTTAGTACATCTACATTACCCTTGGATGAACCACAAACCTAGATGTTTGTGAGTATCTCATAATCTTTTTCCACATGGAAGTATGGATTAAAACTATCCCATGTACATAGATCACGTCATTGACTTATAATTACCACCCATGTATCAGCTCACCAACTGCAATATATTCCCTCATCATGACACACTTAGAGTGAGATTCCTAAAAATCCTTCACCTAGTCAACAAGAGAAGTTGTGATCGTTAATGCGGATTCCTCATTGTGACACACATAGAGTGAGATTCTCTTATGGATATGAGAATCTACAATGATGTTAACTTTACCTTGCCTATATTATATCTCAATGTAGAATGTCTATAGATAATCTACCTAGATCATCTGCCTCAGATTTAGGTCTCACTGTGTGAAGATATAGTGAAGGCTCCTATGGTGAGTATATACAATATAACTCTAACCGAAGAGATAATGTCATCAACACTAAAAGGTGGTGACCACCACTATAAGCCCCAGTTCAGGGATCAGATAGTTATATTTGTGGTTCAGGACTAACATGTAACATTAGATACTACTCAATCCTTCTCTATGAGTAGTTCTCATAAACAAAATCCTGAATCTTCACAACATATAACATATCTAATCCCACAGTTGGGTAGGATCAACACATGAGCTATCATAAACCTCCTCTTCGTCTCAAGAAATGGATCTTCACACATGTTTGAACAATGAAATATTACCCCCTTTTTTCATTGCAATCACGAGTGTCGATAAATGATGGATGTACTTAATAAAACATGGGTAATATCCAACTAAACCCAAGAATCTTAGGATATCAAAAAAAATTCTAGAAATGTGTCTAAGAAACCACTACATTAACTTTATATGGGTATATGGATATACATGTCTTAGACACGACATAAAATAAAAATATCACATGATAAATCTAAAAGTTACACCTAGAAAACATGTCATATATATGATGTCTCTGAAGTACACTTCAGACTATGTGGAGATCTTTGAATTGAAACTCTGGGGTTAATGAGTAGATGATGATGTCATCAATGAACACCATGACGAGTGAGTTAAGATGTTGGTGGAAGATATTCATCATGAGATCCATGAAAAATATTGGTGCATTTTTTAATCCAAATACATATCCACGTACTTGAACATCCCATACCTTCTCCAAACCACCTTCATTTGGATTACCACCACTCTATCCAATAAAAGTTGGTAGATTGACTAAATCTCAATCATGGATAACCATCAGGCTCCCCAAAAATAATAGGATAGATAAAAAATCATAGAAATATGATATATATTCTTCCTCATCACCTCATTCATCTTATAATAATCTATAGAGAGTTGAATACTACCATCCTCCTTTGATAATAAAATTGGTGTACCCCCTGGTGATTTACTCATCCTAATAATTCCATCATGTCACTAGTACTTAATCCATACCATTATATCCATTATCCCTACAAGTTCCATATTATAAGGGGCTATTTAAATGGGATACACACCTTTCATGTGAACTATCTCAATTTCAAATAATTTTTTCGATGAAATCCAATGAATTCATCCCAAAATATGTATTGATAGAGAACTATGGTTGGTGTAAAAAATAATGGGTCTACCATTGATCCTGAAGAAAGAGATAAGCCTACAATATTTTATGTGATCATGATAACATAACTAAAGTGTAAAAAAATTATACATGTTCTATTTTATCATTATATGGTCATGAAATTCATATATCCATTTATCAAAGTAAATGAATCTGATCTCCTATAGCAATCAAAGTGTGCTAAAAAAATATTTAACCAGACTATATTGATAATATAATCAAATCTCATAATCTATAGAATCATAATTTCCCATAGATTACTATAACCCACAATGACTATATGATGCTTTGGGGGTTTTTGAAGATGGTCTACCTTTATAACCAATGATGTATTTAGGGAAAGTAACTCATAACACAACTTGATTGATAATTCAAGTCCAATGAAAACTTATAAAATAAATAATGTAACGGGAATTACTAATATAAAAAAGGTAGTACATAATATAGTGGTGATTAAGATTATATATAAAATTATAGTTTGTCCTTAACCACCATCAATTATATTCTGATCCAAAATATATTCATGGTCTACCACATCTCCATTAATTTATCCTTTAGGTATGGGTCCTCCATGAGACATCATAGTCTAACCCTACTACTGAGGAATCTAGATAGATCTCTAGTTCCATGAAACATCTGACTCGATACCCTTTGGAAACCTATCCTCATAGAACTAGAGAATAATTAAATGAGATTACCGATCATGCCTCATTTCTAACCATATATCTAGGGTGTTGTGCATACCCTATAGTAGTATTCAATATATCCACATTTAAATAAATATCTTTATAATCTAGAGGTTTTTTGTAACACCCCAAGCTTCCTTGGTATGTATCCTTTCGAATAATGCAATGGCATGCATTGTACGCAACTTCGAGATTTTAACACACCATAACCAATCAAACTAGCCGTTATGAATAGTAATACCGAATTTTTGAAATTTTATAAATTCTATCTCTCAAAATGGACTTCATTTTTGGATTCGGAATATCAAAATTAGCCTAGGGTGAAATTTTGGTACTTTTCGGATAACTTTCATATTTTGATGAATAGTGAAAATTACTAAATTTTAATTAAAAACAACTTTGTTAATCAAAATAATTAATAGTGATAAATTATGAATTTGAGTGGTTTTAAAGTATATTTAGAATATATTTTTACCATATAATACAATGTGGGTCATTGAACAATATTTCACATTTAAACCAGACATAAACAAGTGACAATCTTTTGATAGTTATTATCTCTAAAAAAACACGTTTTTTGTTTTAACAACGGGAATTAATTTTAAATTAATTTCTGCCACTTCTGTGTTTTGAATTTGGAAAAATTGATTCCATATTTTTAATCAGGATGTTCAAATTTTGCAAATAGTTAACTTTTATTTTTAAACATTTTGGGTAATTACTCCGGTAAATATTTTATTTACCATGGTTAAAGGGTAAATCCGGTAAACAAGGGTTAAAAAATAATATTATAATAATACTAAATTATCCTAAAACGTGTCTTAACCCTATTGGTTGATACATGGTCGACCATGGGCATCTTTGGGTCTATTTTGGGACCCCATGGATCCACTTGTAAGTGATAATGACGCTTTATTTAAATTAAGTTAAAATAAATACAAAAATGACACAAGCATATATCTTTTAACAAAATAATTGTTACAGAGGGTTATATATGTTGTATTTTAGATTATAAATATTAATTAGAAAGATAAAACAATTTAATACATAATTATATTTTATTTATAATTTTTAGACATTAAATAATTTAATTTATTTATGACACAATGATGATGAATTAATTACTTTAATAGTGAAAAATTACAATAATTGATATTATAAATACCCAAATAAATATAATATGACACTTTTAAGGAATTAAAATAATTTTATAGGATAATATGACATATTAGGATTGATTTAACTGACTTTTTTCGAAGTAATAAATCTTTTATGAGTTTCACAAAAATCAACTATTGAATAGTGTCAAAATTGACATAAAAGAGTTATTAAAACAAATATTATATTATTAATTGATATTAAATTCCTAAAAATCTAAGGTTCGGCCAAGAGACTTATCTCATGATAGGTTCATCATTAATGGACCACTTGGGGGTCTCTTGGATGTATATAGTAAGTTTATTAACCATATAATATAAAAATACAAAGAGACATTGTAAAAGTGAAACTAATTAACTAAGAGTTAATACTTAAAGATAAGGTTAATATAATGAACCAAACCTGTCTAAATTCTATTGGTTGAGTTGTTTTAGACCCATACCCACCTTAACATTTAAATAATAAACTTTGGAGCCATTATAAACCGAATATGAATTTATTATAAATTAATATTTCTAGCTTTTCCAAAGGTGCCCCTCACCCCTCTTATAAAAGGGCACTCCTCCTTCTCATTTCTTCACACCTTCAAAGCCCTTTGGTTCGGACAACCCCTGCCCAAATACTATCTCAACTTCTCTCACTACAACCTAAAGGCCTTATTTTGATCATAAAGCCAACCTATGGAGCCCTTTTGATCAAATCAAAAGGAAGAACCCGAAGAAGAGGTAATGTTTTCACCACCCCTTTTCAAGTTCCTTTCTTCTTCCACTTCCTCTTTCTTTGTTATTACCATTATAAAATAATAACTCCAGTATCATATATATACTGTGATGTTATTATAAATATGGTACAACCATATTCAGTATTCTATCCATCCTTTGAATAACATGTCACCATACGTGCGTACGTACGGCTTACCGTCTCCACGTCGTGGTGTAATTGTTATTCAATATATTATTATTTGGATGGGTATAGTAATGATGTATAACTCATGTAAATAATAAATATAACATGATAATGATTCTGTATATATGATATAACATCCAATTATATATTATTTTAATATCAAAAGAATGATATTGTCGCTCGTGCGTATGTACGGACTACCGTCTCCACGAACGCGATGAGATTCATTCTCCATCATATCCATTCAAGTTTAATTATAATTTGATGATTTAAAAATAGTATCTAAGGACTTGATATCATTCTGGATATTAATAATATACATCTCATTAATAAATATGGCTCACATAACAAAGAATATAAAGTAAAATGAACCCCTTAACACCCGAAATGACGATAATTCTAAGATATTATTAACAAATCAATGTTAAAAGATCATATATGATATCATATTAAAGTAAATGATTATTTTATAATTCAATAACAATTATTTTACCATTATACAGGAGGTAAACCTACCGTCTACCAAGGAAAAAGTACAAAGTAAGGTATTTTCTTATCTCACTTTAAATTCCGTGAGATTTCCATTGTTCGCCACTAAATTATTGAAAGTGGTGTATTGTGTACTGCCATTTGATATATATTATCATGATTCTCTTTATATTCATTTTATTCTGGAAATAATTTGGTAGTTATTAACTTTTGTCCATACGACTCAGTTGATTAACGTGGTAAGGGGTTTTCATCTCACTCCTTATTCCCGTGAGATTCATGCCATATTGCCACCATCACCTTTTGTGTGGTGTGTGTACTGCCCATAATTATATTCTTTGCATAATACACCCTAATTTATGTGTATTTACATATTCATTGTATGATACCTCTTTCATGGGTTGTATGTTTCATAAGTTACCAAATTGGTAAGGGTTATTTCGCAATCTCTTCATTATCCGAGGTTGTTTACACGTAATAATCTACTGGGATTTCTTTATCATCCACATCCATGTTTCTTCGAAATGTATTTCAAAACATTTTTACTATTTACAAAGAATATGGGTTAAAGTCATTTATACCCTTATGTGTTTTTAAAGGAATCTTTCCGTTGTTTTCCAAACAAGGTGCTTTTTAACCTTTTCGACAGAATTATGGTAAGAATGTTTTTTTTAACTTATACGGCGGGTGAGGCTATTTTCCGCCATTATAAAATAGTTGAAGATTCCCTCACAAGCTTATAAAGATATTTTCAAAATAAATTTTTTCTTTATAATTATGTGATTTTTAAATGATTTCAAGAAAAAGGGGGATATTTCTCTCAAATAGTTTTGATGACTATTTTCATCTATGTCAACATCCTTCATTATTCTTGATTGAGGTTAATGTGATACAATACAATCTTCCATATTGTATCGAATGAGTTATTTTTGACTGTGGATGTTCTATTTTTATACCATTCATGGTTTGTGATTAAAGTATTGACATTTTGTATGCTAGTTTTAATACGAATGTTTATGTTATGTTTAAACCTGTTCATATGAGGAATGAATTGGACTTAATAAGTGACGGGTGGAACCCGCTATAGCTCCTCGATGCATCGGTAGGTCTCATGAGACAAACTAGTGTCTTGGCACAAGGCCTTGGAAAAATCTTATTTGTAGTCTTAGCACGAGGCCTTGGCTATGTGGTTATGATAGTCTGGCATTATGCATTCCATCATTATGAATGTGGTTATTGATAATGCATGGGATTGTTCGACTAGTAGAATATCCATGTGAGTAAGTAAATGGCATTATTTTATTTTATCTTTTCCATTTTATGCTGAAGTTCAAGTTTAAAAGGCTTTTGTTTTAGTTATAAACTGCCTTAAGTTTGTATGCTTATTTATGAAAGCTTCTGCTATAATGTTATCCTTACTGAGCATCTGAGATCACCCCTTTCAATGTTTTATTTTTCCCAGGATTATGAAGAAGTAATTTATGAATGACCTGTAGGGATAATATGAGGGGATATTAAGACAAGATGTTTTTTTTATGATGTAATGTAAAAATTTATGGATGTATCTAGTTATTCCAAGGCTACTAAACTAATCGGTCTTTCGAGACTTGATCTTTCTCGTGATCATGCCAATGTTATGTAATAATGAACCGACTCTAGGTAACTAGGGTCAGGGCGTTACAGTTGGTATCATAGGAAGTTTAGTACAAACCTTGGAAGCTAGATTTAGATAAACTCTGATTAGATCATGTAGACCTAAGATGAACTTTGAGGATTAGTATAAAAGAACTTCCTAGAATTTTGGTATTGTATAGATTTTGTGAGTTTTCCGAGCAATACATCCCTTTCTGGATACGAGCAGGTAGAGGCGACTCTGGCACAAATGTAACTAGGGGTAAAACCCAAAAACACCGCTTTGATCTAGACTCGAACGGGAACTGGTGCACGACAATGGGCCTTGCTGCACTCTTGGTTACGACACTCCCGGGGGATATGCTTAGGATAATTTACATTTTCTTTACAGACCGATTTAAGTAATTTATATATAAGATGAGAGTAAATGACCTTGGTTAATCCTAATATGTTTCAAATTGAGAATATGGTGACATTTTAATCTCTAAATGATTTTACGACTACTATTACTCACACAATGCTTTCTGGTTTTAGTCAATGGCTGGATTCCAAGGAAGTCATAGTGACTTTGAGAATGATGTACAAGGTGGGAATGGTGGTGGCAATGAGCAACAAAATGGAATGTTGATAGGCGTAAAAGATATCGTCTTTAGGCCAAATCAGTTTTCCAAAAATATGATCAACAACATATATATTAACCAAATCCCAGACTCAACAAGGAAGAGAAAGGTGATAAATGATAAGAGCTCCAGCAATGGAGACCATGGAGAAAAGAACCCTCAATTTTCATCATGCAGGAAATGTGGAAAGAGACACCCAGGAAAGTGTCTCAATGGGATAATGAAATGTTTTACGTGCGGGAAGGAAGGACATAAAGTGAAGAATTGCCGAAGAAAAATGAAGATTACTATGGAAGAAGATAAAAATGGTCCCAAGAGTCCATTTACAGTCATTTGCTGTAAATGTAGGGGACCTGGCCATTACCCGAGTGAATGTCCTATTCTATAGGATATTTTCTTGGTCAAAGAAGAAGATATGTGGAAATAAATGGTTGGAGAAAAACTTAAAAAGTATTAGCACTCCTTGTTGATGGGTTTACTTTGGAATAATTTTCTCTTGTATTTGTAACCCCGCAGTTTGCCATGTGAGAATGATATTTGAGGAAGAATTGTCTCTTCTCTTGTGGATATAGGTATAAATAACCATTTGGTTTTATATGATCATTGGGGTTTGAGAAAATTATAAGTTATTATAATTTGGGATGAAAATGCAAAGTATGATATAACATTTGTGGTTAAATTATGTTATTTTGAGGAATTTATCTCATTTTGGTAATATTATAAAATATAGTTTTTGAAAAAGGAAAACACGTAGACCGTGTGACAACCCGTCGCGTCGGAAAAAGCTGTGGGAATCGAACCCACAACCAAAGTGCGATTGGGATTTATCGCCTACCACTGGACTACGTGAAGTCCCTGGTTAGTGTGACTATTTTTTTTGTTAAATGATTTTATTGATCAATAATAAGATGATTTGGGTTCTTATGTCTTATCAAATGAATACCCTTGGTATAGGAAAATGATTTGGTGATTAAGTGATAAATGTTATTTTGGAAGATGTTCACTTTGTTGGCAACACTATATGCCCAAGGAAAATAGAATACAATGGGGTTTCATTTGTAGAGTAATGGTGGATTTTTATCTACGTTTTTATTGTTGATTTATAGTGATTTGGGTTATTTATGGAAATGATTAACCTATAACAGAGAATATGTGATGATGTTAATTACTTTTAAGTATGTGACTTTAAGAGTATTTGATGTCATTTGGAGATACAATTTAACATGGGAGACTACATAATCAAATTATTCTATGTTTTGGGTTTCAATATTAGTTTGGATTATATTGAAGGATTTTAAGGACAATTGATTATTGAATGGTATTTTTTTTACTTTGGGGTATTGTTGGTTTAAATTTAGAAATTAAGATTAGTGAATATTTATCTCAAGGAATATCCTTTTGGGGGATCATTAGATCATTCACTAACCATTTTGGTTTTGATTAATCTTCAAAGACAATGTAAATATATAGTTTATCCTGCATGGATCATGTGATTCTATAGATGTTTATTCTAGCTCTTCCAGTGTGACCAAGTCTTCTTGAATACTCATCGTTTAAAAAAATTGAGTTAGTGGTGGAAATTTATTAAAGAATGAAACTCTACTTAAAATGTAAGTATATCTCATAATTTTCTTAGTCAATATCATAAATGAATTCCTCGTCCTTATGTAATGTAACTTAAAAAAATGTTGTCTGTTTACTTTCCTACTAGGAGACTAATGGTCGTTTGTCCCAACACAAGTTTGTGGTTTTCTTATTGTTAACTTTCTCCTGATCAAGATTTCTATCCCTCTCCATCAGAACTTGACACTTAGTTTATCATCCATATCCATGTTTTCCTACATGGAATCCTAGTATGGGTTATCTTGGATAACCCTTATACCTCTCTTTCTTTCTTTTAAAGTGATAGTTTTATTGACTCTTTTTCCGATGTAGGACTTTCCATTATATTCCCAAGCAAAATTTTAAAAAATTGTGAGGACACAATTTATTGAAGGATGGGAGAATGTAACACCCCAAGCTTCCTTGGTATGTATCCTTTCGAATAATACAATGGCGTGCATTGTACGCAACTTCGAGATTTTAACACACCATAACCAATCAAACTAGCCGTTATGAATAGTAATACCTAATTTTTGAAATTTTATAAATTCTATCTCTCAAAATGGACTTCATTTTTGGATTCGGAATATCGAAATTATCCTAGGGTGAAATTTTGGTACTTTTCGGATAACTTTCATATTTTGATGAATAGTGAAAATTACTAAATTTTAATTAAAAACAACTTTGTTAATCAAAATAATTTATAGTGATAAATTATGAATTTGATTGGTTTTAAAGTATATTTAGAATATATTTTTACCATATAATACAATGTGGGTCATTGAACAATATTTCACATTTAAACCAGACATAAACAAGTGACAATCTTTTGATAGTTATTATCTCTAAAAAACACGCTTTTTGTTTTAACAACGGGAATTAACTTTAAATTAATTTCTGCCACTTATGTGTTTTGAATTTGGAAAAATGGATTCCATATTTTGAATCAGGATGTTAAAATTGTGTAAATTGGTAACTTTTATTTTTAAACATTTTGGATAATTACTCCGGTAAATATTTTATTTACCATGGTTAAAGGGTAAATCCGGTAAACAAGGGTTAAAAAATAATATTATAATAATACTAAATTACCCTAAAACGTGTCTTAGCCCTATTGGTTAATACATGGTCGACCATGGGCATCTTTGGGTCGATTTGGGGACCCCATGGATCCACTTGTAAGTGATAATGACACTTTATTTTAATTAAGTTAAAATAAATACAAAAATGACACAAGCATATATCTTTTAAAACAACAATTGTTAAAGAGGGTTATATATGTTTTATATTAGATTATAAATATTCATTAGAAAGATAAAAAGATTTCCTACATAATGATATTTTATTTATAATTTTTAGACATTAAATAATTTAATTTATTTATGACACAATGATGATGAATTAATTACTTTAATAGTGAAAAATTACAATAATTGATATTATAAATACCCAAATAAATATAATATGAAACTTTTAAGGAATTAAAATAATTTTATAGGATACTATGACATATTAGGATTGATTTAATTGACTTTTTTCGAATTAATAAATCTGTTATGAGTTTCAAAAAAATCAACTATTGAATAGTGTCAAAATTGACATAAAAGAGTTCTTAAAACAAATATTATATTATTAATTGATATTAAATTCCTAAAAATCTAAGGTTCGGCCAAGAGACTTATATCATGATAGGTTCATCATTAATGGACCACTTTGGGGTCTCTTGGATGTATATAGTAAGTTTATTAACCATATAATATAAAAATACAAAGATGCATTGTAAAAGTGAAACTAATTAACTAAGAGTTAATACTTAAAGATAAGGTTAATATAATGACCCAAACCTATCTAAATTCTATTGGTTGAGTTGTTTTAGACCCATCCCCACCTTAAAATTTAAATAATAAACTTTGGAGCCATTATAAACCGAATATGAATTTATTATAAATTAATATTTCTAGCTTTTCCAAAGGTGCCCCTCACCCCTCTTATAAAATGGCACTCCTCCTTCTCATTTCTTCACACCTTCAAAGCCCTTTGGTTTGGCCAACCCCTGCCCAAATACTATCTAAACTTCCCTCACTACAACCTAAAGTCCTTAGTTTGATCAGAAAGCCAACCTATGGAGCCCTTTTGATCAAATCAAAAGGAAGAACCCGAAGAAGAGGTAATGTTTTCACCACCCCTTTTCAAGTTCCTTTCTTCTTCCACTTCCTCTTTCTTTGTTATTACCATTATAAAATAATAAATCCAGTATCATATATATACTGTGATGTTATTATAAATATGGTACAACCATATTCAGTATTCTATCCATCCTTTGAATAACATGTCACCATACGTGCGTACGTACGGCTTACCGTCTCCACGTCGTGGTGTAATTGTTATTCAATATATTATTATTTGGATGGGTATAATAATGATGTGTAACTCATGTAAATAATAAATATAACATGATAATGATTCTGTATATATGATATAACATCCAATTATATATTATTTTAATATCAAAAGAATGATATTGTCGCTCGTGCGTATGTACGGACTACCGTCTCCACGAACGCGATGAGATTCATTCTCCATCATATCCCTTCAAGTTTAATTATAATTTGATGATTTAAAAATAGTATCTAAGGACTTTATATCATTATGGATATTAATAATATACATCTCATTAATAAATATGGCTCACATAACAAAGAATATAAAGTAAAATGAACCCGTTAACACCCGAAATGACGATAATTCTAAGATATTGTTAACAAATCAATGTTAAAAGATCATATATGATATCATATTAAAGTAAATGATTCTTGTATAATTCAATAACAATTATTTCATCATTATACAGGAGGTAAACCTACCGTTGACCAAGGAAAAAGTACAAAGTAAGGTATTTTCTTATCTCACTTTCAATTCCGTGAGATTTCCATTGTTCGCCACTAAATTATTGAAAGTGGTGTATTGTGTACTGCCATTTGATATATATTATCATTATTCTCTTTATATTCATTTTATTCTGGAAATAATTTGGTAGTTATTAACTTTTGTCCATACGACTCAGTTGATTAACGTTGTAAGGGGTTTTCATCTCACTCCTTATTCCCGTGAGATTCATGCCATATTGCCACCATCACCTTTTGTGTGGTGTGTGTACTGCCCATAATTATATTATTTGTGTAATACACCCTAATTTATGTGTATTTACATATTCATTGTATGATACCTCTTTCATGGGTTGTATGTTTCATAAGTTACCAAATTGGTAAGGGTTATTTCGCAATCTCTTCATTATCCGAGGTTGTTTACACGTAATAATCTACTGGGATTTCTTTATCATCCACATCCATGTTTCTTCGAAATGTATTTCAAAACATTTTTACTATTTACAAAGAATATGGGTTAAATTCATTTATACCCTTATGTGTTTTTAAAGGAATCTTTCCGTCGTTTTCCAAACAAGGTGCTTTTTAACCTTTTCGACAGAATTATGGTAAGAATGTTTTTTTTAACTTATACGGCAGGTGAGGCTATTTTACGCCATTATAAAATAGTTGAAGATTCCCTCACAAGCTTATAAATATATTTTCAAAATAAATTATTTCTTTATAATTATGTGATTTTTAAATGATTTCAAGAAAAAGGGGGATATTTCTCTCAAATAGTTTTGATGACTATTTTCATCTATGTCAACATCCTTCATTATTCTTGATTGAGGTTAATGTGATACAATACAATCTTCCATATTGTATCGAATGAGTTATTTTTGACTGTGGATGTTCTATTTTTATACCATTCATGGTTTGTGATTAAAGTATTGACATTTCGTATGCTAGTTTTAATACGAATGTTTATGTTATGTTTAAACCTGTTCATATGAGGAATTCATTGGACTTAATAAGTGACGGGTGGAGCCCGCTATAGCTCCTCGATGCATCGGTAGGTCTCATGAGACAAACTAGTGTCTTGGCACATGGCCTTGGCAAAATCTTATTTGTAGTCTTGGCACGAGGCCTTGGCTATGTGGTTATGATATTCTAGCATTATGCATTCCATCATTATGAAAGTGGTTATTGATAATGAATGGGATTGTTCGACTAGTAGAATATCCATGTGAGTAAGTAAATGGAATTATTTTATTTTATCTTTGCCATTTTATGCTGAAGTTCAAGTTTAAAAGGCTTTTGTTTTAGTTATAAACTGCCTTAAGTGTGTATGCTTATTTATGAAATCTTCTGCTATAATGTTATCCTTACTGAGCATCTGAGCTCACCCCTTTAAATGTTTTATTTTTCCCAGGATTATGAAGAAGTAATTTATGAATGACCTGCAGGGATAGTATGAGGGGATATGAAGACAAGCTGTTTTTTTTTATGATGTAATGTAAAAATTTTTGGATGTATCTAGTTATTCCAAGGCTACTAAACTAATCGGTCTTTCGATACTTGATATTTCTCGTGATCATGCCAATGTTATTTAATAATGAACCGACTCTAGGTAACTAGGGTCGGGGCATTACATTTTTTAACAAGGCAAAATATATTCTACTCATAGACCACTACTTAGCTACATGTCCATGGTTTTCCTCTTCCTGCTATCAATAGTTTTACCCATGGAAGTAGTATGATGTACACCATCTAAGGCACTAAAATTTAGAAAAAAACCAACATATAGATCTACCTCAAGGACCTTATTAATTATCAAGTACTTACATAGAATCTCTAGGTATGATTCCTTGTAAAAACTATAGAACTATTTTCTACAATCGAGATTAATTACAATCTCAAATATCTTTTCCTTTCAAGTATCACTACTTCCTAGGAGAGGATAAAATCATAGAATCTTAGTGAAATGATCAGAGTATATAGATACTATCCTAGAACCCTACTTTAGATCCACAGATTACTACACTCAGTTAGGATTAAATGTGTTATGGTGAAATTACCTACAAAAAAGTATATGAATAGTCCCTAATGTGAGATCCTCACATTAAAAAGAATACATCATTATGCCCCACCACTTTTAGGAAGATTCCTAGAGAATGAATGCTTCAATATTCACCCTCTTTTCATTAGGTTTCAAGATGAGTTCAAAGACCCCCTCAGTGCTATCCAACCTATCCTCTATACCCTATAGTCCACCAATGCCCTAGAAGGATTTTGGATGTTGATTATGAATGCATATGGGGTAGTTGACTATATACCACAATGCCCCTCCATCATGGGAATGAACAAGTTGATGGAATGGTAGATGATACAGGTCGACGAACTATGCAACATGACTTAGTCTAGGAGGGTTTACTGTATAAACCTCCTACAAAGTAGAAAATGGAACATGGGTTCCCTACCATGTAGGATCACCCTAGTCCACATAATTAGGTGGTCCCATGTGTCTCCTTCAAGAAAGTATCTTATGAAATATTAAGGAAAAGTATAGTAAATACAACCAGATTGGTTGTGATAAATCCAAATTAGTCTAAGGGAATACAAAATTTTCTCATAGGATTCTACATATAATCCAATGTATATTCCTCTGATCACTAATCGAGGTCCTCTATCCTTTCATGTTAGTCAAATTAATATTTATAAAATTATAATAGCATAAATAGGTTCCAAAAATTAATTCCAACATAGATATATCACAAATTCATTAAAAATAGATAAATAACTTAGTAAAAAGTACATGTTTATCCCTAATAGATAGAACACATCATGACATTAAATTATAGAACTAGTATGAACCTTAATAACAATCATATATATGGTATTTGATCCTACATGCCTAATAATGATGCATGAATTCACCCAAAAACTCATAAAAATTTACAAAAAACTTGTGAATGGTAACATAGAGGTCCATTTCACATGAAACAGCTAGGAATATGGTGAATTCCCTACTTGATTCCCATATAATGTATCTCATTTATCCTATGTCCTATGTTAGTAAATGATAAGGAGAAAATTTTGGTATGATAGCATATTTTAATGACCTTTTCAAATCCAATATGTCTAAACTAGAGTGCTAAAAGAACTCATGTGTACCTCCATGTATTCAGGATGTTGTCGACTAATAGTGATAGTCTATGTCCACAAGTGGGGATACTAGACCCTTAGTATCATGACATTGCACAAATAATAAATAAAATATAGAGAACTCAAATTTAATAGTAATGAATAAAATAATACCAGATGGAAAACATGTAAAATAAATAAATAGGCTCCAAATGTAGCAAGCCAAGATAGATTAAACATGTAGAAAAGTAAATAGATATGATAACAATAGTATCCACTAGAGTACATCACTGTAATGATCCCAACTCTATGCTCCATGACTCAACCATTTTCCAAAGGCCCCTTAATATTACAAGGACCACTATACATAAAGTTTGTATTCATATAAAAATTCATGTACATGTTGTGAGTAATAAAACCCAGTGGGATGCCACTGATACATCCTTAAAACATTTTCACATTTATAATAGGTGTATTAAATGATAATAATAAATTGGTGAAAAATAAAAACCACATAAAACCATGTGATGATCAGTTATGAACAAACCATGCTAGAAAAGATGCCTGACAATAGCTGTTGTGGATTCGTGCCAGAAGGACTATGATATTATAATAGAAGTAATAAAAACAAGCTACAAGGATAGTGAAAAAGTTTCTTATCATCCTCATGGAATCATATGTATTTTCTACTTTGTATCCTCTATGCCTCAAGTATGTCATGATACTTGGAATCCATGATGCTCCTTGTGAACATGCTACTCAAGATCCACTAAGAATTAAATAAACAAGGTACGTGACAACCAATAGGTATTGAGTGAATCATACTACATGATATACATGAGAACAAGAGACCCCAACCCTATGACCAGGTTCATTGCTTCCATTTTTGCAGGTCATGTTCACCCCCCCCCCCCTTAAGGGATAAACATGTCGTGATGTCGCACATATTAGGTGGATCATTTAAAATACCTTTAAGGGATGATAACACATATAACAGAGTGGAGTATATAAGGAAATCCTAATATATAATTAGAGAATAAAGTAGAAAAATATAATACATTTGATCAACATATGACATGGTCAGTCATTCAATAAGAAATTATCATGCCATCAATCATTATAGACAAGTCTCAATGGCTACAAACACATCCACACGAGATCGTAATAAATCACACTAATTAGGGTATTCAAATATAATAATTATACAATGTAATAATCATATATAAGAGCCTAATGTTGTATGGAGCTTCCTACATCAAATTTATTGACGATGGACTCCATGATTTTTCCAAGGAATGAATAATTAATCTTCTCATACATCTACAATGAGATACATCATATATCAAGGATGACTAATGAGGATTTTTTTTCAAGGAATATGTTATCATTAAGACTCATGGATATTCCATTTGAAGAAGGTGATTCTTGAATCAAATATAAAATAGTGTCTATAAATAGAGCCAATGTTGAGATATGTTAAAGGAAGAGACACCAATTCATCAGATCCATTAACTTTCCAACAACAGATCATGAATTCATCATTGACTATTAAATAGATCCTTGGTTCTAGCTAATGAACATTGATCCAACTAAAATCCATAAAATTAAAAGAGATTCAATATGAAAAGAGCCTCATAGAGATTTATTAACAATGTCTTACCCAAACATTTACAATGGTCTTGAGTGTTCTAACTCTGGTCTAGAGAGGTCACCACAAAAACATTGATATCACAACTAATATAACATAAAATAATCAATGGAATAAGGTTTTATCAATGATCCTCCATCAATAATAGTTATAGGAAGATGATTCATTAACACTTACCAGTTTAACATCTATTGTCTATGGTAGTTATTGGTTTAATCATGTAATGATGTTAACATAATAGTTTTTCCACAAATCTATGAAGGAAGGAGGGATTCATCATGGGATCAGTATAAAAACCATATATCTAATACATATTTGGGCTCATGTCATAAGAATGAATAAGGATTTTCCATATATGTAGAGAGAAAAAACTAATTAGGAATATTTGGATTTTCTCAATGGTGAAAAGGAAAATATTTTGAATTAGAGTTGGTGATAATTAAGAAGAGAGTTATAAAAATCAGAAGAGGCTCTACAGGGTCAGATTTTGGTGTTTTAATAATGGCATGATCGAGCTCAATTAAAATATATTAGGGCTCATTTAATTGACCCTCGGACTAGGCACAATGACTGAATGGTGGTATCAATAGCTAGATGGTGGATAATGGGATTGGAAAAATGTCCCAAATTCTTCCAAAATAATGAGATGGAAAGTGGGGTATATAGATTAATAAAAAACTATTGTAACCCATCATCTATCCTATGAGTTCCACTGGACATCAGGTGGTATCCTTATAACCAACACTTGATCAAACATTTACATCTATACTCCAGTTTCTAATCTCATACACTTTTCCCGAAAACCCAAACTCCCAAAAACCCATATATTTGTAGTAATAAAAGAGATCAAACAATTTATAAACATCAGCATCTCAGATAAAAAAGAATAGTGTGAATGTTTCACTCAATTTGAATGATATATCAACATACAATTTCTAGGAAAATGATGTATCACTGGTTGAATAAGGTATCACCCTAAGTGAAATAAAAATGAAAGAGTTGCCTCAAAATCCAAAAATATGTTAGATGACCCATCACCATAAAAATAACCAAAAAAGTGAATGTTGATCACTAAATCATTTGAAACTCTTTAGTAATCATTCCATGGTTAAAAAGTTATTATCCCAGGCCTTAGTCCCATTAACTCAGTTCCATTCTAGGCTACTCATGACCTCTACATCATACACCTAGAACAATTGTACAATACTAGACTTCCATGGAACGACTTCAAAATCTCTTATAGATACCGAAGTCATAAGGGTTAATCCAAAATGATACAAAAAACAATAGTGTCTCTTCACTAGGTTAATTAATTCTAGCCTAATTGATAACCAAGATTCCTTCCAACATGGTATTCTATATGATTAACCATATTTCCTATAACATCACAATTAAGGGACGAGGAAACCCCCTTACTTCTCTCTTCTCTAATATTATCCCCAAATACCATAAGAGACATTGAAATTTGTGGACCATGCTCAATACAGTAGATTCAAGGGTCCTACTACAATCTTAGAATACCAACATATCACTAAAAAGGAAAGCGATCTTTATATGGTTACAACCATGGCCTTTCCTATATACATGCTCAAGCCTGTATCTCATATGATAAATTCTATAACATAAAGATACACTGAAACTTATCCCCAAACCTAGGTGAGTACTACTTAATACTAAGTGATCCTCGAATTTTATGTATCCAAAGGGATGGATAGACCTTATGGTTCTACCCCTCTATAACCACGCTTCTTAGATATTCTAATTAACAATCATTGGATAAACTATAATTTCATAGTCATGAAGAACCACTAAGAGTCCCACCAAACCTCTTAGTTTGGCCTTACAAAACGAAACACCTCAAAATTTCATATTAATTTCTCTTACACCCACCTACCTATTCATACAATACATATTATATATGAATACAAATTTTAAGATATAATATTAGGCACCGACTACCTCAATCTAGAGTTATCCCATCATGTAAAACTAGGCTATTAATTCATAAGCTTTTCAATGGATCAATTTTTTTCAGACACGGGATATAGATATATAGGAGACCATATCTCTCTAAAAACCCTCGACACTTCACGGTTTCTTGGATGATCTCTGCGCCTTTCTCCTCAATGGAGAATTTCCATGCGCCTGGTCACTTTGATTCACACCATTTCATGAAGTCGCAGATAGTGCAATTTCCCCCTGAGTGAAGATGTACAACAACTACAAGAAATGAAGACACCCTTGGAATATAAACTCATAACTATGATCTCGCCAGAATATCTAAAGGGGTATCCTTCCTAGATGTGCTGAAAAAATATGATCCAAGTAACCAATTCAAGATGAAGCACTAACTTTTCAAGCATCTGGATGATGGTGGATATCTGGTAGAGGTGAATCTATATGCCCTTCAACAAAGGGCGCAGCTGTGCAAATTCTCGGTAATGGGATGCATATCTTACCACAAAGGTAACAGACCCTGGACTTTAACTGAACTCCATTCTCGAATCTCCCATTGCTGGAGTTCTACAAATTGGAGGATAATTTCCATAGGTAAAGGATATTTCCACATACTATTGGTATCACATGAGGATTTAGAAAGGTTCTAGAAGATCAGTACTCTTTACCTCAAACCAGGATTATTTAGAATTTCAGAGTGGGACTCTACTTTTAAACCACACACACATAGAAACACACTAGAACAAGTATAGATTAATCTGCATGGTCTCAACAGGTTCTTTTGGCACCCAAAATCATGAATGACATTGTCTCCTGCATAGGAACTCCTCTAAAAATTTATCACAGGACATTAAATGCTGATTTGGGTCTCTTTTCTAGAATTATGGAAGAAATAAATCTTGACTCAAAAAAATAATCTTGGGTAAGAAAAACACACAATTTGATACACATAGGGGTCAGCTCGGGTACTAACTGGGAAGATGATATTGAATAATAAAACACATCGAATAATGACCAAATACTCTTAACTGAAATTGAAAATCTGGTTCTAGATACCATTAAGCTATCCACTAAATAAGAAAATGCCTTCAACACATGCACTCCCACTCTCAACTATGATCACTACTCAGACCAGGCAGAGGATAACACCTTAGCCAACTCAACCAAGCATCCTCTACCCATTGTAGAAACTGAAGTGGGCATGAAAAAGCTCATGAAACTTGTCCCACATAACAATTAATCTTCCCTTCTAGATCCTAAACATATGCCGGTTTTTAAAGACCCACCAAAACACAAGCATAATCACTCGCTATCTACACAACAGAATACTACTTTGGACCTTCCTGTCCTAGGTATGCCTTCTCTTCCAACTACTCCTACTAAAGTTCCTTCATTGAAATCTGAAAACCTACTTTCTGGTAATAATGACTGTAATCTTATGATTATCTCCAAGAGTTCTACAGACTCTTGCTTTATTTCTCCTAATGATAAATCTATTCCAATGCACTTATGCAATATAAACATCACTGAATCAGACCCTACTACTACTAAAATCACTAAGAAGAGTGACATGGATGTCATTCCAAATGAAACCACTATAGAAAAGGGAAATGTAACCAAATCACATCTTCTTACATCTCCCTACACTCACACTTTCTCTCCCAACATGGTATTTCAACCTGAGACACAATATCTATTTATGGCCTATACTGCTCTTGCTAGCTTGCCATTAGAACCAGTTTTACATGAAAGCCTACCTGCTATGCTAGAAATTATAAACATGCAAGAAAATAAGGACCCCCTATCTATAGAGGATATAAATGTGCCAACTATTTCCATTTCCCTAACTGTAATAAATGCAGAATGCGTTACTAAGCACGCAAATCTAGTACCTCAAAGTCCCAATAACATTCCACCAGTTTCAAAGGATACCATAGATTTAGATATGGCCACACACATGAATAAACCCCCAAACAATTCCTATACAAAACAACAAAAGACCACCCATACTCAAGAGTTAAGAAGATTCAATTGAAATAAAGGATCTGGAAAAAAAAAAGAAAAAGGGAGTTCTAACTCCAAACCCCAGTCTAAATGAAGATCCTTTTCTAGGATTTCCAAGGTATCGCCAACTCTGACACCCTCAATATTCTGAAAAGAATGGTTAACATGCATCACTCTACTCTTTTTTCTATTGAGGAACCAAAAATATCCTTCTCCTCTAAATATTCTCACTTTTTCCATCACAACTACATGTTTTCTAGTGCAATTAATAATAATATAAATACGGATTCTCTATGTATTTTTGCACATTAACCTTTATATATTTTTACTGTGTTTAGTATCTCTGATCAAATATTAACTTGCACATTTTCTATTGATGGTACTCACACTTTCTTCTCATTTTTTTATGCTAAGAATAAATACCAAGAAATAAGAACTCTTTGGAATGATCTCTCTCATTTAAGCACTAACAGAAATACTCCCTGGGTGATTATGGGGGATTTTAATGCTATTCGTAACTCTAGTGAAAAAATTGGCCCTTCTCATGCCTCTATCTCCATGAGGGAATTTAAAGCCTCGATCGAGGACAACAATCTTATTGAAATTAATATCACTGGTGCAAAATACACTTTGTATAGAAGAAATTACAACAAAGTGGTTACTTCCAAATTGGATAGATCCTTTATGAATATCCTAGCTTTAGATAAATGGGATACTATATCTAGCATCATTCTTCCCAGACTGAACTCTGATCATTATCCCATCCTAGTAAACATCCCCTTGAAAGACATTAAACCTATATTACCCTTCCACTTCAATAATCTGTGGTTTTAAGATGAATATTGCAATCATGTCATCCAAAATTTCTGGTCCTCTATGTCTCAGTGTAATGATGCCTTTACTTGCAACCTCAAACTAAAAAAACTTAGAAAAACTCTCAAATCTTGGTGTACCTACAAATCCAAACAAATCTACAATGAAATTACTCTTATTTAGAACCAACTCGATGACCTCCAAAACAAAAACACCAACTCAGACTTCCACACTGATCCCACAAAAGAAATAAATGTTGCGGTCAACCTCAGTTTTTTTCTCACCTTTAAAGAAAATTTGAGAAAGCATACTTATAAAGTCAAATGTTTAGCTGATGGAGATAGAAATACCAAACTCAATAATGCCCTCAAAAGAGCTAAGAAAGCCTGCAGACCTCTAACCTTTCTAAAGGATGGGGATAAGATTTTTTACAAGTATGAAGACATATCTCAACATATATTTTCCTATTATGAAACCATTTTAATGGTTGTGATAATAGCAAAGACCTCATCCCTGAGGTCATTACCTTTGTGATCACTGATGCAGACAATAGTTTCATTCTTAACACACCTCTGGATCATGAAATCAAAGACACTATCTTCTGTCTGAATCCCGATAGTGCCCCAGGTCCTAATGCCTTTAAAAATGGTTTCTTACAATATTATTGGGATGTGGTTCAATACGATGTTTGTAATCTTGTTAAAGCCTTTTTCAAAAATGGGGTGCTACCTCATGATATCAATGCTCAATTTCTCACCTTGATCCCTAAAGTGGATAATGCCTCTGAAATTCATCTTTTAAGACCCATTTCTCTTATCAATACCCTCTACAAAATCATTACCAAAATAATTTCTAATAGGCTTTCAACCATTACTGAAAAAAATTTATCATGGTACCAATTTGGATTTATAAAAGGTAGATCCATTCAGGATTGTATCTGTATTTCCTCTGAATGTATTAACCACTTGAAAAAGACTAATAGAGGAGGCAACATAGTTATTAAACTTGACATCAGGAAAGATTTTGACACTATGGATTGGAGTTTTATATTCAAAGTTATTCAAAGTTTTCATTTTAGTATGCACTTCATTGATTCCATGAGAACTCTCTTCAATTCGGCCACCATCTCTATCTTGATCTATGGCTCTCCCAAAGGTTTATTTAAATGCATGAAAGGTATAATACAAGGTGGTCCTCTCTTTGCCATTCTCTTCTCTATAGTGAAAGACTACCTCAGTAGACTAATCAATCATTTGGTAGGCCAAATAAAATTGAAACATATTCAGGTCTCCAGAAATGTTATTGCTTTTACTCACCATTTATATGATGATGACATCATCCTTTTCCTCCAAGGAGACAAAAGAAACATTTATAACTCAAAAACACTCTCTCCCACTATGAGGAGGTTTTTGGTCAAACCATAAGCTGGAATAAATCCTATAACTTTTTTGGAAATAATTTTCCCCCCAACAGAAAATGTAATATTATCAATGATTTGGGTATGAAAGAAGGCTCTCTCCCCTTCAATTACCTTGGTTTCCCCATTTTTTGGGGTAGACCCAAATCTTAACACTTTTCCACTATTTTTAATCAAGTTTATAATTAGATTTCCTCTTGGAAGGGTAAATCTATCTCTATGGTAGGTAGGGCTTGCCTTGTGAAATCCACTATTATCTCTAAGATGGTATACTCTATGATGGTTTACAAATGGTCAATTAGTCTTATAAAAAAATGAATACAGATAATAAAAATTTTATTTGGACTGGTAGTAATCTTGAAAGAAAACTCGTGATAGTCCCTTGGTCAACTTGTTTCAAGCCTATTGATAATGGCATAATTGGTATAAAAAACTTAAAATACTTTAATGAAACTCTTCCATCTTGGCTTACTTGGAGTCTCTTTCAAAACCCTTCAGAGTCCTTCATTTTTCTCAAAAATAGATTTCTTGATAAACTTAAGATTAGAAATTTTAGATTTATTAATTCATCTATATGGCCTGTCATCAAACACTCCTTCACCAAAATTATGAACAACTGAAGATGGATGGTCTCCAGAGACTCTTCCATGAAATTTGGGCTTGACAACTAGACTGGCATGCCTTTAATTTCTATTATTTAACTTAATAAAATTCCTAAAAACACCAAAATATCTATCAAAGATGCTTTAAACTCTCACCAATATCATCTCCCCGATAGTATTTTGAATCTCATTGATGACTACCCTTTCGCTTATAACAATGATTTAATAATCTGGGAGCCAGCTAATAATAGAATACTTACCTCTAAAAATCATTATGCTCATATGTACTGTAATAATGAGAATAATTACAAATGTATTAAACACTTCAAAAAACCTTGGATAAAACCCTCAAGATTCAATCTCATCTAGCACCTTTCTCACAGTAGAGTTCTCACTGATATATGACTCTAATCATTTGAAATTAAGCTTTGCTCTAAATGTAAAATCTATAATCAACATAGAGAAGATGATGACCACATATTCCTTTCTTGTGATACTGCCTCAGCTCTTTAGAACTATATTTTTAACTTCTTTGATTATAGATGGTTGATTCTTGACTCATTCAAAAATCAACTTATTAAATGTGTAGAGTTGGATGACTCCCAAAAAATCATAATCCTTTTCTTTACGGCAGTTGCGGAACTTCACCATGTGATCTGGTATGATCAGAATGAAATTGTTCATAAAAACTACTCACTCAATCTTACTACAGGTCATACCCAGATCCTTATTGCCATACAAGAAGCTACTTGGATTAAGAAAGTTCATAGACATAATACCATGCATGATTTTGGAATATTGAAATATCTATGGATCAAAAAAAACTTTTATCAACCACACCGCACTCTAGAGGTGTTTTGGAGAGCTCTTCTCTCTGGATGGATCATAATCAACATAGATGTCACCTCAATGGGAAATCTGGGTCCCGTAGGGTGTGGTGTTGTTTTCAGGAACAACCTAGGATAGATTTAAGGATTCTTCATGGGACATTGTGCCACTGCCTTTTCCCTCGAAGCTGAGATGATGGGCTTGATTCATGCGATTAATTTTTCCATGGTTTACGGTTGGAACAACCTTTGGATTGAAAGTGACTTGATGAAAATAGTCCAACCAATTTGGAACGGCGTAAATCATTTAGCTTGGCCGATTACTACCCGTTGGATGGAATGAAACTGTTTTCTCACTGACCTGAACTACATCCTCACACATGTTCATTGGGAAACAAACATGGTTACTGATGGCTTGGCCAACATGGGAGTTAATCAAGACCTTACCTGGTGTGAAGACCTCCCAGCTTCTCTTATTTCCTTCTATGAAAAAAGATTGTAATATGATCCCGTACTTTATAATTTTGTAATCTTTATTTTAATAAATTTTTTGCTTTGGTCATTTAGGCCATGGCATTGCCATCAAAAAAATCCTATGATTTTTAATTACTATAATAACAATTTATCACCTCAAGAGTTCATAAAATTATCAAAAATAAAAATAAATTTATTATAAAAAAATATAAATTATTAACATAATTAAATTCATAATTAATATCATATGTATAAATAAAGAATTACTCAATAGATAATATAACAACACTAAAACCTAATGCAGTGGGGTATGGATTGCTCATGAAACACCACCAAATTCATAACCATAAAATCCCTAAAAATAATCAATAATTCATCAATCAATTCCATTTAAATTTAATGGGAAAACTAAAATTAATTAGGGTAGTGGATTAACACAAATGAGATGTATAACACTATTGTAATTTTAGTTCCACTTCTAGAAGATAAGAACAAAATTCCCATCATTCGAACCCAATTTTATCATAAACTAATTGAATTATAATTAATGGACTAATAGAAAACACACCATAGTAGTGGGTAAGGGAGAAAGAATAGAGGGGAGGTATGTTAGGGTAGAAATTGATGTCAACTCATCAAGGAACAATTCTATGATCCACTAAATGAAAATTAATATAAAGTGGGTGGTGGAATAGAGGACAAAAGGGAATCTATCCCTTTATTGTTCGAAATCCCCAAAGAAGAAACCCAAAAGGTTTATAAGAAATGAAGCGGGCTGAAATAAAATTATACCATCCTTTAAAAAATAGATCCCTTGCATAATGGGTAGCTGGTGAACATGCACTTTCTACCAAGTGGATAATTACATACTAGATATAATGAATTGGTCACCTAGTTTCCCCAAATATGTAGAAGAACCTACTAAATCTGATCTAGGTACCTAGTATCACCCAATTGGGTTTCCATTTTCCCTATATAGCCACCTGATTACAACTTCTGGACTATTTTACCCTCGAATAAATCAATGAGAATCCTCTTAATGGGATACCACCTCACAAACATGACATTAACCATTTGAAATACATCTTCAAATCCCAATTATTGATAAAAATTGAAAAACTCAAAACCACCATAGATTTTACATCACCTAAAACCCAGTTACCTCCAAATCCACTGGCATCAACCGATGTGTACAATTAAAACATCCCCAAAATAATACATATCATCCAATAATTACCAATGTGAAAATACTATGAACCATATATATCACTAAAACTAAACGCATTATCAAAAATAAAACCACTAACTAGTTTAGTCATTTTAATCTTAAACATGAACCACTGGAACTACCAAAAAACTCTAATACCTCCCGCTCGGGATTATCATATATTATGTTCATTCCCAAAACAACATGAATAAAATTCAATAAATTATTTTTATTTAATAATGTATTCTGATGATTTAGGCATATATAATCATAATAGTGGGAGTGTTGTAGTGTTTTTGATATTATATATGGATGAAATACTTCTTAATATAAATAAAATACCAATATTATACTCTATAAATATGTGGTTGGGTAAATGGTTTTCATTGAAAGATATGGGTGAAACAGCCTATGTACTAAGTATGCATATCTATAAACTATGATGTAGAATATCCATTGATGAAACCATTATCTATGTAGAAGAATAATGGTCATGTCATTTCTCTTGGTATATTATATATAACATATTTATATAATTGTTTTATAATTAATTTGTGATTTTATAATAAATTAAAACTCTATTAATCATTCATTAATGGGTGATGCAGTCTATTTTATATAAATATTGGAAAGATAATATACTATAAAAGTTTAAATTTGAGATAATCTAAATTGATTATCATCACATAGTGTTATGTTTTATGATGATATATTCAATTTAGAGTGACTAGTGGACTCATGAAAAATTAAATGGAGATTTATTATTTGGACTGACCCACTAAAGTTTATCCCATGGAATGTCATAAAATTATTAATATATTTAGTGGTGTATAATTATTATCAATCCTTTAAACTAATGTGGGAGAGATACCTGACATGATAAAATTAATACATTGATATTGTTCTTATGAATTCATTGAGTTCTAGTTAATTAGGAATGGTTGGTTTTGTTAATGAATACATAATCAGTTGGAGCTTAACCATGATGGGATTTTTCCACTCATATAAAGAGAAAAGGCGTATATCCCTTGATCAGTTGGTGGAAATGGATGATCATGATTAATTGTGTCACATATTATGTGTTTAGGTGTTTGGATCATAGACATCTAGGGTCATATTATATAAAATCAATTTCTTGGGATGTATTTATTGAACAAGTAAGTCTTTTTCAAAGAATCGAGAATGTTTGAGTTAAATTTACAGGTTGACATTGTTCCATGTCTAGTGGCCACTCAATTTCATGGTCAAAGGGATTATATAGGTATAGATACGATGTGTATAATACATATTATGTTGTATATATTCATATGAGGAGGAGAGTATATTCGATGAAGATCACCCTAGACCCTTTAGTATCTTGAGTAGATGTAATTATTTTCTAGAAGTATATCTTAGACTACATATATGAAATTGAGATTTCATATTTTCTATCCATTCTATTAAGGCCCATAGTGTCACACAATTAGGCATTTATATATGGATTAGGTTTTAGAGAAATTGATTATTCCAAATGAATATATTTTTATAATCCATGTCTAAAATTGTGTTAGATGGCTTCTCAAAGAGTGGTGATGTTTGAATAGATTCCTTTTGGGATTTTATTGTAAATGGGAGATGTATAGATATTTACATAAATAGGAGTATATAATATTGTAAGATATACCCAAGTCGTAGGCTATGATATTTAGGCTATGAATATCATAGGCTATGATATACTTGTATTATAAAGTTGTATATGAAGCATATATTTTCCTAATTCTAAAGTATGATAAGTCTTACTATAAGGGTTTTGTGTGAATGAAACACTCCTCTTACAGGGTTTTCTTCAGTTATGAATCATGAGATAAATCATTTATGGGTATGCATATTCATTGAAGGAGTAAAATTAATAAACCCCAATGGTTAGTAATGTATGGGTGCATGGGATACCACCCTTTATAGTCAACACTCAAAGAAAGTTTCATTAATTAAAGAGTGTCTATATAGGGTATTTGATCCCTCATATTTTTTTACCCTCCGTACATGAAATCCAATAAGAAACTCTAATCGATATTCATAGTCATTTGTTTCTTGGAGAAGGCGCCTGCATCCCTTTAGTGATAAAAAATAATCATGATATGATCATCGACCTATGGTCAGAGTAACACATATAGAGGCAACATAATTTTGAGTATTTATTAGGTGATCTTCAATGAGAGTACAATGGAAAATACAAGATAGATTACTCAATACTTCAAGTACAATACACCCATTTAATTTTTTTTCATTTCATAATGATAATTTTGATGATAGATCAGGTACATATGGGTTTGTAGGAAATTTTATTTTTATAAAAATAAATAATAATATTTTATACAAATTAACTCATATATATATATATATATAATAATAATAATTTTCATAAATATTAAAAAAATTATTTATTTAAATTAGTTAATTAAAATAATTTTTTTAACATTTATATAACTAATATATTGTAATTTTTTTTAATTTGAATATAATAAATAAAATTACATATATTATTTTTTTATGTAGTTATATTTTCATAAATATAAATAAACTCATTTTATATATAATAACACATAATATTAATATTTTTCAATTATTTTTTAAATGATATTATTAACGTTAATTTATTTATATAAAAATTATAGATGACAAATAAGATAATATAAAAATTATATATAAATATATTCATATAACATTAGTAATATTTATTACAAAATATTATTTGTAATATAACTTTTAATAAAAATTTTGAAAGAATAATTTAATTTGTTAAACCAGAAATATATTAAAAATTTATTTAAATTTAAATATAATATCTAATATTTTATATACTAGAAAATATATTCAAATATAATTATTAATATTTTAAAATATAATTATAAATACACATTTTATAAGCAATTATATTTTCCTAAAAAAGATTATTTTTACCTTATTATCCATAATACAAAACAATTTAATTAATCCAAACAACAAATTAATATTTTCATAGACATCAAAGATTATATATATCATAAAAAGAACATATTAATCAAATCCTACATTCATATAATCATAAAATTGAAAAAATCTTATAATACAAAAAAATTTTGAAAAATAATATTTTTTAAAAAAATTTACCTTCTTGGAAGCTGAAAATAAAATATTGAGATATATAAATAAATCCTCTAGAGAATTGTAATAAAATTAGATGGGGGTATCAGGAAAAATGAGTGGGGTTAGTCCTTATATAGTTTTACTCAGTATGATACATGATCCCCATTGACATCTTAAATATTCAAATTTTACCTGAAAAATAACGGGGGTTCAAGCTTGATTTCAAGCAGTTTGTGAAGGTTGAATCCCATTCATGAATCCTCACCAAAGAATGATACGTGAACATAGTTCACATGTCACAAAAAATCTTTTAAAAAATTTAAGAAAACCAAAGTCATTTTGACAATTTTTTAATTTCTAAAACCAATTTAAGAAATCCCATTTTAATAAATCAAATAAGTTGTTTTAAATATTAAATAAATTAGAATGTAAAAAATTATAAAATGGGTTATTTGTTTGGTAGTTAAAATTAATAACCAAATCCAATTTTTTTGTTATTAATAAATAAAATATATAATAAATAATCAATAAAGTGGAAGCATGAACCAAGTTCAAGCTTCTTTACAATAGTGGGAGTGTGAACATCATTTAGGCTTCCACATACCCATTTTTAAAAATATTATATCCTTAACTAATTTTTTCTATTAGTTTTTCTATCCCACTAAAAAATATTTATAAATGAATATTTATAACCTAAAATAACACAACATAGATAAAAAAACATAAAGATGTGTTTTATATATTATGTAACAAAACAACTTTTTCGGTGAATATATTTTTTTATTTCCTAAAATTATAAATTACTGTTTTTGTGTTAGATGTTTGAGAATATTATTTCTCACGTTTTTCACATCAAAAACAATATAATTGATGTTTTTTGTAGAATACAATTAACAAATGGTTCATTCATAATAAAACAAATATTTTTCAACATTTTTTATAATATTTTATTTTGTTCTTCTATTTTTTAGTTTGGATATTATTTGTATTTATTTGTTTGGATTTTTTCTATGTTTTTTTAATGGTTTTGAAATATTTTAAATGTTTATTTTTTTATGAAATTTAAAAAATCATATTTTTGGTAAAATTTTAAGATTATTTTTTAGGAAAATAAGGGTTTTTGATTTGCACATAGCATTCAATAATAATAATGAACATATTAATAAATATTGATATTTTATTATGGAAAAGTAATCTTGAATTTGGATATCATGTTTATCTAATAAAATAACATTTTACCTATATTTTTTATATTTTATAGGCCCCCATATTTAAGAGTTGATAAATATAATTTTTATTTATTGTTTGGTATGTTTAGGTGGGTATTGAATGAAATTTTCTTCGATGATTGTAAAAGGAGATAGCTGAGGAACATTAAATCATATCTTTCCTTAAGAGTATATTCAAGCCCAAAAAATTGATAGTTCAATGGTTTTATGAAGAATCCTATTTAGGATACAATGGTAGATCACTACTCTACAGTTAAACTAAGGGGATAGAATCCCATAAAAGAACATACAAAACAAGAGAGTAATAAAAGTTATTTTTGGTTGTGTACAAAAAATTATTTTGTTTCTGGTTGATGTGATTTAGAGGAATATCAAATTCTAAGAAGAATTAGAGACATTGGAAATGGTTGGAATTAATTTTTATGTGCATTGGGGACATTATTTTATAGGTATGGAATCACCCACATGGATAAAGAATTATACCCCTTGTAATTTGGGAAGATTCCCTTTTCTAGAAAGGAATGAAATACCTAGATTTTACCCAATTCACCATATCACACCCTATCAAATATGTGGACCAAATTGCACCCCTTAGATAATGATTTTTATCTTAGTGGATTGATATGTCTACTCATGAAAAAAAATCCATTTCAACCTATTTTTTAATGTGGGATTAAAAAAATACCATTCCATTTTATGTAAATAAATTAGAATAATTTAAATATTTGAAAAACTATTAAAATCCAAAAATAACCCACCATTTTAAAATATTAGAAAAATAATTTTCAAAATCAATCATCATTCTATCTTGGAGTTAACGTGAATAAATGAATGAATATATTATTTGAATCTTGATATGTTTGTGACTATTAAATTATAAATAAAAAAATAGGTGGAAACTACATTGAACATCTAACTCATGTTATAAACTATATTCGTCTAATCGAAGTATACTCTAATTCCTATGTTCTTTATCTACTACTAGAAACCATTATTACTATGTTTTACTTATTATTTCAAAAACATTATAGATCTAATTTCATAATCAATTTGGACCAGCCTCATTCCTATATTCAGATAGGTTAACCAAAAAGTGTTCTAATGTTTCAGCACTATTTTTAATTTCCTTTGTTCACATAGAGTTTAAGCTCACCCTCCTTTTTGTCAGGGGAACCAAATACCATTTTCTATGGATGTAATGTAACTTTGGTTCTTCCTTCACAAATACTATATAATTTCCTATATTGAAGTTATACATGAGATGTTATCATATGTTATGTTGATGTCCCATCATTGGTGAAATTTTGACAAGGAATTTAACCTGACCCCAAAAGTTTTTCTGTATAACAACTCCACTGAATGTCCCTTTGCTATTGGATTCTCTACATTTTGTCCTGGTAAAAAACTTTCCTTAGTTATGGTACAATTTGGTATCAATTGCCTTACATATCCATGTATGGGATCAATGTGTCTTGATTTTACTTTAAAAATATTTGTACATTCCTTATCCAAATTTCATGACTTTCACAATGTATATAAACTAGAGACATAGGAATATATCCTAATGGTAGATCTTATGAAATAGATTTAAACCATTCCTATTCTTTCCTAACAATAGAAAAAGAAATAAACTCAAAAGCAAATGTGTAGTCTTTTATAAAATTTTGATTGTTCAAACCCCAATAAATTACTCAACATCCGACTGTAAACACCCAACCACTCATAGAAGCATGATCTTATAAATTAGTATTCTAGTTTCAATCATAAAATCATTCCAAAACTATTTGGTTTCCACTATTACATATACCATAATTCATATTACCTTTTAGATAATTAAGTACCCTTTAAACCATAACAAACTATGCATAAACTAGATTAAATATATACCCACTCTACTCTCCAATAACATATTCATTATCAGGTCTTGTTTTAATCATATTATATATAAGTTACCCAATTATATATTCATATTCTTAATGTAAAACTACCCAACTATGATTTCCTAGCATGTTAATCCCATAAGTATATACTGTAGAATCTAGTGAATAATAAAATGATTCGAATTTCATAATGTATTTATCAATATAATCATATTCAGATAGCAGAATAAAATCCATATTCCTAATATTAAATTCCAAAAATGATATTGGATTCACATAATAATTTCATAAAAAAGTTTGTAGATAAAATAGACTTATCCTCATTTACATGGTTTATATTAGTTCCAAATTTAAGAATTCTGTCAACATATAAAAAAATAAACACACTATGGTAATTTTGTAATCTAAAACAAATACATATACAACATTGGTTGACTACAAATCCATTTGACCATATTATTTCATGAATATTTTCATTGTATTATTTTGGATCTTGTTTTAAACCATATTAAGGGTCGTACTAACACTACTACAAATATGGCTTTTATCTGTGCTAGAAAAATGCATTAATAGCACTAAAAAACACTATTAATAGAGGAGAAGATAAAGGGGGTCCCTTTTATCAACTCTCAGAAAAGAGATTTAAAGGCCCTTTTTATCAACACCAAAAAAAGCACTGATAAAAGGGTCCTTTATCAGTGTTTTTTTGCGCTGATAAAAATCAAAAAAAATTAAAAAATTAAAAATAATATACAATGTGGGGGAGCTTTTAATATCGCTTGACCCCCCCCCCCCCCCCCCCCCTATTACTGCTAGGTGGACCTCCTCCCACTCACTTGCACGCTTCCCTTGCCCGCGCATCCCCAACATACTCGCGCGCACCTCCTTGCTTCCACCCGAACTCGAACCCGCAACCTCTTCCATGCGCACCTGCACCTTTACCACTAAGCCATTTCGTGTTTTTCTATATTTAATGATATATCTGTTTATATATATATATATATTTGTATATTAATATAGATTTATATTAAAATATAAATATATTTAGTTATATTAACACATATATATTTATTCATATATTAATATATATATATATATATATATTTGTATATTAATATTGATTCATATTAAAATAAATATATTTATTTGTATCAATACATATATATTTATTCATATATTAATATAAATATAAATATATTCTTATATTAATACATATTTTTATATATATAGTTATATTTATCCGTATATTAATATAGATTCATATTAATAGAAATATATTTAGTTGTATTAATACATATATATATTTATTCATATATTAGTATATATATATTTATTCGTATATAAATTTATATATATATATATATTTAGTTATAATTTTTTATCCATATATTTATTTGTATATTAATATATATTTATAAGATTAGTTTTAAATAAATTAAAAAAATATTTTTTTATGTGTGTTTATAAATAAATAAATAAATGCATACATACATTTATACAACACTCACACAGACACACACACACACATATATATATATATATATTATTTATGAATAAATACATATATATGTGTATTTAAAAATCCATAGAATGTTAAAAAGACCAAAACTTCTAATCTAGAAGTCTGTTTCAACTCCACAATCAGTCAAATCGAATAAAATGAAACAATATCCGATATGATATGTGGTACAAGCCTAGAGGGCATCCATATCAGAAGTTATAACTGTTTTAATGTTAAAAAATTGGGGTATCCCGACTAAAAACTTAGTTTTAGAGGGCTTCTGGGCCTTTTTGGGCCTTGAAAAATGTGACAAAAAGTTCCCTTTGGTTATTATCATGTAGATCTCATCTCAAGACTTGATTTAATGTGCCTTAGAGATCAAGCGGACATTCGGATCAAAAGTTATGGCCGCTTGAAGTTTGTGTTACATTTTCAACTTGTTTTAGACATTTTATTGATTTTTTTGATTTTTTGTGGCTTCAAATTGTTATTAAATGATTATTAATCAATGATAATTAAAAAATTATTAATTAATCATTTTTTTTAATATTTAAAATCCATTTTCAATAAATTTATTATATATTAAATGTAATAGTCTATTTATACTTATCTAAAACGTATTTAAAAAATATATATTATATTTATATCAATATAAATATACTTATATAAAAATATATTATTTTTCATGATTTTTTTGAAATATAATGTGATGCCCCGATCCTTTACAATGTGTAATAATAAATTTTATTATTTAGTCATTCAAACAATGGTTCTCAAAATAAAATTGGATGCATATTATTAATAAACCATGGAAATGTTTACAACTCAAAAAGGCAAAAAACCATAGTCATCCTAAGAAACTAATAACAAATCCGAGAAGTTCCATTGGAAGACCTACTAACACCATGAAGAGGCCAAGCATTTAGCCCTCATCGCTTGGACCAACCCTAATGAAGAATGTGATCACCAGGAGAATTGAAAAAGTGCTAAGCATAAAAGGAATGCAGAGAACCATCCTGGTAAACTGAACCAACCTAGATATGAGATACCATAACCATGTATTTATAAGGGTTTACCTAACCATTAGATATACTTGTAGTCATTGCAGTTCAAATGAAGTGACCCTTGGAGTTTTAAGACAAATGATTGTTAGTGTTTTATTAAATGGATATATTTATAAAATATAAATAGTTTCTTATAAAATAAAAACAGAAAATTTATATTGTTTAATTTATAATTATAGTTTAAAATAACTATTTTATTCTTTCTGAATTATTAATTAATAGAATATTTTAATAATAATTATAATAAAATTTTAATACAACTAATTTGTTGCGTGTTTTTCATATATGGTATATATATATATAAGCATATGTAAAAAAGATTTGAATTATAATTATATAAAACCAATACTATAATTTTATATATGACATTTGGAATTTTTTCTTCAAAATATTTTAATGTCGTTATTTTGTATAAGTGAAATTTTTTAATTATGCTAACAATTACTTAATCTATTATACGAGTTTTGTATATTTTCAAAAATATGATACATATATATATGTACTCTAAAATTACAGACAATTATTTAATTTAATGTATGAATAATTATATGGGATTTATACATAATTATTAGATTATAAATTTTTTATTAATGTTTCATAACATTATTAACATTTTGATTTTTTCTTAATACAATTATATATAGAATAATTAAAATGGTACATATGAACTTTTAATAAAATTATAGATAATTTGAATCATGACATATTAACGTTTGTTTTAAAAGTTTCAAAATTACAAATATATGACAATTGTTATGATGATTATCAATTATTAATTTAATTTATTAAATTATAATTATATAAAAGAAAATATGTAAAAATATGTTTTATAAAAGAATTTAATAAAAATAATAACTATTAATTGTTAAAAGTATTGATAAAATAGGCATAAATAACATTATTATACATTTTCACTTTTTTATGACATTTGTTTAAATAAATAAAGATAACATTATAAAAATAGAGGGAAAATCAGACAAAAAAATAAAAAAAAAATAGAATCTCATGAAGGGATTTGAGGTCCATGGGGAAAGAGTGTCGCGCCGCAAGGGTGGGGTTCAGACTTTAGGCAGTTTAGGGTTTTAGAGGTCCGGTGCTGGAGATCACAAGAAGGTCGTGCGAGCTTGGTGGTGGAGTCGAGCTGGTCTGCGAGGTCGCGCCAGGGCCAGAGTCGAGCATGGCGGTGGTCCGGGACGAGCAGACCGAGCACCGGTGAGGTACACCTCGGCCTGGTCTTTAAGGGTCTTATGTGTCAGGTTGAGCCGCGGTTTAGGGCTCCAGTACGTCGTGAGGATGTCACGCTGGCTGATGCTGAGCTCGTTTGTGGGTCTGACCAAAGCTGCTATAGTTATTCTGGGTAATGAGGGCTTTGTTTTTTCAGACCTAACAGGGTAGGTCTTCCCTCCGAATCTCATTCAGATTTATGTTTTGTATTTTTCCTATTCTTTGTTTTTTCAGTTAGTGGATAGAAATTATATTGATGGTTTTTATGTAATCTATCAATGTTTTAAACAATCTCTTTAACAATGTTTTGATTATAGGATTTATATATTCTATTGTTTTCTACATCAACTCACACAGCTTTCATGGCATGCTTATGTTGGTCTGCATTTGGCTTTGGGTTGATACTATTGAAGTGTTTTTATATTATTTCTGTCCATTTGATTTTGTTTCTATTCTTTTGATGGCAGGCTATGCGTTTGAGCTTTTACAACAAGATTGTTTTGTTGTACTGATTATATAGTGGGTATTTTGATTATAAAAATCCTTATTTGAAAGTGAAAATGGGAACTTTTCACCCTTAGCCTCTCTAGACTTCTTCCTCTCAAACCTCCAGCAATCTTAAATGAGTATCAGCTATCTCTCCCGAGATCCTCTTCTCCTCAAGCTACGTTAAGAGATTTATATTTTTCATGCGTGTTGAGTTTTAATTTTTATGTTTATATACACTTGTTTTATAAATATACATCACTTTGCGGTTGAGTTTGAACCCCTCTTTAACTGGATTAGATCTTTGGGATTATTCGATTTTATAGAGAATTATTGGACTCGAAGCATATATACCCCTTGAGAAATTATTTACATACCACTTCCACATGCCTTATACATCTAAATAAATATAAATATATTTGCATATGCACAGCCCTACGGTTTCTCATAAAACCATTTGTCTGGAGTTAAGTTTTACTAAAAACTTGAGATTCAAAGTTAATGAAGAACTATAAAATTCCTGGATTCATTTTAGTAAATAGAAAATTAGTATTTTTAAAACAGTTCTATTTATTTTAAATTCAAGCAGTGTTTTGTTTCAAGCAGTTAATTATTTGTAAGTTGTTGGTTATTTGTGTAAGGGTTATGTTTTGATATTTTTCATTAAATGTATATTTTTTTAAGGGTAAAATATTTGTCTTGAATATTTATTTATTTTATGATCTTATGTTTTATTATGTAAGGGAAAATATAATTTATTCTCAAACGTCTATTTATCAAAAAAATGATTCATGCAATGGAAATAGTTTTATGCACTTTTTCTATTACAAATCATATAAGGAGATTATATGTTTCATTTAATGTTAAATTATAATTTATGTTTGTGTAAGGGTTATCTTAATTTATAATTATTTTCTATTATACACTTAGTGTATATTATTACATACACACATAATTCAATCTATCTCTATTTTATGATCTACAATCATTAAATAGAGACTTGGATGCGATTATTTTTTGGGTTTAAATGGATTGGTTTATTTATTACACATACGCCCATATAATTTTAATCCACCCAACTTTAATTCTATCAAGTGTTGATTTGTAGTGATGATTTTTTTAAATTTAAGGGAGATTTATTTATTACTTTATACAATCTCTGTTTTCTAGTGCTGGAAAGGATGTTCATTTTCTTAAAGTGTGAATTACTTTTATGATGCTAAGGGATGTTATTATTAATCAAATTACATTTCTTGTAAGATATTAATACACACATATATATATATGTGTGTGTGTGTGTGTGTGCAATTTTTGTTTTCAGAATATATAAAGTAAGGGTGCGATATATACATATTTTATGTATATATATATATATATGGTTATATGTATGCACCTATAAGTTAGAACCATAATCTGAAATAGGTTGTCCTAAAATAAACTTAAATGGTTAAAGTATATTGTTGATATTCTTAGTTAAATTCTCATGAATGTATTCATTACATAAAATAAATGTTTCACTGCAAATAAGTTGACCATATATGCTATTCAACATAGGGTATAACCATTTAATAAGACATGGCCATTTATTAGTGAAAGTTTTGTGTACAAATGACATCTGTCTTATTTCAAAATAAGTCATTTTAAATTATAAATATTCATTTCCATAAATTAAGGATTTTGAAAATTAAGGAACTATCATTTTATATGGTAACCCCATCCTTTCATTACTAACGTGTTTTAAATTAATATCACATGCACAAAGAATGTTTACTATTTTATGCATGCCATTGGGAAAATTATCTTTTAAATAATAACTAACATATTATGATTTAGTCTGTTTCCAATTCCTTTTATCAATTCATGAATTGAGAAATAATAATGAAAATGTATTTTAAAGCATTAAATGTTTATTACTATAAAAGAGTTATAAAGTTATTATTTTATGTGATAATCAAAGAATTTATTATTCATGATAATTTATGAAATAAGCATTTAATTATTCAATGTGGTATGGAAAACTTTGAGTAATGTGAAATGAAAAACCAAGTAATTTGTATACTTGAAATGATATGTAATTTAATTAATCAAAGTGCTACGTGCACATTGATTTAGAGATATGAAGAATGCATTGGACCTAATATTTTTCGAGTTGGGGACCGGTAAAAGTAAGCACTCTAGGTTGGGGTTCGATTATAGAAGACCCTCTGCGTTGGTGTCCGGTTACAGAGGCACTCTTAGTTGGGGACCAGTAAAAGTAAGCACTCTTATTTGTGTAAGGGTTATGTTTTGATATTTTCCATTAAATGTATATATTCTAAGGGATAAATATTTGTCTCGAATATTTATTTATTTTATGATCTTATGTTTTATTATGTAAGGGGAAATATAATTTATTCTAAAATGTCTATTTATCAAAAAAAATTGATTCATGCAATGGAAACAGTTTTATGAACTTTTTCTATTACAAATAATATGAGGAGATTATATGTTTTATTTATTTAATGTTAAATTTTAATTTATGTTTTTTTAAGGGTTATCTTAATTTATAATTATTTTTTGTTATACACTTAGTGTATATTTGGACATACACACATAATTCAATCTATCTATATTTTATGATCTAGAATCATTAAAAAAGTCTTGTATGCGATTAGTGTTTTGGGTTCAAATGGATTGGTTTATTTATTACGCATACACCCATATAGTTTTAATCCATCCAACTTTAATTCTATCAAGTGTTGATTTCTAATGATGCTTTTTTTAAATGTAATAGAAATTTATTTATTACATTATACAATCTCAATTTTCTTGTTTTAGAATGGTTGTTTATTTTCTTTAAGTATGAATTAATTTTATGATGCTAAGGGTTGTTATTATTAAACAAATTACATTTCTTGTAAGATGTTAAGACACACACACACACACACACACACACACATATATATATATATATGTATATGTAATTTTAGTTTTCAGAATATATAATGTAAGTGTGTGACATATACATATTTTATGTATATATATATATATGGTTATATGTATGCACCTATAATTTAGAACCATAATCCAAAATAGGTTGGCCTAAAATAAACTTCAATGGTAAAAGAATTTTGTTGATATGCTTATTTAAATTCTCATGAATGTATGCATTATATAAAATAAATGTTGCACTACAAATCAGTTGACCATATATGCTACGCAACATAGGGTATAACCATTTAATAAGACATGACCATTTATCAGAACATGTTTTGTGTAAAAAAGACATTTGTTTTATTTAAATATTATTCATTTTAAACTATAAATATTCATTTCCATAAATCAAGGATTTTCAAAATTAAGGAACTATCATTTTATGTGGTAACCTCATCCATTCATTACTAGCGTGTTTTAAATTAATATCACATGCACAAAGAATATTTACTATTTTATGTATGTCGTTGGGAAAATTATCATTTAAATAATAACTGGCATATTAAGATTTAGTCCATTTCCAATTCCTTTTATCATTGCATGAATTTATCACGAATAATGAACATGTATTTTAAAGAATTAAATGTTTATTACTATGGAAGAGTTGTAATGTTATTATTTTATATGATAATCAAACAATTTATTATTCATGATAATTTATGAAATAAGAATTTAATTATTCAATGTGGTATGGGACACTTTGAGTAATTTTAAATGAGAAATCAAGAAATATGTGTACTTGAAATGATAAGTAATTTAATAAATCAAATTAGTACGTGCACTTTGATTTAGAGATATGAGGAATGCATTGGACCTAGTATGTTCCAAGTTTGGTACCAGAATAAGTAAGCCCTCTAGGTTGGGTTCCAGTTAGAGATGACCCTTCGGGTTAGTGTTCAGTTACAGAGGCACTCCGAGTTGGAGTCCAGTTACAGAGGCCCTCCGGGATGTATTCCAATTACAGAGGCTCTCTGGGTTGGGGTCCAGTTACAGTCAACCCCTAGGTCTTGGCATGAGTCTTTGACATGGTCCAACATATGTACTTCCCTCATTATGTGTACGATAATTAATTAACCAAATGGATATTTGACTAGTAGAATATTCATGGTTAAGAGCCAGTACATTTGAGTATCCGAAAAGTAAATGCTTATAGCATGACATATGCACTCAGTGAATTCAGGGTTTGAAATTAAAGTTATTACCTTTTTGTGAAACTCTGATTATTCATTACTCTTATCTGTTTAATTTGTACTTGCATATTCTTATGTCAAACATGTTTATAATGTCTTTTATTCATTACTCCAAATGATAATTCCTACATTTGAATCATGTACCCTTATAATTCTATTAGCATGTATTAATTGAGCACTTTTATGATATGTTACTTGTGTTATATTTTTCTTAAAGAGTAATGTTTTATGGAATGTTTTAAAGAATGTTTTAAAAAGTTTTATTGGTTTATTTTGAAACCCCATACTAGGCATTCTCGTGATTTACCTACGTTTTTTTTAAAACAAATTCAGGTAACAGATTCTAATAGAAGAAGCGTTTCAGTAGTAGCTGGTTTCTCAACCCCCAAACCGAATTCGATCCTCTGTATGGCACCGTCTCCAGGTACTCAGGAACTGGGGTGTGATAGTTGGTATCGGAGAATTAGGTTTAGATAACTCTAGAAAACCATAACTGAACAAATAAAAATTTATTTAAACATTAATAAATATGTCATTTTCTTGGAAAACGAAAATAACAGTCTTATGTATCTTCGGAGACATCTGATAATATTAGAACAATACTGAAAACATGTTTATGTGTTACTAAGTAGTTGTTTCCTTAAATTTTTAGATGGATATTGAACACGCCTTATGTCTCTCCCAACAGAGATAATAGAAATCATAGAGGCCAAGTCATGTTCAGGAGGCTATGAGACATTTGAAGACCTTCGATTGTCTTGTAAATGACTCCATCGTGTGTCGAACCACCCAAACATCCTCTATATTTACCAAGGAAGCAATCTAGTATATTACCGTATTATAATTTCACAATTTGCAGCATATAGGAAAAGAGGTAAGTATCATGAAGCACTTTTTCTATGTTTTACTTTGGCTGATAACTACTGAGTTGTAGGTTAATTTCTAGAAGCTGCTTTGGATGGTGACCATCGAGCGACCTACCTATTCCAGGTCCAAAGTTTTAGTATGTACAGAGAACTCTATGAAATCAATATTTTCAAGAACGACGTGGTGCATGGGACTTATAGGGATTTAGTTCACTCTGAACTTTCCGACCTCTACACTTCTCGTGCCTCTTTATGGAAGGCTGAGTTCTTCAAGCACATGTTCGACCCTAACTATTCATAGTGTGTCTGGGCCAAGGAAATAGAGTAGCTGAATATAACCTTAGGAATCCACCTAAGGTCATAAACACCCTACCATTAGTAGTGTTCCTGGTAATGGAACCTTAGGAGTGATGTGTGTCAGGTGTTGCTGGGGTTTGTGTACAAATATTTTCAAATTATGAGGATGCAATTCTTTGAAGGGGGGAATAATGTGATGCCCTGAACCATTTCAATGTGTAATAATAACTGTTATTATTTAGTCATAAAAATGATGGTTCTCAAAATAAAACAATATGCATATTATTAGTAAACCACTGAAATGTTTACATCTCCAAAAGGCAGAAAACCATGGTCATCCTAAGAAACCAATAGAAAATCTGAGATTCACCATTGGGAGACCCTCTAACACCATAAAGAGGACCAGAAGGTTTCCCTCATCACTTGGAACAACCCTAATAAATAATTTCATCACCGGGAGAATTGCACAAGTGTTAAACATAAAAGGAATGTAGAAAACAATCCTGGTAAACCGAACCAACCAAGATATGAGATACCATAAACATTTATTTATAAGGGTTTACCTGACCGTTACAAATACTTGTAGCTATTGGAGTTCAAATGAAGTGACTGTTAGAGTTTTACGAAAAACGATCTTTAGTGTTTTATTAAATGGATATAGTTATAATATAAAAATAGTTTCTTGTAAAATAAAAATTGAAAATTTATATTGTTTAATTTAGAATTACAATTTAAAATAACTATTTTATTCTTTCTGAATTGTTAATTAATATAATATTTTAAAAATAATTATACTAAAATTTGAATACAACTAATATTTTGCTAGTTTTTCAAATATGGTATATATATATATATAAGCATATGTAAACAAGATTTGAATTATAATTATAAAAATAATAATAATATAATTTTATATATGACATTGAGAATTATTGCTTTAAAATATTTTAACGCTTTTATTTTGTAAAAGTGAACTATTTTAATTATGTGAACAATTACTTAATCTATTATAAAAGTTTTGTATATTTTTAAAAATAAGATACGTATATATATGTAATCTATATTTGCAGAAAATTATTTAATTTAATGTATTAATAATTATATGAGATTTATACGTAATTATTGGATTATAAATTTTTTATTAAAGTTTCATAACATTACTAAAATTTTGAATTTTTCTTAATAAAATTATATATAGAATAATTAAAATGGTCTGTATGAACTTTTATTAAAATTATATTTAATTTGAATCTTAACATATTAACATTTGTTTTAAAAGTTTCAAAATTACAAGTATATGACAAATGTTATGATGATTACCAATTATTAATTTAATTTTTAACATTATAATTATATAAAATGAAATATGTAAAAATGTGTTTTATAAATGAATTTAATAATAATAATAACTATTAATTTTTAAAAGTATTGATAAAATAATCTTAAATAACTTTATAAGACTTTTTGAATTTTTTTATGACATTTGATTAAATAAATAAAAATAAAGTTATAATAATAGAGGTAAAATCAGACACACAAAAAAACAGAGAATCTCATGAATGGATTTGAGGTCTGTGGGGAGAGAGTGTCGCGCCGTAAGGGTGGGGTTCAGACTTTAGGTGGTGTAGGGTTTCAGTGGTCCGGTGTTGGAGATCACAAGAAGGCCAGGCGAGCTCAGTGGTGGAGTCGAGTGGGTATGTGAGGTTGCGCCAGGACTAGAGTCGAGAAGGGCAGTGCTCTGGGATGAGTAGACTGATCACTAGTGAGGTACACCTTGGCCTGGTCTTCAAGGGTCTTCTGTGTTGGGTTGAGCAGTAGTTTAGGGCTCTAGTACGTCGTAAGGATATCACGCTAGCCGATGCCGAACTCATTTGCAGGTCCGACCAAAGCTGCTATAGGAATTATGGGTGGTGAGGGATTCGTTTTTTTAGACCTAGCAGGGTAGGTCTTCCCTCTGAATCTCTTTCATATTTAAGTTTTGTATTTTTTCTATTCTCAGTTTTTTCAGTCTATGGATAGATATTGTTTTGATGGTTTTTATGTAATCTGTCAATGTTTGAAAGAATCTCTCTAATAAAGTTTTGATTATAGGATTTATATATTCTATTTTGTATTCTGAATCAACTGACAAAACATGCAAGGCATGCTTATGTCGGTCCGCATTTGACTTTGGGTTGATCATGTAGAAGTCTTTCTATATTATTTCTGTCCATTTTATTTTGATTCTATTCTTTTGATGGAAGGCTGTGCATTTGAGCTTGCACAACAAGATTTGTGCCACTATTTATATATTGGGTATTTTGATTATAAAAAAACCTTATTGAAAAGTGAAAATGGGATCTTTTCACCCTTAACCTCTTCGGACTTCTTCCTCTCAAACCTCCAGCAATCTTCCATGACTATCATCTAACTCTCCCCAGCCCCTGTTCCTCCTCAAGCTAAGGTAGGGGATTTATATTTTTCTTTATTGTTGAGTTTTTTATTTGTATGTTTAAATACACTTGTTATATAAATATACATCACCTTTTAGTTGAGTTTGAACCCCTCTTTACCATGATTAGAGATTCAGTATTTTTTGAGTTTATAAAGAATTAGCGGACCCGGAGCATATATACCCCTTGAAAACTTATTTTCACACCACTTACACATGCCTTATACATCCAAATATATATATATATATATATATATTTATTTATTTGCAAAACCCTACGGTTCTTTATAAAACTATATGTTTGGAGTTAATTTTAAATAAAAACATGAGTTTCAGAGTTAATGAAGAACTATAAAATGCATGGAGTCATTTTAGTAAGGAGAAATTTCGTTTTTTTTAAAGGTGTTCTATTTATTTTGAATTCAAGTAGTATTTTATTTCGAGCTGTTAATTATTTTCAAGCCTTTGGTTATTTGTGTAAGGGTTATGTTTTAATATTTTCCATTAAATGTATATTTTTTAAGGGTTAAATATTTGTCTCGAATATTTATTTATTTTACAATCTTATGTTTTATTATGTAAGGGAAAATACAATTTATTCTCAAACGTCTATTTATCAAAAAAAATTGATTCATGGAATGGAAATAGTTTTAAGCACTTTTTCTATTACAAATCATATGAGGATATTATATGTTTTATTTATTTAATGTTAAATTTTAATTTATGTTTGTGTAAGGGTTATCTTAATTAATAATTATTTTTTATTTTACACTTAGTGTATATTCAGACATACACACATAATTCAATCTATCTCTATTTTATGATCTACAATCATTAAATAAAGACCTGTATACGACTAATTTTTTGGGTTCAAATGGATTGGTTTATTTATTATGCATACACCCATATAGTTTTAATCCACCCAACTTTAATTCTATCAAGTGTTGATTTTTAATGATGATTTTTTTAAATGTAAGGGAAATTTATTTATTACTTTATACAATCTCTATTTCCTGGTGCTAGAAAGGTTGTTCATTTGCTTAAAGTGTGAATATATTTTATAATGCTAAGGGTTTTTATTATTAAACAAATTACATTTCTTGTAATATGTTAATACACACACACACACACTCGCACACACACACACACACATATATATATATATGTAATTTTAGTTTTTAGAATATATAAAGTAAGGGTGCAACATATACATATTTTATGTATATATATATATATGTGGTTATATATATGCACCTATAATTTAGAACCATAATCCAAAATAGGTTGGCCTAAAATAAAATTCAATGGTTAAAGTATGTTGTTGATATGCTTAGTTAAATTCTCATGAATGTATGCATTACATAAAATAAATGTTTCACTACAAATCAGAGACCATATATGCTACGCAACATAGGGTATAACCATTTAATAAGACATGACCACTTATCAGCACATGGTTTGTGTAAAAAATACATTTGTTTTATTTCAAGATTATTCTTTTTAAACTACAAATATTCATTTCCATAAATCAAGGATTTTGAAAATTAAGGAACTATCATTTTATGTGGTAGCCCCATCCATTCATTTCTTGCGTGTTTTAAAATAATATCACATGCACAAATAATATTTACTATTTTATGTATGTCGTTGGGAAAATTATCATTTAAATAATAACTGACATATTATGATTTAGTCCATTTCAAATTCCTTTTATCAGTGTATGAATTGATCACGAATAATGAACATGTATTTTAAAGCATTAAAATTTTATTACTATAGAAGAGTTGTAAAGTTATTATTTTATGTGATAATCAAACAATTTATTATTCATGATAATTTATGAAAAAATAATTTAATGATTCAATGTGGTTTGAGACACTTTGAGTAATGTGAAATGAGAAATCAAGAAATATGTGTACTTGAAATGATAAGTAATTTAATAAATCGAAGTTGTACGTGCACATTGATTTAGATATATAAGGAATGCATTGGACCTAGTATGTTCCGGGTTTGGGACCAGAAAAAGTAAGTCCTCTGGGTTGGGGCTCAGTTAGAGAAGACCATCCGGGTTAGTGTTCAGTTATAGAGGCACTTTGGGTTGGAGTCTGGTTACAGAGGCCCTTTGGGATGGATTTCGGTTACAGAGGATATCCAGGTTAGGGTCCAATTACAGTTATCCCCTAGGTCTTGGCATGAGGCTTTGACGTTGTCTGACATATGCACTTCCCTCATTATGTGTACGATAATTAATTAACCAAATGGATATTAGACAAGTAGAATATTCCTGGTTAAGAGCCAATACATATGAGTATCAGAGAAGTAAATGTTTATAGCATGATATATGAACTCAGTGTTTGAAATTGAAGTTATTACCTTTATGTGCAACTCTGATTATTCATTACTCTTAGTTGTTTAATTTGTGCTTACATATTCTTATGTCAAACATGTTTAGAATTTCTTTTATTCATTACTCCAAATGAGAATGCCTACATTTGAATCATGTGTCCTTATAATATTGATTGAATGTTTTAATTGATCACTTTTATGATATGTTACATGTGTTATAGTTTTCTTAAGGAGTAATGTTTTATGGAATATTTTAAAGAATGTTTTCAAAACTTTTATTGGTTTATTTTGAAACCCCTTACTGGGAATTCGCATGATCACCCTAAGTTTTTATTAAAATGTTTCAGGTAATAGATTTGAAATGCACGGCCTAGTGTCACATATCTACTGGTCAAAGTTCTTATGCTCTGCTAATGTGTATAGCAGCACTCGGGTCGAATCCTCGGTGATGATACTTTTTAATAGTAGTTTGTTTTTAGTTGATTTTATTTACATTAGGGGGTTTTTTTGCATAGATTAATTGAAATGATTGATTGATTATGATTGATTTAACAAATTGATAATGATTGGGATGAGTTTATCATTAGGTAGTTAAGCATGTGATATCATTGAGCTATGCTTTATATTGCATTAAATTAACACCCACTTCACAAGATAACGTTGATTGGAATTCCTAAGTGTTAAGGCTTTAATCCAAGCCTTAACTTAACATAAGGTTATAATATCAATCAGTTATTGTTGATGGTGGTGTATTTATAGTTCCAATAATACATGGAAACCACACGTTAAACAAAACAATTCATTAATCCATGAAATGTTATGTCCAACATACACAATGTTAATTCAAAGAATATTCATCGAGAAAATACTCTCAATCACCTAACATCCATAAAATTTGACTCATACCAATAATATATTTACTCATCCATTTGGGTGTTTAATTATCTAGTTATAATGATTATGATGATAAATTAAGAAGATAAGAAAAAGAAAGGAATAAGAAAAGAGTGGTGCGTAAAACACACACACACGAACAATGATGATAATTAAAAACGAACTTTCGATTGAATGAGGATGAAAAAAATGGGAAGGTGATTAAACTATATTTAAACTATTTTAAGAAAATTAATATTAAACTACAGAAGGTGGATGATAATAAGTTATATTGAAGAAGAAACTTGCATTAAAACAGAATTACAAAAGAAAGACTTACAAGATTACAACAAAGAACAATACAAAAGTAAATGAAAATAAAGAGAGGAGGAAAGGTCTCTCAAGTATAAACATGAGTATGGAAGGTCCTCCCAAGCCTTTTTCAAGGCTTTCGTGCAAATTGATGCTCCTCTCTTATTAAATACCAACTCTTTGCAAGGAGAGGAGGGGGATGTATTTATATCCCAATGTTGTGGGTTGTTTGCATTCCAAAACTGCACCTCCACTTACATCGCTACATTGATAAATCATAAAGCCAAATTTCAAGATACTATCTTCTTACAAGTCATAGATAAATATCTCCTCTATATAATTTGAACATTTGTCAGCTATTGGACTTAAGGATCCAATGTTATGGCTGGTTGATTAAAAACAAGTTAATCAGTCCATTTCAATCCAAGATTTTTGAAGTCCAAAATGTGAATGGATTTTTGAATATGAAGATTCCTTCAAAGCCAAATAATTTCTTTAACAAAGTCAGCCAACTATATCCTCTCTTTCACACTTCAAAACCACGTCCTTATTTTATGATAACATCATGAGATTTGTCATGAATAGTATCCGGATATTAATTCTCATACAGAATGATGGACTGGACTTAAAAACATCATTTGGGCCCCTTGTTTTTGGATTTGGGCCTTGGAAGTTTTATCCATGACTCCTTGCACTGTTATCGTAATGTTTGATGTGAATTAATTAATTGTAACTTCTGTATTGAGCCCATTAATTCAATCTTCCTCGAGGATCCAGTTTCTTTACAAATTCTGTGGGTATTCTTGTGTGGTCCATATGAGCCTTCAAATCAAAGAATTGGCCCATGATACAATCTAATGAAATAATGGATATTAAATTAGGAATCCTAAAAAATAGGAACCACACAATTTAGATTAGTAGAGTGATGGTTATAAATACAATAATAAACTTACTCAATTGGACTACTTCTAAAAATGCTCAAAAATTATACTTAGTATTGAAACATTAATATTTCACAAAAATTATGCACATTTCATATAAAATGAGTAAAGGGAGTATATAATAAATCATGAAAATATTAATAATATCAATCTTCTAACAGAAGAATAATTTTAGTAGTAACTGGTTTCTCAGAGCCCGAACCAAATTCGATCCTCTATATGGCACCAGCTCTGGGTACTCGAGAGCTGGGGCGTGACATATAAACTTTATCAGTTCTAGGAAAAAACACTGATAAAGCCCCCATTTATTAGCATGACTTAAAAAAACACTGATAAAGGGGTCCCCTTTATCAGGTATTTTTTTAGCACTGATAAAGGGTGGCACTATGGAAACCCAGTTTTGTGGTATTGTAATATACAAACATTCTTTTTATCTTCTAGATAACCAGAATCCTTCTAGTTGTTCTGTATATATTTCCTATTAGAATTCACTATTTAAAAATATTGGTTTAACAAATATTTTTTTAATTTCATGGTTATATATATATGATAATTATAGTCAAATTAAAATTAAAGATATCACTTCTATAAGAGAAAAATTATCAGAATAATCAATTAGTTTCTTTTCAGAAAATCTCTTGGCTACCAATATATCTTTATATATGAAAATTTTAACATTAACTTATTATTTTATTCTAAATGCCCACTAATATCAACTAATATCCAATTATTGTCCTTTACTATAGATTTTGTTTCATCATTTATATTTTCCTTCTAAAGTGATGCATCAGAAGATGACATAGAATGTTAGAAACTTTTATGGTTAGACAGCATATATAGAAAAACAATATTTTTTGTAACAATACTATCACTAATTATGTTTAATATGTACATTTATAAATCAAATTCATATGTGTTGGGTATTTAATGTAGTTTAATTTTATGAACCTACTCGATTGTATCTTCTTGTTGTACTTTATTACTTGATCCTAATTAGTTTATTTGGACATTATTAGTTAAAGAGGTAAACATTGATTCATCAAAGATAACATTTTATTATTCAATAACATTTTTAATAGTAAAAAAATAATTATATTCTATAACCATATATCTATAGGCTTTATAATGCTCTTCATATCAAGGAAATATTCTATCAATACAACTTTTACCTAGATTTTCAAGTTTATCATTAGATCCTTATACAATGACATGAAAACCCCAAATATTAAAATAAATTAGGTTTAGTTTTCTTTATTTCCACAATTCAAATGGATTCATAGCCTTCTATATAATGGGAACCATATTTAAAATATGACCATTGTAAATAATGTTTCTCCCCAATACTATCTTGATAGACCGAATATATGTATCATGAAATTGATCATCTCCATTAATGTTATATTCTTTAACATAGAAATAAATATTTTTAGTGGTGTAAGGGGTTTTTAATACATTAATAATCCCTAGGGATTGAAAAATGAAGGTCTATAATATTATCCTCACCTTTTAGATATAAGGAATTAAATTGTAGGATCTTACTAGTTTTCAAACTGATTTTTATAAATACTAAATTTATCTATATTTTTATGTTAAATTTGAATAACATAAATGTGAAGAAATATAAAATACTCATCAAAAAAAGTTACAAAGTGATTTTTATTGACAAAGTTTTTTATAGAAAGAAAACCACAAACGTCACTATGTATTAATTCTAACGAATTACTTTAATTTCTTTAGTCGGAAATAGTTTTCACACTATTTTAGATTTCATAAAAGTCACACATTTATATTAATTTTTATTCAAGATACTTAATAACTCCATTTTTTTATATAATGAATTTTTTTATAATTTATGTCACCTAAATTATTATTCCTTCAGAAAAATACACTAGAAACAAAGTCAGAAAACTTTATATTGAGAATTTAATCATAAAAGAGACCGTAAAGAATGAATATCCAACCCTAGGGAATATGATAGTATTACACATAAAAACCAGCCTAAACCCATAAATATTTAAAAAAATTCTTGAAGATACATTTCTATAGACTTTGAGCACATACAAGATATCATTTATAGCAGGGAGCATTCATAAAGAAAACTCAAGATTAACCACACCCTTCCCTTGTATGATTATCCTTATAGAGTTTCCCATATATAATTAAATCCTATCATTTCTTTTAAAGGACCAAGATTTTCTGAGTTCTTTCTTTTATATTCTAGGTTTTTTGTGGTATAGGAGCAGAATCACAAAAATGTGTAATTTTTTTATTTGTTTTTTTAATTATTAAAGGGGTTTTAAAATTATTTTACAAATTATGGATCCAATTTCACTATTTTAAATGTTATTTGGATGTAAAATTTAGTATTTTGGAAATGACAATAAACCATTTTTATAATTTTTTTCTGTTATTTTAATTGAAAATGTAATATTTTCAATTAAATATTTATTTATAGACAAGAAATTAATGTTTTGTATGGTAATGGTGGTTTTTAATATATTATGTAAAGGTAAAACTAATTTTATAAAGACAATGTTATGGTAAGAATCGACCTGGGTAAGGGTAGCATGTTTTGTAAGGGTAAAACCCTATTACCCTTATGCAATGCTTATGAGTTATCTTTCAGTAGTGTTATAAATCCTATAAAACCCACTTTTCATTTATAAATCCTTTTAAAACATGTTTTAAATATAACTTAGTGGGAATTAATATATAAATTTGTGGTATTAAATATGTTACGATTTTTTAATGAAATTTTGGAATTCAATTAGTATTAAGAGATCCTAAATGGTGGTTCCATGAAAATTTTATAGAAACTAATTTAATATGAATATATTACTAATAAAATATGGAAATATTGATGATGTTTATTAAGTATCCAAATATAGATATTATTAATTTTAAAAAATTAAATTCTTCCCCAGATTTGAGTCTCTCAAAATTCCTCTAGTATTTTGGTGTTCTGAATCTCACCTCCCCAGATCTAGAAGTATGTTGAAAATTCATCAGAGTCATCTCCTACATTTCCAGGGCTACTTTCATCTTCATCAATCCTCTATTTAGATGTTGTACTATGAGAGGCTTCCATGAGGTAGGGTAATGAGTTATTCTTTTAATTTTTATTCATGTGCAGCATTATCAAACTAATTTATTCCAATGAGAAGATACTATGGGTTTTAAAAATATGATAATTAATTGTATCAAATTTTAAATTGAATGGATGGGGAGTTTTACCTATATTTGACATGATTTCATCATGTTGTGGATATTTGTTTCCCTCTGAAATATTATCACTTATGTAAAGGATTATTATTCATATTATATAAAGAGGATTTAATATAGATAATAAAAATAATATCCTACAATGAGAAAGTGATAATAAAATGAATAAAATTAATATTTTATTTTATGAAAAGGTATTTCTCACATTCTGTACATGTTTTGTGGTTTTTCTTAAAGAATTATCCATGCTTGTTTCCTCCTAGAAAATAATAGTTGTTCTAATTTTTTTTTTCATAGTGGTTATTGTGATTCACTTGATGTGTTTTTATGATTAATATTACTGTTTATTAAAAGGATAATAACAAATATATGGTTAATGAATTGGTTTCGCAATGGAATCTAAAGTTCTGTTATAATAACCCATGATATAGATTGTGACATGATAAAAAATAACTTGAACTAAATTGAATTATGTTTAATGTAGTTGTCTTGTGTGGTTGTGATATATGGTTGTTATGATAAGGAGGTGGTTGTGATGTAAAATAGAAGAAATTTGGGGCGTGTTGGCTTTATGAGTATGGGTTATTATGTGTTTATTTTTGTTGTGTTAGTTTCATGGTAATTGTGTAACTAATATGGGAATTGTTGGTGACATTTTGAATTGTCTTGTTAGATACCTAGTAACTATAAAATGATTAAAATGCGAATCCTTTTAATATGGAAATGGCTGGGGATATAAATAATGAATTGTAAATGGGATGATGATATTTAATTTGAATATAATAATGGATTTTAAAATGGTTGAAAAATTAAATGGTAAATCAAGAGCTATAGATTTTTATGTTTGGTAACTGGATTAAATTAATTTAAATATAAACAAATGAGTTTAATGAAATGGAATGGCTAGGTAAATGGGAGTCAGTGAAAACTCAATAATCTTGGAAATGGTAGCACTTGAAATTGGAAATGGGATTGTTCGGCATGTGTGGATTTTGTGTGGGGGTTTTTTGTATGATTAAATAGTTGTTACGGTGATTTTGACATGTGATAGTGGTGATTTTTAGTTTTGGTTGTTAATTGGGTTTGGTTTCTTGAACCCATGAGTTTGGATTGTGTGTAACTATTATATATTGTATTTTTATTGTGATTTATATATACCCCACAACATCTTCAAGCACTTTGTGATCTTGTCCAAAAGTTTTGGGTGAGTATATTCCAACATCCAGATAGTAATGATAAATAGATGGTCCCCCATCCTCGCCACTCTCTATTCCAGGTGAGACTGACATACACAGGTTGTGATGGATAGAGGTCAAAAGAACAATTTAGTGGTTTTTTTTAAGATTGATAAGATGACTTATAGTGGGTGTTATGCATAGTAAGAGGATTGTGAAAGGATGCTTTGCTAGATGTTAATTATACCCTTAATATTTTTTTTATGGAAGTAGTTGAGAAGTGATGAGATGTACCATGTGTCTTTAGATGAAATAAGATGAAATAGCCCAAGTATCTTTGGGTGATAAGTGATTTGATGGTCGGTTTAACATGGGTTTCTTATCATGATTTAGTTTCCTATGTGTTTTTGGAAGGGATACTATATAAAAGTGAAGAGAGAAAACTATATACGATATTGGGGTGTGAAATGGTAAAATTATTGGGAAAGTTGTGTATGAAACCATTTTATCGATATGATTCATATTATGTCACTATGTGTGGAAAGATTATTTGGTGAATTATCTTAGTGAGGTTGAGGACTAGTTGATCAAATAGGTGCTTATTGATTCGGTTTTTTTCATTAAGGAATTAATATGAAAATATCACATTTTTAGAAGTTTCCATGGGAATGATCCTACGGATTATATATGTTATAATCCCCAAATGTATTTATAAAATATTTTTCAGGTATTGAGTGGGACATCATGCACTGATATGTATGTTACTATCTTGGGTGTTAGAGCTATTATTGAGTTTCTACTATAGTGTTTTCTTGGATGTTTTAAATGGATTTTTTCATTGAATTCAATAGGCATTACATGTATGATTATATTTTTTTGTTTCTTCCTTCTCTTATGTTATGAATATATTTGGTTGTTATCCTCAAATATATTAATCATAATTTTTATACTGAGAAATGTGCCTCCCATATATGTGGTCTTTGTTATACCCTCATTTCTAATCACCAACTTGGGGCAACTGGTGGTGGGATTTAGGGTCCATTATCTCTCTATATCCATTGATGACCTAAGAGGTGCGCCTTTTGTGGGAGGGGACCTAAAAAAGTGGTGTAATTGGTTTAGTTTGAGATATATGATGTATTTTAGAGTTAGAAACTACTAGGATTACATGATTAGATAGGTAAATTATTCCAGTAAACCCAATTTCATGAAATAGGATAGGGATGCCTGCTATTGCCTGGGATTTTAGGTCCCCTAAAGAACTGATTCAATTACTCTAAGCCTACCAAATGATAAATTGAGGAGGTGCTTCTTATAGATTAGATACCCAAAATAGGAACAATAATCATGAATATTTATTCTTTTAATTGGACAGTGTGCTTTTTGGGATGTCAAAATTTTAATTAAATAAATATTATTTTTATACAAGCTTCTCTAACTTTTCTCATGATGTGGTTTCTAATAAACTATTAATATTTTCTAAATTAATCTTATAACATGATAGGAAATTGTAAAATAGTTATTAACTAGATTAATCCATTTCTTTGAAAACTTGGTGAGACTTGAATTCATTGTTTTCAATCCAATTATATCAGGATTCTTTATGAATTAAAAGTTCATACATTTTTTAAATTCATAACATAATAACCGATTTTCATAATGATTAAAATTATTTCCAAAGAATATATAGTGTATTTTATCATTAATTACTTCTAAAGTTTTAAATCCATTATAAAACACATTACTTTCAGTAGATTTTATACTACCATACTGAAATCATTGTTTAAAAAAATAATTCTTTGCTTTATTCTGGGATTTATGCAAGTTAATATACCTTTAATTGCTTTCCTTTCAAAATTTATCATAAATATTTGATGTGAAATTTATTTAAAACAAGGTTTTTTAATTTAGTTTTTTAAATTTATTTATATTACCATAATCATTATTTATGATTCATATGAAGATCTGGAAAAATTAGAAAGAATAAAATCCTCATTATTTTTGACATCAATGCAGTTCTATATAATCAAATGTTTTAAGCATAAGTAATGCAGAAAACTCGTATGATATTTGTTCACGATTCTTAGAAAATGAGAAACACTATTTATAGTAACCTGTTGAGTATCAAAACTATTTGAATTATTTCTTTTAATATAGAGAAGAATTTTTATTATTTAAATAACATTGCCTCATATTTTAAATTGGGTGTAGTTTTTTATGGAGATTATTTCTAATGTTTAATGAAGTTTTGTAGTAACTTAGAAAGTGAATCTTTAGCATGTATTATTTTTGATATAACATAATAATAATATGAAACCATGTTATATACTAATCAATTTTTACTTAAATATTGAATTAAAATAATTTTACCCTTGTTTGAGTTTATAATCATGTTTTCTTAAGCAATAAAACATTTAGAGAATATTTAGTTTGAGCATGATAAGAAAGAAACATATTAATAAAACATGTTAAATTTTAATTTTGTGATATGAGATCATGTTTTATTTTATGAATTATGGAATCATGTTGTATACGTAATGGGGTATTTTAATTTTTTAGAAGAACCAACTATTTTCATATGAAATTGGAAGTGTGTTTCCTTAGTAAAAAGATGATCTGTTAATGTTTTGTTTAATAATGTTAAGCATAATGAATTATATAACACATGTACAAGGTTTTTATTTATATTATAATCATTTAAGATCTACCTAAATGAAAGGCGTGATGTTTCCCTAGAAAAATGAATTGGAAATATTGATTGTTTTTGTGGTTTCATTATTTATTTTTACATTTAAATGTTGACATGACTTGCTTAAAATATTATTCTGAATTATAAGATGATGTTTTTATATGTGTTTAAAAATAATCCATGAGTCCTTAATAATTTTTAACTTGGAAAACTATGTGATCTTTGAGATGATATATATTTCTATTGAGGAAATGTATCCCTACTGTGATTCTGTGTTATGTTGTGTCCATATTGATGGAATCAACTTCTTAAAGTTAGAGTTAAATCACTTAATTACAATAATAGAAACACATTTTATTTGGTAAATTTTAGAATTTATGACATATATTTTTCTTAAAATTCCTAAATTATCATGAAGGAAGGTATGAAAGTGTTTGAAAGCTATCATATAGGTTGGTTTTTTTACTGTTTGATATAATGTTGGTGGCGTATGTTATTGGTTCAAGTATTTTAAGACTTTTAATCCCTTTTATACATCAAGAAGTTGTATATTACAACACATTTAAAAACTATATAGGTGAGTCAATGCCTCACAGATAAGACAATATAATGGTGTAGGGGATGTGTTCCTTTTATTAATATGCTTGTGGTAACTCTATCTATGTTGATATAAGTACCTGTATTGGTTGAGAAGTTTTGTTTGAAACTTCTTAATGTAATTGAATTCACCTATAAAAAATGGAAATTAGAACATTAAATTGCTTATAATTTTTTCATAAGTGAGCTCTTGGTAAATAATGTTTGTTAGGATACATGGAAAACATTATTTCAAGATATGGTGGATAGACCCATCATCATGTATTGTTTCTTATGTATGTAAAATGTTAAATTTACTTCTTTAGTTTGGAGTGTATGAGTTAATATTATCTTTGTAAGGAGCCTGGTAGAGTTGTGATACTTGAATGAAAGAAAATTATGAAAGCATGTAACCTTTATATTAATTTAATATATTTTATGAATCATGTTAAAGATGAAAGGTTAGATATCACACTCTTAATGTTTTTAGTTTCTTATAAATATAAATGTTGTTTGAGATAAAACATGTTTGAATTTAAAAATGGAAATTTTAGGGTGGAAAAATTAAATCTTAATATTCTCTGTGAATAAAATTAAATATTGTTTTGGTGATCTTGGTTTCTTATTAAGTAATGAAATGTTTTGGGAAAAGAAAAATGTACATTGAGTATGAAATCCAGGGAAGTCCCTTTCGTGTTATGTAATATAATTTGGTGAGATTCTCTTTGAAATATTGAGTTTTTATAAACAAGTTTTCTCTAATCAATAATGAAGATATTTTTTAAAATTTATAATTATTAAAAATTAATTTAGAAAAAAAATTTGAACATAATTTTCCAAATAGGATTTTGATAAAAACTTTATTATGACCAGATTAAGAAGCGATTTTATTCTAAATAGATTTTCTTAACCTGTTGGATTTTAAATACAAGTGACTTAGGGGTAATGTTTTTTATCATCATGTGTTTGAATTTAACATGTTTTATTATGAAATGTTATTATTTTTATATAAAAATAAAGAATCATTTAAAATGATATTTAAATTTTAAACCTCCTAATGGGTATGAACTAATGAAATGTTGTAAATAAAATATCTATGTTAATAAATTATTATGAAATCATGTTAATAATATTTTTTCAGTACATATAGAGAATAATATGTTCTAAATATTATAACATAGCATGTAAATATTTTCATTTAATCACATGACTTTGTTTAGTTATTAAAGTGATGGATATAATAATGTTTTCTTTAAATGAAGTTTTGATGCTTCCCATTTAAAACAATATATAAGTTCCAATCTTTGATGGTTTTCCTTATGTAAATATAGATTGATTACTTTTCATTTCATAATGGGTTTGGGAATCTATGTGTCCATGTTATTGTTTGAGAGGTTTCTATCCTGAGAGATTTTCTTTTGATTTTTTGTTGAGTTCTAAATAATGTAAGGCCCTTGAGAGTCATCTCATAGGGTGGTTGATTTATCCTCAATATCTTCTACATTATTGATTGTTTTGTTTTAATTATTGATAGTTTTAATTGTTTAATAGGTATCTGATATAAGGGTCCTAGTTTCCTTGATCTATTCCTTTTATCTTATGGGTTCTCTGATATTTCAGGAGACGTTTCATAAAATTTGGTAGTTTTTTATTTTATTTTATTTATCTTTTTGAAGAGGTTTTTATATGGTTCTAAAAATTAGAGAAGTAATTTCAATGGTTTAAAAGTTATATGGAAGTTAAATTTCGTTTTCTATAAATTATATTAAACCAATTTCATAATTATTTATAAGTTATTTTAATAGAAAAGTTAATATGTTAAATTAGATATATAACCTTACACAAGAAATTCAAGCTGTGTCAGGGTAATGGTGAATTTAATATAATTTTTAATGGTAATCTTGATTTTATAAATACTATATTAGTGTAAGAGTTGACCTAAATAAGGTTAGAACACTATGTAAGGGTAAAAACCAATTAACCTTATCTAGTGTGTATGATTTTCATATGGGTTGTGTTTGAAAAGAAGGAAAGCATATTTATCCTTTATAAATCTTTCTATGATGTATTTTCAGCATAAATAAAGGGAATTAATGAGAAAATTATTGGATTTGAATATGTTAATATTTTTAAATGAAATCATTGAATTATCTTAATATTAAGAGGTACTGAATGTTGGTGAGATGAAAATTAGATGAAAATGAATTTTCTGTTAGTTGATGTATAATAAAACAAAGTAAGTTTTCTAAAGTTTCATAAGTATCTAAACAGGGAAATTTATACATCATTAAAACCCTTTCTTCCCCTTACTCGAGTATCTCTTTGTTACTCTCTAGTTTGGCTAGTCCAAAACTCACCTTCTAGGATTTACAAGCTTGGTTAAAATTTATTAGAGGTTTCATATACATTTCTTGGGCTACAATTGTCTTCATATCTAATCTATTTTAAGGATAAACTATGAGAGGCTTCCAATTGGTTGGGGATCTAAGCCCTCTTTTTAATTTCTTTTCTTGAGTGGAATTATCATACACTTGTCTAATGTTTTTAAATAGTATGGATTAACATAATAACAAAATTAATTGGATAAAACTTGAAATTTATTTGAATGTAGTGTTTTACTGATATTTTACTTGATTTATTTATGTTTCATATATTTGTTTCCATAGAAATTTTATCACTTTAATAAAGGATTATTATTATTATTATATCATGATTTTTAAATATTAATAATTGAAATATTATCCCATAATGAGAAAGCGATAACAATGTAAAGATCGTAAATATTTTTTTCATGAAGAGGGAGTCATTGAATGGTTTTACTTATTTTTTTCATATTTTATGATGGATTATCAATGTTTGTAACTTTCATGTCGATTAGTATAACTCTGGTTTTGATTATCATAACCTTTATTTGTTTTTTAATTATGATCACTATGAATTGAATTAGTTTCCCATGGAAATTTGGGATTTTGTGATAATGAACCTTTCAAAATATGATGTAATGTTATGAAAACCCTTAAAATTAATTTAATGATTTCAATAGTGGTTGTTTTGATTGATTTTTATATGTGGTGTTTTTGTTAAAGAGGTGGTTCTGATGTAAAATGGTTACTATATGGTTCTTGTTGTCTTGAGGATGATGGGTTATAGTGTGTTTTGTTTCTATTGTTCTAGTTCCCCAATAGTTAAAGAATTGATTTGGGAGTGGTCAATGGAATTTTGAATTGGATTTATATAAACTTGGTAGTTATGGAATCATTGAAATGGAAATCCTATTAATAATGAAATTGTTGTCGTTTGAAATAATGAATGGTAAATTTGTTGATGATTATGTATTTAAATATGATATTGGATATGAAAATGGATGGAAATTGAAATGGTAAATCGAGAGAGAAAAAATTGATTTGCTCTAATTTCATTAAATGAATTTAAAGATAAAAGAATAAGTAATATGAAACTAAATGGTTTGGTAAATGGGATTTAGTGACTACAAAATAATCGTGGAAATGGAAGAACATGAAATTGAATGTGGGATTTTATAGTTTTTGTTGGTGGTTGTGTGGTGTGACACATTATTTGTTACAATTATATTGGAACTAGATATTATTGACATTGAGGTTTTGGTAGTTGGGTGGTTTTGGTTATGTGATCCCATAGGGTGGGATTATATTTAATTATTATATATTGTTTTTTTTCATTGTGATATCCATATGCACTACACCCACATTGTGCACTTTGTGCCAATTTCCAAATTATTTTGGATTTTCCCCAGCTTATAGATGGTAAGGATTGATGGATAGATACCATATCTTCTGCATTCTCTCCTCTAGGAGGGATTAATTTTCATAGGATGTGATGGAGAGAATTAAAAAGTGTACTTTTGGTTTTGATTGATATGGTTGATGAGGTCATATATAGTTGGGGTCATGAATGGTGGGATGAGTGCCTAAGGTTGAGGTTCTTCATATTCAGGATACCATACTATTCTAATTATGGTAGTGGATGATATGTAATTTGATGGATCAGGTGACTTCGAGCGAGATGTGATGTGATGGCCTAGGATTATTTGTGTGATATGTGATGAGATAGAATAGTTCATGTGGGGTTATTAGAATAATGTAGTCCCTTGAGTGTCATCGAGCATAGTACTACATAGAAGATATGGGATCACTAGGACATACACCATTGGGGTGTGAGTGTAGAAAATTTAGATAGAGTGGATTTCTCAAAAAGGGGTGAATTGAGCATCCAATAAAATATCCATTAAAAACTATCTAAATAAATCCACCAATCTAGGAAAACCTAAGTTAATTAATATAGTAGATAAATCAAATTTAATGTTTTTCAATAACTCCTAAAAGGATTGATCAAATCATTGTTAGAATAAAATCGGGATTATCCTAAATTTCAATATTACTCTACTCATATTAAATAATAAACATATTACCTGTAAAAGTTAATTATCAATGTAATTTTGGAATCCAAATATATGTTTTATATAATAATATAAAATTGAGAGTTTATTAAAGATTTTTTGTAAGGAAATATGTTTTTTATTGATTAAGAAAAAATAAATTAACACATAATAGAAATAAAAATAGAAATATTTGTCGCAAGTTGAGACTTATTTCTATCCACCTGAAATTAAAACACTATTTAGAAAATTTATTAAAACAAATTTGATGATCCACAACCTATACCAAGTATACAGAGTCCAACAACAGATTTGGTCACCCATAATATCACTAAGACTCTTTCAAAGTTTTTATGGAAATATAATTGTGAATGAAATTATATATATTTTATCAGAGTATTCTTAAATATTGTATGTGATCAACAGATATACAAAATATTAATAGAAAAATTCAAAAGTAAAGTAAAATAGAGGGAGATATGGAGAGAGAGAGAGATAGTGTTCAAATCATAATTAAAACTGACCGAGTTTTGGTTGATCAATAGGTTTATCTTCTCTTTACCAATGTATTCCATCAGTTTTTAGAGTAGATAGAATGATAAGATGTGTTCTCTTAGTTTTTTTATAGATTCAATGTTAAAAATATAGTATTTTATATTTTGAATTAGAATAATAACACATGTTTCCACCTTGATATTTCTTAATAATGTCATTAACCTATTTCTAAATTTAAATATAGAATGACTTTGTTCAAATATTTATTAAATAATAATCATTGTAAATCCTCATTTTCAACAAAAAATGTGAAATTATAAAATTTTATTGCTTCACATTTAATAATAAAAAATTATATATTGGAATATATTAAATAATTATATACTATTTATACATGGATGATCCATGTCATCCATATTAGCTGGATTCTTCACAATTTTTCCAATACATAGGTATAAACTTCTATCTCAAGGCCATTTGGAACATACAATTTATTTGATCACACAATCAATTTAAATGGTCATGTGATTAATGATTTCTAAATGTTTAGGCTTCATAAGAATGTGTCGTCACTTCAATTAAATTTTTGGGATCTTCACTTCACCATACAGTCTCTTCAATACTTTTCAATAACACTAACTCCATCATGTGGCCTCTAGGTGTTACCTTGTGGTCGAACAGTCATATCATGTGGTCACCTTGATTCTTTTTCATTTCAATGATATTATTTATTGTATATATAATGAATTCAATCAAATTTCTCTTTTAGTATATATGTTGACATAGGTTGTTGGTTGATAATTTTGAGAGAGATTTACCATGGTTAATCGATTAGTCATACAATCAATCCATTTAGTCATTCGATTTCTTCTATCCATTGTGATATCTTTTTTATTTTTAGACTATGTAATTCTGTCCATTGAACGTCTTCATACATTAAAAAGAATCCTTCTTTTGGTCACTCCATCACTCATTCAAGTAGTTCAATACTTAGAGAAGTTTCATTTGACTACCACACAATCGCTATTTTATTAATATGATTAGTTGATTTTATTCTTATGGTCAATTCCTATCTTTATGGTTTATTTTCCACTTAGGAAGATTTAAATAATTATCCAAAAAACACATGTTTTTAACATAGAACAAAAAATCATTAATCATAAATTTGTCTTCATTTGGAATCATTACAAAAATGAATTTATAGAAAAATCCAACAATATTCCCCGTTTTGATGATCATAAATCTTGGCATAAATAGAGAAATAAAGTATTCTTAAAAATAATTATATTAAATTATTCTATCATACTATTAATCTAATAAATCATACTCTTGTAAAAATATTTTTTCTATTATTGTGATTATCAAAAAATAAAATGACTGAGTAATAAAATAAAATGAAATTTCTGAAATTAAATGGGAAAGTTAAAATTAGAGATAAAAAATACAAAACATGAATATTCATTTATTTAAAAAGAATACACAATACCTATAAGATGGCATGATTATAAATTCAGACTTTAGGGTCTCAAATAGTATAATAGTTAAGAGGGGATTATACTTTTTACATATATGGAGTAGGAGATGTTGTTTATATAGTTCAAGGAGAAGAAGAATATCTTGGAATTAAAATTACATTACAGTTAGTTCTGATATTTTGAATAGACTGAGTTAGATAGAGACCAAACAGACTTATAAGATTTATGGAAGCTATAGTGTTTGAGGTAGAAACCATGGTCCAAGGAAGATAAGGAGTTTCCAAAACTATAGTGTTAGTAGTATAAAGATAAATCTCATGAATTAGAACTATATTAATAAACAACCTTGACCCATTCTCCATGATCTGTAAGAATTCATTATTGTTATTTATAAAATGATCCAATAATGGTACAATTACAAATAATATTTCCAAAATGGATTTAAAATCCCTATTTAAATGAGTAATTTATTATCTTTAGACAAATATCAAACCATAGTCTTAATATTAGAAACAGTGATGATTTGGATATGGTAAAACATAATGGAATTCATTATGTTTTATTTTTTCCTTTACAGTCTTAGATGTCTTTATATTGAAAATGCCAAATAGTTTTTCACACCGAGTTTCCAGATCCCCTTCCCTAAAATTCATAGAATAATTGAAACATTCCAAAGGATCCTAAGTTAAATAAATCCAAATAATTTTTATGATATCATCATCAATAGATGTAGGTGCTAGAGAAGTATGAGTTATAAAGGCACTAACATCTATATTAAGATATATCTTATCTATCTTTAGTATGATTTCTATAAAATCATCATAGAGAGTTTTAACTTTTTCTCTTAGGATTTAAATCTCATGTTTTATATGAGTAATCTTTAGAAATAGATTTGAATTAATTTGAGAATCAATTCTATTAATGGTTAAGGTAATTTTCTTCCCATCTACTATTCTGAAAAGCACATCCCATAATAAAAAATATATCTTTCAAAATATAGAATAAATTATTTTTGAACTATATGAAGTATTATGAAGAAATGAAAGAAGAAGAAACATCTGTAGGAGATGGGTTATAGATAGTGGTGTATTCAGTAATATCTAAATACGAGGGACCAAACAAAAAGCCATGATCATATGTTGAGTCAACCATTGACCTATCAATATAATGAACTCAATTTTCATATTCATCCAACAGTATAGTCTTTGTATAAAGATATGATTCATATTTTTTATCACCTTGGGTGTATTTATCAGATATTTGAACTAGAAATAATGGAACAACTGGATATATAATATTTGAGCCAAATATATCAAATAAAACATCATCAAATGTGTGGTATATTCTACCTATTTCAAAAGTAATTAGTGATGGGGACCCTATTCTAGTATTTCTAGAACAATAGGTAAAATAGGTATGCTGTGTCCACCATTATTCGGTTGGTCAGATATCTTATTAAATCTCAATATAAGGAGAATAATTATTTCCATCATTATAAGTACTTAAGGATACCTCATTAAGATCAACTAACAAATCTTCACTAATATCTTCAGTAGAATAATTATCCTCGACAACTTGATCAGGTTCTAAACCTAGTTCCACTAATCCTTTGGCCTGGTTAGATTTTTCACAAGATTTTGTTGATTATAAAATTTATTTTCATCTAAAATCCACATTTTTAATCTATGGTTTCAACTAATATTCATCATTTTCTTGTGGTCTGGTTTAAATAGATACCATTTGAAATATTATAATTTTCCTCCCCTCTTAAAACAAGTCCCTTATGCTCTAACAAAGTTGAGATACATTTTGAATAATGTAGATAATTATATCTAGTTTAAGTTTTTCTTAATACATTCATATAAATTATAATAAATATATGAAGTCTTATTTTCACTATGAAGACCTTAGGATATAAAAAATATGAATATATGTGTTACAAAATTAAAATATCATTTCATATGAAAAATAACATGATGAATTAATTTACATAGCAATCTGTACTCAGTATTGAATTCAATAAAATTTATCCATCTAGTATTTCTATCACCATTTAACACTTCAAATTCTCTTTCCAACATGTAATTATGATTATTTAAAGGGTAATAACTTTAAAAAAACTCATAATCATGTTGATGTAGTACTCATAAACTAATAGCCGATAAATTGGAAGAGAATAAATGTCCTCGAACATCAATATTTTTGCAAATGTAACCCTATTATTCACTGAAATCAAAAAGAAAATTCATATAAAATTATTTTTCTAATTAGGGATAAAGGGGGATATTACTATATAGGTACCATTATCTAAATTATTATTTTAATTAAAATCTCAACAAAAAGTATTGAAATGATTTAAACAATGTAAAATCCACTTCATTTTTGAGAAAATATTCTCAAGACAACAGATGTGGCTTCAAGGGTTTTCAGTTTCACTAGAGATTGATTTCAGCATTTTAGAGATACCTAAAGATTTCAGAGCAATATATTCTAAGGAAAGGTCCATTCTAACCCCTATTGACTGAAATATGAGGTCAGAAGATCATGGATTGGTAAATAAGGTGAGATTAGGATATGAGGGAACAAAATGTGCTAGTTTTAGGTTTCAAGAGAAGATATTTGATTTAAAATTTGCTTCACGAAATTTAAAAACCTTTTAGGGCTCTATAAGATGCAAAATATCAGAAATTTTAAAAACAAAATTCAAATAATTGAAATACATATGGTAGATTGAGTTATATTACCATTGTTTTTTTCTATATTACTAAAAATATGAGGCATTTATCTTAATAAACTTTATATTTATCTTGATTAACCATACATTCAAAAATATAGTCTACCATATGAAAATATTTTCTATGGAATCTTAAACATATTAAAACAGTAACATAATATTAAAATATTATGGATAGAGATAAAAATTTAATTTTTTAATTCATTTAAATAATAGGATTTTTATTAATTTAGTAAGTATAATATAATATGTAAAATGAGGGATTAAATAATTAAACATAGTTAATCATTCATAATTCATGTCCTATATAATAAAATCTCTCAACTTTCATTTCCGTTGTAATGATGACCAAAAGTTGATGTTTAGTGGAAATGAATTCAGGGGTGATGTCTTTTTATAGAAAATTACCTATTAAAGTTGTGTGTTTCTCCAAAAACATTTGTGTACAAACACTACTAGTGGAAATGTATTCATGCTTATTAGTGGATAATGTAATAGGATTCTAATTTTTTACTACACCAAGATATTAGTGACTTTCCAAAAGGTGATATGATGTAGAGGTTCTCCTTCTATCATTTATAAAGATAATAAAATCAATATTAGAATAACTAATTCAAAAGCATGTCCTCTAGAGTAAAAGAGTCTGAAATTAATTATGATCTTGAGTTACTAAAATCTATTTAACTCCATTTAGACAAGATTCCATGTGGATTTCATGAAAATGTGAGAACAAAAAAATAGTATACATAATATCAGGTCGAAGAGTAGTTATGTAAAGTAAGCTTTTAATAATATATATATTTAGTGTTTTCAAATGGTTTTATAGTTTCTTCCAAATATTATTTATAGTTTATACCCATAATATCATCACCATATTTTGTTCTATCAATGAAAATGTTTTCTAAAATATATTTTGTGTGTTTTATTTGATTTAAAATAATTCATACTTTGTTTCATTAAAACTTCAAAACTAGTTAAGAACATTAACTTTGCCACTAAACTCATTTGAAATTAATTTCTCATTAATTTATAAGATTCAATAGAAAATGAGTTTAAATATGAGATGAAAATAATACCATCAACATATATTTGAGCCAAGAAAACTTCTTTTGATATCCTTCATATAAATATGGTAAGACCAACTATTCCTTTTGGAATACCTTTATAAATTAGGAATGATTTGAGACTATCATACCAATCTCTAGAGTTTTGATTTCAACCATAAATCTCTTTATAATTTTTAAAAACTAAATTAGGAAAATTGGGGTTCGAAATCTATGGGTTTCATAACAAAAATACCCTAAGCAATATAACTATTGAGGAACGCAGTATTGACATCCATTTGATACAATTTAAAATTTAGATGTTCTGTATAAAAATATAACATTCTAATAGATTCAAGTGTAGTTACTAGTGAAAATGTTTCATTTTAATAAATTCATTTCTATTGGAAATAACATTGTGAAAAATTCTATATTTATTTCTAAATATAGTTTCAATTTCATCATTATTGTTTCTAAACACCCATTTAGCATCAATAGTCTATTATTCATCCTTCCATTCAACTATTTCCTAGACATTATTAACTTCAAAATGATTCTACAATTTTGACTTAGAAATAAAAAAATATTTATCATTAATAACTCTTATAGTATTATTAGGTTCAATCCTTGATGATAATAAAATGATTTTCAACCTGGTTTTTTAGATAATCTATAGTATGAGTACCTTTATCTAAATCTCTAACAGTATCATCTAAAAGATTATATCTATGGATTCTAATGGATCTTTAATCAAAAGTACATGGTTCTTATAAGTATTCATTTTGATCTCAATGATTAGATTGGTCTTTCCTTGGTTATTTTTCTTGTAAATAATCAGTTTTGTTAATAGTTATTTATTTATTATTAACATTCAAATTAGACATGTCATCTTATATATTTTGGGAATAATTTTTCAACTCATGTGGATCTATTTTACAAAGGTGACATGTATGAATTATTCCATAACCCTGGTTCTTTTTTTAATACCTTATATGATTTTCATGTGGTTTAATAACCAAAGAAAAAACATTCACAAAACTTTAGTGAATTTTTTTCCAGATTCTTATTTTTTATAAATAAAGACTTTACATCAAAATTATTTAATGTAATTATATTTAGGCCATCTACCATTCCAGAATTAATTTGTTATAATCATTTAAATATTTTTTATAATAACTCTATTAATCATATAGAAATTTATATTAATAGATTTATCCCAAAAGTAAGTAGGTGTGTCATATTCATTAAGAGTAATCTAGAAAAACTCATAACGAGTCTTCTTCCTACTTCTAACCACTCTATTTTTTAGAGTTCTAAGAGTAAAGATGTTGTTATTATAGAAATGTTGCCATCATAAGGTCTAGATATATTTATTTACAATATCACAACCGTAATCACTTCTTAAATACTTTACGGTGAGTCTATGATGTTTTTCTAGACATAGTATATATTGAAAAATATCTACAATCTTCATTTTTTGAGCTAGGAAATAAACCCATGTGAATCTTGAATAACCATAAACAATCACATGAGCACATTACATTAATTTTAAACTATAAACTATAGATAGTATAAATAAATCCATGTAAATAAACTCTAAATGATGAGATCTAAAAAACTCTTTCTTTGGTTTGAAGGAATTTTTTTGAAATTTCCTTTTTTGATAAAGATTATACACTTTTTCCTTTTGGAATTCTAGTTTAGGTAGACCCTAGACTAAACCATTATTATTATGATTTCTATGATAATGTATATTTTAGTGACCTAGTATCCTATCTTAAAACCAATAATAATTATGAAATCCACTTCCTCAAGAAACATTTAAATAAATCAATGAATTTAGATTAAAAAAATATACATTACATTAATTAATTTAATAAATACTAAATCATGAATAGAATAATAAATTTTATATGAATTATTCTCAAATAGAAAATAAAAATTATCATTAAATAATTGATAGAAACTAATTTGGTAATATTTTAACCCATCAATATACAACACTCCAAAAAATAGAATAAATTCATAGTTACTGAATTTTTGAAGGCTGGTTATTTTTCTATTATCGTTGTCACCAAAAGAGACATATAACCCATCCTCTATAAAAATATTAATAAAACCTGAGATGTATCTAGTAATATATATAAAATATTAACTTTTTGTATACTATAAGTTCTTACTAATACACTTCAATCATTTCACCATCACATAATTAATTAAGGAATCATTTTGGGACCCATATATTCTTTGGTCCAGAAGTGTTAATACAAAAAAAAAGAAATATAGACATTCTTAAATGAACTATAAATAAAATAATTAATTTTAGTAGAAATAATGGCCTTATTTGGGAAAAAATTACATGAGATATTTCCATAACTAGATGACATTTAACTAGGAACAATGTCATTTTTAAGAATTTTATTTTGACCATGCTCGTATCTTGTTCTAGTTGTATATATAGGTGTAGTATATTTACCATCAATATCAGTAAATGATTCTCTCACATGGGTAACTTTTTAATGTTCCTTATTATGATTATAATTTGAGATGTTATGTTCATTGTTTTCATTCAATGGTGATGTATTATTTTATTTTTTAACAGTAATAGTAGTTTTATCATAACACACAAAACATAAAATCATTTCATATTTTTCTATTGATCATTAAGTTCTTTAATGTTGTCTCATAATATAGAGAAATATTAAAATGATTAATAATTATTCATATTATAATATTCTAGAAGTTAATTTTTAGAAAATATTGTGCTAATATTTTTTACCCCTATAGTATAAGAAAAAAATGAGATTGGATTTCTCATAATCTCATCCCTATAACTGTCTGAATTACTGGACTAGTATTCTGAATAACTCTAGGTATCCTACATTATTTTAATGTATTTGTTTCATTTTCTTCATAATTATTATCTAATTTAATATTTGGGATATCTGTGTTAATATGTCCTTTTATTTTTCATTTTAGCGGGTTACTTTACCAAACTGGTTATCCTTTTTCATCTATATTTTCTATAACACTTTACTCTGTAATTGGATTTCCTAATGAAATTATTATCCTTATAAAATTGTTTTTATTTTTTGGATAAATGAGCTATATATAAATCACTATCTTATTTAGGTTTACTTTAATTGGTTGTAACACCTTGAGGTTTTTATAAAATATTTATCATTAAATAATTTTATTTCTTTGATAGCATTCATTACCTGCAACGAGTTTAAATAAACAGCCTAATAATATTAAAATATTATGCGTCTATTATATACAAGATGTTTGATCGAAGGGTTTAAATAATAAGATCCAAAATGTGAAAAATAAATGATATACACATTTATAAAATAAATTTTGTAGTTATCAAATGATTAGATTTAAAAAACAAGGTTTATTTGAGAATAAAAGTGATCTTTTTTTTCAAAAAATGTTTTTATGAACATAATGTATTTTTATTAATTTAACCACAATTGGTGAATTATTTTAATTAATTTTATTGAATATTTAGTTGATCATATTTTTGAACATTCAACAAATATTTTTATGGGCATATGCTAAGATTAAATCATGTTTTATGTTGAAAAATGTATTTTTTTCTAAAAAGATGTTTTGCAGCATTTTTAGAAAATACATTAAAATTAAAGTATCCCATTAATATTTATTTAATTAGATAAAAATAATAATATATTTAGATTTAGGATCTTCTAATTTGTAATGTAGGATCATTTTGTTTTTTCTGAATATGAATAGTAACTGTGTTAAAATATATCACTTCGGTAAAGGGAAAATCGGTTTAATATGGATTTAAAACAAGTTTTAACGAAATAATTAATCATCCAAATTATCATTGGATGAACATAATTATATACTTATCATATTAGAATCATAATTTATTTTTTTATGGAAACTTATACATGAAAATGGTTTATATATTATTAAAATTAATGAAAGTTAAAAAAATGTCACTCTCTTTTTTTAATATCTCTTGTGTGTTCACATAGAGACGTAATCATGTTATAAATTAATAATAAAATTAATATTTCAAAAATTGAAATCATATCCTCAATGATTTTTTATTTACAAATTTTATGTATTATCATTACCTTAAATGCGTATAAAACGCCAAAAGAGTATTTATTACATCAATAGATAATTAAAATTAATGATTTTGAAAATATTAAAAATTCTATAATTTTATTAAGTTATAACATTCCAAAAAAATTATAGGTCAATATAACATATTAAACTTTTTTTTAAATATTATATTCAAATTCCATATTTTCCTTTGTGTATTTTATGTTAAATTAAATGAATAGATTAAAATTTTAAATAAATGATGTTTTATCAAAATAATATATTATTAAGTAATTTAAAAATAATAAAAACCTTAAAATAATAAAACAGTAATATTATATGGTCTAAAATTTTATTAATTATCCATTTATGGGATAACTATCGCTCTTTATGTAAATATTATAATCCTTTTATATTGAAACATTTGTTATCATAGTTGAAATTAAAATTAATTAAATAAGGGTTAATCAAAATGATAATGTTTAGAATTACACCAAAACATTTATAAATTATTTTGGGTGATGGTATGAAAAACTATCATAATTTTTAGTATAATCTCTATCCATTGGGATTAATTCTTTTTTGAGAATTAATTTATAATAATTCAGTATTTTTCAGAAATTCCAAAAGTTCCCCTCACCATAATTATTAAAGGGAACTTAATCCCTCAAATCATTAAACCATAATGATCTTTATGGATTGACCATAATATACCAATTACTCTTATATTATTTCTTGAAAACATTCTAGAGGTTATGGGATTTCCAATAGACTAACCCTAGATCCCCTTATAGGATATCTAAAGGAGTCGTTTCTAAGAAGAGGTAATCACCTTAACCAATCCCTTTATTTTTAATTCATATTTTCCTTTTATAAATATACTATTTATTCCTAAAATATTAAATTTAGTATACTTAATATAATTAAATGTTATTATTATTTTTAAACCACATTTTTTACCCTATTTCCAAAAAAAATGAGAAGTGAAAGTATCGCACATGCGTATGTACGACATACTGCATCCATGTATCAATACAATTAATTTCCCATCACCATATTTTATGGATGGGTATTATGATATATTTCATATTTAAATATGAAAATTATTAAATAATTAAACTTTTTTAATGATAATATCATATCTACATTCTTACCGTCCAATCATTTGAGACACGATAATGTCACTCATGCATATATGTGGATTACCACCACCATGAAGAAATGTGATTCATATTTCATTTATATATTACATGGACACTAATGATTATGAATTTTACAAATATATATGATAAAATAATGACCCTAAAAATATGTATTAAAATTTACCATTCTTTCATTCCATTCATCAAAAAATGATAACAAAGTTCAAACATTGGGACGACCTACCATCTCAATAAATGGTGTAATTCATTTGTTGATGTATAACATTATTGATGAATTAAAATATGAATATAATGAATATATATTATATTTATATATTTATAAATATTTTTGAGGTTATAGAACCAAGATAAATATACAAGGACTAGAACTACTTTGTTGAAATACCCATGATAAACGAAACAAATAGCACATGGAAATAACAATTTTTCTAAGGAATTATTCAAAAAGGGGGTGTTTAAAGTTTATAAAGGTACATATATTATTTTTTAAGTACTAACATAAAAAAAATTAGAATTATAGTAAAATTATATTTATTATTAAATATTTATATTTATTTTAATGTATAAAAAACTCCTAGTAAGTGTTTTATTTCAGAATCTCATCAATATTGGTAATTTTTTTTGCTTAAGTATCCATTAGGGAATATTTTTATTCCATATACAAATTATAAATTTTTTAAAAATATTTTTACCATTATCCAATGTTATTTAATTTAATTTTTACCCATGTTTTACTTTTTAATAAAATTTTTGAAGGGAATATTTTTTTTCATTCTCCTAATGAGGTACTTTGTGACTCTTCTGAAAAAAGTATAGAAGGATTGTTTTTTTAACATATATTTCATGGAAATATTTTCCCACTATCATGACTAATATTTTATTTGATGGTTTCTTTAAAAGTTTATTAGCTTCTTTTTAATGAATATATTTTCATTTATAATTGTGCTATTTTTTTGATAAGTTATTTAAAAATTGAATGGTAATTTCTCTCATGAATGTATGAATGGAATTTTTATTCAAAGATAATAATAATACTTATATTTACTAATGTTTTATTCGGTATATGATCAAATGATACCATACTTATTATTTCTATGGATGTTTTATTATTACGATGAAAATATGTTTAAAAACCCATTTCTTTTCATGGGCTCTGATATGATGAATGTTTTTATGAAACACATTTATTTTCATGGGTTCTAGTGTGATGAATGGTTTAGGATTTTGTGACCCACATATTTTTTATATAAATTATTTAATTGGTTGGACCTATATCTCCGTCAAATGTTTTTAAATATTATGATTGAGGTCATTTTAAATGATAGTTTTTCATGCGAGGACTCGTGTTTACAATATATGATATATTGGGTATATTCTTTGTAAGTTATTTTCATTATATAATATTCCAATTATTACCTTAATCTTTCATATGATCACATATTGTTGTCTATAATTTTTACCATTATTGAGAATATTATCTCACCCTATTCTCATGTTTCCTTTCCCTAGGCTATGAAGAAAGTTATTAAGTATGACATATCTAAGAAGGGTGATAGGTATGAAGAAATAAGTTGGAGATGGGGTAGATATTTTATGAACCAGCAGTTTCTGTTTCCATTATTCAAAATATTTTAGGCCTAAATTATTTTTGAATAGATCAAAAATTTTTAATGAGCATTTATTTATTAATATGTATTATCTATGTATAAAATTTATGGGTCTCCATAGTTTATCTCAGAGAACGATTTAGTTATACATTGGAAACCATGATGAGGAAAATTTAGTGAGATCCCTAGGGATAATTGAAAGTAGTGGATAACATACTCAAGTTATGGTAATGATAATGGATGAAATAGGATAAACCAAATGTTTCATATATTTAGAAGATGGTGTCTTGATTTATAAATCCTATATATGATTTGTTCTCTTGATCATGTGGTTTTACACTATATTAGTTGTTTATCATGATATGATTCTAAGTTTTGTTTTGTGGATGGAACTTAAAGTAATCTTGTTAATGTGGAATGTGAAAGAAAATGAAATTATTTTTCTATTTATAAACCAAATGTTATTGGATATGTATTGAAAAATCTTGTTACTATGCTCACAAAAGTTTCTCAATCAATTATTCATATTGAACTTCCAATTGATCAAATGAAGGAGAAACACATTGTTGAGTCTTTCATGATTCAACATACACCAAAATTTAGTGTATCATTAGATCTACCATTGGCTGAGTGATGAATTACAACAATTGAGAAAATATTTTCTGTTCTCTAGTACTAAGAACATGAAATGGTTATCTTAGTCATTTATTTTTTGGGTGTTGAAATAGATAAATGGTGGAACCATATTAATAATTTGATACAACAGTAATAAATTGGCTCCATGGAATGGGATGAGTTTAAGAATATATTTATCAAAAATTAATTCCATAATAGTCTACATACAAATATGTATAAGGAATTCCTTAACCTTAAGAAAAAGGATGATTAATCCATTAGAACTTATGTGGAAAATTTTACAAGACATCCATTGTATGATTCTACCTAAATCATCTGCCATGAAATAAAATTTGGTTGATTATTTAGTGGATTAAAACCATGTATATTAATTAAATTACCTATAATATACTTTATTAGCAACAAATAAATCATTTTATGTGCACTCAAAATAGAAATAGAAATCATAGATTCCTACCATTCCCATTGTTTTGATAAAAAAGGAAGATCAAATATCATAAAAGCTCAAATATCATAAAATCTCAAATAATTCACAAGGTGGAAAAAGATTCCATCCATATACATGATATAAATGTGTGAAGAAACATTAGAGGTAATTCTATAAATAGAATTGTAGGTGGCTTATATTTGGATTGGGTGGTAATAAATCTAGTGATTATTGAAAGAAAAAGAATATGTCATTAAATGAAATGGATGAAAATAATGAGTAAAATAATTCACTATCAACACTGTAGTATTTTTCATGCATGAAGTATGGGAATTAGGCTAACCAGTGCCCAAATATGAAGATTAATGAGGATGTTTGGCATCCAAATACACCTAATACCAAATACAATGTCAAATATATTATATTAATGATTTCTAAGGTGGGTTATGAAAATGACATGGTGAAAGGTATAGTTATAATCCATTCTAGAAATATTTAATATTTTATATGATTATGAATATACCCACTCTATTATATATAAGAAATTTTAAAATTGTATATAATTATCATCTTAATTATTAGATATTGAGTTTGTAGTGAAAACAATTACTGGTACTATGGTCGCATTATAAGTCTATAGTTAATTTTTTATTGAACTTTGAACAAAATTGCCTCATAAAAATCCTGTAATTATCCATTTAGTTTAATTTTATGTGATTCCTAGATAGGTTTTTCTATATTTATATGGTTCTCAGATCAATTAAAAAGGTTGGGAAGTCAAATTTCATATTTCAAATGAAACTATGATCATTTATTCATGTCAAGATGAAACCAAATTTCTAATGGGAATTAATTATATTTTGTGGGTCTTAATTAAAAATCATGAAGGGTATCTATCTCATATGTTTTTGAATAAAAACTAAAAATTAAGGATAATACTACTACTTAGTAGTTTGTTTATGTTTTTACAAAATTGTTTCCAAGACATCCACTGAATCATGAAGTTGTGTTTTTAAAAGAACACCAACCTGGTGCTACACCTATTTCAATGACTCATAATGAAATGACCCAAATTGAGTTAAAGTAATTAAATAAGTAACTATAGTAGAAAATAGACAAGGGTTTTTTAGATCTTATTATGTCTCCTTGGGACGAACGAGTTCATTTTTTCATGAATATAGATGGATCAATGTGACTTTTAATTGATTGTTGAGAACTTCAAAAGATCACAATCAAGAAAATTTATCATGTACCCTATATTGTTGACTTGATTGATCAACTATGTAGAGCCCAATACATTCTAATATTGATCTTAATTTTTGGTATCATCAATTAAGAGTTATCAAGGATGATATAACCAATACAATATTCCATACAATGTATAAACAAAAATAATTTATATTGATCCCATTTGTTCAAACTAATACACCATGTATCCTTAGGGATTTAATTAATATATGTGGAATCTTGTTTCTTTATTAATGTACACATAAAACAATAATTTTTTAATTTATTTGGTTGGGTTTCATTTGGGGTTTCTTCAGGATAAATTTTAATGTTTTTTTACATTTCTGGGCCAAGGTTAGGTTCATGGTTAGCGCACGGTTTTCCCAATCATGAACCCTACTACAAAAAATTAGAAAAATTGGATAGTGGTATTTACATGGATTGTGAAATTATTTAAAAATTATGAGTCCTTTTTTAGGGAACCATGTGGCACATAGAAAACATGCACACAATTTATGCACAGTTTTACTAAACTATGATCCTCTTCACAGGAAACCGTTTGGATGGGTTTTTCATTAATCTGTTTTTTATTAAAATTTATTAGGACCTAAATGGACCTCCTTCAACCCAAAAAAAATCTCCCATCCTTGGATCACCCAAGAAGTATTCTTGGCAACTCAAAAACCTCTTAAAAGTGATTCAATGTCAGTAAAATGGAGGTCGATCCCCTTCCAGTTAGTTTTCTCCTCCCATTATAGATCTCCAATGATCTATTTCTTTATCCTTAAGGTTACTTGGATATTTTTTTTTAATTGGTGATCTATTAAATTCTATTTTTGGGTTATAAAACCATGCTTGATCCTTATTTCCCCACTTTCTATTATTTTCAGTCTTCCTCAAAAAATACCGATTTGGTTTTAACACTTCAAGATCTAATGACTCTGAGGTAGGTGGTTTTGTTATGATGTCCAATATATCTTAACCCAATAATATTGTTTTAAATTCAACTGATTATTTAAATTCAATTGATTTATTTGTTAAAAAAAATCCAATGGTTTGATTTAAACCATGATTCCATTGAATTGGTTTTTTTGGGACAAATATGTTTTTTATAAAAAAATTTAAAAATCCCCTACATTACATTGAATTGTGGTGTATTTATAGAAATTTAAGAAATTTAAATTGTTTAATTAAAATTATAAATTTAATGTAAAATTGTAAAAAACCCCAATTCCATTAAATTAGGGGTTTGTTATAAAATTGATGTAATTTGCCTAAAAATTAAACTGATTAATTTAATTTATGAATAATTAATATGAAATTTCATGAATTGGTTTCAAATCCTTATTTGTGAAAAAATGGATTTAAATGGATTGATGAAAGTATTTAGGTTTCATCTTTTCAAAAGGAAATTTTTTTATTAAAAACCTATTATAGTTTTTTAAATGGAAAATTGCTATATTTGAAATGGAAAATGGAATTAATTGTATTTTAAGATGTCTTGAAATAAATTTTCCATTTTTTCTACTAGAGAACCTGAAAACCTTATGTAGTTAGTGAGTTATTTTTTCCATCACATTATGACTAAAAACATTTTAAAACATCATATCAGCATAGCACATCCCTTACGTGATAATGATGAGTCTCATTTTCTTTAAGCCCAAATGAGAGTATGTACATATTTTTCATTTCATAGTGTTGGATCCTAATAGCATGGAACTATCATTAATATTTGGCATATTAACATGTTCCTGAAATGTGTTTATTTCAAATGTTTATATTCCATTATTGTGAATTCTTTTACATTCCTTTTGAATCTATATAAACTATTTTTTATAGAAGTGTTTATTTAATCCATTTTTGTGAAAAGTTCAATTTTTGAAAATCCCCTTTTAATTAAAGGGAAAATTACATCATTTGAAATTTGAAGCATGAATTGATAATGTATTTCCATATTTTGAATTTTAAATCGGGATTTTTTAAATATGAATTTAAATTGCCAAACTTGTTTATGTGAAAATTGAAAGCACATTCTTAGTTAATTTTATATTGGCATCTTGTTATGGAATATTTGGTAAAATAATACTAGAATTTTCCTCATACCCTACTTGAGCCATCAGGTGATTGTAGATTATCTCCTTCCATGTTTGAGAAAGTCAAAGGGATCCTTTGGATGTGTTTCTAGTTATTGAACCATGGATTTGTTGAGTTGAATATGAGTTGGTACATGGGTTATTTTTTTAGTTTCTTAGAACTTGGTTGTAGTACTGGGGTTGTTATACCTTTTTGACATCAGGTACATTACTCCCAATGAATCTTATTTTGATATTAATACTATATTATTTCTATTACTTTTTCAATTTTTGTGGAAAAACTGTTCCCACTTTCATTTTTTATGATTCCTGGTGCTAGTCACCAACACATGGGGATCAGGAATGCCCATTGGGCTCTATCCAGACTATCTCAGTTTTTGGGCTACCAGGGTACCCTGGGATGGTTCTTTAAAAAGTGGTATCAGAGCATGTTGAGATTTTTTTGTTAAGTAACTATGCATTTGTGAAATATTTTCGGGGCTAGGGAGGTAGTTGTGTTTGAATGTCTAGCCAGCTCCCCCCGTGAGGAACCTTAAGTCACCAAGGGTGGATAGTAAAAGAAGTCTTGTTGATTAATTCTAGTATTTTTCATTCTTTTTATTTGGATAGATTGAAATCCAAATCCAATATTCTTACTTATTGGGAATAATTTCCTTGTCACACAGTTTGAGTGTTAATATGATGTCTTCGTTATTGTCTACTGATGTTGTGTAGCGTACTGAATTAGAGAATATGTTAGAATCATATCTAGGAGGAAGCTACTTCCAAACCATAGTGAGTGAATCCTCTAGTGGACCCAAACTAGGAAGAGGTCATCATGCGTACAGTCCAAGCTCTGGGATAAGAACCACCTTAAATTCTCATTCAGGCTCTAGCTGTGGAACCTCAGAGGGACATTCTTATAGTATGTTCTCAAGAGTTCCTTCAAAATAAGACAAAAATGTTGATAAAGTATTAAAAGATCCTCAAGAGGCTGAGGAGCGGTTGATCAGAAATGAGAATTTATTATTGTTCATAGATAGACCCGATGAAATCAATGTGATGTTTTCCACCATAGTGTTGGAAGGAGCAACAGGAGATGGTGGACATGATGGTGACAATAAAAAACATGAGGGATTATAGTGTTAGTACTTAAGATTCTTTTCACTGACTAGTTCTCTCCAGAGTTGATGTTTTTAGCCAAGTATACTGAGTTCTTAAAACTAGAGTTAGATTACATGACAGTAACTGAGTATGAAAACCATTTTGTTGAGATTTTGTATTGCTCACCAGAGATTGTATCAAATGATAAGATAAAGGCTCAAATGTTCAAGTTAGGACATCATCAATATATTCATTCTTAGGTTTTATTGTTGAATATTCCATCTTATTATAATGTAATTGATATATTGTTAATGGTCAATATGGACCTGGATGGAGATTTAGGGTTATCAGGAGTTTCTTTCACTCCCAATGGAAGTGTACACTCCTATAAGAGAAAGAGAAAGCATGATGACACAAATCATGGTTCTCAAAGAAAGGGTTTTTCTAAACCTCATGTAGTTACTGCAATAGGTTCTTTTGTTTTTCACTAGTGTGGCATGCTGAGACATTCAAAGTGGTTTTACATTGAGGAACCTAAGAAATGTGGCTCTCATGGATGCTCAGGTAACTTACAACAATTCTTCCATATTTATTCCTCTCCACATGGTGGAACAGTATCATCAACTACTCATAAAACTATGGGGAAATTTGATTCTTTAAGTATAAAAGGGTTATACCCACATGCATCCATAATGAAGCTACTTCATGGAGTGGAAGAGTTTCCAGAGGAATCAACTTTTGGTCCAGTGACCATGAGAGGTACATTACAATAGCATCATGATTAGTGAATACTCAATTTGATACTAGTACACCTCATTCGTTTATTTCAACCTAAGTTTTTTATTTGATTAGTCTTCCTATGGAGATTTTATCTTATGTAATGGATATTACTACACCCCATGGAACAAAGAGAGTGAGGGGTCTATGTAGCCATTCTTGTGTCTTCTCTCTATCAGATGTTGAGATTTTATTGGAGTTTTTTTGTTCTCAACATGAAAATTATTGACTTCATATTGAGGATGTATTGGCTCCTACCCAATAAATAATGAATTTATTGTTTTCTTTTATGGATCTCCTTTGTTACAACTAGTGGTGTGTGTCTTGTATTTCAAGGAGAATGGGACCCAAGGTCATCAAAAACATAAAATTCTTAACATGATTTGGGGAAGTAATATCAGTGTTTTCTTTTGATCTGAAGTGGGAATATTTCAGTGATGATCTCCCTCTAGTTATTGTTGAGTTTCCCGACAAGTTTCCTTTTTAATTATATGGATTTCCATTGGTAAGGGATGTTGTTTTTTCCATTGACTTAATTATTGGTACTCAAGAAGTTTCTATTCCATCTTACCACATGAAACCAACTAAAATGAAAGAAATGAAGTCCCAGTTTGATGATATTCTTGAGAATAGATTTATATGCTCGAGTGTGTCACCTTGGGCAACGCCGGTTCTATTTGATAAGAAGTATGGTAGTTCACTTCTCCTATGTGTTGATTATAGAAAACTCAATTTACTTATGGTAAAGAATAAGTATGTTTTCATGGATTGGTGATCCATTTGATTAGTTAAAATGTTGATAAGTGGTTCTAGATGATTGACCTTTAATCTGGATACCATTAGTTAAGTATAAAAGAATTTAACATTCAGGAAACAACCTTTTGGAGTAGGTAAAAAAATTATCAATACCTTCTCATACCATTTGTTCTAAATAATTCACCTTTGGTTCTTAGGGATTTAATTAATAGGATTTATCATGATAATCTCAATACATTCATGGTAGTCTTTTGGGATGACATCCTTATTTATTCTAATTCCAAGGAGGATCATGTAAATCATTAGAGAATAGTTTTGAGGTTTCTAATAAATCACCGACATTATGAAAAACATTCAAATTTTTATTTCTGGAACCAGGAAGTGAAATTCTTGGGACACATGGTGTAATAACATGTGATATTAGTTGAACCTAATAATGTAAAGGATGTTATGACATTTGAATGACCACAAAATATTTTTTACATTTAGAGTATCTTGGGTTTAGCTGGATATTATTGTTAGTTCATTAAAGACTTTTAAAAATTGGTTTCTCTGATGACTAATCTAACTTAGAAGGGAGTAAAATTTTCTTGGAATGATAAATGTAATAATTCTTTGGTTGAGATAAAATATCTTTCTACTATTGCATTAGTGTTAACTATTTAAGAGACTAGGAAGGGTTATGTGGTCTTTTATGATGCATTGGGTTCGCACTTGGGATGCATTCATATGCAAGGTGACCAGGTTGTTTCCTATGTATCTCATCAGCATAGGTCACATTAGAAGAATTATCATACCCATGACCTTGTACTTGTAGCTATGATGTACATGCATAAGATTTGGCACCACTACCATTACAGATAATGGTTTACCATGTATTCAGACCAAAGGAGATTTAGTTATATCTTCCCACAAAAATATTTGAATATCCACCAAAGTCATTAGGTGTAATACCTAAAATCTTTCAACTTTGACATCACCTATAGACTGGGGAAGAAAATTTCATCATAGATACTTTGATTTGGAAAATTAAAATGAATATAGTGAATGAATATTATGAAGAGTTGAATTTGATGAATCTTTTTTTACAGTTGAATATTGGAGTTCAGGAGGAAAGGGTCGATTCTTCCTTGTCTAGTGTTTAGTTGACATTACCACTTCTCAAATTTATTCTTCAAGATCAGTAGATTGATTGGTTGTTCTCTAAAGTAGGCATTCTATGATATCAGAATTGTTTTGTGGTACCATCCTTGATAAGGAAGGACATGATGGGGTATTTTTATAGTTCCCAGTGGGAATTTCACCAAGGAACCATGAAGATTTTCTATGACATGTAGTGACAGTTCTAGTGGCCATGTATGATATGGGTCATTTTTGAGTTTTTTTCTCGTTGTTATACATGCCAACTGGTTAAGACAGAGCACCAAAAAACTTCATTTTTTCTTTATCTACTTCCAGAACCTACTTGGAAGTGGTATGTGATCTGGATGGACTTTTTGGTTGGGTTTTAGCATACTCAGAGAAATAATAATGTGATATGGGTTGGGATTGATAAGCTGACAAATCCATATCACTTTATACGCATTCATGATACATCCAATGTTGAGGAGTTGAGACATATCTATGTGAATGTTATTTTTCATTTTCATGGATTTAATTCTTCTATAGTCTCTGATAGGGATCCTTGGTTTGCTTATCATTTTTGGATATGCCTTCATAAGGAACTGGGATCTCGTGTATATTTGAGTACAACAAACCATATACAGATGGATGGCCAATCCAAAAGAGCTATACAGATTCTTGAGGATAAGTTTCACACATCTATTCTAGACTTTGATGGGGCTTGGGATGATCACTTGGGTTGGTTGGGTCTTCTTATAATAATAGTTACCATCCTATGATCATAATGGATCCTTCTGAGTCCTTTTATGGATGAACTTATAAATCTCTGTTGTGTTGGTCAGATATTAGTGAAAGATCCTTGGTTGGACCAGGTTTTGTGCAAGAGATGATAAAACTGATCTATTTGATTCATTAGATAATGTTGATGGCACATATCTAATATAAGTATTATGATGTTCATCACCATAGAACTATGTAATTATCAATTAGTGAAAAGGTATTCTTGATAGTTTCACCCTAATTTGGTCATCTACGGCTCATGAGGAAAGGGAAATTTTCTCCTCATTTTGTGGGTCCTTTTATGTATATTGAATAGGTGGGGAATGTTTCTTATCATTTTTCAATACTACTATAGATGATGTCAATATATATTGTGTTTCATGTATATCATCTTAAAAAGTATTTATTAGATCGATCTCATGTTCCAAGTTCGTGTGATCTAGACTTTGAACCTAATTTATTTTTAACTGAATGGCCAATAAGAATAGTTGATTCTTAAAAAAAATTTACCTCATTGGAGGGTGATACCTTTGGTTCATGTGATATGTATGCATGATTATTAATTTCATCATACATGGGAGAGGGAGGCACTGATGAGAAAGTAGCGGCCTCATATTTTTGGTATGGAAGCTTCTTTATAGGCTTTCTCAGGATAGAAAGTTTCTACGAAGGGGAGGTTTTAGTATCCAGTTACTATTTTTAGGTATTTATAAACCCCTCCTTTTGAAATTTATTTGGTTGGGTTTCATTTGGGGTTTATTTAGGTGAACTGGTAATGTTTATGGAAAATTTTGGGGTAGTTAATAGTTGGCTCCCGGCCGGCACATGGTTTTTCAAACCATGAACCATACTACACTAAATTATAAAAATTGGATAGTGGTATTTGAATGTCTTATACATAGTTTTATAGACAATACATCCTTTTGAGGAAATGGTTTGGACTATAAAAAAAAAGCACACTGCTTGTACATGGTTTGACTAACTCATGTGCCTCTACCCAGGAAACCATGAAGACTAGTTTTTCCTTAATGTTATTTTTTATTAAATGTTATTGAACACCCTATTTAGGTCCCCGAAGGACCTCCATTGACCAAAACTGATTTATCCAATCCATGGATCTCCCTAGAAGGATTCTTGGCCCCTCATCCCCTCCCATAAGTGATCAAAATTTAGTTAAATGGCAGTTAATCCTCTTCTGGTTAGTTTCCTCCTCCCATTCATGATCTTCCATGATCTCTCTCTATCTCCTTAAGGTTCTCTAGGTCCTTGTGTTTAATTTTAGATATAATACCCACTTTTTGAGGTTATAAACATAGGTTTTATCTTGGTTTAATGGTTTTCCTTTGTTTCGGTTCTTCCTTGGTGGATCTTTATTAGGGTTTGATTCTTCTAGATCTAGTGAATCTGAGGTGGTTGTTTCTAGTACGGGGAACAATTTATATTAGAAAGAAATTGCTATTTTAAATTCAATTTGATTATTTAAATGCAATTTCATGATTAATATTGGATTATTTATAATGGTTTGATTAAAACCTCAATTCTATTGGATTGGGGTTTTCAGGAAAAAAATATTTTTGATATGAAATTTGAAAAACTTCCAATTCCATTGAATTGTGGTGTGTGTTTTGAAATTTGAAAATTTTAAATTTTTTAATTTAAATTTTGGATTAGATGGAAAATTTTGAAAACCCAAGTTCAATTGAATTGGGGGGGTAATGAAATTGATTGAATTTGTTTATTTTTTTTAATATAAGTTGTGAAAGTGGATTGTGAAATTGCATGAATTAGTTTCAAATCATTATTTGTGAAAAATGTTTTAAAATGGTTTGATGGAAACCTTAGGGTTTCATATTTGTGAAAATGAATGGTTTTTATTAAAAAAATTGATATGTTTTTAAAGGAAAAATTGGCATATTTGAAATGGAGAATGGGATTAATCGTATTTTATGCAGTCTTAAAATAAATTGACCGTTATTGTTTTGAACTAGAGAACATGAAAGAATTAGGTGATTAGTGAGTTATTTGGTGCAGTAATCAATAACATATAACTTTCAAAAAAATCATATTACTACATCACATCCCTTAAGAGATGATGATGAGTCCCCATTTCTTTATGCCAAAAGGGGTGTGTGTACATATTTTCTGTTTCACAGTGTCAGGTCCCTATAGCCTAAAACTATCATACATTTTTGGAATATGACCATGTTTCCCACTTTTTTGTATTTCAATTTTATATATTCTATTATTGTGAACTATTTGTAAGCTTTATGAATTTATATAAATTGTTTTATATAAAAGTTATTATTTGATCCAATTTGTGAAAAGTTCTATTTGTGTAAAGGAACCTCTGATTAAAGGAAATCTTCCATTGTTAGAAATGTATTTCTATCATTTTAAATGTGAAGAATGAATTTATGAATTATTTCCATATTTTGAATTGCAAAGCATGATTTGTTTAAATATGATTTTCAAAGGCTAAACATGTTTATTTGAAAAATGAAAGAACTTTCTTAGTTAATTTGTAATTGGAATTTTATTATAGAATATTTGGTAAAATCCTACTGGGCATTGGCTCATAACCTAATTGTTCCTTCAGATTTTTATATATTGTCTTTTTTCTATTTCGATCATGGTCATGGGATCACTTTGTGTTGGTTCGGGATGATGAATTGTGGACTTGGTGATTTGTGTTTGATTTGGGACTTGGAGCTATTTTTCTTATTTTCTAGTACTTGGTTGTATTAATTTTATTTTTATACCTATTTGAATTTTGGTACATTACTCACAGGGGAGTTTCATTTGATATTCATATTGTCTTTTTTCTTTTACATATGCAGTGTTTTTGAAAAAACTATTCCCACTTTTATTTTTTATGATGTCAAGTGCTACTCATCGACCCATGGGGATCAAGAATTCCCTTCAGGATATGTTGGGACTAGCTCAGTTACAGGGTTACCAGGGTACCCTGGGCTGGTTCATGATAATATTCATTAGAGATTAATTTAATCAATTTTTGTTAGTCTTGAAACAAAATATTCTTATTTATTCAATGATAAAGTAATATTTTGAATATCATTTGAAAAGTTTTCTAAAGACACTAAGGATAGAGAGAATTTATGAAAAAATTACAAAATGTAAATTTTGTCTTCAAAAAGCTTTGTTCTTGGGTCATATAATCTCAAGTGAGGGTATATGAGTAGACCCTTAAAAGAGATAAGTTATTGAACATTTTCCTAGACCGATAATTGTGACTGAGAAATGTAATTGTCTTAGTTTGGATGGATTTTATCAGTGATTTGAATAGAATTTTTCATGTCTATCAAATCAACTCACCATGTTAACTATGATGGGAATAAAGTTCCATTGGATGGATGAATGTGAGGAATGTTTTAAGTAACTGAAGAGAAGTGTAGTCATGATATCTATGCATACACTACCCCTTAGTGGATAAGGTACTGAAATCAATATTGATGCATCACAGAAGGGACGAGGATGTATCCTCCTAAATAATGATATGGTTATATCTTATGACTCATGAGAATTGATGATCCATGAGGAAAATTAACCAACTCATGTTTTGGATTATGTTGTGGTAATTATTCCATTAAATATATGGACTTATTATCTCTATAGAGAGAGGTGTGACATATATGCTAATAAAAAAATCACTATATTTTTAATCAAAAATATTTGAACCAGAAATAAAAAAGATGGTTAGAGATGATTTCAGATTATGACTCCTCAATACATTACCACCTTAGGAAAGCAAAAAAGGATGGTTAATCCTCTGATTTGAATGGATCATTCTTTATTATCTATGATGAGTATCAAAAGAGAATAAATATTTCTACACTTAAAAAGGTTGGATCTTGAAATCTTGAATGACAGGTAGAAATATTATCAAGATTAAATAAATGTTTTTCCATTTATCCAAGTAAGTATTAAAGTGTCATAGAAGGGATATATAGAGCTAAAAAAGGTGATAAATGTTCCTGAGATAAACCTTTTTTATGATAGAATAATAAGGTTCAAGAATTTTGTATGTGTCCCTTTAGTACAATATTTTAAGAAGAAGCTATTAAATGAAGCTCATAGTTCTTCATTTTTTATCCATCTTAAAAGTACGCAAAAATATTGAGTTTTGAAACAGTATTTATAGTGGCATGGAATGAAGAAAGATATTATGTATTTTGTTTCCTACTGCTTCATATGTCAGCAAGTTAAATTTGAGAGATAGATATCAAAGTATATGTTACTACCATTACCCATAGAAGAATAAAATGGAAAAATATCACCATGTATTTTTTTCTTCAGACTCCCCAAAACAACTAAATGGATTAATCCTATATGGGTTATAGGAAATATTCTTATAAAGTCATAAAAATTCATTAGCATTATAAGGGATTCCTCTCTTAATCATCTTACATGTAAATATATTAATTAATTAGTAATATTTCATGGTGAGTGATAGGGATATAACATTTACCATGATGTTTTGGAGAAGTCTTTTGCAGGATTTGGATATAGAGTTATGTTTCTACACTGCTTATCATTCTTAGATAGATAATTAGTCTGATAGGACCATTAAAACTCTTGAATATGTGTTGGGATCTTGATCTAAGGATTTTAAAGGTTGTTGAGAACAACATCATCCTTTGGTCGAATTTTATTATAACAATAGTTATCACCTCAATATTCAAATGAATCTTTATAAATACATCAATGGTAGGAAGTGAAAAAAACCAACATGCTATAATGAAGTGGGAGAAAGAAAGATACTGGGACTTGATATAGATGTGGAAATGGAATATAATGTCAGATCTATTCAACAGAACATAAGAGAGTCTTAGAGTCAAAAAAATGTTTTGATAGATATCATCATAAAGATATAGAGTTTGAAGTTAGTGATAAGGTATTCATATGAATATTTCCTATGAAGAGGGTGATGAGATTTGAAAAGAAGGGTAAGTTAATACCAAGGAATAACTGTCTTTCAAAAATTATTTATCATATTAGGATGGTATATTATATATTGGGACTTCCACCAATATCACTTATGTTAATGATGTGTTCTATATATCTCATTTGAGGAAGTACATATTGGATCCTCCACATGTACTAAACTCAAATGTTGTACCACTGGTGTAATATATTTCTTATGAAGAAAAATTAATAGAGATTTTAAACCATAGATAGAAAGTTCTACAAAATGAGACAACTCACCTATTTAAAGATATTTTGTAAAACCACCAATTTGATGAAGCTATGTAAGAACCTAAGGATGTGATGTGGTAGAAGTATCATCATCCATTTGAATTAGAGTGATGAACTAAAAGGGTGAAATTAATTTTAATGGGGGAAAATGTAACACCACGATATTGTTATGAAATATTTATCTTTAAATAACTTTTTTGATTTCTTACATTACACATAACAAGTTTAGATGGACTACAAGATATTATTAAAATATTAGGTTTCCAATATCGAATAGGAATTATAATAGAAGTTATGAATAGAAATAACAAAATTCATAAAATTATATGATCTACAAATTTATAAAATGAAGTCATTAGTTATCATCTGACTGAAAATTATCCTAGAAATCAATTTTTTATTAAAGGGGTGGGGGGGACAACATCAAGAAAAAACAAATTCATGGGGGCCTAAAATAATGAATGTCGAGAGCATCACCTCTAATTAAATTAACTCCCTCAAACCATAAGCTGATTGGGTCAATGATACAAGTGTGGATGGAGCTCTGATCTGCCAAAGAAAAAAGGTAATCTGCAACCTGATTTCCTTCTCACCACATATGGGTAACCTGGATGTTATGGAGGAGGGTTCTACATTGTCGGACAATATAGGAGATGGACCAAGGGGTGGAGACTTTACCATGCAGGGAGTCATGAAGAATCAATGAGTCAGTCTCCGCCTGAGAAATAACTAAATTCTGCTGAATACAAAGGGAGATCCCAGTGACCATGGCTTTGGCCACGACCATGATAGAGTTTCCAATGTCGTAGGATGAAGAGAAATCAAGGACCAAATTACCCCTAACCCCAAAACCCCCCCACCCTCCTCTCATTATGCCACGCAAATAAGACCCATCAGTGTTCAACTTGTAACCATGATCAGGAGGCCGCCAACACACCCATCTGCCTGGAGAACTAAAAAGAGGGGGGTGAGTTGAGGGAATATTGGCCTATAGAAAGCACAAGGATGGAGCGTCTCTCCACCCTTGGATAAGACAAACCAAGTCCACCAGCAGAAAATGGGTCCTTACAATGATCGACCTCGTTGATGATGGAGCCCCTTCGAACCTTTCCTGGTTTCTGCCTTGCCACAAGCACCAGTATCCTGCATTGAGGATCACCGGCCTGGCCAGCCGTTCGATACCAGATTCCAGCGCACCATGAAACCACCTCTCTAAAAAGGGCGCATCCCTGTAATCAGAAGAAGAGAAAGTAGTACAGCCTCCAAATATATTCCACACCTCACAAGCCCATTCCTCTTCGAAGAACAGGTGACTGGTACACTCCTCCCGCCTGGAAATACAGAAATGACCTCGTGAGGCAAAAATAATGCCCAACTTCTTAACATTCTCATTTGTTACAGTAGCTGAATTCTTGATGCGCCACGTAAGGAAGTCGAGTTTAGCTGGAATCCTCTTGCACCACACCACATCCTTCCAATTATCCTGATGGTCATAAAAGAAAGACAGCCTGAGGAAATCCCTCGTATTGAACAAACCTAAAGAAGATGGTGTGAAGACACACCTATCCGGCTCAGAAATAAACTCAATGGACTCCAAAAGAACCCGATTATCCTTATTCAAAACAGCCTTAGTAGACCTGGGATAGCTCCAGTCCTCCATCAAGGAAATCGTTGGAGTAGGAAAACTAGGGAAGCCAATCACTGAACCCCCCTATTTACGAAACCAGAAAGAGATGTTTCCTTCGCCAATAATCCAACGGGACTTCTGCTGGAGGACCTGGATGATATGGACAAGTTCCACGCACAGTTGGGAAGCGTTTCCTCGACCTTCCTCCTCATTACCCCCTGATATGAGCCATTGACTTACCCACAACGTGCACTCCTCTATAACTTCCCATGCAAGCTTGGACTTCATGCACTAGAGAGTACTTCAGAGGTTCCTAACATTGATCCCACCCTCATGAACCGGTTTCTCCATCCTACCCCACGAGACCCAGTGATGTTTCCCCTCGGATAGGGAATCCCAAATAAAACTTCTTAGAACCTTTTCAATGGTATTGATGACACCTTGAGGGACATTGGTGGAGGCCACAACATCAATAGGTATGGCAGAAAAGATTCTATTCATAATATTAATGCGACCCCCAAAAGATAAATAACTATTCTTCTAGTTAAGGATTGGACTAGTAATCCTATTAACCACATAGTCGAAATCACGTACCCACATCTTTCCGGAAGAAATAGGCATGCCAAGATATTCCATGGGGAAGGACCCCCATTTCATATCCATCCGACTACAAAGGGAGACGACGCGGCTGGGAGTACACTTGGAATTAATGAAAATATTACATTTAGAATTACTAATTACCTGGCCGTTCCAAATTAATTACTCATTGAAGATTTCCTTGAGACCACAGACTGAGAACCTTTCACCATTGATAAATATGATAGTATCATCAGTGAACATGAGGTGAGAAATCACAGGGAGGTTCTTCCTCCTCCTGTAAGGGAGGACAACTCTAGAGGACAGACCCTGGTTCAAGAGACGGCTAAGTGGATCCGGCGCTAAAATGAACAAAATCAAGGAGAGCGGGTCCCCATACCAGAGGCCTCTAGTGGACTTGAAGAATCCCTGAGACTTGCCTAGAAATGAAAGAGCCATGCAAGATGAGATGAAGCAGCGGAAGAGAAGATCAACCGACCTAGATGAGAAACCCATAGTAAAAATCACTCTGTTAATAAATCTCCATTCAATCATGTAGTATGCCTTGTTCATATCCAGTTTGGTAGGTAAATTAGAGCCGTGAGTTTGGAAGTTTATGTCCCGGATCACCTCCTGTGCCAAAGCAATACCTCCCGGAATGGAGTGACCCCTAATGAACTTGTGCTACTCGATCGAAATCCATCAGGGTAAGCATCTTGACAACCTCTGGTTAATCAAGCACGCTAAGATTTTATAAGGGAAATTGCATAAGCTAACTAGCCTACAATGCGAGAGGGAATAGGGATCTGTGACCTTTGGTATGAGAATAAGGGTAGTAGCAGACGCAGCTCGAGGGAGACTCCCTCCGCAGAAGTAGTCTTGGATAGCTCCAATGATGTCTCCTTTAACCACATCCCATGCCCCCTTCAAAACAGTCCAGGAATACTGTCCGGACCTAGTGTACTCTCGGGATCCAGATGCATCATAGCCATATAGATCTCCTCCTCATTCAGGATCCCCTCCAGGTCCTCATTATCTTGGGTAGACACAAAGATAGGCATCGTCTCCTAAATATTAGCATTACCGCATGGGTATCCTCAGGGCATCCTCGGGTTAGGACCAGCAAGGAGATCCTTGAAGAATGAGAGTGTCATGCGCCCAACCGTATTCCTATCATTCATATATGATCCATCCTCAAGTAAAATATTGGGCTGAATTAACCGTTTCCTTTCTCTGATACAGGCATGGAAAAACGCAGTGTTACTGTCGCCCTACTTCATCCATTTCACCTGGGAGCAATCCCTTGTCAATCACTCCAGTTTAAGAAGCTGCTCTGCCCAGAAATCCTTCTTGCCCGACAACTCCTCAAACATTGTATCACTCTATTATTCCACCAACTGAGATTCAAGGTCAACGATGCTCTGTTTCATCTCCTTTGTCACGACCCGTCCTCGGGGCCCGTGCCGTGACTACCCCAAGCCCGCCTTCCATAGGTCAGGGGCTGGCGACTAGCACCAAGGCGTAAATCCCAACAAAAAGGGAAGACATTGCCTTTGAAAAGTAAACAAGCACCACAGAGTAAGTAAGCGGAAAAGTAAACACTAAGTAAAAACTGTAACAAGCTGTGCTGAAAGTAAAAGGGGCCGGAAATACAAGCCCAACTGTAAAGTACAACTGAAAAGAAAAACAGCAACTGAAAAGTAAAAGCCGCAGCGTTGAGCCGTCCTCTGGAAGTCCCACCTGAAGGGTGGGTACAGATAGCCTCCACAGCTCCTCGGTCCAGCCGTCCGCTCCGAGTGCGTCCCGCCCAGTGGTCCACCTCGAGGTACCGTCCTGCTCCGCACGCCTCCACCACGGTCAGTGCTGTCCGTCGTCTGCAACCAACACCACGAAGTGCGGGCATAGCCCGTGCAGGGGTGAGTATAAGCTACTCAGTAGGGACCCCGAGACCCCCGAAGGTCTCCCGAAATCCACAAAAGATAATCCACAAAGGAAAGGTACAATCACGAAGTAACAACCGACACTGCTTAGGTATATGCTCATACATATACCTAAGTCATCAATTCTCGTTCGGCTCCAACGTCCGAGCCCAAGCACAACCCAGTCCACACAGTAAAGCAAAACGTATACCCACACAGGATAACACAACACAATCCACAAAGGAGAGTAAACAGTAAATCCACACAGGATAGCTCAACATAATCCACAGTAAATCCACACAGGATAGCTTAACACAATCTACAAAGGAGAGTAAACAGTAAATCCACACAGGATAGCTCAACACAATCCACAAAGGAGAGTAACAGAAGATTCAGCTCACACAGGTATACATCTTCAGATGACGATAAAGATGATCACTGATCCATCTAAGTCGTCGGACCCACGAAGGATCGATAGGTAACTAACCCCCGCAATGACCCACACAGGATCGGGCCCACACAGGACCTGTAGGCGCTGGCTCACACAGAACCGCTGAGCGCTGACCCACACAGGATCGGACCCACACAGGATCGGGCCCACACAGGACCGGGCCCACACAGGACCTGTAGCACTGATCCACGTAGGATCGCTGAGTGCAGTAGTCGTCGCCGCAGTCCACTGAGGATCTCTGCACGGTCGTCGTCGGAGTCCACTGAGGATCTCTGCACGGTCGTCGTTGGAGTCCACTGAGAATCTCTGCACGGTCGTCGCTGTCGAAAAAGCAGTCGCAACCAGCACTAGGGTTCCCGCACACGGCAAGCTCGTTCGGGAGGGTCCGCTCCACGAGCCGAGAGGCTGATACATCAACTGACAGAAAGTCCGAAGTTGATGTATCCAAAAGTTCTGTATCGTCAACAGGAACTCAACGTCGCAGACGGCGCGTCAATCGGACGCCCGGTCTGAGAGTTATTGGCTTTTTCGTCCTAGGGTCCCGGTTGGTTTTTAAGGCAAAACCAACCCGACCGTACTCCACCTGCGTCCAAATCTCGGGCGGAGTGAGCCAAAAGATCCGTCTCACATAGAGGAAAACAACAAAGCTGACGGCACGTCAATCGGACGTCCGTAGCTCAAGATATGAGCGTTTCCGCTCCGAGGGCCCGGTTGGTTTCGTGTACGAACCAACCCGGCCGAACCCAAAGTATTCCGAAACTTTGAGTGCGATATACTGAAACAACCGTCTCGATCCAAGGATCGTTTTTTCCGCTTACGGCGAGTCGTTTGGAGGCTCGTAGCTCAAGTTACGGGCATTTGAACGAAAACCGTCCGAAGACGGGGGTCCGGGCCCGGGCCGACCCCCCCCCCCCCCCCCCCCCCCCCCGGGGTCTGCCGGACCGGGACGACCCGAACCGGGTCGAACCGACCCGGTCCGGTCCGGCTAGGGCGCGGCCCGGTCGGTCGGACCGGCCTGGCCCGGTTCGGCCGAGCGGCCGAACGGCCGGGGTGCCGCGGGGCGCTGCCCCCGCGGCCTGGGGGTGCCCCCCCCCCCCCCCGCGTGGGGCCGCGCTGAGTCAAGGACGCGGCTTTGCCGCGTCCGAGTGCACCGGACCCGCGCGGCCGTGGGTGCCGCGGCGGTCTTGTCCGGCGGCGCGCCGGGGCGCCGCTGCTCCCCGGCTGCTGGCGCCGCCGCACCAGCGACCCGCGCCGCCGGCGTGCCCCGCGGGCCACCGGAATCGTTATGGTGGTCCGATTTTGTTCCCGTTTGCGCCGCTGCTCCTCCCGGGACTCGGCCTTCACTGCGGAATCATCAAACATTCATTGTGACACGCTCCGTCGTCACCCGTCAAATCCGCACAAAAACGAAGAACGACGGAGGGTTGTCGGGCCGTGTTCGTTTGGCCCGCACCCTCCGCGTTAGAGATAAACAACGGGAGGAAACAAATTCAACATATGAATTCAACAATTTTAATGGAATAAAATTGTTCTTATTTTTTTCCGGTTCTTTACTTTTAAAAAGAAAAAGAACGATCACGGGAAAAGGAATAAACTCACAACAACCCCTACCTCGTTGGTCGTCGCCGTACGCACGTCCTTCGCGGATTTGCTCGTCGCGGAAGGTGGAGATCGTCGCGTCGTCACGGAAAGGCGTCGCGTCGTCGCGGAACACGGCGTTGAGTCGACGAACTCAACGGACCATGAAACAACAGATTTAATTTAATTAAATCATTAAACCCGTGTTTTGGTAAAAACCACAAAGGAGATTAAAAAGAAAGTCCGAGACTCTTACCTCAAGCAGCCGATTGAAGATCCGTCGCGGAGGAAGAGACGTCGCAGAAGAACGTTGCAGGAAGGGAACGTCGGCGTTGCGGAACACAGCGTCGCGTCGCGTCGATTTTCGGGTTCGGTGTTCTTCGTCGGAGGCTGGCGTTCTTCGCGTTCTTCACGTTCTTCGCGTTCTTCGCGTTCTTCGCGAAGAAGGATAAAGGCACGAGGACTCTATCAAACCTTTCAACCAGTAATCCTCCAAAAAGATTGGTTGGTCTTATTTTATTATTATGCCAACACACTAAAAAGGGTAAGTAACGACTCATCAATTCGTTGAATTAATTCAACGAAAGAAACAACTCATTTAATTTACGAAATAAACCGCCCAATTAAATGGTCTGTTAAGAATTTAAGAAAACGCGTCAGTTGACTTTCATAATGACGGGTTTTCGCGGGTGCGTTACTTAGCGGAAAGAAACGGCGGGGCTCGTGCGGGCCCCACCTCACAAATATCCTACAAAGGGGGTAGGATATTTCTGGATAGCATCCTATCCGGATCAACTCAGTTTAAGCCGTCTTTAAGTGGCTTCAAGTGGCTTCCAAGTGGCTTAAGTGAAATAAAATAAAGTTGTCGTAAAATTATTTTATTTCTTAACCTTAAGCCCAAAAATTAAACACCACACCCGAGCAAACGCAACTCCGGAAGAGGCGTTTCTAAGCAAATACCGTCGCTGCGATTTCATCGGTGCCCTTAGAATTCGATTCCGGGCACCGGTTCAAAAGTTAGAAAACCTGCTCGTCCGTTCACTGAACGTACCCGAGCCAAACTTTGGAAAATGATTCCGGGCACACCGGGCCTCGGAATCAGGTGCCGTCAGAAACTGCGCTCTTGTAAAATTCCAAAGAAAATTAAGAAAAAAAAAATTCTTGAAATTTACGGGTCTTTACATCCTTCAGGTTCTGATCAAAGGGTGGTAAGGACCTGGCCCATTCATGAAACCCCTACTTTAACCTCCGAAGCATATTGTGAAGGGCCACCCAAGAATACCCCTTGGTCGGTTCTTCCCACAGCTCAAAGACCACACTCTGGTATCTGGAATTATGAGCCCACTGATGGCTGAACTTAAAGTGCTCATGTTTATCCTGCCAAGGAAGCAATGAAACATGCAGTGGAGAATGATCAGACATCCCACGAGCCAGATGTTTAACCTTGGCATTTGGAAACGAGTTGATGGCATTGCTATTATCCAAACACTGGTCAATGCAGCTCCAGCAGCGCCTGCCTCCTCGCTGATTGTTTCACCACGTATAGCGATCTCCAGAGAATCCCATATGAAGGAGACCCATGCTTACTGTGAACTATGTGAAATCCAAGTTAGCTTGATGTGTGAAATCTCCCCTCCCCTTCCTCTCTTCAGGTTCCATGACAACATTGAAGTCCCCTGCCAAAAGCCACGGGAGGTCCTCTGCGTCAAAAGAACCAAGCTCTTACCAAAGCCGCTTTCGAACGTGAGCATTGCAGCACCCCTAAAAAAGGAAACAAATAACACCTCCAATTCTTTTAGGACTTTCACAGTAATGAATTGATCTCCGGCCTTAATCAAATTCACTGAGACCCCCCTATTCTAAAAAATCCATATATGCTGTCAACATGCAGTAAATCATGCATCTTTACTTTGTAGCAACAATCCTTCATTCTATCCATCTTTTTTTGTGCTCCAAGACTGCCACAATGTCAAGATTGTTTTTCTTAACTTTCGAAGAAATGAAGTCGGACTTTACCCGAGCTCCTAGGTCATGGGCGTTCCAAATATTCAAAGATAACATTAAGCTAGACGAAGCCCGGATTTGACCCCCGGTGTCTTGGTCTTGTTGCTATGGAAGGAGGATCCCTCCCTGAGATGTCTCAATCTCGCTCGCGTACTCACTCCAGGACTCTGAATTGGAGAAATAGAAACCAGGGGCGACTGCGGAGATAAGGCCTCATCATGCATACCACGCTCCATCATAGAAAGAGAACAGGAGGTATGATTTTTCCTTGCCAAACCACTAGAAACAGGCCACTCTAGACCAGCCGGGACTGGGATAAAACCACCCTGCAAACCAGAAGCACTCAGAAGGGGAGGCGAAGAAGCACAATCCTCCACCACCATAGCCTTAGAATCATCATAAAGGACCTACAGAGGGGGTACGAGAAGCACCCGGACATCCTTGGAGGGAAGAAGGGTAGACTGGAGACTACCCCACAACTTTCCTGCCTCGAACGGCTGCTGAGGACTTACCAACCAAGCCGCCAAGTGGAAAATCCTCGACCGGATAGCCTCAAGACCTGACTCCAACATGCTGTTACACTTGATCATATCATGAACCGGAGGAGACAAGGCTTGGCGAACCAAAGATGGAGCCTTCGGATGAAACACCACCATCTCGGCAACCTCGGCCCGAGAGGTTATAGACCCGAGATCACCCCTCTTGATGGAGTTTTTCCAGCTGCCTTGGTAGGTGGCTGGTGTACCAACTCCACCCACCATGGTAGGTGGGGATTGGTGGGAGTTGTGTCAAACTTGACACCTCCCACCATGGCTATTTAAGGAGAGCCAAAGGAGCTCCAAAACATCAGTAGTTCGAGCCAAGAGAGAGCTCATTTTAGAGAGCCTTGAGAACTCCACGTGAGAGATGAAAGGGAGTTGTGGGAGGGGTCATTTTTGTAACCTTTGTTCTGGTGAAATAAAGTCCGATTTTTCTCCTCCATTTATCTCCCTTTGTGGTCAGTGAACCACAACACCTCTTGTGCACAAGTAAGGCCTCACGCGAGCGGTCCCTATGATTTCGACTTGGACCTCTTGATCTCTGACTCCTACAAACCTGCCTTGAGTGACCTTGCAGACAGCAAGAGGATCAAAGCCTAGGAAACACCAGTTAATGAATATCTTGATCCCAAGCCACCCCGCCCTGCACCCTTAACGCGATCTTTTTCAGAATTGGGAGACAAAGATCCAGCTCCACACAAATCCTCGGAACCAAAACATCTACACAGAAGAGGGTGAGATCACCCGCACAGAGGAAACCCCCAAGAGAGTCACCAATGGCCTTTAGAAGCACGCCGTTTTGGAAAGGGAGAGGGAGGCTGGGAAGACCAACCCAAACCACAGCTCAGGAGCATTCCTTCCCCATATGAGAATCCATCGACCACGGAGCCAAACTAAACCACCAGCGACCAAACGCTCTAGGATCTTTGCACCACGCCAAAATGAAATCTACCTCTGACCCCAACACCAGACAGAAGGAAAAGCGATGGATCGAAGAGATCCGCACCACCCCGGACAGACCCCACGACTCCACGAAGCGATTGAAGATCGGCAGAGACGGCTTCACAGCACCAAAGCGGGCCACAAGGGTCCACCTAAGGCACACCACTGCCTCCGAAAACGCAGCTTGGGGAACCTCCAACAAAACACAGTGCCCATCCCGCAACACCACCAGATCAACCGAACATACAGGCAGAAAGCAACCCCGCCGAGAACCGCTGGACGCCCCACACAACGCATCTCGGAAGGACCTCTGGGAAGACGAGGCTGAGGAGGGGAGCCGGTAAGTTCTAGAGAATACTGAGGCACAACGAAGACAGGAACTTCGGGGTCAAAGGTCGCCTAAGACGAGCTCTCCACCTGGGCGTGGCCCGCAGACACAGCAACAGTCGAAATTTTTTGAAAACCTCCAAGCGCGTGAGGCGCGTTCTTAATACCTTGCATTCTTTTCCCCTCATATTTTCCTTTGAGTAAATCTCAAACTTCTCACTCAAAATTATCTTTTTATTATTTCCATGAACTTTGAAGGAAAAATTGAGAAAAGTCCCAATGCAAAATAGAAAACATCATGTACCAAAATAAAAATACAAAACATTAAAATGATTTTTGAGCCTATTATAAACATAATTCTTTTAATGTTTCCATTGAAGATTGACTATCTTTGTTTCTGGTTTATCCTAGATCAAATCTTCGAACCAAGAGGACATCTTGTCCCATAATGAGATCCTCTACATTTATCTTCCTTTCATTGAATCCTCTTGTCATAATAAGGTCTTTCTTGTTGATCCTATTGCATTGCTCCTTATTTGTGTCTATCAGAATTAATTTCTCATATATTGGGTCAAAAAAGTCATTTGATGCCTTAATCGGAAATTTCAACCCCAACATTTCTTTCTCTGAGAAGTTGATAAGCTCCCAACTTGACCACTCCTTTTCTACCACCTTTTCTACCTCTCTATGTTGGTTGACCAGCCTGACAAGAGCCTCACTAATGAAAAGACCCTCCACCAAAGTGTAGGGACCACTCTGTGTATGGATATTGTATTTGGAGATTTTATTTGTTATCAATGGGTGTCAATGGATGTCAATGATGATCAACATGATGAAAGGAACTCTCCTATGTGAAATAGAGAATGGGAAATAAGATGATTATTGAACTGATTTTAATGTTCAAATAACTTTTATCAAAAAGTTATACATTGTTTACGACATTGAAATAGGAATCCTTTTAAGGATGATTGAAGAGTGTTATTTGGAATTGATTATCCAAAAAAATAATGAATGTTGAAGAAGAGGATTGGAATTTGTCTTGGACATTGAGGTGTCTATTGATCTGATTTTATGTTAAAATTTTTGTTAGCAATTCATTGTGACTTACTTTAAAAAAGAAGGGGGAAAGCCCACAAGCTAGCTACCCAGCCTCAACCTGAAGAATATGTGGGACCGTAGGGGTTGTCTGTGCCAATTGGGAAGCTAGGCAGAGCCTACCCGAGTGTGGAATATTTGACAGAGAGTGTGTGCTACCGTGCAGGGTGACACAGAGGCAAGAATATAGAGGGTGGGTACAGAGCATGCCCACAGTGAACAAGGTACAAGGTTGTACTGTGGAGATGGGAGGAGAATTTTTAGTGGATGGCAGATCCAATTGATTGATAAATCATGGCCTCCCCGCATCTTCATTTCGATGTGGGATAAAGAAATCCACATTACTATTCATTATTTATAAACATGGGTGTAATCATGGAATCACATCTCAACTTTGGTCATGATCTAATCACTATCGTTCATCTTATCCATGTCGCACATGTTTGAACCAAGACTGTAGATATCCATCAACATTTGAAGAACCTGAGCCTTATCTTCATCCTCTAGTGCTTGTTGGCACCACTGCTCTCCACCGAAGTTGAATAATAACGTCTGATCTCTCCTGCCTTATTATTTTAACATTTTGAGAATCATTGGATCACACCAAAGCCATGCATGTGTAGATATCAACAAAGAAGGTGCAACTGAGGAAAACAGAGTTTCTAAGGCCATGATTGGATCAAGGATATTAAAACAGGATAATTTTTTATCATAAATGCATGGATATGATTAGGGAGAAGACCACATGATCAAAAAGGAAACACACCAATAATCTAAGCGTATCTCATACACAGTTTCAAACATTTTAATGAATCGAAGATCTCGGTTATTCAAAGAAGATTTGAATAACTTACCATGTAGAGATTTGAATATAGAAATGGGAGATACCCTCACCTATAAATTCAGAGGACCCAAGCTGAGAAGGAAGTGTTGCTCCCAAGCTTTTGAGGGCTCCTATTTTGAAAAATAGAGCACTTCGTTCTTCCACTTTGTAAAGAGCTAGTATATGACACGTGAGCCTTCTAATCTATGAAAAATAGATCCCTCAATCCCTCGATATGTGTTACACACTCTCGAACGGCTTTGTGAAGAACTGATTCTTGTGACCATGTGATAGGTCTTCTAAAACCTTTTTTGTGCATTGAGAAGGACGTGTCACCATGAACTAGTGGTTGAGTCTCACTCCCACTATGCTTTGAAAAGTGAAAAAACTTGGCTTCCCTTGCTCGAAGAATAAGACCTGTGGCCACCCTGGATTCATGATGAATGGTGAAAACACCCTTAGGTATGCACAAAATATCCTATTATTTGTTGGGGTTTGTGTTTTGGTGAAGAAGAATATTGAAAGAGAATGATGGAACATGTTTTCATGCTTTCAAATGCATGATCCAAAGAAGCTCGAGGCATTGTGTGTGGGCATGTAAAGAACTTGTCCAGGGGATATCTCCCATTAGGTCATGGTTAAGGAAAATAGGAGAATGAGAAATAAATATGTTGTGTGAGTGTGTGTGTGCAATGGTATATACCCTTTAGGGTTTTCATAGAAGCAAGATAGAAAAATAGAAGAGTGTGCATTCAGTTTGGTGGAGAACACATTCATGCATGAACATGCACACATGAAGAAAATTAAATAAAGAATCAAAATATTTTGTGCATGTGTGTAAATAAGAATATGAAGTGTAGAATAAAGGTTAAACCTAAATCCCACATGAATGATCACATGAATAAATCAATATAAGGAAATAATTGATTCTGATGATTCCTAGTAAGCTAATCTTCATTGCATGAACAATCACATTGGTTTCATTGATTCCATCCAAGAAGAGAAGAAATATATTTAGTACATTTAGTTATTGCACTAAAGGAGATGATTGAATATAGAAGAGCATCAATTCAGGACCCTGATGCATGAAATGTATCATGTTTAACAGGAGACAAATATTTCAATAGCAAACTGTCAAACAGACCATCACGTCTATAAACTGAGTAAGAATTTACCCATGGTAGTGAGTCCGGGGGGAGTCAACAGAAGTGATCCAGGAGAAGCAGTGAGCTTTCCTTGATCCTTTGAAAAGGCATTGTTCATGGGACATATCGACTATTCTTGAACCTTTGTAATCCACAACTATTGAAGATTATTGGAATTAGGTATGAATGACAACCTATCAGTGTGTGATCCTTGGATATAGTCTTTTTTGGTGAACCAAGTAAAAGTGATTTGATATCCTTGTGCATGTGAATGTATTAATTACTACACATACTCATCATAGATTGTTAAATAAATTCCCACCAATTTGGTAACATTATCCAATAAAGACAAGAAATAGTTTACACCCTGATTCACCTCTCCTCTCAGGGTGGTCTAGGGTCCTTCAATTGGTATCAGAGGAAAAAGGTTCAGGTACATTAGATAATCTATAGTAATTCTATTCAGTGGGGGATTTTAGTTTTCTTTACTAAGTCAACAATGAATTCAAGTCTTGATGAAGATTCAGTTACATATAACCAGAAGTTCATATCCATCAAGACCCTAAAAAACATGAAAAATAATGTTAAGAAACAGTAGAAGAAGTCCCTCTTATCTAAACAAGAGGTAGTATCTAGTTATCTATGTCTTTCTAATAATAAAAATATTTTAGGTTTTGAAATTAATAAGCGGGTGAATCAAGTTTCTATCAGGAATACACATCTATCTCAAGTGATTAAAAGAAATTAAGAACATATCTGCATGATATTCCTGAAGAAAGAGTTGATGTTGTTTGTTGAATATTTCAATGCATGTAGGTTGAGATCACCTAGCTGGAAAGAGAAGAAGAAAATATGGAAAGAGTAATAGTAAGAAATATTTTAGAGTGTCTAAATCTCTCCATATAGATTGAATCCCTTGAAAACAAAAAATAATTCAATAATACTCTGGAAGAAAATATCCATGCACTTGAAGATGAGCTGAAGAACACTGAAGTCAAGAGTTTATGTTTGGAATAAACTTCCATGAAATTAATGTAACTTGACTCTTTATTTCAAAAAAAATTATTATTCATAAAGAAGAGGTTGAAATATTGAAGAGAACTTTTGAGGAGAAGATGATCATGATTGAAGATCAGAAGCTCATCCTCAATATGGAAAGTATAAACATGGAAGCCCAGTTGACCTATCTTGATATGACACGTATTGATACTTCAAAGAAGAAGGAAAAAGTAGTTATTGGTACTCAACACTCAATGGAGGAGTCAAATGTTGGAAGACCTATAAAATTTTATAATAATATTATGAATTCATTCAGTGATCTATCATAGGAATCTAAGAAAGTAAAGGCACCATCCATACCATCTGGTACTAATTTCTCTAAATATGTCTCTAAAAAATGTGTATGGTGAAATAAAAATTCTAAACAAGTATTTATGAGGAAAGGTGATGAGTTACCAACCACCATGGATAGGATGGATAGGATTAACTATAATTTGGATGATGGTTCCCCATAGAGAGCACAAAAAATCAAGAAGAATGCCCAACAACATTATCCAAATGATATCAAGAAGTCATGATTTGTGGGCCAATGTTGGTGCTACAACAGGTTTGGGAATTGTGAATTATATTGTTTGTACAGCCCTAAAAATGAAATAGCACAATGGAATCCCATCTCAAGGGGAGAAAGCCATAGAAGAATAAGTAACTTTCATAGGTCCAAAAACATTAGAATAATATAAAAATATTTGGAATACTTGACAACATTTGTGATGTATGCAATGGGAGTGGTCACAAGGTTGGTATATGCTCATCTCAACATGCATCAAAATCTGATAATAAGAGAATACCAAAGAAGATGTATATAAATTAAAAAGGAACATTGGGAAGAAGTAAGAAGAATTTTGAAAAATAAAATTCTCCCAAGAAGACTCCAAGAAGGAAAGATGAGAAGAACTTGGATTCCAAATCTATGAAGGTGAAGGGATGTGCATCCAAAATAACTTATAAGAAGCATGAAACTCAGAAGAATCTATGTGGAAGATCCAATATTGATGCCTTAGTTCCTAATGATTTATTGGTTATCTATCTAGAAGATTTGGAAAGAATGAGGAAAATGGAAGATTAACAAGATAAGGCTAGTGAAGAAATTAAAAAAAAATAAATATAAAGAAAATAGAGTTTTGTGTGTGTGGTTCAGCAAGGCTGGTCACACTGTTAGAAATTCCATTGCCCTTATTCCAGCCCAAGAAGAATTCCTTAAGAAGATGAAAGTTTAACCAGGTGATTCTAGTTCTTTCAATGCCCTTAATGAAAGAATACTTCCACACAAAGACATGGAAGAAGGATTGAGATCTATACAACCACAGTCATAATTGAAGATCAGTTGTGAAATTCTGAATAATGGAGCATCTATGTTGGGAAAACCATCTCAACCATGTTGTTCACCTTGAAGGAGTAGGGAGGATACACCTTATTCCTTTAACTCTTTGTGTAATGTACTTTTTTTTATTTTACAGTGAATTGAAGGTGAAGAAAAATATCATGGGGAGAATATGAGAATCAAGGAAAAGTAGTGTTCCCCTTGAGAGGGAGACATGTGAAGAAGTATCCAGATTCATTATCTCAATTAATATCAACATTAGTTGATATAAATTTCAATTACTATGAAGATTGTTTAAAGATAAATTCATTGGAAAAGGAGTTTTAGGTTGATCATTTCATATCACACTTATTCTCCTAAGCTTGGAATGGAAGTGAAATTACTATGAACATAAAGTACATGAGTTCTTATCTCATGATGTATCATAATTAATGGATAATGGACATATTTTTTGTATGAATCAAATCCTCTTGTTTCTTACACTGAGCATTACTCAAGTAGACTTAGAGTGAAATGATTGATGGAACATTTATTAACACTAGACTGATACCATATCTACCATAAAAATTGTATTTATTCTTAATAGGGGGGGAGAAAGTGAAATGAAAGTTAAAAAGTGAAGGGGTAGAGAATATAGAAGATTCTCATTTGATATTGACACACTAATTTAAGTGAAATTTGAAGTATTGATAACAAACTCAAATGGGTGAATATTGGGACCCATTTGTTTATGGAGATTGTATTTGGAGATTGTATTTGTTTTTAATGGGTTTCAATGGAAGTCAATGATGATCAACAAAAAGAAAGGAACTCTCCTAAGTGAAATGGATATTGGAAAATCAGACAATTTTTGCACCAATCATAAAGTTCAAAGAACTTATATCAAAAAGTGATACATTGATTACATGACTGAAATAGTATCCTTTTAGGGATGATGGAAGAGTGTAATTTGGAATTGATAATCCAAAAAGAAAAGAATAAGAATAAAGGTTTAAGAAGAATATTTGACTTTGGCTTGTACTTTGAGGTGGTCATGAATTTGATTTTATGTTAACATTTATGTTAACACTTCATTGTGGATTAATTTAAAAAATAAGGTGGGAGAGTCCATGAGCTAGCTACCCAGCCTCAACTTGAGACACATACAGGACCATAGGGGTTGACCACGTCCATGGGGAATCCATGTAGAGCCATCCCTAGAGCGGCATAGTGAACATAGAGCGCGCTCCACCATACATAGTGGCATAGAGGAAAGGATTCTGAGGGTGGGAGAAGAGCACGCCTATAGTGAACATGGTATAGGGTAGAAATGTGGAGAGGGGAGGAGAATTCCAAGTGAATGGATGATCTAATTGATTGATAAAACGGGGCCTCCCTGTGTCTCTATTTCTATGTGGGACAAGGAAATACGGGTTAATATTCATCATTTAAAAACATGGGTGTAATCCTGGCTGCACATCTCATCTGTGGTCACGATCAAATCATTGCCATTCATATCATCTATAATGTGGATGTTTGAACTAGGTTCTTCATTATCTAGTAAAATTTAAATCACACAAACCATCGTCTTCCTCCTCTAGTTCTCATCGGCTCCACTACTCTCCACTGAAGATGTTGAAGAATGACATACAAGATCTATCTTTTTGTTATTTTGACATCATGAGTATCAATAGATCACACTGAATCCATGCATGCAACGTATAATGATAATGCATGTGAAAATCTTGACGAAGAAGGTGTGGCCGAGGCAAATGGGGTTTCCAAGGAAATGTGGATTCGAGCATGGATATTAAAACAAGATACATGAAAATCATGAATGCATGCATATTATCAGATAGAATACCACATGCTTAAAATGGAAACACATCGAAAATATCAATGTATCTCATACATGGGTTTGAACAATTTAAAGAACCAAAGATCTTGATTATTGAAATAAGATTTGAAGTACTTATCATGTGTAGATTTGAACACAGAAAATTGAGAGATCCTCACCTATAAAATGAGTGGACTCGAGCTGAGAAATAAGTGTTGATCCCAATCTTTCAAGAACTCGTGTTTCAAAAATTATATCACTCTGTGCTTCCACATTGTGAATAGAAAGTATAGGAACTGTGAGCCTTCTTTTCTGCAAAGAATAGATCCCGTAAGCCCTCTACAGGTGCTATTCACTCTTGAATGGTTTTTTGAAGAACCAGTTTCTGTGAAAACATGACAGATCTTCTAAAACCTTTGATGTGATTTGTGAAGTCCATGTCACCATGATCAATTCATTGAGTCTCACTCCCACTGCTCTTTGAAATGAGAAAAAAAACCAAGCATCCCTAGCAAGAAGAACAAGACTTGTGGCCACCCTGGTTTCATGACGAAATGTTAGATAGCCATCAATTATGCAAGACAAATCAAATTATTTGTAGGGTTTCATGCTTTGGTGAAGAAGAAGATTGTAATATAAGGCCAGTATGTGTTTTCATTCTTTTATATGCATGCTATAAACAAGACCGAGGCATTGTGTGTGTGCATGTGAAGAACCTTTCCAAGGGATATCACCCATTTGGGTGTGATTGATGTAAAGAGAAGAAGGAGCAAGAAATATTCAGTGTGTTTGTGCAATGGTATATACCCTTTAGGGTTATCACATAAGCATGAGAGAAGAGGAGAAGAGTGTAATTTTTTTTGGTTGAGAACACATTCATGCATGCACATGAACACATGAAGACAATTAAATAAATAATCAAAATAGTGTGTTCATGTGAGTAAAGAATAATAAGAAATATAGAAGACATGTTCAACCTAAATTCCACATGCATGATCACATGCATAAATTAATAGAAGGAAATAATTGAATCTGGTGATACCATGAAAGCTGATATTTATTACTTGAACAATCACATGGGTTTTTGTGATTCTGGCCAAGAAGAGAAGAAGGAGATTTAGTGCATTTAGTTATTTCACTAAAAGGGAATATTGAATATAGAATAGCATCAATTCCAGACCCTAATGAAGCAATGTCACATGATGAACAGGAGACAATGATTTCTATGAAAACTGTTTAGGAGACCTTCATGTCAATAAATTGAGTAAGAATTCACCCAAGGCAGTGATATAGGGGAGTCAACAGAAGTGATCTAGGGGATGTAGTGAGCTATGATTGAAATTTTTAAAAGTATTCCTAGGATATAGTGACTATTCATAAACCTTTTTAATACACATCTAGTGAAGATTAGTGGAATTCAGTACGATCGAGAACCTATCGTTGTATGCTCCTTGGAGGTATGTCTTAGTGGTGAACCAAGTAAAAGTGTTGTATCGTCCTTCTTCATGTGAATGTTTTAATTACTACACATATCCATCACAAAGGGTTAAACCGAATCCTACCAACATGGGAACAAGATCTAGTAAATATGATAAAAAGTTGGCTCCCTGATTCAACCCCCCTCTCAGGGTGGTCTAGGGTCCTTCATGTAGAATCACCCCACATCCAATTAGGATCTTCCATCACAACATTTTCTTTTTTAAGTTCCCTATGAACTTCACCTTTAGTTTCCATCTCTTTAGTCATGGATACACATTCCATTTCATTGGTTTTCTATTTTGAGTCAACTCTAGTCTCCATGGGTTCGGGATGGTAAGAATAACCCTTCCAATATTTTGACTTCTTCCCCTTAGCCAGAATGCAAGTCACCAAGTACCTGATTCCTTTCCTCTCCTTCTTCCATATCTGGATATGAATCCCTCTATAGATGCCTCCCTCAACAATGGCTATAGATAATTTGTTAGAATCACCATTACATGATTCTACTATATACCATCCTTTTCCCTTCTATAAAGATAGCATCATACTCACCTTATCCCCAAAAACACTCAATAGTTCCCAATCCATAAAAAATATTGCTAATATTTAAACTAGGCAAGTTCATTCTTGGAATTAAACCTTTCAAAACATTCAAACATCTATCTAAACCTTGAATTGAGGTCTCGTTTCTTTTTAATCCCATTAAGTCATCCTTTATGATTCTTGACTCACAACATTAGGAGTAATTTCATATGCAGACTACACAGCCCCAACGTAGGAGCCCAAATTCATGGTTGACTGCATAGTAGTAAAAACTAAAACCTATTAGGATTACATTGGCTTAGAATGATCTTTTACACTTTCATGTGGACTAACCAGATCATTCCCCATATGCTTTAAGATGTCATCAAACTTAATTTCATAAATTTTGGGTCTTAGATCTCTCTGAGAAGGATGGTCTAGAAAAATTCCAAAATTTTCCACCTTGTTCACAGTTGGGGAACTGCCCTTCTCCTTGATGAGTGGTTTTTGAGTCATCAAATTAAGAACCAAAAAATCATATTCATGGAATCCAAAAATAGTCAAAGTAAGGTGACCCATATGCTTACAAGAAAAAAATAATCCAACTAGGATTTGAACATCACTAGTTATTTGAGATGAACTACCCCAACCTCAATCCAGATCCACTCGACTGGTAGTTTTGATACATCAACCTCAAAATATATAAGGGGGGATTGGATGGGATATTGAAGTCATTATTCTATAAATACAAAGGAATCATAGTACTAGTTTTAAAAGAACATGAATAATTGAAGGGTTTTGAAATGATAAAAGAAGATTGGGAAAACAAACACATATTTCCATTTAAGGAGTATCTCATTACATATGGAAGTTGTAAAACCACTAGAAGGGTAAAAAGTGACTCCAATCTTAGTTTCCTAGAGGATTAGACTAGGGTCAAATCAAGATCTTTGATAAAGTGAACCAGACCATAATGTTCCGCTTTTCCCGAAGACCCGACACCACACAACCCTCCAAACCCTAGAAACTGGAGAAGAACGTATCGCAAGTGGAGAATGAAGTGTAAGGAGACATAAAATGAGCCACTAGAGTTTGATTCAAGAGGCTCAACACATTTGTGAACTCTAAAGATGAAAGAGAGACTATAGGTTCTCCCTCAAAAATGGTGTAAACCTTTTAGAGAAGGTCCATTTATGAGAATGTTGGGAGAAAATCAGGGTAATAGAGAGGGTAAAAGGAAGTCATATGGTCCATATGAGAAGATGCGGGCAAGTCTCCCCCACCCACTCTGATGATGAGGGGGGCCAAATCCACTTCCATCACACCTAGGGAATCACTAAGGTATAAACAGAGCGGCTTAACAGTTCCATGTAGTTGTTACATGAGTTATCGTTTGATTATAATTAAAAACCAAAGTTAATTGAAAATAATAGTTATTTTTTTTGAAATATATATATTTTGAACGAGATATATTTTTATAAAATTAATCACTATCATTTAATGACTTTAATTAATTCTTTATATTATTTAGTTGATCACATTTTTTAAACTTTAAAAAAATATTTTTATAGACCTAGGATGAGAATAGATCCATTTTTATGCTTAAATTTTTCAAAAACCATGTATGCTTCTTATTAATGAATTGGATTATTCATTCAACCCTTTTGCAGCTTGAAATACATTGGCTCAGGGTTGGGTGATAATATTTTCACTTATTTTGTTCATTTGGAATCCTATGTTTCTATAGGATGTTGCCTCATCAGTTGGTATCCTTAATAAAATAAATATGGAAACTGATAACTCCATATATGCTCATTAAGGATAGATATTAGTTCAGATTAATTTATCATCAACACTTATGAATCTGGTGGTTCTATATACTGATGATGATGGTATTAATTAAAAAAATTTATATAAGAAGATTCCTCTATTTTTTCATGCATGGAAAATTATTGGGAATCATTCTAAGACTTTTTTATGTTATAATTCTATTATTTGTGCATTTTTCAATACCCATGGCCCTAAAGAGAAAGATTTCATGATGAAATTAAAGTTTAAAAGAAATAAAGGAAAGAAAGTTCATGAATTTTATGGTCAAATGTGTCATAATAAGATTTTGGGTGAAATTATGAATGATGGGAGGACTGATGGAACATGAAATGGTTGTACATTAAAATTACACAATTAATTTCAAGATCAGGATAAACATATGAAGATTTATTCCCCTTATCTTAAAATTTCACTAGAGTTTGGAAATGGTGATGGGGAAAATAATGGCTAGATAGATGATCAATGGACCCCTAATAAGTGGGATATGATGAAGCATTAACTGGAAGGACTCTACAATGTGGTGGGGTGTCAAGGTGATGATAAAAATTATGACCCAGGTGATAAATTGGTATAATCAAATGATTACCCTAATGAATATGATAATAAAAAGAAAGAGCATAGTTCTTAACTGGTGCAATCAGATGATGACACCAAGGACTATTCACATGATTAGTGCATTGATAAGTAGGAGTATCTATTCCATTAAAATTAATCTAAATGGAAAAATGACTAGGATAATGGTGGTTCAAATAATATAAAAACTACAAATTCCATGAAATATTACCCGCACATGAAGAAATCTAGGCTTAAAAGATCCACAAATGTGGGATCTAGACTATTCTCACTACTCTATAAGGAAGAAAATGATGAAAAGGTGAAATGATATGTGCATTTTCAGGTTGATCTAAATGATGACCTTGATAAATGTGTGTATGAGAAATATGAAAGGACACTTAAGATGTTTGAAAATGTACTAATTAGTTTTGAATCATATAATAAAATATTAATGTTAAGGGTATCTATGATTTAGAATGGCCTTAAAATTAATTTGATTTTGGATCACATGAACTTCACATGATATTGAATTTGTAGTTGTAAGTAGGCATTAATTTGAGTTTTTATAGGGTTGTTGTGGGTGTAGATAATCCATCATGACACCTTTGATTTAGAGTTTGGTTTGATGAGTTTTTATATCTCATTTGATTGAGGGTTTTCAAATTTCTTATTTTCTATTTTATTTCCTATATTGTAGGAATGGTAAAATAGTTGTGGATGCTATATTTTATTTGGGAATTATGTTTTGATGGATTCTAGCAAGATAGTGACAGAAGGGGCGGTGTTTTCAAATGCTATTGGAATTCTATGTTGATGCATTCTAGTAAGGAGATGATAGGTATGTTGTTTTTTATTTGTAGGGTGCATTTTGGATTCATTTAATGTTATGTTGGGAATTTTTTACCATTATAGTCCTTAAAATTATTTTATGTTGTTTCAGTTTCTTAATTAAATTTCTCCTTATTTAAGGATTTGGTTCTCCAATTCCATGGGTCATGCCCTTTGATTAGTATCTCTTAGGTGGTCACATAGGGAACAAAACTAGTTATGAATGAATCTTAATAGTTATTTTTTCCAAAATTAAATCACATTAATTATGTTAATTTATTTTTAATTTGTTATGTATAAATAATTACATTATATTCATAGAAAACACCAAAATAACATTTATTCAATAATTATAAAATTAATATAAATGATTTTTAAATTTTTAAAATTTAAATATTTTGATTAGGTTGTAGTCTTTCACAAATCATATTGGTGAATATGACACATTAATTTTGTATTAAAATATTATATTTGAATTCATATATTTTATTTAGTTCTTTTAGTCAAATTTAATGAATAGTGTCACAATTGACAATAATGAAATCTTATAAAAATAGTATTTTATTAAATTATTCAAAAATTCTAAAAATCTATAAATTTTACAAGGTGACTATTATATGGTTAAAAATGTCACTAAATTTCATTTATAGGGAAATTATTTCCAAAAAATTACAAATTAAAACCCTTTAATATTGTGAGATTTGATAAGATAGTAAATATTTAAATTGGTCAACTAAGGGATAATAAAAATGATAATTTTTAGAATTATCAAAAAAGCATGTCTAAAATCTATTGGTTGGTGGTACTACAACACTAACTACTAAATTTTTAATTCATATCCATTTGGTGGAATTTTTAATGAGAATAAATTTATTATAATTTACTCTTTTGAGAAATTCCAAAAGATCCCATCACCTTAATTATAATAGTGAACCTCCTCCCTCACGTATATTCAACACCTTGTTCCTTATAGACTGGATAGCATCAGAATTATTCTCTTCTAGAATTCTCTAGAAACATTCTATATGTTTTTTCCTTCAAAAAATATCAATACTAGATCCCTTTTGAGGAGATTTAGATGTCTCATTTCTAAGAAGAGGTAATTGGATTAAATGATAACATTAATATTTAATTATTATTTTCCATCCTCTAAATCAAATATATTATTCAAAAAATAAAAAAAATCATCATCAATATACTAAAATAAAAATATGTTTATGAAACAACCTTTATTTACCATATTTTCATCAAATGGTATGTGGATTTATTTCTTGTGCATACTTACAACGTATTGTCTCCCCATAGTGGTAAAATTCATTTCCCATCACCATATGTTTTTGGATCGGTATTATGATGGATTTTATGTATTATAATTGTCACAAAATGATATTTATTTAATAATTATATCATTTTTATTTTCTTACAATTCAATCCTTTGGGAAACAATAATGTGTTTAGTGTATACCTGTGGACTACCATCTCATTAAAGTGATGCTATTCATTTTTATTTCTATTTTAAATGTATGTTCATGAAGATGAATTTGATGAATATATATGATATAATAAATATCATATAAATTGAAATTAACAATTACATTTCTTTCATTGCTTCCATTGGAAAATGAAAACATCGTTCATGCCTATGTACAACATACTATCCCCATGAACATTGTAATTCATTTTTCTATCACTAACATTATGGGTGAAAATAAATATTAATATAATGAATATATATGATATTTATATCAATATTAATATTTTTATATGTGATGGAATCAAGATAAATTTACAAGAATCAGAACTATTGAAGTGAAATACTCACTATAAATGAAATAGTTAACACCTAGAAAGAACGGTATTAAAACAGAATTATTGATAAATTGGGGGTGTTTAAATGTTATATATTAATCATATATTATATTATAAATATAAACATTACTCAAGTGTATAATTATAATAATTTTGAAGTTATTATAAAAGAGTTTATAGTTCTTTCCATGTAAGTTGAAAATGAGGTAAGTGTTTTATTTCAAAATATCATCAATATCTATGTTTATCTAAGTTTTAGTATCCCTTGGGGAATATTTTTCACCCATTTCCATATTTAAAAAATAATAATAGGGTTTTTACTATTCTCATATGGTTGTCTAAATTTATTTTTACACATGATTTACTTTTTCCAAAATGGGTTGAAAGGAATCCTTTTTTCATTATCCAAATGAGGTACTTTGTTACTTTTATATAAAATGTTTGGATGGAATGTTTTTTAACTTATACAACATGAATGTATTGTCCTGCCAACATTAATAATATTTTCATTGATTAATTCTTTAAAAATTTACAAGGTTCTTTTCAAATAAATTATTTTCTATTATAGTAGCCCAATTTTTTTAATAAGTGACTTCCAAATGGAAATTTTATTCACCTCAAGGAAGTTTTAAAAGTATTTTCATTCTAAAAAGACAAAAAACCCAAATTTTACTTATGTTTTCCTTTTGACATAATCTAGTGATGAAATCCTGATTCATTCTCTAGATGTTTTATGTTTATAATGACATGATGTTTATAAAACCCATTTCCTGTCATGGATTCTAAAATGATGAATGTTTTATGAAACCAATTTATTTTATTGGGTTATGATATGCTGAATTATTTTGTATATTCTACAAAAAATTTATAATTTTTATTATGTGATGGGTGGGACATATATTTCCCTCCAACTCATTTGGTAATGCTTTATATCTAATAAGATAACATTGGGATGCAAGTTAATCTGATTGTCCTATTATGTAATGCAAGTCGATGTGCTTGATCTACTATGGGATGCATGTGGTGATGCTTGATCTTATATAGTTTTCTTATATTGGAAGATATAATGACATTATGAAATGGTTTTTTAACTGTGTTAGGGCCACACTTTTATGACTTTATCTTATGATTAATGATTGATTTCTGATGATTATTCACTCTTATATTCCATTAAATTGGAAATTATAATGCGTTATGTTATGTATCTTATTCATGATCTATGAAATATTAGTTGTGGAATTTGTAAGTTATTTTCATAATTTCATCTTCTTATCATTATATTACACTTTTATATGATCATAGATTGATATCAATCATGTTTACCATTACTGAGCATCTGAGATCACCATTTTATTATGTTTCCTTTAACCTTGTTATGAAGAAAGTTATTAAGTATAATATGTCTAAAAAGGTTAATAGTTATAAAGAAATAATGGGGAGATGATGTATATATTTTATGATCTAGAAGATTATGTTTCTATGATTCCAATGATACTAGACCGAAACTATTATGATGTGGATCAAAATTTTATGTAATGAATGTTCATCAAATAAGATTTAATATATATATATATATATGAAAAGTATGGGTCACTATACTGGTGAAGTCATGTTTCATATTTTCATTTGATTATTATTGAGGTTATTTAATGGAAATTGAATTTTTAGGTTCAATATTCTCATCATTGGTTAACTTTAATAGATCCTTGTATATCATTAATTTTATTGATTTTTATCTGACTAGAAATTTTATTATGTCACAGAACTCTCTAATGTAGATAGTAGTTCCTCACCAATTATAATGTAGACATATAAATATCCTTATAACTTTATCTTTTTCAACTACATTATCACCAATCAAAAACATGGTATGAATAATTTCACTGAACATGAGAAAAAGTTTAGAAACAGATTGAACACCTTTCATTTTAAATGTATAATATTTAATAGTATAGGTATTTCATATGATTTCATTAACATTAAAAGTACCTTCATGGGATACAAATATAGTATACTATATTGGAAAAGAAGTATCTCAAGAACATAAAATATTGAATTCATCCCCACCTAAAGCACAATATAAAGAAGTCAATGCTTCATAATTACAGTCACGGGAAACATTGGTAGCATCACTCTAGTCATGTATAATATATTTTATTATATTTTTCTTCCATAACAGTATAAATTCAAATCCCCATTCTCTAAATATGTATTATCATTTTATTTTTACACTAACCATAACCTTCACCATTAAAATAAGGTGTTCGATTATTATTATGACCATCTGATTGTGATGGATCTATTTAAAAAAATCAAATAAAAAATTACAAAGATCATGTCTAGGGGAATTGATCAATGTTTTATATAATAACTATAATGGAGAGTAAATAAAACATCATATGATGCGAAATTTACTACAACGTTTATTTATCGAGAGTGGGGGTTGATTGATTATTGATTAAAACATTCGATTGACAAAAACCATAAAAAATAATTACCCAATTTAATAAAACATCTAGTTAAATGATGTTGTAAGTATAATAAATTTAATATTAATAAACAACCACTTGATGGATTTATTAAAACATGGTTAGAATAAAATATAGATTATACCAACATTCTAGATTACTTTACTTGGTTGATAAAAGTTAACTCTCAAATAATTTTGCAAACCCAATTTATGAATTATATTCTAACTCTAAAAAATTATTTTCGAAATATTTTTCTATAACTAAATATATTTTAGACAATATAAAATAATTCTAAATTAATACATTGTTGAAATAAATATAAGAGGCTCAGTCTCAAGCTAAGACTTATTCTGCACCAATTTAAATTAACCTACTATAAATAATAATTATTAAAATAAATATGGTGATACAATAACTGGTTTAGCTATAAATAATACAACAACATATAATGATTTCAATGATATCACAAATCCTCTTCCAGAGTTTTCATAAGAAAAAAAGTGATCAAATTTAAAGAATGGTTATCTAATCATTCTACAATATTGTATAGTTTTATTTTCATAATAGATGTATAATATAATACAAGGGAAACTCAAATGTAATTTAAAATAGATAGAGATAGAGAGATGAAGTTTGATACTTCTTTGACTGTAAGATCCTGGTTTTTGAATGGTATGTTTTTCTTTGTTCTTTGGTTAAATCCCTTGTTTTGAGATTCAAGGGATGTCTTCTAGAAGTATGAGAGGCCTTGGGTGTGTTTCAGGGGCTCGGGGCATGGAAGAAAGGAAAACTGGGAATGACAGGCCAAGGCGCATGGCCTGTGCACAGCCAGGCAAACCGTGCGGCCTGCCCAGGTGAAACTGTGTGACCCTTCCTCCTTCGGACAGTAGCATGTGCACGGTTTGTGCACGTTTTTCCTAAATGTGCGGCTAAACTGTGCGGCCACATAATGTTTGGAAAAAAATTAAAGTTTTTTCACTCTGGGATTTTAAACCCCACTCGGGATTTTCCTCTCCTCCTCTCTCGACCCTAGCAACAAACTTGGCGGACCCAAGCTTCCCAAGGGGGTTCTCCTTAGATTCTTGGCCATTTAGAGCATCGTTGGTTGTGGATTGAATCTCCAGGTAAGGCTAATCTCATCCTTGGTTCTTTTCTTGGTTTAGGGTTTGTATCTTCTCTCCCTCTCATTCCAAAGCTCTAAAACCCTAAATTTTGGGTGTGTTTTAGGTTGAATCCCCAAAGTTTGGTTGGATTGAGGTCTAAGGACTCGATTAAGGGTGTGTTCAACCGTGATTTCAAGGTAGGTGGTCTATAAGTTATATCCCATGGTTATTTGAGTAATTTGTGCATGTTTTGTTATGTTATTATTTTCCTTTGGTTATGTTTTGGATGAAACTAGCATGTTTGGAATTAATGGTGTTTATAATGGAAAATGGGAACCCTCACGATCCCCATGGGATGTGTTGGGGTTGACCTGACCTAATTGGGGCCATCCATGGGATGTGTCAGCTTCTCTCGGGCTTAAGGAATGTGATTGAACAAGTGACCTTGTTGTAGTTAAGGGTAGAGCCCTTGATAAATAGATTGGCATGATTGGTTGAACTTTGGAAAGAAGTTAGGTGATGCACATAGAATTATTAATAACCGGAGGGTTAAATGGACTGAGTTAAATGGTTGATTGATGGAAATGAGGAACGGGTTAAATGGGTTAATGTGTAAATTGGTTAAAGACCATAACGGGATGGGTTATGTGATTGGTGTTGAATGCATAGTGAGTTAGGCATAACACATGGGAATTGGGTGAATGGTTAAATGATGTGAAATAGTAATGTGTTAATGGGTTAAGGCATGATGTGGAATTCCCATGTGGGATGTTGTGAATAGTGTTTGCCGAAGGGCAATGGTATGGATGGTTGATGGTTACTTATATATAAGCATGTGCACATGGATTGGTAGAGTGGGGTATGACTTGAGGATCTACGCACACGGGTCGAGTGAATACTGATGCTCTAAACTCCACCCTAAATTCACGGGTTAGGAAAAAGGATTGAGGGTCTATTCTCCTAACGGTTTCATCCACCCAGACTGAGGCTTCGAGGTGAGGATATAGTTGCTATGAGGGAGTTAGTCCTAGTGACATAGGATAACGATCTGTTTCACTCTTGCATGTGATTTTTGGCCTTAGACCCATGTAACATAATGTATGTGATTAACTCATTGAAATGTGATGAAATGTTAAGTGATGGTAAATGGTAATAAATGGATGGTAATGAAATGGAAATGGATTTGGATCTGAACTGGTTAATGGAACCTCAATTAATTTTGTGGCATTTATCATTCATTTTCCTTTTGAATGCACTACCTGTTTAAAATGGATATTATGTAGACACCATTGGTGGTGGCCTACTGAGTTGTACTCACAACCTACTCAGGCCACTGTTGGGTACCCAAGTAGAATTCATGGTTGTAGGTCAAGACAAGGGCAAGGGTCCTTGCTAGATAGCTGAGTGGACATGGGTAGCACTTGGTGGAGGATCCGGACTTGGAGTTGGGACCAGCTTGGGGATTTTTGTTGTTGCCTTTATTTTTGGGCTTTTTTCACTCTTGCACTTGTAGTATGACAAGGAATATTTATTATTTGGAAATGGTTGTTATATATGTTCCTTGTTTATTGGTTATTGTTCTGCTATTTGGTTATTCTATTGTGGCTTACTCTAATTAAAAGAGGGTATAGTCTCCCCACATGACCCCATAGACCCCCGCTGCTAGTCGGCAGCCTTTGGAATACAGGGATGTGCGCTTAAGGTCATGTAACCACCCGACTCGGAGCACCGGTTTAGTGGCTTCCGAGTTGGGGACGTTACAAAGTGGTATTAGAGGAGGTTTTTATTCTCCTTCTATAAGGTCTTATTATTTGGGATTGGTATCCAAGGGTTAGGATGTGTCAGGCCTTGGAAATGAGCTCATGCTGGGGAGTAGCTATCCCAGGTACGGGGGGAAACCCAAGTCACCCTGGGTGGGAAATGTTGTTCTTGGTTGTGTGTTGTTACAGTTGATGATACTTTACCATTGGGTGATGCACATGTGGTTGATGTGACTATTTTATAATATTTGTCTCGTGGCCTTAATGGCACGGTAATTTGCACTCATGCATCATTGTAGGCACCTAGGGAGATAGGTGACATGCATTGTGTAGGCACACACACGAGATTGGTGTGTGTGGTAGGAAGGTAGGGTGCATCATGCATTTCATGGAACCAAGAAATAATGAGATAAATGAAATGAAACAAGTGGGTAAATGAAGTTAATGAAATATAAGGGTTTTAAATGAAGTGGAAAATGTTCTATAAAATGTTGTGTGAGTTTTGTGGAAGGTGTGCTAAATCTTGTGCTTGGAAATGTAGAGAAATGACCCCATGACGTTGGTTACCAGTTAGGCAACGGGAGGGTGTTGCTGAGAACACTCCTCCAGTAGAGGAGCAAGAAAACATGGCGATCAATGAAGGTAGAGAAGACCAGTTCTGAGAGAACCTGGATCGTCTTATGCAAATGATGGATCGGGACCTAGGGCGGGTTGCACCAAGTATGTTTGAGCTGACCAGGGAGTTCCAGCTGCAGCACCCTCTTACCTTCACCAGAGAGGGTGGGCCAGAGGCAGCGAAGTTCTGGTTAGAGTCGGTCCAGACGATATTGGATCATCTGGAGACCCCTGTTGAAAAGTGAGTAAAGATGACTGGTTATATGTTGCAGGGCCAAGCAGGGAGTTGGTGGGATATTCAGGCCCAAATCGATCAGGCTGAGGGAATGTCATGGAAATCATTTCAAGAAATGTTTCTGAATCATTTCTACCCAGAGACTTTGAGGTAGGAGCGGACTTCAAAGTTTATGATCCTGACTCAGGGATCACTATCGGTGATGGACTACGCTAGTTGCTTCACTGATTTGAGATGCTTTTTACCAGTGTTAGCAGGGTATGAGGCAGCGGTAGTAAGGAGTTTCTAGGATGAGTTGAGACATGAGATCAGGTGTCAAGTAAACATATTCCGCTTGAAGAGGTTTACAGAGGTAGTATATCAGGCATTGATCTCAGAAGGAAACCTAAAGGGAGATTCGGGTAGTGAGCTTGTGGTTCCAGTGGGGCAGAAGAGTAGTGAAGCTACCGAGGGTCGGAAGCAATGCCATGAGGGATCACAGCATGGAATAAGTGTGCAAAACGGCTAGAAGAGAGGGTCCACCTCTCAGAATGGGGATCAAGTATTCTACTATCAGTGCGGTTGGTTGGGGCATATGCATGGTTAGTGTCCTCGACCTCGAGTTGAGTGCCATTCATGTGGAAGGATGGGACATGTGCAGAGGTTCTGCAAGAATCCTCGACAGGCAGGTGAGCATGATGGTGGAAGGTAGGTACCGGATACAGGAAGGGGATCAGTTGCCCCGTATCAGGCAGGCAGTTGGAGCTCCACAGGCCGTACTGGCAGGGGTGGTGGACGTGGAACTCTTGAGCAAGATCACTCATGCCAGCAGGGCAGTGCAGCGTAGGGTGTTTAGGCTGGAGCCTAGGGTAGAGGGGCAAGTCAGCATCAGACAGTTCAATTTGCACCGGGTGATGGCGAAGCCAGACCGTCGACTATTCGTGGTACGATCCTTGTAGCTTCTACGTTTTCTAGTGCATTTTTTGACACAGGTGCCACACACTCCTTTATCTCTACTCAACCTGTGGTGGTGCTGGGATTACCGGTGGAGAGGGTGTGTGGAGGTATGTCAATTGACACTCCATTGGGAGTTCGGGTTGAGGATATCAACCAGTGCAAGGGATGTGCCTTGGAAGTTGGTGGGTATCATTTTCTATGGAATTTGTTTGTTCTCAAGATGTTAGGGTTTGACCTAATCTTGGGAATGGATTGGTTGGTGTTGTATCGGGCGCACATAGACTGCTATCATCACAGAGTATCATTCAGGTCGCTTGAGGGTGACGCATATGTCCACCGTGGTGAATGGGATGTTCGGGCAGGGCGTGCGGGGCTGTTTTGTCAACAGATGAGTGGACTCATGGCTCACATGGCATGTCTCATGCTTGATGATGGTGAGGGAGGTGAATAGCCTAATTTTGCTCCAGTGTTGGATCGATTTCAGGATGTGTTTCCTGAGGATTTCTTAGGGTTACCACCCGAGAGGGATGTTGAGTTCACGATCGAGTTGCTGCCGGGAGCAGAGCCAGTTTCTATTCCGCCATACCTAATGTCAACGGCAGAACTATAGGAACTAAAGGTTCAGCCTGAGGAGTTGGAGAGTAAGGGGTTTATCCATCCTAGTACGTCTCCTTGGGGATCTCCCATGCTTTTTGCAAAGAAGGCTGATGGGTCATTGAGGCTATGCATGGACTATCGAAAGTTGAATCAGATAATAGTGATGAATCGGTACCCTCTTACTAGAATTGATGACCTGTTTGATCAGTTGAGGGGTGCATCAGTGTTCTCTAAAATTGATTTGAGGTTGGTTTATCACCAGTTGTGGGTGAGGTCTTCTAACATATCGCGGACCGCTTTCTAGAGTCGGTACAGGTTGTTTGAGTTTGTGTTAATGCCTTTCGGCTTGACCAATGCACCGGTGGTATTTATGAATTTGATGAACTAGATCTTTCATCCCTATCTAGATCAGTTTGCGGTTGTATTTGTTGACGATATCTTAGTGTACTCCAGAACTCACAACGATCATGCCCAACACCTTGACATCATCTTGAGTACGCTAATAGTGCATCGGCTATATGCCAGGCTATCAAAGTGTCAATTCTAGATAGGTGAGGTACATTATTTGGGTCACATCATCTTGGAGTCAGGTGTGATAGTGGATCCATAGAAAGTGTGGGTAGTTGTATCTTGGGAACAGCCCAAGAGTGTTTCTGATGTTCATAGTTTTCTACATCTTGTCGGGTATTACTGAAGTTTCATTCAAGATTTCTCTCACTTGGAAGTACCAATCTCGGTCTTGACCAAGAGGGGAATCAGGTTTGAGTGTTCGGGGTCTTGTGAGGATGCCTTCAAAGAGTTGAAGAAATGGTTAACGACCGCACCTATCTTGATCTTACCTGAGCTGGGTAAGAAGTACATCTTGTTTTGTGATGCATCCGGAATCAGACTTGGGGCTATGTTGATGCATGATGAGAAGGTTGTGGCTTATGGGTCGAGGTAGTTGAGACCCCATGAGCATAACTATCCCACTCATGATCTGGAGTTGGTTGCAGTAGTGTACGCCTTGAAGTGCTGGAGGCACTATCTATTGGGGGAACGATTTACCGTGTTTACAGACCATAAGAGCTTAAAGTAAATCTTCTCACAGCGGGATCTGAATCTTCAGCAGTGAAGATGGGCAGAATATATCCAGCCTTTTGACTTTGACTTGGTGTACATGCCGGGAAAGGGAAACAGTGTTGCTGATTCCTTGAGAAGGAAGGTTCAGAATCAGGATGTTCAGGAGTCCAGCACTGAGTGGAAGGTGATGGCTTTGTTTGTAGAGATGCACATGGAGGTGTAGGAGGAAAGTGGTATGTTCACTCTTTCTTCCTTAACTATGGAGTCGATGCTTTTGGGTTGAGTTTAGGAAGGTCATCTTGATTATCCTGAGTGTTTTTCCATGAAGGAAAAGCTTAAAGGTGAGGAGCTACCTTCTGGTTGGGCCGTCGATGCAGAAGGTGCTGTTCGTGTTTGTGATCATGTGATTGTGACAAGGTGTGTGTGGGAAGAGTTGATGCGTGATTTCCATGCATCAAAGTGGGCAGTGCATCCTAGTTTCACCAAGATGTACCATGATCTCTGAAGGTAGTTTTGGTGGCCTGGAATGAAGAAGGACGTTGCAGGCTTTGCGGCACGGTGCCTTACCTGTCAGCAGGTGAAGGCCAAGCATCAACGCCCAGGTTGTTTGTTGCATACATTGCCCATTATGGAATGGAATAGGGATGATATAACGATGGATTTTTTTGTTGGTCTCCTAAGTACACTGTGAAAGAACGATGCAATTCGGGTGGTCGTAGATCGGTTAACGAAAGTGGATCATTTTTTACCGATTCAAGAGACCTATACAGTCGACTAGTTGGGTGAGATGTATGTTCGGAAGATAGTGCGGTTGCATGGGGTTCTGCAGACCATAGTTTCAGACCAAGATCCACGTTTTAAATTGCGTTTCTGGAAAGGGTTATAGAAGGCGCTTGGTACATAGGTGTTTTTGAGTACGGCTCTCCACCTGCAGACAGGCAGGCAGTCGGAGCGTACGATCCAAGTGTTGGAGGACATGTTAAGATCTTGTGTCTTGGACTTTGGTGGTTCTTGGGAGAGACATCTATCATTGGTTTAGTTTTCCTACAACAACAGTTTTAGGCTACGATTCAGATGGAACCGTTTGAGGCACTCTACGGGAGGCCATTTAGATCACTGTTGTGTTGGCTAGAGGCCGGTGAATCTGAGTTGTTGGGGCCAAGTCTTGTGAAAGAGACTTCCAGGAGAGTTAAGTTGATTAGGAATTGAATGGATAAGGCTCAGAGTCGGTATAAGTCGTATGAATATCGGAGTCTTAGACCTCTTGAGTTTGCGGTGTGTGATAAAGTGTTCCTTCGGGTGTCCCCAAGGTTGGGTCACCGTTGGATTCAAAAGCAGGTAAGATGGCACCCAGGTATGTGGGACCTTTTGAGATTGTGAAGAGGATCGGACCAGTGGCTTACCGATTAGGTCTTCCACAACGGTATGGTGGGATGCATGATGTGTTTCATGCGTCACAACTTCGGCGGTATCACCCTGACCCATCTCATGTGGTTGATGTTGAGGGTTTGAAACTTGAGGCCGATGCGTCCTTCCAAGAGCATCTAGTTCGTGTGGTGGATCGTAGTGAAAAAGTCTTGCGAGGAAAGGTTGTGCCACTAGTGTGAGTACTACGGTGGCATGGGAAAGTTCAGGAAGAACCTTGGGAACAGGAATCGGATATGCGGGCCCAGTGGCCCGAACTATTTTCTTCGGTGGAGCAATGAGACTTGGGAACTCAACTCGAGGAAGAGCCGTTATAAGGTGGGGAGGTTGTAAGATCCCAATTTTGGAATGGTATGTTTTTCTTTGTGTTTTGGTAAAATCCCTTGTTTTGGTATTCAATGGATGTCTTGTAGAAGTATGAGAGGCCTTGGGGGTGTTTTAGGGGCTCGGGGCATGGAAGAAAGGAAAACTGGGCAAGACAGGCCAAGTAGCACGACCTGTGCATGGCCAGGCAAACCATGCGGCCTACCCAGGTGAAACCATTAGACCCATCCTCCTTCGGACGGTATCATGAGCATGGTTTGCACATGGTTTTCCAAATCGTGCCGCTAAACCGTGTGGCCACTTAAAGTTTGGGAAAAAATTACAGTTTTTCCACTCCGAGCTTTTAAAACCCACTTGGGATTTTCCTCTCCTCATCCTCTCCTGACCCTAGAGACGAACATGGCCGACCCATGCTTCCCAAGGGTGGTTCTCCTTTGATTCTTGGCCATTTAGAGCATTGTTGGTTGCAGATTGAAGCTTCAGGTAAGGCTAATCTCATCTTTGGTTCTTTTCTTGGTTTAGGGTTTGTATCTTCTCTCCCTCTCGTTCCGAAGCTCTAAAACCCAAAATTTTTGGTGAGTTTTAGGTTGAAGCTCCAAAGGTTGGTTGTATTGAGGTATAATTACTTTATTGAGGGTGCGTTTAACCGTGGTTTTGAGGTAGGTGGTCCACAAGTTATATCCCATGTTTGTTTGATTAATTTGTGCATGTTTGGTTATGTTGTTGTTATCCTTTGGTTATGTTTTGGATAACCATGGAATGTTTGGAACTAATGGTGTTTATAATGGAAAATGGGAACCCTCACGATCCCCATGGGATGTGTAAGGGGTTGAATTGAACTAATAGTGGCCATCCATGGGATGTGTCGACTTCTCCTGGGCATAGGGAAAGTGATTGAACAAGTGACCTTGTTCTAGTTAAGGGTAGAGACCTTGATAAACAGGTTGGCATGATTGGTTGAAATTGGGATAGAATTTAGGTGATTCACCTAGACTTGGTAATAACCAGAGGGTTAAATGGACTGAGTTAAATGGTTGACTCATGGAAATGAGGAATGGGTTAATTGGGTTAATATGTAAATTGGTTAAAGACCATAACGGGGTGGGTTATGGGATTGGTGTTGAATGCTTAGTGAGTTAGACATAACACATGGGAATTGGGTGAATGGTTAAATGATGTGAAATAGTAATGTGTTAATGGGTTAAGTCATGATATGGAATTCCCATGTGGGATGCTGTGAATAGTGTTTTCCGAAGGGAAATGGTATGGATGGTTGATGGTTACGTAAATATAAGCATGTGCACATGGCTTGGTAGAGTGGGGTATGACTTGAGGATCTACGCCCACGGGTCGACCGAAGACGGATGCTCTAAACTCCACCCTAAATGCACGAGTTAGGAAAGGGGGCTGAGGGTCTATTCTCTTAGTGGTTGCATCCACCCGGACTGAGGCTTCGAGGTGAGGATATGGTTGCTATGAGGGAGTTAGTCCTAGTGAGATAGGATAATGATGTGTTACCCTCTTGCATGTGATTGTTGGCCTTAGACCCATGTAACATAATTTATGTGATTAAATCATAGAAATGTGATGAAATGGTAAGTGATGGTAAATGGTAATAAATGGATGGTAATGGAATGGAAATGTCTTTGGCTATGAACTGGTTAATGGAACCTTAATTAATTTCTTGGCATTTATCATTCATTTTCCTTTTGCATGCACTACCTGTTTATACTGGATATTTTGTAGACACCATTGGTGGTGGCCTACTGAGTTGTACTCACACCCTGCTCGGTCCTCCATTGGGTACCCAAGCAGACTTCATGGTTGTAGGTCAGGACAAGGGCAAAGGTCTTGCTAGATAGCTGAGTGGACATGGGTAGCACTTGGTGGAGGATCCAGACTTGGCTTCGAGACTGTCTTGGGGATTTTGGCTGTTGCCTTTATTTTTGGGTTTTGTTCACTCTTTCGCCTGTAGTATGACATGGAATATTTATTATTTGGAAATGGTTGTTATATATGTTCCTTGTTTATTGGTTATTGATCCACTATTTGGTTATTCTGTTGTGACTTACTCTGATAAAAAGGGGGTATAGTCTCCCCACTTGACCCCATAGACCCCCGCTACTAGTCGGCAGCCTTTGGTGTATGGGGAGGCGCTCTTAAGGTCATGTAACCACCCGTCTAATAGCACCGGTTTAGTGGATTCCGGTTCGGGGATGTTTCATTGAAACTTATAGAGATTCAGTTGATCTACAAGGTTCTATTCTCTTTGAAAATGTCTTACATTGGTTTTGAGTGCCAAAATATTTCCAGATTTGTTCTCTCTAACATTTTAGATATGGGAAATAGAAAATAGAATGACATAGAATTTTAATTATAGTAACAACACATGTTTCCTCATATATATTTCTCAATAATATCCTTGACCTTTTTCTAGATTTAAAAATATAGATTCTTCCTCAAAATATCAACTTAATAATACTCATTATGAATCCTTATATTTTGGAAGAAATCAAGAAGTCATAAATTTGTTGAATTTACATATAATTCTACAAATTTATCAATTGGAGTATATTAAATAAATATATCATAGTTTTACATGGTCAATCAATATTCACACATCATCTTGATAATTCATGATTCATCTATTATATAGGAAGAAACTCCTTTATCAAATACATTTGATATAGTCTCTTTATTTGATCATGTGTTAGATTTAAATGGTTATGTGGGTTTTCACTTCAACATGTGTTTACATTACCATACGAGATCATCATTATATTTCAAAAATTCTAACTCTATTATGTCTTCGCTTATTTTTACTATACTATCAATTTGTCTTAACCTTTAGTCACTCCAATACATTTTCATTTATCATATATGGTTTATTGGATATACCATGAGGTCACTCCATTTTATCTTGAAGTATCTTGGTAAAATATTGCGATTTCTTGAGGATTTTATGCGATTTTTACCATTTTTGATCGATAAGGCATATTAATAATCCATTTAGTCCTACGGTCACATCCATCATTTTTGAAATTAGTCTTTTCTTTAGATTGCTTCATGTAGTGAAATGGAATTCTTCAGGTGTTCGATTGAATCCTTATTACGGGAGTTCTTGTACTCATGTGATAAGATGAATACATAGATAAATTTGATTTATCTAGCACATGATAACTTGACTATTAATGCAGTCAATTGGGTTTCTTCATTCGGTCGATTCTTGGATTTACGATCACTTTTATAGTTTGGAAAAAAATATATTTATCTAGAAAACACATGTTGCTAAAATAGAACATAGAATCATTTAATAATAAATTATTCATTATTTGAGATAATTAAAATAATGAATTGCAAGAAAATGATAGAATTCTATCTTTGGGATTAGAAGTGGTGGATTCTAATACAAAATCATTTCCACATTAGAAAAAAGTTTTACCTATAATGTTTTTGGCCTAGAGTGACATATATTTTTATGGGATGTTTCATAATGAAATTCTCGTGTCTTTTTCATATAATGTTTATAATAATGTAATTGGTTTCCAATTAGATAAATAAAATTGGGACAAGAGGGAAATTATCTTTGAAGTAAATGTTATGGTAATGGACAAAAACATAAAATTTTAATAATTCCTTATGAGGAAAAAATAGATAATGTAGAAATTGTAAATGAATTAATCACAATGGTTGATTAAATAATCATTAAAATTAGAGGCTTTAGGAGAAGCATGGTCTGAAACACCTATTTTAAATAATATTTTGTGGAATATATTGGTAAAATTTAACTCTATGTTCTTATCCATAGAGGGTATAGATAACGTATTGAACATGTTGGATGTTGTTAAAGCCATCAATTTGTAATTTATATATCTAAATCTCACTTGTATAATGGGGACCATGGTTAATGCACTATGAAGGGGGGTGAGTTATAATTATGGATTTAAGAAAATCTATTTTACCAAAGCAGGGAAATGATTATGACTTAGAGAAGGATGAATGTGAAATTATCATCAATAAAGTCTGAATGAGGTGTTAAAATAATTTGTACCAATCAATGTTAAGGAGTCTTACATTCCAAAATGACTAAGGAAATATAGTAAAATGATTCGGTAAGAAGGATGACACTCAGGAGAAAGGATTTCACCTTCTCATGTAAACAAGATCAAAATAATCATAAATTAAAAATCAAAAAATATAACTACAAATGAACATAAGCATGACCTCAATCAATAAATATTTTTCATGTATTAATGAAAAAATTGATTGAAATTCATCCATAATGTAAGGTTTCTTTTAATAATGAATGTTCTTTGAATGAATTATAGTCTAGAGAAATGAAATCATGAATAATAAAATTATTAAAAAGATTCAACAATTGAATTTACCACTATAAATTAAACCCAAATAAATTTTATAAAAATGCAACTGGATTTCATGAGAAAAAATAATATTAAAATAATGAAAGGAAATATGGGGAGAAATAGAGAATATTATCTCTTAAGTTGAAGTATTTTTCTCACTAATTTATCATCAATGTTCACTCTTGGTGATACCCTAGGTTTGGATCAATCTCCATTTCTCACAAAAATCTATTTAGAAGTATGTTAGTTGATCTATTAATCTGCATTTTGAATTTTTGTTTCTTCCCTCTTTAATGAGGTTTTCCACAACATCATTCAACTCATCATTTATATTTTAGAACCACCATCATAGGATATATATCAAACACTATTTAAGATAATTTTATTAGAAAATATAAAAAATTAAGTAGGTCAATGTGCCAGCATATTCTTCAATCACCTACAACACCTTATATTCCTATAGAATTACTAAAGAAACTATATTTCTCATATAGGTGCTTAATTTCCCAAATTTTAAGTCTTTTTATAAAAATTACTTCCTAAATTAATAACTCTTTCTTCCTCTAACTATCCAAACATCCCCCTATAAGCCATATCCATGTTAATTAGAAAAAAAATTAGTTAATGGATTCTTTCTATCTATATATTTATCTTGGTCTATTATCTATTGGATAGTAAATATGTTTTTCTTTGGATTGTGCTAAACATCTACTACAGTAATTAAGGCTTGGGGATTTCAATATTAGGATTCTTGATGTGTGTGGATATATGTATATGTTTTTCCTCAAAAAATAATTTTTCACCATGATGAATGAAATTGCTAATTCTTTGGTGATAAAGCTAATGAAGAACAACTACGACAATTAGTGCATCCAAATTAAAGTGATTCTTGGAAACCAAATGTCATGTAAATTTTGGAGGATTGATACTCCATGTCAGAATCCAAGGTAGAAAAGGATTCTCTACTATATGTTCAGAATACCTCTATTTGGGTAGAACGAAATAGAGACTACAAGGATAAATCATTAATTTATCAAGAACATGATGACCAAACTTTCTAAATAATAACTTCATCAAAATCATCATATGATATCTGGGAAAACCATCTCAAAGCATTATAGGGAATTAAAAAAGTGAAGATGATACAACATCAATCTCTATGATATCAGTTTGAATCCTGATTTATGAAATATTCATAAACTATTATAGACTATCATACTCATGTAATGGTTGTGGTGAACCAAATATGAAGAAATGGATAATATATTTCTAGCATGTGGGTATGTGAGAAAATTTTTCTATTCCTTGATCAAAAATTTGATTCAATAGATATTTTCCTGGAAGAAACAGAGGACCTGGAAACAATTTATATCGAATAACTCATGGGTTTATATAATCTAATGAACTAAAAGTTAATAGCCAATGTGAAATGAATGGAGTGGAGCATTCCCTAGAATCTAATATGTATCTCAAAAAATCATAAAATGATCAAGGGGGGACGTCTCAAATAACCTGAGGTATAGGAGTCCCTAGATAGGAATTTGATCGTAGAAGAGGAGGACATGGTTGTGGAATCCCAAATCAAGGAGTTTGTAAATATCAACACTATACTCCATGAGAATAAAGATGGGTAATAAGAGGATGATTCAATAATCTCAAACCATACAAAAGAAAAGTTCAATGCTATAATTGTAAAAAATATGGTCATTATAGAAATTAATGTTGGAATAATAAACAATGGAGAATAATATATGTGAGCTATATAACATTGAAGTAGGAGATACTTTTAGGGAGTCACATGTGTTAAGGAAAAAAATATAGCCATAAATTCAATGTGGTATCTGGAATCTGGATCAAGAAACCACATGATAGGGAACAAACACTTGAGAAAGAACCTTGACGATAGGGTTCAAGGAGATATTTCATTATGAGATCTCTTAATAATATTTTTCAATGGAAGAGGAGATATTATCATTATTAATAAACGAAAATTATGATTTCATCTATTATGTATACTATGTACATGACATATAGACCAGCATCTTGATTGTAGGACAGTTAGTGGAAAAATTATTTCATATAAGACTTAAAAAAACAAATAGTGATTGTTAATGAAAAAGAAAGGATGATCACAAAATTACTAATGGAAAAGAACCACATGTTTCCATTTATGATTCAACCTGAATTAAAACAATGTTAGACGATGGTATGTGATGATATCGACTGGATATGGAATCCTAGGTTTTGGAATTTTAACTTTGAATGTTTAAGATTATTAGGAAGAAAGAATATGGTGAATAGGATTCCTATCATTTGACACATGAATCAAATATATAAAAGATGTTTTCTAAGAAAAAATCATTGAAAAAGTTTTGTAGTGAAGTCCTACTGGAAAGATACTATGCCACTAAATTTAGTTTACACTAATGTGTGCAATCAATTGATTCAAAAATAAGATGGAAAAAGAAGGAATTTGTTTGACATATATTGATGATTATATAACAAGAAAATGATATATTTTCTCAATATGAAATCAGAAGTGTTTATATTCTTTATAGAATTCATGGTTCTTGTGGAAAATCAAAGCATACATAGCCTAAAACATTATGATATAATTGTGGTGAGTATTACACCTATGATTTTTTTCTAGAGTACCTAAATTTGCATGGAATTTAGCACAAGTTTATTCTATCTTACACACACCAAATCGATGGAGTGGATAGAAGTTAAAATTGCATCACAGTCAATTTTGAATGAAGCATGTTTAAAGACAAGTGCCCATCACCTTCTGGGTTGAATCCACTTTGTGTGTAGTGTATATACTCAATTTATTAAAAATAAAAATGTCAATGAAAATAAACTACATGAATCTTGGAGTACTCATAAGAAATTTTTAATCCATATAATTAATTTCGGTCGCATTTACTATGTCAGGATCCCAAATTCAAAGCTAATGAAGCTCGAGGAAAAAGGAGTGGAGTGTGTCATTATGTGATATGGAGATTCAGAAATGGGATATTTCTTGTATAATACCATCACCAACAAGATAATATTTATCTAAGATGTTATATTTAATGAAATGGAGGCATGGAAATGGAATCAAGATGGTGATTCAAGAGAGGTATGACTCACACTAAAGGATGAAGAAATCATTGAATAAGTACCATTAGAGGAATGAGAAATATTAGAACCACTAACACCATCTCCATAAACAAATATATCAGAATACATAGAGAGAATGTTCTCATATAATTCATTAAAAAATTTGAATCCTTGTGGATAAATATGAGAGAATTGAACCAATAGATGAATATATAAATTTGTTTTGTCTCTCGATGACTTCCAATATAGTTATAATTGAGGAAGCTAAAACCAATGAAATGTGACAGAAAGTGATATATGAGAAAATCTATTCCATCAATTCCACCAAAGGCTATAAAAAATGAATCCATTGACTATGGTGTATTCAGTACACTTTTTGGTCATCCACCTAGATATGATTCAAATTAATGGGTCAACAGAAAAAAAAAATTTAATAGGGGATGTTGGATAATAAACCCATTTGTCATTGGATTGTGCCAAAATTCTACTACAACAATAGAGGTTTTGAGAATTCAATATTGGGTAGATTTACATGTGGGGATCAATAGTATTGGGAGGAACCTACTGTAACCAAAACATAGAATTTTATTTTCTCTATTTCCATTATTTTATTTTATTGTATGGTTGTATCCCTATAAATATGGATTGTTTTAATCATTATAAGATAATCAAAAGAGAGATGAAATAAACATGTGTTTCCCTACTATTATTTTTTTCCTAATATCAACTAATGTGATTAACATTCAATTTAGATTTCACTACCAAAATCCTCCTCAATTTTCAAGACAATGACTATGATGAAAACTTGGTTTAAAATTCTTCATTCAATTATCTATCCTTCAATATCTTGACTAGAAAAACCAACTCCTCAAAGATCAAATGGATTTATTACTATAAAATCACTCATAAATACCTTGTTTAGTTAGTCACTTACCTTTATGAAGGATTCACTTGGATTCATCAAGCTCAGGTGGTTACTCAGGGACACACAATGATAAAGTCTTTTCACATTTAAATAACCAAACAATTAGAACGCCTTAAATATTTCTTATATAGTCATAATATTTAGAAACATCAGTAATATTTTAAAAATAATTATCTATAATAAAAAATATAGAACACATAACTTTAAGACACATATTATATATGGATCCTTACAAACATCTGCATCACCAATTACACAATCCTTTATGACTATAGATGCGATGCAGGATTATCATTTTCACTTTACAAAGGGGATTTTTTTTATATTTATTTATTCAATGTGTGGTTCCTTAGATTCACTCACAATATCATAAAGTTGTGGTTTATCCATCCATAAAGCCTCAATTGGTTTTATTCATCCTCGTTCAATCATATTTACTATTCAATTTTGAACATTGAAAACCTAACAAGTTCTAGTCATTGTCTTCTGGTGTAGAATGTTGATGGTTTCTCTAAGATATAACTATCAATATCAATAATCAGAGATCACATTTTTATTCAAATCCATGTAGAGTAAATTATTCTACTTGAAATTTTCTTATGGACATTTAACCATCTGGACTATCATATTTAGATTTCACTTATAAGAATAAATATTATGTTTGTAATATCTTATGGGAGCACATTAACGACATACATTATTTGGAAAAAAAATTTATCGAAAATTGGTAATTTATCTTATCTTATTCCATAAAAAATTATAAAAATGAAAATATATTGAATTGGGAATAGTATATATTCAAAAATAAAAAATTATCCCCCTCAAATTGATCTACAGAATTTAAAATTTATCTAACACATAATATTTATAATGAAAACATAGAACATGAAGATTTAAATTATATAACTAGAATAAATTTTAAATTCGATGATAATAAAATTTTAATGATAATTTGATGAAAAAAAACTAAATCGAAGTTCTTGAACACATGTAAAAAATTTAATTAAATACTTTTTAATTTAAATTATATTCAATTGTTTTTATTTTAGTGAAAATATTCAATGAATAAAAATTTTACCAGAAAATGATGTATAATAGATTATTGACTATTTAAAGCTCAAAATAATAGAAAAAAATCAATATGATGTATAAATGTTCATTCTGAAGGTTCTATATGAGATTATCCCCCAAATAACAAATTACTTGTCTTTAATGAAACATTACAGAAAATAAATGAAGAAGAAGTAATCTCATGAATGAAAAATTAGATTCTATTATAATTTTATTTTAAAAATTATTTTCTTCCATCGAACCTCTTTAGTATTAAATGAGTTTTCCCTAATAATATTTAAGGATTTGTCTAAAACTTGATTTATATCTTAATAAAAATTATTGAAATTGTTTCTTAAAATGACTTTAACTAACATAAATTTGAAGAAAAATGAAAATTTCAAATTTCACTTCACTGCAAGGTGAATATGTAAACATATTTTAACAATGATTAAATATACAAAGAAAAATATGTGAGAAAATAAAATAATTAAAAATGAAATAATTAATAACCTACCCATCATTAAAATAATAAAGAAGGAAATGTTCAATAAAGATTAGGATATTCATTTCATAGACTATTTGGATGAATATATGATGAGTTCATCTTGAATCAGAAAGTTTAAATACATTGATAATTCTATGAAATACCCACAAAAATGTACCAAATGAAAAAAATTCAATAAGGAAATGTAAATAAAATACCCAATTAAATCCATGAAGAAATAGAAAAGATTTAAGCTCTCATAGTGGAAAAAATATTCATAATATTTAATAAATATTTTCTCACAATGATAATGAAAAAAAGAGCTTGAAAAAAAGGTTTTTTTTATGTGTTATCAATTAATTACATTTTAGAACATTTTTAGTCCCCTATCCCACACTTTAAACACAATATTTTCAAAAACATATAATCCTAATGTTGAGGAAAAACTAAATACAATTTGCTCAAAAAAAATCAATTTAGATGTAATAATTCATGCGCAAGGGTCATAATGAAGTTTAATAAATATGACATTTTCCAATTATTAATATAATTTTTTAAAATTTATTTTAAATTTTGAATGATTTTTCAAAATGGAATGAATACAAGGACATTCAATGGAAAGAAAAAGTGATACTTGTTTAGATAATTAATCTATCATAAAGAAACTATTTTTAAAAAATATTCATAATTTTTAACATAAAAGAATAGTTTGTAGTTTATAAATAGGACTGGAAGTCTTATATAAACTGATTTTTGAAATCTTATATTATGCTAGGTGTGGGTGAAAATAATTGAAAATAATTTTTTTTATTATTTAGGTCAAATAGTTTTATGTAACACTATCTAAATCCCCCAATACATAATTTTCATAAATTTTCATTTGTGTACTAAAAATAAAAAATACCATTTTTCTATTATGTTTTCGAGGTGTGTAATAGAAATTCCATAATTAAAATAAATAATAAAAAATAAAATATTCTAAAAATTGCACCCCTACTTATTGGTTTTTCCTATTTATATAGCCCAAAAACTCACTCACATATAGATTTTAACCATCATTTGGTCTCATTATTGAGGTTACTAGAGAGATCATATAGGTCAACATTATATTATAATCATTGAAATTCAAATACATGAATCCAAGTTTTAAAGTGTGATAATTATATGTCAATGATGTTTATGATGCATTACTTATAAATTTTCTATATTAAATTAAATTCAAAATATTTAAAGGGGTTTCAATAATTGGAGGATAAACCACAATAAATGATGAGGGATTCTTATTTTAATGAATAAAATTGAAAAATTAAAACATTGTATTTCCTCCCAAGCAATGCTAGATTTGAAGTCACCATCCAAACATTCCATGGAAACAAACCATAGTAACTTGGTGTCTCTCATTTCATGTCCATAAACCAAAACATGTTGATATCCAAAATATTTTTTATAATAAACTTTGTTATGTGGAAATCTATACTCCCTATAGAATATTAAATTACCTTGATAACTAAAAGGCCTTCTTGGAAACACCTCTTAACATTAATGGACTAAAAAATTGAATGTATCAATAAAGTAGAAATAATATCATCAAATTATCCAAAAATTATATATTATAAACTTAAGGGGTTATTAGGAGAAAAATATAAACTATGGATCTCTTCTAGGAATTTGTTGAGTTCAATAACATAAAATACTTCATCAAAATAGCTCTTACAAGTAGAAAAAGGAGCCTTGTCCAGTTCAAATTTTAATTCAAATTTATAGAATTTATAGTTTCCATGAAGTTGTGGAACTATAATATGTTATTTAAGGGTTGTGACATGATTTTAATAGTTTTTAACTCACTTCTTATCTCTAAACTCTCAGGAATTAAGGTATAAGTGGATAAGTTTTGAAAAATAGTTTGAAGAAGTGGGTTTTCAAGAGTGTTTATTGTAATTTTTGAATTATCAATAAAAAATTTTCCGCTTATAAATTTTTATGAGCTTCTAAGTGAGTTTCAAAATGAAAATTAATTAACAAATGAGTTAAAAGTAATTAAAGAGTAAATTTGTGAACATCCAAAAACTCTGATTTCCATAAACTCTAATTCTTTTCCAAAACATTTGTTACCTCCAAAACAAATCTCATCAACCAATTATTTCAACTAATAAAATTTTCTTTGACCATATGGGGTGTACTATTACATTCTTGTAAATAAAATCCAACACTTCATCCTTAATTCAAAATTAGTAAAACGATCAGGTTTAGTTTTAAGTGTTATATATTGCAGTTCAGTTCGTAGAAAAATATACTATAGTGGTGACTTATTAAAACAATTATCTATAGAGGAATGACAATTATTTCCAATTTTCTAAATATATCCTTAATAATATAATTAGTAAGAGGATAAACTAGTGAAAGTTTATAAAATATTATTAAATCAATATGGAATCCCTCTAACTTTTCATTAAGAAACAATTTCAAAACTTTAGGTTTTTCAGCTTCAAAATAGGGAAGGTCAATTTTCAAAACATGTTCTAAAATTTAATAATTAATATATTCAAATGTAATTTTTTACTCTCCAAAATTCAAAAAATAAAATTCTATATAATTATTCCATGGTTTCAAAATGTAGATTGATGTATTTTTAAAATCTAAATCCTTATCTGAAAATTTATCCAAAATATGATCAATCAGACCCTGGAAACTCCTACAATAGTAAGTCTTTTTAGGACTAGGTATAAATAAAACAATAGGTAATTCCATTTTAAGGTCTTATACGTTCTCACAATAAAATTTATTAACATTTTGAGAGTTTTTTTTACCATTTATTGATTTTATCTTGTCAAATTATACATTATCAAATACAAATTATTTAAAATGATTGGATTATTCCTTAATTTCATCCTCAATTTCTATTACCATTTTTCCTCAATATCATCCAATTAATTTCCCCCATAAACCAAAATAAATCAGTCTTATATTTTTATTTGAATGTCCAACTGACATGTTTCATTTTGAAATTTTGTAATTCTAGATTCATTTGTATCTTGATATTAATTAATTTTAGCGATCATATTCAATAGAATTTGTTTAAATTCCAATTGATCTACCGGTTAAGGATAATAATAGTTTTGGTTTTACTCAATATGAAAATACTTAGATGGCTAATTATAGACACACTACTAACCATTTTTCATATTAATTGTGACTCCCCAGACCCACACTCTGAAAACTAATTCCATCAACAAATACATTATATAAATTCCTTGATAAAATCTTTAAACTTATTATTATAACCATCCATAATTATAAAATCAATTTCATTTAATTAAACCAATTACAACTCAAGGATCTATTAATGTTTATAGTTTTAGAGAATTATTTTACATATTAAACTAATAATTCCCATGATTTTCTCAAATAATGTAAATTTTTTCTATTATATATAAGAAACTACATAATTGATGATAAGTCTGCATCACCTCCCATAAATTCATACACATTTTATATATTTATAAACATGTCACGTGTAATAATTTCCTTTACAACTAGGAGAATGAAAATATTAAAAATGGGAGAGCTCAAATGATCAATAAGGGAATCACATAACTATAAAAAAAATAGAATAAACAAGACATTAATATTATTGTAGGAATTGTTAAAAAAACATAATGAACATGAAACTAGGATCATTTTATATTAATGAAAATAAAATAAAACATGTATATCAATATTGGCAATCTCATATTGGTGGAATGTGACATGGAGGTCATTGAAGTTGGTCAAAGTTGAATTATTTACATTCCTACTAACTACTGTATATGTGGTAAGCAAGGTTGAATCCACATAGAAGACAATTTTGACCAAAACTTTTCTAAATATTTTCAAAAAGACCCCAGTGTTGTCAAAAATGGGGTATGTTAGAACCATGGTCGTTCTATGCATGAATTGGATTATGCTTTGTGTTTTTCATCAATCCTCAGTGGAAGTCCAGAATGTGTGCCAGTAAAGTGATCATACAGAACAAGCAATTAACAGTAATAAAGGTGGCACCGTTTTCTAGTTTTTTCCAAATTTTTGGCCTTAAAATAGACAAATGGAGAAAAGTGGTTTTTTTAAAAGAGACTTGCACACCGTTGACTTGAAGGAGAGGAAACTTGCATGCCTTTTGTTTTTCAAGATCAGAACATGAAAATATGGCAAAGCGAGAAGGGCGCCTAAGTTTTACGTTTGGTCATGCAAGTGACATGCGTGAGAGAGACTTGCGCGCCGAGGGAATACTTGTGTGCCATCGCGTAGGGTATCCAAATGCCTATAAATTGAGTTTGACCCTGCCTCATTAGAGACGAAGTTCGAGACTTGGAGAAATTCAGATCTCCCATCACGCAGGTGTAGTGGTCACTCAAGTGGTTGTGTGGTCGCGCTAGTAGTAGTTGGGAGACAGTTGTTTGTTGCACCTCCAAGGTGGCTTGGGTGAGAAAGGTTGTTGGTCACCCAATTTTGGATTTGGGGAAGGAAGTGTCGCACAGGTGGTTTGGTGACACTTGCGTGCCAGGATTTGAAGAAGCGTGACAGGTGACCTTTTCGTGCCAAAATTGGTTTGGGTGCAAAAGAATGTGAGTCGCACAAGTTTGAAGTTGACGAAGTGAGTGTCGAAAAAGTGGGAGATTCTAACTTGTGTGCCATCTTCAAACATGCATGTCGGGCATGGAGAAGTGAGCCAGGTGTGGTTGATGTACATTGATCTTTTTAGAGCTGCACAAAACCTGGAAGTTTTCTCGATACCTTCGGTGCAAAGTGATATTAGTCTATGGGTGAGAGTTTGACTTCAATAGAGCATCTACATACAACAGAGGATGTATTCATTAGAGAAGATAAAGATACCTTCATGTCTATAAACTGAGTGGGACTTCACCAAAGGTAGTGATCCAGGGGGAGTCAACAGGAGTGACCTGAGGGACGCAGTGAGATATCCTTGAACATTTTTAAAGGCAGTGAGCTTGGGACAGAGTGATTGTTCCTGAACCGTTGTAATCCACAGCTAGTGATGTTTAGTGGAATTTGGTACTACCGAAAATCGGTCGGCGTATGCTCCTTGGACATAGAACTTAGTGTTGAACCTATTAAAAATTGATGTGTCATCTCTCTACATGTGAATGTTTGCTTTCTGATCATATTCATCATACAGGTTTAACAAGTTCCTACCAACGTGGGAACAAGATCCATCACATTAAAAGAAAAATTTGTCACCCTAATTCACCCCTCCCCTCACAGGGTGTCCCGGGGTCCTACAAGTGGTATCATAGGGTAAAGGTTGCTTGTGTTAAATCATCCCTTTTTCGTCATGGAGAATGCAATTAATATCAAGGGAGTCCCTCTCTTTGATGGAAGTAATTTCCTGATCTGGAAGAATAGAATGAGATCTCATCTAAGATCCCTTGGAATGGAAGTCCTTTTTTCCTCTATCCAAGGTATACATGTAACTTATCCAACAGGGATGGCTATGAAGGATGCTGATAGGAAAATTCTTGATGTTGATGCTAAAGCGTAGAATGCTCTCACCGCAGCCCTTTCTGATCAGATCTATCTAAAGGTAATGAATTTCACCTCAGCAAAGTCCATGTCGGATAAACATGAAAATATTTATGAAGGAGATAGAAAAGTGAAGGAGGTGAAACTACTAGTCCTACACAATAGGTTTGATGATCTGTATATGCATCCTGATGAGAATGCAGACTCCTTCTTCAATCAAATTACTAAAGTGGTTGAAGAAATTTAGGGTCTATGTGAAAAAAGTCAAAGACGTTGACATTGTAAATAAAATATTAAGAAGAATTCCATCCATGTACAATGAAAAGGTGTCATACCTTGGGGAAAGAGATCTTTCTAAACATTCTTTGGATGATATGTTGAGTAGCCTAGTGGCATATGAAATGAGAGGAAAACCAGAAGATGCTACTACACGAGTAATCAAGGAAATGGCGTTCAAATCCATGGAGAAACTGAAAATTTCAAAAGATAGTAGTGGTGAAGACGATAAGAAAAAAAATTACTTCTCACATTTTCAAGAAGTTCTTGAAGGTAAAAGGAAAATTCAAAGGGAATTTACCTCTAGCTTGCTTTGGTTGTGGAAAAGTTAGGCACATTGCTTCTCAGTGCTTAAGAAATATCTATGATGATGATAGAGAAGCTGAATACATTGAGAAGCCTCAGAAAAGATTTTTCAAGAAAGGAAACTTCAAATCTAAAAATAAAGTACTGAAGAAGAGTTTTTTTTGTGAAGAGGAAGATGATGATAATGAATTCTGTGAAGAAGAAGAACCAGAGTTCAAAACTAGAAACCATGCTTCCGTGATGGCCATTGTTGAAAAATCAGAAGATAATGGTGGAGACAATCAGTTAAAAACTAGTGGTAATCCTATGTTTCAACTTAAGGATGCTGTTAGAAATCTTAAGATGAAATGTAAGAGTTGCAATAAGTGGAAATCAATTGTAGAGGAATCAACTGAATATGTTGATCATCTTGAAGCTGAAATTGAATGACTGGAAGAATTTGTGAAATTACTGTCTAAAATCCTTGAAAGCAATGATGGTGTAGTGGATCTGAATCTGAGAATTGAAGAGTAGGGAAAGGTCATCAATGACCTCACATCCATACTGGAATAAAAATCCAATAGTACTGAGGGTCTTGAAGAGTAAGTTGTTACTCTTATGAGTAAACTTGAGATTGAATGAATTTTAAAAGAATCAAGGAAGAAAATGCAGTTTAGAAGATTCTTAGATGCAGAAGTACTAGAAAGAGCCAAGTGTGGTTCAGATGGGGTTGGAAAAATCTTGAGTGATCAAAGACCCAAGACCCGCTTGCATGGGAAAGAGTGGAATTGGCTGTGAAGCTGAGACATCAACTTCTGGAAGTGAAGAGAGCCAAAAGAAAGACAAGATGAAAGTTGGACTTGTTGAAAATTTTCCGGAAGTGCGGAAAAAGAAACCCTCAATGTAAACTAAAATGAGAATTGAAAATTATCCTCAAACGTTCAGAAATGACAGGCAGTCAAACTATTCTCCCAAGGAAGAAGGTATGAGGATAAATTAAAGTGAGAAGACATTTCCTCTCAAGAAGTGTCAGTTCTGTGTCTATCTGGGCCATACCTTGTCATATTGCAAAGAGGCAAGGAGCAACTTGAATGGGGAAGATCTGGGACATCAAAAAAGGAGACTGACTTCATATCCTTTATCTTATAGAATAAATAGTTTATATGGACACTGTTTTCATTGTTCTAAAGTTGACGATAGAATAGATTCATACAACTCTTAGAAACGGGTCAATGTTCATCCTTCTAATGGTGTTGATCTCACAAATAGGTTTACTCCTCTTGAAGAAGAGTATGGGAATAAAGAATTTGATTATGTGTAAGAAATCATTTGAAGGCCTTTAATATCGTATACTCAATCCAATATCTCTTGGAAAGAAAAAAGGAAGATAGAGAAATCCAATCTTGTAAAAGTAGCCTTCAAAGCTACAAAGAGTAGCAACACCTGGATTCTTGAGAGTGGATGCTCTTCACATATGATAGAAAATACTGACCTTTTGAAACATTGAAAAGAAGGTTTATGGAACAGTAAGGTTTGGTAATGATGGTGCTTTGAAGATTAAAGGTAGTGGGAATACTGCTCTCGCCAACGGAGAGCTGAAGAAGACTGATGTTCTCTATGTGGACGGTCTACGCCACAATATCCTCAATATAAGTCAACTTTGTGACTCAAGGCTTATAGTAACCTTCAACCAAAAAGTCTGCACTATAAAAGGAAAAATAGGGAATTCTCTTATGAAAGGTTGTAGAACAGATGGAAACTTATATCAGGTTAACAGCAAAGTAAACTCTTGATATTTGTATATTGAAGAAGAAAACAACCTCTGGCATTGAAGGCTGGGGCACATTAACCAACAAGATATGGAAAAGATATCTAAGCTGAATATTGTATTGGATATCCCCATTCTGAAATGTGAACGGGAAAAAACTTGTGATGATTGTATATGGGGGAAGATGGTCTGTAATTCATATCAACCAAAGAAGAAAAGGGCATCACACCTTCTTGATCTCATCCATATAGATGTATGTGGCCCGATGAATGTTGTCAGAACTCATGGAGAGTGGTACTTCAACCTTTTTATTGATGATTATAGTAGAATGGCTTGCTCAATGGTGATTCACAAGAAGTGACAAGTACGTGATTGCATGAAAACTTATCAGATTGCTGAGAATGATATTGGACAGACAATAAAAGTCCTACAATCTGACAATGGAGGGGAATACGCATCCATTGAGTTTGAGAATTACCTAGAAAAACATGGAATACAACATGAGGTAGCTGCTGTGATAACTCCACGGAAAAATGTAGTTGTTGAGCGCCATAATCGGTAGGTTAACAATATGACTAGGACTATGCTGATTGAGAGTGGTATCTCTCTCCATTACTGGAAGGAAGTTGTTGAAGCTGCAGTGCACATTCATAATCGAATAGGGATTTATATGGGAGAAACGAAGACATCATATGAATTTTGGCATGGAAGGAAGACTTCGTTGAAATACTTTCATGTTTTCAGAGGAAAATGTTTCATTCGGAATAAAGAAGGAAATCAAGGGATTTTTTGTGACAATGCTAATGAAGGAATTTTTCTTGGGTATCCAATGAACAGAAAATCCTACAAGTGGTTCAATAAATTCTTGGGGAGGATTGTGGAAAGCAATGATGTTAAGATCATTGAAGGTAAGACCCCAAATGCTTCAAATAATGCCTATGTTGATGAGATAGAAGATGAGGATGAATGTGAACATGGAATAAATTCAAATACAGAAATAGATAAAGGTGTACAAAACACTCAGAGTTCACATCATGATGTTGACTCAGAAGAAGAATCTGAAGAGGAAAACTTGGATGGAGAGAATGCAACTGAACCTAAAAGGAGAAATCGAAGAGCTGAGATTGATTCATCTAACATAATCGGGGATAAGAGTGCCCCAACACAAACAAGAAGAATGATGAATAATACACAATTTGAATTTCTGTCAGTTGTGGAGCCATCCTCATTTGAAGAAGCTGCAAAGGATTAATCTTGGGTGAAAGCCATGAATGAAGAGTTAGATCAGATTAACAAGAATCAGACATGGGATCTTGTCCCGAGACCTGAAGGTCACAATGTGATTGGTACAAAATGGATCTTCAAGAACAAGTTTTATGAGCATGGAAGTGTTATTAGAAACAAGTCACGACTGGTATGTAAAGGATACTCCTAGATTGAAGGCATGGATGTTGAAGAAACCTTTGTTCCAATGGCTAGACTGGATTCAATCTGGATTTTCCTTGCCATGGAACTCCAAAGAGGATATAAAGTATATAAAATGGATGTCAAGACATCATTCTTGAATGGTGTACTCGAAGAAGAAGTCTACATTGAACAACCAGTGGGTTTTGTTCTTGGTACTGATAAAAAAAAGGTCTGCAAACTGAAGAAAGCTCTATATGGTTTGAAGCAGGCACCACGAGCATGGTATTCCCGACTGGACTCATATCTCAAGAATTTGGAATTAAAAAGAGGAGTATACCACAATCTATATGTGAAGAATTCTCCAAAATATCAGTTCATGGTTCTAGTCTACGTTGGTGATATCATATTTGGTGGCAGCAGGCAGAAATTAGTGGATGAATTTTCCAATCACATGAAATCAGAATTTGAAATGTCTATGATTGGGGAGCTCACATATTTCTTGGTTGTTCAGGTGATTCAAAAGAAGGATTACACTTTCATTTCTCATGAAAAGTATGCAAGAGAGCTGCTGAAGAAGTTTAATATGCAAGACTTCAAACCAATATCAACTCCGATTGCAGTTGGAACTAAACTTGGAAAGCATGAGGATGGGACCTCTGTAGATCCCACCATGTACAATAGGATCATTAGGAGCCTATTATACTTGACAGCAACACAGAAAGATATTTTCTTCGCCACATGTCTTGTAGCCCGCTTTTAGAGTAATCCAAAGGAGGGACATATGACAGTAGTAAAAAGAATCATGAGGTATATTCAAGGTACTCACAATTGTGGATTATACTTTGCTGTAGAAAGGGATAGTGAATTATCAGCATTTTCTGATGCTGACTGGGCTAGCGATGTTGTGGACAGAGAATCCACCAGTGGTGGTGTATTCTATATTGGGAATAAATGTGTTGGCTGGTTGAGAAAGAAACAAAAAAGTACTTCTCTTAGTACTGCTGAAGCTGGGTATATCTATGCCACAATGGCATCCACTCAACTACTATGGATGAAGCAGCAACTAACAGATATTAGTGATGAGGTGAAGTAACCAATGGTGATTTACTGTGATAAAAAGAGTGCTATTGATCTTACAAAGAATCTGGTTCAGCATTCTTGTACAAAACATATTGAAATTAGGTATCACTTTATCAAAGAGAAAGTTGAACAAGGCGTGATTAGAATGGATCATGTGGGAACTGATGAGCAAGTGGCTGATATCCTGACCAAGCCACTGTCAACGGCTGTGTTTGAGAAGCATCGGTTGAACCTCGGTGTTCAGCCACCTCCCAGTGCATAAGGAGGATATTAAATTCCCCTATCCCCTATTATGTTAATTGTTTTTAATCAATTTATGGATGCGATGCTGGTTTTTGGGGGAGATACTATCTAGGGGGAGTGTGGTTTGAGCTGAATAGTGAACAATTACCAGTCTTTGGGTTTCTTGTCAATGGGGGAGAAAGGAATAAATTCAGGCATGTAATGCTTTTGTGACACATTTAGAATTCAGTGTCGGTGATAGGATGGAAAGTAATACATTGGACGGGAACCCAATTCAAGATTCCTCTCTTGTTTTCTACACCGAGCATTGCTCACTTAGACTTAGAGTGTTGGCTGAGTTGATTCTTGCGCTTGTAATTTGCCTATGGCTGGTGCTCTATTGAATCTATTTACTGATTTCCAATAAACCCAAATGGGGATATAATTGGAACCATGGTCGTTCTATACATGAATTTTAGTATGGTTTGTGTTTGTTGTCAATCCTTAGTGGGAGTCCAGAATGTGTGCCAACAAAGTTATCATACAGAACAAGCAGATAATAGTATTGAAGGTGGCACCGTTTTCCTGTGTTTGCCAAATTTTTGGGCCTGAAAATCGACAAATGGAGAAAAATGGTTTTTGGAAAAGACACTTGCACGCCGTTTACATGAAGGAGAGGAAATTTGTGTGCCTTTTGTTTTTCAAGATCAGAACATGAAAATATGGCAAAGGGAGAAGGGTGCCCAAGTTTTATGTTTGGTCGCACAAGTGACTTGCGCGGAAGAGACTTGAGCGTCGAGGGATGACTTGTGTGCCATCGCATAGGGTATCAAAATTCCTATAAATTGAGGTCGACCCCTCCTCATTCGGGATGATGTTCGAGACTTAGAGAAATTCAGAGCTCCCATCGCGCCGGTGTAGTGGTCGCGCAAGTGGTTGTGTGGTCGCGCAAGTAGAAGTTGCGTGACAGTTGTTTTCTGCGCGTCCAAGGTGGTTTGGGTGAGAATGGGTGTTGGTCGCCCAAGTTTGGAGTTTGGGAAGGAAGTGTCACGCAGGTGGTTTGGTGACACTTGCACGCCAGGATTTGAAGAAGCGAGATAATTGACCTTTGCGCGCCAAAATCGGTTTGGGTGGAAAAGAATGCGAGTCGCGCAAGTTTGAAGTTGAAGAAGTGAGTGTCGTGCAAGTGGTAGAGATGAACTTGCACGCCTTCTTGAAACATGCGCATCAGGCTTGGAGAAGCGCGCCAGGTGTGGTTGATGTACGCTGGTTTGTTTGGAGCTACACGAAAGCTGGAAGATTGCTCGATACCTTCGGTGCAAAGTGAGATTAGTCTACGGGTGAGAGTTAAACTTCAACAGAGCATCTACATACAACAGGGGATGTATTCATTAGCGAAGATGAAGAGACCTTCACGTCTATAAACTGAGTGGTACTTCATTAAAGGTAGTGAGTCAGGGGGAGTCAACAGGAGTGACCTGAGGGTCGCAGTGAGCTATCCCTGAACCTTTGTAAAGGCAGTGAGCCTAAGACAGAGTGACTGTGTCCGAACCATTGTAATCCACAGCTAGTGAAGTTTACTGGAATTTGCTACGACTTACAACCTGTCGGCATATAGTTCTTGGACGTAGCCCTTAGTGGTGAACCAAGTAAAAAGTGATGTGTGATCTCTCTGCATGTGAATGTTTGCTTTCTGATCATATTCATCATACATATTTAACAAGTTCCTACCAACATGGGAACTAGATCCATCACAATAAAAGAAAAAGGTGTCACCCTGATTCACCCCTCCCCTCTTAGGGTGTCCCGGGGTCCTACATGGTAGATTTTCTGTTTTTTACTTTTTACTTTTTTATTTTTTGTTGTGTTTTTATAATGCAGTAAAGTAACACAACATTTTTTTGGTTTTTTTCTGAACAATAATGAAACAGAAAAAAAAATTCAAAATAGTGAACAACAAAAATATAGAGCGCTGATAAATGAACTGTCATGGAAAATGCCTGAGGAAAATTCTCTATTCTACTAGTTTTAAAAGTATTCCAATTCACTTAAAATTTGTTGAAGTATACCACCGTTTAAAGATAATGACTTATTTCCCTCGCCAAGAGTTAAGCTAGAAAAGTTGATCAACTTCAGAGTTCGCCGCACCAAAATAGATCAACTGTGAAAATTTTGTTTTGAAAATGATAATAGGATGAACTCGCTGTGAGTCCTGAAGTTTATTGAATTTATTATCGTTCGAAAGATGTATGCACAGTCAATCACGTCAATTGATTGTGGAATTTTGAAATTAATCTCTAGTTGTACAAAGCAATTGAATGAATCTAATATTGATCTCACCAATCAATACAGAATACAATGAGATGATTAAATGAAATATAAAATTTAATGATAACCAGTATAACTTCAATTTCTCCCCAAACTAGAGGATTTAGCTAGTAATAGTGCTCATTATCATAATAGAAATTGAGAACATTGCTAAACAGATTAAAAGAGTTCAAATATAAGGGAAAAAGAAATCCCTGAAAGATGGTCTGCTCCTGTGCTCCTTCAACTCCTGGGCTGCCCACCAGATCTCTCTGCTCTGATGAGAGAGATGCTCTTGAATCTCCAATGATGCTTTTCTAGAATGTGTTTGTCCCTCCAATGTGTGTCTCTCCTCCTAAATTCTCTTGTTTCTCTGCATTGTTTTAAACTTCCTGTCATCTGCTCATGTCTCCACAACCTTCCACCGACTTAGGTGGTATTTCACAGTGTATCCGCACACGTTCACTTTTTTCATGAAACTCTTGCCGTTTTATAAATTCCCTCGTAACTAACTCCTGATGAGTTAGTTGAATGAATGTGGAGATGTTTTTTGACTCTACATTGAACCTGCATAGAAAAGAACAACAAAACCAATAAAAATTAATAGAATAATTATCTTTATGGTTATTAATTTTATTTAATAGTTTTTAAATAATGTTATTTATTAAGTTATTTAATTAGATTAGTATTATTGTTAACAAGTTAGTATAACTATAATTTAGTATTGGAAAACTATTAATTAAAATGGATTAATAATTTTATTTAATTAATTATATATTATTATAAAAGTTGTGAAATAATAATTAAAGTAAACATTTAAATATTTTTAAATCGATTAGTTATAAATAATTAACTTAATAAGCCATTATTTTCATCTAAATTTTAGAAGATTATTTATATATTTCATTTTGATGTTGCTAATTTTCATGTTATTATTTAATTAGTTAACATTGTTAATGTTAATTATAAACTTTAAATACATTATTATTATTATTATTTATGTTGATTAATTTTTATAGAATTAAGATTTTATTTTAGTTTACTTTTTAATTTATTTATTTTTAATATCTCTTTCTCCCCCCAAAATCGGCGTAGCCCTAAAAAAGGGGTCTTCATCGGCTTCTTCTCCACGACAGCGGTGCAAGTGGTGGACCCTGCAAGTTTCTTTGCATAGCAGCAGTGCAGAAGTCTGTGATGGCCCAGCTCCTCCTCTCCCAGCGTGGCCTTGATAGTAGGTGGCGGCGGCTCAGGCAAAGCGGCATCGGCGAACCTTGCAGTCCAGCTTGCGGACCAGATCAGCTAAAAGTTGTGAGAAACTGTTCTTATTCACGCAGCAAGGCACCACGATTGAACTCCTCATGCAGCACCGGTCCGGCTCAGCGGCGGTATGTGGTCTACTCTTCACTAACTTCGGCTTCAGCTCCTCCAGCAACGTCTTCATCTGGCGGCGGTTGTCTTCAGATGCAAGGCGGGTCGAGTCCTACGGCTCAGCGACTTCGGAGGTGGAAAAAGATCTCCATGGTGGAAGGGCCAACTTAAGTCCAGAAGTGCGCAAGAGGGAAAGCCGGCGGGGTGACACCAGTGGCGGTCCCTTCATGCGGCGGGTTCCGAGCTTCACATCTGCGGCGTGCATGCCTCCTCCAATGCTCAGCCACGGATCGAAACAGCAGATCTTCCTTCAGGGACTAGGGAGGTGAGAATTCCTCCACATGGTGTGGATGATTTGGTCCGAAAGCACGCAACAGGGGTGACTCGGCTCCTCAGATGCGGTGCGACAACACAATTCGAAGCACTTGTTCAACTATTTCACCGGTGGTAAAACAGTGGCAAGGGGCTGGGAAGTAGGAGTATGTTGTTGTGGAACAAGTGTTGTGGCACCAGTTTGGGGAGAGGGATGAGAAACGGTGGCTGAGGTGCGGTGCCCCAGTGGAACGAAGAGGGCGGCGCGGAGGTGCGTGATACCTCAAACACACAGAACGGGAATAAAGCGGAGCAACACACAATTTAAGTGGTTCGGGCGTTTGACCTACGTTCACTGGAGAAGTGGGCGTCACTTTTATTTCTCTCCTCTCCGGATCTCGTCGGAGGATTACCAACATTCCATCAAATGATACAACATTTGGGACTCCTTCCCAGTAAACATCGCTGCATCCCCACGTGAGACTTCCAACACTCCACCTGCTATTGAAATCTTGAACCCTCTCGCATCGAGCCTACTCAATGATATCAAGTTCCGTCTCATCCTCAGAACGAATTTCACGTCACCCAGTTTTCGAATTTCTCCATCGGGTGTCTTCAATTTCACTGTCCCGACTCCTCGAACCTCGCATGTTGACCCATCACCAAGCCTCACCGAGTCTCGCACCTGTTGAAAAGTATCAAATGCACCTCTCGTCGTACATATGTGTGCTGAGCTCCCCGAATACAGAACTCATCCGTCTTCCTTTGGATTTTGAGCCCGCATGTTCTTCCTTCTCAAAAACCGACATTCCCGCTTCATGTGCCCGTATCGTTTCCAGTAATGACACTGCACTTCTTCCAGTTCAACTCGCTCATCTAAGTGTGAGCTTCCCGTTGTCGCACAGATTTCATCATCTGCTGATAATCCTGTGATGTTCACATCCTCCTCTTCAACTTCCTTTTTCCTAGCAACGTACCGTTTGCGCTCTCCACAATCACTTTTATAGTGACCCTTCTTCTCGTACTCGAAACATGTGATTTTTCTAGGATTACGCCCCCTGGATTTTGGCCGCCATTCTTTACCTCCTGACTGTCCATGTCGGCTCCTCCCACGTTGATCATCTCGCACCCCCATGATTTGCACACCTGAATGCATTACGGGTCTTCGGAATGCCTCTGAATCTTGAAGTGACGCCATCACCTCACCCAGCTTCAATGTCTCCTTCCCCACGAGCAATGCAGTCACAAGCCCATCAAATGAGTTTGGTAGGGATGATAAAAGAAAAAGCGCTTTATCTTCTTCTCCAACCTTCACACCGAGCCCCAATAACTGCGTCAGGATTTTATTGAATTTGTTGGTGTGATCCAAAAAATTTGTTCCCTCGTCCGTGCACAACTGGTACAGTTTCTTCTTCAGGAATAATTTGTTGGTGAGCGACTTCTCCATATATCGCTGCTCCAACTTCTTCCAGATCTCCTTCGGTGATGTCTCGTCCAACACCGAGTACTTTACCTCATTCTCCAGACATAGCCGAATTGTGGTGACGACCCGTATCTCGAGTTCTTCCCAATCATCAACACAGGTTGTCTCGGGCTTTTCTCCGATCAATGGTCTGATCATGCCTTGCTACACCAAAAGATCTTTCATCGTGCTTTTCCACAAGCAGAAATTATTTCGACCATCAAACTTCTCGATATCCAATATTGGTAGAGCTCCGCCACCATCCATCGTCGTCGTCGCAAAACGCGATCACCACCGTCGATGCCACACCCTTTTGAACCACCTGATAGAGTGCGAATTTTGAAAAACTAACCATACGGATGCGTCTGTAACAGTCGAAATAGTCAGAATTGACTTCTGGATCGCCGAAATCGGACACCAATTGACCGAGATATTGTCAAAACAAGGTCAACGGTCCAGATCGCTCGCTGACGTGGCACCGACGTGTCACTAACGTGGCAAGCCGGAATTCCCGCCAGAATCTTGCCGAAATTTTCGTCGGCAATGTGAACAGTACCGTCTTCTCCAGCACGAGGTTACTGTTCACCCATGGGTTTGACCAAACTTTGACCAAGCCTATCGGGCTCGTTTCAACTCCGTTTTCATCGCCGTTTGCACCGTTGGAATCGTCTCGCAACCTTCTTCACGAACCTGGCCTTGGAAAAATTTTCTGACCACTTTCAATTTTCCAGTCACTGGAAAAATTGTCGTCGCCTCGCCGGTTCACCTCTGTTCCCTCCGACTCGCCTCTGATACCACTTGTTGTGGCGGTGCGGAGGTGTGTGGTACCTCAAACACACAGAACGGGAATAAAGAGGAGCAACACACGATTTACGTGGTTCGGTCGTATGACCTACGTCCATGGGAGAAGGGGCGTCACTTTTATTTCTCTCCTCTCTGGATCTCGTCGGAGGATTACCAACATCGAAATTACAACAAATTTCTCTCTTTATAAAGAGGAATCACAACATGATTTTTCAACGGTTTTTGTGTAGATCATCTACCCATGAGATATCCTCCCTCCGCCTGCTGCAGTCCACCGAGTCGGCTACCCACCATGGAAGAAGCTGCACGTCTACGAAGTCGGCTGCTGACAAAAGTTTCTTCTCCCGTTGAATCCTCCCAAATTTGGGAGTGGCCCCCACAAATCTCCCCTCACGACCAATTTCGGGTAGAAGCTTGACCTGCAGTCTCCTTGCAGGTGTTGAAAACTTCATCAGCAAATCGAACACGCTTCTTCACGCCAGATGATGTGGCACTTCCACCGTCTTCACTCGATCTCGGGCTGACTGCAATCTCCATCAAATGATACAACCCTTGGGACTCCTTCCCAGTAAACATCGCTGAATCCCCACGCGAGACTTCCAACACTCCACCTGCAATGGAAATCTTGAACCCTCTCACATCAAGCCTACTCAATGACATCAAGTTCCGTCTCATCCTCAGAACGAATTTCACGTCAGCCAGGTGTCTTCAATTTCACTGTCCCGACTCCTCGAACCTCGCATGTTGACCCATCACCAAGTCTAACAGAGCCTCACACCTCACTGGTGCAGAAAACATTTTTTACGTCGGTTATTTTTAATTTTTTACGTCGGTTTCTAGCCGACGTTAATACGGGCGACGTTATAAATAACATTTTTTATGTCGGTTATTTAAAAACCGACGTCAAAAACATAAAATCGCGATGTTTATCACGTCGGTTAATTAAAAACCGACGTGAAAAAATGGGGGGGGGGGGTTTATCACGTCAGTTATATAATAACCGACGTTATAAACCCCGCCCCCCGGTTTATCACATTGGTTATTAATTAACCGACGAGATAAACTCCTGGGAGATGGTTTATCACGTCAGTTATATAATAACCGACGTTCTAAACCAGTCCGGGGTGGGGGGGGGGGTTTCTCACGTCGGTTAATAAATAACCGTTGTGATAAACCACACCCCTGACTATTTATCAGGTCGGTTATTTAATAATTGATGTGATAAACCATTTCCCAGGCCATTTATCACGTCAATTATTTAATAACCGACATGATAAACCATTTCTCAGGCCTTTTATCACATCAGTTATTTAATAACCGACATGATAAACCATTTCCCAGGCCTTTTATCACGTCGGTTATGAAATAACTGACGTGATAAACCATGCCACAAGTGTTTATCACATCGGTTATTAAAAAAAACCGATGTGATAAACCCTTCCCAATTTCTTTATCACATCTGTTATAAAATAACCAACGTGGAAGCCATTTTTTTAAAAAAAAATTAAATGCAGTCATCTTCCCTCCCCCAGAATCAACCAGAAACCAAATCAAGAAATCATACCACAAAAACAGAAGGAGATCAAAACAAGAACTAAAGAAAATTTAAGCATTTACATTGATAACATATAAAACTTACCCCACTAGACAGCCCCCACCCTCATGTATACCCCCTGGAAAGCCCTCCCCCACCCCATTGGAGCCCCCACCACACCCCTGGACTGCCCCTCGACCCCTTGGACAGCCCCAAACACCCCTCGACAACCCCCACCCTCCTGAACAGCACCCCCTCACCCCACTTGACAGCCCCCACCCCATTGGATCCCCCACCACACCCTTGGACTGCCCCCCGACCCCCTGGACAGCCCCAAACACCCCTCGACAACCCCCCACCCTCCTAAACAACACCCCCTCACCCCACTTGACAGCCCCCACCACACCCCTGGATTGCCCCAAACACCCCTGGACAACCCCCCACCCTCATGTATACCCCCACCCCCTGGACAACCCTCCCCCACCCCATTGGAGCCCCACCACACCCCTTGACAGCCCCAAACACCCCTGGACAATGCCCCACCCTCATGTATACCCTCCACCCCCTGGAAAACACTCCCACACCCCTGGAAATCCCTCCCACACCCCTGGACAGCCCTCCCAGCCCCCCTGGACTGCCCCCACCCCACCGGACAACCCTCCCAGACCCCTGGACACCCCTTAACCCCACTGAACACCCCCCACACCCTTGGAACCCCTCCCCCCCAGACCAAAATCTATACTAGAAAAACCATCATAAGTAGACCAAAACAAGAAGTAGAGAAAAATTAAACATTCACATATATAACATTCAAAACTTACATTGTCAACTTCAAAAAAAAAACTAAATCCAACCTAAACAACTACCAAATACACAATTACAATGACAATATTCAAAATTTCATTTTACATTACAAACAACTAAAATTCAATCAAACCTGTAAAATAATTTGACCACTCCACTTGTAAGTGTTTGATGTCTTCAGCAGTATAGGGTTGATGGTCATCAAAAAGCTACAAATGAAAAGGAAAGTATTTAACATGTATAATGAATAAATCAAATTGAAATATTATGGCAAAGTTTAAGAGGAAATCATACCAGGTCAAAATTCACAACTGTCCGAGTTGTTATTATTTCATACATAAATCTTAACATATAATATCCGCATTCGATGATGCCTTGTTGTTCATGAAAATTCTGTTTGAATGAGTTTAAATTCAATATATTATTTTTATGTAATAAATCAAAAAGTACAAATTATAAATGGATATTTACCTTCGAATTTACATATTTGATCTTTGCACTCCTTTTCTTTGTGTTTTTTCGAAAGTAGGCCCATGCACTGTTAGAAAATAATAAGAATGGGGTAAATTTAAAATTCATTATAATATATAAAACTATTTAGAAATTGAAACTTACTTTTCCAATATATTCTTAAAACTTTCCCGCACATCAGCATGGACAGAGCATATCCAATAAAGTGCTTTCTCCCTTGGGAAAAAAACCCCTAACATCCAATGATCACTGATAAAAGGAAATTTAACGCTAGTGGTTTTTTATGTTAAAAGATAATTAACTCTTTGAGAGAAATGTGTTTCATACCTCTCAAAAAAAGGCATCATCCAACATTGTGTGACTATATTTTTTTCAAGTCTTTCAGCAATATAAACCATTATTTGTTCCTCATTCAATGCACATGCTTCAGGGGAAATCAATTGTGGGTTCATGAATCCATATACATCTGTCAGCTCATTCCTATAACAAATTTTATATAGTTACCTAATACAAAACATACATAAGTACACATTTTTAATAAATATAACTCAGGGAAAAGGTGTTATTACTTACATGGAAAACATTTGCACCACGTTGATGCCCAACTTATCTCCAGTAACAAGCTCTATGATATCAATTTTCATAATCCCCACACTTATTTCATGTCCACAAACATGAGATTCTATTGGAAACTCATAATGACCCACCAACAAATTTGAATATCTTGAAAATCTGTCAAGACTACTAGAATCTGTATTTGATGTCATAGCCATTTGTCTTTGTTGTTGTCTATACAGTATTTCTTTACCTTTGAAGTATTCCTATAAAAATAAATTAAAAAATATATTATTTTTCAAATGATAAAACAACTTTAATAAAAAAATAAAATAAAAGATATAACATTCATACCTCTATGGTAATGAGTCGAAGAAGTCTGGATGGCCAAATTAAAAAATGGTCGATACTCTGTCCAACTGTCACCACCTCATCTATAGGTAATGGTACCCTAACTGATCTATCTATAATATCCTGTACAGTGACACTCTGATTCTCTACCTCTAATTGTTGATGATGAACTATATCTCCTATACAATATACCAACCCATATGCTACTATATGATGTTGAGAATCATCAACATACAACTTGCAATAAGTAGGAAGCTGCGGCGGAAGAGTAGGATAAAAAGTGGGGTCCGCAGGCTGAGGTGGGGGAGTGGAAGCTACTGTCGGAGGTGGAGGATAAATAATGGGGTCTGCAGGGGGAGGTGGAGGAGTGGGAGCTACATTCTGAAATTGTCTTTTTCATTTCTACAAACATAGACTGCACCGACGATCTAATCTTGTCCTCCATCATCACATTAATATTATGAACTTCAGCCTCCAAGGATTCTATTTTTTTTATAAACCCCCTCAACATTAGAAGTTGAAGAACGTGGCAACACTTTTCTTACTGATACACCTGTCAGATATCCTCTTACACGACCAGGATTTTCGGGCCTTCCCAATGCTATAAATAAAATATCTTCCCTCCCAGTAGCTGTAAATGCCCCCTGTAAACTCTTCTCCTCAATAGAGTCCTGTATTAATTAATTGAACATTTCTTTAATGATAGAAATTATATTAAGAAAACAGTTAACTTAAATAAATAAAATAGATATCTTACAATCCTCTCAGGTACGATTCTCAATTCTTCTGAAAGATATTACCCTTTTTTTCCCTTCCGAGCTCTCTTCCATTTTTCATGTCTAGATGGAGGGGATGAAGGGGCCACCTATTTAGATCTTGAAGACTCAGCTCTTAGTTGTTGAAATTTTTCCACCATCATTTGTTCTTCCAATAATGCATACCCTCCCCGAGATAAACTACGAGGGTATGCATTTTTGGATTGGATCTCCTGATGAGATTGCCTTGTTTGCTGTAAATTAAGAATAAGAAATTATTAACAAAACATTAGTAAAATCATTTATATAAGAAATTTTATAAAAATTTACATTTCCCTTACCAAAAATGACTCTTTTCTTCTACTTTCAAAAAATTGTCTCCATTTTTCTTTATCTATAAAAGGATATATACGAAATGGATTATCATGACTCCTATAACCATAAATGAAATCAGATGAGGGATTTGATTTGAAATCCCTCCATCTCCTGGTAGCCAACGATAATCATTTTTTCCTGACTCCTACAGTGTCAGGAATATCAAATTTCATCTGATAAAGAAGAGGTTAAACATATTATATATACTAGAAACATTAAAATAATAGTCAAAAAATGACAAAAGATCTTACCAAAATCGTCTCCCACAACTGAGAGTTTATCGCTTTATCCACACTTCTCCAGTCATCATACAAAATGCTTACTTTGCTCTTAGCTTGAGTTACAAAACTCTTAAAGTCTTTTTCATTCGGACCTCTAAAAATATCATCATCATCAAACTCAACGACTATCCTCTGATCCTGCGTACGGGCAAGTGATAATTTTGGTAAACGTGTGAACCCACGTTTACCAACCTTTGAACTCTTTGTCATAATAGGAGCATGTGAATGTTCATCCCTAGAGGTATGACCAACAATATGCTCATCTCCAGAATCATGTGGTTGATCAACTGAATGATCTGTCATTATCCTTCAAATCAAAAAAACAAACGTTAGTTCAAAAATATACAAATTAAAACAATTTAATACTACTGTAATCGGAAAATAGAAAAGTGTACTAAGTTACGTAATAGTAAAAATTGGTAATATGGTAAGCATGTTAAACAATGGTAAAGATGGTAAAGATGGTAAAGATGGTAAAGATGGTCAAGATGGTAAACATGGTAACCATGGTAAACCTGGGAAACATGGTAAACATGGTAAAGTAATTGTCACTGAACAAAAATAATAGATATATAATTCATGTAATGGTTATAAACATGATAAACTAAACTAAACAAACTTAAAACAAACAAAAACATATACTTATTTTGTTTTAAAACATGTTTTAATAAATAAAAAACTTACAATATCTAACATTTATGAAAAAAAGAAATGTAAACAAGAAATAAACATATGTTACCTTTAATTTTAGGAATGTATAAATGGATTGTTTTCCCAAATTCCTTCATCATGATCATTCCTTATGGCACAAACCATGTCTTAAAAATGCTCATAATTATGTTCTATTAATCTTTCCATGGAATTAGGGATCTCACATAAATCAGCATCTTCATCAAGTTCATCGTCACCAACATATTGTTTTTTACCTTGTAAAGAAACTGCCCACTGCATATCTGATTGATCTACTACATAGAAAATTTGTTTTTCATGTGTTTCCATTATAAAATAATCAGTTGTGTCTTCCAATCTATTCAGATTAACAAGTGTTATTCCAAATTCATCGTGTCTGACAATGTTGTTACCGATAAACCATTTACAGTTAAAAATAGGAACTTTAATTTTAAAGTAATCAACCTCCCATATGTCTTCAATCACTCCATAATATGCACTTGATGCAGAAATTGGGTTTTTGTCCTTAGCACTCGAAAAATGCATTGCTTCTGCAAACACCAATACACCACTATTCTGAACTGCACTTCTGTTGTCCTGAGATTTCGTATGAAATGTATAACCATTAATGTCATAACCGGACCATGTTATCACATTTAAACATGGACCACCCACTATCCATTTTAATGTCTCTGATACATCTGATCTACCAAGAAAAGTCTTTTTAATCCATGAAAAAAAATTTGGTTGTGCTCATTCAAAATCCACATTTCTTTCTTCTTTGGATGAAATTGTTTCAACTCATTAATATACAATGTGATATACGGTTGAGAATCAGATATGTTATTCAAGATGTATGATTCTAACTTCTTCATCTGTTCAGCTGAAAATGATTTGACTTTCAAGCCACGAATCCCCTTTCCCTCATTATTAACTCATTCATGGCGAGATGGAGGCAAACCTATGTGTTGCACTGCAACCAAGTAGCTCGTAAAAAAATCTTCTACCTCCTTAGAAATATACTTTTCAATAATGTAGGCTTCCGGTCGATATGGATTTTTAACATACCCCTTTAATATTTTCATATACCTTTCAAAAGTATACATCCAATGAAGATATATAGGTCCAAAATGCTTTATTTCTCGAACCAGATGACTCATTAAATTCACCATTACATCAAAAAAAGTTGGAGGAAAATACATTTCCAATTGAAAAATTATAAAAATTACATCCTTTTCTAAAATGTTCAAAGCATTCACATCAATCGCCTTGTTACAAATTGAATTGAAAAACTAAAACAAATTCATTTTAGTATTTATAACACGAATGGGAAATATTCCACATAATGCAACTGGAAGAATTTGTTGCATCATGATGTGACAATCATGTGATTTCATACCTATCAACTTCAAGTCCTTCAATGAGACAAATTTTTTACATTTGAAGAATAACCTTGAGGCACTTTGATATCATGAAGACACTGACAGAAGCTAATTTTCTCCCTCTTCGATAATGTATGACAAGCCGGAGGAGTAAATGTTCATCTTTCTTTAGGAGTGGGAGCTAACTCCAAACGTATTCCCATTGATAGTAAGTCTAATCTTTCATTCAACCCATCTTTTGTATTTCCTTTAATATCTAACAATGTTCCAATCAAACAATCACATATATTTTTTCTCTACGTTCATGACATCAATATTATGTTAAACTTCATGATACCTCCAATATGGTAGCTCAAAAAATATTGACATTTTCTTCCAAATATGTCTATCATTACCAGATTTCTGTGTCTTTCCCAATGCCACATCAAGGGTTTTCACCCTCTCAAAATACAGATCTGGGGATAAAGGTTTTGGAGCAGTATCAAATTCTTGTGAGCCATTGAATGCCTTTTTTAGTCTTCTATAAGGGTGATCCATAGGCAAAAACTTTTGATGACCCATGTACACTATTTTACTCTCATGATGAAATTGACAATATGACATCTGTTGTTTGTAAATTGGACATGCTTTATGCCCTATAACACTGTATCCAGACCAATTTCCATACGCTGGTAAGTCATTTATAGTGAACAGAAGCACTGCAGGCAGTTGAAAATATTCCATTTTATAAGAATCATACACCCTAATACCATCAGCCCATAACGGTTTAAAATCATCAATCAACAGTGACAAGTAAACATCAATATCATTGCCGGGTTTCTTTAGACCAGAGATCATTATACTCAACATGACATATTTGCGCTTCATACAAAATTCAGGAGAGAGGTTGTAAATTACCAATAAAACAGGCCATGAACTATGTGTGCTACTGAGAGTTTGATATGTATTCATTCCATCTGTGCACAACCATAGTCTAAGATTTTTAATTTCATTTCCAAATATAGAATACTGTGCATCAATTTTCTTCCATTGTGGACAATCAGCTGGATGACGTATTTTTCCATCACATACCCACTCATCAGCATGCCATATTAACCTTTTTTCATCATGTTAATTATCAAATAAAAATTTGAAATGATGAATTATAGGAAGATACCAAAATACCTTTGAAGGGAGCTTTGTAATCTTTACATCAGCCTGTGATTTTTCTTTCACCTTATACCGTGATGTCTCACATTTAGGACACTCTAACAGAAATTCATATTCCTTCCTGATTATCCAATAAAAACATATATTTTAATTACATTTTAATGGTATTAAATATTCATTTTTGATCTTATTGGCCTGAGTTAGTGCATTTTCATTATGAACATCCATTCTCATCATTTGTGCACTTCATGCCTAATATACACCAATTTAGGCCCAACGATTCATCTGATTATAAGGAATGTAATTATAAATATTTTAATTTGATATTTTGGGAACTTTATCTACACTTAAATGTGAACATTTGTCATTCAGGGATCAATGGATGATTCATAAACGATGATGGAGATATTTGGAGATGAATAGAAGCAATTCTAAGAGAAGACAGATTGAAAACCAGCCCACTTATGAGACTATGGGGACCCACATACAGGCCCAATGAATCCCAAATTCTGTGGGATGCTATAAGACATGTATAGGAACAAATCACTCCTCATGATCAAATGCTAATTCGGCCTCTATGGTGGTCATTGAGGCGGCCCAAGTTAGAGATACAATTCTGGGCCATATTCTGCGGCCCAGAAAAACAGCCTACTAATTTGATCGTATCTCGGAATACATAACTCCAAATGGGACCATATTTTACAGGAGGTTATAATACATCCGTAGATCCATTTGCCTCTTATATTACCCACTCTGATTCTGCCATCTAGAATGTCTTCCATACACGTCTGTTCGGTGAAGGAAAGGTGGCTGCCACCTCGGGTCAAGGGTGGAAAAATCAACTCTCCCTTACTTTCCACCCACCTATGGCCTAACACAATTAATTGAAGAGACTTGGAATGTTTGAGGATCGACCCAAGGGCTCAAAAAGGCCTATTTAAGGCAGTGGTGTTGGAGGATTGAAGAATCTTTGGTGCTTGGTTCAATTGTAATGTTATGCTGCGATTTTGTTGTCTCAAATTTTTCTTTCACTTATAAGTTGTTCAATTAACTTTAGTTTCTTAACAAAAGTTCTTCTTATACACTTATTCTATTGTTCTTCATATCACTTTGATACTGTTGGATCAAGGTGTGAATTTATTCACACCAAACCTTGTAAAATTATTCACACAACAGTGGAGTGATCATTTTATTTTTGTTGTTCTCTTTACTTCACCATTCCCTCCCTCATGAGTCTACTTTCCGCTTCCATTGAAACCATGAGATCAATGGAGGGCTAACCCACTTATAGGTTGATCCAAGGGAGTAGAAAGGGGCTGTATTGGATGTTATTTATCACCCCATTAATGTATAATCACTTCTTTAATTGAGATTTTTATTTGATGATTTTTAAACTCCATCATCCTTGTTGAATTTAAGGCCACACACTTCATGTACTAATACGAACCTTTACCTTGAAGTGCTCAAAACTTTGATCCTTCAAGTGTATAGGTGATTAGTATTAAAGGGTGTAGGTATTAAACTTGTAAGTGATGATGTTGTTTTATCTTCTTAAATGAATCCATCTCAAATATAAGAAATTGAAATCATTGAAAAGGAAATACATCCAATCCACCCCGAGCGATAACCTAGGATCAACTCATTCTTTTAAATTGGATTCACTTAAGTCTCTTAGAGTTCCTCCAAACCCATCTGAAATCAACCCAAGTTGTCCACTTCATAGCCAAAAACAGTCCTTAGAATGTGCGTGTCTATAGGTTACTTCTTAGGTCTCTGTGGATTCAACAACCCAAGCTAGACTACAAGGACCGTTCTACCTTTATCTCTTGGGTAAATTTGAGTGAGAATCTAATTTTGGAACCATTGCCGGGGACCCAAGTAAGTCATCTAAACACCCATTCTATTCTCCCCAATTTCTTCTTTTCTCATCCAAATTCTCTTATCTTGTCCCTTTCTCGTTTTTTTTCTTTTGGCGCATGTCCGCCTACACCCGCGATCAATCAAACCGTCTAGTTAGGGTTGATAGTCCTAGGGTTGAGGAGTCAAGTACACCAAGGGAACTCATTCCATTAGATCATAATATTCCTAATACTATGGAGTCCAAAATTGAGCCAATTTCAATGGAAGGTCTTCAAGGAAACCAACTCATAAACCCGGGTGGAAACCAAAATGGAAACCCAAATAGGGAAGCCCCAAACTTGGGGAATGCGATGGATCAAACCATGAATGACTACCTCACACCTTACTGGACCAATGCCCCCTCATACATTAGACATAATTCCCTAGGATATGCCAACTACATCTTTAAACCCCATGTCTTAAACCACCTTCCCTCATTCCATGGAATGGAGTCCGAGATGCCATACCTGAACATTAAGAAGTTCAATGACATTGTAGAAACCATGTGTCCCCCACATTAAATAGAATCAGCTAAGATGAGGCTATTTCCTTTTTCTTTAAAGGATCGAGCTAAAAATTGGCTAAAAAATTTGATACCATCATCCATAAACTCTTGGGACCAACTACAAAGAGAATTCTACAAAAAATACTTTCCCCACCCCAAAACAATTACACTTAAAAAGAGTACCCAAAACTTTTTTGAAAAAGAGGGAGAGTCATTCTATGAAACATGGGAGAGGTTCAAAGACACTCTAAACATGGTTCCACACCATGGTTTTTCTATTCCTGAACAAGTGAGAATTTTCTATGAAGGGTTGGGTCCAGGGAACAAACAATTCATTGATATGATGTGTAATGGAACCTTTAAAAACAAAGCTCCAAATGATGCTTACGAGTATCTAGAAAGCCTTTCTGAACAAAACCAAACATGGGGAACTTCAACTTATTCTGAAAATCCACAAATAACTACTGGAATTCATACACTTAAAGGAGGGGAAAGCCTTAGGGCTAAACTCGCAGCACTCTCTAGGAAGGTTGAAGAGATAGACCTTAGGAAAGTCCATGAAATCCAAACTGTAGACCTTGTTTGCACAATTTGTGACAAACATGACCATAAGACAGACAACTTCCCAACCATTCCACCCATCAAGGATGTTGTTTTAGGAGGACCCACAACAGATGTAAATGCCTTGAACTTTTAAAAGCCTCAATACCAAAACAACTTCAACCCAAGGTATAACGACCACCCAGGATTCTGCTGGAAAGATAACCAACAACCTATCCAACCACAGGGACCAAATCCTTACCCCCACCAGTTCCTAACCCATAACTAGTTCCAAACGCAACCTATCCAATACCAAAAACCACCGGTCCATTTTCAACAAACCATCCCACCTCCAAAATATCCCCCTGAGATAAACCAATCTTCCCAAGCACCAACCCAAACTGTTCCACAAAGCCTACTAGAATAACTGTGCAAACAAATGGAAAGGATGAACTCAGAAGTCTCTTTCCTTAAACAAGAACTTCAAACCATCAAAACTGGAAATGAACCCATGCCTACTCAGGTGGTACCATCCTCAAATTCAAGGGGAGATCAAGTTGTACTCAAACAACACATGAACAACTAAAGGCTGTGACTATTTTAAGAAGTGGGAAATCAATTGAGAAACCTGAAAAACTAATTCAGAACCGACCTGAAGATTCAAACTTGGACGAAAATTTAAATGAACCACAAGATCAAACTGAGGAAACTGATAACATTGTCAAGGAAGCAACTCTTCAAAAAACAACCCCATAACCTTCACCATTTCCTCAACGCATGAGGGGGAAAACCAAGCCTGAATTGAGTGAAAAATTGAGGGAAATCTTCTCACAAGTCAAGTTGAACATTTTTATTCTCAATTCCATCCAAACCATACCTGCCTACTCAAAGTACCTTAAGGACTTGTGCACTTTTAAAAGAAAAATTTCACAATAAAAACCAAGTACTTTTGGCTGCTAATGTGAGTAGCACCATTCAAGGGACCATTCCTCCTAAGTTGAAAGACCCGGGTTGCCCTTACATAAATGTTGAACTAGGAGAGGGCAAAGTTGTCAAGGCCTTATGTGATTTAGGTTCTAGTGTCAATCTCATCCCATATGCTGTGTACTGCCAGTTAGGCCTAGAAGAACTCCAACCCACATCTGTCACACTTCAACTTGTTGATCGTAGCATTATGGATCCAAAGGGGATTTTAAAGGATGTTTTGGTAATGGTTGAAAACTTCATCTACCCTGCTGACTTCATTGTCCTTGACAACCATCCAAACTTAGGAAATAAGGAACAAACCCCAATCATCCTTGGCTGTCCTTTTCATGCAACAATCAACTCTGTTATCTGAGATCGAAATGGGAACATGACCATCACCTTTGGGAACATGAGTCTAGACTTGAACATCTATAATGCAAGCTCACAAATAGGGGATGACGAGAAAATTCATGAAGTAAACATGATAGGAAGAATTGATAATGAATCCATGGAACATCAAGGAATATTTGATGGATGTTTAAGTTAGGATGAGATTGATTTCCTTTGTTCATATGAAGGAAGTTTATCTCCATGACTTGAATCATTTTCAAATTTCTCTTATGATGAAGTCTTAGGTCCAATAATCAGTGAAACCTTTCAGCAAACCACATTCATGGAGACCGATCAAACTTCCTTCCTTAAATCTAATCAAACCAATCTTGTAGCTGAAACTTCTATATCTGGGGAATCAATCCTGTATAAAACTTTAAGAAATAAAATTGATCTTGATCCATTGTCCCAATCTTCTGCTGAAATTCTAAACCAACCTGATCTTGAATTGAAGGAACTTCCTGCTGCACTAAAGTATGCCTTCCTAGGGGACAATCAAACACATCCTATTGTCATTTCTTCTTATCTTGAAGACAATCATGAAAGGATGCTTCTAGATGTCCTTAAGAAGCATAAGAAAGCCATTGGTTGGCCCCTTTATGATATTCCAGGGATTATCCCACTTACCGAGACTCATAGGATTGTTCTGGAATCTGATTCAAATCCATGTCGTCAACCTCAATGGAGACTCAATCATAATCTCATGGAGGTAGTAAGGAAAGAACTTATGAAATTGTTAAAAGCTGGTATCATATATCCCATAGCTGAGAGTGAATGGGTGAGCCCAATCCAAGTGGTTCCAAAAAAGGCTAGAATCACAGTGATAACCAATGAGGATGGAGAGATTCTTCCAACAAGGGTGAGTAGTGGATGGAGGCTCTGCATTGACTATAGGAAGATAACCTCATTCACCAAGGACCATTTCCCCTTACCATTCATTGACCAAGTCCTTGAGAGAGTGGTAGGTAATGCCTTATATTGTTTCTTAGATGGGTACTAGGGGTACAATCAAATTGAGGTCTTCCTAGAGGATCAAGGGAAGACTACATTCACATGTCCATTCAGAACCTTTTCTTTCAAACGCATGCCCTTCAGGTTATGAAATGCCCCTGGAACCTTCCAGAGGTGCATGATGGGAATATTCTCAGACATGGTAGGGGATTTTCTAGAGGTATTCATGGATGACTTCTCTGTGTTTGGGGATACATTTGAGGGATGTTTGCAGAATTTGGAGAGAGTCTTGTCAAGATGGGAAGAAAAGAATCTGGTCCTAAACTGGGAAAAATTCCATTTCATGGTTAAAGAGGGACTTTTTCTAGGCCATCTGGTCTCGAGTAGGGGGATTGAAGTTGATAAAGCAAAGGTTGACATCATTCGTCACCTTCCATCACCCAAAACTGTCAAGGAAGTGAGGTATTTTTTAGGAAATGCTGGTTTCTATAGAAGATTCATCAAGGACTTTAGTTCAATATCTCGTACCCTTTGTGCTCTCCTAGTAAAGGATGCTCCATTTGTTTGGGCAGAAAGCTGTGAGGGTTCATTCTCAACCCTCAAATCCTCTCTCACCTCTCCCCCCATTATGAAATCTCCAAATTGGAACCTTCCTTTCGAACTTATGTGTGATGCCAGTGACTTTGATGTTAGAGCTGTGTTAGGAAAATGCTATGATAAAACTCCTTATGTCATTGCTTATGCAAGAAAATCCTTAAATTATGCCCAAATAAACAACACCACTACTGAAAAGGAGTTACTTGCTATTGTGTTTTCTTTAGAGAAGTTTAGGTCCTACCTTTTAGGATCCCCCATCACTGTGTTCACTGACCATTCTGAACTAAAATACCTCTTCCAAAAACAAGATTCCAAGGCTAGACTGATTAGGTGGGTCCTTCTCTTACAAGAATTTGACCTCACAATCAAGGATAAAAAGGGTGTTGAAAATTTTGTAGCTGATCCCCTCTCTAGGATTGAATTCAAAGACAACTCAAATCACCTTTCTATGTCTGATTCATTTCCTGATGAACACCTATACTCTGTGAGTGACTGCCCTTGGTATGCCGACATAGCCAATTTCTTAGTTATAGGAGTCATTCCAAAATTCTTAGGAACTCAATCTCAAAGGAAATTCCATTATGATGTTATACACTATGTGTTTGATGATCCATACCTCTATAAGTTCTTCCCTGACTAAGTCATTAGGAGGTGTGTTCCAGAATCTGAACAAGAGTCCATCCTTAAATTCTGTCATAGTGAGGCATGTGGAGGTCACTTTTCCTCTAAGAAAACATCTGATAAGATTCTTCAATGTGGTCTCTTCTGGACCACCCTTTCAAGGGACTCCTACACATTTTGTCAAAGCTATCCTAGTTGTCAACAAGTAGGGTCCATTACAATAGGAATCAAATGCCACTCACTGCCATATTAGTGGTTGAAATATTTGACAGTTGGGGAATTGATTTCATGGGTCCCTTCCCAAACTCTCGGGGATAGCTCTACATAATCTTAGCTGTTGATTATGTCTCAAAATGGGTTGAGGCCATTCCCACTAAGTCCAATGATCATCAAGTTGTGATTCGATTTATAAAAGAGAACATATTTTCAAGATTTGGAATTCCTAGGGCTATAATCAGTGATCGAGGAACCCATTTCTGCAACCACCCATTATTTTCACTCATGTCTAAGTATGGTATTTCTCATAAAGTGTCAACTGCATACCATCCTCAAACCAATGGTCAATCTGAGTTAGCGAATAGGGAGATTAAGAAAATTCTTGAAAAAATTGTCAACCCCTCTAGTAAAGATTGGTCTGAGAAACTCTTAGATGCTCTTTGGGCCTATAGAACCGCATATAAAACCATTTTACGAATGTCCCCATATAGGTTGGTTTATGGTAAAGCATGCCATTTTCCAGTGGAGATTGAACATAAGGCCTTTTGGGCAATTAAGAAAATGGATTATGATCTCTCATTGGCCGGAACAAAAAGTAAATTAGATCTCAATGAACTGGAGGAACTAAGAATGGAGGCTTATAAAAATTTAAGGATCAATAAAGCTAGAATTCAAGCCTACCAATCTAGGAATATCAAGGTAAAACATTTTGAACTGGGAAAACTTGTGATATTGTATAGTTCAAAACTTCATTTACACCAGGGAAAGTTAAGGTCTAGATGGTCAGGTCCTTTCATAGTGCATCATGTATACCCCCATAGGGCAGTAGAGATTCAAGATCCCACTAGTGGTCACATTTTCAAGGTCAATGGTCAAAGGTTAAAAACATTCATTGAATCATTCAATAAACAGGAAATAGATGTTGAGTTAATTGAGCCAATCTGTGAACCAGGAAAAAATTGATAAATTTAGGATCTATGTCGGGCTAACGACGTTAAACAAAGCGCTGAACGGGAGGCAACCCATGGTTTTTATGTTTCTAATATTTCTGAATCATATTTATTTTTCAAATAAGATTAATTAATCATTTTGATATTTAAAAATAAAAAATAGATTGTTGACCTGTTCTTCTATTATGAGTATGGTTGGGTATGAAAGGGGAGCAACATATTCATCCGTGTCACGTGGTGTGATCCTTGAGTAATACCTTACCTAGAAATTTAAAAAGAAGACAATGTATCATCAGTTTAATTTACTTTATTTTTATGTATTTGTAGGTTAAAAAAATAAAAATAAAAATAAATAAATAAATATATAATAATAAAAAAAACGTCCACATCGTAGGTCGTCGGGCAAACCCCGTCACAACCGGCGAAGCTGCGGGGATTCGAACCCGGTACCGAAGGGAGACAGGGGCGCGCGCTTACCACTGACCTACGACTTAATGTGCTTACATATTCTATAATTTTTATATATATACTTATATTTTACTTATATATATATTGTTTTGTTTTGTTTGTTTGTTTTCCTTTTTCCACTAGGGAACTTTGCAAGCGACATGGATATCAAAGGACTAAATTTGAGCGGCAAGAACTTCAAACTTCAACCACCATGTGACTTCATTCCATTATCCTCATATTTCAATTTCCTTATTGAACCCCCCTTTTATTCCTCTACCACATTCTAAATTTTATTTTTACGAAACTAGGGACAGTTTCATTCTATGTTGGGGGGGTGTGGAAACAAAATGTTTGTTTAAAAAAAACAATGATAAAAAAAATAAGTAAAATTCCTTTATCATTCATATAATAACATCTTTGCTCACATTAAAACTACATAGAAAATCATTTTTATTTCCTTGACTCTTAATATAATTCAAGATTAAGTTTAAAAGCATTGATTTTGGAAGTTTGGTTATCTAATGAAAATTTTCATCATTTTTATTTTCATCCATTAAATCGAAATGCCACAATGCACGTCCTCTAGACTGTGGGGTACTAATTTGAATTTTTGGGGTCCCATAATAAATAGCATAGGTTGGTTTTATTTTTATGAATAATATGAGTATTCAAAAAAATAAAAATTAAAAATAAATTAAAAAAAATAATTTTTTTTTGCATGTAGAGCAATGGATTGATAAAATGTGAGGCTTTCGGCACTTGGGGATCATGACTCCAGAGTTTTCTAGCCCTAAGTTTTTCAATCTATCTCTATTAATGGTAATATGACTTTGTTTTTGATTAAGTTAACTCGATACGATGCCCGAGTATGTGGGCTTCACTTGGTGGCTTAAGGCCTTTGAGTCTGGGAGTCATCGGCAAAGTCTTGCTACATGGGTTAATTTGATTAACTGCAATCTCAATTACTATGGTAATATTGCAAAAATAAAATCCAAAAAAAAGGAATGAAGAATAATCATATTAGGTTTAAATGTGATTCCACCTAGCGCTTCCATGATTTCCCCCTTGAATGAAAATGAACCCCCATATCTATTATGATTCACAACACATCATTACACCTAATTGAGTTGGATGAAGTATGATGATGGATTTGATCAAAGGAATGGGCTTGGGATTGGGATCTGCTTTTAAATTCATCTTGTTTTAAATTATCTTGATAGGTTATAAAGATATATTTGTGTGCAATTTATATTGTGAGCACTGTTTGTTATAATGTGTTTGAAGAAAGGAATTCAAATAAAATCATTGAATTATTTGCTTGGGACTAGCAAATATAAAGTTGGGGGGTGTGATTATCCAATAAAAAAATATATTTTAATTACATTTTAATGGTATTAAATATTCATTTTTGATCGGATGGGTCTGAGTTTGTCACGACCCGTCCTCGGGGCCCGTGCCATGACTACCCCAAGCCCGCCTTCCATAGGCCAGGGGCTGGCGACTAGCACCAAAGGCGTAAAATCCCAATAACTGGGAAGGCATTGCCTTTATAAAGAAAACAAGCACCACAGAGTACAAGCGGAAGTAAAACACTAAGTACAAAAGAAGAGCTGAAAAGTAAAAGGGGCCGGAAATACAAGCCCAACTGTAAAGTACAACTCGAAAGGGAAAACAGCGACTGAAAAGTAAAGCTGCTACGCTGAGATGTCCACTGGAAATCCCACCTGAAGGGTGGGTACAGATAGCTCCTCTGCTCCTCGGGTCCCGCCATCCGCTCCGAGTATGTCCCGCCCAGTGGTCCACCTCCGGGTACCGCCTCGTCGTATAGTCCACCTCCAGGTACCGTCCAGTCCTTGAACCTTCGGCTTCTGTCAGCACTGTCCGTCGTCTGCAACCAACACAACGAGGTGCGGGCATAGCCCGTGCAGGGGTGAGTATAACGATACTCAGTAGGGACCCCGAGACCCTCAAGGTCTCACTAAAACCAACAAGGATAAACACAAGAAGATCTCAACAGTTAAACCCTACTTAGGTATATGCCCATACATATACCTAAGTTATCAAGTAACCCATCTCAATCATGAGGAAACACAAGGATTGTGAAAACGACGGATAACCACTACCCGGGTATATGCCCATACATATACCAAAGTTAGCAAGTGACCCATCTCAATCATGAAGTAAACACAAGGTCAAAAGTCTCAGCTCAAACCAGGATTTTCATTATCGAAACCGTAACTGCTGAAGAGCTCCGTCTCTAGAGTGTACAGTGGTCCTGTCACGACTCCGAGGCTGCCGCTCACTAACCTAGGACTGCTGAGGTACTCCTCCTGTCGAGTACTGCGGGTTTGCGGCCAACTACCGGGCGCTCCGTCCGCTGAGGGTCTGTCGCCAAATACCGGGCGCTACCCAGATAGCCTGCTGAGGTACTCCTCCTGTCGAGTACCGCGGGTCTGCTGCCAACTACCAGGCGCTCCGTCCGCCGTGGGTCTGCCGCCAAATACCGGGCGCTCCGTCCACTGGGCTAGTCGACTCACTCCAAGTCGAGTCGGTCAAGCAGTCGTCAGGTCTCAGCCGGCTACACGGTCTCCGTACTCTGCACGCTCGTCTCCACCGTCGCGGGTCTGTCGCTACAACCAAGCGCACACACTCCGTAGAGTATCGCGGGTCCGCCGCTACAACCAAGCTCTCCACCGCCAAGGGTCTGCTGCTGCATCCAAGCGCACCACCACTGTCAAGTACCACGGGTCCGCTCCACGAGCTACTGGTCGATACTCCAAGTATCACAAGGTCCCGCGAAGAAGTGTCTCAAAGGTCCGTCTCGTCACAGGGGTCTCAACGCAACAGACGGCGCGTCGATCGGACGCCCGGTCTGTGAGTTATTAGCCTTTTCGTCCCAGGGGCCCGGTTGGTTTCGTGAGCGAAACCAATCCCAGCCGTATCTCAACTGCACCCCGAACTCCCATAGGGTATACTCAAAGGGACCGTTACTCAACGTAACCACCAACGCCGCTGACGGCTCGTCAAGCGGACGTCCTGTCTGAAAGATATCAGCTTTCCCGTTCCAGGGGCCCGGTTGGATTTCGGGTACAATCCAACCCGGCCATACTCCGACTGTATCCAAAACTCGGGCGGAGTATGTCAAAAGTTCCGTCTCATCAAGAGGAAGTCAACGAAACAGACGGCGCGTCAATCGGACGCCCGGTCTGTGAGTTATTGGCTTTTTCGTCTCCGGGGCCCGGTTGGTTTTTAAAGCAAAACCAACCCGACCGTACTCCACCTGCGTCCAAACCTCGGGCGGAGTATGCCAAAAGATCCGTCTCACTAAAAGGAACTCAACGCGACTGACGGCGCGTCAATCGGACATTCGTGGCTCAAGATACGAGCGTTTCCGCTCCGAAGGCCCGGTTGGTTTCGTGAACGAACCAACCCGGCCGAACTCAAAGAAACCCGAAACCTTGAGTGCGATATACCGAAACGACCGTCTCGATCCAAGGATCGCGTTGCCGCAGACGGTTCGTCGTTCGGAGGTCCGAGGCTCAAGGTATGGGCCAAAAACCAAAACAGGTTCGAAACGGGGGGGTCCGGGTCCGGGCCGACCCGGCCCGACCCCCCCCCCCCCCCCCCCCGGGGCGGCGCGGCGGCGGACGGCGGGCGGCGGCGGCGGGCGGCGCGGCGGCGGCGGCGGCGGGCCGCGGTGGCGGCGACGGGCCGCGGCACACGCGGGGGGCTAAGCCCCCGCCCTTCTTCAAGTGGCGCGGCCTACGTGCCGCGCCGATTTTAATAAAACCGCCCCCCCCCCCCTCACGTGGGGGGGGGCCTGCTGGCGCCGAACCAAGGGGGCTGGATGCCCCCTTCCCTCAAGAACCGCCCCCTCTCTTAAAGAGGGGGTTTTATTAACACGGCCGGGGAATTTATTTCCCCGGTTTTAAAGACTTCCGGCCGGCCAGCTGGCCGGCCGGTTTTCTCCAACGGGACCGGAAAAATCCGGTCCCCTCTTCAGCTTTCGACGCCGGCGGCCCGGCCGCCGGTCTTATCTTCCGCCGCGGCCCGGAACCGGCCGCGGTCTCTTCGTCCCGCCGCGGCCCGGAACCGGCCGCGGCGTTCGTCGTCCGGCGCGGTGCGACGGCACCGCGCCCCTTTGCCGTGCTTTGATAATCATCCAACGCGGTGCAACGACGTCGCGTTTCTGTTGTTTCTACCATGGTGCGTGCGACGGCATCGCGAAGATATATGCACGTTCATCCGCGTGGTGCGACGGCACCACGCCACTTGCTTCCTCCCGCAAGATAAAATCAACATAAACGTTGGAGGGGGGTTCGGCCGTGTTCATGCGGTCCGGCCCCCCTCACGTTAAATAAAAACTCAACATGAACATTTCAAGCCTCATGTTAGACATGTCAGATCCATGTTCAAGAAATGGAATAATTTAAGAATGAAACAACAATCCCCTACCTCGGGTATAAGTTCGAGGATTTGACTATGTTCCGCGGAAGACGGCGTCGCGGAAGTCGGACGTCGCGGTCGTCGTTCGTCAAATTCGACGACGAAGAGGCGCGTCCGAAGAAGCACGTCGTTGGCGAATCCTTGTACGCCGACGAAGGTTTTCCGAGGAAGGTGCGGTGATCTCTCTCGTTGACACCGAAGACGAAGAAGAGCGGAGCGGCGTTCTTCGTCGGAAAAAGAGCGTTCCTCGTCAAGTCTTGAGGAAAGTCAAAAAAATAAAGAAGCAACGAACTCAAGAACCCTTACCTCGATAGTCGCACGTTGACGGAGTCGTGGAAAATCGGTGTCGATTCCTTTGACGTCGGAGGAAGAGTCGTTGTCGATGGCGTTCGTCGCGGAAAACCGTCGTGGAAGAGATGACGCGGAAGAAGTACGTCGCGTCGCGGATACGGCGTCGCGGATGGATCGTGTTCTTCGGCGGAGAAGTTCTTCGTTGAAGAACGACGTTCTTCGCGTTCTTCGTTGAGTTTGAAGAAGAAGAGGAGGCTCTCCAAAAGCTCTCAAGGAGACAAACCAAACAACCCAAAATAAAATAAGACCACTTCTTATTTTATTATTACAAAACACATTAGAATAATTTCAAAAGTTTGAAATTCAAAAGAGTTAACCCCCAAAATTAATTAAGAGTAACTTAAGCCAATTAAGAGGGGGTTAAGGAAACTTGAAAAGAGTTAAAGGAGAGGTTTTGAGAGAAAAAGAGGAGTTGGGGTTCGTGTGGACCCCACCTCACTTAATCCTCCCAAGGGAGGTTAAGTGGATGTGGGTCCCACTCCCAACTCCCTTTGGTAGGACTTAACTAGATAAAAGAAATAAAATTTGTTCCTCACAAATTTTATTTAACTTAAACTAAAAACCCAAAAACTAACTTTCAACCCGCATCAAACGCAACTCCCGAAAAGGACTCTTTAAGCGAATAACGGCGTTGCGAGTTCATCGGTGCCCTCGGATTTCAATTCCGAGCACCGGATCAAAAGTTAGGAATTTCCCGCTCGTTCGTTCACTGAACGTACCCGAGCCAAACTTCGGAAATTAATTCCGGGCACTCCGGGCCTCGGAATCAGGTGCCGTCTGAAACCGCGCTCTTGTAAAATTCTAAAGAAAATTAAGAAAAAAAATTTCCCTTGAATTTTACGGGTCTTTACATTACTCCCACCTCAGGGCTTTACGTCCCCGTAAAGCTACATCAAAAACTAGGGAAACAAAAGAGGGTACTGAGCACGCATCTGAGCCTCCCGCTCCCAAGTGCTCTCCTGGAGATTCTCGTGCCGCCATCTGTTGTGCACAAGAGGATTCGATCGTCCATGTAGGTCCCGCTCCTGTCGATCCTCTATCTCCACCGGGACCTCCGTAAAAGTCGCCCAATCGTCAAGGATGTGCGTCGGGTCGTGCACGTATCTCCTCATCTGAGACACGTGTAAGACGTCGTGCACCCGGTGCAACTGAGGTGGTAGAGCCAGGCGATAAGCCACCTCACCAACCCTGCTGAGGACTTGGAAGGGTCCGATGAAGCGCGGATATAACTTGTCGCCTCGGCCAAATTTCCGAATACCACGTCGAGGTGAGACCCGCAAGAAGACGTGGTCACCATCCTCGAACTCTAGTGGCCTCCGCCTCCTGTCAGCGTATGACTTCTGCCGGCTCTGAGTTGTCCTCATCCGCTCCTGGATGACATGTACCTCCTCTGACGTGGCCCGGACCATCTCTGGTCCCACAAGAGCTGCGAGATTTCTTCTTTGCCGATAAGAGAAACCTGGTCTCATCCCCTGGATGAACCACATTCTTTGCCTAAAACAGTCAATCCTAACATGGATGATACTAATCCATACCAAGGATGACGTCGTAAGGCCTCGACGCTACTACTAAGAGATCCAACCGTTACTCTCGCCTCCAAGGGTTGAGTCACACTGTCGGCATCAGTGTGTGGTAACTGGTCTCCTCCAGTAGATGTCTCACAAGTGAGGGTCAAGTCAACAGTCAACTGGAACCTCTTAGTAACATCACAAAAGAGGACAGGAATGAAAACATCACAAAGGATGCGTCTTTTATTATTGCAGCTCATAATACAAGACGCTACACAAAAGCAGCAAGGAACCAGAAGTACAAGGATGTATCCACTAGTTCTGCTCCTGTCCACCTGCTCCCAGAGCTCCATGATCATAAGCTTCAGCTGCCTGAAGCTGTGCTCTCGCATGTCCACCTACTCCCTATGGTCGGGGTGGACCTCCTGGTGGTGGTGGTGGCAGTGCCTCAAAGCGTCGTCCACCACCTGCTGCTCGGCCAGCTCCTCTGCCTCGTCCGCCTCCTCCCTGCGGACCGCCACGGTCGAACCTCTGCCTCTACCTAGGTGGTCCCTCAACCGTCTGCTGCTCCTCCGCATGGCGGGTCGGGCAGTCACGAGCCATGTGGCCTTGCCCGCCGCATGCAAAGCACTGTCTTCCACTCAAAAGACTGACTCCGCGCTGTGTGACCTGCACTGCTGAGCCAGTGCCCTGAGGTCGTCTGCCTGAAGGTCTGGTCTGTCTGGACCCCTGAGTCATCTGTCGGCTACCTGCTACCGAAGACTCCGCTACGTGCCGCCCTGCGGTGGGTCGCTGCGCTGGTGAAGACTCAGCAAGGAAGCTCTCAATCAGAAGAGCCCGCTCCAGTACTCCTGTCTGAGTCGGTAAGCTGAGGGAGAACAGCGATGCCCTGATCTCGTGTCTCAAACCCTGCTCGAAGGTCCGGGCCCGGAAGAATGGGTCCCGTACCATGTCGGTCGAGTAGCACGAGAGATCGGTAAATCTCGCCGAGTACTGAGCGACCGTCATGCTGCCCTGCCGCAGCTGTAGAAGCTCCTGGATGCGCACCGCTCGGAGGGTGGCCGGGACGAACTCCGAGCGGAAGAGGCTCTCAAAGTCTGTCCAAAGTAGAGATGCCTCATCGTGTACCTGGAGCATCAAGCTCCACCATCGTCCTGCTGCTGCGTGTAGTAGGCTCGCAGCGAGGATCACCATGAGGTCTGCTGGTGTCCTCACTAGCCTAAACACTCGTACTACTGCCTCCAGCCAATCCTCTGCAGCCTGGGGATCCGTCTCCCTGCGAAACCTGGGCGGTCGCTGGCGCTGAAACTCATGCAGTGCGCTGAGGCGACGTGCATCGTCAGCGGCTGCTGCTGGAAGCATCGGGGGCTCGGCGGGTAGAGCTACCGCCGGTGCCACTGCTGACAAAGGGCCCTGCACCGAGGCCTCGTCGCTCGGTGGGCTGTCGTCACGTTCGATTCTCGGAACCCTAGCTGGCTGCCGTCGTGGGGCCATCCTGAAAGAAACAACGTAACACGATCAAACGATTATACCTGGTGAGCTGACCTGGTTTGAGCTGTTTTAAGGGGAAAAACTTTTGAAAACACACACGCAATCAGTGTTTTTGTGCACAAAGTCGGAAATCAGTTGTCAGGGTCCTGGTGTATGGATACGTCGGCCGCCCGCACCAACACTGGACTCCCTGAACTGAAAACCACACTCGGTACTCTCAACACTATTGCTTCACAGAAAGAAACATCAGAGTTATAAGTTCTGCGGTAGAACCGAACTCCTCTGATACCAATTGTGACAACCGGGCCCTGCCCACCAGTTGCCCCGCAGACACGTGGGCTCCACCATAGGTCCCACCCATGTGCCTGAACGGGTTATCTGACTAATGACAGTCCCCACAGGCCAACACTTGTCCTTTTCAGTGTACTTTGTCCACCAGTTGCCCCGCAGACACGTGGGCTCCACCATAGGTCCCACCCATGTGCCTGAACGGGTTATCTGACTAATGACAGTCCCCACAGGCCAACACTTGTCCTTTTCAGTGTACTTTGTCCTCACTCGCACACATCCTGGGAAAATTCCCAGAAGGTCACCCATCCTGATCACTACTCCAGGCCAAGCACGCTTAACTGTGGAGTTCTAATCAGGTAGGCTCCTGAAAAGGAAGGTGCACCTTGTTGACATGAGTCATATCATTTAGTCATTTAACCCTTTATCATTTGAGGATGTTACAATCACCCCCCCTTTAAGAGCACAACGCCCTCGTTGTGGGCCCTACATCTCAACCCAGGTAGTGCACCGCACTTAAGGCTGGGTATCCCCTTTGATACCAATTTGTCACGACCCGTCCTCGGGGCCCGTGCCGTGACTACCCCAAGCCCGCCTTCCATAGGCCAGGGGCTGGCGACTAGCACCAAAGGCGTAAAATCCCAATAACTGGGAAGGCATTGCCTTTATAAAGAAAACAAGCACCACAGAGTACAAGAGGAAGTAAAACACTAAATACAAAAGAAGAGCTGAAAAGTAAAAGGGGCCGGAAATACAAGCCCAACTGTAAAGTACAACTCGAAAGGGAAAACAACGACTGAAAAGTAAAGCTGCTACGCTGAGATGTCCACTGGAAATCCCACCTGAAGGGTGGGTACAGATAGCTCCTCTGCTCCTCGGGTCCCGCCATCCGCTCCGAGTATGTCCCGCCCAGTGGTCCACCTCCGGGTACCGCCTCGTCGTATAGTCCACCTCTAGGTACCGTCCAGTCCTTGAACCTTCGGCTTCTGTCAGCACTGTCCGTCGTCTGCAACCAACACAACGAGGTGCGGGCATAGCCCGTGCAGGGGTGAGTATAACGATACTCAGTAGGGACCCCGAGACCCTCAAGGTCTCACTAAAACCAACAAGGATAAACACAAGAAGATCTCAACAGTTAAACCCTACTTAGGTATATGCCCATACATATACCTAAGTTATCAAGTAACCCATCTCAATCATGAGGAAACACAAGGATTGTGAAAACGACGGATAACCACTACCCGGGTATATGCCCATACATATACCAAAGTTAGCAAGTGACCCATCTCAATCATGAAGTAAACACAAGGTCAAAAGTCTCAGCTCAAACCAGGATTTTCATTATCGAAACCGTAACTGCTGAAGAGCTCCGTCTCTAGAGTGTACAGTGGTCCTGTCACGACTCCGAGGCTGCCGCTCACTAACCTAGGACTGCTGAGGTACTCCTCCTGTCGAGTACTGCGGGTTTGCGGCCAACTACCGGGCGCTCCGTCCGCTGAGGGTCTGTCGCCAAATACCGGGCGCTACCCAGATAGCCTGCTGAGGTACTCCTCCTGTCGAGTACCGCGGGTCTGCTGCCAACTACCAGGCGCTCCGTCCGCCGTGGGTCTGCCGCCAAATACCGGGCGCTCCGTCCACTGGGCTAGTCGACTCACTCCAAGTCGAGTCGGTCAAGCAGTCGTCAGGTCTCAGCCGGCTACACGGTCTCCGTACTCTGCACGCTCGTCTCCACCGTCGCGGGTCTGTCGCTACAACCAAGCGCACACACTCCGTAGAGTATCGCGGGTCCGCCGCTACAACCAAGCTCTCCACCGCCAAGGGTCTGCTGCTGCATCCAAGCACACCACCACTGTCAAGTACCATGGGTCCGCTCCACGAGCTACTGGTCGATACTCCAAGTATCACAAGGTCCCGCGAAGAAGTGTCTCAAAGGTCCGTCTCGTCACAGAAATGTGACAACCGGGCCCTGCCCACCAGTTGCCCCGCAGACACGTGGGCTCCACCATAGGTCCCACCCATGTGCCTGAACGGGTTATCTGACTAATGACAGTCCCCACAGGCCAACACTTGTCCTTTTCAGTGTACTTTGTCCTCACTCGCACACATCCTGGGAAAATTCCCAGAAGGTCACCCATCCTGATCACTACTCCAGGCCAAGCACGCTTAACTGTGGAGTTCTAATCAGGTAGGCTCCTGAAAAGGAAGGTGCACCTTGTTGACATGAGTCATATCATTTAGTCATTTAACCCTTTATCATTTGAGGATGTTACAATCACCCCCCCTTTAAGAGCACAACGCCCTCGTTGTGGGCCCTACATCTCAACCCAGGCAGTGCACCGCACTTAAGGCTGGGTATCCCCTCTGATACCAAATGTGACAACCGGGCCCTTCCCACCAGTTGCCCCGCAGACACGTGGGCTCCACCATAGGTCCCACCCATGTGCCTGAACGGGTTATCTGACTAATGACAGTCCCCACAGGCCAACACTTGTCCTTTTCAGTGTACTTTGTCCTCACTCGCACACATCCTGGGAAAATTCCCAGAAGGTCACCCATCCTGATCACTACTCCAGGCCAAGCACGCTTAACTGTGGAGTTCTAATCAGGTAGGCTCCTGAAAAGGAAGGTGCACCTTGTTGACATGAGTCATATCATTTTGTCATTTAACCCTTTATCATTTGAGGATGTTACAGAGTTAGTGCATTTTCATTATGAACATCCATTCTCATCATTTGTGCACTTCATGCCTAATATACACCAATTTAGGCCCAATGAGTCATCTGATTATAAGGAATGTAATTATCAATATTTTAATTTGATATTTTGGGAACATTATCTACACTTAAATGTGAACATTTTTTATTCAGGGATCAATGGATTATTCATAAACGATGATGGAGATATTTGGAGATGAATGGAAGTAATTCTAAGAGAAGGCAGATTGGAAACCAGCCCACTTATGAGACTGTGGGGCCCAACATACAAGTCCGATGAATCCAAAATTTTGTGGGATGATAGAAGAAAAATGTATGAACAAATCCCTCCACATGATCCAATGATAATTCAGTATCTATGGTGGCCATTGAGGTGGCCAAAGTTAGAAATATAATTCTGGGCCAGATTCTGCGGCCCAGAAAAACAGCCTACTAATTTGATCATATCTCGGAATCCACAACTTCAAATGGGCCCAAATTTTACAGGATGTCATAAGAAATCCGTAGCTCAATTTTTCATCTTCTATGTCCCACTCTGAGTCGGCTATCTAGAAGGTTTTCCAGACACGTCTTTTTAGTGAAGGAAAGCTGGCTGCCACCTCGGGTCAAGGGTGGAAAAATCAACTCTCCCTTACTTTCCACCCACCTATGGCCTACCAAAATTAATTTAGGAGACTTGTACTTTTGGAGGCTTTACCCAAGGGATCAAAAATGACTATTTAAGGCAGTGGTGTTGGAGGATTGAAGAATCTCTGGTTCTTGGTTCAATTGTAATGTTATGCTGGGATTTTGTTGTCTCAAATTTGTCTTTCACTTGTAAGTTGTTCAATTCACTTTAGTTTCTTAACAAAAGTTCTTATTCTACTCTTATACTGTTGTTCTTCATATCACTTTGATACCATTGGATCAAGGTGTGAATTTATTCACACCAAACCTTGTGAAATTATTCACACAACAGTGGAGTGATCATTTTATTTTTGTTGTTCTCTTTACTTCACCATTTCCTCCCTCATGAGTCTACATTCCGCTTCCATTGAAACCATGGGATCAATGGAGGGCTAACCCACTTATGGGTTGATCCAAGGGAGTAACAAGGGGATGTACTGGATGTTATTTATCACCCCATTAATGTATAATCACTTCTTTAATTGAAATTTTTATTTGATGATTTTTAAACTCCATTGTCCTTGTTGAATTTGTGTCCACACACTTCATGTACTAATACGAACCTTTACCTTGAAGTGCTCAAAAAATTGATCCTTCAAGTGTATAGGTGATTAGTATAAAGGGTTTAGGTATTAAACCATTAAGTTATGATGTTGTTTTATCTTCTTATATGAATCCATCTCAAATATAAGAAATTGAAATCATTAAAAAGGAAATACATCCAATCCTCCCCGAGCGATAACCTAGGATCAACTCATTCTTTTAAATTGGATTCACTTAAGTCTATTAGAGTTCCTCCAAAACCATCTAAAATCAACCCAAGTTGGCCACTTCATAGCCAAAAACATTCCTTATAATGTGCGTGTCTATAGGTTACTTCTTAGGTCTCTATGGATTCGATAACCCAAGCTAGACTACAAGGACCGTTCTACCTTCATCTCTTGGGTAAATTTGAGCGAGAATCACTTACTATATATAATGAAGTTATTCGGACAAGCATGTATTTTATTTTATCCAAATCCCATCAGACATAATATTTTCTTGTCCTTGTAATGTGAATCTGGAATATTGTTATCTTTTGGAAGAATGTCTTTCATCAATTGTAGCAGCTCTGTAAAACTTCTGTCACTCCATCCATGTTTCACTTTCAGGTTAATCAATATTAACACCGCCGAAAAAAATGTAAAATCTGTACAACCAGGATATAATGGTTTTTCAGCATCACCATATAGATGCACAACTATCGGTTCTATCTCAATTTGTTCTGCTACAATATCGCGAATCATTTCTTCAATTCCATTGGAGTTACCATTTTTCGAATCATCATCATCAGTGACATTCCGTCCATTTTCACCATGCCAAATCCAAGGGCTGTAACTAGGATTAAAACTATGACAAATAAGATGATCTTTTATCTCTCTACTTTTCAACTTCTTTATATTCAAACATTTCAGGCATGGACAGAAAAAAATGTCACTACTTGGAACATTTCGTTTAGAAAATTCAAAAAAGGCATCAACACCTTCCTCAAATTCATTGCTCATTCGATGTGACATAATCAAACTTCGACTCATTATTACCTATAACAAATATCAAAAAAAAAATATATTTTTAAGATAAGACAAATATATGTTTATATGAAAAAAATCATAATTTGAATGTAAAACAATTTTGAAATATAAAACAAATATATGGGTATTTAAGAAAATATGCTTGAATATTATTTTAAAACAAAATATAGTTAGATATAAAAGTTTTAAATTCCATTGAATCAAAGAAAACCATGTCACCTACATGGTTGATAGAAAATTAGAGAAAATGGAGTAAACCTGAGAATCACCCCCACCCCCGGAAAACCCCTAAAACCCTCTGGACTGGACCCCACCCCCTTGGACAGCCCCCACACCCACCCACCCCCTTGGACCCCCTTAGACACACCCAACCCTCCGGACAGCCCCCACCCCCTGGACAGCCCCCCACCCCTCTAGACAGCACCCCACCCCTCCTGGACACCACCCCCACCCCCAACCCCCTTGAACACCCCCCTGGACACCCCCAACCCTCTGGACAGCCCCCCCCACACCCCGGACAACCACAAAAACCCTATGGACAGGCCCCCACCCCCGTGGATAGCCACCCACACCCACCCGCCCCCTTAGAACCCCCCCCGGACACCCCCACACCCTCTGGACAGCCCCACCCCCTGGACAGCCCCCCACCCATCTAGACAGCACCTCCCACCCCTCCTGGACACCACCTCCCACCCCCTACCCCCTTGGACACCCCCCTGGACACCCCCCTGGACACCCCCCTGGACACCCCCAACCCTCTGGACAGCCCCCACCCCCCGGACAACCCCAAAACCCTCTGGACAGGCCCCCACCCCTTGGACAGCCCCCCACACCCACCCACCCTCTTGGACACCCCCTGGACACCCCAACCCTCTGGACATCCCCCCACCCCTTGGACAGCCCCCACCCCTCTAGACGAAACCCCCACCCCTCCTGGACACCACCCCCACCCCCTACCCCCTTGGACACCCCACGGGACACCCTCAACCCTTTGGACAACACCCCCACCCCCTAGACAACACCGCATGACCCCTCCAGACAGCACCCCCACCCCTCCTAGACACCACCCCCACCCCGCCCCCCTTGGACAACCCCCCGGATAACCCCCAAAACCCTCATGATAGGCTCCACCCCCTTGGACAGCCCCCCCACACCCACCCACCCCATTGGACACCCCCCTGGATACCCCCAATCCTCTGGACAGCCCCCACCCCCGGACAACCCCCCAAACAATGGTTTACATATAAAAACTAGTCATGGTGAACAACTAAAAACACATGCATTTAATATATACTTCAGCATGAAATAGATGGAATTAAATATTATTAAATATGGCTACTTAAATGATCGTATGATAATTAAAAATAACAAATGATATTCAACTAGTCAAATGATCAAAAGTTTTCTAAATAACTAATATCATAATGAGGTAGTGGATAATTCTTGAAATCTTAAACATATTTTCAATTCCTTGTCCAAGCCCTCAAAAAATACTAGGTTAAGCCCTCAGTAGAAGCCATTTATATTTGGAATCATGAGACATAGCGATGCATCGATGGGCCATAGAGGTCAACAACCATTACATTATATGTCTAATAGATTCTCATATAAAAGAGGATAAACATAAGCAACAACAACACATGAAATATCTTTTCCGAATTCGTACATTTAATCAATAAACATTCTATGCAGTAATATAGGTGAATGAGATCATTAGATGTCAATGACAACAAAAATTACCACCAATGTCGGGAATTCGCGTAACAAAAACAAACTAAATAGATGTAGTTGAGGCTTACGTGAATATTACGAGTCGATCTAATAGATCTTGGGATGATAAATAATATGATGATGGAAAAAAGAGGTAAGAGGGTTCGAAATGGAAGAATCTTACCTAGTTTATACACAAAAATCACAAAACATAAATATAGACTATTCGAAAAAAAATGAACTAAATAAATTCATTGAAGGATTACTTGAGTGTTGCGAGTTGAGATGATAGATTCGAGGAGAGTAAAGATGATAAACGATGAAGGAAAAATGAGTTTAACACAGCTAGATCGACGAGTCAATTAGGGTTTATCGCGCGAGAGAGACGAGCCGCCTGACCGTCAATCGAAAAATCGTAAATGACAATCCACGAGGCTTGTTAATTTTTTAAATGTTTTATAACATCGGTTATTTAATAACCGACGTTATAAAATGTTTTTTTTACATTTATAACGTCGGTTATTATAATAACTGACGTTATAAATGTATCACATACGGCTTTTTTTACATCGGTTATTTAATAACCGAATTAAAAAAATCCGCGTGTTGGTTTTTTACATCGGTTATGGAATAACCGACGTAAAAAATACATCTGAAATCACAGTTTTTTATGTCAGTTATTGTATAGCCGAAGGAAAAAACTTCTGCAGATTGTTTTGTTACATCACTTATAAGATAACCGACTTCAAAAAGGACTCAGAATCCACGTTTATTACGTCGGTTATAAAATAACCGAAGTAAAAAACTCGTCGATATCTCGTGTTTTATGTCGGTTATCAAATAACCGACGTAAAAAACCCTGCGCTTCGGTTTTTTAAGTCGGGTAATTTATAACCGATGTAAAAAAACGAACGCGCTTTGTTTTGTTACGTCAGTTATAAAATAACCTATGTCAAAAAGGCCTTAGAATCCGCATTTATTACGTTGGTTATAAAATAACCGACGTAAAAAACTCGTTGATATCTTGTTTTTTACGTCGGTTATCAAATAACAGACATAAAAAACCCTGTGCTTTGGTTTTTTACGTCGAATAATTTATAACCGACGTAAAAAAATGAACACGCTCGATTTGTAACGTCAGTTATTAAAATAACCGACGTTAAAAATATACTCGCTGCATTTTTTACGTCGGTTATTTTATAACAGAGGTAAAAAACCACGTTTCACAGATTATAACTTCAGTTATATATAACTGACGTAAAAAATGATGACGTAAAAAACATTTTCTGCACTAGTGCCTGCTGAAAAGTATCAAATGTACCTCTCGTCGTACATATGTGAGCCGAGCTCCCCGAATCCAGAACCCATCCGTCTTCCATTGGATTTTGAGCCCACTCGTTCTTCCTTCTCAAAAAATGACATTCCCGCTTCATGTTCCCGTATCGTTTGCAGTAATGACACTGCACTTCTTCCCGTTCAACTCGCTCATCTGAGTGTGAGCTTCTCATTGTCACGCAGATTTCATCATCTGCTGATAATCCTGTGATGTTCACATCCTCCTCTTCAACTTCCTTCTTCCCAGCAACATACCATTTGCAGTCTCCACAATCACTTTTATAGTGACCCATCTTCTCGCACCAGAAACATGTGATTTCACTAGGATTACACCCCCTTGATTTTGTCCGCCATTCTTTACCTCCTGACTATCGATGTCGGCTCCTCCCATGTTGATCATCTCGCATCACCATGATTTGCTCGCCTGAGTGCATTACGGGTCTTCATAATGCCTCCGAATCTTGAAGTGACGCCATCACCTCGTCCAGCTTCAATGTCTCCTTCCCCACGAGCAATGAAGTCACAATCCCATCAAATGAGTTTGGTTGGGATGATAAAAGCAAAAGCGCTTTATATTTTTCTACAACCTTCACACCGAGCCCCAATAACTGCGTCAGGATTTTGTTGAATTATTTGGTGTGATCTAACAAATTTGTTCCCTCATCCATGTGCAATTGGTACTGTTTCTTCTTCAGGAATAATTTGTTGGTGAGCTACTTCGCCATATATTGCTGCTCAAACTTCTTCCAGATCTCCTTCGGTGATGTCTCGTCCAACACCGAGTACTTTACCTCATTCTCCAGACATAGATGAATTGTGCTGACGACCCATATCTCGAGTTCTTCCCAATCATCAGCACTGGTTGTCTTGGGATTTTCTCCGATCAATAGTTTGATCATGCCCTGCTGCACCAAAAGATCTTTCATCGTGCTTTGCCACAAGCTGAAATTATTTTGACCATCGAACTTCTCGATATCCAATACTGGTAGTGCTCTGCCACCAGCCATCGTCGTCGTCGCAAAACGCGATCACCACCGTCAATGCCGCACCCTTCTGAAACACCTGATAGAGTGCTAATTTTGAAAAACTAACGGTACAGATGCGTCCGGAATGGTCGAAATAGTCAGAATTGACTTCTAGATCGCCGAAATCGAACACCAATTGACCGAGATATTGTCAAAACAAGCTCAACAGTCCAGATCGCTCGCTGACGTGGCGCTGACATGTCACTGACGTGGCACGCCGGAATTTCTGCCGGAATCTTGCCGGAATTTTCACCAGTGGCGTGAACAGTACCGGCTTCTCCTGCATGAGGTTACTGTTCACCCGCGGGTTTGACCAAACTTTGACCGAGCCTATCGGGCTCGTTTCAACTTTGTTTTCATTGCCATTTGCGCCGTTGGAATCGTCTCACCGCCTTCTTCATGAATATGGCCTCAGAAAAATTTTCCGACCACTTTCAATTTTCCGGTCACCGGAAAAATTGTTTTCGCCTCACCGGTTCACCTCCGTTCCCTCCGACTCCCCTCTGATACCACTTATTGGGGCGGCGCGGAGGTGCGTGGTACCTCAAACACATAGAACGGGAATAAAGCGGAGCAACAAACGATTTACGTGGTTCGGTCGTATGACCTACATCCATGGGAGAAGGGGCCGTTACTTTTATTTCTCTCCTCTCCAGATCTCGTCAGAGGATTACCAATATACAAATTACAACAGATTTCTCTCTTTATAAGGAGGAATCAAAACTTGATTTTTCAACGGTTGTTGGGTAGATCATCTACCCATGAGATATCCTCCATATGCCTGGCGCAGTCCACTGAGTCAGCTGCCCACCATGGAAGAAGCTGCATGTCTACGAAGTCGGCTGCTGACAGAAGTTTCTTCTCCCACTGAATCCTCCCAAATTTTGGAGTGGCCCCCACAAATCTCCCCCTCACGACCAATTTGTGGTAGAAGCTTGACCTGTAGTCTCCTTGCAGGTGTTGAAAACTTCATCGGCAAATCGAACACGCTTCTTTACGCCAGATGACGTGACACTTCCACCATCTTCACTCAATCTCGGGCTGACTGCAATATCCATCAAATGATACAACCCTTGGGACTCCTTCCCAGTAAACATCGCTGCATCCCCACATGAGACTTCCAACACTCCACCTGCTATGGAAATCTTGAACCCTCTCACATCGAGCCTACTCAATGATATCAAGTTCCGTCTCATCCTTGGAACAAATTTCATGTCAGCCATTTTTCAAATTCCTCCATCGAGTGTCTTCAATTTCACTGTCCCGACTCCTCGAACCTGGCATGTTGACCCATCACCAAGTATCACCGAGTCTCGCACCTGCTGAAAAGTATCAAATGTACCTCTCGTCATACATATGTGTACCGAGCTCCTTGAATCCAGAACCCATCCGTCTTCCTTTGGATTTTGAGCCCGCTCGTTCTTCCTTCTCAAAAAACGACATTCCCACTTCATGTACCCGTATCGTTTGCAGTAATGACACTGCACTTCTTCCTGTTCAACTCGCTAATCTGAGTGTTAGCTTCCCATTGTCATGCAGATTTCATCATCTGCTGATAATCTTGTGATGTTCATATCCTCCTCTTCAACTTATTTCTTCGCATCAACATACCATTTGCGCTCTCCACAATCACTTTTATAGTGACCCTTCTTCTCTCACCAGAAACATGTGATTTCTCTAGGATTACGCCCCCTGGATTTTGGCTGCCATTATTTACCTCATGACTGTCGATTTTGGATCCTCCCAAGTTGATCATCTCGCATCACTATGATTTTCTCGCCTGAATTCATTACGGGTCTTCGTAATGCCTCTGAATCTTGAAGTGACGCCATCACCTCATCCAGCTTCAATGTCTCCTTCCCCACGAGCAATGCAGTAACAAGCCCATCAAATGAGCCTAGTAGGGATGATAAAATCAAAAGCGCTTTATCTTCTTCTCCAACCTTCACACCGAGACCCAATAACTGCATCAGGATTTTGTTGAATTTGTTGGTGTAATCCAACAAATTTTTTCCCTCGTACATATGCAACTGGTATAGTTTCCTCTTCAGGAATAAGTTTTTGGTGAGCGACTTCGCCATATATCGCTACTCCAACTTCTTCGAGATCTCTTTCGGTGATGTCTCGTCCAACACCGAGTACTTTACGTCATTCGCCAGACATAGCCGAATTGTGCTGACGACCCGCATCTCGAGTTCTTCCCAATCATCAGCACTGGTTGTCTCTGGATTTTGTCCGATCAATGGTCTAATCATTCCCTATGGAACCAAAAGATTTTTCACTGTGCTTTGACACAAGCCAAAATTATTTCGACCATCTAACTTCTCAATATCCAATATTGGTAGTGCTCCGCCACTAGCCATCGTCATCATCGCAAAACGCGATCACCACCGTCAATGCCGCACCATTCTAAACCACCTGATAGAGTGATAATTTTGAGAAACTAATCATACGTATGCGCCCGTAACGGTCGAAATAGTCGGAATCGACTCCTGGATCGCCGAAATAAAACACCAATTGACCGTGATATTGTCAAAACAAGCTCAACGGTCCAGATCGCTCACTAACGTGGCGTTGACGTGTCGCTGACATGGTACGCCAGAATTCCCATCGGAATCTTACCGGAATTGTTTCCAGCGGCATGAACATTACCGTCTTTTCCGGAACGAGGTTACTGTTGACCCGTGGGTTTGACCAAACTTTGACCGAGCCTATCGAGCTCGTTTCAACTCCGTTTTCATCGCCGTTTGCGCCGTTGGAATCGTCTCGCCGCCTTCTTCACGAATCTGTCCTCAGAAAATTTTTCCGACCACTTTCAATTTTCCAATCACCGGAAAAATTGTCGTCGCCTCGCCGGTTCACTTCCATTCCCTCCGACTCGCCTTTGATACCACTTGTTGAGGCTACGCGAAGGTGTGTGGTACCTCAAACACACAGAACGAGAATAAAGCGGAGCAACACATGATTTACGTGGTTCGGTCATATAACCTACGTCCATGAGAGAAGGAGGAGTCACTTTTATTTCTCTTCTCTCCAGATCTCATCAGAGGATTACCAACATACAAATTACAACAGATTTCTCTCTTTATAAAGAGGAAGAAAAACTTGATTTTTCAACGGTTGTTGGGTAGATCATCTACCCATGAGATATCCTCCCTACGCCTACTGCAGTCCATCGAGTTGGCTGCCCACCATGGAAGAAGCTGCACGTCTATGAAGTCAGCTGCCGACAGAAGTTTCTTCTCCCGCTGAATCCTCCCAAATATGGGAGTGGCCCCCACAAGATGGTGGTAGTGTTTGCTGCGACACTTTAATTAAGGATGTGATATGATTCCAAGGGGCATACAGTAAAGTAAATTTACTATGGCACCGTAATGGAAACAACTACAAGGGTTATGGTGGCACCCTGACTCTGGACAGAAACTGAAAACAACAAAGTTATTATTAAAAACAAAATAAAACCAAAATAAAATCTAAACAACATAAAAATTAACTAAAATAATTGATACTCAAAGACTTAAATGATTTTATGAAACAATAAAAACTAAATTTTATTTATTAAAAGTTTAAAAATAAAAACTAAAATGAATTTATGAAAAAATAAAACCATTTAAACCTAAGTTAATTTATTATTAACTTCAATTTGTAAAACATAAATTGTCTCCAAACTAAACCTAATATTAATAAGAAACTAAATTATTAAAATTTAAAATAAAATTTAAAAATTAATCACAAAAATAAATTACATAAAACAGTCGACTAAAACAAATTAAACTTTTTAAAGTAGGCATTTAATTATTTTGTAATCAGATAATTGAGTTTATTTATGAAATTAAATTAAAGGGATTTAATAAAAGTAGTAAGTTTATAACCTTAAATTTATCACTAATGAATTTGTTAAAAGATAACTAATAATTATATTTTGTTGTTTTAAGTTGAACAAAATTTACTACATGAATTGTTAAATTAAAAACTACATTGTTTATGTGCAAAAGAAAGATTAATTAATTAATTAATAAAAAGTCAAATTATTAAATATGAAGGCTAAGACACTAAACTAAATAAAAAATTACTAGACTAAATTTAAAGTAAGATATAAATTAATTATTTAAAGGCTAAAAATACAATTTTAATTGTAAAATTTTAATAAATAACAGATTTAATTCTAAAAATGAAAATGTTCACTTATTTAGAAAAAATTGTAATAATAAATAAATAAATAAATAAAATTAATAAAAAATATGTGGCAAAACTATGTAAAACAAGACCACATCAAATTCCCCCACACATAAACATTGTTTTTCCTCAAACAATTCCATGTTTTTTTATTATTGAGAAGTATAATTGTGTGTTTATTATTTTTCTCAAAATGTAACATGTCCAGAACTTCAGAAACAGAGGACAAGAAACTGTATATGGGATTTTGAAATGAAATTCTCAAATCAAGTCTTACCTAGAACTAATACTCAAAGGGTAATCAAGATAGAAAAGATTCACCAATCAAATAAAGTGTCCTTCCTCATATTGGATACAACTTAATGAATCATCTCAATTCAAATATATGATCTAAATCCTAGGGTGAAAACATGTTAAATTTATGTGGAATTAAGAACATAACTGATGTAACATTTTACTTTGACTCACTCTTAGGGTCTAAAAATAATTTTTTTGAATCACCTTATTGATACAACCTAAATGATTCCCATATAAACAATTTGTCCCCTTCTTCATCTGGAGTTCATTATTCCTCTCACCTTAATGAACTCGTTTTTGACCTTAGAAACATTATTTTATTTTCCCCAAGCCATGTATCATGTGCTAATCATAGTGCATTACACTTATTCAAGGTGTACAAAGAACTTATTCTAAAAATAAATGCACCCAGCATCTAGGGTCTCCGAGATTCACCGTGGGATCCCAGATGCCCAAATTGCTCCAGTTTCAAAATATTTTTATGAAAACCATTTACATTGGCTCATTAAGGTGATTACATTAATAAATAAATGAAAAATGAGTCCCCTATGTTCAAGATCAAAATTCTAGTTCCTAGGGTTATGATCATAAGTCCACTAAAAGGTTACTCATATCACTCTCAAAAGAAGTTCCTAAACAAAATTTTCATATAAAATACTAAAAAGATACAGTCAGTAATCATCTATCCATATTAATTTCAGATTAGAAGTAGTTCTTCACTACCAATCAAGCATCATCATAAGGAAAGACCCAATTGAGTAAAGTGTAAAGCTTAAAATTATGAAAGAATTTTATAAAAAAGTAGCCATGTTTAAACAAAAGTTTTTAGGTGGAAGTGGGAATTGGCGGGCTCACATTAACGCAAATTTCAGCACAGTCAAGAATTTACCCCCTCCCCTTCACTTAAAACCCAAAGTTTTCCCCAAAGATGGCTTCCAAATATGGAGAAGAACAATTTGGCAGTTTGACTTCAAAAACGATTTTTCAATTTAATAGATTAATGGCATGTTAAAAGGGTCTCAATGAAGATCAAGAAGTATTGTTTTCCACAAATATTAATTTACAGCAGTTTTTAAAACAAGTACATGAATTATTATTTAAGTCCAATGACACAGATTTTCCATTAACGTTTATACATGGAAAGTAAATTTTAAGTGAAAAGTGTACTGGGTATAAGAATTTTAATAGATTGAGTTCAATAATATGTTCAATAGAGCAGAAGAATGAATGCTAAAACATCGCAACCAAAATCAACCTGATTCGACAAAAACACAAGACCGACCTATATGTACCCCCACACTTGGTCTGAAGAAGTGAAGTGATTTTAATATATCAATGAATTTTAAATTTTAGCAAGAGCCACATGCATGCTTCAAAGAAAACAAGATTACCTGTAGTATATATTTTTTTAAAACAAACATAATTTTATTAAGCAACATACATATTGAGAATAATTTTTAAAGTAATATTTAGTGTCTCACTGACAATACAATCAATGAGTCACCAACAATAGAACAAATGAGTCACTGAAAACAATGCATCGATGGCTTAAGTGCAATAGTGAGTAAATGAATCGCCGATAGTAATAACTTTGAATTGATGTAAATTTTATTAAAATGAACAACGAGAAGAAAAATGAATGAAAACTAAAGAATATAGTACTTCCCTAAATAAAAGTTTATCATTAAAGATTTAGTAAGAAAATTCCACTCCTTTGTGACACATAAAGTGTATCCTAGCACAGTAAACAAGAATTAAGAGCAAGAACAAATACATAGTAGGGATTGCACAAAAAAAGAGCATGTTGTTTTTTATTCAAATTCAAAAAATGAAATAACAACTAAGACAAAACAAGAAGCATGGGTTACCTCCCATGCAGCACTAAGTTTAATTTCTTCACCCAGACTTTATTCAAGGTCAATTTTTAAGCAAAGTGATGACATCCAAGCCCTTCGGTTGTCCCTCAAAATAAAGTTTCACTCCCTGCCCATTAACCAACTTGGGTCTGTTATTTTCACATACAATTTCAATAGCTGCATTCTTAAGTACTCTTAAAACAGTAAAAGGTCCAGACCATTTGGACTTCAGTTTTCTAAGAAAGATTTTGAGTCTAGAGTTAAAGAGGATAACCTTCAGTCCAAGTTTAAATTCTTTGTCTTGAATGATATAATCATGAATGATTTTAGTCCTATATTTATAAATCCTTGAATTATCATATCTCTCACTTCTTATCTCTTCTAAATCACTCATATCAAGTAATCTCCTCTCACCAGCACTCTGAAGATAAAAATTTAGAGCCTTAACTTCCCAATAAGACTTGTGTTGCAACTCCACTGGTAAATGACAACATTTCCCAAACAATAGCTTGTATGGATACATCCGTACTGGGGTCATGAAAGTAGTTCTATATTCCAATAAAGCTTCATCCAATTTAAGAGACTAGTATTTCCTAGAGGCTGACACAATTTTCTCAAATTATAAGTTTCAATTTGCTATTTGAAATTTCCACTTGTCCACTAAACTGTGGATGATAAGGAGTTCCAGTTTGATGAACACAATCATATTTTTCCATCAATTAATTAAATTTATACTTCGTAAATTTTTTTCCATTATCAGTAATAAAATATTTGGCAACACCAAATCTTGAAAAAAAAATTATTTTTGGCAAAAGTAAAAACATTGTTTGCTTGATTTTTGGGAGGTACAACTACCTCAACCCACTTTGACACATAATAAAAAGAAACAAGAATATAATCATTCCTATGAGATGACATAAATGGACCCATTAAATCTAAGCCCTAGACATAAAGAAATCTCTACTTCTAAAATACCTTTTTGGGGTAACTCCTGCTTCCTACCCACATATCCTATCCCCTGACATCTATCACAACCAACTACAAATCTCCTAACATCTTTGAATAGAGTAGGCTAATAGAAACCAAATTGAGGGAGTTTTTGAGTTATCCATTCACTACCATAGTGACCTCCCCCAAGGTGGGGAGTGTCAATTCTCTAAAATATGAACCATCTCTTCATCATGCACACATGTCCTAAGGATACCATCAGCACATCTCCTAAATAGTAGGGGGTCATCCCAAAAATAGGATTTATGCTCATAAATTAATTTCTTTCTTTTTTTATTGGACATATTTTTGGGAAAGACACCTGCTCTTAGGTAGTTGGAAACATTTGCATACCAAGTAGATTTATTAATTGATAGAGTGAGTAGTTTTTCATCAGGAAAGAAAGATATTATTTTCCTAGGATATTCAGATTGAGTAAGAGGAAGCCTAGATAGGTGGTCAGTAACTAACTTCTTAGCTCCTTGATTATCACTGATATCTAAATCAACTTTTTGTAACAATAGAATCCATCCAATCATCATGGGTTTTGTTTATTTCATAGTAAACATGTACTTACAAGTAGATTGGTCAATGAAAATGATGACTTTTGAACCTTAAAAATACTATCTAAATTCTCTAGATCAAAAACAACATCTATTCATTCTTTTTCAGTTGTGGTATAGTTATTTTGGGCCTCATCTAGTAGTCAGCTAGAATAATACACCACATGTAACTTACTATGTCTCCTCTATCGAAGGACATCACCTACAACCATGTAACTAGCATCACACATATGTTTAAAAGTTAGTTTCCAATTAGGTGCAGTGATAATAGGTGATGTAGTGAGTTTTTATTTTAGTAGATTAAATTATTTCAAATGGTTTTCATCGAAATTGAAAGGTGTGTCCTTAACATACAAATAAAAAAAGGTCATAGTTATTTTGGAAAAGTGTTTTATGAATCTCTAGTAGAAACTAGAATGCCCTAAGAAACTTATAATACCTTTAAAATTATTAGGAGGTGACAGTTTTTGAATGACTTTTATCTTTTTAGTATCAACTTATAGACCTCTCTTTGACACTTTATGACAAAGAAATATAAATTTTGTAACCATGAATTGACACTTCACCCAATTAAGAACAAGGTTAGTTTCAATGTATCTTTCAATGACTAACTCAAGATTTCCATGATGTGTATCAAAAGTACTACCCACAATGGAGAAATCTTCCATGAAACCCTCAATGATTCTTTCAATCATATCTAAAAAGATAGCCATCATACAACATTGAATGGTGGATGGAGCTCCACACAACCCAAAAATCATCCGCCTGTAAGCAAATGTTCCAAAGGGGCATGTGAAAGAAGTCTTTTCCTAATCCTATAGAGAAAATGTAATTTGGTTGTTACCAGAATACCCATCCAGGAAATAGAAAAAATCATTTCCTGCAAGCCTCTCAATCATTTTATCTGAGAAGGTCATTGGAAAATGGTCCTTCATAGTGGCTGCATTAGGCTTCCCATAATAAATACAGACTCTCCATTTTGAGACTTTCTTAAATTGTATTTATTCATTTTTTCATTTTTAACAATAGTGAAACCTCCCTTCTTGGGGACAACCTGGATAGGGTAGACCCAAGCACTATAAGAGATGGGATTGATTATTCCAGTGTCCAGTAACTTAATCACTTCCTCTCTCACAACTTCATTCATGTTTGGATTTAATCTTCTTTGACACTCTACCCTAGGTTTATGGTCAGGTTTCATAGGAATTTGGTATATGAAGAATGAGAGACTAATACCCTTTATATCTACTATGGTCTAGCCTATGGTAGATTTAAATTTCCATAAGAAAGTCAAAAATCTTTCCTCTTGATTTCCATTTAACTCAGTAGAAATTATGATAGACGAAGTAGAATTCTGACCCCAAAATTAATATTTCAAATGAGCATGGATTGGTTTTATTTTTAGAATTGGTGGTTATACACTTTAAGGAAGACTCTTAGGCATAAGAGGCCCAAGATCTTTAACATATCTCTTATAAGGAGTATTAAATGATGAAATATTTTTAATTTAATGATCAGATTCAGAAATAATAGTAATGTTGTCCAAAGTGGAAGGCATACTGCCTAGATTTTCCATATCAGAATTCAACAAGTTAATCAAATAAGAATCATAAAGTTATCTAAAAATCTATCCCTCTACATCATAAATGTTCTCAAAAATGATGGTGTTAACAAAAACACCCTCAAATTCACTCAAATAGATCTTATGTTCATAAATAGAGGACTTTTCTACAGTAGAAACTGGATAGTTTTCCAGTTTTGGAAAATTTTACAGATTCAGTGTTTGAGCAGTATTTTCATCTTATAAAACATGTAAGTCATTATTTTCAACTTACAAATGAGTTTCTTCAACAAATGTTTTATTTTTAGATACTTCATAGTTTTCAGTTGAGTTTCAATCCTCTAAGGACTCTACCATTGAACAGTTTTCATAAAAGGTTGGTCCTTTAACATTTTTAAACACATTGAATTATTCTTGTTTTTCTCTAATTTGAAAAATAAGATGACCCTTAGACACATCAATAATAGTACCAAATGTATCCAAGAAGGTCCTACCCAAGATAAAGGGTACCTCTTAATCACACTCCATGTATAAGACTAAAATTTATGCAGGTGGAAATAGTTTCCCAACACCAACTAACAAATCATCTCCCCTACCCACATGATTAGTGAAAGATCTATAAGCTAAATTCTCTATGACTATGGTGGGTTTAAGATCACCCAACATCAACTATCGACACAGTGAGTATGGGAGCAGGTTAATACTAGCACCTAAATCACACAAATAGTTTAGCTGATCAGAGTTTCCTGAGGTACATGGGATAACAAAACTACAAGGGTCTTTCAATTTATGTGAGATTTTCTTTTCAAGCACAGCACTGTACTCTTCAGCGTGGCTGTAAGTAAGAAATTCTTCGATGAGATTTTTTTTGAAATAGTTTTCTTAAGAGATTTCAAGTAAGAAGAGATTTGAATATTTACTTGATGTTTTGAAAGGAGACCAAGGAACTGAATAAGTTCAGACTTGGTATTATATTGAGGTTTCTGATTCTTAGGGAAAGGGATGGGTGGGGAAAAACTTGTAAGGATAGTAGGAATATCCCTCACCTATTCCTCAACATTTTATTTTCCTTTATTCATTTTATTTTTATTAAAAATTTAAGCTTGTGATTAAGGTGAAAAATTCATATTTTCATAATTTTCAAGATTTTTCTATTGATTTCCACCATGCGAGCAAAGAAGATTTTTGTTTCCAGATTATAGAATATTGTCATTTTGGGTATTTTTAGTGAGGTTTTTAGCAGCAATTTGAGTATTCGACACACTTCTGGTTACAACATCCATGACATTCTCCCTAGGGTTACGTTCAGTTGGGCTTGGAAGTCTATCTTTTTCCCTAGATGAAAATTCTCTAGCAAGTTGGCCTAGCTGTGTTTCCATATTCTGCATCCTCACATCATTTTTCATTTTATCAGAATCATATTTATTTTGATGTTTGGTTAGATGAGTCATGTATCATTCCTCTCGAGAGTTGATTTTGTTCAATATTAGATCAAGCTTAGAAGACATTTGGTTATGATTGTTTCCTTGTTCATTTTATGACTTACCAATTTGTTGATATTAAAAATTTGATCTTTGTTGTTTATAATTTTTTGGGGAAATAGATTGTTTAATTAGGCCTTAATATTTCAATGAAAAATTTGGATGGTTCCTATATTCTTGGTTATAATTATTTGAAAATGGATCTTCTTTGGGAGGAATCCTAGGACCATAGTTAACAAAATTTGAGTTCTCTTGTTACTAGGCTATCATATCAAAGTTAGGAAAAAAATTTTCTATGCGGCCAAACATTACACATTGTGAACATTGTTCTCTTAAATATTTATTGGTATTTTGACAACCCAATTGATTAGAAGATTATTTAGAGTTCTGGTTCATCAAATATTGTAGTTGGTTTGTGATTTCAGCAAATTCAGCTTCAATTTCATTCGTTGAACCAGTGTTTGGGTTTTTGTTAACTGTTTTTCTTCATTAATTTTTATGCTCATAATTAAGAGCAAGATTATTAAAAATTTGTCTCAACTCTTCGCCATTCTTGTCGTTGTAGCTACCCCCAGCTTCTTAATCAACAATATTCTGCCCAAAGGAGGATATCACTTCATAGAAGGAGTCCATGAGAAGGTGAGATGTGAGTTGATGATGGGGACACCACCTAAGAAGATCCCTAAATCTATCCAAAGATTCATGAAAATATTCCCCATCCTCTTGATAAAAACTAGTGATCTTTGTTCTAAGTTCACCCTTTAAGTATTTTGGGATAAAATTTTATAATGAAATAATTATTAACTTGATCCTAGTTCTCAAAAATGTTCTTGTCTAAACATATAAACTAGTTCCGAGAATTCCCTTTTATGAAAAAGTGAAAAAACATCATCCTCACTTCATTCTCAATGAGTCCTAGAAGAGGTAATTTCTGCACAATGTTGTAAATGTCTCTAATAAAGGTAAGAGGGTTTCCATTAGAGAGCCCTTTAAAAGTAGGAAATAGGGAAATGTGTGATTGTTTTAGTTCATAGTTTCAGGCTCTAAGAGTTAAACTACTTGTAAAAGGATTGCTTGAAACTTGAGGAAGTTGGAACTCCCACATCCTAGGCCTTTCTCCTTCATCTAAGTGTTCTGGTTGATTATTTTGAATGTTTTTAGGTGCATGAACCCTATTGTCTAGATTCTCCATTTCAAATTTTTCTTCTTTGTTAGAGTAGTGATATGTTTGTCTATTTCATGGTATAGGGGCTCTAAACTACCAGAAGAGGTTTTTGTGCTCAAGAAAAGTGTAATAATAGTAAAAATTAGCACAACAATAGAACTAAATAGGAGCTCAATAATACAGAAAACAACAAAAATTCCGTATAAATTGAAGCATATTTTTTTTATAGTTTTCAATTTTTCAATTTTTTTTGAATTTTTTATATGTGATTTTATAGTTTTTTTAGAAAATGAATGGATCATCCCTTCCCTGACAATGGAGACAAAAACTTGATATGGATGTCATTGAATCCAGTCAAAGTTTAATTATTTACATTCCTACTAACTACGGTATATGTGGTAACTAGGGTCAAACCCATAGAGAGGGTGATTTTGACCAAAACTTTTCTAAAACATTTCAAGAAGAACCCACTCTTGTCAGCATTGGGGTAGATTTTCTATTTTTTTTCTTTTTATATTTTTATATTTTCTTTCTATTTTTATAATGTAGTAAAGTAACACAACAATTGTTTTTATAAACTATAATGAAACAGAAAATAGATTGAAAATAATGAACAAAAAAAATATAGAACGCAGATAAATGAACTATCAAAGTAAAACACCGAGAGAAAATTCTCCATTCTACTGGTTTTAAAAGTATTCCAATTCACTTAAAAGTTGTTGAAGTATAATAATATTTAATGAGAGTGAATTAATTCCCTCTCTAGAAGTTAATTAAGACATGTTCATCAATTTCAGAGTTCGCCACACCAAAATAGATCAATTGTGAAAATTTTGTTTTGAAAATGACAACTGGATGAACTCGCCATGAGTCCTGATGGTTAATGAATTTATTATCTTTTGAAAGATATATCCACAATCAATATCGCTAATTGATTATGGAGTTTTGAAATTATGTTCTTGTGGTATAATTCAAATGAATGAATTCAGTATTTATCTTTCCAATCAATACTGAATACATCGAGATGATTAAATGAAAAATAAAATTTAAAGATAACCAACAGAACTTCAATTTCTCCCCAAACTAGAAGATTTAGATAGAAATAGTTTTCATTATCATAATAGAAATTGAGATAATTTTTAAATAGAGTAATAGAATTCAAATAAAATAGAAACATAACTCTCTAAAAGATGCTATGTCCTGTGATCCTTCGACTCTAGGCCTGTCCACCAGATCTCTCTGATCTAATGAGAGATAAGCTCTCAAATCTCCAATGATGCTTTGCTAGAATGTGTTCATCCCTCCAATGTGTTCCTCTCCTCTTGAATTTGCTGCTTTCATTGCATTATTTTTAAATTCCTATCATTTTCTACATGTCACCAAAGCCATCCACCGACTTAGGTTATATTTCACAATGTATCCGCACACATGCACTTTTTTTATGAAACTCACGTCGTTTTAGAGATTCCCTTGTAAATAACTCTCAATGAGTTGGTTAAATGAATATGGACATGTTTTTCGACTCTACTTTGAACTAGCACAGAAAAGAAAAAAAAGAAAAAAATAAAAATTAATTGAATAATTATTGTTATAGTTGTTAATTTTATTAAATATTTTTTAAATAATGTTATTGATTAAGTTATCTTACTAGATTAGTATTATTGATAAAAAGTTATTATAACTATAATTTACAATTATAAAATTATTAATTAAAATGAATTAATTATTTTATTTAATTAATTATATCTTATTATAAATGTGGTAAAATAATAATAAAAGTATAGATTTAAATATTTTTAAATATATTAGTTATAAACAATTAACTTAATAAATCATTATTTTCATATATATTTTTGAAGTTTAATTATATATTTCATTTTAATGTTGTTAATTTTAATGTTCTTATTTAATTAAGTTATTTATTTTAATTAGTTAACATTATTAATGTTAATTAAAAATATTATGTTTAGTATTATTATTTATGCTTAGTAAATTTTATATAATTAAGTTTTTATTTTAATTTTCTTTTTAATTAATTTATTTTTTCATATCTCTTTCTCCACCCCCTAATATTGGCACAACCCTAGAAAAAGGGGTCTTCAACAGCTTCTTCTCCATGATAGCAGTGCAAGTGGTGGCCCCTTCGAGTTTCTATTCATAGAGGCGGTGCAGAATTCTGCGACGACCCAACTCCTCCTCTCCTAGAGCAGCCTTGACCGTAGTCAGCAACAGCTCAGGATAAGCGGCATTGGAAAACCTTTCAGTCCAGCTCGCGAACCAGATCTACTAAAGGGGTAAGAAACTATTCTTCTTCATGCAGCAAGGCACCCCAATTGAAGTCCTCCTCATACAGAACCGGTACTGCTCAGTAGTGGTTTGATTTTTTTTAATATGCATTTTTTTAAAAAAATCTGAAAAATGGTATAGGTTAATTTTGTTTAAAAATAGGCCACAAAGGCGGCATCAGAGATGACGGCTTTTCCTAAAACAATATTTTTTTATTTATATTTTTTATATATTTACAATTTTAATGTTTTATTATTATTTTCGTATGGTTATATAAATATATATAAATAGAACTTAATGTTTTAACATAATTTAACTATTATTCAAGTACGTGACTTTGCTGGCCTATATAATATAAACTATAAGACAGATATGAATGAAATTTTAAACATTTATTAAACATATAACTAGTAGTCCAAAATAAAAATAATTTCTTAAAAAATTTTGGTGAAAAATAATTTATAACCTATCATATCCACCTACTTGAAACTTAAAAATACTTCAAGTATGTGAATTTTTTGGCCTATATAATATAAACTATAAGACCGATATGAATGAAATTTTAAACAATTCTTAAACATATAACTAGTAGTATAAAATAAAAATAATTTCTTAAACAATTATGGTGAAAATTTATTTATAACCTATTATATCCATCTACTTGAAACTTAAAAATGTTTCAAGTATGTGACTTTGTTGGCCTATATAATATAAACTATAAGACCGATATGAATGAAATTTTAAAAATTGCTTAAACATATTACTATTAATCCAAAATAAAAATAATTTCTAAACAAATCTTGGTGAAAATCTATTCATAACCTATCATATCCATATACTTGATAATTAAAAATATTCCAAGTACGTGACTTTGTTGGCCTATAAAATATAAAATATAAGACCGATATGAATGAAATTTTAAGGATTTCTTAAACATATAACTAGTAGTCCAAAATAAAAATAATTTCTTAAAAAATATTGGTGAAATATTATTTATAACCTATCATATCCGCTGACTTGAAACTTAAAAATGTTTCAAGTACGTGACTTTGCTGGCCTATATAATATAAAATATAAGACCGATATGAATAGAATTTTAAATATTGCTTAAACATATAACTAGTAGTTTAAAATAAAAATAATTTCTTTAAAAATCTTGGTGAAAAGTAATTTATAACATATTATATCCACCTACATGAAACCTAAAAATGTTTCAAGTACGTGGCTTTTCTCGCCTATATAATATAAACTATACGACCGATATGAATGAAATCTTAAACATTACTTAAATTGGAACTCAATTCACCCCCTCTTGAGATTCCACTTTGACCAACAAGTAATAATAGTATTTTGATTTCAGTAGACATAAAACATTTAAACAATAATGTACAATCAATGACTATGTATGTGGAGAGGAGATTCTATCCCACATGGTGGTCTGCAAATAGAAAATCCTCATCGAGTGTGTAGTGGAGTCTGATGACATAGATAAGGCTGATCCTCAGGAACTGGAACGTCGACTGGCGCATCCCTTATTTTTGTGTCAGTGGTAGGAGTTGTCAACTGCATCTCGTACTGTCTTCCGGATCCTTCTCCCACTAGGGTGGTAGAAGGATCTGCCTCTATCGCAGAGGGGAACCAAGTCGATGATGGAGATATACCCCAAGACGGCGATGGCTCTAGAATCCAAGTCTGTGAAGGTTCTGGAACCCATGATGGGGAGAACTACGGATATTCTTTCAGGAAAGACGGATCCCATGCCACCTGAGGAACATCATGAATCGACTGATCCTGGACTACTAGAGGGCTAACCTCTGCCTGCGGAATAGGTGAGGCCTCTCGTGTAGCATGAGGCCATCTATGTCGTCATGGTCGTGGCTCCTCAGCACCACCAGCAGCTGCTGGATGTGCCTCTGGGGCAGGAACCTCCTCTCTCCAAGCCGGATGTGCAGAGCTGCTCCTAGAAATCACACAAAAAGATACCCTTGCCTCCAACGGTGTAGCATAGACGACTGTCCAGCTAAAGACCCCATCCTTCTCTTCATCACTCATGCGAACAAGCTTCTCTGTGTGATTTCCCTGTAAATATATTCAAATGAAATTAAAAAATAATTCAATAAACAAACTAATGGAAATTTCTTGACTTACCATCCTTTGCATCTCTATGCTAGCTTAGGTAAGATATAATATAGATTTCAATATATACCATGGCGCAAAGTCAACCTACTCCGAAAGAGATAATTGATTCATAGGAACACCCTGAATACAAAACTCTGCATGTTTGTGCCAGCAGTCGATAAAACAAGCATGTACTTGGGACCAGTCATCATCTTGCCACCCTGTCAGCTTCATTCCATGAAGCCGGTCTGTCTGTCTCGATGGTAATAAAATTGGCTGAGTACGAAAAAACTGGCGCATGACTCTGTCAGGATGCTGCCACTCAATAATATGGTAGTTAATGAGGGGTGCTACAACCATATCTTCCTCAAGACCAATAGTGGAGTATGCTGAAAAATGGTACATAATACTCCAGTATAGAAGCCATGAAATCTGAAATGACAAGTGATTTTGTCAAAAAAACACCTAACTAAAAACCAAAATTGATGCTATTATTAAATATGTTAGACATTGATAGATTGTATATACATACCTGATCGGGTAAGAGACATTCCAACTGTAGCCAATATATGCCAAAATGTTCTCTCAGAACCACGTCAAAATTGTGTCGCTGACACCACCTATAAAATACATCAATGATAGTGAAAAATAATGATAAATTATTGTCAATAATCATAGTAGAATCAATAACCAATAGAAATGACTTATCATACCAACATCCATGCGGAGCGTCAGGCAACACCTCCATCTCGACCAGCGTACCAGCAAGGTCTGGGCAGAATATTGGGATGTGCTACCATGCCCACATTTGAATAAGGATGACACATCCTCCAAGACCTGTACGGTCCCTGTGGAATAGCCTGCATAATAATCTGTATGAGTATTCCAAGAAGGATAATCCCCAACTGTACGTCCCAACCTGATCGAATTCCTCTAGTAGGGGTAGATACATCATATGCACATGCATCCCCAAGTGATCAGTACACATGGTCCTACTAATGAGCTGTAAGATATATGCACAGGCATAACACATGATAGTCTGCTCATCGTCATCATCCTGTAAATTTTGAATCTGTAACTCCAACCAAGGCATAGATATGGATGATCCATCTATAGACCTATGGTCCGACAAAATATCAACGCCTAACAAGCACTGAGCAAGGTCTGACCAAGCTATACGAGTCTAATAAGGGTCTCCCCTAGATAGGCAGACCAAGAAGCACTGCATCATCCTCAAGGGTGATGGTCATCTCTCCCTCAGGCAGGTGGAATGTGTGTGTCTCTAGTCTCCATCTCTCAATGAGGGCAGCAAGTAGGTAATGATCTACACATGTGAAATCTGATACGGCAAGGCCATAGAAGCCAGCACGATGCAAGTAAGGTCCAATGACATGTGGAGGCTCCATGTGATGAAAATGGTGTGCTTGACACACCTTCACCAATCGATCTGGAAGACCCTCTAACACAGCCTGTGAAATATGGGTAGGCTACTAAGTGAGTAGTATGGTATCATCTATCTGCATATAAACCAATGAAATGAGTTGTAAATGTAAAATGTAAATATAACCTTATGGATTTCATTATGATGAACCATGTTAATTAGTAATAATGTTTTTGAAATTATCTAACTGTATGTATTCAATAAATTATGCTAATAATTATGATACAATAATTTCGTTATAGAATAGTTTACTCAAATATACTACATGTTTAGGTTGGGGTTTAGGTTTGAGGGTTTAGGGTAATTTTTTTTAATATTAACGCTTAGGAAACATGTTTCTAGGTTAATAACATTTACTTTACAATACGGGTTAAGTGTTCCACTTTCAGATTCATGAAATAAATTCTACTATCTCAAATTTAAATTTATTTCTTGAAAGTAATAATATTATTTTGAAATAAGTTCTATTATCTAAAATATTGAGTCTTGGATTTGGTTACACATATTTTGGAGGAGATTTATGATTAACTACTTATGGATTGGATTAATATGAACCATGTCAATTAGTAATGATGTTTTTGGAATTTATCTAACTGTATGTATTCAATTACTTATGCTAATCATTATGATATTATAATTCGTTATAGAATAGTTTACTAAAATATCCTACATGTTTAGGTTGGAGTTTGGGTTTGAGGGTTTAGGGTTAAAAATTTTAATATTAAAGTTTAGGATTCATATTTTTGGGTTAATAAGAGTTACTTTACAATATGGGTTAAGTGTTCCGCTTTCGAATTTATGAAATAAATTCTATTATCTCAAATTTAAATTTATTTCTTGAATGAAAGAATATTATTATGAAATAAGTTCTATTATCTAAAATATTGAGTCTTGGATTTGGTTACACATATTTTGGGGGAGCTTTATGATTAAATACTTGTGGATTGGATTAAGATGAACCATGTAAATTAGTAATGATGTTTTTGGAATTTATCTAACAGTATGTATTCAATAACATACTCTAATCATTATGATACTATAATTTCGTTATAGAATAGTTTACTAAAATATCCTACATGTTTAGTTTGAGGCTTAGGTTTGAGGTTTTAGGGTTAAAATTTTTAATATTAACGATTAGGAATCATGTTTATGTGTTAATAAAATTTACTTTACAATATGGGTTAAGTGTTCCGCTTTCAGATTTATGAAATAAATTCTATTATCTCAATTTTAAAGTTATTTCTTGAAATGAAGAATATTATTATGAAATAAGTTCTATTATATAAAATATTTAGTCATGGATTTGGTTACACCTATTTTGGGGGAGATTTATGATTAAATACTTATGGATTGGATTAAGATGAACCATGTTAATTAGTAATGATGTTTTCGGAATTTATCTAACTGTATGTATTCAATAACTTATGATAATCATTTTGATATTATAATTTCGTTATAGAATAGTTTACTAAAATATCTTAAATGTTTAGGTTGGGGTTTAGGTTTGTGGGTTTAGGGTTAAAAATTTTAATATAAACATTTAGGAAACATGTTTCTAGGTTAATAACATTTACATTACAATATGGGTTAAGTGTTCAGCTTTTATATTTTTGAAATAAATTCTATTATCTCAAATTTAATGTTATTTCTTGAAAGCAAGAATATTTTTATGAAACGTTATCTCAGATGTTTGGGGTTTAGAAAACCAAGAAAAGAAGAAGAGATAACAATATTTAGTTTACAGTATGGGAGCGTCACAATGAAGACAATACATCATTATTGACGAGACTGTGAATTCGACCCAACAATGTTAGGGCATCATTTCTGGTTATGACCTTCTTTATGACATATCATGCATCACAAACTCTATCCTTGTTCTTGAGGCAAGTCCATCTCATTATGCATCCTACTCGCCTTCAGTCTCCCATGAGGACGTAATTGATTCATGTTAGGTATCACTATCAGCTAGCCTTTAGGCATTGAGAAATAACGATACTCCCCAACAGGTGTCCATGGTGCAACATAACAATTAGCAATGGTATCTATCTGGTACACTGGATCAACTTATGCTTCCCATGAGATGTTCATAGAGTCACATTCTGCAGTGGAATGTGCACATGGAAACCGTAAGGCCTGAAAGGTTCCACATTGACATTGCCTTGTTTCTAGTAATACCACCATTTTTTCACCGATAGGATTTGTAATGGGGTCTGAATTCTCTTGAACTTAAAATCGAGAGTCTTCTCTTCGAACGAGACAAACATGATAACCAAAAGCTTCTTCAATATTCTTTACAATATCTTGTTGAAAGTTTCTTCTGTATCTTAGCCCCTGTTGTATTCCATCTGATGCTAGTTTTTGTCTATCTACAAAGTACATCACGAATCGATATAATGTATCCTAAACTAAGGAGGTTATAGGTAGCTTTTGAATCCCTTTGAAGATACCATTTATGCACTCCACAATATTTGTCGTTATGTTTCCGTACCTCTTCCCTCCATCGTATGCCAATGTCCATTTCTCTTTTGGAATCCACATCATATAATCATAAACTTCTTGATCTGCCTGGAGAATTTGTTCAAGAAATTCTTCAAACCACCATTGTTTTGACTCATATGCTACAAAGCATAAATTATATTTCACATAAATTGATCTTATCTTTATATTGAAATACTAAAACAGAACGAATAGAATGCGTACCAAGCCTTGTGATTGCCTTCTTCATCGGATCGTTATCGAATTTTTTATGCACATTGCTAGCAATGCATCTAATTCAGAATCGATGATGTCCATTTGGTTATCTCCATGTATCAGGATCTACATTGATTGCCTCATTAATTTCTTGATGGCAATCAGATATCAAACAAACACCCCGAATGTTGGCGAAATGGTTGCTGATACATGCCAGAAACCAACTACATGATTCGTAGTATTATTTCTCTACAATGGAAAAGGAAAGAGAAAGAGGTGAATGGTTTCCATCTTGGGTGGCCGCAATCAACAATATACCCTTGTATTTTCCGTATAGAAATGTTCCATAAATCTGAATAAACTGTTTGCAGAAACAAAATGTGGAGATACAAAGAAGGAATGGCTAGAAAAATCGATGAAATTGAACATGAGATGGATCAAGTAAGTTATTGTGAGACACATGTTCGTTTGTATCCAGATGGAAGACAACATGGTTATGCTGCCTCAGTGTGTCTAGCAATAGCGGCAACAATCACCATAAACCTTCACAATTGCCCTCTGTTTCGCCATCCATTCCTTATTATAGGAAACCATATAACCAAATGTCTATTGAATCTTCTCTTTCACAAGGGCTATTGGAACATCTTGAAATGTCCTAATCATCTCAAAAATAATATATGACACAAATTCTGCATCCAATGAGGTATGATCTTGTGTGAGGCTTTGCTGAATGCAAGTATGAGCCGCATCAATCCTCGAGATTCTCCAACATCCAAATGTAATGTCCGAAATCACCCTCAAGTGAAATCTACAATCATCCCCATACTTCTCACACCATATAACCTATTTACCATGGCATGATTTGTGAACTAATTAGTTTAAGTGTCCCTCAATATGAAATCTCTTAAGTGTGATTTTTAAGGCATCTTTACTAGGAAAATTCATTCCAATATATAAGGTTTTTTCCACCTCACTAAACTAATCTGGTACAACTCCAGCGAACTCATTTTTCAGTGTGAGAATAGTATTTTTGAATTCTAGCATGTGTGTCATTGCTTCTGATGAAGATGAAAAGAGTGGTGGATGATTTATTATAGGTCGAGGTTGATGTACAACTAATGCATTTCTCAAAACCTTATCTCTATCTTCTGTTGGTCCCTCCTCGTCAGCACTGTTGTCACCATATGATCCATCATTATGAAACTCCTCATCAGATGTCGGATTGACATGTGTATCCGGGAGATCATCTAGGTTGTCCTCTTCTGCTGCATCATTGGAAATAGGCTCAATTTCATGTGGTGGAATGTCTTCAACCATTCTTGTAATTCTACGTCTTCGTACAAGTGGAAATTGTTGTTGTACAGTAGCAACATCAATGTATAACTCCATCATGGTACCATATGTCCATTGAGAAAATAAATTAATTGCTTGGACCCACTATGAATCAGCAAACATTGGACAAGCTCGATGCCACACTGTTGTCAGAAATTGCAAATGTATATAGATCATAAACATGATCTCTTGATCGGGTCCTAGATTTAAGGAACCACACATTCTCTCTTGAAGGTCACTTATGGTTACACAGTCAGCTGTACTAACCACTATAATTGGTTGAGTATAGTAAGAAGCTCTATACTCAGTTTGAATAATCTCCCCATAGCAGTTCACACAGGAAAACATGACACTCTACGTCAAAAATGTTTCTTTAATAAAAATAATGATAGTGTAACAAATATTAACAATGATGTTTGACCATATAATGTTTATTAGGATGTAAGTTTAGGGGGCCTTCCTATACCTTAAAATAAGCTACTGATGTTTGACCGTAAGATATTTCTTAGAATGTAATTTTAGGGTGCCTTTTTTTAATGTGTTTGTTCTTCTTCATTTCACTTTATATTTTCATCAGTATTTTTAGCTAACAATTATATGGATTCGTGTTTTAATCCTATTTTATTTATTAATTATTCTATAATTAATAATGTCTAATAGTAACTATTATTTCTAAACTATATAATTTTTACATTTTAAAACATTTTCTTCTCCATTTCATTTTAAATAATTAAAATTTTCATTTTAAACTGATTTTCTTAATAGAGTTTTTAACTAATTGATCATACTTTAATCAGTATTTAATCATTATTAAGTTATTATTTAATTATTTATTATTTAACTGTTAATCATATTATATTCATTAGTTAATTTAATTAATTAATAATAACTTTAATTCGTTAATGCTTATGTCCATATTTTATTCTATAACATTATATTTATCATTTTATCATTGATAAATATACTGATTTGATTTTTATTTTCTTAGATATTTTAGTAGTTTATAAATAAAATATGAATCATCTTAAGCATATTCCCCAGGAGTGTCAAACCTGGAGAAACAAGGCCTGTTATCGTGCACTAGTACTCATTTAAGTCTATCTCAAAGTGGTGTTTTCAGGTTTTACCCCTATGTACATCTGTGCCAGAGCCACATCCACTTGTTTGTATCCAGATAGGAATTTAATTGATTAGATAAACACATAATCTTTAAGCTACAAAAATTTCAAAATACTTAATCCTAAGTTAATCTATACATAATCTATACTACCTAACAATAATTATTTCAAACTATATTTAACTAATTTCAGAAACTAAATAACCAAATATTAAGAACTACCAAAACTACATAAAGAATGAAATATTTAAACTAAAAAGAATTAAATTAATTAAATAAAAACATTACATTAAATAAAGAAACATACCTATAAATGAAGCTTCATAAAAACCCGCACAATAAAGGCCTTTCTTAGGGAGATACAGAGAGAATCTAGGAGAGATGATGGCAATAATCAAGTGAAGAGAGGGGGGGGGGGGGTGGATTCCCTTTTATAGGGAGTTCAGGCCAAGGCGTCTTTATGGAATCCACCTTTCGCCTTTGCGTAAGGCCAAAGGTGGCATCATAGAAGTTGCCTTTCTCCTTACCTAGAGGGGAAAGGCGGACTCCCCCCGGCCGCCTTTTCCATGTCATCGATCCAGGCCAAAAGAGACGCGGGGGAGAAAAGGAGGCATCACCGATGACACCTTTGTAGTGTGTTTTTGAATTTTTTTAACCTAAGAGGTTTTTTAATTTTTTTTCAAAAAATGAATTAAAAAAACTCACAATGATATGTGTTCTCCTCTTCTCCAACTTCAGCTTCAGCTCTTCCGATAACGGCATCATCTCGCAGCAATTGTCATCAGATTCAAGGTGGCTCGAGTCCTATAGCTCAACAACTTGAGAGGTTCAAAAACATATCCATTGTGGAACATATAACTTCATTCTGGAAGTGAAAAATAGGGTAAGCTGGTGGGGAGACACCAGTGGCGGTCCCCTCACGCGGCGGGATCTGAGCTTCACTTCCGTGGCGCGTAGGCCTCATCCAAGGCTCATCCATAGCTCACTGTGGTAGATCTTTTTTTAGGGACGACACCGGTGAGGATTCCTCCATGCGCTGAGGTTTCGTGGGTCCAAAAGCACGTAACAAAGGTGGGATACAGATGATAAAATAGTGTCAAGGGGATGGGAAGTAGGAGTATGATGTTGTGGCAGAAGTGATGTTGCATTGGTTTGCAAAGAAGGATGAGAAACTAGGGTTGAAGTGCGATGCCATATTGGAATAAAGAAATTAGTGGAGATGGTGGTAGTGTTTGCCATGGCATGGTAATGAAGGATGCGAAATGGTGCCAAGGAATAGAAAGTAAAGTAAATTTACTGTGGTACTATAAGGGAAACAACTGCAAGGGTTTCAAGGGTTACAGTGGAACCGTGACTCTGGACTTAAACTGCAAACAATAAAGTTATTATTAAAAACAAAATAAAACCAAAATAAAATCTAAACAAGATAAAAATTAACTAAAATAATTGATACTCAAAGACTTAAATGAATTTATGAAAAAATAAAAAATAAAATTAATTTATTAAAAGTTTCAAAATAAAAACAAAAATGAATTTATAATAAAAAAACCATTTAGTCTTAAGTTAAATTATTATTAACTTCAATTTATAAAACATAAATTGTTAATAAAATAAAACTGAAATTAATAAGAAACAAAATTACTAAAAGTTAAAATAAAATTTTAACATTTATATAACAAAGTTATATTACTTAAAATAGTCTACTAAAAAAATTAAATTTATTAAAGTTGATAGTTAATTATTTCTTTATCTAATAATTGAGTTTATTTATGAAATTAAATTAAATAGATTTAATAAAATAAGTAACTTTATAATATAAAATTTATAACTACTAAATTTTTTAAAAGATAACTAATAATTTGATTATGTTGTTCTATGTTGAACAAAATTTACTACATGAATTGATAAATTATAAACTACATTATTTATGTGAAAAAGAAAGATTGAAAAATTATTTAATAAAATGTCCAATTATTAATTTTGAAGGCTAAGACACTAAACTAAATAAAAAATTATTAGACTAAAATTAAAGTAAGATATAAATTAATTATTTATAGGCTAAAAATAAAAGTTTAAATACAAAAATTGATTAAATAATAGATTAAATTCAAAAAATGAAAATGTGAACTTATTTATCAAAAAGTATAATAATAAATAAATAAATAAATAAATAAATAAATAAATATTAATTAAAAAGATGTGGAAAAACTATGTAAAATAAGACCAAATTAGAATGCATAAATCTAGATATGATAAACCTATTAACATATACTTTTAGTGAGACACTATTCTGTTATGGTAAGATAAATGCACCAAAGCACGACCTATCTTATTCCAAGAGGCCTATTAATTTATTGAGGGGATATATAATTCCATGCCACAACTATTATGTGATTTTGTCCAATGCATTCAAAAGAATATTCAATAAGATATTTCTTACCATTACTTATATAAATTAATAAAAATATAAATATTGGTATATTTAAAGATACATATTTTCAACACATAATGTAACGTCCCAACCCGAGTGCCACACATTAGTGCCCTGAGCCAATTTACTACATGTTCTCAAGCACACCTCCTTATATACCAGAGGCTATCTACTAGTAGTGAGGGTCTAATATCAATCATGGGGAGACTATACCCTCTTTATTAGAGTAAATCCATAGAGGAAATAAAAGAGAATAACCAAATACTATAACTATAACCATAGAAATACTAATATAACATGATGAAAAAAACATGAAATACAATATCCAAAACTAAATAGTAGATAGGTCATCAAAATACATGTAAAGTGTCAATATGAAAATCCAAAAATAAATAGAAACTGAAAAATCTTAAATAGGTCCCAAATAATTTCTAGTCCTCTCAACCATGCTTCGTCCCATATCAGCCATGTAACACATGTCATTTTCACTTAACCAATCCCGCATGATTGAAATCTATTTGGGTACCAATCTGACAACCCGAGTATGGTGTGAGTACAACTTAGTAGGTCACCTCCAACAATGTCTAAATCAATATCTATTAAAAAAACTAGGCAATTTTATAAAGAATAAATTCCATCAATTAAGTAAAAATTTTACATTTATTCAATTAATCTTTGTTTAAACACATAAACCATATAGTTCATGTGGACACCCAATATTCTAATACCTTCTTCATCCCATGAAAGAGTATGAACTATTCCCAAGGGGTATCATATATCTAAATGCAATTGTTACAATTAGTCATTTCAACTCACACATGAATGCTATTATTATAATACATCATCTCAAGTCACATATGAATTTATTGGTTACCATTAATCATTTCAAGTCACATATTAATTCAATTTATAACATTAATCATTTCTTTTTTTACATATGAATAACATTGTTTCCATTCATCATTTAATTTCACATATGAATTCAATTGTTACCATTCACAATTTATTTTCATATCAGAATTCCATTTTTCCCATTCATAATTTGTTTTCACTTATGAATGCCATTATTACCATTCATAATTTATTTTTTCACATGAATCATATTTTCACCATTCATTATTTCAAATACCACAATATCCGAATAATCCGAATATCACAATATAAAATTACCTAATTAACCAATTAATTAATTATAATTCAAAAATTTCTCATTCACCTTATTTTATTAGTTAATTCCAAAATTATTTAATCACCTCTATATCACTAATTAATTTAACAATTAATTAATCACATAAACTATATTAAATAATTTACAAATTAATTATTACAATTCAATAATCTCAATATACCATAATTAATGTACCACTTAATTATTCTAACCCACAATTTAGTATTCAAATAATTAACTAAACAATTAATTACACCCAAAATCCATTAATTTCAATATTTTGATAATTAACTCAATAATTAATTATAAAAAATTCTATAATACCTAGATTAATTAAATTAAATAAATTAACTAATTAAATTAAGAATTTCAATTTCTATAAATCTCTAGAGATTCTATAATCACATACACATAATTGAAATCATGACTATGAGATTTTAATAATTGACCACCTACCTAAAAATTCATGAGTAACATTATCCAATAGATATCCCTAATTTCAACAGAATAATAATAACCACATTGATGATCAAGATCTTGATTAAAATACTAGATCCTAGATAAAAAAAATGATATATTAAACCATGATTTAAATTTAACCCCAACAGGGTAAAACATCCCTCCACCAGATGAGAGAAGAACATAAAAGATACAAGAAACCATTGGGGATGAGATCCTCTTACTAGGAGGGGTGAAGATCTTCAATCCTGGATTTGAATCACTATGAACATAGATTTTAAGGGCTTTTAGTCCATATTAGATCCTCCAAAATTGAGAAACAACATCAATGGTCGAGTGGGGGTCGATTTGGGTGAGCTTCAGTGGTTTGGGTAATTTTAAACCCAATTTTAGGATTAATTAAAACCTCTGCATGGTTTTCTAGGCTGGGGTGAATGATTCCAAACTATGTGCCTTAACCATGCTCCTATTCTAGGGGGTTTATGGTTTCTCCTAATAGGGAGCACCGATAGACAAACCGTTCACTATCCATGAGAATCCCTTATATTTGGGTTCTCACGGTTAGCTGGGATGGGGATAATGGTTTTGGAAAACCATGAACTAATCACACACTTCCCTTATTTCATCTAAATTTCACAAATTCACAAAAACTCCCCAACAATTAACCAAAAAATGTACTCAAAACTAGTAAAAAGAGTACTTGAAAACATGCATGATACACCTCCAAAAAAGTCTAAGTTCTTGCAATCTTCCCACCTTATAATAGCTCGTTCTCGATCTGTACTCGAAAAAATACCAAACATCTTAAGTATAAATGATTGGGCCATTGAGACCTTATATATACTTCTCTCCCCCATGTTTCCTCCTAAACACACCCATGTTTCCACGATACACAAACTATTGGCATGTTCTTTCACGACAACACATTCACACTGTGATTTAACACATATATAAGATGATCCTAAAAGGACACATCTATTTCAAGCTCAACATCATCCATATTGATCACATGAGAAGGGTTAAGGTGATACCACTACTGTTGTGACACATGGAAAATATCATTCATATCACTATACCTATATGGAAGAGCCAATCGGCATGCCACCATCCACACCCCCTCCACTATCTCAAAGAGTCCAATGAACCTAGGTACTAGCATTCCCTAACTATATCCTGCGGTGACCAAATCTAGGATATACCTTAAGGAATACACAATAACCCTCTACAAACTCTATCATTTGTCAACATCTATCAAAATATGACTTCTATCTAATATTTTCCATATCCATATGCTTCCAAATCAATTGAACCTTCTTTCACTTATCCTATATGAGACTTGATCCCAACCAATCTAACTTACCTACCTCCATCCAGCATTGAGGTGATTTGAATGGCATACCATAAAGATCCATATATGTTTCCATCTAACTAATCTTCTGATAAATTTGTTATAGAATAACTCCACAAAAGCTAGGTGGCTCTCCCAAGATCCACCAAAATTATGGAAACAAGAACAAAGTATATCCTCATGCCCCAGTATAGTATGACATAACATCCCATATATCCATGGATACAATAACATACTCAAAAGGACATGTGTACCATGAAACTTTTCCAATACCTATCAGAAATAATATGTAAAATGAGAGTCACAGTATGAAACGATGGTCTGTGGCACCTCGTGTAGACAGACTATACCTCAGTCATACAAGTCCCCCAATTTCGCCACTGTTAAAGTCTCTTGTATTGGAAAGAAATGCATTACTTTCACCATTCGGTCTGAAACAACCCAAATAACATCATTCTTTTGTGGAATCATTGGAAGACCCACTAGAAAATCCAAAGTCACATCATCCCACATCTATTAGGGAATGGATAATGGCTATAACTGACCACCTTGTCGTTGATTCTTAGCCTTCACCTTTTGATAGTTATTGAACCATGTCATGAACCCTCAAATCATTATTTTCATTCTTAGACACCAAAACTACTTTCATAGATAACATTACAATTTTTTCACACCCAGATGCACTGCCCACTTCGATGCATGATATTCATACTTCATCTCCTCCCACATGCTCGTAGGCACAAAAAATTGACTACTAACATTGATGACCTCTTCCTTATCAATATTCCAATCTTAAGGTGTCTCCCCCCTTCAAAGATTTCACTCACGTCCAAACACTCTGGATCCTTATAAAATATTTCCTTAATCTGACTCAAAAGTGTATACTATAGTAAAACTGATATTATGGTCATGTGATCCTTGTTCTCTTGAACCACCACATGCATATCAAATAGTAAATCCACCATCTTCCACTTAGCACTAGACACCTATAAATCCAAAGTTTGAGTTTTCCTGCATAAATCCTCAGCAACACTATTCCCCTTTTTGGGTGTGTATGCTACCTCAAAGATTAATGACTTTATATACTCAACCCATCTATGTTTCCAAAGATTCAAATCTCACTGTGAAAATATATACATCATGCTCTTATGATCCGTATACATAGTAATATTTTTAACCAATAGATAACACCACCAACACATCAAAGAATAAACCAAAAAATCCAACTCGATGTTATTCAATGGGTAGTTCAATTTATGTGGCCTCAACTATTGAGACTGATACACTAGAACTTGATCTTGCTTCATCAACACTGCTCCATGAATGATCCTAGAAGTGTCGTAATAAACAGTATAATCCTCACCTGAATTGGGTAGTACCAATAATGGTTTCATCATCAAATTCTTCTTTAACTCCTAAAAGGAATTCCCATATGCTTATTTCAATTCACAGTTTAGCACCTTCTTGGTGAAGCCTGAAAATGGAGTTTCCAAATGGGAAAAGTCTAGGATAAACCTTCAATAATATCCATCTAATCCCAAAAATATATGGATATGGAAAATGTTATTATTATGATCCCAAGAAACCACTTCCTACACCTTCTCTGAGTTTACAAACACACATTCCTTTGAGATTATGTAACCCAAAAAGTATACAAGATCAATACAAAATGGACAATTAGATATATTGGAATATATCTAATGCTCTCTTGTTGTTCTTAGAACGTTGTCATGATGTTGGGAATGATCTTTGTGAGTCTTGGATTACACCAATATGTCATCCAAAAACTATCACAAACAAATCCAAATATAGATGGGAGATTCTTCTCATCGTGTCCATAAACACTATTGTTTCATTTATCAATTCAAGAAACATTACGATGAACTCATATAGGTTATACCTACTTATGAAATATGTCCTCAGTATATTAGATAGTCAAAATCTCAACTGATGATACCTAGATCTCAAGAAAATGTTTGAAAAAAATCTCCCCTTAACTGGTCAAATAGATCATCAATACAGGGGAGAGGATATCTATTTTTCATATTCATCATGATCAAATTTCGATAGTAAATAGACAAGTGCAGAGTCCTGATAACCTTCTTTGAAAGTATGACTGGAGAACCCCAAGGTGATGTAATCAGATTGCGAAACCCCTTATCCTCCAACTCCTCTAGCCTAGTCATGAGATCTTGAATCTTTTATTGTTCCATTCTGAATGTTGGAATATAAATTGGCTCAACCCTAGGCATGAGCTCAATTGTAAATTCCTTATATCTCTTAGTTGGAACCCTGGAGAAGTATTCTGGAAACAAATCCTCAAACCAATCCATTACCAGTGGAAGTAAATCCTTCTTGAAAACCACATCATCAAGTAATAGACTAGAAACTTGGGTAGTAAGATCCTCTAGTTGCTGATGAAATGTCCCTATACAACCTACCTGGATATCCCATACCCCATGATGAACATAATTTTCACCCTTAGTAGATTTAAATGTCACTCAATTACAGTAATAATCTATGCAGGTTTGGAATGCGACTAACCATTACATATCAATGATTATATCAAGACCTGACATGTCAAGGATGTAAAGATCCCCCAAAAAATGATACTCCCCTACCTTGAGGGAACACCCATTTCATAGACAGATGTTCCTAGACCATAATTCCAAATGAATATCTATTATCAACACCCCACTAATAAACTCTACCTCCAAGATCAAACCATTCATAGGTTGTGAATAAATAAAGGAATGTGAGGTATAATTGTCACATAAGGAACTAAAAAGTGCATAAGCTATAGGAATAGTGCCTCTCACTATCAGTGGTTCATCCTTGCTATCAAACAGTATTGGCTGAACCGCATGAAACTATCATGTGCCTCTTCCCCATGATAATACATAAGCTCCCTGAGATGCACCAATATACTGATATAGGTACTATTGGCCTAATGAACCACATCCACTACCTCTCCCACCACATATTGTGGAACTCTAGCTTCCAGATTGATATGATGTAGAATATCCCATTCCCTCGCTCTGGTTCTATCTAGCTCCTTTGTCACCACCCGTCTATCACAGGTTCCTATAGAACCTCAATTGATTTCCCATATTTCCGAAATATTTCCAGTCAATTGGTGGTTGGGGATAGTGTCTACAATAGTGGCCCAACCTACCACACTAGCGACACATAGTTATGGTAAGGTCATGAGTGATGGACCATTCACCCTATCCACTCTTCTTGTTATCCCCATCAGTAACAATCTCATCATAACAATTTATACTCTTAGAACACATACCTCCTGATCACCCACTAGTGACCACCTATCCTTTGCTAGAGGCCTCTGTTAGTTTCCCATCATCTATAAGAGTGTGATCCACAAGTTCAAAAAACATATTTAACTAAAAGATGTTGAACTTGGACTTGATTTCACATTTAAGTATGTATTGGATGTGTATTGTCATAGCTATCTCCACTCCAACCAATGCTGGAGAAAAATACTGTAGGTATGTAAAATGACTAGTATAGTCCATCATGTACATTCTCCCCTGAGTCAAATGCATGAAATCATCTTTTCTCTAAAGTCTCAATATATCTAGGTAAAAATTCACTAGGAAATTCTCCAAAAATTTATTCCATACCATACCATCAGCATGTCCAATCTGAGCTTGAACATCCCACTTGTTCTTCACTAATCCTCATAACATGGAAGTGTCCAACTCAACCCTACTCTCAATTGGAGTCTCCAAATGGTTATGTATAGTTTGGATGGACTCTATCTGGAATTATACCACTTTAGGTTCACCCTATTCGGTACAATTCAGAGGGTGATGTAATTGAAACTCCCCCGTAAGGTCTGACATATATTTCCTAACTTGCCCTTGGTCTCTCTCCATGAATTTTATAAATTGAGAAAACTTCTCTCAAAATTTTCTCCAACAGTCTCAATAGAAACATCCAGTGTGTTAGGTTCCACTACTATTAGAGAATCTCCAACCATGTCCTCCTATAGTAAGCCTAATAAGCATCGATGTGGAGGCATATATATACTATGGAAAAAAATGACTTAGGAAACATAACACAAAATTTACAAGTTTAAATAAGAGGGATTCCAAACAATCCATAACAATTCATTCCCCTAAACCCTGACACACGGTCAAGATCATGGAACTATCACTACCCTTGAGCATTTTATTCCCTCGTTTTAGTTAATAAAGGGTTTAATAATTATCATTATTCAAGTTCCACATTAGAAAACCATTTTTTCATATTCAGTATCATTTTCTTGTTTCTAGTTCACAATAAGCACCATTTTCTGTTCAATTTCACAAGAAAGGAAAATTAGTTCAACTCCACTAATTTACCTCGAACCCATTTTACTAAGCATGCCTAAAATAATGCATGTCACTTAATAATACTGAGTGCATAGAATTATTAAAGGATACTCAAATCTCATTCCATTATAGTCCAAGAGTAAAATATATAAAAAAATCAACAATAATAATCATATGACACAACAAGTGAATCACTGATTCTCGCTCAAATTTACCCAAAAGAAGAAGGTAGGACAGTCCTTGTAGTCTAGCTTGAGTTGTCTAATCCTCAGAGACCTAAGAAGTAACCTATAGACATGTAAATTATATGGATTGTTTTTGGATATGAAGTGGCCAAAATGGGTTGATTTTATATGGGTTTAAGTTAAATCTAAGAGACTTAAGTGAATTCAATTTAAAAGAGTGATTTGATCCTAGGTTATCACTTGGGGTGGATTGGACATATTTCCTTTTCAATGATTTAAATTTCTTATATTTGATATGAGTTAATTTAAGAAGATAAAACAACCTCATCACTTACTAGTTTAATGCCTACACCATTTGATACTAATAACCTATAAACTTGAAGGGTCAAAGTTTTGAGCACTTCAAGGTAAATGTTTGTATTAGCACATGAAGTATGTGGCCTTAAATTCAACAAGGATGATGGAGTTTAAAAATCATCAAATAAAAATCTCAATTAAAGAAGTGATTATACATTAATGAGGTAATAAATAACATCCAATCCATACCCTTTCTACTCCATTGGATCAACCAATAAGTGTGTTAGCCCTCCATTGATTCTATGGTTTCAATGGAAGCGGGAAGTAGACTCATGAGGGAGGAATTGGAGAAGTAAAAAAAAACACAATAAAATAAAAATCACTCCACTGTTGTGTGATAATCTCACAGGGTTTGGTATGAACAAGTTCATAGCTTGCACCAACGGTATCAAAGTGATAATAAAAAGAACAGAATAATAAGAGAAGAATAACTTTTATTAAGAAACAAGGATGAATTAAAACAACTTACATGTGGAAGACAAATTTGAGACAACAAAACCGCAGCATAACATTACAATGAAAGAAAGCTCCAAAGATTCGCAACTCCTCCACCACCACTGCCTTAAATAGGAATTTTTGAAGCCTTGGTTCGAGCCTCCAATAGTCCAAGTCTTCTCAATTAATTGTGGTAGGCCATAGGTGGGTGGAAAGTTGAGGGAGAGCTGATTTTTCCACCCTTGACCTGAGGTGGCATCCATCTTTCATCCACCGAACAGACGCACTTGGATGACCTTCTAGATGGCCGAATCAGAGTGGTCCATAGAAGAGGAAAAATTATCCCCAGATTTCTTTTAACCGTATGTAAAATTTGGGCCATATGGAGTTATGTATTCGGAGATATGATTATATTAGTGGACTATTTGTTCTGGGCCGCAGAATCTGGACGAGAATTTTATCTCTAACTTGGGCCACCTAAATGGATACCATGGAGGCCTAATTAGCATTGGATCCTGAATAGGTATTTGTTACCCTATATTTCTTCTATCTTCCCACCGAATTTGGGATTTATTAGCCCTATATGTTGGGTACCACAGTCTCATCAATGAGATGGTGTCCAATATGACTTCTCCAGAATTGTTTCCTTTCATCACAAAACATCCCCATCTTCTTCCATGAATTATCCATAGATCACTGAATCAAACATGTTCATATTTAAATGTAGATAAATTTCACAAAATATCAAATTAAAATATATATAAATGTACCACATAATAGTTAATTTTAAGTAATAATTACAATCATAATGTGAAATGATATTCAAAGTGTAAAATGCACTAAAATGGTGTTTATAAAAAATAAATCACATGAATATTATATATATTAACAATGAATATTATCGTCACTTAGTGGTTAATCACACCCACCAAATTGATTTTTTCTAGTCCCGAGCAAAATACATCTCAACAATATGAAATTCGAATTCCCTTTTCCAGAAACATTTTAATACACAATGATCACCAAAAACCCTTATACCAAAAAATCATGAAACCCATCAAAATATTTTAATACAATATAGTTTCATAAGTAGATCCCAATCCCAAGACCATTCCTTTGTTCAAATTCATTTCCATATTTCATCTAATATAAATTAAGTATGAGGATGTGTTGTGCATCACAATAGACATGGGGGTTCATCTTTATTCAATGGGGAAATGATGGAAGCGCTAGATGGAATCACATTTCAATATTAAGATGAGTATTCAAATTTTTTATTATTATTATTATATATATATATATATATATTTCAATTTTTCCATGGTAATTGAAATTTCACTCAAAAGAGTCAACCCCTATAGCGAGACTTTGCCGATGACTCCCAGGCTCAAAGACCTTAGGGAACCAAGTGAATCCCACATTCTCGAGGATCATCTCGAGTTAACTCAGTCAAAAACAAATTCAAATTACCAAAAATAGAGGTAAAATTACTAACTATGGGCCAGACAACTATGGAGTCGTGATCCCCAAGTGCCGAAAGCCATGCATTAGGTCATTTCATTGCTCTACGCACAAATTTATTATTATTTTTTTTATTTTTTTTATTGAATACACATATTAAAACTAAAATGATCACCAAACCTACGCTATTTATTTGGGGGACCTCATAAACCTAAACTAATACCCCACTATCCAAAAGACGTGCATTGTGATCATTTTTTTCTTTGGATGAAAATATAAACGATGAAATATCACATTGGACAACCACACGTTCCAAAATCTTTGCTCATAAAATTATACAAGGATTAATATCAGAATCAGGGCATACTAAATTATTTGATATTCAGTTTCAAAGTGTGCAATGTGTATTACCATGTTCAATGTTAAAGGAATTTTTCCTTCCATTTTCACATATGTTTTTTTTAAATCATTTTTTTTTCACAAAAGCAAAATTTTTTTCCATCTCCCCCCCAACATAAAACAACACTATCCCCAGTGTTTCAAAAATGAAAATTTAGAAGGAGTATAGGTAGATAATGGAATTTCAAAAAGGCAATTCAAATATGAGGATCATGGAATTAAGTCACCTGATGGTTGAAGTTGAATTTCTTGCTGCTCCAAATTAGTCCTTTGATCTCTTAGGGGATGTAGGCACCTCCTTGATTGAACATGTATCACCCAAAATATTCCCTGAACCATACAAAGAAGAACAAACCAGAAAAAAAAACAACAGAACGACTTATTTAATTCCATGTATCATCATTTTTATGGTTTTCCCTGTTTTTTTGCTTGTTTTTTTGAGTCAAAATAATGATACATTGTCTTCTTTTAAATTTCTGGGTAAGGTATTACTCAGGGATCACACCACGTGACACAGATGAATACGATGCTCCCCTTTCATACCCACACATACTAATAAAAGAAGAAAAGTTCAATAGTCTATTTTTTTATTATATGTCAAAATGAGTAATTAATCTTATTTAAAATATAAAGTTGATTAAAAAAAAATGATAGGAAACATGAAAACCATGGGTTGCCTCTCATGTAGCACTTTTTTTAACGTTGTTAGCCCGACATAGACCCCCAACTTACCCAAGACCAACTTCAATAATTTTAAGGACCACACGTTTCACCAATTCAACTAGGTTTAGATTGATTATATGTTTATAATTTGTTTCATTAACAAACCTATGTTCTAAAATGAGTTGGTAAATCCAAGGAATATCAAAAATAGTGGATCTATTTGCTTCTCTAGTCTTGCCTAATACATCAAGGGTCATTCCACTTTTAATTATATCAAGAGAAGAGAAAAGGAAAACATGATGGTTTTGGATATCCTCAATGAATAAAAACTTTAGGAAGGATGGAAAGGACACATGTTCGAGTTCAACCAGACTAACACTTTTAGACATAGGTTGGGAATTTGGATCAATCTCAATTTTATTTTCAAAATTTATCAATTGAATTGGTTCATTTGGAATATAATATTCAACCAAAAAATTTCAAATATCAGTGTTAGGAATGGGTATAGACTCAAAGTTTGTGATATCTCTTAATGGTTCAATAATTGGTGTTTTTAAAAAATCATCAACAGAGTTATATTCATGAGACTCAATCCATGATGTCAAATTTTCATCTTTTGAATCAAAAAAATCAATTTCCTCTTGATTTAAAGACCAATCAACAATTCCTTGATCCTCCTCATCTTCCCCAAATCCAAAGGTTTTCTCTTTAGTAAATTAATCAGAGGTTTGTGGGAAACTAGACACTTCACATAATGTTATGGAAGGGACAGTTTGTGCAGGGATGGGTTCCTCACAAGTTATAATGGTTTGTATTTCTAACCTCAATGATGAAACCTCAAAATTAATTATCTCCATTTTTTGACAGAGTTTTTAAATAAATGGATGTGAATCAATAGGGATAAGTGGTTATTCCAAATGTTCTATTCCAGGTGGATAATTAAGTTGTTGGAATTGCACAGGAGGATGTTTTGAATGGCCTTGTTGGGGTTGTAACTCATAATAGGTTAGAATGTTTTGTGCAGAATCAGAGTTAAAAAATTGTGGCTCAATAGGTTGTTGATTATCCCACTAGTAGAAACTAGGATGGTTATTGTACATCACACTTGGTGTGGAGTGATCAAAGTAAGGAGAGGTTCCCTGGTTTGGGTTTGTTCAAAAGGGATTTCCATTGGAGTGAAATAAAGGATGACAATAGAAAAGTGGGGTGAGAAAAGGATGATAGTGTCTATGATAACTTACTTAAGTCCCCGAAAATGGTGCCAAAATTTGATTCTTGCTCAAATTTACCCAAAAGAAGAAGGTAGGATGGTCCTTGTAGTCTAGCTTGGGTTGTCGAATCCTCAGAGACCTAAGAAGTAACCTATAGAACCGTAAATTATATGGATTGTTTTTGGATATGAAGTGGCCAACATAGGTTGATTTCATATGGGTTTAAGTGAACTCTAAGAGACTTTAGTGAATTCAATTTAAAAGAGTGATTTGATCCTAGGTTATCACTTCAGGTGGATTGGACGTATTTCCTTTTCAATGATTTCAATTTCTTATATTTGAGATGGGTTCATTTAAGAAGATAAAACAACGTCATCACTTACTGTTTTAATGCCTACACCATTTTATACTAATCACCTGTACACTTGAAGGATCAAAGTTTTGAGCACTTCAAGGTAATGGTTCGTATTAGCACATGAAGTATCTGACCTTAAATTCAACAAGGACGATGGAGTTTAAAAATAATAAAATAAAAATCTCAATTAAAGAAGTGATTATACATTAATGAGGTGATAAATAACATCCAATACAGCCCCTTGATAATCCCTTGGATCAACCCATAAGTGGGTTAGCCCTCCATTGATGCTATGGTTTCAATGGAAGCGGGAAGTAGACTCATGAGGGAGGAATTGGAGAAGTAAAAAAACACAATAAAATAACAATCACTCCACCTTTGTGTGATAATATCACAAGGTTTGGTATGAAAAAGTTAACACCTTGAACCAACAGTATCAAAGTGATAATAAGAAGAACATAATAATAAGTGAAGAAGAACTTTTATTAATAAAAAAGGATGAATTAAAACAACTTACATGTGGAAGACAAATTTGCAACAACAAAACCACAGCATAACATTACAATGAAAGAAAGCTCAAAAGATTCACAATTCCTCCACCACCACTTCCTTAAATAGGCATTTTTGAAGCCTTAGGTCGAGCCTCCAATAGTCCAAGTCTTCTCAATTAATTGTGGTAGGAAATAGGTTGGTGGAAAGTTGAGGGAGAGTTGATTTTTCCACCATTGACCCGAGGTGGCATCCAGCTTTCATCCACCAAAAATATGTGCTTTAATGAAATTATATATGGCCGAATCAGAGTGATCCATTGATGAAGAAAATGGAGCTCCGGATGTCTTCTAATCTCCTGTAAAATTTGGGCCCATTTTGAGTTGTGTATTATGAGATATGATTATATTAGTGGACTGTTTGTCTGGGCCGTAGAATCTGTCCCAGAATTTTATCTCTTACTTGGGACACCTACATGGATACTATGGAGGCAGAATTAGTATTGGATACTGAAGAGTGATTTGTTCCTTTACATGTCTTATATGATACCACCAAATTTGGGATTCATTAGGCCTATATGTTGGGCCCCAAAGTCTCACCAGTTGGATGGTGTCGAATCTGACTTCTCCAGAATTGTTTCCTTTCATCACAAAATATCCCCTTCTTCTTCCATGAATTATCCATAGAGCCTTGAATCAAACTTGTTCATATGTAAGTGTAGATAAATTTACCAAAATATAAAATTTAAAAATATATAAATGTACCACATAATACTGAATTTTATGTAAGAATTACAATCATAATGTGAAATGATGTTCAAAGTGTAAAATGCACTAAAATGGTGTTTATGAATAATAAAGAACATGAATATTATATATATTAACAATGAATATGAGCCTCATTTAGGGGTTAATCAATCACGTAACGTGAAATAAAATTCAACTATAACAGAAAATTTGAATAACACTAAACCCACCCAGGGTACTTAGGTTCTCCGACAGAAATGGGTTAGCTACTTCCATGTAAGAGATCATAATGAATGCCCAACTATTCCAACTGTAATACTAAAGAGAAGAAAAGAAAACTGGTCTTGGATACCACTTTTAATGTCCTGACCTGAGTTCCAAAAATCAATTCCTCAAGCCGTTTTGTTGTGTAACCTCAAGAATTACTCCCCATATACTAGAGGCTACCGACTAGCGGTGAGGGTCAAATATCAATCATGGGGACACTATATCCTGTTTTTTAAGTAAAACCATTGTGAAAGTAAAATATAATAAACAAATAATATATCCATAATAAGAGAAATAATAATTTTTCATTCTAACCAAAATAGAAAATATAATATCCAAAACTAAAGAGTATATTTTTCATTCTAATATGTTTCACATGTCAATATGGAAAACCAAAACTAATAGACACTGAAACCTCACAATCGAGTCATGAATCATGTCCAGTTCCCTCAACCATGCTCCTTCCTATTTAAGCCATCTAACATAGGTACTTTTCACTTAACCTATCTTTCAACCAAGAAATAAATTTCGGAATCAATCATGCAGACTAAGTAGGGTGTGAGTACAACTCAATATGACACCAACAACATTATATAAATCAATATCCAGTAAAAACATTGTATTCATTTTTATAGAGAATAAATATTGGATGTAAGTAAATAGTTTACATTTGTTCAATTACATTGTATTTATACACATATAAACCTGGGTTCTCAAGGGAAACAATACTCTCAATACCTACTAAAACCCATGTTATAGTTTAAAATATTACTAAGGGGTATCATATATCTCAATTCCATTGTTACCATTCATTATTTCAATTCATATATGATTTCCATTTTTGTCGTTCATCATTTTAAATTCACATATAAATGCCATTATTACCATTTATCATTTTAGGTCACATATGAATACCATTGTTATCATTCATCATTAATTTTACATATTAATTATATTATTACAATTTATCATTTATTTTCACATATGAATTCCATTTTTACTATTCATAATTTCTTTTCACATATGAGTTCCATTGTTACCATTCATCATTTATTTTCACATTTGAATTTTATTGTTACCATTAATCATTTCTTTTCTCACATAAATTCCATTATTACAATTAATTATTTTAAATACCACAATATCACAATTACCAAAATATGAAAATATAATAATTAATTAATTATACAATTAATAAATGAAAATTACACAATTTCTTATTCACCTAATTCGATTAATTAATTAAAAAATTAATTAATCATCTCTATCTCATTAATTAAGTCAATAATTAATTAATCACATCAAATCTATTAATTAATTCGAAATTATAATATCCCGTAAATAATTCCTAAATTAGTTATTCCAACTCACAATTCAATATTACAATCATTAGCTCATCATTAATTATTCCAAAAATCCCATAATTTCAATATTCCCATAATCAATTCAAAACATAATTATCCCCAATTCCATAATACATAAATTAAATAATCTAGTGAGGAAAATAATTTACTAAAAAACCCTAGAAATTCTATAATTACATACACGTAATTAAAATCAGAACTATGGGATTTGAATAATAGATGACCTACCCCAAGATTTAAGAAAAATAGTAGCCAATAGATATCCCCAATTTTAGTGAAATAACCCTAATTGTATCACATATTGAGATATTCATTCAAATCCAAAAGCTGAGATCAAATAAAATATGATATATTAAACCTAGATATTGATCAAAATCCAATAGGATAAAACATCCCTTCAATAGATTGGAGAATAATGAGGAATAGATGGAAATCCATTTAGAATGAGATCCTATTATCGAGAGGGGTGCATATCTACGATCTAGGATTCGAATCACCATAAATATAAGTCAAAAGGGATTAAAATCTATAAAGGATAATCCAAAATTGAGAAGAAACGTCAAGGGTCGAGTGGGGGTCTATTTGGGTGAGTTTCATGGGTTTGGGTAAATTTAAAACTAATTTCTGAATTAATAAAAAATCCAGGCACTGTTTTCTAGGCTGAGGTGCATGATTTTCCAAATTGTTCTCCTTAACCATGTGACTCTTCTAGGGGTGGGGTAAAAAGTTTCTCATAATAGGGTGCATAGTTTAACAAACCATGTGCCAGCAATGTGAATTCCCTATGTTTGGGTTCACACGGTTAGCTGGGTTGGGGAACACAGTTTGGGAAAACCATATGTTGCCCTTATTTCTTCCATATTTCTCAAATTTCAACCAAAACACCATAATAATTAACCCAAACAAAAATTAATCAAAACTACGCAAAAATAGTAATTGTAAACATACTCAATATATCTTCATAAAAGGTATAGTTCTTACACATAATCAATATTATTTAGTAGTCAATAACCATCAATAATGTAAATAAACATCCCCATTCTAGTAAATGGTAAAACATAATCATAATACATATATAGGAATAATGTGGATGGTTAAAGAATTCATAGTCAATATTCTAATGATCTTCATTATTGGAATGAAAACTTACATAATGCCAATACCTTTCCCCATATAAATAAAAGGTATAACATGATCAAAACCCATCTGAATTAAGAAGGTGTGTGGTTAAAAAATTCAGATTAAACATTCCACTAATAATATATATATTTATATAAACATATAGAATACCAATACTTTTCCCCAAGTACATAGATTAAAATTATAATTTAGGTCAGCATCATTCATTCTGAATTATATAAAATGTAATGTTCACCCTATATACAAAAATGAGTATACAACTAATTCACAAATAGAATAATCATGAACATAAGGCATCCAAAGGAATAAGGTGTATGGTTTCAAAATAACATAACCTCTATACAACAAGGAAACATAGAAGGGTGTTTACATAAATAAGAAAACATCATAAAAGGCTTATTAGAATGGTATCAAAATATTCATATTGTTTCATATCATAAGTTCAATACCCCCGAATGATAATATATATATATATATACATATATATATATATATAATTAAACATGAACCACACTAGGGTAAATCCATATGAAAATGATGAGTGAAATAGAATAAAAAATATGAAATAGATTTTAGAAAATATTATTAACATTGATGTAAAATAAGAAATTATCATGTTACATTTAAATGAAACATTTGAAAATGTGACATAAAAGAGTACATTAAAAAAGAATCTTTTATAATAGACCTTGAAAGGACATATTTTTTATATTTGATAAATGATGAGAGTAATGAAAAACAAATAAAATTTAAATGGAAAACCAATTTTATTTTTTCAAAAATACATTTCTTTAAAACTCACATTGAGAGAAGAGTAATAAAATATACATTTATATTAAAAAATCATGTTACAAAATAGTATTATCAAAAATCATAAAATAAAATATTACAATAAGAGAACCCAAGAATGTAATGAAGAGGTTAATGATCAAACAATATAATCATGGAAGGGAAACATGAGTAACCGATATCCCTTATAGGATACATACTCCATGAACCATGAAACAATTTAAAATGAGATTATGTGGTAAAAAATTATTCAATGTTTTAAAACCTCATAATAAAATCCAATGGAATAATTTACCCAATTTATATGGAATAATATCAAGTGAATGATATTAATTCAATAAATGAATATTATTTTACCAAATAATTTTATGACCAGGGTAGTAGTTGAGTCAAACTAAATTTGATGAAAAGAATATTATATGGCTCAATTTATCCATTCAATTATATCAAAATATGTTTTACAAAATTCATAGGGTAGTAAATCAATAGAACAATATACAAATAAAATATGGTGTATAACATGTGACATGTCTCAATGAATCAATATTGAGACAAAAAAACCCTTTTGGTTGAGTAACACTTTAATAAAAACCCCATAAAAGAGAGGGAATTTAATTACAATTAAATTAAAATGATTAGATGATAATTAATGAAATTATATCTTAAATAGGTAGTATATACACATCATAAATTAAATTAGGTTCATAATACAAAACGTGTCTTCAATGGAGTAATATAAGGAGAAACCCCTTACATCGGACCTCATTTATCGTAAAATTGCACCAAATATACTGAATAATTAAATTAAGTTCATTAAATGCATAATATATAACATTATTAATACCTATTACTAATTTATTTCCAAAATAATATTCTTTATATATGTATATACATATTAGTTAGTTTTTACTTATTTTCAACACAAGGTGTAATAAATCATTCTTGTTTTGAACTAGTTGTGTAATAGAGGTGTCATTATCTATAATTTTTTTAATGTATGTCATAATTATATCATCTAGGTACTATTATATTTTCTAAATTATAATTTATAATTCTTTAATGTCAATCCATGTATTTTTTGATTAAAAACCATGAAGATGACATCAATATTGCTCATGTTTTGATGATTCTTAATGAACAAAGAGTGTTTTATAAATTAACGAGTTAAATGTTCATGTATATTTACAAGAACAAAAAACCTAACATATTTTACATATTTATATCATATTATACTATTAAATATGTTTTCATAATAATATATTATATAAATTAATACGTTTGTTCAAGTAGGTGGTTAAAAAGTCCCAAAAAATTAATCTACTGTGATTATTGGATGATAGTGAGGATGTTTAGGTCAAATATCATTTTAGCATAGTCATAATGATACTATTTTTTTAATTATTATATAATAATTTTAATCAATTTAAATTATATGTAACGGATTTTAAAATATTATTCAATTTGAATAAAATATTTTCCTCTTAGTATGATTATTTTAAACAATAAAAGATGATAGTTTTTTATTCATATCCTTAATAGGTTCTAAATATTTTCTTCATACAACCAAAAGGATATTATAAACATCATATTTATCCTTTAGTCCCATTATCATTATTGGTAAATTAATGTGGTGATGAAATGAAAAACTAATATTAATTATTCAATAGAGGCAGTAGTACGCACGTACGTATACTTGGAGATTTAATTTTCTATTGAATAGGCGGATGGAGTAATATGTATTATTGTTTCAAAATCATAAAAATTATAGAATAATAATAATTATTTTCTAAATTATCCTTTTATACCATTATTTTATGCTAGTGAAGGAAATGAATCATGTTAAATTGTGGAGGTAGTTGTCCATGAAACACACAAATTACAGTATCGTTATTCTTAAAAAAAGGAAAATGTGATTAATGATAATTACCATAACATAAGAATATTAAATTCATAAAAAATAATTATTTATTATATTAGTATTTGAATATTTAAAATGGCAAAAAATAAAAAGGAAAAATTAATTTCAAAATAATAACTCATGCTGAGCACTTTGAGATTTCCTTGGAAAATCTCTTATAAATTGATGGAATAGGAAAAATATTTTTAGTAGAAGATCAATATAGTCAAATAATATTTATGAGAAGAAAAAATGGAAATGTTTAGGATTAAAATAAATTTTTATCAGGTTTCTTTGAAGGGGTAGTGGTAGAGAAATATTATTAGTGATGATAATGTTTTTTTGTACATATTTCAACTTAATCTAAAAGGAGAACCTACTAAACATGACAAGTAAATAAAAAATAGAGAAATAATTTAGTTGGGAAGTGATAATTTTGAGAAAAACCTTGACCAATCAATTATTGACATTATTTATCATGTTTCAAGGCATATACCCCTTAAATTATTACTTTCAACATTTTATCTTTTTCTATGGTAACTAGTTTTTGCCTAAGTTAATAAAATATTTATACATAAAAAAATGTGGTTCATATTATATAGTTTGGACATACTAATTCATTATTTTATATTAATTTCAATTTAATCAATTTAAAAATGTGATAAAAATTAATTTTAAAATAAAGACTTATACTTTATTAAAGAAAATTTTGTGAAAATATTACATATAACCCAATATATCAAAAATGGGTTTGTAAATAAAATTCAAAATTTCTCAGAATATAAATTAAAATATAATATACATATTAGTTATTATAAATATAGTTAATATATTTTTAATTTATACTTATATACTAATAATGCCAAAAAATCCATTTTATTTTTCAAAATGATATATTACACAATTCACCAGAAACAAATTAGAGAAATAAAAACAATAATTAGATTATATTATTATAGTAAATACAAAAATCATGATCATTTTTTAAATATAATTTATAAATTTCAGTAAATCAATATTAAAATATAAACATAAAATATATGGGAAAATTGATCACATCAAAAAATAGTTTTTTAAATTGTTAAAAATTCATTATTCTAATAACTATAACTTAATAATAATATTTTAAATCAATAATTTATATTATAAGTATATTTTATTTATATAATTTCTTGAAATATTATGTTTCATGAAATAAAATATCATTTTTTTGAAAATATATTTTTATGTATAAAAATATTTTCTTAGTTTTTTTAACTATAGTAATTGAATTTATTTTATATTAAAAGTAGGAATTATTTTAATTATTTAAATATTTCATAAGGTAGTTACACTTATTCATTAATACTAATTAAAAGACTGTGTTTTAATGGAAAACTAAATATTTATATTTTTATTAAAATATATTATGTTTCTATTTAATTCAGTGTTCTATGTGTTAAAAAATATTGAAAAAATCCATTTATTTAAAGGTAATAATATATTAAAAATTTTGGGTGTTACATTCTCCCCCTTAAATAAATTTCAACTTCATAATTTAACTCAAAAGATCAGAGTAATTCATTTTTTGATTCCATAATTAACCATACACAACTAGAGAATCATGTGTTTATTTAGGATGTGGAATGATATTTAACTGTATGAAAAATTAATATAATCACATTATAAATAGAGTTAACCCATTCCTAATATCATATAGAACTATACTAAGGGAAGAAGATATAGATCCATATGGAGTAACATCCCACAAACCCAGAAAATGATTTATATGATAATCATACCAGTAAGATTTTTTATTTATAACTCAATATCTAGTAGTTTGTGAATACATACATGAAATAAGACACTAGAAAATCCAGATTGAATACTCAATATCTAATACATTAGTATTAGTTGCATATGATTTTAGATGTTCTTATGGTTATTGGTGACTATTTTTATCATTATACCTTAGATTGAAACATTGATTCACATAATTTACACCTTTACTTAAGTTTAATAAATATATTTTTTTATATCTTCTTTCTTTCCCCCAAATATGTGAGTCTGATAGCTTTCATCTCCACACATAATGAATTTACCTATCCCTTTATGTAAATTTCTCCCATGCTTCCTGCCACAATTTTGACATATAGGAAACTAAATCATTGTTCCTTTATCATAATGGTTACTCAAATTTCTTTGAGATTTCATCCTTCCATTATTTGGTGTGTTTGGGTTATCATGTTTGTCAACACTACTAATAATAATTCATGATATCAGTTTGGTATAATAATAATATTTATTAGTCTATACCTTATCAGGTTAAGCTGTTCATTTTTATAGTTTTTGCATTATCCCTGAAATCCATTATTAACTTGATTTTTCATGATTTATCGAAGGTGTGACTTGATTGACAAAACATTATCAAAACAAGGATATTATCACAATTAATAACATAAAAGGGATTTACCCTTTACACCATTTAATCCCATCATTATGTTAACATGTAATTCCTTTAGTTCAGTCAATATCCATCTTAGATTAACATAAATCATTATTGGTTCAAACTAGGTTAATTTGAGTTGGGTTATCTCATAATTATTTACTTAATCCTCAGAATATAAGTCCAAAATTTTTATGTACAATCTTTAAAAACTCTAAATCAAATAAATTAATTGAATTCTGTTCTCTCAAAATGAAATATATATCTCATCTAGGGAAGTAAATATTAATTAATATGTACTTTAATTTATAAATCCTTATGTTTTAATATATGTTTTCTATAGTAAAATTATTATTAGGCTATCTAACATAAACATATTAAAATGCTACATAATGGTTTATAAAGAGATTGTGATTGACCAAAGAATATCCCTTGGAAGTGAAAGCCAAGAATGCAGTTTGGCCTCTTTTTTGTGCACCTAGTGATGACTGTGTTGATAATAAAACTTCACTCATTAGTGTTATAACCCATAAGTACATCAATTATAGATCATGTTTCCATATGTAGTATCTAGATAATGATATAGTTTCTAGGAAAACCACATACTCATGACTTTACCAAAATTTTAGGATGTTAATCTATACATAGAATTATTCTTAGGATTTTTACTAAAGTTATATTATCTTAATTCCCAAATAAAATGTACATTACTTCCATATCATTAAATCATATAATTCACCCTAAGTTTTATATATACATTTGATTTTATGATTAACCCTAACTTATTAACCCTTAAATTATATATAATAAACAACCTCATCTACAAAGTTATCTAAAACTTTCCTTTGATACTAATTGTGATTCCCCAAACCCACACTCTTAGATCTAGTTCAATAAACACATATAATACATTGTTTTTTTGATTATAGTTGTAATATCCTGAATAAAAACATCAATAATTACAAAATCAACAATGATTAATTGAATATATTATAACTGAAGAATCATTTTAGGTGTAACGCTTTATTTAATTTGGAAACACCATAAAATAATAAAGACCATGTCTTTTGGAATAAATGAACCTTTTCCATTATATTTATAAAACTACTTAATTCAGGATAATTTATCAATATCTTTTATATGTTCTTCTATAATTTATATCCTTCAAAACATGTCACATGTAAAACCTTTCTATATATCTTCGTGAATTGAAACATAATAATGTGATGATCTCAAATTATCAATAATAGAATCATCTTAATGAAGTTATCATTTTGTAAACACTACATTATTATTTTAGAATGAATATAATGACAACATGAATTCATAATAAAATCGAAATTGGAAGCATGTTATACCCATGAAAATATATGAATAAATTGATATCAGTAAGAATGATCTCATACAGATGAAATTCACAATTCTAGACATCAAAAACCTACTATCAAGGCCTTTTTCCATGACACCATTTTATCATGGGAAGAGGCATACACCAAAACCGAACCTGTTGTGTCTCACGAGACCCATTCGTACATCAAGAGACAATATAATTTTATGCCTCACCTATTACTTGATTAAGTCCAATGGATCAACTATATGATTTAACTGGTAATTTTTTACCATTATCTAAGAAGCCTATCAACAAATAAAAACATGGGTATACATATAAATATATACACAAAATTTTAATACATAATCAACCTATATTATTAGTCAATAACCATTGATTTTTTTTAAATTCCCTATGTTAATAAAAGGTAAAATATAAACATAACAAATATGTAGTAAGAATATGGTTAACCATTACATAGTTAACTTTTCAATACACATATGTATTGGAATTGCAACATACATAATGCCAAATTATTTTCCCCCTGAAAATAAAAGGGTTAACATGATCATGTACTATCTATAAGAAAAAATATGTATGGTTAAATAATACATCATCAACATTAAAATAATCATCCTTATAGGAATGAAATCATATTTAATTCTAGTAACTTTCTCCATGTTAATAGAATAAAATTTTTTAGGTGGAAATTTTCCAATTTGAATTTGGTAAATGTGATGTTCACACTATATAGAGAAACAAGTATATGACTATTTAAATAGTATTATAATCAAGGACATAATATATATAGGGAAAGAAGGTGGATGGTTTTAGAACAACATAAACCTAGTGATATAATGAATAATAGAAGGTTGTTGACTTAAATGATAACCACCCTCACAAAACAATGCTTCAAATAGTATCATAAAAATTTATCTGATTGATACTTTGATTTCAATCCAAAAAATGACAACACAAACACACAGATATATATATATATATAATAAAACATGAAACCCATTAGGAAAATTCATTTTGAAAATGATAAGGTAAATGTAGGAGAGAACGTATAAGGGTTTTTTTAGAAAACATTCTCATCACTGATGTAAAATACAAAGGTATATGTGTCTTTGAAATTTAACTTTTGAAAAGGTGATGAGAAAGCCATTAAATAAATTTAATTTAACAACAAACTCAAATATTGTATCATTAAGAGGATATAAATTTAATCTTACTAAAATGAGTATATGAATATAAATATTATGAAGGTGAATTCAAAAACTATATTAATTATTTTCAAAATACCTTTGTCTTAAACTCACATTGTTAGAGGAGTAAAAAAATTCACTGCAATGAATAATACTTTTCCAAAAAGAGGATTATAATATACCATATAATAAAATATTTTTACGGGATAATGGAATCATGGAATGAAAAATTTCATTTCAAAACAATGTAACTCAAGGAAAGAAGACTTGAGTTAATAATATCCCTTATGGGAAGATTACTACAGGAAGTATGAAACATTTAATGAAGGGTTTATTTGGTAAAAATTAATTTAGTGAGGGAATAAAGAATAATAAAATAAAAGGGAATAATATACCCAAATTATGTTCAATATGGTCAGGTGAATGATAATTACAAAATAAACAACAATTGAGTTACCACAAACTCTTGTGACTAGGGTAGCACTTGATTTAAAAGACATGTGAATAAAAGAACTGGATATGTCCCAGTTTATCAAATTAATTAAAGGGTATAAGGTATATAATTTTTTTTGAATATTAAATCAATAGAACAACAAAAAATGGAACATGGTTTATAACATGTATCATGATTCAAAAAATCATAATTGAGACCAATCAAATCCTTGCGGCTTGTGTAAAATAGTAATAACTACCCCTTGAAAGAGAAGGGTTTAAAATTGAACAAAAAATACCATGATTGAATTATAAATCATGATATTAAATATAAAATAGTAATTATATACACAAAATTAATGATAATTGGTGCATAATACTAAACATTTCTCAATGAGACGAACTTGAGACGAAATCTATTAACTTGGTGTTGATTCATTTCACATTTGCACCAAATTTACTAAATAATTAAATTAGTTTCATTAAATACATAATCAAGACCCATATTTATAACTATAAACATTTATAATACACATGTTTAATCATTATATACTTATATATTAGTTATCTTTTACCCTTTATCAACATAGGTTTTATGTAATCATTATCGATACAAACCAGGTTTATAAAACAAGAGTTGGCATCTATAGATTTTATAATTACTATCACTATTAGATAATATAATGTATTGGTCTATATGTTTCATGAAATTTTATGAAGCTATAATCTCATTCCATAGAATTTTTGGTTATAAACTATGAATACGAAATCGATGATGATCATGTTTTGGGGATTCTTAATAAAAAATGTGATTTCTTAATTAATGATTTAAAAATTCATATAAACATAACAAAAAAATAAAAATTTCATTATTTTCATATTTATATAATATTTTAATATTAAATAAATTTTCATATTCATCCATTATGTAAATTCAAAGGATTGATCAATTAGGCTGTTAAAATGGCCCAAACATTAACCTATCATGATTACTAGATGATTATGAGGTGGTGTTGTTGTAATAACATTATACCAGAAGGATAGTGATCTTATTTAGTATTTATAAATCTGGAATATTAGAATTATAATGAATTATAAAATGAGTAATGGATATAAAAATATTACTATAGTTGAATGAAAGATTATCATCTAATTATAAGTGTTTCAAAAAAAATTAAATTTACGATGATCATTTTTTAATCATATAATTAAAAGGTGTGACAACCAAATATTTTAAGAAATATATTTGTTTTCAAATAAATTTAATCTCCTCAATATCTTATATTACACAGAATTCCACATTTTATTGAACCAAGATATAGAAAATATTATTTATACGTGATTGTTATAACCTAACCATTAAAATCGGTGGTATGAATATTAATAACCATATTTTAAAAATTAATTTTGAATGTTTTAGATAATGAAATTATATTGATATAAATTAATTTTTTTTGATAAAGTCATTATATGCATTCGGTATACATTTTTACCCAAAAACTATATTTCTTATTTTTCCTGGAGATATATAAAAATTATTCTTTTTCCACTTATAGAAAATGAATTTGAAAAAATATTTTTTTTAAAATAAAAATTCGCAAATTAGAATAGAGTTTATTTTTGAGACTTTTTAAAAAGATTAATATTTAGAGGAATTGTGAAAAAAATATTTTTATTGGAATTTAAATTTCATTTAAAAACATTACAAAGATACATCATTTTTTATGTTGTCTTAAGAGTAAATTTGGTTCAAATATATTATTACTAATGAAATTTATGACATTCTAATAAATTTAATATTTAATTTTGATATTTAAACTTTCTATACTTATGGAAAATATTTCTTTGGGCTCAAAATAATATATATTTTATAATAGGTTCAACTCAATTTTTTTCACTAATGAATATAAAAAATATTAAAACTTAATTTTGACGATTAGGCTTAAATGGGTTTATTGGGGGTTAATTGAAAAATATAATGGTTAAAATGATAAAAAATCTTGGAAAATTAATATTTAGTATACATATATATAAATTATAATTTTTAAGGATCAATAATGATCCATTTCGTTCCATGTGGGGTGTAAAAAACATGGGTATATCTTTTTTAGTTTCAAAAATACCAAGTGTGTCCTCTCCCCAACTTATGAAATGGGACACCCACTTCTCTTAAATTTACAATTAAAAAACATTTGTGTTCATTAAAGACATATAAAATCCCTTAAATACATCCCTCACCATGTCCAAGTTGCTATATTTTGATTCTGAAACCCTCAAAATAAGGCTTTTGGTGCTATCCTAAGGAGGTTGTATGATAAGAGGTATCGTTCTTATCTGAAAATATTAATTTTATTTATTTTTACACATCAATAAAAAATTATCCAAATATGATGGGATAATACAACAATTATCTCCAATATACTAAGATGTTATTATTTTAATGGAATATTGAATATCTATATCCTCTTTATTCAAATGGGAAACGAAACCTTCGATCATGTTTATGGTGAACTACCACCTGCGAACTAATGTAATTCATTTTATATAACCACCCCTCATGGATAGATATAATTATGGATTTAACACACACACAATATATGATATCTATGAAATTATTATTCTTAAATAATTATAATATTCCATATACCTTCATACATTACAATTTGTTGGAAAATAAAAACACCGCTCATGCGTACGTGTGGACTACCACATCCATGAAGCGATGAGGTAGATTTTTTTAATTTAATTTCATGTATATTGTAATAAAGATATATTTAATGAATATATATTATGTTAAAATTATTACTTACAGGTGAATTATTACTTAAAATTATTTCTTGCAATCTATAAAAAATATAAGAATAACATTAATGCGAACATACGACCTTCCCCCTCCATGAACAATGTGAATCATTATTCTATCTCTAGTTTTTATAGATGATTCATAATACATATATAATGAATATATATTATATTTTTATCATGTTTAAAATTATAGATATGATTGAACTATGATCACTGAAACTACCAAACCAAAACATACATGAAAAATGGAGTAGTTAATACCCCAAAAGCAATTTTAACAAGGCATTGTTGATAAAATGGTGATAAAATGGTGATAAAATGTCATATATAAATCATAAATAGTATGATATATATTATTATAGATATATAATAGATTTATAAAATGTTTATATTTATTATGTAAGAGGTTTGAATGTGTATGAATAAAGCTAATTCTTATGCTAAGGGATTTTCACCTCACTTTTAATTTCATGGGACACATGCCAAATTCACAACTTGTTTCTATTTTCATGAATATAATTCCTATGAATTTATTTTAAGATTAATATCATTAAAAGTGTTGGATATAAATATAAATTTTATTTTATTTCTTCAATGGGGCTTCTGATTCAAAAGTAACCAATGTTGTAAGGGTTTTATGTTACAATTTCATTATTTATCTAGATTGTTCATGGTTACTCTTATAATGATGAAATATTATGATCTATCTCTCAAACAATTAAGGATTTTTCTTATAGAATGGTTATTTATTTAGTATATATTATTTCTATTCATTTTTCTCTCTTTAAGAACTCATCAGAATAAATGATTGTTTTTAATGAAAATCGAATTTATTTCTTCCTTCGGTCGATTTTTTATTATCTTATCCATGTTTTATAAATAAGTTATGAATGATTAAATTAATTTTTAACAATGATTTAATTTTATAAAAAATCCTTTAAACGTATTCTTATAAATTATCTCCAAATGTGGTATTTTTTTGACTTTTTACCAAAATGTGAAAGGAATGTTTAATTTTAACTTGTATGACATAAATGAAACATTCCACAATCATGGACACTCAATAATTTAATACATCCTTTATAAATTTAAAATGAAATTTTTATAGAAAATTATTTCCACAATATTTTTGTAATTTCAATTTTAAAGATCTGATTTCCAAAGTCAAATGGTTGTTTTCCCCTAGAATGTTTTAATGTTATTTTAACGATCTTTCTATTTATCAAAGAAATTTTTTTTGTATTTTTTATTTTAAATTGGATTTGATACAATAGAAAAATCCATATAATTTCTATGGAAGGTTTATATTTATGACTTTGTGGATGATATTTTTATGTAACACATTTATATTTCATGGGTTTCCCTAGTTTGAAATGCTGAATGTTTTATGAATCACACATGTTTTCTAATAGATATGATTACATTTAATGTTTTCTAATATTTACCTAAAATATTATGATTATGTGATAGTTTGGTGTGTTAAATCCTTCTAATTAATTTGTAAAATATCTATAACTCATGAGTAAATTATGTTATTCATGAACCGAATTTCATGTTCACAATGTTATATGTGGAGTTTATTTAGTGTCCATTATGTTATGTGGGGACCTAGTTTCATGTCCATAAGGTTATGTGAGGACCTGATTTCATGTCTATAATGTAATGTTTGGACATGATTTAATGTCCTTAAATTTATGAATGTGTCTAACTTCATGTCCTCACCTTAATGTGTGAACCGATTTCTATTTATACATGTTCACAATGTTATAAGCTTATGTTTTTTTACAATCATATTCCTATGTTATATAATCATGGTTATGTTAATTGATTTCTTTTATGATTAGTTTCATGTGAAATACAATTATTTTTTTCCTCACTCAAGAATATAATCTATGTTATTCAAGGTATGGTTTCAAAATGTCAAGTAATGTTCACATATACGAATTCCCATTTTATATTTAAGTTATTTTTGATATCTCCCTTGATTACTCTTACTAAGAATATGAGTCCAAACATTATAATTCTTCCTTTCACTAGGTCATGAAGAAAGGTTTTAAGTAGGGTATATATAAGAAGTGTACTTTTTGGGGATATCATTATGGGTGAGGTTGAATATCTCTCATAAAATAAGAATTTTTTGTATCTAATATTAAAATACACTAAACTATTATGGTTCTCAGACATGTATTATTGAAATGTGCTAAATAATCATTATATTTGGTATCATAAAATAGGTTTATTCATCCTTTAGAGATTAACATCAGAAAACATTGTTTACAACCAAATAGATAAGCCTATGTTTACGATAACATCCTAATTTTTTCATAATAAATAGATTATGTGTTATTTAGACAATAAATCCATTTCTAGAAAATACAAGTGGATTTGGAAATAACATATTTTTACCCAGGGTTGATGACTCCAAAATGTGTGCATTGGATTTTGGCTCGATTGTCATTAGGAGAACTACTATGGGTCTTATTACACACCTATTTTTAACCATATGAGGGATAAGTTTTCGAAAATTCACAAAATCTTTATAAACCATCATGAAATATTTGAATATATAATGATCATAAATAACCTGGGAAGAATATATGGGTTCATATATTGAAATGAAGGTGTCTTGATTTAGACATCAAATAATTTAATTCTAACAATTATATGGTTTTATAATATGATGAATGTTTCTCACGAAATGTTTTTAGGTTTTATCCAATGGATAGAACCTAATGGAATCATGTGAACAATGAATGAGATGACTATTTCAACAACCATCGGCATGAGAAACCAAATGGCTTAGAATCTGGGATTAAATATTTTTTAACTATGATCACTAAAATTTATCAAGCTATAAGTGGTAAAATAGATTATATTGATCTTACAAATTTAATTTGTGAGTAGAATCATGCCATTGAATATTTTATGAACAAACATTCACCCTCCCTCAATAGGACTTCTGATACACAATTCTCTATGTAAATGATAAATGTGATTGAAAATATATTTTTCATTCTCTAGTACTCAGACTATGAAAATATTTTTCTAGATACATTTCCTTCGAAAGGTGAATCAGACCAATGGTTTATTATTTTAAATAATATAAGTAAAGAGTTTTAATTATACTCTATATAATATTATGTGTTTAATATGATATTTTTAGTAAGTATTACACCCATATTTTTTGTACAAAAATGTATATGTAATTCATTATGCTTTACTACAAGGAATATGAATCCCTTGGTACCTATTAGGAAAATTCAACAAGACATCAAATTTATTATTTGGTTTAATAATTATCCATAAAATGAAAATTTATTGATTATCTAGTGGCATAAAACTGAATAATCTAAAAGAATAATCTACAAGGGACTTTGGTATTTATTAATAAATATTTTATGTGAAATCAATGTCGAAATGGAAGCCTAAAACCATCATGGATTTGGTGATAAAAAAATAAAGATGGAGTTTGATGGAAGATCAAAGGGTATATCACATTGGTGGAAGAAAATGGTTCAACCCTTTCCTTGACACAAAATTGGGATAGAGAACTCATGTGAATTACAAAAAGGAAAAAGAAGATGTTTTAGGAGTGGGAATCCTAGACACCACAAAAATTACTATCGAAGTAATGTGATGAATCCATGAAATGTGATGAATAATGAAAGGATTCAAAAGAATACACCACCAATATATCATTACTATAGATTCATTTAGTTCAGAAATTATGGGAATTAATTCCCTAAATGATTGAAGTAAAAGAGAAATATCAGGTGATGATGACTACTGAAGTGGCTTACAAAAAGGATGTGGTGAAAGGTAAACTTACCATACACAATAAAACTACTAATTTCTTATTTCCCTAAAGATTTTCCCACTCTTTTATATCTTTTTATTTTCTTAATGGTATCAAAATTCAACCACAACAACTAGGTATTGAATTAGAAAAGAATACCCCTATTGGTATGATGATCGTAGGTCAAGTCTAGGATTCTTTTCTGGTTGAGGTTTGTGGGAATGTCCTTACTAAAAATATTTTTATGCTCCCCCAGATTAATTAGATATCATTTTAGGAATGTATAGTATTTCTCGACATAAATCTCACATCAATTGTCATTTAATGGAAGTTACATTTTATGTTCCCAACCAACTTATAATATTCAATTAGTATGATGCTAAATATGAAATTTTAATGGATATAAATTCCATTGTGTGGGGATTGATACCTATTAAAAAGTTGTGTTAATCACAAATGGTTAGGGTGAGACTCAACATCAATTATATGCCTATTGTATGAGAGATTGATGATGTATTTCTAGAAGAGTATCATAGTGTTCCACTAAATATTTAAGTGGAGTTTTCAAAAGAACTTATAATTGGTTACACTCCTATTTCGAATTATCCATATAGAATATACCTGACTGAGTAACAATAATTGAATAATAAACTCCATTAATATCTTGAAAAGATATTTATTTGGACAAGTGCTTTTCCATGTGGTGTTCTAACTATTTTTATTAAGAAGAAAGAGAAATCCGTTTGACTCTAAATTGATTATCAGGAACATAATATGATCACAATTGAGAACAAGTATAATTTACCCTTTATTGGTGACATTATTTATTAACTACATAGAGCACAATACTTTTCCAAGATTTAAATTCATTCTAGATATCATCAATTGAGGGTTAAGGAGGATATACCCAAGATATCATTCAGTATAAGGTATGCACACTTTGAGAATATATTAATGCCAATTGGTCTTACTAATTCCACCACTATCTTCATGGATTTAATGAATATAGTCCTTAGAGATTAGCATGAATAATTTTTGGTAGTATTTATTGATGATATTCTTATATATTCATAAAGAAAAGAAGAGAATGAAGATTTCTTGAGAATTTGTTGAAGATAATAAGGAAGAAGAAACTATATGACAAATATAAAAAGTGTTAATTTTGGCTACAATAGGTTCACTTTTGGGAAATATAATCTCAATTTAGGGTATATTGGTGAATCTATAAAAGATGTATTTTATTGGACATTAACCCAGATCAACCATGATGACTGTGATGTGATATTTTATTTGTTTTTATTATTATTACTTATTGTTTTGGAGAATTTCTCATTACTACCTAATCCACTGACCACATTATAATATAAGGGAGAAAGGTTACCTTGGATGGATCAATGTGATGATAATTTTAGGGAACCAAAGAGAAGGTTAGTCAACACACATATTCTTACATTGCTCTGTAGTGGAGAAGGATATATAATCCTTAGTAATTAATCAATGAATGGATTTTAATTTGTTATTATTCTGAATGATATGGTGATAACTTATGCCTCATGAATGTTTATGTTTTATGAGAAAAAATACCCTACACGTTATTTGGAATCAGCTATAGTATTTTTTGCATTAAATATATAGAGGAAATATTTATATACATTGATCATAAAATATTAATCTATATATTAAAATATATGAAATTAAATATACATCATAGAATATGGTTGGAACTGATTAATGATTACAAATTATCGATACATTACCACCCTAGGAAAGTTAATAAAGTGGATTATTCTTTGAGTAAAAAGGCCCATGAAATATTATCTAGTATGAGGGTTAAAAAATAGAATATTTAAAAATTTTAAAGGATAATTGAAAAGATCTTAAAACAAGGGGAAACATATTATCTTTCTTAAATGAATGTTCAATCATCTATCCAAGGGAAGATTAAATAGGTGAAGAATAAATATGTAGAGTTATTGAATAAGTTTAGAAATGTTTCTTTGTTTAACCATGATTTTGATGGAGTAATTAGGTTCTTGAACTATGCTTTTTACCCTAAATCCTAATTGTTAAGAAGGAGCTATCAGTAGAGGATCATATTTAATCATTCTCTATACATCCTTTAAGTATGAATATCTATTGATATTTGAAGGAGTATTTACGGTTGGATGGAATAAAGAGAGTTAACAATGAGTTTGTACCTCAGTGCTTGGTATGTTAGTATATTATGGTAGATAGAAAATGTTTAAAAGGGTTGTTACAACCATTACCCATACCAAAATTGAAATGGGAAAACATCACCATGGATTTTCTTTCGTACTCCCCAAAACATATAAATTAAATAATTCTATATGTATTGTAGTTGATCACCTTATGAAGTCAGTAAACTTCATAATTATCAAAGAAGATAACTCTCTATATCATATTTCCCAGATATAAATTAAAGTGTTATTAATGATTCATGGGAGAGTTTGTGGGGGGATGAGCCCGTAAGGGGCGACGCAGCGTGAGGGTTTTCTCTCCTGACGCCGCCTCCTGGTTTCACCCTGGTCAGGCGCCGCTTCCTCCCCTTCCTTGTTTGTGGTTCGTGGCGGGGACTTCCTTGGCTCGGTCACCATGACGGTGCGCTTGATTCAACCTTCTTTCACGGTGGCGCAGGCATCGAACGACCGAGTCCAAGAGTCCGCGGGTTGAGGGAGTCTTCTTATTCGTGTTCGCAGGCATCTGGTGAGGGGCGTGGCTTCCGGGGGTCTGAAGGTTGGTGGCGCTGGGATTCGGAACTAGATCTGGTTTTTACTGGGTCCTTTTCCGGTTTTGTGCGTTTTTCTGTTTTTTTTCTTTCTGTCCTTCCTACTTCTGGTTCCTGGATGGGGGAATTTGTGTTGCCGTTTCATGGATGGATCTGGCGGTTTCGTGCCGCAGTTTTTGATGTTCATGCGTTGATTTTCCAATAAAAACACACATCTTGATTACATTTTAAGGGTATTAAATGTTCAATTTTTTCTTATGGGCCTGAGTTAGTGGATTTTAATTTTGAACATCAATTCTCATCATTTGTACACTTCATGCCTAATATGCACCAATTTAGGCCCAATGTTTCATCTGATTTCAAAGAATTTAATTATCCATATTTTAATTTGATATTTTTGGAAATGGATATAAACTTAAATATGAACATTTTACATTCAGGGATCAATGGAGGATTCATAAAGGATGATGAGGATTTTTGGCGAAGAAAGGAAACAATTCTGGAGAAGGAAGATTGGATATTATCCCACTGATCGGACTGTGGGGCCCACAATACAGACCCAATGAAGCCCAAAATTCATGGTAGGCTAGAAGACATATATAAGAACAAATAAGTCTTCTGTAGACAGTGCTAATTCGTCCTCAATGGTGGTGATTAAGGCGGTCCAAGTTGAAGATTCAATTCTGGGCCAGATTCTGCGGCCTAGACAAATAGCCCACTATTTCAGTCATATCTCCCGAACAACAGAGTATTTTGTGATGAAATTTTACAGACCTTTAGGGGACATCCGGGGGTTCATTTAAGTATTCTAGGACCCACTCAAATTCGGCCTTCTAGATGGTTCCTTCGGTGCTTCTGTTCGGTGTAGAAAGTTGGCTCCCACATCGAGGCAAGAGTTGAAAAGTCTCTTATGCATTAAATGTCCACCCACCTTTCTACAAAAAAATTAATTAAAGGCACATGGGATGATGGGAATCAGCCAAAGGCTTCCAAAATGCCTATTTAAGGCAGTAGGGATGCAGTATTTGAACATCTTGGTGCTTTCTTTTCATTGTAATGTTATTATGCTAATTTGCCTTTGTAATGTTTTCCCTTCTCATGTAAGTTGTTCGAATCACCTTAGTTTTCAATAAAAGTTCTTCTTATTCTCTTGATCTGTTCTTCTCCTTATCACCTTGATACCGTTTCCTCAAGGTGCAAATTTATTCACACCAAACCTTGTGATTTTGTTCACACAACGGTGGAGTGATCGTTATTTTTGTTGTTTTTACTTCTTCAATTCCACCCTCGTAAGTCTACTTTCCGCTTCCGTTGAGAACTTGTCATCAATGGAGGGGTATCTCTTTTATGGGTTGATCCAATGGAGTATCAAGGGGCTGGATTGAATGTTATTTCTCATTCCCTAAATGTTATTAATTTCTTTTAATTGAGTTTCTTTCATTCAATGATTTTTATTCTTCCTCTTCCTTATTGAATTTATTCACCCCACTTTCATGTGCTAATTACATCCTTTACCATGGAGTGCTCATGAAAATGATCCTACAAGTGTATAGGTGATTATCATGTGTTTTGAAGGTGTTTAATCATTAAGTAATGAGGTTAGTTTGAATTCATTTCATGAATCCTTCTCGAGTTAATGAAATTAAAATCGTAAAAAAAAGGAATTCATTCAATCCACCCTGAGCAATAACATAGGATCAACTCATTTTCTCATAATTTGAATCCACATAGATATTTTAGCACTATTTCAAAACCATCTAAATCAACCCAAGTTGGAGACTTCATATCCAAAAATCCATCTCTTTTTATTGAGTGTCTAAAGTTTCTTCTTTGGTCTCTGAGGATTCGACAACCCAAGCTGCACTGCAAGAGACCGATTGACCCTTAAAACTTGGGTAAATTTGGGCGAGACCAAATTTTGGCACCGTTGCCAGGGACCAAGTAAGTTCCTTAGACAAATACCTTCTTTCCTCACCCCCATTATTCTATTCTCACCCAAGATCTCTTATCTTTTCCTTTTCTCACTTTTTTTCTTTTGGCGCATGTCCGCCTTCACCCACGATAACTCAAACAGGCTAGTTAGGGTGGCAAGTCATAGGATAGGGGAGTCAAGTAAACCACTGGATCCTAATCTTACTAATACCCCAGAGTTAAATATTGAGTCAATTTCAATGGAGGGTCTTCAAAGGAACCAACTCATAAACCCGGGCGGGAACAAAAATGGAAATCCAAATGAGGCAACCCCAAATTTGGGGAATGCAGTCGATCAAACCATGAATGACTACCTTACACCTACCTGGACCAATGCACCCTCTTGCATTAGGCCTGATGCCCTAGGAGATGCCCACTATGTATTTAAACCTCATGTCCTAAACCACCTTCCAACTTTCCATGGGATGGAGTCAGAAATGCCTTACCTTCATGTCAAGGAGTTCAATGACATTGTTGAAACCATGTGATCACCACATCAACTTGAGTCAGCTAAGATGAGACTCTTTCCTTTATCACTTAAGGATAGAGCAAAGAACTGGTTAAATAACTTGATACCTTCATCAATCCACACTTGGAACCAACTGCAAATAGAATTTTACAAAAAATACTTCCCCTATCACAAAACCATTTCACTAAAAAAGAGCATCCAATTTTTTTTTTGAAAAAGAGGGATAGTAATTTTATGAAACATGGGAGAGGTTCAAAGACACCCTAAACATGGTTACACACCATGGTTTTTCTATTCCTGAACAAGTAAGAATTTTCTATGAAGGTGTGGGCCCGGGGAACAAATAATTTATTGACATGATGTGTAATGGGACCTATAAAAACAAATCCCCAAATGATGCTTACGAGTATCTAGAAATCATTGCTGAACAAAACCAAACATGGGGAACATCACCTTATTCTGAAAAGCCATAAAGAACTGCTGGAATGCATACACTTAGAGAAGAGGAAAGCCTTAGGGCGATACTTACAGCACTCTCTAGGAAGGTTGAAGAGATAGACCATAGGAAGATCAATGAAATCCAAACTGTAGACTCTGTTTGCACAATCTGTGATAAACATGACCACAAAACAGAGAACTGCCCGACCATTCCATCCATCAAGGATGTTCTTTTAGGAGGACCACCTACTGAAGTCAATGCCCTAAACTTTAAAAAGCCTCAATACCCAAAAACATTCAACCCAAGGTATAATGACCACCCAGGCTTCCGATGGAAAGGTAACCAACAAGCTATCCAACCACAAGGACCAAACCCCTTCCCTAAAATTTTTTTTCAAAACCATAACCAATTCCAACCACAACCAGGACAATACCAATATCCTCCAGTCCAATACCAACAACCCATCCATCAACCAAAGTATCCCCCTGGTATAACCCAACCAACACAAACACCTCCCCAAACTGTCCCTCTCCCAATACTTGAACAACTGTGAAAACAAATGGAAAGGATGAACTCAGAAGTCTCTTCCCTAAAAAAAGAACTTCAAACCATAAAAACTGGAAAGTCACCCATGCCAAAACAGGCCATTCCACAACAAACATCAAGGGGGGAGACAAGTTTCACTCAAACAACTCATGAACAACTAAAGGCTGTGACAGTTTTGAGAAGTGGGAAATCAATTGAGAAACCTGAACAAATAGTTCAAAACCCACCTGAAGATTCAAACTCTAATGAAAATTCAAATGAAACACATGAACAAACTGAAGATACTAATAAAGATGTTAAAGAAAAAACTCTTCAAAAAAACAACCCCACAACCTGCCCCATTTCCTCAACGCATGAGGGGGAAAACCAAGCCGGAATTGAGTGAAACATTGAGGGAAATATTCTCACAAGTCAAGTTGAAAATTCCACTCCTCGATTCCATTCAAACCATTCCTGCATACTCAAAATACCTTAAGGACCTCTGCACATTTAAACATAAATTCTCACATAAGAACCAAGTCCTTCTGGCAGCAAATGTTAGCACAACAATCCAAGGAACCCTTCCTCCAAAGATGAAAGACCCAGGATACCCTTACATAAATGTTGAACTAGGAGAGAACAAAGTATTCAAAGCCTTGTGTGATCTAGGAGCCAGTGTGAACCTCATTCCTAATGATATGTATTGTCAGTTAGGGCTCGAAGAACTCTAAACCACATCTGTCACTCTTCAACTTGCTGATCGTAGTATTCGATTTCCAAAGGGGATCTTAAAGGATGTTTTGGTGAAAGTTGAAAATTTCATTTACCTAGGAGACTTCATTGTTCTAGACAATCACCCAAGCTTAGCTCCTAGGGAGAAAACCCCAATCATCCTTGGTCGTCCCTTCCTTGCAACAATCAACTCTGTTATCCGAGTCCGAAATGGGAACATGACCATCACCTTTGGAAACATGAGCCTAGACTTGAACATCGACAATGAAAACTCTCAAATTGGGGATGATGAAGAGATCCATGAGGTTAATTGGATAGGTAGTGTTGATAGTGAACCCAAGGAACATCAAGGAATTACCGAAGGATGTTTAAGTCAAGAAGAGATTGATTTTCTTTGTTCACATGAGGGAAATTTGTCTCCTTGGCTTGAATCTCTTTCAGATTTCTCTATTGATGATTTTCTAGAATCACTAATCAATGATACCATGGGTGAAATCAATAACATCGAGTCCACATCCCTTCATGAAACTACTCTAGCTAATTTAGTGGATGAAAATTCTATTCACAAGGAACCAATTTTGTCAAGAAATCTGAACAAAGAAACTGAGTTCAATACAAAGTCTCATCCTTTCTTGTAAAGTCATAACCAATCTGATCTTGAATTTAAGGTTTTACCTTCATCACTCAAGTATGCGTTCTTATGGGACAATCAATCCTTTCCTGTTGTCATTTCTTCCTCTCTTGAATCCAATCATGAGAGGATTCTTCTAGATGTCCTTAGGAGACCCAAGAAAGCCATTGGATAGACCCTATCAGATATTCCTGGGATTAGCACACTTATCGGGACTCATAGAATTGTTCTAGAATTCGATTCAAACCCATGTCGTCAACCTCAGTGGTGACTCAATCCTAATCTCATGGAAGTAGTGAGAAAAGAACTTTTGAAATTTTTAAAAGCTGGTATCATCTATCCTATAGCTGAGAGTTAGTGGGTTAGCCCAATCCATGTGGTTCCAAAGAAGGCTGGAATCACAGTAATAACCAATAATGATGGAGAGATGCTTCCAAAAAGGGTTAGTAGTGGATGGAGAGTCTGTATTGACTATAGGAATCTCAAATCTTGTACCAAGAAAGACCATTTCCCCTTGCCCTTTATAGATCAAGTCCTCAAGTGAGGGGCGGGTCGTCAATTCTACTGCTTCCTAGATGGATTCTCAGGGTATAATCAAATCGAAGTCTCTTTAAAGGATCAAGGAAAAATGACCTTCACTTGGCCATTTGGCACTTTTGCCTTCAAGCGCATGCCCTTTGGGTTATGTAATGCCCCTGGTACCTTCCAACGGTGCATGGTGGGAATCTTCTCGGACATGCTGGGGGATTGTTTAGAGGTCTTCATGTATGATTTCTCCATCTTTGGGGATACTTTTGAGGGATGCCTTCTAAATGTTGAAAAGGTTTTGTCAAGGCATGAGGATAAGAATCTCATACTAAATTGGGAAAAATGCCATTTCATTGTAAGGGAAGGACATGTTCTAGGTCATCTGGTATCTGGTAGAGATATTGAAGTTGATAAAGCTAAGGTTGACATCATTCGTCACCTTCCCTCTCCTAAAAATGTTAAGGAAGTAAGGTCCTTCTTAGGACATGCTGGTTTTTATAGAAGGTTCATTAGGAATTTCAGATCTATTTCTCGACCACTTTGTACTCTATTGGTAAAAGATGCTCCATTTTTATGGACAGAAAGCTGTGAGGAATCATTATCTACACTCAAGACAACTCTTATATCTCCACCTATAATGCAATCTCCAAATTGGAAACTTACTTTCGAGATCATGTGTGATGAAAGTGACTTCGCTGTAGGGGAAGTCTTAGGACAACGGTGTGAGAAAACTCCATGTGTCATTGCTTATGAAACCAAATATTTAAATGATGCACAAATAAACTACACCACCACTGAGAAAGAGCTACTTGCTGTTGTCTTTGCCTTAGAGAAATTCTGGTCTTATCTCTTAGGATCACCCATCATTGTCTTCACTGACTATTCATCCCTAAAATACCTTTTCCAAAAACAAGATGCCAAGGCTAGATTGATTAGGTTGTTCCTTCTTCTTCAAGAGTTCGATTTAACCATTAAGGATAAAAACTGTGTTGAAAATGTTGTAGCTGATCACCTCTCTAGGATGGAATTCAAAGACAACTCACACCACCTATCTGTGTCTGATTCATTTCCCGATGAGCACCTCTATTCAGTGAGTGATTACCCTTGGTATGCTGACATAGCCAACCATTTGGTGACGGGTGACATTCAAAAATTCATGGGGACCCAAGCTAATAGGAAATTCCTTTCTGATGTCAAACACTATGTGTTTGATGATCCTCACCTCTTCAAGTTCTGTCCTGATCAAATCATCAGGAGATGTGTTCCCGAGTCTGAATAAGAGTCCATTCTAAAATTTTGTCATGGAGAGGCATGTGGAGGCCACTTTTCTACAAATAAATCCACTGCAAAGGTCCTCCAAAGTGGTTTCTACTAGACGAACCTCACTAAGGATTCCTTCCAACACTGAAAAAGTTGTCCTCAGTTTCAGCAATTAGGATCCATCTCCAAAAGAAATCAAATGCCCCTCACTACCATTCTAGTCGTCGAAATCTTTGATTGTTGGGGAATTGATTTCATGGGACCCTTTCCTAACTATAAGGGATACCTCTACATCCTCTTAGCTGTTGATTACATCTCAAAATGGGTTGAGTCCATTCCCACCAAGAATAATGATCATCAAGTTGTGATCTAATTTCTAAAAGAGCATATCTTTTCTAGATTTGGAATTCCGAGGGCTATAATCAGTGATCGTGGAACCCATTTCTATAATCTCCCATTCTCTTCACTCATGTCCAAGTATGGAATTTCTCATAAAGTTTCCACTGTGTACCATCCTCAAACCCATGGTCAAGCTGAGTTAGTAAATAGGGATATTAAGAAAATTCTTGAAAAAACTGTCAACCCCTCTAGGAATGATTGGTCTGAGAAACTCTTGGATGCTCTTTGGGCATATCGTACAACATTCAAAACCATCCTTGCAATGTCACCATATAGGTTGGTTTATGGAAAATCATGCCATTTACCTGTTGAAATTGAGCATAAGGCATTTTGGGCAATCAAGAAAATGAATTTCGACATTTCTTTAGCTGAAGAAAAGAAGAAGTTAGATCTTAATGAACTTGAGGAACTTAGGATGGAGGCGTATGAAAATTCAAGGATAAATAAATCTAGAGTTCATGCCTACCAATCTAGGATTGTCAAAGTCAAACAATTTGAACTGGGAAAACCTGTGCTCTTGTATAGTTCAAAACTTCATTTACACCCGGGAAAGTTAAGGTCTAGATGGTCAGGTCCTTTCATAGTGCATCATGTGTACCCCCATGGGGCAGTATAGATTCGGGATCCCACAAGTGGTAACATTTTTAAGGTCAATGGTCATAGGTTAAAACCATTCATTAAATCATTCAATAAACAGGAAATAAAGGTTGAGTTAACAGAGCCAACCTATGAACTTTAAAAAAAAGGATAGATTTAGGATCCATGTCGGGCTAACGACTTTAAACAAAAGCACTGCACGGGAGGCAACCCGTGGTCTTCATGTTTCTAATCTTTGTGAATCATTTTTTTTCTTCTTTATTTCCTTCTTCTTTATTTTGTTATTTTAAAAAAAATATATAGAATGTTTACCTATTCATCTTTTATGTGTAAGGATGGGTACGAAAGGGGAGCACCGTATTCATCTGTGTCACGCAGTGTGATCCCTGAGTAATACCTTACCCAGAAAATATAAAGAAGACAATGCATCATCAGTTTATTTTATTTTATTTTATATTTTTTTAGGTATTTAAAAAAAATAGATTGTTGACATATTCTTCTTTTATGAGTAAGGATGGGTACGAAAGGGGAGAACCGTATTCATCCGTGTCACGCGGTGTGATCCCTGAGTAATACCTTACCCAAAAAATATAAAGACGACAATGTATCATCAGTTTATGTTATTTTGATGTTTTTTAGGTAAAAAACATTATAAAAAAAAAGTTATATTAAAAAAATAAATAAAGGCATGTCATAGGTCATTAGGAAAATCTTGGCACAATCGTCCAAGCCATTGGGAGACAAACTAGAACTGAAGGGAGGCATGGGAATGCATTTTCAACATCAACCACCAGGTGACTTCATTCCATAATTTTCATTTTCAATGTCTTCGTTGAACTTCTATCCTACCCCTTCTATGTTTGAATTCTTTAAATACTGGGGACAATGTTATTCTAAGTTGGGGGGGAGATGAAAATGTGTGGAAGGAAAAATGTCATTAACCTTGAACATGATAACACACATTCCAAACTCTGAAATTTGATATCAAATAATTTTACATGCCTTGATTCTGATTTTAATGCAAGTTTATGTTCATGTGCATAGATATTGGAAAGTGAGGTTGTCCGATGTGATTTTTCACTGTTATATTTTCATCCATTTAATAAAAAAACACAATGAACATCCTCTAGATTATGGGGTTTTAGTTTGAGTTCTTGGGGACCCATAATAAATAGCATAGGATTTGTGATCATTTTAATTTTAACATGAGTATTCAAAAAAAAAAAAAAATCACGTAGAGCAATAAATTGACCTAATGTGTGGATTTCGGCACTTGGGGATCATGACTCCATAGTTGTCTGGCCCAGAGTTAGGCATTTTATCTCTATTTGTGGTAATTTGAATTTTTTTTGATTGAGTTAACTCGAGATGATTCCCGAGTATGTGAGCTTCACTTGGTGCCGTAAGGTCTTTGAGCATGGAAGTCATCGACAAAGTCTTTCTACATGGGTTGACTCGATTGAGTTCAATTTCAATTACCATGGAAAAAATGCAAAAAAAAAAACCAAAAAAAAAAGAAAATAAAAAATGAGTACTCATCTTATTATTAAAATTTGATTGCTCCTAGCGCTTCCATCTTTTCTCCCTCGAATGAAAATGAACCCCCATGTCTATTGTGACACACAACTCTTCATCAAGATTAATTGAATTTGGATGAAATATGGAAATGAATTTGAACAAAGGAATGGGCTTGGTCTTGAGATATGATTATGGACATAGCTTGTTTTAAATATTTTTATGGGTTTCATAATTGTTTGGTATGTGATCTTTGGGTGAGAAATGTGTATTAAAATGTTTTTGGAAAAGGTCATTTGAATTTCATTTTTGTGAGATATATTTTGCTCGGGACTAGAAAAACTCAAGTTGGTGGGTGTGATTAGCCAATAAAAACACATATCTGGATTACATTTTAAGGGTATTAAATGTTCATTTTTTATCTTATGGTCCTGAGTTAGAGGATTTTAATTTTGAACATTAATTCTCATCATTTTTACACTTCATGCCTAATATGCACCAATTTAGGCCCAATGTTTCATCTAATTTAAAAGAATGTAATTATCCATATTTTAATTTGATATTTTTGGAAATGGATATAATCTTAAATATGAACATTTTTCATTCAGGGATCAATGGAGGATTCATGAAGGATGATGAGGATTTTTGGCGAAGAAAGGAAACAATTCTGGAGAAGGCAGATTGGATATCATCCCACTGATCGGACTGTGGGGCCCACAATACATGCCCAATGAAGTGAAACATTCATGGGAGGCTAGAATACATATATAGGAACAAATAAGTCTTCTGTAGCCAGTTCTAATTCGTCCTGATTGGTGGTGAGTAAGGTGGTCCATGTTGAAGATTCAATTCTGGGCCAGATTCTGCGTCCCAAAACAATATCCCACTATTTCAATCATATCTCCTGAACCACAGATTATTTCGGTCTGAAATTTTACATACGTTTAGGGGACATCCGCGGGTTCATTTAAGTCGTCTAGGTCCCACTCCAATTCTGCCTTCTAGATGGGTCTTTAGGCACTTCTTTTCGGTGTAGAAAGCTGGATCCCACATCGAGGCAAGAGTTGAAAAGTCTCTTATGCATTAAATGTCCACCCACCTTTCTCCAAAAAAATAAATTAAAGACACATGGGATGATAGGATCTTGGAAAAAGGCTTCCCAAATGACTATTTAAGGTAGTATGGATGGATTATTTGAACATCTTGGTGCTTTATTTTCATTGTAATGTTATTATGCCAATTTGCCTTTGTAAAGTTCTTCCTTCTCATGTAAGTTGTTCGAATCAACTTAGTTTTCAATAAAAGTTCTTCTTCTTCTCTTTTTTTATTCTTCTCCTTATCAACTTGATACTGTTGCCTCAAGGTGTGAATTTGTTCACACCAAACCTTGTGATTTTGTTCACACAACGGTGTAGTGATCGTTATTTTTATTGTTTTTACTTCTTCAATTCCACCCTCGTAAGTCTACTTTCTGCTTCTGTTGAGAACTTGTCATTAATGGAGGGGTAGATCTTTTATGGGTTGATATAATGGGGTAGCAAGGGGATGGATTGACTATTATTTCTCATGCCCTAAATGTTATTAATTTCTTTTAATTGAGTTTCTTTCATTCAATGATTTTTATTCTTCCTTTTCCTTATTGAATTTATTCACCCCACTTTCATGTGCTAATTACATCCTTTACCTTGGAGTGCTAATGAAAATGATACTACAAGTGTATAGGTGATTATCATGTGTTTTGAAGGTGTTTAATCATTAAGTGATGAGGTTAGTTTGAATTAATTGCATGAATCCTTCTCGAGTTAATGAAATTTAAATCGTAAAAAAAGGAATTCATTCAATCCACCCCGAGCAATAACCTAGGATCAACTCATTTTCTCATAATTTGAATCCAAATAGATCTTTTAGCGCTCTTTCAAAACCATCTAAAATCAACCCAAGTTGGCAACTTTATAGCAAAAAATCCATCTCTTTTTATTGAGTGTCTAAAGGTTCTTCTTAGGTCTCTGAGGATTTGACAACCCAAGCTGCACTGCAAGCGACCGCTTGACCCTAAAAACATGGGTAAATTTGGGCGAGACCATGCGTCTTCACGAGCATGGGATGATTCTGTTCCTCTTTGTTTCGAGGATGATGTTTTTGTGTGAGTGGAAGTTTCCATATGTTGTGATTTCTTCAGCCTCCACCGATGATCTGGTGTGCGCCACTGATGTTTGTACCGGTAAGGTCGATGGACGCTGAAGGTCTGTGATGTTGGTGACGGCGACGGTCGTCGGTAGACGATGACAGTCGATGGTGGCTGACGACGGTCACCGGTGATGGAGTCAACGGGAGCTGGGGAACCTCGCCAGTGTCCCGATGAAAGTGGGTTTTCCGGTCGCATCGGGGGCGTATCCTGAGGATGATGAGGCGGTGGCAGGTGATCCCGGGTTTCAAGGAGGCGCGTGGGATCGCGGCTCGAGGAGTTACGTGGTTTCTTTTGATGGGTGGTTTTTTGAATTTTGAAATGTTTTGATTGTATCCTTGGGTCCTGACAACCCCTATAAACTGGCTTTCTGATAATGAAGAAAATGATCTCCAGCAATGATTCATGGTTTACATCATCCCATTATATATGATCATGATCTGAGGTTTACCTTCATGTTTTAGGGAGGTCCTCATAAATCCATTGATACAAAGTTGAGTTTTAGTACTCTGTATCATCTTTATATAGTGGGTTAGAATGGGAGAACCATTAAAACACTAGAGGATATGATGACATCATTTTCAATTAATTTAAATGGTTTTCAATATTTACACCTTGTTATAATTTAGTTTTCTTACAACAATAACTTTCTTTCAAACATTAAGATGGCTCCATATGAATCCCTCTATAGGAATAAGTGTATTAATACAAACTTCTCAGATGAAGTTAGGGAAATAATTCTATTGGGATCTAAGTTATTTGATGAAATGGTATAGAATATTATATATATTTAGTAGAACATCAAGGTAGCTTAGAGTATATAGATTTTTTCTACAATCATCTTTCTAATTCGAATATTGAATTTAGTGAGAAAGTATTTCTAGAAATTTCTCCATGCAAGAAGGTCATGATATTTTGAAAAAATGCAACGTTTATCATGAGTTATATTTTCTCATTCATTATTATTGGCTGAGTATGGGTGATATCTTATTTCTTTTCACTTACATCGAACCTCTCTCGGGTTTATCATGTGTTCCTTGTATCTCCCCTGAGGAAGTACACACCAGATCCATCACATGTACTGACCTCATAGGTCATACCGCTGGATAATTATATTTCATAGGAATATATAACAATGGAAAATTTTTATCGTAGAGATAAAGTACTGTGAAAAAATACTACTCATCTAGGTAATGTTCTATACAGGAGTTATAAATTTAAAGAAGCTATGTGGGAACCTGGGGATGTAATGATGGAGAAGTGTCATTATTTTTTTATATTAGAGTAATATAATTTAGATGATAAAATTGTTTTTAAGGGGGTATAAGGTAACACCACTATATTTTATAAAATACATATATTTTCAAATTAGTTTAATAACATTGATAGAATGTGTTAAATGAAACACTGAGTTTTAACGAACCAATATGTAAATAGTATTACTCAAATGTGACTGCTGAAAACTATCCATTAAAATTGATGGTATAAGTTGGAATAATTTAAAAAAAAATTAATAATGGTTTTCAATAAAAAATAAATTGATAAATGTGTAATTAATTTTTGGAAAATACTATATATGATTTGAGAATACATTTATCTCAAAAAATAATTTTAATATTAATTTTTGAAAAAAAAATTTAAAATTATTTTTTCTTTTTTAAAAATATTATTTGAAAAAATACAATTCATTTTTGAAATAATAATTTAGAAAATACTTAAGTTTAAATTTTTTATAATTTTCTGAAATGATTAATTTTTCAATGAACTATACAATATATGTATTTTTATGGAAGACTGTCTTTTCATTTTAAACAATTTATAAAGTTACAACATGTTTTAAAATAATTTAAAAGTTAAAATTTTTAAATTATATTATTATTAATACAATTTATATCATTGGAATCAATTTCTTAATGAATTCGTATATAAAAAAGTTCTATATTTATGAAAAACCCTTTCTTTGGAAAACCGCTTTTTCACGACGTCTATGAGTTTAATTTAAAATTAAATTCCTCTATTTCTAAAAATTTAATATTACAAAATAGATTATATATTTTGAAAATAATAATTTATATTATAAAATAATATCAACTAAACTTTTGGTCATAATTAATAGTAAATGTTTTAAAAATGAATTACAACAGTTAAGGATAAAAGTGGTTTTTCGAGGGTTAAATTACAAATTCAAGGATTAAAATTTGCTAAAAACTTGGAAAATTTCTATTTCATGGTCATATTTATACCTTATATCTTCAATTTTTTTATATTGATCAATTATTTATCCTATTTGGGTATGTAAAATGCTTTGATATCATTTTATTTTCAAATATTCCATGTGTGTCTTATACCCAACTTATAAATGGGAAGCCCTCTCTTATCCTATTCACTCTTAAAAGGATATTTATTTGGACAATACCTACCCAAATCTATTTCTTAATTCCCCATAACATTATATAGGCCTATATTTTATGAGGAAACCCTCCTAATAATGATTTTGGTGCTAACATAAGGTGGTTTTCTGAAGAAGAAGAATCATTTTTAAATATGTGTTTTTATTTTATTTCTTCTTTAAAATACATAAAATATTCTCCAAAAATGATGAAATAATGATAAATTTATCCCCAATATACTGATATGTTTTAATTTATATGGAATAACCTATATTCATCTCCTCATTTATCAAATGGGAAATGAATTTTTCAATTGTGTGTACGACGGACAATGAACTCACGATCTGATATAAGAAGTTTTCTACCAATGACACTCATGGATGGATATAATTATGTATATAACATATGTATATAATATTTATGAAATAATTATATTTCTATAAATATAATATCACATCTACCTTTTTACCTTCCAATATGTTGGAAAACGATAACACTTCTCATGCAAATGTGTGAACTACCGTATCCAGAAAGCGATGTGATACATTTTTCATTTTATTTTGATATAGATTTTAAAAATGATATATTTAATTAATATATATGATATTAATTATATAAAATTATTTTTTAATGGTGAATTATTATTTACATTTATTTCATTCCATCTGTTGAAAAAACCGAAATGATATTTATTCATACGTACGACTTACCATCTCACGAATGATGTGATCAATTTGTCTAGCTATAATTTTTATGGAGGAATATAAATATATTTATAAAAAAAGAACATATAAGATTTTTATATCTTGTTTAAAATTATTGATATTTTGGAACCTTGATCAATGTAAAAGGACTTAAAATACAAGACCAAAACATACAATAATAACAAAATAGTTCTTACTCGAAATGTGATTTTAACAAGAAATTGTTAATAAAAAGGTGATAAAAGGTTATAAATTAATAATACATGGTAATATATATAAGTCTGGTTTTTAAATATATTTATAGTAAATTTATATTTATTATACATGATGTTCAAATGTGTACGAATAAATTTGATACTAAAGGTAATGGATTTTCCTCTCACATTTAATTTCGTGTGACACATGCCATATTCATGACTTATTTATTTTGTCTAGTGTATATATTACCCATAAATGTATTATATTATTAATATCCCTGAAATTATGTGATATAAATTATTATTTATGATTATTTCTTTCATTGGTCTTATGATTCAATATTTTTCAAAGTGTTAAGGGATTTATGTGACAATCTAATTGTTTATAAAGATTGTTTATAATTATGATTCCAATAAAGAAATTTGACAATAAAATCCTGAATTGTTTTATCCTATATTTATTTATTGAGAATACACATTTTCCTTTCAATTTTACCACTCTTAGAACTCATGATATTTAATGATTATTTCAAAGGAAAATTGAATGTTTTTTCGATTGAAAATAATTTTTCCAACATCAATGATTTATAATTTGTTTGAGAATGTTTTAATATTACTTTATGAACTTTTAAATAAATTTTTTACTTGTGATATAAATTTTTTTAATATTTTTTAAAAGGTATCTTCCTATCGTTTACCGAATAAGGTACTTTTTGAAATTTTACCAAAATTTAAAAAGAATTTTTTATTCTAATTTTAAAGGCGTGAAAAAACATTTACACTATCATGAACACTCAATATTTTAATTATACTTTTATAAGTTTACAAGTTTATTTTCAAAGAAAATGATCTCAATAATATTTTATGAATTTCTAGTTTCTAAAGGTGATTTCTATTATCGTAAAGTTAATTTCCACATGAATGTTTTAATAATATATTAATGTTATTTCTATACCTAAATAAGAAAAAATTTAGTTTTATTTATGTTTTACATATGATATGATCCATTGGTACAATCCTTATTCATTCACTAGATGGTCAATGTTTATGAATATGATGATGATATATTTATTTAACCAATTTATCTTTCCTTTTGAAATCCATATCATTTCCATGGGTTATGATTACGATGAATGTTTTCTTGAATTTATAAATATGGATAATGATTATGGGATGGTTTGGTCCATTAAATAACTCCAATTATTGGGGTGAATTTGGATAACTCATGAGACAATTATATTATATGTAATTTGATTTAATCTTCACAATGTTAAGTGTTGACTTAGTATTATATACACAAGGTTATGTGTGGACTCATTTTCATTTCCATAATGTGTGGAAATAGTTTCATGTTCATAATGTTTTCTGTGGACATGGTTTCTGGTCCATAAGTTAATTTGAGGGACTATATTCATGTCCTTAACATAATGAGTCAACCTGTTTCTATTTATAAATTTCCACATTATTGAAGCTTACGTTTTGAAACATTCTTACGCATATATTTTTCTCTCATGGATTGTTTTCATTAATCTACACTATGAGTCAAGTCTTATGAACTACTAAGAATTATTCCATGACTTAGGATTTTGATCTTTGTTATATAGGGTTAATTTTTAAAATGTTAATACACATTCTCAAACCCTTATGATCAAGACTTGTTTATATGATTATTGATATCTCCCTTTCATAGCATTAATGAGCATTATAGCTCACCATTTCTTATTTTCCTTTCCATAAGTATTGTATAAAGGTTTTAACTTGGGTATTTCTATGAACTCTACAATGTTGTAAGATATTTATGTGATATGTTTAATATATTTCATGAAATAAGAATATTATGTACCTATTTTCCAAAAAAACACAAAACCATTATGGTCATCAGACAAATATTTGTGAAAATTCATTGAATATTAAAAAAAAATATGTAATAGATATTTATTTAAATACTATGTTGTAATAATAATTTTTATTATTTATTGAAACAAACCCTAGTAGCTCGAAGCCAGTTCCCACTACCACTACTTTTTCATTTGATACTATAAATCGCATCCCAAAGTACCAATCAGTTTAGTAGCCTCAATAAACTAGATACAAACATGAGTATCTAATTATATTTGAATATATAAATTAAAAAATATTTTTTTTCATGAATCACATAATTATATCATAGAATATATTTTCATATCTTTATTAGTACACTTCTTGGATTTTTTTGTAAAATAAACAAAATATGGGTGAGCTCAAACACTCAGTATTTTTTAAGTATAGTAGATACTATAGTGAATTAATGACTAATAATGTATATGGAATAGTGAATAAATGAACACACATTCCAGTTAATAAATAAAATAAGAATGAAATGAATTAATAGATAATTTCAAAGAAAACATCACATGGATAATAAAAATAATAACTGAATTATAAACTATGGGAATTTTTAATTATTGGACATTATGTTTGAGGCACATAAAAACTTATTCTTTCATGACCTTTCACTAGATGATTTAAAACTATAGGTAGAAATCCAATTAATTTAGAAAACTGATTTGTCCAATGATACTTTTTGATGCATGAAGGGAATATATAATGTTTCCCCACCTATCACTACCAGTCGAGAAAATTCCTCAAATATCAAAAAATTTATTTAATTCATAATCAATGTACCTTATCATCAAATATCTATATTGAGTAAAGGATAAAAATTTATCAATATTTACCTAGATAAATAAATTACTTTCAATGTAAAACACCTTATGTATAAATGATATATGGTTTAATAAAGAATCATATGCCTAATTAATATTATGGATATTTAGGGTATATTTAATTCTAATGATCAATGAAATGTGAAAATTTAAAGCTAAAGTTAATGACTACAAAAACGAGTGAGGGAACTAAATTTCAGTACTATACATGGTTAAAATGATTATAATCCATATAGATAAAGAATAATAATTGTATCAATACAAAATATACCTGTTGTAGTATATGTAAAACAAAGGGTTGTTGACATTGATGAATTCGATTATAATAAAAGGATCCTTAAAAACATTCTTAAGGAAAATATAATTTTTATTCCGAAAAAATGAAAATCAATTTCTATGAAGATAAATTTTAAAAACATTTTATTTAAATATATCCTTATAAACATTCAATGTAAGCTTCAAGTAAATTAGGGTCATGAGGGAGAGTAATTCAGTACATGCCCTAAATAACATACCATTCGTACGGTAAATAGGTTAGAAAAGTTCCTTGTTCGGAAAGTGACAAGAAGATTATTTTAAAAACATTACTAAAAAAATGAATGGATATGTATTTAATTAATCATTTTCAATAGGTTAAAATCATTTTTGAAAAAAAAATTAGGAAACAATGTTTTGAATAAAAACAAATTTCTAGCTGAAGAGAGAAATGAATTTGGATTTCATTAAAAACATTTTATGAAATGTCTGGAATACCAAAGAGTGTAAAAATGATAATATTAATTGGAAAATATTTTAAATAAACAGTGTAGAATAAAATTATATGTTTTATTTAAAATTGTTTAAATAATTTCTTCAATGGAAATTCATGAGTAAAAAATCATGATTAGAGTGAGATTGTGAAATAAACCCTTAAAATGACTATAACATCAAAGTAAGAATTAATCAATGAATAAATTTTGTTAATACACTATAAATATAAATAAAAAAAATTTAAATACAATAATTGATAGTAAATTTTTTTACACACATAATTATATAATGTCATTGATAATGAAGGGCTAATATATCCCATTGAAATTAAATTTAGTTATTAAATTCTTTAGTAGTTGGATACTTTTAAGTCAAATCCCAACAGTGGAAATATTTTAAATTAAAATGTTAAATAAAATGAATAATTGATTTTTCCTAATGTTACATTTTAAATGGTATTATATACACCATACCATGTAATTATTTATATAACGTTACAATATAACTCAATGAAATTAAATTGAGACAAAATACCTTACCTTATGCTTAATTTTGGTTGAACACTCTTAAACCACATTTATAATAGTCTTAAGTAAGTTATTAAATTATAAAATATCTATATTAATATTTATAATATCCTATATGTTCCTTTTGTAATATCTTATCACTCATTTTTAATAATGATTAATTATTTTCAATGTTTTTGGTGTCAATATCCTTATTTTTAAATTTTGTTTTGACATGTTTTTTGTTCTTATTACTTCAAACATGATTTAATCAACTAAAAGATTTAAAAAATTATAAAAATATCATATATATTATGTATTAATTTATTTAATGTATTCAATAAAATTTAGTGATAGGAAATGAAATACATCATTCAAGAAGATAGTTGGCCATATATACGAATGAACGCCGTTTCCATTTTTCTATCATATTGAAAGAAAGAAAGGTACATGAAATATATGTATATTATCATTATAAAATCATTTTTACATCATATATATCACATATTTTTATTAAAACCATCTTTAATATATTCCATGTAATTTGGGAATGAATAATATCACTTCGTGAGGTGGTAGTTTTCCATACCCACGAGTGACCTTATCATATTCCATGAAAATATAAATCATAGAGGTATGTGCTATATTATAATTAAATTAGCTTTAATTAATCATAAATTTTATAAATATCATATATAAATAGTATTTCCATTATTATTACCCTTGATAGTTGGTAATGGAAATGTGAACAACATCTGTTCATGTGGTGGTAATTTATAGTACACATGAACGATGATTTCACAACCCATTTAATGGAAGTGTGTGTGGATGTAGGTCATAAAATTAAAGAAAAAAATCTTCATAAATTTAATATACATCGTTTATTATATAATAATGGTATAAAATTAAGTTAATGGGTTTGATAAGGAAATAATATAGAAATGAATTTAGAAAAACATTGCCACTTTTTATGGTATCCTCCTTAAATTTTCTCTAATGCCATTATATGTTGGATTTAATCCCAATATAAGGATTCTAGGATGAGGGGATGTAATTTATTGAATGATTTTGGTAGGTCCTGGACAAACCAAAATTGTTGTAGAGTGTGGATAATGGGGGAGAGTGCGATCCCTTTTATAGGTGGGGGAGAGGACACACTTTCCATTTTTTAAAAGAACATAGGTGTACCAATATTTTTACCTAATAATAGGATTACATTATGAAAATATTAGATAATATACATTTAATGGTATAAATATTTCCATTAAATGGTTTTTGTACAAGTTTCTAGGTCATTTGGAACATTAAGTATATAGTTCTGTCACTTGGTAAACTCGTTTTTTCTCTTAATCATTATAATTAATTTTAACTATTTTCAATAACAAAATTGGACAAATATAAATATGATGCTATTATAAATTATACAATTCTCTAATTCTATATATAGAGTCCATTTTTACAAATTAAATTCATTTAAGTGGACAATATTAATTTAATATTAATCTCAAATATGGGAGTAAAATCAGGCTTTTAAATTATAATTGTTCAAAATAATAATATGTTTTTATATCTAAATTCAATAAAAAACGATTCCAATGAAATAAATGATATTAATATATATATAATTGAGTTAAAAAACTTTAAAACCAATTTAAAATATATTTTAACATTATAAATTATTTATATGAAACAATAGTTTTCAATTAACATTCAGTATTTTTCATTGTTTATCAGAAAATAAAATTTCTCAGAAAAATAAAAAACTACATCTAATCTAATTTTTAAATACATACTTCTAAAATGATGTTTATTTTTTCAAATAAAATTATTCATGTTTTCAATTTAGTTTTAAAATAAGTGCAACATTAAAAGGCTGCAAAACTGATTTTTGAAACATTTGGGTTGTTATGTGTAAAAGTTGATTTGTTCTTATCTTATACCTATAAAAACTATTTGATGAATGATAATTTTTTATTGAGTTTATAGTATAATAATTTCAATAATATCACTCACCAACAGTAATTTATTTATTTTAGGGATAAAATGACTTTGGGAGAATAAAAATTGTTTTTTATAAAAACAACTCCTTGATATTAAATTTGTTTTTATTTTTATTTCAAATTAATAGGTAACCAATGAATTAATTTAATTTTTTTTCAATGAAAATATTTTTATAATATATTTAATCCTATTCATAACTTCCAATTTAATGATTATGATATAATTTTCATTTTAAATGATAACATATATAGTATTAAATAAAATTTGATCCCACGTATAATGCATGTTATTGAAGAAAGTGGTAGTTTCATTTATAGTAATTTAAACGTTTTTGGCAGATAATGAAAGATAAACTCAGTTTTTTGTGTATAAAAGCTAAGCATTATCATGTGTGTAACCTATGCTAAACTTAAAGGTTCATGTAATACATGCTATTAAAGATATTGAATATATATATATATTTTAAAGTCTGAGGATCGTATATTTCCTTTTATATTTGGTGTTTCATGTCAAAATTGATAAAAAAATCTGATTATAATATTCTATAATTTTGGGGTGTCACATTCTCCCCACCTTAATAAATCACATACTCTATATTTAAATTTGATCTAGGTAATTAAGGGTTTTTTATTTGAAAATTCATTTTTTGAAAAACATATATCCAAGAAGGATTAATAAAATATCAATTTAATAAGAAATATGAAAAAATATCCTCATTATTATAAATAATGGGAAGTAAAATGATCATATGTAATAACATATAACTAAGTCTCTATATAGGATAACATTAGTGGGAAGTGATGGTATGGAATTTGAAGAAAATAATAAATAATTATTGGGAGTGATTGAGGTCATGCATAATAATAAATCATGTTATAAATGGAAATTTAAGGGATAAAAAACCATTAATGAAAAATATGTGAAAATGTAATCTATATAACCATAAATTATTATAATAGGATAGGATTTTTGTTTCACGACCACTTTTATAGCAACCATTCTCTTTATTACACATTCATTCAAGATTTATTAAATATAAGTACACATTATACAGCCTAAATGTTTGATTATTATAGTGTATTTTGGAATTTAGGTTCATTACAAAACAACTAATAACATGTGATACATAATATTATTTAAAACAACCTTGACATGATCATAAAATTCCAAAAAACTTAAAACAACATGGGATAACACGGGGAAAACATTATAAAGGTGTGTTCCATAAAGCCCAACAATAGAAATAAATGAGTAAAAACATGAAGAAGATAATACAAGGTAAGAAATTAGTATATCAATTGATAATAAATATAATATAAATAATAAGGCATGATATAGAATTATAATATGGGAAATGTGGAAACAACTGACAACATGACATAGGTGTGATTCGAAGATCATTGAACATGGAGGAGGATGAGTCATGGTTAACCACCAAGACCATTCCACATGGAGGAACATGATTCAAGGATAACCTCCGAGACCATTAAACTTAAAATATCAAGGGACTAAACATTACCCAATGCATTGGATCACTATCAGGGCGCACCGATCATAATAATTTCATTCTCATTCTTAAGTGTGCCACATAGGTCATACAACATGAATTAATTCATGAACATAATTTATTCCATGATCATGATAAATGGAATTCATATAGAATTACCTAATTAATAAGTATATTTGAATAATGGGGAATACCATTGATAGAAAAATGGGTATGTTTTTCACCAATCAATTGTTTGGCATGTCAAATTATGGTGAAATTGTGGTAGCATAACGACGTTACTTTAAAATTCATAAAAATGGTTGAAGAGAGTGGAAGGGGTCTCTATGATCTAAGATAGTCCTTGGTTTCTCCTCATAGAATGATCATTATCTAATGGTACCACCTCTATATTGAGTATATTTGAGGGGTCTATTATGTAATTTATTAATAGGGAAACATATAATACATCATGTACTTGAGAAAGGTTCTATGGGAGTGCTAGTTGATATCCCACAACTCTGATGCGATCAAGGATCTCAAATAGGCCAACGCACCTTGGAATATGTTTTCCCTTATTCAAAAATCTCAACACTTTATTCCATGGAGATAAATAGGAATACCATGTATCCCACATCAAAGACTAGGTCGCATTGATGATTGTCAGCATAGATCTTATTTTGACTCTGAGAAGAATTGATGTGATGCTGAATGGTATTAACCCTCTCTACTATTTCCTCATCCATTTCCAGACCTTGAGGTTTTCATTGAACAAAATCATGCCAATATTATGGTGTTCTACACCTCTTCTCATAAAACGCTTCATAGGGATCCATTTGGATGCTCGAGTGTAAATTGTTTTTGTATGATAACATTACTAGGGGTAGATGTTGGTAACATTCTCCTTTGATGTCTATAGAACATGATCACAACATGTCTTCTAGTTTCTGAATAGTCCGCTTAGACTGGACATCAGTTTGTGGATGATAGGCCGTACCAAAATTCAGCTTAATGTTTAGATCATGTTAGAGACTTTTCCAGAACATGGAGGTGAATCTTGGATATCGATCAAACACAATCGATAGTGGTACTTGTAGATTTAACACCAATATTATGTACATATAAGAATGTTGATCTATTGATAAATCCTCTGAAATAGAAATTAAGTTTGTAGTATTTTATGATGATCCACAATAAAAAATATGACATTGTTTCCTTTGGATGTCTTCACATGGCTGGTGACAAAGTCTATGGTTATGTTTTCACATTTACATGTTGGTATGTGTAATGGTTTCATCATACCATTATACTTATCCCATTTATCCTTCACTTGCTGACATACCATCCACTTTGATGTATATTCTACGATCTACTTCTACATGTTGTCCCACTAATAGTGCTCTCGAAGATATCGATACATATTTCTGTAACCTGGATGAATAGAGAAATTCGTACTATTTTCACCATCTAATAGTTCCTTCTTTAAATCATAATTTGATAGAACACATAGTCTTGATCCAAATCTAAAAATTACTTCTTTGTTAACATTAACATATGGTGATTTAACATTCTTTATAATTTTAACTCTCTTTTGAATTCCCACATCATCTTCTTGATAATCTTTTAACCTTTCCAAAAGTTATAGTTGATAAATCATTAATGAAAGGATTGATGATGTTAATTTCTTTATTATTCCATGTCCATCTTTTTCAAATCCAAGAAGACTGGGCCCTTCTCAATTCTAATGAATGATAGAATTGATGGGTCCATTCTACATAGAACATCAAACCCCTTCTTTTCTATAGCTGGATGGTAGTGGATTGAAAATTAATAATCCCTAATTAGATATAAAAATCATCACTAGTTCATATTAATCTCTTTTTTGTCAATATATTTTTGAGAATCTTGTGATCAGAATATATATCTCACACTTCTCCCCATAGAGATAAGACCACGAAATTTTCAACATAATGTTCATTGTTTCCAACTCCAGATTTTGTGTGGGATAGTTTTGTTCATGAATTTTCAACTTCCATGAGGCATAGGGAATTAATTTGTCATTTTTCATCAACTCACCTAATAATCCCTTCTTATAGTAATTGATATTTGTTTTTGAAAAGATATTTTCACGACCCCCTCCCTCCAAAGATTTCCCTCCTTGGTTAGTGATAAATAAAGGGAGATAATGCCCCCTTAAGTCCTGGCTCTTGTAGGCCTTGGGTTGGTGAATATCACCAAGGGTATAAAAATCTCACAAAATGGGAGGAATTACCCTTTATAGAAAACAATTCCCGGAGATAAGATGGTACTTCCTCGAAACAACTCAAAGATATACATTTAAAAGAAATCCAAGACCACACCACATGCAAACATAAATTAGACCTGTTATAAATTCAAAAGTCTCCAAGTAAATACAAAAAGTAAGCTAAGTAGATACATAATAATTGTCAAGATACAAAATAGTAAGGTCCAATAAGATCTATAAAATCATCATGGAAACCTGAAAATAGTTTATATAAATATGGTGATCTAATAGGAATACTTATTAAGGAAAAACAAATCTCTCATGCAGATGTGAAAGAAGCACACTAATGCCCTTGTCAGAAAATAGTAGAACAAAACATCACTTAACTTATATATTAACTATCCAAACATCACCAAGGCATGATCATCAAATAACGAATGTCAAGAAATGTAGTATATTGCACATCGATGATAGGGTACCCCGCACCACTTTCCCACTGATTAGTCACTCATACCATAGCGAAGAACATCCTAGTGATCCCACCTCTTCCAAATCAACCACATCAAAACCTTCCTACAAAAAACTATGCCTCACCAACCACATCCTAAGTATAGACACCTGAGCCAAAAACCACATCACATCCTTCCTAGAGACACCTGGGCCAAAAACCACACCACCTCCGACCCACAGACACCTTTGCCACAATCCACATCACATCCCACCCAAAAACACCTTGGATACAAACAAAACCTATTCTATAAGATTCTCAAGAAAGTACAAAACATCTCATACCAAAGAAAATTTGGAATATGAAACACATCTCATCTAAAAGACACCTTGAAAATCACAACTCATCCGCACACAAATGGGTCTCACAACTACATCCTACCCAAAAAATCTTGGGATATCACCACATGGAAGAGGGATCAGGGCAGATCAGGTGGCCAACCATCCATCCTCCCACCAGGATGTTTGGGAAAGACACCGTCCCCCATGACAATGGGGGTGTGGAGCAAATTATACACAAATAGGATGGGGTGCGTACAAAAATCACAAGGAAAATAAAATTATATACATATATGCTACCAAACACACATGCCCGACCTATGAGTTCTCAAACAAACAACCAGATAGTAATAGTGCTTACTTTTCTACTACCTCTATATTTAAAACACTATAGAAAAATCCACAAAATCCAATCCACATTCCCAAATAGTTTATTTAACCACTTTCATTCTGTTATCCAAAATAACCCGATCTATTCCAATCATTATTAATAATTATTTTTTATTCAATCACTACCTCGGAAACCACTGAGCATAACACACAATAAGAAATAGATTTTTTGAAGGTTAATATCCCTGGTAAAGAAGGTGACTTCACATTAAAGACACATAGTTCATGATATCCACATTTAACTCCCATTAATTGCATATCACATATCGATATCTAGATACGGGGTGAAGATTTATGCATGTTATTAATGGAGAAGCAACCATAACAATCCCCACTATAATTCTTATAAGTCATCCCGCTCAAGTCACGTACCAACAGAACCAACTCCCAACTCAAAATTCCTCCTAGTAACACATTACCATGAATCCAGTGTTTAGCATTGTTGCATAAAACTTCTCATATAACCCACAATCAATTAATATCTAAACTTGAGATTCCATTTCACCACCCAATCCATCCCACAACACAAAACCATGATCACAACCATACCACAACACTACCTAGAGAAAACCCACATACATCACATCACCACACATACAAAGGAAAAAAACAACTCTAAATTTAATAAGGCATCCATTATTTAATTAAACATGTCCATTAAGAGGTTATCATAGAAACTGTATGATACTGGGGCATCCACTCATTAGCCGAATATAAGTAATTAGAAAATTTCAATTTTATGGTGATATCATAAAAATCACAACAAAAAAACCATCATAATAGATATATCCATTTCAAACAAAGCCCCCAATGGATACAATTTTTAGTAGGGCATTAGGCATGAACATCAAAAATATCACTATAAGAATAAAGCTGTAAAAAAATGCGGATCAATCCCCTTTACCCCTATTAATTTCAATTTTCCAATTCTTCATATTTGATTAAGCCAGAAAAACTAAAATCAATAGGTAAAAAAAAAATTAAAAACCATCCTACATGATACATAATAAAAATAAATTCTGAAAATCCCGACCTTAAGGATGTATTCCAATTACTATGCATCATAGGGAAAGTAAAAACGCTCGCAATTCACAATGGTACCAAAAAAAGTGGAAGAACCTATAAATCACCAAGGATCCATTAAAATTCAACCCAACTTACCCAAAAACCAAATAACCACCACTATAGTGGATCTAGAGAATAAGAACATAAGAAAACATATGAGAAAGTGAAGATAACTTTTTACTGATCGACTAGAGATTGCCAACAAACATCCACCCAAATTAACAGATCAGAGAGGGACAAAGAAGGGTTTTAAGGAAACTCTAAGGCACCAATGGTTCACCAAAAAGAGGAGGAAGAATTAAACCGTGGCCCAATTTAGGGTGGTTATTCCAAAAATAAATTTTAAAAATACACATGATCTTGGTATTACATAACGTGTAATACCCTTTCTCACCATGTAATACTAGGGGTTCGATTTTTTCTGAAAAATGCACAGTATCCCCATTTTTTATTTTTCAAACCCCAAAATATTATACATTGTGAAACTTCTAGGAAGAACTATGAAATAGAAGTTCACATCGTGCAACCCTTTTAGCTGAAGTGTAATTCCCCTTCTTACAACATTTAGTAGCTGAAATTATCGAAACTCCCCCCGAGATTCCTCTAAACACTTCCAACAACTGAAGCCTACTATGTAAATGACATAGAAGGCATGGACCGTTAAATCATATACCTCTTAAATTATTCCCACCCTCATGAATCCAAAACCAAGCCCAAAAGGGATAGTTTTCAAACAACCACCACATGAGATACCTCTCAAGGTTCTCATCAGACCTCAAACACTACCACCGGCTAAATACTAAACCAAACCAAATGACCACAACCACACTACACAACTATGTTACCACAACCACATGTCATCTCTTCCAACTCAACAACAATTCCACATGACCACTACATAGTCAATGAACTTCACTTCCATAAAACCAACAAGTGCACTATCCCAAACACACAAATCAGGGAACTCCACTATGTCAAGATGATATCTTCCATGGTAGGAACTGAATCACCCACATGGGTTTAATCTCATCATAATTAATGAATCTCAATTAAGAATTAGGCACTCCACTATCCACATGTCAGGAATTTTTCAAACCACAGACCACAAACAATCATAAAATAAGAAAAAAAATCATCTCAAAAAATGATAGGGTCCAAACATCACATCATAAAACAAAAAAAAACAATTAAAAACTCAAAAAAAACTCAGATTACTGGTAACCCATCTACATTTGTCACTCCCATGTACTATACTTCTAGAAAACCATTCCTCCACAACACATGAACCAAAGGAATGGTCTGTCCATATGATAGCTTCTATTGGCGATCCTAGATCACCAATGACATATCCAAAAACATCTCATCATCCTCAATAACCAAATCTTCCCAGTCAATGACATGGGAGTCATTATGTAGATATCGAGGAAGATGAGAGTCATAGATGATTTCATACATCCTCTATAACTATGGTGGAAACGCCAAACAATATGCCACCTCGCCAACTCACCCCATCACCTCAATGGGTCCAACGAACCTGGGAGGAAGCTTACTCCCTCTTCCAAACCTCTATTTCCTACAATGAGGGGAATAATTCAAGAAAATGTGTTTCCAAACCTATAAATATAAGGTACTCCTTTTTTGATTGACATAAGACTTAATTTGGTCATGTGGTGCTTTCATCCTCTCGCTGACAAGCTGAACTTTTTCTATCATGATCTACACCACATTAGGACCAATAACATCTATCTCCTCAATATCCATCTAGCATAATGGAGAATGACATGGTCTCCCATACAAAGCCTCAAATGGGGTAATGAAAATAGATGAATTGTAGCTATTATCATAAATGAACTCAACTATGTGAATGTGTCACACCCAAGATCTTCCAAAGTTCAAGATGCATGCTCACAAAATTTCCTCCAGCTTCTAGATAATACGCTCTATATCCCCATATTTATAAGGGTGAAATATAGATTTGAGGTGTAACTGGGTTTCAAAACCATGATGAAATCCCCTCTAGACTCGCAAGTTAAAAGGCATGTCCCGATCTGATATAATGGATATAGAAACTCCATGAAACCACCCCACTTCCACCATATAGCTCGTGACCAAGGAATCCACTGTACTCGACTCATTTATAGCTAAGAAGTGAGATGATTTCATCAGTCAATCCACCATTACCCAGATATAATAATCACATCTCTATGATCTTGTTATCCCAAATATGAAATCCATCAATATTTCACCACACTTCAACTTAGGAACATCCTGGGGTTGCAAAAAACCATCGATAACATGGTACTCAACATTTACCTACTGGAAGAACAATCATCTGACCAAAACTCCATTACTACCCACTTCATCCCATGCCACCGAAACTACACCCTAACACCCTAATAAATCTTATAAATCCATGGGGGTACCACTAAGGGTGACTTATAGAGCTCACGAAGGACTCCCTCATGTTCCACGACTATAGTGAACAAATTTCTATAGAATAACATCTGGTTCCTACCGTCCTCCAACCATCCCTCTGGAGAATCACCATGTCTAACACAATTTCACATCACCTTTACTTATGATTCTCCCCAGTGAGAATCCTCCTCCAGATGCATTAGAGAAGATTGTACCATCATCTAAAACAAACAACCTTTACCACAATCCACTCTTCCATCTAAGTTCAAGGCTGCCAACTCCTCCATCGCTCTCCCAACATCTACATATTCAAAAAATGAACTCCTTATAAGACTTTATTCTCAAATAATTAGCCAAAAAATTCCCCATTCCCAAAGTTTATAAGATCTCAAAATCATAGTCTTGAAGAAAATACATCTACCTATACTGTCACAATTTCAAATCTCATTGGGAAAAGATATAACTCAAACTCTTGTGATCTATGAAGACCATGAAGTGCTCCCCAATGAGGTAATACTACCCCTACCTCAGGCAACCTGAGAACTAGAGCACTAACCAACATCCCCTTCTGATAACTAAACACCACCTTAAACTAATCACCCCACAAAGAATCTTTGTCCTTCCTGGTCAATGTAGTCAATGGCAATGCAATTCAAGAGAAATATGGTACAAACCTCTGATAATAGACTACAAGACCAAGAAAAATGTGATCTTATGCCACATTCTGGGTTTCTTCCTATGAAAAAACTGCATCCACATTCAATGGGTCTATGAAGACACCTTGATGAGACACTACATGCATAGTGAAATGTACCTCTCATTTCCAAACCCTACACTTGGGAAACATTACATAGAGCTGGTGGCATCAAAGAACATTCAAGACAGTTCTGAGATGATCGATGTGCTCTTTCAATGAAACTGAATAGATCAAGATGTAATTAATGAATACAAAAACAAATTAGTCCAATAACTCATAAAAACATGAGTTCATAAGTCCCATGAAAACAACTAGTGAGTCCATAACATCAACAAACATGACCACGGAACTGAAGTTCGCATACCTACACCTAAAAGAAGTCTTCAGAATATATCCATCCAACACCATTAACATGTGATATCCAGATTACATATTTATCTTAGAAAAATAACTCTCCCCTCTAACATAGACAAAGAGATTATCTATCATTGGAATAGGGTACCAGTTCTTTAACATCACCTGATTCAACATCCGATAGTCAATACACAACCTCAGACTACCACACCCTCGATTTGATAAAAACATTGGGGAACCCCATGGTGACACATTAGGATGTATAAAAAACTTCTTCATCAGATCATCTATCTAAATCCCCATCTCCGGGAACTCATAAGGTGTCATTCGATAAGGTTCCATCGAATCCATAAAATAACAACATTGTAAGTATATCCTGATATCAACATCACATCTACGGGGTAGTATCAAAACATCCTCTTGAAAAACTTTTAGGAACTCTCCAACGACCCTCGAAACAACTACCATCTCATCATTAACCAATTCCATGACAGACTCATCAAACAAGGAATAAAGGTTCTCTACACACTAATGGAAAGCTGGACAACCCTGCTCACCAATGAAAACCACACATTGTCCATCCACATCAGAAAACATGACTCTCCTCAAGAAGTAGTTGATAATAGAACATATAGAATAAAACCAGTCAATTCCAAGGATGAAATTGGATGATAACATATATATAATGAAGAGATCCCCACAAGACTGACATGGTCCCATCATTAGTCTATGCCCCCGGAACACATCAAACTAGCTGGTCTGCCCTCTGAATAGCATACTCATCATTAGGGGCATGGGATTATTCTCTATGTGTAGTACCAGAGGATGGTATAGATTTTTTTGAATCAAAGGAGTGTAGAACTCCTGAATTAAACAATGAAAAAACAGGGGTACTAAACAAGGTTATCGTACCTCTGATGATCTCTAACCATACTGTAACTAATACCTCTATTATATCGAACTTACCATGAATGAATCCTCTACCCATATGTTGTCGACCACCTCCATGTCCATGCTTGGGTCATGGTCCTAGAGTATAGGAAATATCCCAAGGTCATACTCTACCTGCTCTATCTATCCTCAATGAAGAATGAGCCCGCTGCCTCTGGTGTTGAAACAACCTAACTGGTAACAGCAACTATGTCCAATGCTGATACTTTTCACATCCATTATACTAAGCTCGAACAACCACCAAAACCAGTTCTTAAGATGTATGTAAAATCCATAGAATAAATTCATCATCCCTAATTCTACAGAAAGAGAATGAGAGCCACTAGCACCAGAAGGCCAGAAAGAAAGCTACAAAGGTATACTATTTTCCAATCATAAAATTAATGTTTTTGGTGCTTGAAACCTACTACTGGTAACCATACCCCTTGAATAAATCTACTAGATCTCCTCTCACAGTAGACCTCCTCACAAGTGTATCTTCTCGATCACATATGACTTATTCTAAACCTTGATGCATGTTAGAAAAGTAAAAGAAGTTACTATGTACTGGATAAAAGGACATAGAGCCTCATGATGACATCTCACATGAGGCTCCTCATCCAGGAAGAGATTTGACAAAAGGAGATCTATGAACTTGATCCCAAGAACCCTCACTAACATACTCCCCTGATGAAGCGAGAGTAGATACTTCCTCTTCTCAGCCTTAATGATTGATGAAAGGAACACTGCTCAGAACTCATTCTTATAGTCAACTCACAAAATATCTTACCCTTTAGTATCCCCCAGATTAAATCTTCCACCACCGACGTGTCACTCCTCACATCTTTATGACATCCAAATTAATCCAATACTCCTCCATGGCCCATCTCAAATAGAAGGTGATCTTAAGATCCTCATGCTATATTTCCATCTACATGTCTGAAACACTTCCCTAATACATCCCTAAAGCCTGCCACTAGAAATAACACAACATCCTCTACCACTGGTCATCCACCTCAACTGGATCAACCCTCTGTTAATCAACTGTATATGCCTTCTACCAGTCTACTCCCAGAGCCATAGGCTGATAAAAACTAGGATCCATTGCTGAAAGGTAAACAAATATTTCTTACTCCTGAGTACTATGGAATTTTTAATGATTTATTTTATTTCATTTAATTCAATTTATCCATTTTAACCTCAAAAAACAACCCAATTCAAATAATAACACAAGTTATTCTGATGAATGTATATTCCTAGGGTCTCTACCTAGAATATTGTGTAGCGTCACTTGGTTATTCAGTAGGATCATAGTTCTTGCATCTGATCATGGGGGCCCTAAAATCATGTGTCCTGGAAAGTCTTCAATGGCCTATGTCATGCACCAAGATCACCTGAAACTGTTACCCAACGAACCCATGAAATCCTCACTATTCATAACCACAAACAACATCCTATCTATCAACCATCACCTTTGAAAAGATTCTATCTTGACCCCCTCCCTCCAAATATTCCCCTCCTATGATAGTGATGAAGAAAGGGAGGTAATGACCCTCAAGTCCCGCCTCTAGTATAACCGGGTTGGAAACCACTACCAAGGGTATACAAATCTAAAAAAATGGGAGGCATTACCCTTTAAAAGAAGAATGATCAAGGGATAATATTTTTCATCCTAGATATAACTCCATCATATATATGTAAAAGAAATCAAAGACCACCACACATGAATGCATAAAGTATAACATTTACAAATAAGAAACTATCCATGTAAATACCAAATATAAAGCTATGCAGCAACACAAAAATTGTCATGATCCAAGAAAGTAGGGTCCAACACAGTCAGGGAAATCCTCATGAAAACCTGAAAATAGTTTATATACATAGTTTAAGAAAAAATTTATACTTAGTAGGAAAAACCATAGTCTCTCATACCCATGTGAAATAATCACACTAATTTCCATATATGAAAAAAGTAGACCAGATAGAACCTAAATGGTATACTAACCACCCCAAACTAACCAAATCTTGGTCAGAAAGTAATGCACGTCATGTAATATAATATAATGTACATTGAATATGGTGTACCCCACACCACTTTCCCACTCATTAGCCGCTCATACCCTAATGAAGAACATCCTGGCACTCCAAACTCTTCTGAATCGACCACACCACAACCCTCTCGCACAAACCTAGGCCTCAAAAAACACTTCCAACCCATAGAAACCTAGGCTAACAACCACATCATATCCTAGTTGTAGACACATGGGTCACAAAACACATCAAATCCCACCTGTAGATAGCTAGAACAAAAACCACACCTCATCCCAAATACACATGGGAAAGGACAATACATATCATTCTGAAGACACTTGCGAAAGCAAAATACATCTTATCATGAAGACACCTGGGAAAGAAAAACTCACCAATACACACCTAAGCCTCAGAACGACAACCTACTGGAAGAATCATGGGCTATCACTATCTGGAAGAGGGAGTAGGGAAGAGCGGATGGTCATACATCCATCCCACCACTGGGATGTTAGGGAAAGACACCCTTCACCATGATGATGGGGGTGTCCGGCATATAGTGCTCAACTAGGGTGGGGGTACCTATATAAATCATAAGTAAAATAAAAGTATATAGATATATGATACCAAACACTCATACCTGACCTCTGGGTTCTCAAATAGACAACCATGTCACAACACTTCCAACTTTTCTTGTACAATGAAATGCACAACACCACAAAACAAGCCACAAAACCTAATCCACATTCCCTTGTAGATTATTTAACCTCTTTCATTATATTATCCAAACCAAGCTAAGGCATGAAAAAAATTATTAATAACTGTTTATTTATTCCATAACTACATGGGAAACTAAAGAGCAGAACACCCAACATGCAATAAAACTTTAAAAGGTGATGAAACCTGATAAATGAAGTGGGCTTCACATTACTGACACATCGTTCATGACCTCCACATAAAACAACCATTCATGATATATCATATATCGATATCTAGATATGGGGTGAAGCTTTCTATATGTTATAAATGATGAATAAACCTTACAAATAACCACTGTATTTCTTCAAATTCATCCTGCTCAGGTCACATACCCACAAAACCAACCCCCAACTCACAACCCCAACTAGTAACACATTACCAAGAATCTAGTTTGTAGACCCACTATACAAATCATCCCACCCACCCCAAATCAATCAATATTTCATCATGATATTCCATTACACAACCCAAGACATCCCAAAACACACAACTATTCTCAAAACCATACCACAACACAAACTAGAGAAATCCTACACACAACACATCAAAACACATACCACAGAAAAACACAAAATTTTGAAAGGCATCCCTTATTTAATCACAGTTGTTAATTTTTGGGTTATCATAGAAACTATATGATCTTGATTCATCTATTCATTAGATGAATGTATGTAATTAGCTAATTTCTATTTTAAGGTTATATCACAACAATCACAACCAAAGCAGAAATCACAACATATATATCCAGCGCAATCAAATCCATAAATGCCCAAAATTTTTAGTATGGACTCAAGCCTAAACAATAGACAATATCACAATAATAATAAATCAGTAAAAACATGTAGATCAAAACCCTTTAAAAATTTAAATTTAAATTTTATAATTATATATCTTTGATTAAGCCAGAAAAACTAAAATCCATAGTTAAAAAAAATGTAAAAGACCCTTCTGAATGATACAAAATAAGGAGAAACAAGAAAAATACATACCCCAATGAAGATTTACAATTGCTGCACACCATAGGGCAATGAAGAATGCTTGAAAATCACAACCAAAACTTGAAAATTGGGGACAAACCTATACCACATCAAGGATCCATCAATACACAACCCATCACACCCCCAAAACAAAATAAAAACTACCATAATGGTTCCCCAAAATAATAATGGAAAAAATGATAAAGGGAATATAAATTATCCTAGATCGAGCATATACCACCAGAAAATTTGCACCAGGATTAATATATCAAAGTGGGATGAAGAAGGGTTAGAAGTAAACTCTGGGGCAATTAGGGTTCTCAAAAAACAAGAGGAATAATGAATCCACCTCCTAAAGTATGAGGGCTTCGCTGAAAAATAATTTTACAACTGCACATGACTGGGGTACTACATGATGTGTAATACCCTTTCACATCATGTAATACCTGAGGATCAGTTTTTGGAAAAAGAACACGTCTTCTCTCCATTTTATTTTATTCTTTTAACCCCAAAATATTACACATTGTGAAATCTCCAAGAAAAACTTAGAAACATATGTTTATTTCATGTTACCCTATTATATGATATGTAATTCCCCTTATTCCATCATTTAGAAAATGAACCTCTCTAAACTCCCCCCGATCCTCCTCCGAACACTTATAATGACAAAACCCACATTATAATAGACTTTGAAGGAACCAAACGTTATAGTTCTCCACTTTTGGGTAGTGTGATCATGGGGGCAATGATAAGACACATTTGCAACTCCATGAAGCTTTGTTTACATTCATCGTTCTAGGAAAACTTGAATCTATTTTGATTTAGCTTAGTAAGAGGGTTTGAAAAGCATTAAACATTTCTCAAAAATCGGTGATAATATCCAACTAACCCAAGGAAGATATGGATATCTATCATAGATATTGGCCTCCTCCATCCTTCAATTTCTTTTGTCATTGAAGGGTCTATAGATATACCAATTCTTGTGATGATATTCCCCCAGAATGATATTTACTTTAAATATAATTCACACTTGATATACTTTTAATAGATCTTATCCTTTAGTAAGGTCTTTATCATAGTGAATAGATGGTCCTCATTCTCCTACTTGATTTTTAAATATATTTTAAAATAATCTACAAATACTACCAATAATTTGTATAGGTAATATCTAAAGAATCTATTCATTAATTCCATAACGATTTCTAGATCATTTGTGAGTCTGAATGGAATTACTATGAACTAATAATTCTCATACCTTGTATGAAATGCAGTCTTTGGGATATATTCCTTCTTCAACCTAACATGGTAATATCCTGGACATAGATCCACCTTGGAGAAGTATTGTGCTCTATATAAATGATTGAACAATTCATCAGTCCATGGAAAATGATACTTGTTCATTATCGTGATCTTGTTAATCTCAAGATTATTATTTCAAAGGCCCTTTCACCCATCCTTCTTCTTAGTGAAGAGGACTCATGCACCCCATGGTGAAGCTCTAGGGAATATAAACCCTTTTTCCAGATTCTCCTCTAGTTGTTTTTTTAGCTCATTGATTTCCAAAAAATCAATCTTGTATAGGGTCTTGGGTATTGGTAATAACCCAGGTATAAGATCAATTGAACATTCAAACTCTCAACTAGAAAGAAGTCTAGGAAATTACTCAAGAAATATATTAGTGAATTCCCTCACTATAGGAATGTCTTTGAGGATGATCCTTTCCATTGACTCAATCATTTGAGCTTGAAATGATTTCTTATTGGTCAATAATATCCATGATTGAGATAATGTTGCGAAACCATACACATCCTCATCATTTCACTCGTAGAGAACCATGGTTTGATTCTCCCTCGAGAGAGTTATTTCCTTCACTTGACAATTTATGTAGGATCTATATATGGAAAGACAATCCATGCCCAGAAATGAATCAAATTCCACCAAAGGGAGCCTAAAAAGGTTTTCTGGGAAGTTTATCCCACAAATTGTGGCTGGGGAGGAGTTATATATTTGGGATGAAATAATTTCCCCATTTTCTATTTTCACTTACATCTATACCTATATTTGTTTATGGTGGTGTTTGGATAGTTCTAGTAGTCACTCATGATATAAAAGAATGCATAGAACTAAAATAAAAAAGTATGTTTTATATTGTTGAATGAATAACTCATGTACCTATTAGCACTATGTTTTCAGGATTTACATTGGTGGTAGTGATGGAAAAAGCACACCCTTGCTACCTTGGAGGTTATTGGTTTTCTCCAGATACCCATATCTTATGTAATTGATTCACAAAATGACATTGTTCATTGTAGTTAATGAAATAGACGTTGTGCTAAGGGTTGACTAGAGAATTCCTTTACCCTATCACATTCATAGGTTTCTCCTGTCAGAAATTATTTGCTATGTGGACTTCCATCCCACATATAAAAAATTTCATTGATTCATTTATGAAGTTTATAGGGTTCTTCTTCCCATTCCCTTGACAAGTTTGATGTTGAAATTCTTGGCACCACTATATATCTATATCAACCCACTATAATTGAACTCCAATTTCAACCTCTTATCCCCATGATACCCTTGAGATTATCTGATCTACATTTTGACTTTGAGGGCACATAGAACAATTTATTAATAGATATCAAAGTCATGGATTACTATGTATTTTAGTAAACTAGGTTTTATCCCACCAAAGAAGTTGTCAATCTTTCATTCTGGGGTAATGAGAAAACTAGAGTCACATTGTGAAAGTATTGTGATGTTGTCCTTAGATGGCCCAATATATTCGTCATCTTTTTTTCATGAGTGCAAGGAAATCCCTTTCAATTTTAATACAAAGAGTGAGAGGAAAATATCTATCTAAATTCATTTTACAGAATTTATTCCACTCTATTTATTTTATCTCTTCCCCAGGCTTCATATTCTTAATCAATGTACTCCACTGATCAACTTTTTGCTCGATATGATAGATATCAAGAAGATTATTCTCTTTTTTGAAATATAGAAGGATGGAGACGATCTTCTTAATGAAGTTTATCCATTATTCCACAATTAAGGGATTAAATGATCCATTGAAAGTAGGATGTCTTTGTTGTGTGAGTCTCTTGATTGTGGGTTGTTTTCTCTTAGTGGGGTTTGGGTGCACCTATTGATCCAGTTTTATATTCAATTATTGAGTTAGATGAGAGATAATCATGAAACAATTTCCAATCCCTCTCCTATCAGGTTGGGAATCTCGTTGGGGAAATCATCACACTTCTCATCACATCGGTTGTTAACATAATTCCTCCTATTTATGGTGATTGAATAGAATAAAAATAAAAATATGGATGATTATATTAAACAATTAAAAAAATAAAGGGGAATCCAATGACATTAATTGGATAAATAATAAATTATATCTATCTCATTAACTTATGACTTTTTGGATTCAATATATGATATCCTAGATCTATTTCCTATCATATATTCTTGTGGTTTTTTCTTGTTCCATAAATAATGGTTTGTAATTTGATCATGAATTTAACAAATAATGTCCACTAATTGTGTCAAACTAGGTGCATATTAAGGCCAATTTTTGTGTACTAGATTACCCTAATTCAATCCCAGAACATCTTTTTGGAGTTTTTACTCCAGGGTATATTTGTGCCAGAAAAACATCCACTTGTAGTATCCAATCATGGATGTATTTTAAGGATAAAAAATTTACTCTATAATTACAAAAAGTTTTGGATGTGATATTATAATTAGTCTTATCCAAATGGATTTCACCAGTGTTTTCTTATCATACCTAAAAATTAACTAAAACCTCCTTTGATATCAACTATTACAACTGTGCTCTTTACTACACATTAATTCATGATTTATTACATAAAAGTACACCTTAGAAAACCCAAAAGATATAAAAGGCTAGTGTTTTTATTAATTAGGTACATTAAATAACATCTTATAACATGGGAAACATAACATAATTGAAATATTCATTGACATGATCATAAAATTAAAATGAAATTAAAAATATATGTGGTAACCTGGGGGAAAACATAAGAAAGGGGTGAGTTATAAATTCCAGTAAGGGAAATAAACAAGGCATAACATGAAGAAGATAATACATGTTAGACAATAGGAATATCAATATATATTAAAAGTTACATGAATAATATGTTATGATATAGCATTAGAACCTAGGAAATATGGAAACAATAAACAACATGACATAAACATGAGTCCAGGCTCAGTGCACATGGAGTAGAACAAGTCACGATTAACCACCAAGACCGTTTAACATGTGGGATTATGAGTTATGGAAAACCAAAAAGTCAATTTCACATAATATCTAATGATACTAAACATTAACAAACGAATTCAGGCATTATTTGAATGCACCCATTATAATCATTTCTTTCTCATGCTTTAGTGCGGCACATTGATTATACAATGTGAATTTCTTCATCAAAATAATTTAATACATGATCATGATATATGGAATACATATATGCAAGTCACCAATAAATAAATATATGTTTATTAAGGTAAATTCCCTTTCTAGAAAAATTGGTATGGTTTTCACTACACAAGTGTTTGGCATTGAAAATCATGGTGAAATTTCTGCAACATAATATTATTACTTTAAAATTAATAAAAATATTTTATTGGGGAAATGGGATCCCTCATTATTTTAACATCAAATGGGAAGTATTATTGACATGGAAAATCATATCTCAACATTTTAAATTTATAAATAAAAGGCATAAGGTAATGAAGATTGATGAATAGAGAAAAGATTCCGTACGAAATTTTTGGCATGGTAACAGGTTCCATAATGGTTCCTAGGATGGATAAATTAGATTTAAAGGGGGATATAGTCCTTTTTAAAATAAATTTAAAGTAAGGGGGATATAGAAGAACATATCCAAACAAAATAAAATGTAAATTAAAATACATAACCTAAAAGGAGTGATTGATAAAAGAGGAGAGTAGAAGATGAGATTCCCTTATATAATTTATTCATCATAATAGCTTAGTAAAGGGTCCAAATGAGAGAGGATAAATGATACATCATTAAAATAAAATAAAATGGACTGTAATGGAATGATTATAAAATAATTAAAATATAATCATTTGAAATTACAAGAACTAATTTACATGAAGTTTCTTAAAATTGGAAGGAGGAGCGAAATGTCCCTTACTTGAGTGTGTGATTAAAAAGGATTGGGAGGGGATTATTGAAAGATTTGATGATCCTTATGGGGACTATATGGAGTTAAAGGACAATTTTGGTCATGGTCCAAGGATTTTGAGTGAATAAAAATGTGATCTTGGGTGGGTTTATATAGGTAAGGAGGGGGATTTCATTATTATTTAGGTTTTAGACTCTACATAATAAAATATTCAAAACAAAAAATCATCCTTGGGTTTTTCCAATATTTTATGAAAAGGGGAGTGATGTAAATTATTTTATAAGGCTAGGAGATTAAGATAAAAATATAATTTCATTTCTTATGTGGAGGTCAGTCACATTCTCAAAGAAAAGATTTTAAAATATAAAGATATATTATAAGACGTCGAGGAATCATTAAGGCTTTATAAAATAAATAATATAAACATAAAATTACATTATTTTCAAATAATAAAATATATTTGTCTGAGGATAAATTTTATAGTATTTATTAAATAACTATTGGGAAATATGATATCATAAAATAGACTGTATATTTATACGATATTTGATTTTTACCCTAAAATTTAACTGTCTAAAAAAATAATGAAAATTTTACCATTAGATAATTTATAAGTAATAATTCATAAAATAATATTAATTTTATATAAATAATTTTTTAAATATGTTATTTTTTTTACTTTTAAAATAAAATCCAACACTTATTGAAAATTATATGTGTTTTGACAATAATTGTTTTCAAACCCTAAAAGAAATTAAATTTGAATTCATTAAAATTATATGATGATTTATATTTAATAAAATTTATCTAATAATAAAATTTTATTGCAGTTTTATTTATTTAAAAAATATATAAATTAATCAAAATAGATTTCTTAAAGGAATTTTAATATTAACAAAAAAAATACCACTTATGATTTAAATATCATTTACAAAGTAACTATAATAGGATGGAAATATATTCATTATTTTATACAAGATAATATACATAATCCTATTGATATTATCTTGATACATATCCATTTAATACACCACCTCACACCCTATGGGTATGGTGTGCGATGGTGGAGCTTTAATGGGGCTGTTTGAAAAACATGGTTGGGTTGTGATCTCGATGAGCTTGAACTTATCCCATAAATAGTTTCACTCATGCCTATGTTGTTGAATATCAGATTGGGTTTGGTCTTGGGAAATTCCTAGAAATGATATCTAAAATAGAAGCTCTAATAATTGGGATTCATAGGGTATGATCCTACTAGTTGAATCCATCACTTCCTTTGTCTGTGTTTATTGGATTTATTAAAACCCAATATGTATACAAATCATGTGATCATTGTTAAACAACTATATTATCAGAGGAAAAGATATATAATAGTAATTAAAACAAAATTTTATATGATTAAACAAATTAATTTCATGTGTTTTATATAACCATATTATATAATAAGACCTTTAATTGAATCAAAATTGAAATTTTATTTATAACAATTTGGGTCGTTAGACTTTTCCAAAATTTGAGTAATTATTTTGTTATCTAATAATATAAGAGAATATACATACCTGGTATAATTTCGTTTTATAATATATATTTCATCTATTGGTTGTGCATCAATCCATTTCTAGTTTATTCCTTTAATCTAAGAAATGAATATCTAAAAATGTATTTTTTTATCCCTGAAGCAACAAAATTCACTTTTGATGGATCATAAGATTTGTAAAGAGTGACATGTTTTTCTATCAATCTCTAAATATTTTCGAAAAAAAATATTTTTTTCATATATTATCCAAAATATTACTCTATAAACCTCAAAAGTGTCACCTTCTGGTTCATAATTAATATTTATGTTTCAAATTATTTAAATAATTCCATATTGACCAGGACATCACATGGACTAGTGGTAAGAGAAACCACTTATCATCTTTCAGTCAGGGGTTAATACCCCACCACCTTATTGGATTAGATGTGTTTTCACCTAATATGTTGTTTTTCCTTTTCATAAAACTATATTAATATAATCCTAATAGAATGGACATCCTTTAAGTTTAATCATTTAATAACCATTTTTCTAAGGTTATCAATAGAAATTATTTATTTTTTACAAAGTCTAATTATCTTATTTGACTATCATTATAATTTCATTAATGATAATATTAACCCTAAATATTATCAATACCTTAAACATAAGTCTATAAAATATAAAGGTAAAATTCTTCAATGAAATTTTCCACAAAAACATAAACATTCCATAATTTTAAAAAATTTCTTTAATCATGGTAGAATCCAATCACATAAATACTAAAAAGAGGGTTTTAAGACGTTGAACATACTACCAACCTTAAACTCTTATTATAGTGATGGTATTAGTAACTCTTAAGTTAATTAAGATAAATTTTCTTTTAAAATCTAAAAAAATCTTTAGATGTTTCAGTATTCTTATAACCAAATACCATTGGTAAAATACTTTACCACCAATTTTTCATCCATTTCATTTCAACATATGTTCATCATTGGACTAAGAGTTAACCTTTAAGAAGAGGTAATTTCATAAAACAAAAAAAAATAATGTGAGAAACTCTAATCATAGTGGGAATACCATATAATCTATACCTTCCAAAACATTAGGATGTTCTTTTATTCTTATCCTTAAATGATATCATAGGCTTATGTAAAATAATCTATATTTTATAAAATAAAGTTCCCATGGTTGTTACTAAACATTCTATGATATCAAATAAAGACACCCTAGCCCTAGTATCCAAGTGAAGCTGCCTACTACCATTACATTATCAAAAGATATAAGGAATCAAATCATGAAGGAAAGATTAGTTTTGTAGTCATGGGAAGCCGAATATATACCTGAGTGTCATATTACATTGGAATTTACAAATTATAATAATTTTTGATAATAAATTTGTTACCTCTTAGAACATCCTTTAATATCATTCTTAGTAAACTTCTTTGATTCTTGGGGAAAGGAAACAAAACAAGGTTTAGAAAAAATGCTCATTAAGGGTTAAATACATGAGAAGCTATCACAAATCAATAATGAATAATCAATATAGATAAGTAAATAACTGAACACACATTCTGTTTAATAAATAACCTAATAATTAAATTCATCTATAGATGATTTAAATCAAAAACCTCATGGATAATAATAATAACTGATTTTTCAATGACGACAACGATTAATTCTTAAGCGTCATTTCTAAGACACATGATTACCTCTACCATTAAGAACTTTCATAAGTGTATTTAAAACTATTGGTTGACACTCATTTAATTTAGCCAACTGATTTGTATCATTATACATGTTGATGTATAGAGGGGATATATAATGTCCATGCCCCACCTGCCACAACTAGTCCAAAGCATTTCTCATATATCAAATAATCAATTTAATTAATAAACAATGTTTCTTATCATCTGATATACATACTAAGTAATGGATACAAGTTTATAAATATTTTCCTAGATAAAATATGACTTTTAATTGAAACACCATATGTATAAATGATATAAATTTTAATAAATACACAAATCTGTGATAAATAATTTGGCTAATTTGGGTATATTTATTGTCTAATGATAACAAGAATGTGAATATTTTAAGGGGAAGTTAATGATTAAAAAAATGAATCAATGAATTGAATGTCAACAATATCCTTGGTTTAAATAATCATAATAAATATAGAAAAATAATAATGATGGTATCAATAGAATTTATACCAACTAGAGTATATGTAAAATAAAAGGTTGTTTTCATTGGTGAATATAAATATTAATAAAAGATATTTAAAAACATTCTTGCGGAAAATATCATTTTTTGTAACATCCTAGGTAATTATAGGATAATAAATTTTCATATCTATTAATATTTAAGAATTATATAGTGGTTTTAACTTATTGGGGACACTATATTAGAGAGAATAATCAATACGTAACAAAGAGTTTCTTCAAAATCTTATGTTTCACACAAGGCTGATTTATACTGAAAAATAAAATAATATTAATATTGATATTTTAAGTGGTTGTTATTTCCTAACCATTGTATTTTTGGGAATGAACAGAAATAATTATATTATATTTAAACATGTTTATTAAAAGTTTTTAATTTCTTCTAATAAATTTTAGGGGATTAAAATGTGAACAAATCTATTTTAAGCATTAAATAGTATAATATTTTTTAGAGTTATTTTTAACACCTTCTGATGGAGAACCCTTTTTAAATATAGATTTTAAAAATTATATAAGTTCTATTTTAAAAAATAATCAAATTCTTTAGAATTAGACCATAAAATTTAATTTGGCTGAATTTTGGTATTTTTTGTTAAAATTCATATTGTTAATGAATAGTGAAAAATATTGCATTTTAAAGGAAAATTACCTTTTGGTCTAAATTATTTATATTTTTATATTTTAATTTAAATTGGTTTTATATTTTAATTGGATTTTATTTTTTATTTTTATCTAATTTTGGTCATTGGAAGTAATTTTACATTGAAAGTTGATATAAACACATGCCAACCATCTGATGGTTTTTACTTTTAAAAAACTTGTTACATAATTTTGATGAGGATTAATTTTTAATAAAATACTAAAACATCTATGTTTTGAATTTGGAAAAATAGATTCCATATTTGTAATTATAAGGTCTAAATTATGAAAATAGTGAAATTTTAGTTTTTGATATTATGAATAGTAACTTTAGTAATTATTTTTTATTTATCCCACATAAAGGGTAAATTAGGTAAATAAGGGTAAATATAATATTATAATAATATAAAAATACACTAAAACGTGTCCTAATATTGGTTTATGAGATATTAATTACCATGAAAAACCCTTGTTATGAAAATGTATCCATTGGTATCCACATGGGTGTGATTATGACACTTATAACATGTAATTTGATGTAAAGACAAAATTATCATAAACATTAAACTTATTACTAAATCATTTTACTATAGAGTTATAGAACTGATATCTTTGATTATAAATATTAATAAGAAATATAGAACTATTACATATATCATGGTATTTGATTAATAATTTTTAGACATTAAATAATTAAATTTAATTATGACATAATAATGATGGAGTGATTTCTTTATTAATGAAAGATTCAAATAAAAGAAGTGATAAATTTTAAAATAGATTTTATATGACATAATTTAGGACATAAATGAATTTATTAGGTGACTATGACATGTTATAAGACTATTAAATTGTTTTCATCGAAGTTATATCTCTTTTTTGATTTTATTTAAATTCAATAAAGTGAATAGTGTCAAAATTGTCAAAATCGATATTTTATAAAATTTATAATGTATTAAATTATTTAAAAATAATAAAAATATTTTAAAATAACAAAATGACTATGATAAGGCCTAAAAGTTAATTAAGTGTCTTATTATGGGAAATTGGACCCATATAAGTAAAATTTATAACCTCATAAAATTTAAAATGTCGTTACCACAATTAAAAGTAGAAGAAAATAATTAAGGGTAATCCAAAAAGATAACGATTAAAATAAATGTCATTATAGTATAAAAATTATTGGATACAATTATTTTGAACTATCCTCATATTATATTCTACATATATCAATTTTGATCCTTTTGGAAAAAAATATTTATTTATATCAATTTAATATTTTAATACTTTCCAAGGGTGCCACTCCCCTCTCCTGTAAAAAGGTACCAAGTCTTCTCTAATTAACACACCAATAAAGACTTTTGGTTCGAAAATTACCAACCCAAAACTATTCCTAGAATCCATAACCTAATTTTAGAAGTCTCCCATTGGACACAAAGTGTAACACCCCAAATGATAAAGGGTTAAATGACTACATGATATGAATCATGTCAACAAGGTGCACTTTTCCTTTTTGGGAGCCTACCTGATTAGAACTCCATAGTTAAGTGTGCTTGGCCTGAAGTAGTGATCAGGATGGGTGACCTTCTAGGATGTTTCCCAGGGTGTGTGTGAGTGAGGAAAAAACACACTAGAAAAGACATGTGTTGGCATGTGGGGACTGTCATTTGTCAGATGACCCATTCAAGCATGTGGGTGGACCCTTGGGTGGGGACCATGTGTCTACAGGGCAAATGGTGGTACCTGGAGAGCTAAGACTCGATGACCATGTTAAGGATTTGTGGTTGTGCTATCACTGAGGCCCAATTGTCACCCAATGCCTCCCAATGAAGCCTTTTGGTGTAAACTAAACAAGTTACCTGATAGAGAGGTAAGGCTTTCTCTCATGCTTTTTATTTTTCATTTCCATTCTCCACACCGTATACTCTTCTTATTCTATGATTACATAATAACACTAGAATACTAAATATAATTATATGTTGTTATGATATGGTTTTTATGAACACTTACATACACCTCTATTTAATGGTAAAAAACATACTCTTTCTATGTATAGAGAACTACTGCCTCACGAAACAAAGATTGTTCAATTTTTCTCTACCACCTATCATAGTGGCCATTATGATGAAATCTATATTTATATATGATATATATTATATTTATATTGTCACTATGACTCTTCAATTTATATTTAAAAAACACCTTTATGATTTTCATTTTGTGTAAATATGATTATTTTGTTTTGGGATGTGTGGACTACCACCCCCTCAAGTGATATTACACATTCATACCATACATGGAACATATAAAGGATGGTGTTAATAAAACTATGTAACATATATAATAGAAACATTATAATGTGATTATATTATACATAAGTATCATTTATTTTTCATTCTTTTAATATAATAATGAAATGAATGTAACGTTCACACGTACATACGACCTACCATCTCCATGAACAGTGCAATTCATAACTAATATAGAATATTATGTAATATTATAAATACATATATACAGAGTATATAAGATAATTATTTCATTAATTGTATTCTAGAGATGACAGACTTATGACTACATGGATAATTTACATAATTAAAAGTTCATTTTCGACTCATTTATCAAAAATCGAGAAAACATACTATATAAACTTACAAAATTATAACATTTTAATAAGTGATATGAAATAAATAATAAAATTGACAATGTTTCTGAAGATATTAGAAATTAACCTATATTTATTATTCAGGAAGATAAAGAATGAACGATACAATTTGGACATAAGGTAATGGACTTCATCTCAATCTCCTTTCAATGAGGCATTTCTTGATAATATTCACCTCTATTCTTTTATAAGGTGTATATAAAGCCACTAAGAAATTTCATATCCTTATTTTATCTTTACTAATGTTATTTATTTTTTTGGTAAATTTATTAATTCTTGAAGATTATTATTTAAATGTTCAAAGTGGTGTGGGGCACCTTGAACGTTTAAATATTTAATTATCAAATCTTCTTCTTCATGATATTAAATTACATATTTATTATATGGATATAAAAGGATTATGAATTAAGTTTTTATATATTCTTGAATTTAATTCAAAGGTTTTCAAAATGATCCTTTTTTATGCGAGTCATTTTTCGAAATGACAAAAGGAATGTTTTTAACGTAGGCAACGACAATGACTTCTTCTCTTCCATAACCGTTATTTGATATTTGGATTTCTCTATAAGAATTAATGTTTTTAAAATAAAAAATAAATCCCATATTCCCTTTTTGGGTGTTATGTTATTGAAAATGGTTTTGAAAGTGTATTGACTATTTCAATATCTTGAAATGATTTCTAATGATTGTAAATGAAATTTTATGGGTGAAAAATGGAAATAAATTAGCTTATATTTTGGGAAGAGTATTTAATACTTCATAATAGTGAAAAGTATTAATTTATGATAATGTTTTCATGGTTTACATTTTTTTTCAAGGCTAACAATTTTCCTTTTTGTGTATCCCTTATTGATATTTTTTATGATCATACCATGTTTTGAAATAGTTTTCATTGGATTTTAAAGGAGAATAGATTCATGGATGGTATCATGGAAAATTTATGATGTTTAAACATGAAGTAACACCATGTTTCATTTCGAAAGTGTCTGTTTTATGAAAAAAATAGAGAGTGAGTAGATGTCTCTACTTTGTAATATTTAAGTTGTGACGTATGAATTATGGATTAATTCTCTAAATATATAAACCTAAAAATATCATAAACATGATTGAAAGTAAAATTATTGAATAAACTCAATATTATGTAATGTTTAAGGTCATAGACTTATAGTTGGTATCAGAGGTTGGTTTAGATAACATTAGAGGTCAAAATTTTATCTGGGTGTAGGTTAAAGACCCCATATAACCATGAGGGTTATTATCTAATGGAAATTTTAGAGAATTATGGTAAATTATGCAGATTGAATAAAAACATAATCAACTGAGATATAAGGTGGTTGATTGATTGGTGTTTTTTAATGAATTTTATGTTTTCTTTACCCTATACATGACTCTCATATTAATAATTAATTTCATGATTAAGTGATGATTTTTTTCAACAGATTAAGGTCCATTTGGTAAGATAGAATGAAAGAGATACTTCATATACTTCTTATCCCTCCCTAATGATTTTTTTATCACCATTATTTCTAAATCATCGACGAATGATTTTGACAGCTTCTTGAGTATTCAAATCACTTGGTAGAATTTTTTTGAGTTATTCAACACCTCATCATTTCTAAAACAATTTTATGGATCATGGTATATTTTTCATATGAATTCAAGATCTTAGTTTTTCCAATTATTCATAAAGGTGAAATTCTAGAAGTGGTACGAAAGTTTTCTTTTTATAGGTAGGACAACATGCTGAAAGAGAAAAGGAACATCAAGAAGGTCATGAAATTTATATTCAAGGTATGAATCATGTTATTATCCATAAAGTATAAAACATTATATGATTAATATTTATGAATCATGAGGATATAATCTATATCTTTTATTTTTAGTATTGATGTATTATAAAATAAGGTGTCTAGGAATTATTAATGGATTATGAAGAACGATGAAATATTAAGATGTCTACATATAAAGGGTTGAAGAGTTATTGTATATTTTGGGATGATGAAATGTTTAAATGTATTATTGCACTTTTGATGATGGGATTACATTGGAAGACATTTTTTACTATGTGTATCCCTGAAGTTGTTTTTTTGAAAATTTTATTTGAGGAATACTTTTCATTTCTTTTTTAGACATAATTATAAATTAATGGATAACAATCATATGATCTTTGGTTTTTGAGTAATTATGGGTTATTAATTTTTGGGATGTAAAATGTAAGGTATGGGATAACCCTTGAGGTTTAAACATTTTATGTTTATTTTTTAAGGGCATTACGATATTTGGATAATGTTATAATAGTTATATAGTTTTAGAAAGAGACAACCCACAAGACGGGTGACAACCCATCGTGTTAGTCAAGGATGCATGAATCGTACCCCCAACAGATGGGTACCATGGGTGAATCACCTAACATAGGCCTACATGAAGTCCCTAGTTAGTGTGAACTTCTGTTTTTAGTAAAACCAGTTGATGTAATAAGAATATGTTGATTTTGGGAACTTATGTTTTTTCAAATGAATATCCTTTTTATTAGAAAATGATTTAGTGATTAAGTGATAAATATAATTTTGGAAGACATTCACTATTTTTGGGAACCCTATATGAATAAGGTAAATATAATACTTTGGTTTTTTATTTGAGGAGTAATGGTTGAAATTGATTTTGGAAGAATCTATTATTTTATTGTGGACTTATGGTGATTAGGGTTATTTGTGGAAATGACTAACCAATCTTGGAGAATATTGTATTTTGGAAATTACATCATTGGTATGAGACATTAAGAGTGGTTGATGTTATTTGAAGTAAAATATTAAAATTTATCATGGAACACTATGTGATCAAATCCTTAAGAATTTTAGGTTTCAATATCAGTATGAATTATTTTTTGGAATTTAAGGATTGTAATTTATCATTTGGTTTTTTTTGAATTTTGGATATTACTATTTAATTTTTGATATTAATTGTAGTATTTCATCATCCAATGGTTTATTCTTTTTTGATAATTGTTTATCTTATCCTAGATATTTAGGTTTTGGTTAATGTTTGATGAAAGTATAAATAGAAATTTAATATTTTGTGGATTTATGAGATTCTATAAAAGTTTCTTCATCTTAAATACTCATCATTTGGATAAAAATATGAATTCATGGTGGAATTTGACTAAATGATGAAACTCTACTTCTCAAGTAACTATGACCCTTTATGTTATTGGTCTAGGGTGTTAATAAACCTTACAAAATGATGGCAAAGGATTTCAAACCAAAAAAGTTATATGTTTCATTTTATTAATAATGAATTAATGAAATTTTAACCAATCACAAGATTATGGTTTTGTGATTTCTAACTTCCTCCTGATCATGTTTTCTATTATTCTCCATTAGATATTCATAGTTAGTTTTTCTTGCATATCCATGTTTTACTATATATAACCATTTTATTTATTATATCATGTGACCATTTTAATTCAATTTATTTATTTTAAAGTTGATGTTTTACTGAATATTTTCCAATGTGGGATTTTAATGAACTAAAATTGAAAATTGAAACCTTAATGACCAAGCCCAAATTCCAAATTGCGAGGAAGTCATTTCCGAAAGGGGGAAAGGATGTAACATCCCAAATAATTATAGAATAATAAATTATAATATCTATTAATATTTATAAATTAGATAGTGTTTTTACCTTAATGGGGAATCTATCTACTATAGCGTACTCTCCACAGAACAACATGTTTCTCTGTAATCTTAAGTTCCACACAAGACTGAGCTTTATTGAAAAATAATACAATATTATTATTATTATTTTAAATGGTAGGTATCACATGGATGTTTTATTAGTGGGAATGAAGAGAAATAAATATATTATGTTTATACATGTTTATTAAATGTTTTTAATTTAATCTAATAAATTTTAAAGACATAAAATGAGAATAAATCCATTTTTTAGCATAAAATGCTCTAATAATTTTTTAATGGTAGTTTTACAGCCTTTTGTTGGAGAACCATTTTTAAATCTTTGTTTGACACATTTATAAGTACTATTTGATAAAATAAACATATTGTTTATAAGAGGGACATAAAAATTTTATTTGGTTGAATGTTGGTATTTTTCTGATAAAATTTATTTTTAATGAATACTGAAAAGTACTACATTTTAATTCAAAAACTGCCTTTTCATATAAATTATTTATATAGTTAGATTCTAATTTTAACCGGTTTTAAAGTGTAATTTTATTATATTTATATTTTTTAATAAAATTTTGTTCATTGAAAGTAATTTTACATTAAAATTTTATATAAAAACATCATAATCTTTTGATGGTTTTATTTTTAAATAACCAATTTTCTCATTTTTACAATGGGGATGATTTTAAATAATTTACTACACCTTATGTGTTTTTAAAATGAAAATATGGATTAAATATTTGGAATCATAACGTCTAAATTATGAAAATATATCCCTTATATTTTTGAACATTATGAATATGAATATTAGTAATTAATTTTTCTTTACCACTATTAAAGGGTAAATTTGGTAAATAAGGGTAAAAATAAAATTATAATAATATAAAACTACCATAACACATGTCCTAATCTTATTGGATGAAATATAAACAACCAAGAAAACCCTTGGGATGTAAATGTATTTTTTGGAAGCCAATTGGGTGTGATTATAATACTTATAACATTTACTTTAAAGTGGAGACAAAATTATAATAAACATGACTCTTATTACTAAAACAATTTTAAGATGGGGATATATAAGTGATATATTCAACTATAAAAAGTCATGAGAAAGATAAAATGATTAACTAAATCATGTTATTTTATTTAAAATTTTTATACATTAAATAATTAACACTAATTATGACACAATGATAATGCATTGATTGCTTTATTAATGAAAGAATCAAATATGAGATATCATAATTTTTAAAATAAATATTATTTGACATAATGCATGCAATAAAAAACGTTTATAGGTGACTATGACATTTTACAATACTATTTAATGGTTATTTTCAAAGTTATCCCTCTTTTGGGATTTTATTTATCTTCCATAGAGTAAATATTATCAAAATTGACATAGTTGATATTTTATAAAAATAATAATGTATTAAATTATTTGAAAATCTGAAAAATCATTCAAAATAACGAAGATAATATGATAAGATCTAAATTTTAATTAAGTTTCCAATTATTGTAAATTTACTCCATATATGTAAAATTTATAACCTCTTAATATTTAAATTTTTTTACCACAATTAAAATAAAAAAAATAATTAAGGGTAAAAAAATGATAAGGTTTAAAATAAACCCAATACATTTATAAAAATTATTTGATGAAATTATTTTTAACTATCATCATATTATCTTAAAAAAATCATATGATGGAGCCTTTTGGATTAAAAAATTAATTTATATTAATTTAATATTTTAATAGTTTGAAAAGGTGCCCCACCCCTGTCCTATAAAAGGTACCCACTCTTATCTTAATAAAACACCTCTAAAAAGTTTTGGTTCGGCCAATAACTACCAAAAACTCTTAATATAGTCCCTCCCATTATTCTAGGAATCCTTAATAGAACAAAAATGATCTGAATAAATCCTTTTTTTATAAACTAAAAGACGTTACCTGATTATGAGGTAACACCTTCTCTTAGGCTTTTTAAGTTTCATTTCCATTCTCAACTCCCTTTAGTCTTATTATTCTGTGATTATAAAAAAACCAGTATCCTAATTATAATAAGATATTTTTATGCTATTATTTTGATCTACACTTAATCACACCTCTATTTAATGGGTAATGAACATACTATTTCCGTGTATGGAGATCTACTGCCTTACGAAACAATGATTGTTCAATTTTTCCCTACCACCTATCATGGTAGGAATTATGCTGGATAATATATTTATATATGGTATATATTATATTTATATTGTCTCTTTGATTCTTTAATATATATTTATAACACACATTTGTGATTTTCATGTTGTGTAAATAAAAAAATTATTTTTTGGGAAGTCTGAACTACCACCCCCTCAAGTGATATGACTCGTTCATGACATAAATGGAACTTATAAAGGATGGTTTTAATAAAAACATATTACAAATATAAAATATATATTATATTTTAATTATAACATACATATGTATCATTTAGTTTTCATTATTTTAATAAAACAATTAAATGAAAGTAACGTTCATATCTACATAAGGCCTACCGTCTCTATGAAAAATGACCTTCATTACTAATCTCCAATATTAAGGAAAATTATAAATACTTATATAATGAGTATATGAGATAATTATTTCATGAATCTCATTCAATAGATGAATTACTTATGACCATATGCATAATTTTCATAATAACAAGTTAATTTTCTCCTGAATTATTGAACCTAAACAAAACATACAATATGAACTTAAAAATTTATAACATGGAATTAAGTGATATAAAATGAATAATAAACTATAAAAAGGTTATAAATAAATTATAAATTAACCTATGTTTATTAGTCCGGGAGATAAAGAATTAATTATACAATTTGGACCCATAGTAATGGACTATATCTCAGTCTCCTTTTATTGAGGAATTTTTTGATAATATACACCTTTATTTTTTTATATGGTGTATATACATCCATGAGGAAAGAAAATATCTGTAGTTTATCTCTAATAATTTTATTTAATTATTTTTTAAATGTATTAATTCATTACTATTAAGATTTAAATTTTCAAAGTGGTATGAGACACCGTAAACATTTAATGATTTCATTTTCAAATATATTTCTTCATGATATTAATTTACATATTTATTATTTGAATATAAAAGGATTTTAAAGAGAATATTAAATATATTCCTGAATTTAATTCAAAAGTTTTCCAAATTAATAAGATTTATAAGAAGTTTTCTTCTAAATGGAAAAAGGAATGTTTTAAATGTATGCAGCGACAACGAATTCTTCACCATCATAACTATTATTTTATATTTGGATTCCTCTATAATCCTTAATGATTTTAAAATGGAAAATAAATACCTTATTCCGTTTTTCGGTGTTTTGGTATTGAAAATTATTTTGATAGTGGGTTTACTATTTAAATATCTTTAAATTATTTCTTGTGGTTGGAAATGAAATTTAATGAGTGAAATGATGATAATTGAAATATTTTATGTGTTATGATTATATAATTGTACTTAGAAATTTGATGGGTGGGTATGTGATAAACCATATATGGAAGGTTATATGACAAACCAAATATGGGTGGTTCCATGATAAACCAATGATGGGGAGGGGGTTACGTTATATGCTCCAATGCATTGGGTATGGAAGTCAACTATATGGCTATTCCATATTTTAGAGTGATGTGTGAGGAAGTCGACCGTATGGTTATTCCATTTAAGTATAATTATGTACCAAGTTACCTATTATATGATATATGTTCATTCTATGGGTTTTATTGTAATATATTGGTTACAAAAGGGTAATCAATGAGATTTTATTCAGTGAAGTGTATTTACTAATTCATAAAGGTGAAGAGTATTACTTTATGATAATGTTTTCATGGTTTACATGTTTTATCAAGGATTTTTTTTTTAATTTTTATGTATCCCTTATTGAGATTTTTATTCTCATCCCAAGATTTTAAATGTTTTTAGAGGATTTTTTAGGAGAATAGAGTCAAGGATGGGGTCAAATAAAAGTCAAGATGTTTAAACATAAAGTGAAACCAGGTATCTTTTTAAATGTTTTTGTTTAATGGTGAAAATAGATACTTAGTATATGTGTCTACTTTGTAATATTTAAGTTGTTATGTATGAATTATGGCCTAATTTGATATATATCTAAAACATCAAATGATCCTTGACATTATTTTAGGTCAAATGATAGAAGAGACTATTAAATAATATTTATGGCTCAAGTTTTATATTTTTATTATGAAAAACATTTCGAAAATAATTTTTTTTGAAAATTTGTTTTAAAAAAATCATTAAAATATCCTATTAAACATTCAAATGAAGATTGAAATAAATAAAAATCATATCGGTAGTTAATTCCACAAAAGTCGTAATGAAATTTCATTTTGTATGGTAAAAAGGATAGAAATGTGCCTTTCTCTGAAATTGAGAATAATTTCACTTTGAGAAAAAATTAAAAGACAAAATTGGTATATATGAATTTAATAAATCATTTTGAATAGGATGGAAACATTTTTAGGAAACATGGTTTTGAATGACTATATATTTCGAACCGAAGAGAGAAATGCGGTTCGATTTTATTAATAACATATTATAAAACATTTTAAGTACCAATAAAGGAAAAATTTTAGTATTAAATTATAAATATAATGAATAAACATAGAATAAAAATATTAATGGGTTTATTAAACAACTTTCATGTGATTTACTTTAATTAATATTAATGAATAAATAATATCGATTAGAATGATATTGTGAAATAAACCATAAAAATTAATTTAATATCATAGTGAGAATTAATCAATGAATAGATTATGTGTATGAAATATAAATAGACATAAAATAAGTGTAAATACTAGAATTGATAGTAAATTTCAATATATTCATAATCATAGATTCTCAAAAACAATAAAGGATCAATATAACATAATAAAAAGAAATTGTGTTATTAAACTCATTACTACACATTAATTTTTAATTAAAATCCCATTATATGAAATATTTCAAATTGAAACATAAAATTACATGAAAAATATAGTTTTCTTGATATTACATGTCTACAGTTAGTATATACACCATATAGAAGAAAATATGTGCATAACAATACAATATGCCTCAATGAAATGAAGTTGAGATGAAATGCATTACCTTATGATTAATTTTAATTTAAATCTCTTTATCATCCAATATAATTATTTAAATATTGTTATTAAATTATAACATGACCATATTAATATTTATAATATCATATATGAACCATTTATAATATCTTATTAGTTTTTTCTTAATAATCTTTCATTATTTCCATTGTTTCAGTCGTTATTTTCCTCATTTTTAAGTATTATTTGACTTGTTATTTTTTTTCCTATTACTTAAATCAATATTTCAACATATCCATGATTTTAGTTAATTAAATAATGAATCACATCACTTGATGAGGTGGTAGTCTGCAATACACATGAGAAACATTATCACATTCCCACAAAATGGAAAGATTTATGGAATATGTTATATAATAATTAAATAAGGATATAAACATGATAAATATCATATAAAAATAGTATTTACATTATTATTCTAAACCATTATAGGTGGTAATGAAATAATGAACAATATCGTTTCACGAGGTGGTAGTCTTCTATAGGCATTAACGATGATTTCATAACCCATTTGATGAAAGCATCTGTAGTTTTAGGTCACACCCTTAGATTAAAAACATATCAATATATTTGTTTTGTAGTTTATTGAAGTGTGTGTTATATTTTTAAGAATTTATGATTCTAGGAAGTTTACATTGGATTTATTCATGGAAACGAAAACACGCAATAGTTCTTTATCCAAAAGGTACTTGCTTTCCAAAGGCAGAAATTTGTTATGTTTGAACTTTTCAATACTTAGGAACGTGAATTGGTCGAGAGACTGGGAGGTCGGACTCATCACACCCTTTTGGGTGTAATTATTGTATACTCTAGGAATCTCTTTATAAATTTATGTTATTTTCATTCATTTCTATTAATTCCCCAAGTATAACATAAGTTTCCCTTTTAATTTTCCATCACTTATTAACATGTGTGAAATTTAAAATCATCCATATGTACTAGAGGTTCTTAATTATTGGATATATACATATGTATTTGACGTTATCCATCAATAGTATCCTATCATATACTATTTAGATATTCCTTTAATCATCGTTACAATGATACTGGGTTTTAATCCACTCAGTGGGGTACTAGGGAATTTATTTTCGTCCAGGGAGATGAAGGTTTGATTTGATATTGGGATCATACCCATAAAATGGGATAACTATATATCCTTGTGAAAGGAATCAGAACCCTCATAGTTCGATGATTCTTATTTGGACACATCATACCTTTTAAGTTCATGTGATAAGGATCTAACTGTATAGTTTAATGTCATGTGGTAAGGACAGTTACGTGAAAGGTTCTTAGTCAAAGTTTGGTGTGGGACTTCTGCCGAAGCAGCCCAAGGAACATGGATAGGATATGGGTTTCCAAGTAATATTATACCATCTATGGAATATGGCCTAACGAGAACATGGTTGATTTGAAGTATTGGGTTTGAACATAAAGTAGGCTTCCTACGTATCCTATATGGATGGGAATAAAATCCCACATAGTTTGATGAGTCTCATAGGAGAGTATTTTCCTTTAAGAGAGAGGAGTTTGGAATTAATTTCTAAAAAGGATGCCTTGATGATTTGGGGGTTTAATTTGGGGCTTACTCCTAAAGAAAATTCTCAGATTAAGGGTATTAAGGTTGGATTCTTGAAGAGGATATCCAATGTGCTTAGTCCTTGAGAAGGCTTCCAATGAATCCTAGTATGAAAAGGAATAAGAGTTCTCGTAGTTCAAGTGGCTGTGCAAATGTTGTGATCATGAAAAATATCTAAGACCACATGAGTCATTCTAGGTGTGAAAAACAAGAGGATGTCAATGATTCAACAAAGGCGCACACACTTTTCCTCCTCCGTTGGTGGAAGAGTGTGTGCCTACAGTGGCCAGGGTGGATCAGGATGAGTTAACCCGAGAAGAGGGTGAGGCGATGAGCTTTCCCTCGATTCAATTTACATTGGAAAAGTGTCCAATGAAAGGAAGGAGTGAAGGTGAAGGATGTAGAGAGGAGAAAGACTGCATCCTACTACTTGAATGTTTAGGGGATTACACTAGGATGGATTCCCTAAAAATGATCCTAGTAGGGGAGGAAGAATTATATTTTGTTCCAAAGGAGATGTAGGTGTTAACCGTACCTTCCCTACCAGACACCTGAGGTTCTAAGTCTTAGAGACAAAAATGGGAGGTCAGATTCCAAACCCTAATCCTTCAATCTGGGAACTTCCTAGCACTGTTCCTCGGAGAAAGGACCATGTGACTGCAAATAATCAAACCCACACACACTCCACGAATCCTAACCCTACTGTGAAAAAAATGTGGTAAAACTCTAACTGTGGAAATACAAACTCTAATAGGAGACACATATATGTGACTTTCTCAAAGTTTTGATAAGTCATGAGGTTTTGGTGGAGGTATCAACAAAATCCTTTCAGAAAAGGGATCCAATGAAGAAAAAGCTTTTCCTTGAATGGATTTGAGGAGGTCTTGATGGCTTGTTGACTAAAGTGAGTAGGTGATTCAAAGAGGGGCACCCAAGTAGGTACAACTACGAATGTATGGGTGCACAAGTAGGCTTGGGAGACTTGATGTTAACTTAAGCTATGAAAAGCATAGATGATAATACTTGGGAGAGACTTGACTCAAGACCTCAAGAGTTTTCACTTGTATTCCCAGAAGTGGGGTTCTCATGTTCCTGTGAAAGGAATCGGTCGTGCACAAGTGTTTCTGGTTTAGGGTGGTTGGGCGCTTTAGGCGCGCCTGTGTTATGGATTTTAAAAAATAAATGGACTTAATTCCTATGTTCCTATTTCAAATCCTCAGATCTAGGTGTTAATTAACCGCCTTAAAAGCTTCATAAGACTTGAATGAAGCACTAGGGTGACTAGAGTAGCAATTGGGATTAATATAAATTCATCCATAATAATGAAGGCCCCAAGGGTATATTTATAGGCAAAATAGGACCCCCGACAAAAGAAATTTGGTCACGCAAGTTGGTTGCACACCAACTTTTTGGAACACAAGTGGCTTCGTGACAGATTGGTGGTATCCTTGTAGGCTTCCGCATCACTGGTAATTTGGCCTAATTGGGGCGCCACTTTGAGGACTTATCCAAAATACTATTTCATTTAGTTCGAGCATGGTGGCACACATGTGTTTGCACACAACTACCTTGGGAGCCTTCTTGATGACATAGCCAAATTTGTTGTTCCATACTACGGGGTCTGCGTCTAACACCCCAAGCTTCCACGGTATGCTTCTCTTGGAATAATATAGTAGCATGTGTTATACGCAACTTCGAGTTCTAACACACACCACAACCAATCAAACTAGCCGTTATGAATAGTAATACCCACTTTTTGAAATTTTATAAATTTTATCTTTCAAAATGGACTTCATTTTTGGATTTGGAATATCAAAATTATCTTATTTTGAATTTTAGGTATTTTTCTGAAAACATTCAATTTTTTATGAATAGTGAAAAACACTGAGTTATAGTTTAAAATCGAATTTTTATGATTATTTAATTTATTTAAATTTATTTTAGGTAAAAATAGATAAATAATACCTATATAAGTTCAATGTAATTCATTGGAGTCAGTTTATAATAATTTTAGATATATAAAAATTTTATTGAACTTTTCACAACGTTTTACCCACCTCCTAGGAGAATTTGGAAATTCACATAAAACATAATTTTACCGCTTCTGTGAGGGGAATTTCGAAAATTCGAGAGACACGGTTAATATCAAGGAGTAACATGTGGTTCAATAAGATAAAAATAATTTTTGGTGAATAGTAACTTTTTACTTTTATTTACCACAGTTAAAAGTAAATATGGTAATTAAGGGTAAAAATGATATTATTATTACCCTAACACATGTCCTAATTCTATTGGATAAGTATAATTCGACCAGAAGCAACCTTAGGAATAAAATATGAACCAATTTGGTCCATGTGGATTATATTAGGACATTTATTATTATTTAATTCAAAGAAGAGTTAAAAGAATTAAAATCAATGTTTAATAACTAAAACATTTTTAATATAGGGTTATATATAAGATAAATTTGGTTATAAATATTAATTATAAAGCTAAAAATATTTGATACATAAAGATATTTTATTTATAATTTCTAGACATTAAATAATTTAATTTATTTATGACAAAATGGTGATGCAGTAATTACCTTATTAGTGAAATATTAAAATAATTGATATTATAAATACCCAAATAAATATAATTTGAGACTTTTAATGATTTCCACTAATTTTATAGGTTAATATGAAATGTTAGAATTGATTAAATGAACTCGGTTCTGTGTAATAATTCTGTTATGAATTTAGCAAAAAAAAAACCAAATAGTGTCAAAATTGACATAAAAGAGATTTTAAAACAAATATTATATTATTAATTGATATTCAATTCCATAAAATCTAAGGTTCAGCCAAGAGACTTTAATAATGATAGGTGTATCATTAATGAACCACTAGAGGTTCTCTTGGAAGTTTATAGTAAGTTTATTAACCATATAATATAAAAATAAAAAGAGACATGGTAAATGTGAAACTAATTAACTAAGAGTTTAAACTAAAGGATAAGGTTAATATAGTGACCCAAACCTGTCTAAGACCTATTGGTTGGGTGGTTTTCGACCCGTACCCACCTTATCTTCCAAATAAGTCACTTTGGATCCATTAGAAACGGAATATGAATTTATTATTAAATAATATTTTAAGTTTTTCCTAAAGTGCCCCTCACCCCTCTTATAAAAGGGAACTCAACCTTCTCTCAAATTCATACCTTCAAAGCCTTTTGGTACGGCCGAAACCTACCCAAATATTCTCTCAACTTCCCTCACTGAAACCTAGAGGCCTTAGTTTGATCAAAAGGCCAACCTAAGGAGCACTTTTGATCAAATCAAAAGAAAGAACTCAAAGAAGAGGCACTACCACAAAACAGGGCAAGGGAAGCGCTGCCCTTTATCAGCGCTAAATAGAAAGCACTGATAAATATAACCTTTATCAGCGCTAAAATAAGTGCTGATTAAGGTATACCCTTTATCATCGCATTTTTTAGTGCTGATAAAAGGTCACATCTATTAGTGCTTATTTTAGTGCTGATAAAAGTTTTTTTTTCTTAATTTATATAAAATTATAATATTTATCAGTGCGAAAATAAAAGTGCTGATAAAAAATATATTTATTAGCACTTTTTCAGCGCTGATAAATCTATGTTTTATCAGCGCTTTTATTTTAGCATTGATAAAAGATACCTTTATCAGCACTTTTAACGAGCATTGATAAAGGTTCTAGCGGTTTCTATTTAATAACCCTAACATGCCCTCCCCTCTCGCACGTGGTAAAGATTTCGGAGAAGCTGAACCAGGAACCTCTTCCGCCGCGACATCTCCTCCTCGTCTATGCTGCGTCCTCATCTTCCTCCTCCACCCAGTCCTAATTCTCCTCTTCCTCCTCCTCCACCGCTTCCTCCGTTGGGTTTTTCTCCTCCGCCGTTGCCTCTACACCGTTGGTTTTTCTCCTCCTCCGCGACCGTCGCTGTCTCCGCTGCAACGACCACCGCCGCGATCACTGCGACCGTCTTTTCCTCCACCGCCACAGCCACCGCCGCCTCCGCCACCGCCACCTCCGCCGCTGCAGCCTCTGCCACTGCTGGTCAGTGTAGGTGTATATATAATCATTAAATATAGATAATATTTATACAAACTAAATATTATACTATTACAAACTAAAGATTGTTTTCTATAGTTGGATTTTGATGATGAACCTCTTACGGATGAGGATTCGGTGTAGGGAATTGGTCTTGAGGTGGTACCTCTGTGTGGTTTTCCAATCCATCTACTACCCATTGAGTAGAAGGTTATGAAGACATTACAAGATGAGGATGTGAACAAGCTTATTTCTCTACATGTGTTTTAGAGGAATATTTCTCCCATGTATTGGTGTGATCTAGACCCTAGGAAGTTAATGGTTGGCTTGATAGAGTCACATATGTACCACACCTTGTGATAAAACCTATTAATAAAATGGTGGTCTTAATGATAATTCTTTTTCTGGAATTAGCTAGTCGATGGTTAATTCTGGTGATGAATAACCATAATGAGATGATACTCACTTGGATGAATATTAAGTTAATTTTTTGGGTAAAGTATTATCTAGACATGCAGTGCTCAGTCTATATCTAAGAGATTCTGTACCTTATGAAGAATATCATGACCTTCATAGAGATTTATCTGAGGTTAAAAAATCTCTCATATTATAAAATGGATATAGTTTGAGAGCGAAGGAATGGTCATACCTTGGACTTGTATAAGGAAATAACTCTTTATTCTTGAGTTTTGGTGTTATAACTGGGTTGAGGGACATGATAATTTAGATTCCTAAACTTATTGATTTATAGAATTGTTTTAATGTGACCATCACTATTGAACCTTGATGGATGGGTTTAGGGTAATGAAGCATGGGTATATTCATTTGGTTTTGGAATAATGTTGGGTAACTGGTGATCGTGTGGTGAGTTTTGGAATGGTGTGATGTTAAGATTGGAAAAGAGTACCAGGGGTGTCCCATTGGAAATATGTGCGTTCCCCCTATTTTTTTCAAGATGTACGGGTAGGCTCATTGAGTTTGTATAGGGATATGATCCTACTCACTAGATACCACGTGTTGTGTTGAAATGATTGTACCATGAAGTTTAAAGTCATGCGATTAGGATGTATGTGTTGTGAAAGGTGTGATAGTAGAGGATTGATCAGGGATTACTCATTTGGGATATTCTATCTAGAATAAACTTGGGGATTATACCTAGTAAGGAGTAATTATTGGTCAGGGCTTACCCATTGTATGTTCATCTTTTATATTTTAAAAAGTCTATTGAACTCGTTCTATCGAAGGTGGGTTCTATAATTTCTTTTTATCTTAAGGTGTTTTTAACCATGGTGTAGGTTGATTTAGGTTTTAGTGGGTTCTTGGGGTTTGTGGGATGTGGTAAATGGTGTACTCGGTTTTAGATTATTTTATTCTCAGAAGTTTCCCCTATTTTATGTTTTTTTTCAGTTGTAAATCTCTTCTGTTGTGCGCCTCTCCTCTTCCACGAACGCATCTCTACCGTGTGCTTAACGACACCTTCACGGTGATTTTTCTCCAACTACTCATTGATTTCCTCTTGTTCTCGTGTTATTACTATTTGATATTAATGGTTATAATGTGAAATGTACGGGCTAAACACCCCGCTGAAAATCGTGGCCGTTGGGGGTCCTTGTTTGTGCACTAAATTAATTGCATGTTTGTTGATTCTTGTTGAATGTTTGTATATAAAAATTGGTAATTTACGTATACTTGAATTCTGAATTAATGCCCCAGGATGATAAAACTTCTGTGATAACCCTTGAATTAACAAAAAAAATTGAATAAGGGATGCTTTGTAAAATCTAAAATTGTGATTGTTTGGTTTGTATCTAAAGTACACGCCTTTAGCTCAAGTTGTTCTATATGTCATGTATTTTCAAAGTCATCATGCAGTCTTTTTAAGACTAAAATGGAATTAAATTTATATATGTCAGATTAAATCTGGTATATTATCCATTGACAATGTTCACCCTACTGGACACACCATGTATATGGATTTCACATGAGTTTAGAAATGGTAGTATACAACCAACCTTGACTGAGAACCCTACACATTGTGTATCCATTGAAAAAATTGTGTGCTATGTTAATTTCACTATTATTATTTATTTTTCACTTAGATGATAATATTTCATGTATGAGTAGCCCATGATAAATATCTTCTCATGTAGATCACAATATTATGATTCCCTCATTCATTGGAAATTGCACACGATGTGTTTTGGATATTTTTATTATCCTCACTCTGCTTGAGAGTTGACAAGTGACAAGTGAGATGTTTGGAGAAAATATGGAGTATAGTACTCCCCCATGTTTCGGTGAAGTGTCCTCAATGTTTAGGTTTTAGGTACTCCATGGAGATATACAAAAGATAGGGCACAATACCCCGTATATTGATAGAGTTCATGTACTTTAAAATGTTTTGGGGTAGGTTCCTCTATTTAATTATAGAGGCATTTGTACCATGATTTTTTTTATAAAAACCAAACAATGCTACTTGATTAATTAAAACATAATATTAGGAAAGTTCGAGATCGAACCCATAAAGAAGATGAATATGAATAAAGAACGGATGAATGCCAATTGGTTGACAAAAGTGTATGAATATGGCGTGAAAGAGTTTATCAAGTTTGCAGTAGATCATACATGTGACCCTTCTCAAATCCACTTTCTATGTTTACGCTATTTTTATTTAAGAAAAATTAGTCCAGAGGAGTTGAAAGAACACCTGATTTGTCACGTAATAGATCAAAGTTATACAAATTGGAATAAACATGGGGAAAAATTGAATGTAGGTAGTGGCTCCGATAACACAAAATTTTATGGAAGATCTGACATGATTACAAGTGTGAACAATGAAGATGATCATATTGAGGGTGTGATTACAGATGTGAATGATGATGAAGATCGTATTGAGGAAATTACAAGGATAGTTGAAGATGAACTTCATGATTTCCAAAAATTGTTTAAGAAGTTAAAGAGTTGTGCAAAAACATCATTGTATGCTGGTTGCACTAAATATACAGCATTTTCATCCATATTGAAGCTGTATAATTTGAAAGAAGGAAACGGGTGGAGTGACGCCAATTTTACGGAACTACTTGCTCTCCTGAATGACATGATCCTAGAAGATAATGAACACCCAAGCTGAATATACGATGCCAAACAGATGCTACAATCGATGGGTATGATCTCTGAAAGAATACACGCCTTCCCGAATGACTGTATATTGTTTTGAAAGGACCATAAATCACTTACAGAATTTCCAAAGTGTGGTGCTTCTTGATACAAGAAAGATGTTTCTAGTCCTATAAAAGTTGTATGGAACTTTTCAATCATTCTAAGGATTAGGTGCCAATATGGAAGTGAGGAGACTGCAGGACAATTGACATGGCATGTAGATACAAGAATTAAAGATGAGAAACTACATCACATGACAGACTCTCCTCAGTGGAAGAGAATTGATCATGATTATCCTGAATTTGGAAATGATCTGAGATACCTTCTTCTGGCATTATCTAAATATGGGGTGAATCCTTTTGGTTTTCAAAGCAGCAGTCACATTACATGGCCGATTATGTTGGTAAATTATAACTTACCACCATGGTTATGCATGAAACAAAAATACATCATGTTATCTATGCTTATATCAGGACCAAAACAACCGAGTAATGATATTGATGTTTATTTGGCTCCATTGATCGAGGATTTGAAAATATTGTGGGATTCAGGTGTTACATTGTATGATTCTTACAAAAAATAAGATTTCAATTTGAAATCCATGTTGTACAGGATGATAAATGACTTTCCTGCTTATGGAAATTTGTCAGGATATAGCATTAGAGGAACTCGAGGGTGTCTCGTTTGCGAACAAGGTACATAGTCAATCAGGTTGAAACATTCATCGAAAACCATGTTTTTAGGACATCGTAGACTTCTACCCCGACGACATAAGTAACGATCTTGGATGACATCATTTGATGGAATTTATGTAGAATGTAAAACACCCTATCCATTAACAGGTGATCAATTGTTTGAGAAGGAAAAAGATTTGAAGACTAATTTTGGTAAACCATTTGCGAAAAACCTTATGAAAACTGGTTGGTAAAAGAGATTAGTTTTTTTTGAATTACCCTATTAGAATTATCTGTATGTCAGACATTTTATTGATGTTATTCATATTGAAAAAAATGTATGTGAGAGTTTCATCAAAACATTTCTAAATGCACCTGGAAAAACGAAGGATGTAATAAAGGCTATATTGGACATGGGTGAGATGGGAATACAAGAAGATTTGGCACCAGTGAAGTTTGAAAAACGAACATTTCTTCCTCCTGCTGCTTAAACTCTTTCTAGGAAGGAGAGATATCAGTTTTGCAACTTCATAAATGACATAAAGGTTCCAGAGGGGTATTCATCAAATATCAAGAACATCATGTCAATGAACAATTTAAAATTAAAGGGTCTGAAATCACATGACTTCCATGTTTTGATGCAAGATCTAATTATTATAGCTTTATGTTGCATTTTGCCCAAGAATGTCTGCCATACATTAACAAAGCTCTGTTTCTTCTTCAAAGCTATATGAAACAAAGTTATAGACCCGGAGAAATTGCCAACTATGGAAAAAGAAATTTCCATCATATTATGTGAATTGGAAATGTTCTTCTTGCCAACATTTTTTTGACATGATGGTTCATTTGATAGTTCATTTGGTGAGAGATATTCGACTATGTCGTCCTGTACATTATAGATGGATGTACCCCATTGAACGGTATATGAAGATTTTGAAAAGGTATGTCAAAAATCAAAGTCGGCCAGAGGGCTGTATTGCGGAGAAATATGTTGTTGAGTAAGTCGTTGAATTTTGTACTGAATACCTGTCTGGTGTGGAAAACATTGGCCTACCTAAATCTTGTCACACTGAGCTTCTTGAGGGTGAAATAATTTCTAGAAAAGAGGTTGTCACAATCAATATTACAGATCGGGAGCAGACTCACCTCTACATTTTTCACAATAGTTTCAACGTTGATCCATATGTTCAAACCCAAAAAAAAAACTCTTATGCGTTTGAATCCATCTAGGGCTGAAAAATGGACATCAGATACACATAATAAAATGCTTATAGGATGGTTTCAGGACCATATTTTGAAGCAGTTAGATGAAAATTCAAACTCAATTTCAGAATGACTTCGATGGCTAGATGGAGGGGAAAGTGTGTATGTATTATCTTATAATGATTATGCAGTTAACAGTTACACATTCTATACTAATGAACATGAAGAAAACAATACCATGTAGAATAGTGGGGTTACACTTGTGGCTGAGGCAATGCATGTTTCTAGTTTTAAGGATAAGAATCCAATTTATGCGAATATGTTATACTTTGGCATCATCAAACGAATATGGGAGTTGGATTATACGAAATTCAAAGTGCCGATTATTCAATGCAAGTGGGTTGATAATAGGTGTGCTGTTAAAATAGATGAATTAGGATTCGTGAAAGTTTATTTAAGTATAGAAGGGTAGAAAGATGAACCATTTATAATGGCATCAAAGGTAGAACAAGTATTTTATGTTCTAGACCCCGTAAACTGAAATTGGTCAAATGTTCTGTTATTGACCAAAACAAATAAAGGGTCATATGAAAGTTCAATGGAGGATGACCCTTTTATAGGGACTTCACAATCATTTCACAGCGGGTTAAATGTAGACAAAATTTTGTATGTCAGAAAAAAAGAGAGTACAATAATCAGGTTATTTGTTTATTGTAATATACATTGTGTTACGTTATGTTATTATCTATCCGCTGCTACTTTTATGTAATCTAAATTAAATCTTAAACCACTTCTGTAGATAATGACCTATGCACCTGCTGATGCACCCAATCCCGAGGCACAAAAGGTCTCTCAACCACCTGCTGGTGGTCCCAGTGCAAAGCAACAACATGTTTCTCAATCATATACTGGTGGTCCTAGTGCATAGCAGCAAAAAGTTTCTCAACCTGTTGTTAATGGTCACAGTGCAGAGAAACAACAAGTTTCACAACATGCTGCTGCTGGTCCCAGTTCTGATGCTAATGCTCTAGAGAAAGATATTGATGAAACTTCTGAGGAAATGGTAGGAAATGAAACCCTAAAAGTAAAAAAAAACTAGAGCACCGTAGTTTGACAATGTTATCCAAAATCCTTAAGGCAAAATAAAAAGGCATCAAATTTGAGGTGGGATGGAATAAGCGAGGCCAACATGTTAACCCAAATAAAGCCATCTTTAGTAGCTACATTGGAATCGTCACTCGGTAATGCATGCCAATTGATGTACAGTCGTGGCACCATGTTGTCACCGGTCTTAAGACACTAATGTGGGAAGAGATTACGGTAACATTATGATATTTTTTTTTTAAATTTATTAAAATAAAATACCAAAACATTGAATTACCCTTCATCATCCATTGCAGAGTGCATTTATAGTAAACGCCTCACACAAGTAATATGTATTAAGAGTTGTAGGAAGGTTTCATAGAGGTTTCCACACAATTTTAATGAAATATCATCTTAAAGATGCTGAAGGGAAAATCAAGCCGCACCCACCTCCTCTTTATGAACACTTGATATCCCAAGGAGCATGGGACACATTTATCGACCATCATGGGGAGCAGACTTTTCAGGTACATTTTGTGGGGTAATACATTGTTTGATGTTGCTTTTATTCATCACTTTGATTGACGGTTTTTAATTTATTAAACAGCCACTGAGTGCTGAAAATAAAAAACACACAATAGGACTAGCGTACCCTTACCGTAAAGCAAGGTTGGGGTATGCTTCACTTGAGAAAAAATTGGTACGTCTTTTAAATCTACCGTACTACTTATATGTGAAATAAAACAACACCATAACCATGATTCTCTATTTATATGCAGATTGATGAATCAAAATCGAAATCCAAATCCATCCCACACCATGTGCTATGGAAGGAGGCTCCTGTAAATAAAGAGGGGACCCTGATAGATGAAAACACACAAAAAAGTGTGGGAAACATGTGTATGTATGACATAATATAAATTTGGATGGTTTTAAATCGCTATTAAATTACAATGACTACTTATTTTTCTATATTTTCTATCTAACATAGTCACAAGAATCAAAAACACCGGCCCTAGATGAAGACATACTTTTATCATCCTTGAAGGGCTAGACCAGAGTGGCCACATCAGAGGTGCGGGTTTTGGGGTGACACCCAAACATATTTTCAAAAAAAAAAACAAGCGCACAATGAAAATTAAAAAATGGAAAAGCTGCAAGAAAAATTATCTATTTTAAAGAAGAATTACAATACCAAAGAGAGATAATAGAAAAATTGATGGGGGAGAGGAAAAGAGAAGAAACAACTCAACAACAACCCATACGTGACGATCCTACCCCACCCCCACCAGATTTGAGGCAAGCCATTCCCCTAAAAAACCTTACTTAGCTGAGGTAATCAATGTTTTCATAATTGTTTATATGAAATTTGATTCACATACACACTGATACCTTTCCTATACTAATATTTTACAGGTTGAAAATGACTGTGATTTATATCTAGAAACTCCCATATATCGCCTTGTAGCGAGGGATACGGTGTTCAATACGCAGAACGACATGCTACATAATTGAAATCTTCCAACAGATCATTTCAAAGTGTCAATTAACATAGATTATGATCCGAGTGCCGAGATAACTGTTCCAAATGATGATGACGACATTCATATTGTTGAAAAAGCTGTTGGAACATTCATCGTATGGCTGTAAGTTCTTGTAGAAAAACATGTCGATAAGGAGGTATCCATTTTCAAGTTATTTTTCATGCTAGACCTTTAACATTTAATGAAAAAAGGCCTGAACCGATGAATTTTATTACAGAACGACAAAGAGAAGGGGGTGAAACGAAATAACAGCTCAAAACTATCTCAAGGATCAACCAACCGATTGAAATGGTCTATTGAGAGCACCTTCACCCTGCCCATTCTATATCCACAGTTAATATCATTACAGGCTCATGTGGGTACAAAGTTGATAGACAACAATGCTCACATAGTAGTTTTTGAAAAAAAAATTTACAGAGAGGAAACATCAGATTTCATTAGTTCTGAAAATGTAAATGAAATCCTCATGTATGAATTGCTAGGCTCCTTAGTTGTAAATGTATACATAATGTATGTTTTCATGATTTGATTTTACAAAAGCTGATATACTCTAATAATAATGACTAAATACATTTTTTATTTTTCGCAGGTGTATATATGAAAACCAATTGAAGGGATTTCCCCATGAACAAAAATTTGGACTCATTAGTCCTCACACCACCTCTTCAAAAGAAGAAATAGATTCTGATAAAGAGGCTGCAATAATGTCATCCCTACTTAAATTGTTTGAAAACCAAATTATAGATAACAGACTCTTTTTAATACCAATTATGTATGGTTAAAACTATACAATTTAATCATATCTTATACATTTTAATTTCTTTCTTTACTTATTCCTTTTTGTATTTTTAGGGAGCATTGGATGCTAATTTCAGTCAATTTGGATACTCCAAAGATTTATTTTCTGGATTCAACTGATGGATATCCAACAAAACAACTATGCATGATGACGTTTGTTAATTTTTAATACACTATATCCATAATTTTAAAACTAAACAACTAGTTATATAATTTATGTTATCTTTTAATGAGGATTCTGTTATGATAGGGTAGTGCATCAATACCATCTAATGCATGGAATGACTCCAGGGAATAAGGATGACCAAGACTAAAAGATATACAACTGGAAAAGTATCTGGGTATATATTATGACATTCACCATTAAAAACATATCAAAACAAATTACTTATTTTTGTCGATGTTTCTGCAGTATCCAAAACAAACAAACAGAAAGGACTGTGGTTATTTTGTTTGTAAATTTATGACAGAGATCACATTTCATCAACAAACTAGCATCCCTGATGAGGTATTTTTGAAAATAATTATGAGTCCATTTAAAATATTTATTAATTCTTTGTGTATTTATATTTTTTCAGTACTACCATGACTATCACAAAAACTCATATTCAAAAGATGATATAGATGTGTTTAGAAATGAATGGGAAACATACCTGATGGAAGATTGTGCACAAATAAGATAAAGGTGAATTGCTACTAATGTTATCCATATATGATCATTGATATCTCCCTTGTTTACACTTACTGAGCATATATGATCACCCATTATTTTGTTTTATATCCTTAGGTTATAAAGAATGGTTTTAGATATGATTTTTCTTTCTATTAAAGAATAACTCATTGATTCATTAGATAAATTAGGAAAATGATCCATGAGTCATTTTTGAGGTGTACGAATTGACCGCACCTCAATATGATGCACGGTGTGATCGGTATGGATAAAAGTGTCTGATAACAGTATCAAATTTACATTAAGTTTAGAAAACAACACAAATGACATATAGAAAATGGAGAAAATGCATTTTTATTATTTTGATACTTTAGGAAAACAATCTATGATTCATTTGTGACATGTACAAATAGACCGCACCTCAATCCGATGCACGGTGTGACCGGTATGGCTAAAAGTGTCTGATAACAGTTTCAAATTGAGATTAAGTTTAGAAACAAACACAAATGAAATACGGAAAACTAATCAAACTTGTTCAGATTGTTTTGATACTTTAGGAAAACGATCCATGAGTCATTTTTGAGGTGTAAAAATCAACCACACCTCAATCCGACACACGGTTTTATTGGAATGGCTAAAAGTGTCTGATAACAGTTTCAAATTGACATTAATTTTAGAAATAAACACAAATGACATACGAAAACCAAGAAAATGAGTTTGTATTGTTTTGATTCTTTAGGAAAATGATCCATGAGTCATTTTTGAGGTGTACGAATCGACCACACCTCAATCCAACGCATGGTGTAACCGGTATGGATAAAAGTGTCTGATAATAGTTTCAAATTGATATTAACATTAGAAAACAATACAAATGACATATGGAAAACTTGGAAAATGTATTTGGATTGTTTTTATACTTTAGGAAAATGATCCATGACTAATTTGTGATGTGTACGAATCGACCACACCTCAATCTGACGCATGGTGTGATCGGTATGTCTAAAAGTGTCTAATACCAGTTTTAAATTGACATTAACTTTTGAAAACAACAATACTTACATAAGGAATACCAATAAAATGCCTTCATATTGTTTTGATACATTAGGAAAACGATCCATGAGTCATTTGTGAGGTGTATGAATTGACCGCACCTCAATCCGACACACGGTGTGACCGGTATGGATAAAAGTGTCTGTCAACAGTCTCAAATTGACCTTAACTTTAGAAAACAACACAAATGACATACAGAAAATTGAGAAAACACATTCAGATTGTTTTGATACTTTAGGAAAACGATCCATGATTCATTTTTGACCTTTACGAATTAACCGCACATGAATCCGACGCACGGTGTGACCGGTATGGCTAAAAGTGTATGATACCATTTTCAAATTTACATTAACTTTAGAAAAAAACACTAATGACATACAGAATACCAATAAAACGTGTTTGGATTGTTTTGATACATTAGGAAAATGATCCATGAGTCATTTGTGAGGTGTACGAATTGACTGAACCTCAATCTGACACATGGTGTGACCGGTATGGCTAAAAGTGTATGATAACAGTTTCAAATTGACGTTAACTTTAGAAAAAAACACTACTGAAATATAGATAACTGAGAAAAGTCATTATAATTGTTTAGATACTATAGGACAACGATCCATGATACTTTTGTGATGTGTACGAATCAACTGCACCTCAATCCAATGCACGGTGTGACTGGTATGGCTAAAAGTGTCTGATAACAGTTTCAAATTGACATTAACATTAGAAAACAAAACTGTTGACATATAGAAAACTGATAAAATGTGTTCATATTGTTTTGATACTTTAGGAAGATGATCAATGAGTCATTTTTGAGGTGTTCGAATTGACCGAAGCTCAATCCGACGGACGGTGTGACCGGTACGGCTAAAAGTGTCTGATAACAGTTTCAAATTGACATTAACTTTAGAAAACAAAACAAGTGACATACGGAATACTGAGAAAAAATGTTCAGATTGTTTTGATACTTTTGGAAAACTATCCATGAGTCATTTTTGAGGTGTACGAATCGACCACACCTCAATCCGACGAATGGTGTGACCGATATGGCTAAAAGTGTCTGATAACAGTTTCAAATTGACATTTATTTTAGAAAACAACACAAATGACATATTGAATACCTAGAAAATGTGTTATGATTGTTTTGATACTTTAGGAAAATGATCCATGAGTCATTTTTGAGGTGTACGAATTGACCACACCTCAATCTGACGCACGATGTGACTAGTATGGCTGAAAGTGTTTGATAACAGTTTCAAATTGACATTAACTTTAGAAAACAACACTACTGACATACTGAATACTGAGAAAATTCATTCGGAATGTTTTTATAATTTAGAAAAATGATCCATGATTCATTTGTGATGTGTACAAATCGACCGAACCTCAATCCAATACATGGTGTTACCGGTATGGATAAGAGTGGATGATACCAGTTTAAAATTGACATTAACTTTAGAAAACAACACTACTAACATACGGAATACCTAGAAAATGTGTTTAGATTGTTTTGATACTTTAGGAAAACGATCCAAGAGTCATTTTTGAGGTGTATGAATCGACCGCACCGCAATCCGACGCACGGTGTGACCAGTATGACTAAAAGTGTCTAATAACAGTTTCAAATTGACATAAAATTTGGAAAACAACAGTTCTGACATACAGAAAACTAAGAAAATGCATTTAGATTGTTTTTATACTTTAGTAAAATGATCCATGAGTCATTTGTGAGGTGTATGAATCAACCACACCATAATCTGACGCATGATGTTACCAGTATGGCTAAAAGTTTCTGATAACAGTTTCAAATTGACATTAACTTTAGAAAAAAACACAAATGACATATGGAATATTCAGAAAACACATTATTATTGTTTTCATAATTTATTACAATAATGCATGAGTCATTTGTGAGGTGTACAAATTGACCGCACCTTAATCCGACGCACGGTGTGACTGGTATGGATAAAAATGTCTGATAACAGTTTCAAATTGACATTAACTTTAGAAAACAACACAAATGGCATAAGAAAAACTAATAAAATCTGTTCGTATTGTTTTGATACTTTAGGATAACGATCCATGATTCATTTTTGAGGTGTACTAATTGACCGCACCTCAATATGACGCACGGTGTGAACTGGATGGCTCAAGGTTTCTGATACCAATTTCAAATTGACATTAACTTTAGAAAACAAAAATACTAACATATAGAATACTGAGAAAATGAATTCAGATTGTTTTGATACTTTAGGAAAACAATCCATGGGTCATTTTTGAGGTGTATGAATTGTCTGCACCTCAATCTGATGCACGATGTGACCGGTATGGCTAAAAGTGTCTGATAACAGTTTTAAATTGACATTAACTTTAGAAAACAACACTACTGACATATGGAATACGGAGCAAACACATTCGGATTGTTTTGATACTCTAGGAAAACGAACCATGAGTCATTTTTGAGGTGTACAAATTGATCTCACCTCAATACGATGCACGATGTTACCGGTATGGATAAAAGTGTCTGATAACAGTTTCAAATTGACATTAATTTTAGAAAACTACACAAATGACATACGTAAAATTGAGCAAATGCGTTCTTATTATTTTGAAACTTTTGGACAACGATCCGTGAGTCATTTTTGAGGTTTAAGAATCGACCGCACCTCAATCCGACGCACAGTGTGACGGGTATGGCTAAAAGTGTCTGATAATAGTTTCAAATTGACATCAACTTTAGAAAACAACACAAATGACATACGAAAAAATAGGAAAACACATTCGAATCGTTTTGATACTTTAAGAAAAAGACACATGATTCATTTGTGATGTGTATGAATTAACCACACCACAATCCGATGAACAGTGTGACCGGTATGGCTAAAAGTTTCTGATACTAGTTTCAAATTGACATTAACTTTAGAAAACAACACTACTGACATACGGAATACCGAGAAAATGCATTTAGATTTTTTTGATACTTTAGGACAATGATCCATGAGTCATTTTTGAGGTGTAAAAATTGACCGCACATCAATCTGATGCACGGTGTGACTGGTATGGCTAAAAGTGTCTGATAACAGTTTCAAATTGACATTAATTTTAGAAAACAACACAAATTACATATGGAATATAGAGAAAACAAGTTAGGATTGTTTTGATACTTTAGTAAAACAATACATGAGTCATTTTTTAGGTGTACGAATCATCCTCACCTCAATCCGTTGCACGGTGTGACTGGTAAAGCTTTTCATTAGATAAAGAATCAGTATTTATTAAATGAGATAAATCATCCAAAAACATATTGATTTTACATTATTCCCTTTCACTGTTATCAGAATGAAAACATTTTAGTTTATCATTTCCATATTTTAGTTTCACATTTCTATATTAATGTATTATTTCATATTAATGTTTTAATTTATTTCATTATTGTATTACTAACATAATATTTGTTTTCTTATATAGGTGAATTCCTTTCCTTGAGTTCAGATGCTTTGTTCAGCAACAAATACCATGGACAACAATTTTTGAGAGAGGATCAAAGATATCAAAGGATGAAACATTAATGTTTATAACTATTATTGGATAATTGTAATTGTAACCATGTAAAACATTGTTTGAAATGTATATAGTAGTGTGTTTTTTTATATTCATGATGTTAAGTAAATGTATATAGGAATGTTCATAAAAATATTGTGTGCAGGTGCTGTTTTGTACTGGTGCAGGTGCTGTTTTGTACAGGTGCAGGTGCTAGTTTGTGAAGGTGAAGCTAAAAGAGCCTTTATGAGTACTATCTTGAGCACTGATAATAGGCCACTTTATCAGCGCTATCTTGAGTTATGATAATATGGCCCTTTATTAGCGCTATCTTGAGTGCTGATAATATTTCCCTTTATCAGCGCTCAAGATAGCGCTGGTAAAGGATCCCCTTTAATAGTGCTAGAAAAGCACTGTAAATTCTGGTGAAGATAAAATGGGGGGGGGGGGGGGGGGGTCCTCTTTATCTTCTCCGGTATTTACAGTGCTTTTCTATAACTGTTAATGTCGGTTTTTAGTGCTGATAAACGCCAATTTTTAGTAGCGAGGTAATGTTTTCACCACCCTCTTTCAAGTTCCTTTCTTCTTCCACTTCTTCTTTCTTTGTTATTTCTATTATAAAATAATAACCCCAGTATCTTCTATATACTGTGATGTTATTATAAATATGGTATAACCATATTTGTAATTCTATCCATCCTTTGAATGACATGTCACCATATGTGCGTACGTACGACTTACTGTCTTCACGTCATGGTTTAATTGTTATTCAAAACATTATTATTTGGATGGGTATGATAATGATGTATAATTGAAGTAAATATTAAATATAACATTATAATGATTCTGTATATATGATATACCATCCAATTATATACTATTTTAATATCAAAAGAAAGATATTGTCGCTCGTGCGTACGTACGGACTACCGTCTCCACGAACGTGATGAGATTCATTCCCCATCGTATCCATTCAAGAATAATTCTCATTTGATGATTAAAAGTAATTTTTAATAACTTTATATCATTATGGATATAAATAAGATACAACCTATCCAAAACCAACCCGACTTACGTAAAAAAACATACAAAGGAAAACAAATCAGTTAACACCCAAAACAACGATAATACTAAGATATTATTGACAAAGCAATATTAAAAAATTATATATGATATCATATTTATTTATATGATTCTTTTATAATTTAATAACAATGATTTAACTATTATACTGGAGGTTAACCTACCCTCGACCAAGGTAAAGTACAAGGTAAGGGTTTATTTCACAATCTCTTCATTATCCAAGGTTGTTTATACGTAATTATCTACTGGGACCACTTTATCATCCACATCCATGTTTCTTAAAAATGTATTTGAAAACATTCTTACTATTTTATAGACTATGGTTTAAAGTCATTTATACCCTTTTTTGACTTTTTATAAGATTTTTATAAAGGAATATTTTCATCATTTTCCAAACAAGGTCCCTTTTAACCTTTTCAACAGAATTAAGGTACGAATGAATTTTTTAACTTATATAGAGGGTGTGGCTATTTTCCACCGTTATAAAATCTTCAAAGATTCCCTTACAATTTTATAAGAATATTTTTAAAGTAAATGTTTTATTTTATAATTAAGTGACTTTTAAATGATTTAAAAAAATGATATTTGTCTCAAATAGTTTTGATTTCATCTATGTCAACATCCTTTGATGGATTTTAAGCTTATTTGAAGTAGATTTATTATGATACAAAACTTCCATATAGTATTGATGGTTTTGTGATATGTTTTACTGCGGATGTGTTATTTTTATACTATTCTTGGTTTATGGACAAAGTATTGACATTTCGTATGCTACTTTTAATACGAATGTTTATGTTATGTTTAAAACTGTTCATATGAGGAATGAATTGGACTTAATAAGTGACGGGTGGAGACCGCTATATATACTTGATGCATTGGTAGGTCTCATGAGACAAACTAGTGTCTTGGCACAAGTCCTTGACAAAATCTTATTTGTAGTCTTGGAACAAGGACTTAACTATGTGGTTATGATAGTCTGGCATTATGCCTTTCATCCTTATGAAAGTGGTTATTGATATTGCATTAGATTATTTTACTAGTAGAATATCCATGGGAATTTTAAATGAATTTACTTCATTATATATTTTCCCTATTATGATGAAGTTCAAGTTTAAAAGGCTTTTGTTTTAGTTATACATTTCCTTAAATGTTTATGTTTATTTATAAATGTTTCTGCTATATTGTTATCCTTAATGAGCTTCTGAGATCACCCCTTTCAATGTTTTATTTTTTCAAGGATGTGAAGAAGTATTTTATGAATGACCTACAGGGATAGTATGAGGTGATATGAAGACAAGATGTTATTGAATTTTTTTCACTGTATGATGTAATGTAAGACTTATGAATATATCTAGTGTTTCCAAGGCTACTAAACTAATCAGTCTTTCGAGACTTGATCTTTTGTGATCATGACAATATTATGTAATAATGCACTAACTCTGGGTAACTAGGGTCAGGGAGTTACTGTTGGTTTTAGAGGAAGTTTAGTACAAACCTTGGAATCTAGATTTAGATAAACTCTGATTAGAGAACATAGCCCTAAGATAGGCTTTGAGGATTAGTATATAAGAACTTCCTAGAATTTTTGTATTGTAGGGATTTTATGAGTTTTCCGAGAAATATATCCCTATATGGATATGAGAAGGTAGATGAAGATCTGGCACAAATTTACCTAGGGGTAAAACTCGAAAACACCACTTTGAGCTAGACTCGAACTGGAACTGGTGCACGACAACGGGCCCTGCTGCACTCTTGGTTACGACACTCCTGAGGGATATGATTAGGATAATTCCCATTTTCTTTACAAACCATTATGAATGGTTTATGAGTATATACTTCTTCAAAGAAAACTATTTTTTATGATTATTGATTATATCCATAAATAGTTCAATTTATGTTTAGTGTTTTACAAGAATAGAATTATGTATTTCGATTCATAAACTGATCTAGTTTATGCCATTGTTTAGAAATGGTGCATAGTGGAAGGAATGGAAACCATATCAATGCACGCACTCCATGTAGGGATTTACCTCCTGCTCAAGATATTTATAGTGGAGCTGGTTATGCAACTGGAGGTGATCATCTAATCACCATACTGGGAAAACTCACACAGGTTATGAATAATAACCTTACCCATATGGAGCACCCTGATCCACATCATGGAGGATCAATTGTAGATCGCTTCATGAGGAAAGAACCACCAAAATTCAATGGGGGTAAAAATACACTTGTATCGGAGGAATGGATAAATTTCTTAGAGAAAATATTCCACGCCTTGGGGAGTAGTGAAAGGGAAAAAGATGTCATGGAAGTTTACCGCCTCACTGGAGATGCTGATCAATGGTGGTAATTGATTCAAAACACAAAGGAAGATGATGAAGTATCCAATATTTAATGGAGGGAGTTTAAAGAGATTTTCTTAGAAAAATACTTTCCTCGTGACCATCGAGCAGATATGGAAAGGCAATTTCTGAGTTTGAGGCAAAAGGAGGTTGAGAATGTCAAAAAGTATGAGGCTAACTTTACAAAGTTAGCGAGGCATGCTGCAGATTATATAAATAACCCAAGAAGTAAGATTGATCATTTCTTTGATGGGTTAAAACTATTTCTCCATCGAGCATTAGTCTCACAATCCTTTTCATCGTACGAAGATATTGTTTTATGTGCTATCAAGACATAAAAGAAATTCTTTATGTCTTACAACTTTAAAGAAAAGAAAGAGAAGAAGAGATCTGCTGATCACTCCAGAAATAGAAATAAGGGGAAGAATGGAAAAGTTTAATATCCATCCTGTAGTAAATATGGGAAGAAACACCCTGGTACTTTCTTGAAGGGAATGACAGTTTGTTACAAGTGTGATGAAAAAGGCCACCAATGTAATGACCCGAAATTTTGAATAAATCTTGTTTCCTAATTTTATGTGTTATTTTATTTTATTTTTATACTCAAGAAAAATGTTTAATTTGATAACATGATTATAATTAAAATGAGACCGTTGGGTTTAGATGGTTATATGACCATTGGTCAATATGACCGCTGGAAACTAAACGTTTTGATTATTGCCTCTAAATACAAGTAATCTTGGTTAATTATTATAGAAAGAAGATTCGATGGCCTCACCCAGAAGTCTTGGACTGATCGAATCCCATCTAACAGAACTTGGGAAGGAGGTAGCACCACTGGGCTTTGCTCTGGACCAAACCCAAGCCGAACTTCATCGTGTGAAGCTAGAACGGGGTCTCCTTTGCGAGAAGTTAAAACCAATAGAAATTACTACTCGTGCGATGTTAGCCGAGACTCCCTCAGATTATCTCACCTTAGCACACCTTACACTTAGGTCCTATGCTGGTGTGATAAGGGGCTATGTAAGGAGACCATAACTACCTTGTGTAATCCTTTGTTTTAAATAAAAAATTAAGATTTCTTCTTATGATGAAGATTATGAATTTTTAAATGACCGGATAAATATAGTATGCATATTTTTGATGAATTTTAGAAAAAGTATCTTTTAAAACTGTTTATGTAAACCTTAAATAATTAAAAATGTGTAATGATTTTCAAAAAATGGTCTTCTAAAATTATGTTCAGTACAAAATTTAGAGTCTAATAAGATCAACTTGATATTTGATGAATAGTAAATTATGAATAGTGATTTTATGATTAGGATTAGTAATCTGTCCAAATGGATTAGTAATCTCACTTAAAGAAAGTATTAATATAATCTAGGCACCTTGATTAAGTAATGCGATTCAATAAAATGGTTAAATAACGGTTTCATAAATTATTATTCAAGTATTAGTTTTTTCGAGTGAATAGTGTTTATTAATTAAAAATTAAATTAAAAATATTTAAAATTTTTTTTTTATAAAATGGATTTCATTTTTGAACTCAGAGCACCGATATTATGTTATGGTAATTTTTGGGGTTTTTTTCTAAAAAAATGAATTTTCGGTGAATAGTGTCTTTATTTAAAAAATAAATTAAAAATATTTAGAAAATTATTTTTATAAAATGGAGTTCATTTTTGAAATCAGAGCATGGATATTTGGTTAAGGTGAAATTTTGGGATTATTCTGAGAAAGTTGAATTTTCGATGAATAGTGAAAATACAGTTTTTAAGTTACGGGTGTTTAATGACATCATTAAATGATGTATTAAGTTTGTAATCAATAGGTTCGACTTATTAATAGAAAGATAAGGTATGAGGTGTCCCAAGTGGCCAATACCATGGGAAAATACTATGGGCAAGCCCATGGTTTTGCCAAAACCACTAATGAGGTGTCCCTTGGGCATTAATGCCTTGTCCCCTCACTTTCCCTATAAATACCAAGACATCCTCTCTTCCATTCGACTCCACACTCTCCCCCAACGAAGTTCTGGTATCATTACCTCCCAAGGTGTCCTCCAAAGGTGCCCTCAATCCCTCAAGGTCCCAACCTTTGAGTTTTAAGAGTTACGTTTTAAGGTAAGGGATTCGACCTCTCTTTTTCATTTAAAGTAATCTCTTTTATGTCATTCCTTTTATGCTCCATGTTCCTATGTTGGAGGATGTTTTTTTATACTCCTATTACTTCCCTTTTCATGTTCATATAATGAGAGATCCCCTATTACTCTCATTATTTAGTTTTATGAAGTTTTAAGTGGCGCCGTTAGGCTGCCGAAATTTTTGTAACAGATTATTTCTCCCTTCTCATTTTTCAAGATCTATTTTCATGTTAAGTATTTCAAGTTCATTTTTATTATGTTGGGGTATGATCTCTAAATTTATCATAATGATATTTTATGATCATATTATTAGATACCCCATTTGATCTCTTTAATTCAGTATTTTGAAGTTTTAAGTGGCACCATTAGGCTACCGAATTTTTAAGTGGTTCTTCACCCTTCTCGTTTTGAAGTTCTACTTTCATGTCAATTATTTCAAGTTACTTTTTGTTATGTTGGGGGTATGATCTCTATATCTATCATACTGGACTCTTATGTTCATATGATAAGAGACCCCATTTGATCTCGTCAATTCAGTATTTTGAAGTTTTAAGTGGCGTCGTTAGGCTGCTGAATTTTTAAGTGGTTCTTCACCCTTCTCGTTTTGAAGTTCTACTTTCATGTCAATTATTTCAAGTTCCTTTTTGTTATGTTGGGGTATTATCTTTATATCTATCATACTGGACTCTTATTTTCATATGATGAGATACCCCATTTGATATCTTCAATTCAGTATTTTGAAGTTTTAAGTGGCGCCATTAGGATGCAAAATTGTTTAGGGGATTCTTTAACCCTTCTCATTCTTTTCAAAGTTCTACTTTCATGTCAAGTCTTTCAAGTTCATTTTTAATTATGTTGGGGAATTATCTCTATATCTATCATACTTAACTCTTATGTTCACATGATTATAGACCCTATTTGATCTTTTCAAATCATTTTTTTTGAAGTTTAAGTAAAGTCATTAGGCTGCCGAACTTTCATAAGAGAAATCTAATTTTTGTCTTCCTTCCATGTTTTTCATTTTAAATGGTATGTCCTTGATATTTCATTACCATTATAATGTATCCATCTTATTCTGTCCATCTACTGTTTTATGGGTAATTTATGAATGTTTGAACCATTTTTCCTCTCTTTTTAATGTCTTCTAAAACCTCGTAACATAGCCGTTATGCTGCAGAATTTTCATCTCAAAATGCCACTCTCTTTTCTCAAAATTATTTTATGTTATAAAGTGAATACTCAAAGCTCCTATTTATACAAGGGTATTCACATATATATCAAAATGTTCTATTTTAAATTCTGGGATTTACATACATGAGACCCGCTTTCCCTTTCTGTGGGTTTAAAGTGACATTAAGATCATGTCTTTAAAGTAGTTTTTAAAACGTTATGATTATGAAATGAAACCCATTTATTTTATGCTATATTGGTTATTTATGAAATGTTTGATGATGATATATGTGGCTCACATGATAATAAAGGCAAATTTAAGGGTGCTCCCTGATAGCACTCCAATTCATTGGGTAATGATGTAACCACTAGAGATTACAATTTTCACGATACCTTGGTGAATAACCTTGGTAATTTTCAAATGACACCTTGGGGATGGACCTTGGTGATATGTTCATGATTGTATATGTTAAATGATGTAGCCACATCTTCAAGTTATGAAAATGTTATTTTTATTATGATATGCCTCATGATTTCATTCTCACGCCTTAAAGTTCTTTTCATGACCTTATTGAAGTATCTCAAGTTCACATGTAAAATGTTTCTCTTGTTTCCATTACTGGGATTTTTGATCACCCTTTCTTTTTATGTATGTCCCCAGGTTATGTGATGCAGTAATGAACCTAGTATGAACATGAGGATAAGCCTTTCAAGTGTTTTAGAAGAATGTTTTATGTTTTCATCTTTACAGTTCCTGGTTTCCAAGACACTAAACCTTAAAGATCCTCAGATTTTTAAAATGTAATGAAAGTTTATGTGATAAAAAGGCGGGATGATATAGTTGGTATCAAAGGATGGTTTAGTTATTTGTGGAAATTAGGATATGAAAACTTTATGAAGAAGCCTATAGTAAAGTTAAAAAATAGGAAATCTTCCTGATATTTTGGTGAGTATTGAGTAAGGGGTTTCCAAGAAAATACGTCCCTGTCTGGATACGAGTAGGTAGAGGTGGCTCTGGAATAGATGTACATAGGGGTAAAACCTAAAAACACCGCTTTGAGATAGACTCGAATGGGAACTGGTACACGACAACGGGCCTTGCTACACTCTTGGTTACGACACTCCCGGGGGATATGCTTTGGTAAATTCATAAGCTTAGTATGAACCATTGTTAAAGGAACAAAGATAAAATAAAATAAAGATTCACATAAAAATATATGATGATGGATAACCTAGATGGGAACCTAGGGGATCACAAGTTGGGGTATACTTTTCTTCTACAATTTATCCTTATATGCTTTCGGTTCCTTTTCATGATTATTGGCTAAGTATTTAAGCCCCTAATTATGGATTCTTTTCTTAGTTAATGGTGGGAAATGGAAGAATGTGTCCCAACAACCAATGTGGTAGGAAATGAGACGATTGTCGTATTAATATGACAGGGATGATTAGGGGATTAAAATATGATTGTTATTTTGGAAGACTTTCACTATTTTGGGGACCCTATATGATCGAGGTAAATAGATTACTACGGTATTTTCATTGAGGAGTAAGGTTGACTTATATTTTGAAGAATCGATGAATTTAAGGTGGAATTATAGTAATTTAGGTTACTTATGGGAATGACTAACCTATCTTGGGTAAATAATGTTTAGGATAGATACTTTTGTTATAAGATGTTAGGAGTGGTTGATGTTGTTTGGAGATGAACAATGAAGTTTATTTTGGAAGACTATGTTATCAAATCCTTCTTGTATTTAGGTTTCAATATTAGCTTGGTTTATTTTGAGGAATCTTAATGACCATTATTTATGGAATGGTCAATGATGAAATATGGGTAGTACCATGGAACATTGAAGATTTAAATGTAGTTTCCATTCCTATGGGATTTTTTCTTTTTGAAGAGGTGTTTTACCTTATCCTTTCTATTTTTGGGATAATGTTTAAAGATAGAGGAAACAGATAGTTAATCTTTTGTGGATTATGAAGATGATTCTTGTGTTTTAATGAGACCAAGTAGTTTTGAATGCTCATAGTTTGGAGAAAAGATTAGTTTTGGGTAGAAACTTATTAAAGGATGAAACTCTACATGAAGATAGTTATATTTTCTTATGTTTTTGTTTTATGTTGTAAATGAATTCCTCAAAATTATGAAAAGGAACGTAAAACAAAAATGTTGTTGGTTTGTGTTTCCTACTAGGTAATCAAAGACCGTTTACACACATCATAAGTTTGGGATTTTCTTATGGTTAACTTTCTCCTAATCATGTTCTCTATCACTCTCCCCCAGAACTTGAACCTTTTTTTTTCTTCCACGTCCATGTTTTCCTACATGGAATCCTAGTGTGGGTTAACTCGGGTGACCTTTGTACTTACCTTTCTTTCTTTTAAAGTAATAATTTTACTGACCCATTTTCCGATGTGGGACTTTCAATGAAATTTCAAAACCCAATTTTAAAAATTGCGAGGACGCAATTTCTTAAGGGGGGAAGAATGTAAGGACCCGAAATTTTGAATAAATATTGTTTCCTAATTTTATGTGTTATTTTATTTTATTTTTATACTCAAGAGAAATTTTTCATTTGATAACATGATTATAATTAAAATGAGACCGTTGGGTTTAGACGGTTATATGACCATTGGTCAATATGACCGCTGGAAACTAAACTTTTTGATTATTGCCTCTAAATACAACTAATCTTGGTTAATTATTATATAAAGAAGATTCGATGGCCTCACCCAGTAGTCTTGGACCGATCGAAGCCCATCTAACAGAACTTGGGAAGGAGGTAGCACCACTGGGCTTTGCTCTGGACCAAACCCAAGACGAACATCATCGTGTGAAGCTAGAACGGAATCGCCTTTGCGAGAAGTTCAAACTAATAGAAATTACTACTCGTGCGATGTTAGCTGAGCCTCCCTCAGATTCTCTCATCTTAGCACACCTTACACTTAGGTCCTATGCTGGTGTGATAAGGGGCTATGTAAGGAGACCATAACTACCTTGTGTAATCCTTTGTTTTAAATAAAAAATTGGGATTTCTTCTTATGATGAAGTTTATGAATTTTTAAATGACCGGATAAATATAGTATTTTGATGAATTTTAGAAAAAGTATATTTTAAAAATGTTTATGTAAACCTTAAATAATTAAAAATGTGTAATGATTTTCAAAAAATGGTCTTCTAAAATTATATTCAGTACAAAATTTAGAGTCTAATAAGATCAACTTGATTTTTGATGAATAGTAAATTATGAATAGTGATTTTATGATTAGGATTAGTAATCTGTCCAAATGGATTAGTAATCTCACTTAAAGAAAGTATTAATATTATCTAGGCACCTTGATTAAGTAATGTGATTCAATAAAATGGTTAAATAACGGTTTCATAAATTATTATTCAAGTATTAGTTTTTTCGAGTGAATAGTGTTTATTAATTAAAAATTAAATTAAAAATATTTAAAGAAATTATTTTTATAAAATGGATTTCATTTTTGAACTCAGAGCACCGATATTATGTTATGGTAATTTTTGGGGTTTTTTCTGAAAAAATGAATTTTTGGTGAATAAAGTATTTATTTAAAAAATAAATTAAAAATATTTAGAAAATTATTTTTATAAAATGGAGTTCATTTTTGAAATCAGAGGATGGATATTTGGTTAAGGTGAAATTTTCGGATTATTCTGAGAAAGTTGAATTTTCGATGAATAGTGAAAATATAGTTTTTAAGTTACGGGTGTTTAATGACATCATTAAATGATATATTAAGTTTGTAATCAATAGGTTCGACTTATGAATAGTAAGATAAGGTATGAGGTGTCCCAAGTGGCCAATACCATGGGAAAATACCATGGACAAGCCCATGGTTTTGCCAAAACCACTAATGAGGTGTCCCTTGGGCATTAATGCCTTGTCCCCTCATTTTCCCTATACATACCAAGCCATCCTCTCTTCCATTCGACTCCCCACTCTCCCCCAACGACGTTCTGGTCTCATTACCTCCCAAGGAGTCCTCTCAAGGTGCCCCCAATCCCTCAAGGTCCCAACCATTGAGTTTTAAGAGTTACGTTTTAAGGTAAGGGATCCGACCTCTCTTTTTCATTTAAAGTAATCTCTTTTATGTCATTCCTTTTATGCTCCATGTTCTTATGTTGGAGGATGTTCTTTTATACTCCTCTTACTGCCCTTTTCATGTTCATATAATGAGAGATCCCCTCTTACTCTGATTATTTAGTTTTATGAAGTTTTAAGTGGCGCCGTTAGGCTGTCGAAATTTTTGTAATGGATTCTTTCTCCCTTCTCATTTTTCAAGATCTATTTTCATGTAAAGTATTTCAAGTTCCTTTTTATTATGTTGGGGTATGATCTCTAAATTTATCATACTGATCTTTTATGATCATATTATGAGAGACCCCATTTGATCTCTTCAATTCAGTATTTTGAAGTTTTAAGTGGCGTCGTTAGGCTGCCCAATTTTTAAGTGGTTCTTTACCCTTCTCGTTTTGAAGTTCTACTTTCATGTCAATTCTTTCAAGTTACTTTTTGTTATGTTGGGGGTATGATATCTATATCTATCATACTGGAATCTTATGTTCATATGATGAGAGAACCCATTTGATCTCTTCAATTCAGTATTTTGAAGTTTTAAGTGGCGCCGTTAGGCTGCTGAATTTTTAAGTGGTTCTTCACCCTTCTCGTTTTGAAGTTCTACTTTCATGTCAATTATTTCAAGTTAATTTTTTTATGTTGGGGTATTATCTCTATATCTATCATACTGTAATATTATGTTCATATGATTAGATACCCCATTTGATCTCTTCAATTCAGTATTTTGAAGTTTTAAGTGGCGCCGTTAGGCTGCCGAATTTTTTAGGGGATTCTTTCACCCTTCTCATTTTTTTTCAAAGTTCTACTTTCATGTCAAGTCTTTCAAGTTCATTTTTAATTATGTTGGAGAATTATCTCTATATATATCATAATTAACTCTTATGTTCACATTATGAGAGACCCTATTTGATCTTTTCTAATCATTTTTGTTGAAGTTTAAGTAAAGTCGTTAGGCTGCCAAACTTTCATAAGAGAAATCTAGTTTTTGTCTTCCTTCCATGTTTTTCATTTCAAATGGTATGTCCTTGAAATTTCATTACCATGATCATGTATCCATCTTATTCTGTCCAGCTACTATTTTATGGGTCATTTATGAATGTTTGACCCATTTTCCCTCTCTTTTTAATGTCTTCTAAAACCTCATAACATAGCCGTTATCTGCAGAATTTTCGTCTCAAAATGCCACTCTCTTTTCTCAAAATTATTTTATGTTATAAAGTGAATACTAAAAGCTCCTATTTCTACAAGGGTATTCACAAACATATCAAAATTTTCTATTTTAAATTCTGGGATTTACATACATGAGACCCGCTTTCCCTTTCCGTGGGTTTAAAGTGACATTAAGATCATGTCTTTAAAGTAGTTTTTAAAACGTTATGATTATGAAATGAAACCCATTTATTTTATTCTATATGGGTTATTTATTAAATGTTTGATAATGATATATGTGGCTCACATGATAATAAAGGAAAATTTAAAGGTGCGCCCTGATAGCGCTCCAATGTATTGGGTAATGATGTAACCACTAGAGATTACAATTTTCACGATACCTTGGTGAATAACCTTGGTAATTTTCAAATGACACCTTGGGGATTGACCTTGGTGATATGTTCATGATTGTCTATGTTAAATGATGTAGCCACATCTTCAAGTTATGAAAATTTTATTTTTATTATGATATGCCTCATGATTTCATTCTCATGCCTTAAAGTTCTTTTCATGACCTTATTGAAGTATCTCAAGTTCACATGTAAAATGTTTTTCTTGTTTCCCTTGCTGGGCTTTTTGCTCACCCTTTATTTTTATGTATGTCCCCAGGTTATGTGATACAGTAATGAAACTAGGATGAACATGAGGAGAAGCCTTTAAAGTGTTTTAGAAGAATGTTTTATATTTTCATCTTTAAAGTTCCTGGTTTCCAAGAAACTAAACCTTAAAGATCCTCAGATTTGTAAAATGTAATGAAAGTTTATGTGATAAAAAGGCGGGATGCTATAACCAAGCTCATGATTTGAAGGGGATGAAAGAATCTACTGATGTTCAATGCTACAATTTCAGGGATATGGGACATTATAAAAATTAATTTCCTAAGATTCAGGGGAACTTACCTCAGAAAAGGCCAAGGGATCAAGGCCCCAGCTTATGCTATCACTACTGCTGAGGTAGAAGCTCCTAAAGATGCGGTGGCAGGTAATTTAATGGTTTTCTAAAGTTTATAAAATGCTTTATTTTATTCTGGATCATCCCATTATTTCATATCTTCCCACTTTTCTTAGAAAATTAGATATTTCCAATTTTATTTAACAAGGGAGTTGTTAGTTAAAACTCCCAAGGGAAGTATCATTGCTTCAAAGTTCTTTGAATAAGTTCCTATTAGAGCACATAAATGTTTTTTATTTGCTGATCTCACCGGTATACCTATGGTTGAGTTTGATATAATCCTCAGTATGGATTGGATTTCAAACTATGATGTGAAGATTTATTGTAAGAAGATGGAGGTTACAATTTTTGATGATGGGGATAAAGAACACCTTATATTTAGAGTAGAATTGTGACCAATAAATTCTTATCTAGATCCACCCCCAGTAGCTCAACTAAATTCAATTATTTGGGAGGAAGAGAATGAAATAATAGTTGGTGAGGAAAGGAATGTTCAAATAGAGGATGTACCTATTGTGAAAGAATATGTAGATGTGTTTCTGGAAGATTTACCTGGACATCCTCCAAAATGAGAAATTGAGTTTTCCATTGATTTAATTCCTAGTAATAGGCCTATATCAAAGACCCCTTATAGAATGGCCACTATGGAATTAGTTTAACTAATGAAACAACTAGAGGATTTGAGTAATAAGGGATTTATTCCCCATAGTGTTTTTCCATGGGGAGCCCCTGTCCTTCTTGTTAAGAAGAAAGATGGATCTATGAGGATATATATCGACTAAAGGGAGATCAATGCTATAACAATAAAGAACAAGTATCCCCTACCTTGAATTGATGATTTATTTGACCAACTGCATAGAGATCAATACTTTTCAAATATTTACCTTCAATCTAGATATCATCAGTTGTGTGTGAAGAAGGAAGACATTCCAAAGACAGCATTTTGAACCAGGTACGGGCATTACTAGTTTACAGTAATGCCTTTTGGGCTAACTAATGCACCCTCTGTCTTCATGGATTTAATGGACAGAGTTTTCAAGGAATATATTGATGAATTTTTAGTGGTATTTATTGATGATATCTTGGTATACTCCAAAATCTATGAAGATCATGAAAATCACTTGCGTATTATATTGAAGATTCTTAGAAGACATGAATTATATGGAATGTTTAGGAAGTGTGAATTATGGTTTTATGAGATTTCTTTTCTTGGCCATATTATATCTAGGGGTGGAATCTCTATTGAGCCTTCTAAGAAAAGATCAATACAATAATGTCAAACACTAACGAGTATAACTGAGGTACACTGGTTTATTGGTTTAGCAGGTTATTATCGATGTTTCGTCCATAATTTTTCCCAGTTGCCTAACCCATTAACAAAGCTCACACGTAAAGGGGTTAAATTTTTATGGACAAAAGAGTGTGAAGAATGTTTCTAAGAACTGAAGAAAAGATTATTCAATGATGCTATATTGACTCTAACATCTGGGAATGATGGGTTTGTTATTTATAATGACGCATCAAAGAAAGGACTTCGTTGTGTCCTTATGCAGAATGATAGATTTATTGGCTATGCAACACGACATTTGAAAATTCATGAGTAGAACTATCATACTCATGATCTTGAGTTAGTAGCTATAATATTTTCTTTGAAGATTTGGAGACACTATATCTATGGTGAGAAATGTGAGATTTACATTAATCACAAGAGTTTGAAGTATATTTTCTCATAGAAAGAACTCAACATGAGGCAAATGAGATGGATTGAACTACTCAAGGATTATGATTGCATGATACACTACCACCCGGGGTAGGAAAATATGGTTTCAAATGATTTGAGTTGAAAAAAGCATGGTGTTTTGAACAAGATGACAGTTGAGAGGGATCCTATTTTCATGGATCTAGTAAATATGGATATGGGAATCACCATAGAAGGTGAAACATCAATAATTTTTCAAATGGTTGCCAAACCATCTTTACTAGAAAGGATAAATAGTTCTTAGACCAATGATGATGAGTTTTAAAAGAAGATTAAAGCTGTGAGTGATGGGAGATTGAGTGAATTTGTGTATGAAGATGGAATTTTGAAATTTGGGAGGAGATGTTGTGTTCCTGATATACTTGATCTAAAAAGGTAATTATTGGATGATTCTCATAGTTCCAATTTCTCTATACACCCTGGGAGCACCATGATGTATAGAGATTTGAAGGCACATTTTTGGTCAGACAACATGAAGAGGGAGATTTCTGATTTTGTGTCAAGATGTATGGTTTGTCAACAAGTGAAAGCTGGAAGGAAACAGCCGGGAGGAGTCATGCAACCTCTTCCCATACCCGAGTGGAAATGAGATAATATCACGATGGAGTTTATCATGGGATTACCAAAGACTCCTAGAAGGAACGAGGCAATATGGGTCATTGTTGATCGTCTTACCAAGTCAGCACATTTTCTTGCTATAAGATAAGATCTACCACTTAAACATCTAGAAACACTATATATTAATAAAGTTGTGAGACTTAATGGAGTACCACTATCAATTGTTTCTGATCGTGATCCACATTTTACATTAAGATTCAGGAAGAGTCTTTAGAAGGCCTTGGATATTGAACTTCGTTTGAGCACTACTTACCACCCCCAAACTGATGGACAATTAGAATGGACTATTAAAACCTTAGACTACATGTTGAGATCTTTCTCACTTGACTTTCAGGGTATGTGGGATCAATATTTACCTCTGGTGGAATTTTCCTATAACAATAGCTTCCATTCAAGTATTCAGATGTCACCATATGAGGTGTTATATGGAAATAGATGTCGCAGACCAACCTGTTGGGATGACGTTGTTGAAAGAAAACTTGTAGGCCCAGAACTGGTGGAGGAAACAATGGAAAAGGTTAAGGTAATCCAAAACCACATCAAACCATCTCAAAGTAGGTAGAAGAGCTATACCGATAACCAAAGGAAGGATTTGTAATTTCAGGTAGGAGATCATGTTTTCTTGAAGGTATCCTTATGGAAGGGAGTTATAAGTTTTCGTAAGAAGGGAAAAATTGAGTCCCAGGTACATCGGACCTTTCGAAATTCTAAAACGAATTGGGTTTGTAGCTTACCGTTTGGAAATACCGCAAAATATCTCCAAAGTTCACGATGTGTTCCACGTATCACTATTGAGAAAATACATGTCTGACCCAATGAATGTACTCACCTATGAGGAATTAGAATTGGAACCTGATCTATCTTATTGCGAAGAGCCTGTCAAGGTTCTTGATACAAGAGAACAAGTGTTGAGAAACTAGACGACTCGTCTGGTAAAAGTTCTATGGAGAACCATAAGATGGAAGAAGTAACGTGGGAACCCAAAGAACTTATGATGAAGAACCACCCATGTATTTTTATGCAGTAATATTATAGAAATTTCGAGGATGAAATTATTTGGAGGGGAGAATGTAACACCCCAAACTTCCACGGTACGCTTCTCTTTGAATAATATAGTAGTGTGTGTTGTATGCAGTTTCAAGTTCTAACACACACCACAACCAATCAGACTATCCGTTATGAATAGTAATACCAACTTTTTTAAATTTTGTTAATTTTATCTTCCAAAATGGTCTTAATTTTTGGATTTTGATAATCGAAATTAGCTTAGGGTGAATTTTTGGTATTTTTATGAAAACATTCATTTTTTGATGAATAGTTAAAAACACCGAGTTATAGTTTAAAACCGAATTTTTATAATTACTTATTTTATTGAAATTTATTTTAGGTAAAAATAGATATTTAATACCTATATAAGTTAAATTCAATTCATTGGAGTCTGTTTATAATAATTTTAGATATATAAAAATTTTATTGAACTTTTCACCCTCTTTTACCCACCTCCTAGGATAATCTGGAAATTCACATAAAACTTAATTTTACTGCTTCTATGAGTGGAATTTAGAAAATACGAGAGACACGGTTAATATCAATGAGTAAAATGTGGTTCAATAAGATAAAAATAATTTTTGGTGAATCGTAACTTTTTACTTTTATTTACCACGGTTAAAAGTAAATAGGATAATTAAGGGTAAAAATGATATTATTATTACCCTAACACATGTACTAATTATATTGGATAAGTATAATTCGACCATAAACAACCTTATAAATAAAAGATGAACCTCTTAGGTCGACTTGGATTAGATTTGGACATTTATAATTATTTAATTCAATGAAGAGTTAAAAGTGTTGAAATCAATGTTTAATAACTAAAACATTTTTAATATAGGGTTATAGATAAGATATATTTGATTATAAATATTAATTAGAAAGATAAAAATATTTCCTATATAATTATAGTTTATTTATAATTTTTAAAAATTAAATAATTGAATTTATTTATGACACAATTATGATGCAGTAATTACCTTATTAGTGAAATATTAAAATAATTGATATTATAAATACCCAAATAAATATAATTTGAGACTTTTAATGAATTCCAAGAATTTTATAAGTTAATATGACATGTTAGGATTGATTAAATGAATTATTTTTGAAGTAATAATTCTGTTATGAATTTAGTAAAAACAAAATACAAAATTATGTCAAAATTGACATAAAAGATTTTTTAAAACAAATATTATATTATTAATTGACATTCAATTCCTAAAAATCTAAGGTTCAGCCAAGAGACTTATATAATGATATTTGAATCATTAATGAACCTCTTGGGGTTCTCTTGGAATTTTATAGTATTTTTATTAACCATATAATATAAAAATTCAGAGACATGGTAAATGTGAAACTCATTAACTAACAGTTAAAACTAAAAGATAAGGTTAATATAGTGACCCAAAACTTTCTAAAACCTATTGGTTGGGTGGTTTTCGACCCATTACCACCTTATCCTATAAATAAGTAACTTTGGAGCCATTATCAACCGAATATGAATTTATTATAAAATAATATTTTAATTTTTTTCTAAGGTGCCCCTCACCCCTCTTATAAAAGGGAACTCCCCTTCTCTCAAATTCATACCTTCAAAGAATTTTGGTTCGGCCAAAAACTGCCAAAATATTCTCTCAACTTCCCTCACATCAACCTATAGGCCTTATTTTGATCAGAAAGCCAACCTACAGAGCCTTTTTGATCAAATCAAAAGGAAGAACCTCAAGAAGAGGTAATGTTTTCACCACCCTATTTCAAGTTCCTTTCTTCTTCCACTTCTTCTTTCTTTGTTATTTCCATTATAAAATAATAATTCAAATATATTATATTTACTGTGATGTTATTATAAATATGTTACAACCATATTCAGTATTCTATCCATCCTTTAAATGACATGTCACCATACGTGCGTACGTACGACTTACCGTCTCCACGTCATGGTGTAATTGTTATTCAAAACATTATTATTTAGAAGGGTATGATAATGATAAGTAATTTAAGTAAATAATAATTATAACCTTATAATTATTATTTATATATGATATAACATCCAATTATATACAATTTTAATATCAAAAGAATGATATTGTCACTCGTGTGTACGCATGGACTACCGTCTCCACAAACGCGATGAGATTAATTCTCCATCGTATTCATTCGAGATTAATTATCCTTTGATGATTAAAATTAATGTTTAAGAACTTTATATCATTATGGACTTGAATAATTTACAACCTATCCATAACAAACACATCTTTCGTAACAAAGCATACAAAGGAAAATGAATCAGTTAACACCCGAAACGACAATAATACTAAGATATTATTAACAAAGCAATATTAAAAGATCATATATGATATCATATTTATGTATATGATTATTTTATAATTTAATAAAAATGATTTAACTATTATACATTAGTTTAAACAACCCTCGACTAAGGAAAAGTACAAGGTAAGGTTTTATTTCACATTATCTTCATTATCCGAGGTTGTTTATACGTAATTATCTACTGGGACCTCTTTATCACCCGCATCCATGTTTCTTAAAAATGTATTTCAAAACATTCTTACTATTTGATAGAATATGGGTTAAAGTAATTTATACACTTTTTTGACTTTTTAAAAGATCTTTATAAAGGAATATTTTCATCTTTTTCCAAACAAGGTCCTTTTTAACCATTTCGACAGAATTAAGGTAAGAATGTATTTTTTGACTTATATGTTGGGTGTGGCTATTTTCCACCGTTATAAAATTGTCAAATTTTCCCTTACAATCTTATAAGAATATTTTGAAAGTAATTGTTTTATTTTATAATTATGTGACTTTTAAATGATTTAAAAAAAAGATATTTATCTCAAATAGATTTGATTTCATCTATGTCGACATCCTTTGATGGATTTTAAGCTTATTTAAAGTTGATTTATTATGAAAAAAAACTTCCGTATAGTATTGAAGGTTTTGTGATATGTTTTATTGTGGATGTGTTATTTTTATACCATTCATGGTTTTTGGAGAAAGTATTTACATTTCGTATGCTAGTTTTAATATGAATGTTTATGTTATGTTTAAACCTGTTCATATGAGGAATGCATTGGAATTAATAACTGACTGGTGGAGCCCTCTATAGCTCCTTGATGCATCAGTAGGTCTCATGAGACAAACTAGTGTCTTGGAACAAGTCCTTGACAAAATATTATTTGTAGTCTCGGCATAAGGCCTTGACTATGTGGATATGATAGTCTGGCATTATGCCTTCCATCATTATGAAAGTGGTTATTGATATTGCATGTGATTATTAGACTAGTAGAATATCCATGTGAATAAGTAAATGGAATTAATTCATTTTATCTTTTCCATATGATGCTGAAGTTCATGTTTAAAAGGATTTTGTTTTAGCTATACATTTCCTTAAATGTTTATGTTTATTTATGAAAGTTTCCACTATATTGTTATCCTTACTGAGCATCTGAGCTCACCCCTTTCAATGATTTATTTTTCCTAGGATGTGAAGAAGTATTTTATTAATGACCTGTAGGGATAGTATGAGGGGATATAAAGACAAGATATTGTTGTAGTTTTTTTCACTTTATGATGTAATGTCAGACTTATGAATATATCTAGTGTTTCTAAAACTACTAAACTAATCGGTCTTTCAAGACTTAATCTTGGGTGATCATGCCAATATTAGGTAATAATGAAACGACTCCAGGTAACTAGGGTCGGGTTGTTACACTACATCCCCAAACCCATGCTTGGGTTCACTTCTAGGTAGTGGTATCGTACCTTCAAGATGGTGACGTCGCTACCATCATTGAACCCCATGAAAAATTTAGAGTTTCACCATCAACATTTTGAACCCGATTGAGGTCATTTTGTGGAAAAGTACATATAACACATTTCATGGTGTCTACAAAATCCCCCCTTAGAATTTGATTTTTTCATAATTAAAATAATCTTATTCTAAGGTAAAAGTAGGGCACTATGTCACATTCCAATATAATTTGGATATATTTTGAGTTATGTTATGTTTTTTAGAAGGAACTAACTTTTTCCTAATCCATGGGGCCTAGCGAGCATAGTTTGATTTTTCTATGTTTATATAGAAAAACACACAAACTTTTTATTTTTTGACCTTTTAATATTCAATATTACCTAAACCATTCAAAATGTACGTTTAGTGAGAAGGGACTTGACCTTTGTCCAGAGTGACCTTTACAGGTTCCAAAACTAGTGAGTATTATGTCTTTTATTGTTAGTAGTTTATAGTCATGCATGTTGGTCTACAAAGGGATAATGTTTAAGGATGAATATCTTTGACAAAAAATATTGAAATTAGAACCCAAACAAGACTCAATGGCTAGGAAGTTTTCTAGTAGTATTTAAATATTTCCAAGGGGAATTAGGAGTCATGATTTTTATAGTCACCAAATCTTAAATGTGTTTAAACAAAAAGGAAGTCTCTTCCAAGAACAAAATTATCATTATTTGAAAAACCGTTATGGGGGTTGTATTATTCAGGGCCAACTGGGGCATATGCTGCATAGCCAAATAGTGGCATCTTTTGATCAACATGCCTATTATATAGGAAACTTATGCAAGACACTTAATGGCACATACTTCATAGCCAGGAAAAAAGTGTTCTCAAAATATTGACATGTTACCATTGATTGACAAGGGATAATATGATTTGGGTGACTCAAGACCACAATGGGTGGTTTTCCCAAGGAAAGTGATTTTGAGAAGAAAGGGTTATTTATGCCAACATATATCCTGAATAGGAAAACCATTTCGATATAAATTTGGTGTATAATAAATAGTTAAAAGTTATCAAAAAGGAGAATTTCTAATAATATACTGTGTAGTTTTAAGTCATGCAGTGAGGACATTGTACTGTGTAGTTTTAAGTCAAGCAGTGAGGACATTGTACTGTGCAGTTTTAAGTCATGAAGTGAGGACATTGTGTGGCTTTAATTTAAGGTCTTTAGTTTTGACTAAAGGTACGAGACTCTCTCAATTTCTAGATAATTTGTTTGAAAAAATGTTACTATATTTAGGTATGGAAGGGAAAATTGTAAACTATGATTTTGGAATTTCTTGATCTGAATAATGAAATACGAAAAGGGCTAAAGGCATTAGAGGATGTCTTTTCCAAGAACAAAGTTACCATTAATTGAAAAACCCATTATGGGGGATGTATTATGTAGGAAAAAATGGGGAATATGTTGTATATCCAAATAGTGGCATCTTTTGACCAACATGGATGTTATGTAGGAAACATTTATGCAAGGTCACCTAGGGGAACATACTATATAGTCAGGTAAAAGAAGTCCCAGAAGTTTTACATTCTATCTCTAAAAGCTGAAGAAAGTTTATGGAGATTTAGATTTTCCAAAGCACAGAGTTTGGTTTATAAATAAAGGTACCTAAATATGAAGAGAGTATTTCCATTCATGATTTCCAAAGAATCATAGGAATATGATTTCTACAAAGGTCTGACCCAAACGTAGGAGTTATGGTGTTTGTATTTTTAGATCATACAACTTGGAACAGAAATAGAAATAATATCTGGTATGTGGTTAAGTGATCCAAGGTTATTTCATATTTATTTGAACACAAGGAGAGATAGATGTGTAAATCATTTTCTTGAAGAGTTTCAGATCGAGAGAAATATAATGGGACAAATATATATAAATTACTGTTTAAAAAAAGATTCTTGTATGTTGTCATAAAGGTTTGAATGGGACAAAGACACTATAACCAAGAATGAAATTACCATTATTTGACAAACCTATTATGGGGGCTGTATTATGCAGGGTGAACTAGGGTATATGATTCATAGCCAAATAGAGGTATCTTTTGACTAACATGCCCATTATATGGGAAACTTATGCAATGAAACCTAAGGGAACATACTGAATAGTCAAGAAAAATAGATCTTAGATATTAGAAACTCTGTCACCAGAAACCATAAGAAAGATTATGAAGATCTAAAAATATTCACGATTAAGAGTGTAAAATATGTAATGGGTAATTCTTAATGCATATGAGAAATATTTAAATCTATATTGACATTGAATTTAGAGTCCCTTGGATAGATATTATTTGTATGTAAAATTGGGACATTCTTGTTTCCTTGATGGGTTCTCAGAGGAGAGGGAATAAACTAAAAGTATCATGTATAGTTTTTTTTACTGTACGAAAGAGGGGGGGGGGACAAATTTTCCCCTGGATAGGACTTGAATTTAAAACATAGTCGTCACTACGTATCTCAATGTAATGAGATTCAAGACATACATAGTTCATAAAAATGATTATGTAGTTTATCATCATATGGAGAGGATGTATTGTTGTGCCTTTTATGGTCTTGAAACCAGGACCATTGATAACCCCAAAAGGAATTGATCCACCTTATTTATACAGAGAAGTATTTTACCCAATTCTTAATCCTGCATGAGATATTCTTGATGTTAGAAACAAGGAAGAGAAAAGTTTTCTTCAGTAACAAAAAGATGAAACAAGTGAAGAATATGGGTATTATGATTATGTGATAGCTGAGCCAGGGCATATAACCCAGGATTACTACATATCTTATTGGACCAAGAATCAAGCCAAACGTAGTTCATGGATTTCCATTTAGTTTAATGTCATGTGTTAAGGACGGAGATGAACCGATATAAAAAGAAATAAATGTTGTAGTTGGACTAAGGGATAAAAACCAAGTGTCACTACATGTATTACTGTGGGGAAAAAAATCAAGCCTTAGATAGTTCATTAAACATTCCCTATGCAGGTTTGATTCTTATACAAAAAATAAAATTGGAGGTTTTTTATATATATTGTGGTTGGGCCCAATATTGGGGATCTAGGAATCTCTACATATCTCATATAGATGAGAATCAATCCATACATAGTTCTTGAAACAATCATTTCCCACACCAATCATGTTTGATATGGGGAACGAGGGATTTTGACATGTTATGAGAAAACGGTTAAACTTAAGACACACAAGGGTATAAGGATCAAACCATGTATCTTATGGGAACACTCTGTATATATCTAATTCATATACAAGAGGATAAAAATGAAATAAAAAGATTTTGTTTTTGTGGCTGGTCCCAAGATTGGAGATCCATGCATCTCTATGTATCTCATTGAAAATGAGAATCAAGCTATACATAGTTCTTGAAACAAGGTCCCTATGCAGATCTGACTCAGACGTAGGGAAGTGAAGGACCCTTGTGGTGCTAAAGAGTAGCAATAATATCAATGATTCTTGCTCATGTAATCTCCTAACTTCAAGTAGATAAGACGTTAGCCATACATTTTAATGTCATGTAACAAGGGAAAATGATGTCATGTAGTTTAACATCGGGCAACAAGGACAAATATGCTACACATTTTATTTTCATCTAGTAAGGAAGTTTATGATTTTTATGCAGTTTAATGTCTCAATACTAGGACTATGTCTTATGAAGTTTTATTTTATTGTAGTAAGGACACATATTTGCAATTACACAAAGTATTTATTTAGGAATCTCATATTGGTTGGAGTTGTAATAAGCTCTCCATCCATTGAGATTAAGTCATAAGTTCCATTTGTGTAGACCTTATGTATGGAATAAGGTCCTTCCTAATTTTTCTTAATATTTGGAGATTTCTTTCCTAGTATCATTGGAGTCTTGAAGACCAATACCAATTTCCTTGAAGAAATGAATAGAGGTGAACTTTCTTGTTAAAGGCTCATGTTATTCTGTTATGATAGACTTCTAAATGAATGAAAAGTATGAAATCATTTTTTGTCTAATCACTCCATCTCATCAAACCATTTATGAGAATTCTCATTCATATAAAACTAATCACATATTGAAACTCTAAAGGAAGGAAATTTAATTTCAATTTGAAAAACTGCTTCTGTTCCATACACCAATGAATAAGGAGTTTCCTGGGTGGCAGTACAGGTCGTAGTCTGATAATCCCATAATGCATGACAAAGATTATCAGGCCCTGATTTCTTATCTTTATCCACCATCTTCTAAAGTGTATTAGATATGGTTTTATTGAAAGCCTCTATCTATCCATTTCTCTCTAAATGATAGTGAGTTGAATGGTTGGATTTGATATTGTGCTCTTGATATAACTTCTTTACTTCAACAGAATAGAAATTGGTGCCATTTTCTATCAATATAGTATGAGGAATACCAAATCTTGTGATGATGATGGTTTTAAAAAAACTAAAAATGATTTTGGATATGATTTCTTTGAGAGGTATTTCCTCAACCCATTTTCATAAGAAGTCAATAGTAGTAAGAATATATTTGAACTACTTAGCTGTGGATGGAGTATAAGGCCCTGCTAAATCCATTCCCAATGTGGTAAATGACCAAGAGTATCTAGCTGTATGTAAAAACACCGAGGGTTGATGAAAAAAGTTGGAATGTACTTGGATGGGATGAAATTTATTGGTGAAATATGTGCAATCATGCATTATTGAAGGAAAAAAGTATCCAAGCCTTCAGATTTGATCAGAAATCCTATGAACAGCCTGGTGATCACCATAAGATCCTGAATGTACTTCTTTCATGACATATTCAGTTTCCTCCCCATCAATAAAACTGAATAGGATTCCATCAACACCTTGTTTCTAGAGTATCTTCTGGTGATCTGGGCTATCGAAAAGAGTAAAATTGGTTTCTCATCATCAGATCAGTTATTTTTCATCCATATCTGGTGGAAGTACTCTATTTTTAAGGTATTCCATGATGGGTGTTCTCCATCCCATGGTATGACCATATGGCCAAGAAATAGGGTTATTTACATTAATTTACTCCATTCTAGTTTGAACGTAATGTGATACCACATGACAATGGGCTATACTGACAACAATCTCATCCCAGTTTGGATCTTCCAAGGCTGTATCTACATTATCCAGTGCATCAGATTGGGAATTTTTTGATCATGGGATGTAATACAATATTGGATATAAGGTAAATTCATCCATTAACCCTCTGACATAATCACATAAATGGATTAATTCTTCTTCTCTGATAGAATAATCCCCATTGATTTGTTTGATTACCAACTCAGAATAACTTTTCACTTTCATGTGGTTCACATGTACCTAAAGTGAAAATTCTAGACCTACTATGAGAGCTTGATATTCTTCCTCATTGTTGGTTTTGTCTTCTAAAAACAGGAAGGAATAAGACAATACTACATTTTTTGGGGAGATAAGCACAATTCCCAACCCAACTCTGTTGAGTTTAGGGTTTTACATTCTCTCCACTATTTTGTTGAGTCAATAAGGTTTCTTTATGAATTTTTCAATTCTCTATGTTTTTAAAGTCACAAAACATTACCTTAAGGGAAAATATATTTTCCCTAAGGATTATTTATATAATGAAAATTTCCCTCCTATAAGAAAATTTTATCCTTACCTATGTTTTAATTATTCTTTTTATAGTCTCTCTAAATATAACTTCTTTTATTACTATGTCTAAAATTTGGTTTCACATCTAAATCCTCAGAATCCTATAATTCCATGGACATAGGGTGTTTTGAAATTCAGGTTCCAAATTATCTGAAATTCTGATTTTGAATTCTCTGAAATTAACTTTCGAAATTCTTTGAAATACACGTTATGAATTCTCTGAAATTCAGGTTACGAATTATCTGAAATTCGGGTTCTGAATTCCTCAAAATTCAGAATACAATTCCTCAAAATTCAGAATCCAAATTTCTCAAAATTTGGACTCTGAATTAATTATAATTTATACTCTGAATTCCTCAGAATTCTGACTCCAAATTCCTCATATTTCACACTCAAAATTTCTCATAATTCAGACTCCAAATTCCTCAGAATTCAGACTCTGAAGTCCTCATGAATTCAGACACTTAATTTCTTCAAAATTCTGATTCTGAATTCATTGAAATTCAGAATCTAGAATCAATAGAATTCAGATTATGAATTCTTTGTAATATAGAATCTAAATTTCCATAACATATAGACTTAAAATGTTTATTTGGTTAGACTCTAAACTATATTAATTCACTCCTAAAAATATATTTGGTTAAGAAACATTATTTATCTTACACATGTTATAGTCATGAAAATATTTCGTACAATCTATTTCTAAATAACCATTTTTTGAGTGACATGTATATAGGTCCCTCCAATATTCACAGAAAAATTTGACCATTGGAGGAGGGATTCGATCATTGGAGGAGTGACAATAAATAGGATCTCATTTGAACGAGATCATAATGGTTCCATCAATCTATAGATTTCATGACGTTGAAGTGATTTACAGAGAGAAAAAGCCTCATTCTTTTTGTGGTTCTGAACATCTTTTCCAGATTTCTTTGTGTGGCTCTGATTGTTGCTAAGTATAATCGAGGAATTCTGAGGATAATAAGATAAAGGTGCTGACTACCTGAACGTTCAAGGGCTGTTAGGGATAGCAAGACAGATTCTGATATTCCTATCAAGGTCTTACCCTAGTGTGGGTAAGACACACTTTCTTGAAATTATAAATTAAGGGACCCTTATCCAAGGTTGTTGAATACCCTACTATTGGGTTAAAAGATTTCATAGTTTTTACTTGTTTTGTTTCAAGTTTATCTCCACTAAATATTGATGAAGGAATAAAGCATAATCTTATTATACTTTCTTATACTTTTATATACTCTGATAATTAAGATTCTATACGCTTTAAGTTAGAATCCATTCCTTGAAAATTTTCCTTAAGTTTCATTTCTGGAACAATATTTCTAGAATCTAATAATTTTTTTTAGTAGAAATAAAACAGGTCCTGTAAATTTACCCTCTTTAACTTTGTTAAACATAGTTTTCTTTAAGGTTAAAAATGAAATTTTATAAACGTACAATTCACCCCCTCTTGTAATTGATCATCTACATTCATATTTCAATACTAAAATAAGTATTAGAGGATCTCTCCAAAATACTTATATTATCATATAAGTTTTCTTTCTCAGGTTTTCTGTGTTCTAGATTTTCTTGCTTAACTTTTCCAGCTTATGTTTTTCTTAGTGATTTATATCTTTTTTAACTAAATTTTACTATTAACAAGTTTTTGTGTAAAGATATTTTTTTAATGGTAGGAATGAAAGTTGGTTCGATTGAAAATATAAATCTTATTAGACCACCTATATTTGATTGGAATGATTATGAATACTAGAGAGATAGAATAAAGAATTTTTTTATTAATACTGGAGTGGATATCATTGTCATGATTACTCGAGATTACAAAATTTCTGACAAGGAAGTCAAAACCTTCACCAACCAAGAAAAGTCAGAATATCAATTTAATTACAAGGTATGCAATACTTTGTTGTGTTCTATGACATGGAATATATATAGTCAAATTTATTCATGTGAAGAAGAAAATTGTATCTGGAAGAAACTTGAAGTTACATATTTTGGTACATCCAAAGTGATTGAGACTAGAAGAGCTATTCTTAGAGAATAATATCATGGATTTCTATTTCATTATCGAGAACCAGTATGCATGGTACAACAAAGGTTTATGATAATAGTTAAAAACTTACAATCTATTGGTGAAAAATGCATAGATGATGAAGCTCTTGTGGAAAAGATTATAGATATTATGCCTAATGAGTGGGAATCTAAGAGAACAACTATTGATGAGAATATAAAAGTATCTCAAATTAGTCTTGATGAACTATTTGTAACCCTTATTCAACATGATACAATAATGAAAAGAGATTTTGATATGAATAAGAAGAAGAATGACAATGTAAGTGTAGCCTTTACTACTACTAAATCCAAGACTCATGAAAGGGTTACAAATCCATGTCTAAGAAAGTAACTATTTTATCTGAATCAAGTGAATGTGAAAATTTTGAGAATGAGCTAGCTAATCTTGATCGAAGGATGAAAAAGATAGTTGGAAAGAATGAAGTTGAGTATAGATATAAGAATAATGAATTAAAGGACAAGAAAGACGTGGAAGTCACATGCTATGAATGAAAAAGAGCAGGGAATATCAGACCATATTGTCCTATGCTTAATAAAAAGGAAATAAAGGAGAAGAACCCTGAGATGAATATAAAGAGGTACTACAAGGCTAATGATATGAATGTTTTGAAGTCTAATGACACCTAGAGTTCTAATGGTGGTGACTCTTCAGATGAATCCTCATATTATGGATCTTCTGGTCAGAAGAATCTTGGTTTAATAGCCAAACTACCCATTGAAAATCATTGTCTAATGGCCAAGGTAAACAATGCCAAATCTATCACTAATGTATCATTGAATGTAAATTATAATGTTGAAAAATATTATGAATCTTTAGATAATGATTCCTCTTCATTAGAAGATAATAATTTACCTTCATATAAAGAAGTGTCTTGGTTTGCAAAACTTCTTGAGAATGAAAATTCTAAACTCATGAAAAATCTTGATAAGTCAAATTATCATTTATCTATTTTAACCGAAGAAGTATCAGATCATTCTAAAGATCCTAATAATAAAATTCTTGATTTTAAAAGTATTTCCAAAAATCATGAGGAAATTAATTATGATAAGGATAAACTTTCTAAGGATCTTGAAAATGTATTTTCTAAGAAAAAAGTTTATGAGGCTAACTCTAGTGCTAAAACTAATGTTTTTGAGTATAAAAACATTTTTATAAAAATAAAGTAAGAAATATTTTATTTGAGGAAATTTCTGTCAAACTTTACCTCTAGTAGGGAAAACCTTGACAAGATGAATTCCCAATTTCGACCTATAAGGAATAATTCTAGATTTGGTTATACTCATTCTAAAAATTTTGTTAATTATAACTATTTTTTCTTCAAAGTGCTCCATTTTCACTAAATTTCAGTGTGGTGGACATTGGGATAAAAATTTTTCTCTAAATAAAACTCAATCGTTAGGTGTTCATAAAGCTTATATATTTTAAGAAAATGTGGATACCTAAAATTTTTATTTCTGAAATTTCTAGATCCAAGAATGTTTGGATTCCAAAAGTTTAACTTTTTTATTTTTTGGAAAAAAAGAAAGTACAAAAAATGATACATTGTACACGGATAGTGGATGTTCCCAGCATATGATTGGTAACAAAAATTTCTATGAAAATATTATCATGACTAAAGGAGGAAAAATAACATTCGGAGATAATTCTATGTGATAAACTGTTGGTATAAGAAATATATTTTTTTGGAAAACATTAATTGAAAATGTTTTATTTGGTAAGGTTCTTTAGAACAAACTCATTAGAATAAGTCAATTATGTGATGAAGATTACCTTGTGAATTTTAGGAATGATAACTTCTTAGTACACAATTCCAAGGAAGATTTTATTCATTCTACCCATATGCAAGAGAATGTATACGCACTAAACTTATAAGACCTTGGGATCCAAGATCTACCATGCCGTAGTGCAATAGAAGATCAATCGAGGTAATGACGTAGAAGGTTAGGACCCTATAAACTTAGGAACCTATGAAAAATCTCAAAGAAATGACTTCTTAAGGATATACCAGATCTTAGATTTGATTTTTCAAAAGTTTTTGATCCTTTTCAATATAGAAAGAAACACAAATCAAGTTTCAAATCAATTGGTGAAGTCTCAACTTTTGATTCATTATAATTAGTGCATATGAATCTTTTTGGTCCAACACAAATTGGAAGAATTGGAGGAAAATATTCTGTATTTTTCATAGTTGATGAATACACAAGATTTACATGGGTCTATTTTATAAAAAATAAATCTAAATATTTTTATTATTTCAAAATTTTTAGTGCCGATGTTATAAATAAGAAAAATAGTCCATTGATAACTATTCATAGTGAACATGGAGGAGAATTTCAAAATTCTGATTTTGAAACATTTTGTAGTAAAAAGACATTACTCATAACTTTTCAACACCACGAACTACTCCACAAAATGGTGTTTTTGAAATATGAAATTGAATTCTTCAAAAGATAACAAGAACCTTGTTGAGTGAATATTATATAGCTAAAATATTTTGGGCTGAAGATGTAAGTACTGCTTGCTATACTATAAATCGAGTTTTGATTTGACCTTTTCTTAAAAAAACCCATTATGAATTGTGGAATGGTAGAAAACCTTGACATTACTACTTAAAAGTATTTCATTTCAAAGTATTCATTCTGAATACTAAAGATAATTTACATAAATTCACACCCTAATCTGATGAAGGAATTTTCCTAGGCTACTCCACAATTTCTAAGCCTTATAGAGTTTTTATTAAAAAATACTTGTACTATTGAAGAAACAGTTCATATTATATTTGATGAAACTAATCCTCATTTTTTAAACAACCTCAACCTATATCCTCAGATGTGTTTTCAAAAACTAATTTTTCAACACTTGATAGATGATCTTTATAATAAATAAAATGTTCAAGAAAATATTTCTGAAGAACTTAACACGTAAGATTTCCTACCATATGTTGATGAACAGTTATTTGAAAACCTAAATCCATTGTTTTTATGATTCATCCCAGTTATAGTATCATTGGTGATGTAAATCAACCTGTAAGGACTAGAAGTTCCTTACTAAATGAAGTAAAAAAATCTAGAATTCCTTTCCGAATTAGAAAAAAAATAGTTAATGAAGCTTTTGAAGATGATGATTGTATTAAATCCATGAAAGATGAGCTAAATGAATTTGAAAGGAACAATGTTTGGACCTTGGTTGAAATACTTAAGGAATCTTTTGTTATTAGAGTAAAATGGGTCTTCAAAAATAAGTGTTAGGAAAATGGAATCATTGTGAGAAATAAATCTAGATTAGTTGCTAAAGGATATAATCAACAAGAAGGAATAGACTATGAAGAAACATATGCTCCATTAGATAGACGTGAATTTATTTATATTTTACATGACATTACAGTATTCTTTAATTTCAAACGTTTTCAAATGTATGTAAAATGTGCTTTCCTTAATAGATATGTTCAAAAGGAAGATTTTGTTAAAAAACCTCCTAGTTTTAAAGACATAAAACACACATAAATTTTTTTCAAACGTACCATAGATTTATATGGACATAAAAAATTCCCTAGATCATGGTATGATAGGCTTATAAGATTTTTGTTATAAAAAATTATGTTAATGGAACTGCTGATCCAAACTTTTTATAAAGAAATATAAGAAAAAAGTTTTGATTGTTCAAATTTATATTGATGACATTATATTTGGTTCAACTCAATAATCATTAACCGATTTTTATGGAAATATAATGAAATCTGAGTTTGAAATGAGTATGATGGTTGAGTTAATATTTTTCCAAGGTTTTAAAATTTCTTAAAAACCAGAAGGAAATTATAAATCTCAACATAATTATATTAAATATTTTCTTAAAATGTTTGGATATGACAACTCTAAAAGTATATGTACTCCCATTGGTTCCTCCAATTCACTTGATCTTGTTGAAGCTAGGAAACTAGTAGATCAAACATCATTTTGAGGTATGATAGGAATTCTACTATACTTGATAGATAGTCATCCATACATAATGTTTTCTGTATTCTTATTTGAAAGATATCAATCCAATCCTAAGGAATCTCATTTAAAGGAAGTGAACTGATTTTTTTCACTAATTAAAGGGAACCATGGATTTAGGACTCTTTTATACTTATTGAAATGATTTCGTTTTAAAAAGTTTTTTGAATTCTGATTTTGTTGGATGTAGAATGGATTGAATAAGTACATTCCGAACATTTCATTTCTTAGGAGATTCATTAGTTTATTGGTCATGAAAAAAGCAACACTCGGTATCACTTTCCACTGCTGAAGCCGATTATGTTACAGCCGAAGGTTATTGTATTCAAGTGTTGTGGATGCAACACACACTCACAGACTATGGTTTGAGTTTTACCAAAACACAAATATTGTGTGATAATACAAGTGCTATTTCACTATTCAAAAAAACCTACACATCACTCTCTTGAAAAACACATAGATATTAGGCATCACTTTCTTTAGGATCACACACAAAAAGAAGATATCATTCATTAATTTATCAGAATGCAAGACCAACATGCATATATTTTTGAAAAATCTTTACCATCCGAAAGATTTGAATACATTAAACAAAATTTAGGAATGATAACTGTAAATTGATCTTCCATATTAACTTTTTTTTGAAAGTTATCACCTTATAGTAAAAAACGTTTTTATAGGGAGAGTTCATTTACTTATTAGTCAAAATTTTTCATAGTAAAATTATTTCATATTCAAAAGGTTTCATAGTTAGAATTTTTCATAGTCAAAATTTTTCATATTCAAACTTTTTCATATTCAAAATGTTTCTATGTAAAAATTTTTCATAGTCCAAATTTCTCGTAGTAAAAATTTTTCATAGTCAAAATTTTTCGTAGTAAAAAATTTCTCAGTTTTAAAATTTTCATTTCTTTAATAAAATTATCCATAATCTAAAGTTCTTCAAGAAGAATTTTCGTCATTACTGATAATTTTCCTAGAAATCCGGAAGGTATGTTTCCTTTCATAAATTTTCTTAATGAACTTTTTTACTTGTTGGTATTTTCATCTTGTTTAATAAAATTTTTCAAATTCATTTTCTTTATATTTTAATTTTTATCATAATAAACCTCAAAATATAGAAACCTATAAAAATAATATTTCGGATTTTATCTCAACCGTCATATTAGATCAAGCTTGTTTTAACCATTGGATATTTTTCAGAATATGCACCGTCACCTCAAATAATTATATAAAGGCCCCCTAATTATAAGGCCCTAGCCTTAAACCTTACTTAATCTTGAGTTATTACAAGATTACACATTGAGGATCTTTTAAGGTTTAGAGATTTAGAGAATTAGATCAAGAAACTTTCATTACATTCCACATTTAAACAAAGTGGTTACATAAAAGATAGTATACATTTTTCCCATCAACGTAAACATATTTAAAATAAAACATGGATTCTTTATTGACACTTCCTTGACACTATCATCATATCATGTACCTTTCCCTTGACCTTTGAAAAACATTTCAAAAAACATGGGATGAGCATAAAAAGCTCAGTAAGGGTTATAAAAAATATGGAAAGAAAACATGAGTTCATATATACATAATAATGAAATCATACTTTACCCATAAAACATAGGCACTTTAACATACCTCATCAAATCATGAATAAATCATAGAAATCATAAGACATAAAAGGTAACTTGAGGAATTCATAACATTCTTACGTAGGGAGTAACCCTCTTGGTTATGTTTGGAATACCCACCACAGTATATTCCCTAAATCTCTTCGGAGAAACCTTAACATTTCACTCCTTCGCGTTACCCAATGCATTGGAGAGCTATATCGTGCTCACCCGCCCTTAGTTTATCACGGAACCACCCGTCTTCATAAACAATGCTCAAGAACCATAACATAATCATAGCACATAACTTAAGTATAAAGGAAATATAAAATTCCCATATTGCAATAAATATATAACATTTTAAGATATTGAAATATTAAATCCATTCTAAAAACCATTTTCGAAACCATTTGAAACATTTAAAAAAGAGATATTTGAATAAAAGTGTCCCATACAACTTTGAATGTTTTAACATTTTAAACCATTAATATACATATAAATAAATCCTTAAAACCATTTTGAAAACATGGATATTAACGAGAAATATTTATAAGAATAAATCATTAAAACATTTAAAACCATAATTTAGTTAAAGGGTTTTTAACAAAATGAGAGACACTTGAATAAAATAATTGAGGAATAACATTAAATTAGAACTTTATAATATCATGAGAATAAAGGAATTCATGATATAATATTCCAAAGGACAGTATATACACCATATAAGAGTGAATTGGTGAATAACAACAATGAAGTCTCAATAGAAATGTAAAATGAGATGAAATCCCGTGTAAATAAGGTATCCTAAAATTAAGGATAAATCAATCTCATAATTATGTGTGACAAATATAAATACACCCAATATAAGTGTATATTAAGTGTAAAACAATAAAATGTCATTCACACATATTAAAAGGATGTCATATTCAATAACTACATGTTGAAACCAAAGAAATCGAAATTGGGTTAAGAAGTTCCCTTGACAGCCTAATGACGTCACATCAAATTTTAGAAAATGAGTTGATGAGATATATAAAGGGTATCTCATCACTTGGAAATAAAATTTAAGGCAATAAGGATATATAATAACATATCCCCACATAATAATTTGAAAATTAAAATACATAACAAAAGAAGTCTTTTAAAAAGAGGAGGGTGAAAGGTTCCCTTACCAACATTGGTATCTTTCAAGACATGCACCCCGTGAAAGAAGGACATTACAACATTGATGTAAATAATCATAAATGAAAGTATATTACACAATGAGTAAAATAATGGGCAGTACATACACCACTCAAAGGAAATTGTGGCAAATGTAGCATAAATCTCATGGGAATAAAAGTGAGATGAAAAATCCCTTACGAAAACTCAGCAGCCTAACGGCGCCACTTAAAACATCCAAAATGGATTGATGAGAGAGAATAGGGTCTCTCATAATATTAACATAAAAATTAAAGTAAGAGTAATATAAAATAACATCCCACTAACAAGGAAGATGAGCTTTAAAAGGAATGACATAAAAGAGTGTACTTAAAAAGAAAGAGAGGAGTGGGATCCCTTACCTCAAGTCTGACTTGTCTTGTTCGTTTCTTTATATTCATGAATAATAAACTTTGGTCAATTTATTATTTCATAAGGAACTCCTTTAGAGATTATTATTCATTTCATATCACATATTATAATGTTATAATAATTGTTTAATAATGTTAGTTCATATCAGACGTTTTTGCCGATGTTTGGTACATGGGTCAAAAATGAACTTGTTTGAAAAATGGTAGTCCATGTAGTTATAAGCAAATAACTTCCAGAATATTATTAATGATTAAAATATCATATATATGCAGTACATATTCATTTTATACTATTCCATATCATTTGGAGATAAAAAACGAAAAGCACCGTTCATGGAGACGGTAGGCCGTACGTACGCATGAACGCTACTTTCATTTTTTCTTTGCCATATTAATGGAATTAAAAATAAATGATATATATATATATATATATTATAATTAAATTATAATATATATGTTATATAGGTCACATATGTTCATTAATTTCATTATTTATACATTCTATGTATTGCATGTACGAGTCACATCACTTGAGGGGGCAGTAGTCCACACTTCCTCATATGAAATTATCGCATTTACACAACATGAAAAGAATAAAGGTATGGTTTAAATATAAAATACAGAAGCATATAGTAAACATAAATACCATATATATCATATATAAAATATAGTGACATCATAATGTCCACCTTTGAAGGTGTTAAAGAAATGTTGAATAATCATCGTTTCGGGAGGCAGAAATTCGCCATCCACGGAAACAGTATATTCTTTAACCATTAGATGTAGGTGTGTGTATGTTTATCTCAAATACTTCTTATAAAAACATCCTATTATACTGAAGATACTTGAGTTGTTACAAAAAAAAATAATAAAAAGTGTTTCGGGGGGTGGAGAAGCAAAATAAAACAAAAGGACACAAGTGAAGACATTACCTTAAAATCGGGTAACTCCCTTTGGTTTGAGCTCAAAGGCTTCCTTGGGAAGCATTATGCCCAAAGTGAGGCTTCATGGAGTTAGAGAGGGATGTGGAGAGACAAAATGGGCAGGGTTTGGCCGAGCCAAAGGCTTTGGAAGTGTGGGTAAGGAGGTAGAGGTGGGGGCCTTTTATAAGAGGAGAGGTGGGGCACCCTTGGAAAGTAAAGAAATGTTACTTTATTTTAGAATGAGTTTCGGATTTTAATGGTCCCACATTGATGTGTTTCGAGGATAAGGTGATAAGGGTTCTAAATCCACCCATACAATAGGTTTTGGACATGTGTAGGTCTTAGATTTTACATTATCTTTCCATTTTATTTAAATCGTTAAATAATGAGGTCATCGCTGCATCATCATGCTGTCATAAATAATTTAATTTATTTAATTTCTAAAAAATATAAAAAAATACTATGATGTAGTAAATCGTTTTAGCATTTCCAATGACTATTTATATGAAAAATTCTGACTTGTATAACCCCATGTAAAAATTGTTTTAGTAAAATATCTCATGTTTGTTTAATTTTTACTTTAACATTAAATAAAAAGGTATTTATGTCATTTTCCAACCAAAGTGGCTCCATGGGGTCCCCAAGTTGACCCATGGATTTTCTTGGTCGTCCAGGACTCATCCAATTATGGCAGGACATGTGTTTAGGTCATTTAATATTATTAAAACATTATTTTTACCTTAAACTACACTAATTACCTCTAATCGCGATTAGAAACTTAATAAGTTACTATTCACCAAAAAATTATTTTAATCCCATTGAATCACAATTTAATTCTTAATGACAACCATGTAAGTCAGATTTTTGAAATTCAAAACACAAAGGTGGAAAAATTTCATTTAAACGGAAAATCAGTTTTTATAAGTACCACTTAGTGGTTTCACTATTCATCAAAAATTGAAGTTTTTCAGAAAAATACCAAAAATTAACCCTAAGCTATATTTGATATTCCTAATTCAAAAATGATGTCTATTTTAAAAAATTCATAACATATAAGTTACATTAATTAATTTAATAATTAATTCCCGCTGTCAGAACAAATAGCGTTTTTTTATGAAACAATATCTATCAAAAGATTGGCACTAGTTTAAGTAAACTTTCAAAGAGAAATTAATTACAATGACCACTATTGGATTAAATGGTAAAAATATATTCTAATTTCACTTTAAAAAAAATTCAAAAGACAATCTAATCATATAAATAAATTAGATTAAAAAAAGGTTTTTAATTAAAATACAACATTTTTCACTATTCATTAAAAATTGAACTTTTTCAGAAAAATACCAAACATTTACACAAAGTAAATTTTGATGTCCCGATTATAAAGAAGAATTTTTTTTTGAAATATAAAACATAAAATTGTCAAAAAGTGGATTTAAAAGAAGTTTTCCACCAAAGGGCGGTTAATCGACCTTTTGAAGAATATTAGAATGTTTATGCTTAAAATTGTATTCATTCGCTTTTTTAATCCTCTAAAATTTATTGTAAAAAGTAAATTTTTTTGACAAACATATATAATCATTTTGTAGTTTGTTCTATTCCTTCCCGCCATTACAACGGCTAGACGTTAACTACCATTTAAAATAATATTATTTTATTATTAGAGTGCAACGTAAGATTCCCAAGAAACTCGTTGCTGCATATTGGGTACGCAATCGAGCATAGCGTCCCCTTTAAAGTAATATTAATATTTTATTCACAAATATGGATAAATATAAAAATGTCATATTCTTTATTTACCAGGGGTGTTACATCCTTCCCCCCTTTTGGGAATTGCGTCCTCGCAATTTTAAAATTGGGCTCGGAAACATCCTTGAAAGTCCGATATCGGAACAAGAGTCGGTAAAACAATCACTTTAAAATAAAGAATGAGAAGTAAAGAGGTCACTCGAGTTAACCCATACTAGGATTCCATGTAGGAAAACATGGACATGGAGGAGAAAACATAGGGTCATGTTCTAATGGAGAGTGATAGAAAACATGTTTGGGAGAAAGTTAACCACAAGACAATCACAAACTTGTGATTGGTTAAACAGTATTAGATTCCTCAGTAGGAAAAGTTAATAGACAAGATTTTTGTTTTTTTATTGAGGAATTTATTCATAAGGAAACATAATTACTTTTCATGTTGACTTTCAACTTTTATAAGATTTCTCATATTTTCTCCAAAAGAAGAGTATTTAGGAAGACTTGTTCACTATAATCAACTTCTAGAGAATCACCTAATCCACAAAAGAGAACTATATACTTCCCATGTCTTTAGACTTTAACCAAAACCAAAACCAAAAAGGTTAGTACAAGATCAGATAATATAGAAAAGGATAACCCTTTATAAAAAGAAAATCTATTCTTAATCTCCAAAATTTGTCCAACAAAACCCAATGTTCAACGAGGACCATTCGATAAACAATTTGTCCATAAAATTATTCAATGTAAACCAAACTAATATTGAAACCCAAATATTTGAAGGATTTAGTCACATAGTCTTCCAAGTTAAATCGTAACATTTATCTCCAAACAACATCAGTTGCTCATAAAGTCTCGTATTGAAAATTAATTAACCTAATCACATATCCTCCATGATAGGTTAATAAATTTCCATAGATAACCCAAAATCAACTTACTCTTAATTCATAAAATAATCTAACTAAAAAGAATCAGTCAAACTAACAAGGGACTTCACGTAGTCCAGTGGTAGGCGATAAATACCAGTCGCACTTTGGTTGTGGGTTCGATTCTCGCAGCTTTTTCCGATGCGACGGGTTGTCACACGGTCTGCGTGTTGTCCTTTTTCCAAAACTATATAATTCTTAAAACATTCCCCAAAACGAGATAAAATCTTCAAAAATAATCATAACATATTTTAACCTCAAGTTTATCTCATGCCTTTAATTTTCCATCATAATATATAATAACCCATGATTACCTAAAAAGTAAGGATCATATAAACCCTAATAGTTACCTTTATAATTATTACCTGAACTTCCACATCTATTGGTCATCTTGTATATGATGCATTACATAACATACCAAGGTTCAAGTGGTTGATCATGACTCCTTGATAGTTGGTTTAGAACAACCACGAGTTTCCTCATCGAATCCCCCATTTCATCCAGTCTCTTAATCAGAGAACCACCACAGTTTCCTTCAAACCTATTGTCTATTTGGTGCCTACTAGATCCATCCATTCACTAAACACAGAAATGTCAGTGTGAGTATATCAACAAAACCATCATGTACTAATGAGGAAGATAAACACTAAGATATACTTACTCATTCACTTTATCTAAAACTAGGACTCTTTCTGAAATCCTAACCATTATGGTAATGTCACTTATGCTTAAATAAACCCTACCCTCTAAACTTATCTAAACCGACCTTTGATACGAACTATAAGGCCCCATCCTTGAACCTTACTTAATCATGAGTTATTACAAGATTACACATTGAGGATCTTTTCAGTTTTAGAGTTTTAGAGAATTAGATCATGAAACTTGCATTACATTCCACATTTAAACAAAGTGGTTACATAAAAGAAAGTATTCATTTTTCCAATCAACGGAAACATATTTAAAATAAAACATGGATTTTTTCTTGACACTTCCTTGACACTATCATCATATCATGTACCTTTCCCTTGATCTGTGAAAAACATTTCAAAAAACTTGGGATGATCATAAAAAGCTCAGTAAGGGTTATAAAAAATATGGAAAGGAAACATGAGTTCATATATACAAAATAATGAAATCATACTTTACCCATAAAACATAGGCACTTTAACATACCTCATAAAATCATGAATAAATCATAGAAATCATAAGACATAAAAGGTAACTTGAGGAATTCATAACATTATTACGTAGGGAGTAACCCTCTTGGTTACGTTTGGAATACCCACCACAGTATATTCCCTAAATCTCTTCAGAGAAACCTTAACGTTTCACTCCTTCGCGTTACCCAATGCATTGGAGAGCTATATCGGGCTCACCCGCCCTTAATTTATCACGGAACCACCTGTCTTCATAAAAAATTCCCAAGAACCATAACATAATCATAGCTCATAACTTAAGCATAAAGGAAATATAAAATTCCCATATTGAAATTAAAATATAACATTTTAAGATATTGAAATAATAAATCCATTCTAAAAACCATTTTCGAAACCATTTAAAACATTTAATAAAGAGATCTTTGAATCAAAGTGTCCCATAACACTTTGAAGGTTTTAACATTTTAAAACATTAATATAATTATAAATAAATCCTTAAAACCATTTTGAAAACATGGATATTAACGAGAAATATTTATAAGAATAAATCATTAAAGCATTTAAAACCATATTTTTGTTAAAGGGTTTTTAACAAAATGAGAGACACTTGAATACAATAATTGAGGAATAACATTTAATTAGAACTTTATAATATCATGAGAATAAAGGAATTCATGATATAATGTTCCAAAGGATAGTATATACACCATATAAGAGTGAATTGGTGCATAACAACAATGAAGTCTCAATAGAAATGTAAAATGAGATGAAATCCCATGTAAAGAAGGTATTCTAAAATTAAGGATAAATCAATCTTATAATTATGTGTGAAAAATATAAATGTACTCAATATAAGCATATATTAAGTGTAAAACAATAAAATGGCATTCACACATATTCAAATGATGACATATTCAATAACTACATGTTGAACCCAAAGAAATCGAAATTGGGTTAAGAAGTTCCCTTGACAGCCTAACGGCGTCACATCAAATTTTAGAAAAAGAGTTTATGAGAGAGATAAAGGGTATCTCATCACTTGGAAATAAAATTTATGGAAATAAGGATATATAATAGCATATCCCCACATAATAATATGAAAATTAAAAGACATAACAAAAGAAGTATTTTAAAAAGAGGAGGGTGAAAGGTTCCCTTACCGACATTGGTATATTTCGAGACATGCACCCCGTGAAAGAAGGACAATAAAACATTGATGTAAATACTCATAAATAAAAGTATATTACACAATGAGTAAAATAATGGGCAGTAAAAACACCACTCAAAGGAAATTGTGGCAAATGTATCATAAATCTCACGGGAATAAAAGTGAGATGAAAAATCCCTTACGAAAACTAGGCAGCCTAACGACGCCACTTAAAACTTCCAAAATGGATTGATGAGAAAGAATAGGGTATCTCATAATATTAACATAAAAATTATAGTAAGATTAATATAAAATAACATCCCAATAACAAGAAAGATGATCTCTAAAAGGAATGACATAAAAGAGTGTACTTAAAAAGAAAGAGAGGAGTAGGATCCCTTACCTCAAGTCTGACTTGTCTTGTTCGTTTCTTTATATTCCTGAATAATAAACTTTGGTCAATTTATAATTTCCTAAGGAACTCCTTTAGAGATTATTATTCAGTTCATATCACATATTATAATGTTATAATAATTGTTTAATAATGTTAGTTCATATCAGACGTTTTTGCCGATGTTTGGTACATGGGTCAAAAATGAACTTGTATGAAAAATGGTTGTCCATGTAGTTATAAGAAAATAATTTCCAGAATACTATTAATGATTAAAATATAATATATATCCAGTAAGTATTCATTTTATACTATTCCATATCATTTGGAGATAAAAAACGAAAAGCACCGTTCATGGAGACGGTAGGCCGTACGTACGCATGAACGCTACTTTCATTTTTTCTTTGTCATATTAATGGAATTAAAAATAAATGATATATATATATATATTATAATTCAAGTATAATATATATGTTATATAGGTCACATATGTTCATTAATTTCATTCTTTATACATTCCATGTATTGCATGTACGAGTCACATCACTTGTGGGGGAGGTAGTCCACACTTCCTCATATGAAATTATCGCATTTACACAACATGAAAAGAATAAAGGTGTGGTTTAAATATAAAATACAGAAGCATATAGTAAACATAAATACCATATATATCATATATAAAATATAGTGACATCATAATGACCACCTTTGAAGGTGTTAAAGGAATGTTGAACAATCATCGTTTCGGGAGGTCGAAATTCGCCATCCACGAAAACAGTATGTTCTTTAACCATTAGATGTAGGTGTGTGTAAGTTTATCTCGAATAATTATTATAACAAAATCCTAGTATATTTAAGATACTGGATTTGTTACAAAAGAAAAGAATAAAAAGAGTTTAGGGGGGTGGAGAAGCAAAATAATACCAAAGGACACAAGTGAAGACACTACCTTAAAATCGGGTAACTCCCTTTGGTTTGAGCTCAAAGGATTCCTTGGGAAGACTTATGCCCAGAGTGATGCTTCAAGGAGTTAGAGAGGGATGTGGAGAGACAAAATGGGCAGGGGTTGGCCGAGCCAAAGGCTTTGGAAGTGTGGGTAAGGAGGTAGAGGTGGGGGCATTTTATAAGAGGAGAGGAGGGGCACCCTTGGAAAGTAAAGAAATGTTACTTTATTTTAGAATGAGTTTCGGATTTTAATGGTCCCATATTGATGTTTTTCGAGGATAAGGTGATAAGGGTTAGAAATACACCCATACAATAGGTTTTGGACATGTGTAAGTCTTAGATTTTACATTATCTTTCCATTTTATTTAAATCGTTAAATAATGAGGTCATCGCTACACCATCATGATGTCATAAATAATTTAATTTATTTAATGTCTAAAAATTATAAAAAAAATATTATGTTGTAGGAAATATTGTTAGATTTCCAATGACTATTTATAGTAAAAACTATTACTTGTATAACCCCATGTAAAAATTGTTTTAGTAAAACATCTCATGTTTGTTCCATTTTTACTTTAACATTAAATAAAAAGGTATTTATGTCATTTTCCAACCAAAGTGGCTCCATGGGGTCCCCAAGTAGACCCATGGATTGTATTGGTCGGCCATGACTCATAAAATGAGGTTAGGATATGTGTCTAGGTCATTTCATATTATTAAAATATTATTTTTACCTTAAACTAGACTAATTACCTCTAATCACGATCAAAAACTTAATAAGTTACTATTCAGCAAAAAATTATTTTAATCCCATTGAACCAAATTTTACTTCTTAATGACAAGCATGTATGTCGGATTGTTGAAATTCAAAAAAAAAAAGGTGGAAAAATTTCATTTAAACGAAAAATCAATTTTTATAAGAACCACTTAGTGGTTTCACTATTCATCAAAAATTGATGTTTTTCAGAAAATTACCAAATATTAACCCTAAGATATATTTGATATTCCAAATTCAAAAATGATGCCTATTTTACAAAATCAATAACATATAAGTTACATTAATTAATTTAATAATTAATTCCCGCTGTCAGAACAAATAGCGTGTTTTTAGGAAACAATATATATCAAAAGAATGACACTAGTTTAAGTCAAATTTCAAAGTGAAATTAATTCCAATGACCACTATTGGATTAAATGGTAAAAATATATTCTAATTTAACATTAAAACCAATTCAAAAGATAATCTAATCATATAAATAAATTAGATTAAAAAGAGGTTTTGAATTAAAATACAACATTTTCACTATTCATTAAAAATTGAACTTTTTCTGAAAAATACCAAAAATTTACACAAAGTAAATTTTGATGTCCCGATTCTAAAGAAGAATTTTATTTTGTCAAATATAACACATAAAATTGTCAAAAATTGGATTTAAAAGAGTTTCTCCATCAAAAGGCGGTTAATCGACCTTTTAAAAAATATTAGAATGTTTATGCTTAAAATTGGATTCATTCGCATTTTTAATCCTCTAACATTTATTGTAAAAAGTAAAAATATTCGACAAAAATATATAATCATTTTTTAGTTAGTTATGTTCCTTCCCGCCATTACAATGGATAGGTGTTAACTACCATTTAAAATAATATTATTTTATTATTAGAGTGCAACGTAAGATTCCCAAGAAACCCGTTGTTCCATATTGGGTACGCCATCGAGCATAGCGTCCCATTTAAAGTAATATTAATATTTTATTCAAAAATATGGATAAATATAAAAATGTCATATTCTTTATTTACCAGGGGTGTTACACTAATGGTTTCCCCACATCTTTTATCAAGCTTTGGTGTGCTGAAAATATGCTACTTTACATAAGGCTCGTTCTGAATTTCTCTTGCTTTCCCAAATATGAATGTATTTAGAAACCTACCCTTAGAAGAAAATGGCGTATGTAAAAGAAATATGTGAATGGAAGATCTATAGGGAAATTTAAGTATATCAAAAGTTCTTCTCCATATATGAATCTATTATTTCAATGAATATCAAGTTGATTGGATGTGAGAGTCTGTGTGTATCAAAACCAAAGGGACATGATTTGATGTATCCGAAGTTGTAGGTAGAATTTTATGAGACTATATGTTATTCTATTCAATATGGAAAATATAAGTTTTATTTTAAGAGGTATGGGAAAAAATATTCTCTTTTATTCAGTATAGAAGCTAATATCATTGGAATTCCTTATGAGGGAGAAGCTTAATTCTTCACCCACAAGCTAACAAATGTTTTATGATGTTTTGATAAAGAGAAGGCTATAGAATGTATTGTTTTTTCAGGAGTAAAAACACTAAAGATCAACCATCATTCTATAAATTTTTGGATTCAAGAGTTATGGGTTCAAGGATTTATCATTCTGAGAAAAGGAGAAAAGGACACCCTGAAGAAGAGTGACATTTATATTCTGGATTTTCTGGTAAACCTTATGAAGATTAACCTTGTCCAGTATATATTTCTTATAATTTAAAATATCATGAATGGAACTATCAAGTCTTAGATTATTATGTATCCATATATTCGTTCCAAGATCATAGTTATTTATCTTGATTTGTTGAAGATTTCTTGTAGCTCTAGAAAAATAAATTTCAAGGTTATGTTGCTTAGAATTGATACCTTGAGAAGGATAAAGGTTGGATTAAATAGTGAATATGTATAATTATATGATTTATTTGAATATGAAATTGAAGCTTTATCGTAGAAATTGGAAGTGGGTGAGGCCTCCAAGAAAGGTGGGAAGAAGAGAAAGGTGAATGAACCAGAAGTGAAAGGCAAACATCCCACAGTTCAAGAAACCCAATCCACACCTCCAAAATCTATGAAGAAAATGACCTATAAAAATGAAGTGGTGTCCAAGTGGAGAGAAGATAAGAAGAATATGAAGAAAGGGGAGCCTAGTTTTGGATTGGAACTTGCTGAGGAAAAAGCTCTAATGATTAAGGCTACTGAGGAGTTTGAGAAGCAAGAAAATGAGAAGAAGAAAAAGAAGAAAATGTCTGAAGCTGAGATTATTCAATCTATTCTCAAGGCCACCGAGAAAGACTTTGAACAAGTATAGGTACTAGAATCATTTATTCAAGAATAACATCTAGGGAATCCGGGAAAGAAAATAGTGTTTCTGTAACCAGATGAAGATGAAGAAATTGTGCAAGAAGAGGAAGTTTAAGAAGAAGAAGAAGAAGAGGAAGAAGGGGATGACAATGATGATTTGATAAGGCAAGTAGAGGTTTATCATTAAAAGGAGAGTCCTTATAAGAAAATTTTTATCCATACATCTAAAGACGAATATTCAAAACTTGATAACCTAAGAAAATATGAAGAGGGTCATGATTAAGTAAATAAACCAATTGAAGAAGAGAGTATCAATAATGAATTGGTTCAACAATATGACCTTCTGGATGAAGCCAAGAAAGAAAATGTTGAGGAAGAAAAAATATTTCAACTATCAGATAGTGAACATGAATCACCAAAATCAGAAGAGATCATTTTAATAATTGATAAGTGAAAACATGTTTTGGTTGATACACCGAGGAAAACCGTGGTGGAAAAGAAAGATGTTGGTGGTTCTTCAAAGAGAAAAGCTGAAGAGATATAGAAAGAATCCTCACCAACCAAGGAATATGATTCATAATTTTCCTCTATGGGACATGACATTGTGGTCTAATCATTGAAGAAGTTGGTTGATAACATTACCTATGTTTTTGATTATATAATCGAGGTGCCAGATGCTTCAACATTCGATCAATCAAAAATCAGATTCTGTTTCCATGCTTATGGATAAGTTCTTTAGTCTTGAGGCCGATTTCAAATCTTTCTACATTGGGTATGATGCTCATAAAAGGTCGTGCAAGGAAATAAAAATGTGGTCAAGGAATAAAATTAAGGATCTAATAATATTTGATGACTTCAAATACAAATTCAAGGATACTTTTAATATCAATGATTCCAAGATCAAAGAAATTACTTAATGTTTTGATGAGAAGATCAATCTTGAACAAATAGTTCAGAAGAAGGAAGTCAAAGACCTGAATGGGAAACAAAATTCAGTTTCTTTGAATATAAAAATTAAAATAGATCTAACAATTGAGTTCGATGAAAAGCTCAGTAAGAAAGTCGATATTTTAAATACTTAGGCAAAAAAATTTAAGTCTCTGGAAGAAAAGATCAAAGCTCCAGAGAAGAAAAACCAGGATCTAAAACAACTACTCAAGCACTTTGAAGAAGTTTATAAGGAGCTTAAGAAGATGAAAAACATCATGAATAATTTAATGGTTAAGGAGAAAGAAGGATGATTTTTTAAATACAATTTTTTGTTGTACCGACCTTGTACAAATTCTTCCAATCGTAAGGAAAATTTAGTTGTTCTTCATGTGTTTTGTTGTTTAGTACTAATATTTCAGCTACCAAATTTTTTTCTATTCTCTCAATTTCTTTTTAAAATCACAAAGGGGTAGAAATGGATGATAAAAAGAATACTAAGTGAAGAAAAAAATTCCCTATGCAAGGGGGAGTCTATCTAAGAGAGTATTTTATCAAAGAAGACTTCCTTTTGCAAGAAAAAGAAACATCACTTTAAGGAAGTAAAGATTATGATCCATAGGGATTTCAAAACCCAAGGGGGATTTATTCATATTCACCATTATTCATAAGTAAAGGGAGATAAGTTTTTCATTTTTGTTCTTAAAGAAAAAATCTTTTTCCTAATATTCTTTTTCGTATGGATGTATGTGCTTTCTGAAAAGGGATATTTAGTTGAGTCAATAAGGCTTCCTTATGAATTTTCCATTCCTATATTTTTTGAGAATCACAAATGATTTATCTTAAGGAAAAATATATTTTCCCGAAGGTTTATTTTAATAAGGTAAATTTCCCTTCTCTAAGGAAATTTTATCTTTACCTATGTTTTCATTGTTCATTTTATAGTCTCTATATATATAAATCCTTTTATAAATATGTCTAAAATTTGGTTTCACATCTAAAACCTCAGATTCCTATAATTCTTTGGATATAGAGTGTTCAGAAATTCAGGTTCTGAATTCTCCAAAAATTGGATTAAGAATTCTTTGAAATTCAGTTTCTAAATTCTCTGAAATTTAAGTGCTGAATTCTCTAAAAATAAGGTTCCGAATTATTTTAAATTCACATTCAGAATTTCATAGAATTCAAACTTCTAATTCCTCATAATTCAGATTCTGAATTTATTATAATCCAGACTCTGAATTACACAGAATTCAGACTCGGAATTCCACAGAATTCTTACTCTGAATTTATCATAATTCTTACTCCGAATTCCTTAGAATTCAGACTACGAATTCATTAGAATTTAGAAACCAAATTCCTCAAAATTTAGACAATGAATTATTCATAATTAAGATTCCAAATTCATTAAAATTCAGAATCTGGATTCTATAGAATTAAGATTCCGAAATATTTTTAAAACAGAATCCGAATATCCATAATTTATAGACTCTGAATGATAATTTTTTTGACTATAAAATCTATTTTTTAGACTCCAAAATATATATTTGTTTAAGAAACCTTATTTTTATAACACTTTTTATAGTCATGAAACAATGTCGTATAATCTATTTCTAACAAACCGTTGTTTGAGTGACATGTGTATAGGTCCCTCTGAGATTAAAGGAAAAATTTGACTATTGGACGAGGGAGCTGACCATTGGAGAAGTGCCTATAAATAAGAGCTCATTGGAACAGTCTCATAATGGTTCCATCAATATAGAGATTACATGATGCTAAAGTAATTTCTAGAGAGAGAGACTCTCATGCTTTGTGCAGTTTTGAACATCTTATTCTGATTGCATCATGCGACTCCGATTGCTACTGAGTAAAATCAAGGACTTCCAGGGATATAAAGAAAGAGGTTCCAACTACCCAAAAGTTAGAGGGCTTATGGGGATCGAAAAACAAATTCCTATATTCCTATTGAGGTCTTACCCTAGTATGGGTAAGGCAACACTACCTTTTCTGGGGAGATATGTACAATTCCTAATCCAAATTTGTTGATTTTAGGGTTTTTTTCTCACTTGTTGGACTTTTAGAGGCACCATCAAAGTAGATTTCCCATGTTTTGGAACTATCTTAAAAAATGAAGACCTCTTCATTAGGAAGATCAGTATTCAATGATGTATCTTTTGAAGATGAGTGTTCAGTAAGGAAGTCGGCCAGAGCATTGCCCTTTATTTCCTTCTAAGGCACAAACTAGATATCAAACTATTTAAAAATAAATGCCCACCATGCTAGATGGCCTGTAATCATAGGACGAATGAGGATAAATTGTTCCAGGTTATTGCGAGACACCAATTGGACCTCATGATTTTGTAGGTAGTGCCTCAATTTCTGAACTGCAAAGATTAATGCCAGGTAGCACTTTTCAATACATGAATATAGAGTTTCTACATCCAGAATAGTTTGACTAAGATTGCAAAGGATATTTTCATTCCCATCATAATTTTTTTGGGAAAGGAAGGAACCCAATGATCACTCTAAAGCTGTCACATAGAGAATAAGTGTTCTTCCTTAAATAGGTGGAATTAATACCAGTGGACTGATGAGATATTTATTGAGGGTATCAAATGCTTCTTGGAAGTATTCAATCCATTGATAGGTGACTCCCTTCTTCATTAATGTGGTGAAGGGTAAACACATTCCTGCCAAATTGGAAATGAAGTGCTGAATATGGGACAATTATCCTTAGATTCATCTTAATTCAATCAAATTTTTCTTAGAGTTTACATGCCAAGGATTATTTTTTCTTCTGAAGATGAACTTTAATACCATGATTTCAAACAAAAAAGCTGATTAATTTTCTGTAGGTTACCCTAAAAGAACATTTGAAGGGGTTCATCTACAAATTATGTTGCTGAAGTTTATGAATATGTTCTTTAGATCAGCCAAGTGATCAGAATTTTTTCAATATTTAACCTACAGATCATGCACGTATCATTCGATGAATTTCCCTAAGAAGGGTTTGACGATATGGTGCATGGCATATTGATACGTTGCACCTGCATTCTTTAAGCCAAAGGGTATTACCTGATAGCAAGACACGCCTTGAGAGGATCTAAAGAATATAGATTTTTCATCCTCTAGGGCCATACAGATTTCATTGTTCCCAGGGTAACCATCCAAGAAGGAAAGAGTTTCATTTCCAGCTATTGAATCAATAAAAAACTCTGTGATCGGAACTGGAAAATCATTTTTAGGACAATTCCAGTTAAGATCTCTATAATTAATAAAAACTCAGATTTTCCAATTATTCATTTTCTTTAGTTCTATTTTTTAGCCATTTGGGATATTTAACCTCCATGAAAAAGTTAGACATCAAAATCTTATAAACCTTAGCTTTAATTTTAGAGGCATGAGTTGGGTGTGTTCTTCTTGCTTCCTACTTTAATCCTCAATGATCTTTTGGAAAACCTTAAATGATGAGTTTCTACATTGGTATTATGTTCTGGAATTTCTGTATAATTCGAAGAAAATATATCTCGATGTTTCTTTAAAAATTAATTATACATCTCCTTCTCTTCAGAATTCATGGAAAAACTAATTAGAGTGGGGAATGGATCTTTTTCTCTACCAAGATTTATTTCTTTGAGCCTATCCACAATGGTAGAGACACCTTCCTCAAATGCTGAAGGAGCATCCCTAAGATATTCTTCTTCTTCTTTATTAAATGTTACTTATTTTGTTTCTACTTTTATAGTAGATGATGAAGAAAAAATTCCAGAGTTAGGGGATGAGTCAGTATCTGAACATCCTGAAGAAGAGACCACCATTTCTGATCCTACTAATGATGAATGGTCTTCTTGGGCTAATAAAGAGGAGATGATAGATTCAGAATCAACATCATTGTTTTCCTCTTGTATTACTACAACTTCTTCTAATATTATTGGTGAATTATAGACTTTTTGAAGTTCAATGGATGAAATTAAGACATATCCATTTAAGAATTCACCACTTCTTGGTGAATCAATAATATCTCCCATGATGTCAAGCTCGATTTCCGTAATTGAAATTATGGATGTTTCTGGATGATTGTTTGGATTTGGATTTACCTTTTCAATTTTATTGATAGGTAACACATAATATGTACTCAAATTTATAAATGAGCTTTTTTGGGATATTTTCAATGCCATTCGGAGCATTGATTCTGGTTAACTTCATTTCCATGGACTCTATTCCCTTCGTGTGATAAAATTATGCCTCAATGTACTAAGATTCACACATTTTGAATAGAGCCTTGTCACTATATAATTTTCTGATTAGACCGTTGAAACAGTACTTGAGACAATGGTGGTATGAAGAAGGTATGACCACATGTTGATGTAGCCATGTCCTTCCAAGAAGAATGTTGAAGGCTAAGTTCTGATGAAAAACTATGAAATATGAATTAGACCCAAGATCTCTAAACCGGGTTCTGAGTGTAATATCATCCAAATGTTCTTGCTCACTCTTGTTATAACCTTGCAACATTAATGTTGAAGGAGATAAGTCAGATTCAGTGAGTACTTGACAAATCCTCAATAAGTGCTTCTCAAAGATGTTTAGACAGATTCAAGGCATCCATAACTGATAAGTTGGCCGACACATGGGCCAAATATTTCAAAACATCATACTTTTTGTTCATAGGTGTACGTTTCCTAGCATGGAGATGTGGTTTAATAGGTTCTTTGGAAGTTGACGCACCGGATGTGTATGTTCCCTATGTCAGAGAAGAAACAGGAAATACTCCTGAATTTGGCTGATTAGAATTACTAGGTGTTTGTATATGCTAATATAAAGATGGTGTAACCTCTAACCAGTCCTCCAAAATAATCATGTCCGGACCGAACCTTTCATGCATGGAAGAATCTTCTTATTATTTTTGATCCTACTGAAGGGATCTTCTAGGATTTTCCAATGTATATATGGTTCAAGTAGGTGTAGAGTTAAAATACTGTCTTATATAGTCCCATGTCTTCCCCTGTATCCTTAAACATGGCATGTTCCTCTGGTTCCCCAATTAGGTATAGGGAAATCAGGCTCATTATAATCATATTCATCATTGGCATAGGGATATGTTAAGTGGATAATGTTGATGGAACCAAAGATCAATTATTCATCTGATGAAGATTCTTTTTGATAGGTCTGTTTTGGTTGTTCCATTTGGCGGGGTGTTGCCTGTGCTTTTGAAGAATATGGCATGAAATCTGGTAGATTAAAAATCAAATTTGGACTTGACATGAGCTTTTATTCTTTTGACCGCTCTTTAACCTTCTGATCACATCGCTTCTTTGAGGATTTTCCTTTGGAGGACTGATCTTCTGATGAAACTGATTTTACTATGGCGTGAGTAGGAGGAGACACAATCAGCTGTTTCAACTATGTTTTTAGAATGGAATGAGTTTTGTTGATCATTTTCCTGATCATCCAATCATTATATTTCTGCACATTTTTACTTTTGACATCCTTCTATTCACATTCTGTCTCTGGATCAGAAGCAGTAACACATGCTACTTGGGTTGAAGAACATTTCAGTCTTACTTTTCTAGAGTCTACCATTTTTTGTGGGATATCTATGAAAAGAAAATACTCTTTAATGGGATGACCCAACATCTAGTGATAGGGAAAATAATTCAGAAGATCTTCATCTAATTCTTTGTTTGGTTTCATTGTCCTTAGCAACTAAACCGAATTATTTCCTCGAGCAGAGATGAAATAACTGGTAACTTTTTCATTACGGAAAGAATAAAATTTGTTCTTTGAATCCTAAAACTGTTTCTACATTTGATCTCTTTAATAATATTAATTAGTCAGTCGTTGCTTCTAATGATAGGGAAGTGGATCCCTTCAATATGATGAAGGTTTTGAAGTTGAAGAAGGTAAAGGTTCTTGCTTTAGTGTAACTGTAACGGCCTTTACTTTAACTATTCTCCTTCCCAGAGCTGATGGAATTACACGAGTTTTAGCTTTAGTTTCCATAATGGAATCTTTAATCTATTCAGAAATTGAAGCAAGGTCTCAAAACCCTCCTATTCATTTCATAGGGATCAGTGGTATGCGTAACTCATTATGGAGATTTTCTACTCAAATTGGCATCAACTGTTCTTGAGGGAGTGCCATATTTTAGTAATACAATAATCATTTCCATCATGTAATGAAATCTAAAACCTTTTCATTTTACCTTTTTTTGAAATTTGTAAGATCAAAAAATACCGTCTTTGGTAGCATTGAGCTGAATTGATGATGGAATTTTTGACGAAGATCTTCCCATCCAGTAATTGATCAAGATTGAAAAATTGTATACCTTACAAAAGCTGGTCCCTCAAATGACTTCACAAACACCTGAACTTTACTACTTCATGATGTTTTGGAGTCTTCCTCATGGGATTACAATGAGAAAAGAAATTCATCAAGTATTGTTCCATATCTCCTGAACCATTAAATATTGGGAATTTGGTATTCACAAAAATTTGGTGGGGGAGGAATCAGATCCACCCATTCATGGAAAGATTTGTTTTCCAGCTGAACTGACACACACCATTCTTCAAAATCTTGCAATCAAGTTGTTAATGCCTCAATTGTGTTCGTAAGAACGTGGGGAATATCTGGATGAGCTGGGACCTATATAGGTACAGCATCTGGAGCTTGAGAAGGTGAAAAGACCGGCAAAACCACTGGTGGTGGTGCTGGTATTTTCCTTGGATAATCAATGGGAACATTCTTATAAGGACGTGTTTGATCTTTCCTGGGTTGTGTACCCAATAGAGGGAATTCATTATATTTATCTATAGTTGCCAAAATTAATCTTTGCTGAGGAGATCCTATAAGATGTGCAATTTGAGAATCTTCCTGGGGAGTATGTCTAAAATAAATGCAACTTCGAAGTAACTCTTTATTGAGTCTTTTCAACTCTTTTATCTCTTCTTCTTACTATGAAAATCTTTCTTCAAGAAAAATAGATTAACCTCCTATAGTAGAAAATGAGATGCAATCTTACTATTACCTTTCTCTTTGTTAGATTCATTTGGGAGGGGTTGGAGTTGATCTTCTACAATGGTGTTATTGTCATTTACTGACACATAATGAATTAATGGAATTATATACATATATTTGTAAGAGCGTCTCACATTTTATCTTTCATTAGACTCTATTCTTCAAAATTATGAACTCTCAAATTTTTTTGGTGGTTAGTTACCCAAATGGAATCATTGGATAGTTCAGTTTCACACTCTCGGTGTGGTTTCTTACCTAATTGGGAGGAAACTGACTTCCATTGAGGAGGTGGTTTTAAATGTGCAAAATCCTCCATCCCTGTTCATTGGGGATGCTCCTGTTCTTCTACTTAAAACACTTCAACATTGTTTATTGAATTCAAATGTTGAATTAAATAAGACACCATCCATGCAAGCTGGGGTGGTTCTTGAATTTCTATGGATGAGATTCACACAACTACTTTTCTGATTTTACAAATTTTGGTTCCGAAATTAGCTATGTGCATTATCCGACAACCACTCAAATCAACTGTTTCTAAAGATTGTTGTGCTATTTAAGGAATTTTCATTATTTAATAGCTGATATACCTTAAGTGGGAGGCTTCCTCAAGATTCTCATATGCTTGAGGAAAAAGTAACTCAAATACTTTTTTCTTTCCACTGGACTCTGATGAGAGCTAGTTGAGGCTTGTTACTGAGCGTACATATGATTACACATAAAATCTATTGATTGTAGCTAGATGTGGTAAATAACATTGCATGATACCACTATTTGAAGTCTTTTTTTGATTCTAGAGTGCATTCAAATTCAATTATCAATTTGCACCCCATCCACTGATACAAACACCAAACGGGGTGTTCAAAATTAACTGGCGTATCCACATTTCAGCATTGAGGCTTGCACACTAAAGGGTTCTCTGAGTTTCTCAACCATTGGATGTCAGGAAATTGGGAGATATTCCAATTAAATTTGTCATTACAAACCCTATATTACCTTTACATGATTTTTAAATTCATCATACGGTAATACATTGGTTTTCAAATGAAGAAACGTATTCTGTAAGTTGAGCCGAAGATCTTTAATGCAATATTCTGCCATCAATTTTGGAACGTAATATTAATAATTTTCCAAAGGCTAGAACTTGACTGGTATTTATCCTTTATCCAATTGTTTTCTCTTGTTTAACATATCTTCATCATCTTTTACTATAGTTTTCTTCACTTGGTTTGACCAAAGTGAACACTCTGTATTACAAGAAAAATGATCTAATGGAGGTTCGGATAATGACTGTTCCCTTAAGAGATCTTCTATTTGAGAAAGTATTTCACCTGTTAAAGACAAGGCATCAGAAATGAATGGCCTTGTATTGGAATGTTCCTCAAGATAAGAGGGATTTATCATCACTACATTATCCATTATATAATTATCCTAACAATGCGAAATAATACTATAGAGAAGACTTTAGAATTGAAAAAAATCATGAGGAGGACCACCATGGTGGATTATAGCAAGGGATAAATCCTCTTACTCCTTAATCTTCTAGTCACATGAAGGGTTTACGTGGTTCTAATCCAAGGATAGGCTCTCTAGATTGACCAAATTTTCATGAAGAAAGCTTTCATGATGAAGTGTTTGGCGGAGAACTTCATAACAACTACTAACACTCCCATAATTTGTAATGAGATGGTGGGATCTTGAGCTGCAACAGATAAATTTTCCGAGGGACTCAAGAACAACATAATTAAGTGGAGTGATATTGCATCTTGACTCTTGATTTTTCAACCGTGTTTGGTTGGAATTCTTCTTGGATTTTCTCTTACACATAGTTGGGGCCACTTGCTGGGAGAAGAGGTTATCATGGACATGTGTATGTGCCTTCCTTGGAGTGGTAACCAGAGTGGACCAATTACCTAAAATTTTAAATAGTGTATATTCCCAATCATGTTGTCTGTATTATATGGGAGAGTATGCCCAATGACCCTCCTAGACTGAATCTGAGGTGTGTGTCTGCTCTGGGATGGCATGATAATATGTTATTCTAGGTCTGAGGATAGATTTATGTGTTTGTTCTATTGGTAATGCTGAAGTAGTTGTTATAATATTCTGGCATGTTTCCAGACTATGGGAAGGTATTTTTATCTGCACTTTCACCGTTGATAAAATATGTTTGGTGACTTCAGTGGATAGAATGGGAATACATGTACATTTTGTGTCTGGATTAGGTGTATGTTCCTACTAATGTCTTTCCTTTCCTATCAATGGGTATCAAAATTACTTATATATGGGGGAAAAGAGTTTATCCTTCCCTAGATTTGTCATCGGATCTTTTTGACTGACTTCTTTGGGTGCTGCCAAATGAGACTGTTGTCAAGCTTGATGACCACTAGGAGGTGTATGTACCGACTGGTTTTTTCCATCAAGAAAAGTTGATGAATTTCCTTCAATACTGATAGATGAGACCACTAGAATAATTCGTGATTTTAAGCAGGTGCATGTTATTGTTTAGCAGTTGCCACCACATTTGATTGGTGAGATTATTTAAATGCGGTCAGACGAGCCTGCTGACTGGATGATAATTTGTAAATAGGTGTATGTGACTATTAAAAGTACTCCACTGGATTTTCCTAGTGGGATTGGTCGGTTGCTTCTAGATGAGTCTTATAGGTAGAGGAATTAGGACAGATGAGTTTTTGTGCCCACTCAATATTCACCATCAGGTTTGGTTGATGGACTTCCCAAGAGGGGGAAGAGGTAAGAACCTACTCCCTATTGACCAGATGTTTTCCCTGGTAGTTCATCTTGGGAGACCGAGTCTGAGGGACCTAGGCCAAACATCCTGAGATAACACCCCCCATCATATTAGGGGTTCACTACTGTGTGGTTCTACAGGTGGTGATTGTTAGTGGGAGTCCTTGGGATAGACCCTTGAATCTTTGAAATTGAGGCTTTGAGTGACCTATTGATCCACCTCTCTACTGTACGGTAGGAAGTGGTTATTTCATTCTAGGGGTAAGGACACAAAATGTTTTTCAAATGGTGGTTGCACCGTCTATTTCTTGACCATCAGTCATCATTGGCTAGATGATCAAGGATTTTTGTTAACATGGAGAGCCTATTAGACAGCCTCCATGGTTGGGATTGTACCATACTGATGGCACTCCCTTACTATCACATTGTACACCCAATGTTGAAGATGCTGAGTGGGTGATGATGAACATCTAGTGGATGAAGATCCATCTTATGAAGCAGACGAGGAATTTATAGGTGTCATCTTGAAGAAAACCATTTTGGATTGAAGGGAGTTATGAGAAAAAACCTGGAACAATAATAAAATTCATTAAAACAACATCTTTTAGAAGGATACATGCATGATTTATTCATTTGTCTGTCCTTCAATTATCAAATTGATAGCGGCCTAATAGGTGGGTAACATTATTAACTTGGTTAAGGATTCACGTCGGGTTCACCTTTTTTGTTTTATAGTTCCTTGAAACGTGTGTTCTATTTTTAAGAAACACTGCTTCCAGGTGGTTTCCATTGGATTTATTTATGGAACCAAAAACACCCAATAGATCTTTATCAAAAAGGTACTTTCTTTCCCAAGGCAGGAATTCATTATGTTTGAACATTGCAATACTTTGGAATGTGCATTGGTTTAGAGGATGGGAGGTTAGACTCATTACACCCTTTTGGGGGGAATTATTGTCTATTTTAGGACTCTATTTATAAATTTAATATATTTTCATGAATACTTATTAATTAAACAAGTATAAAAAATGTTTTCCTTGGAATTTTCAATCACTTATTAACATATATGAAATTTAGAATCATCTATATGTATTCGAGGTTCTTCATTAATGGAAATATCCATATGTATTTGAGGTTATCCATCAATTTTATGCTCTCATATACTATTTTTAGATTCCTTTAATGATCATTATGATTATACTGGTTTTTAATCCACTTAGTGGGGTAGTCTAGAATTTATTGTCATCCATGGAGAAGAAGGTTTGTTTTGATATTGGTATCGTACCCATAAAATGGGTTACCTATGTTTCCTTGGGAAAGGAATTAGAACCCTCATAGTTTGGTTCTGCTTAATGGGACACATCATAACTTTTAAGGTCACGTGATAAGTACCTAACCATACAGTTTAATCTCATTTGGTAAGGACATCTAAGCGAATGGTTCTTAGTAAATGTTTGGTATAGGACTTATGCTGAAGCATTCCAAGGAACTTGGGAATGATATTGGTTTCCATGTAATATTAGACCCTGTTGGGAATATGGACCAATGAGAACATGTTTGATTTGATTTGTTGGGTTTGAACCTCAAGGAGGCTTCTTACGCATTGCATGTGGATGGGGATCAAAGTCCACATAGTTCAATGGGTCTCATAGGAGAGTATAGTTCTTTGGAAAAAATGAATTTGGACTTAATTCCTAAAAAGGTAACCTTTATTATTAGGGGGTTTAATTTATGGCTCACTCCTAAAGAAGATTCCCATATTTAGTGAGTTAGGGTTCGATTCTTGAAGAGGATATCTAATGAGCTCAGGCCCAGATAAGGCTTCCTATGTATCTTTTTTTGAACAAGAATAAGAGTTCTCGTAGTTCAAGTGGTTGTCCCAATTTTGTGATCATGACAAATTATTAGCCCACGTGAGTCATGATCAGTGTGAGTAAAAAGATGATGCCAAAGATTCTACAAAGGCAAACAGACATTTCCTCCTCCTCTAGTGGTAGAGGGTGCACCTACGGCGGACAAGGTGGACTAGGTTGAGTGGACCCGAGAAGAGGGTGAGGTGACGAGCCTTCCCTCTATTCAATTTACATTGGACATGGGTCCAATGAAAGGAAGGAGTGAATGAGAAGGAAGTAGATAGAAGCAAGCCTGTAACCTCCTGATTGAAATGTTATGGGATTACACTAGGATGGTTACCATGATATTGATCTTGGTAGGGGAGGGAGACTTTTCTTTGTTCAAAAAGAGAAGTAAGTGTTAACCGTACCTTCCCTACTAGACACGAGAGGTTCGGAGTCTTAGAGATGAATAGGGGAGGTCAGAACCAAAACCCCAATCCTTTAAACCAAGAACATCCCAATACTATTCATGGGAGAAAGGTCTATGTGACTTTGGAGATAAAAACCCACAGACACTCCATTATTCCTAACCCCATTTTAAAAAAATATGGGAAACCACTGACTATGGAAATAAAAAACCAAACTTGATACACATAGATGTGCCTTTCCCAATGTTTTGATAATTCATGAGTTTTTGGTAGAGGTCTCAACATAATCTATTTAAGACAAGAGAGCCAATGAAGAAGAAGGCTTTCTATGAATGGCATTGAGGATGTTTTTATGGCTTGTAGACTGAAGAGAGTAGGTGAATCAAAGAGGGACACCCATGTAGGTACTGGCATGCTAGTACGGGCACACAAGTAGGCTTGGGTGACCTAATGTTCACTTAAGCAATGAAAAACCTGGATGATAATACATGGGTGAGACTTGATTGAAGACTTTAAGAGTATTCACAGGAATTCCCAGAAGTGTGGCGCTCAAGTTCCTGTGAAGGGAATAGGTGGTGCACAAGTTTTCAGATTTACGGAGGTTGGGTGATTTAGGCATGCAAGTGTTATAGATTTAAAACACTAAAAGGACTTATGTCTTAGGATCCTCCTTCAAATACTTTTCCCTAGGTGTCAAATAACTTCATTGAATTTTTTAGAAGACTTGATCGAAGTACTAGAGAGACCATAAAATCAATTGGTCTTCAAGGAAATTTTCCCATACAAATAAAGTCCCCAAGGGTCTATTTATAGGCAAAAATAAGACACTGGGAGAAAAGAGTTTGGTCGTTCAAGTGGGTTGCGCGCCAACATTGTGGTGTGCAAATGGCTACGCGTCAGAATTGCCGTGACCAATTAGGCTTGAGCATCCCCGGTGATTTGGCCTAACTGGGGTGCTGCTTTGAGGACATAGCTAAGATAATACTTTCATTCAGCTCGAGCATGGTGGCGTACATGTGTTTTCACATAGGTACCTTGGGATTCTCGTTGAGGACTAAGACAAATTTATTGTTCCATACGATAGAGGTTACGCCACCTCATCCCTTCGTTGGTTCATTGCTGGCATGTTGCCTTGACCCTTCAGGCCCGTTCCATTGCTCGTTACTGACCCACATGAAAATTGTATAGTCGCACCGCAAACCTTTCAAGCCCGGTTTAGGTTATTTTGCAGAAAAGTGCATAGAACACATTTCACAATGTCTAAAATATTTAAGAAAATGATGTTATTATATAATCATCATATAAATTTAATTTAATGGGAATGATAAGGAAATAAATAAGAAAAACTTTTTGAAAAAAATTACCTCTTCTTTAGGTATCCTCATTATGTTTGCACTAATGATTTGATAATTTTGATTTCTTCCAAAGAAAATTATTCTAAGATGATTAGAGAGAAGTTTTAGAGGTATTTGGGTAGGTATTTTTTAAAACAATATTGTTTGAGGGTGTGAAGAATGAGGATAGTGAGTTCCCTATTATAGGTTGGGAAGAGGACATACTAGGCATTTTTTAAATGAAGTTAGGTGCACCTATGTTTTTACCTAACAAGAGGATTCTATAATGAAATAAATTATATCCTATACATGTAATGGTATAAATATGGAAATACAATGGGTCTTTTTAAATGTGTTTAGTTAATTTGGAACCTTATGACTAATGTATCTTCGCTTAGTAAACTCATTATTTCTCTAAATCACTGTAATTACTTTTCAGAGTTTTCACTAATGACATTAGTAAAAAATTAATTTGAAAAAATTTTAAATTTGAAATTATTATTATTTTATATATGGAATTAATTATTACAACTTCAATTCACATAATTTGATAAAATTATTTTTAAATTAATCCTGTATATGGGTTGAGAAATTAGGGTTTTTTATATAAAAATGTTCCACAGTTTACATAGTTTTTTTATCTAAATTAAACATAAAATTGATTCTCATGACCAAAATTATATAAAATTATTTATAATTGATATAATTAACCCTTAAAACCAATTTAAAAGTTAATAATATAAATTATTTAGGTGAAAAAGCAACTTTTAATTAAAATTCATTATATGTTCACTATTCATCAAACAATGAAGCTTCTCAGCAAAATACCAAAAATTCACCCTAAGATAATTTCGAATTTTTCCATTATAAAATGATGTTTAATTTACAAAATAAAATTAAAAAATTTTCTAAAATTAATTTTTAAATCAAGTGCACCATTAAAAGGAGACAAAACAACATGAACAAAATACGACTTTTTATACGTAAAATTTGATTTGTTATTATCTTATGCAGATCAAATATATTAGATGAAGGTTATAAATTTCGATTGATTATATATTATATAAATTTCAATAATATCACCCAAAAATTCTAATTAATTTAATTTATCATGATAAAACACCTTTGGGATCAACAAATAGTTATTTAGAAAATATTCCATTTATAATCAATTGGTTTTAATTTACAATTCTAATTAATTGGAATCGAATGAATTCACTTTATATTTGGGAAAATCATATATTTCCATATGTTATTTAATATTATTCATAACACCCAATTTTATTTCTATGGGACAATTATCATTGTAAATTAAAATATGAATAGTATTTAATAAAACTCATTCTCACATGTAATGTAATAAATCGATGTAATTCATTATTACATGTAGCACATGTTAGAATTGGTGTTTCATATAACAAAATATAAACTTTGTGTTCCATATAGATCAACATAAACATGTGATTTATGTAATGTAAGGTAAACTAAATATTTCATGTAATATATGGTATTAAAGAGACTGAATAAATATATTGTAATGTCTCGGGATGTAACAGTACCTTCCATGCTTGGCGTTGTGTGTCATACATGATATAAAATATTACACCAATCTTATATAATTTCATGGTTTTATATCTAATTATTCAATCTAGAGCCTTAATCATGTCATAAAAATCAGGTTTATTCTTTCGTTTTATCCTCATGACCATCCATGTATGTTGGTGATGAAAATAAATTCAAAAACGAATCATACCATTTTAGTAGTATTCCACATGTACACATAGTAAATGAGTACATTTTAAATATAATAATGCGGAGGAGTAATATGGTTTATTATTTTGAAATTATAAACTGAAAATATAAATATTTTTTTATTAGATTTCCCTTTTAGAATTTCATTATAAGTTCTTGAAAGAAAAAAAAACATGTTGTGTTGAGGAGTTAGTAGTCCGTGCAATAAAAATTTATTATATGATTTTTCTTAAGAAAATAGAAAAATGTGATTTTTTATTACCACAACATAATAAAATTCAATATATTACAAAAACTGAATGCATCACAAATTTATTTTAAAATTTCAATCGGAAAATAAAAAACTAACTGAATGAAGTTAAGAAAAAACAATTAATCACATTTAGTACTTTGATATTCCCTTGGAAGATCACTTTGAAATAGATGGGATATAATAAAATTTTGTGACTATAATATCAATAGAATGAAATTATATTCTAGGGTAATGTAAAAGGGTGGGGTTTTATGAATAAATAAAATTCTTTGGAGCTCCTTCATGGGGTAGTGAGAGGCCCCTTTTAGAAGTGGTGATAAGGATTTTTTTGTAAATATTTCAACTTATTATAAATAGAGAAATTGTTAAATTTTTAATGTTTCTAAAATAAATTTGAAATAATTGAGTTGGTATGAGATAATATTGAACAATACCTAATCCAGAAAATTATAGGGATGTTTTTATCATTTTTTATTCACTTTACTTCTTCAATTATTACTTTTATCCTTTTAGCTTTTACTACGCAGATGAATTTTTAGCTAATGAAACATAATAATTTGGAAAAAAATAATGTATTTCTTATTAAATAATTTGGAACAACTTATTTTATATTCAAAATACATGTCATTTGATTTAGTTTAAAAAAATTAATAATTAATTTAATGATAAAAAATATAATTTATTAAAAAGAGTTTTGAGAAAATATCACTTATGTTCGAACATATCAAGTATTGTTTTGGTAAATTAATTTTTTTTTTAAATTTATATAGTCATAAAAAATAGATATATAATATAACGGAATTGTTTCATGAATTTTTATTTCATACTTATAAACTAATAAGGTCATAAATTCCATGTTATTTGTAAAAAAGTTATTTTTCACTATTCTCATAATAATAATTCATTTTATAAAAATTAAAAAAAATTAATATTCAGATTATATTATTATTATTATTATTAAAAAATGATAATATTTTTTTTAAAATGAAACTTTATGAATTTATAATATAATATTCAAATTAAATACTAACATATAGAGGAAAATTGTTCATATTGGAATATAGATTTATAAAATGTTAACTACCATATATATCAATTACTACATAATTTATTGTAATATATGGTTTTTATTACCAATATATTTAATTATCCTATCCCTATAATATAATATGTTTCTTGGAATAAAATTTCAATTTTAGGAAAATATATTTTTAAGAAAAAAAATAATTTTATTATTTATTTTAGCTATAATAATTGAATTTCATTAATATTAAAAGATGTAATATTTTTATTTCAATAAATATTTCATAAAGTGGTAACTATGATTCATTATCACTAATTAAACATCTAGGTTTCAATTTTCATACATAACATATATTTATTTATTAAAATATACAGTGGTTCTGCTTATGTTAGATATTTCATGTGAAGCCTGAAATCGAACATGTTAAATTATTTGAAGGTAATAATTTATTAACATTTTAGGGTGTCTCATTAAATCTAATGAACCCATAATAAATTTTGTTACATTGATCTTGTCTCTAATAGAGATCCATTTTTTACACACTAATGAATTTATAGAAATTTTCAGCAACTACACAATCAAAACCAAACATCAAATGAAATTGGTGTAAATGATAATTGGTTAAATATTAAATCTAAAAGGATAAAAAATATCCGTGGTAATATAATAGCTACCCCAAACCAAAAATATAAAAGTTGTAAAAGAACTGACAAAGAAAAAATATATATAAAATTTTTAAATTCTTCACCGATAGTGGAATCAATCATTTTTTTTGTTTTCTCATATTTTCTTATTATGGGTTTTTTATTTCATCTCATTTTATATCTCTGAGACAATCAACATGTCACTCCCTTGGAAATAAAACAAAAATAGGAATTTGTTTTAGGTCATCACTATAATCAAATTTTCATTTATATCCCAAACTATCAATATTTTATTTGGGATCATAAATGATCCACATAGAAGGGTTTGATTTTTACTATGGTCTTTATTGAAACTTATTTTACCAATGAAGGTCCATAATTGTGACTAAGAGAAAATTATAAGTTAAATTATGATCAAATAACTTTGAATGAGGTGTTATATGAATTATTAATAATCAATGTTAAAGATAAATATCCTGAAAAATAACTAATAAAATCAAGTTGAAGGGTATTTTAATAATGATGATACTTAAGAGAAGCGATTTCAACATAACATGCATACAAGATTATTGAAATTTAAAAAATTCCACATAAACAATATTACGAATATTGGACATAAAAATGAAATATATAGATAAAATGTTTTAAATTAGTTGTGATAAAAATCATTAATTGATATACATCTATGATGTAAATAGTTAATTGTTTATGAATTTTCATCGAATAAATTTGCAACACTCTAGATTAAATTACTATACAAAAAATTTTCTTTATAAAAAAACAACAGAATAATTAATATAGCTTTATTCATGATTGTGATTAATAGATAAAATCTAAATAAAATATTTTTAATTGTATAAAATTAATATCATTATTTATTTCATAATTTAAAAATTAGTTTAGGGTGCTTTTTTGAGTTTTTCTTAAATTATTGATTTTTAGGTGAATAGAGAACAATAGTCATTGTACACAAGCTTCAAATTTAATGAAATTATAATGATATAAAGATAAAATTAAAGATGAAAAAAAAAATTTCTAGGAAGAATAAATATTTATTAATCAATATAAATCATAAAAGAATATAATGTTTAACATAGAAATATATGCTTAAGATTTCTAAAATATAGGTAATGTATTTTTTCACATAAAAACTATTTCTAGTTTATCTCTTTTAAAAAGGTATTATTAGGTTTAATTCATATTTTAAATGGTTTTAAATAAAAATATTTATCCTTTAAATTAAATTAGTTAAAATAATTCCATTATAATCAAAAATATAATTAATTTTCCAATAAACTTATATTAATACATAAAACAAATATTTTTTAAAAATTGTTTTTGTTGAGTTTTGTGAAATTATTTTAAATTAAATTTCTAGCACCTCTAAAAAATTAATATTTTAAAATAGATTCCATAATATTAGTAATCAAAATTAATATTATATAATACTGTTAACATAATTTTTGTTTATAATGACTAGTAAACACATTACAAATTCATCACCAATGTTAGCATTAAAACATGTTTACCATAGGGTTAACTAAGAGATAAGGGTGAAATTTCTACATAAACATATATAAATCTCATTTTAAGCTATTTTTACTTTTATTATATTAAATTTTATTTAATGTACATTTGGTTCTACTTTTATAAGAAAACAACATTATATTATCCAAATATTTTATGTAATTCCATGTGTGTCCTACCCCTCACATATAAAATAGAACCACTTCAGCTCCCTTATTCAAACACTTTCAACACTCTATCTTGGATAATACGACTAAAAAATATTCATATAATCCTTAAAACAATTAATGTTCTTTTATTATCCTCTTAATACCGTCTTATGAAGGATTAAGGTGTAAGCCAAAGGAAGTATCTCAAAGAAGAGATAATCATATTTACCAAATCTTTAAAATTTTATTTCTTCTAAAACATACTATAAATGATTTATATCCATACTAACATAATTAATATCATATTTTCAACATAATAACATGTTATTATGAATATGGTACAACTGTTTTCCTCCTCCTTTTCATCTTTTCAAAAAAAAACATTAATATTGCGTACATATGATCTACTATCTCCAGGTAGTGATGTAAATCAATTTTTCATCACTACATTAATTGAATGGTTATAAACATATAAATAATTATTATATACAATATTCATGATCTAATTATGATTCTATTGATATTATATACCATTAACCTTAAGGACTGGTGAAGCTCTTTCCATGATGAACCCTAGTTCATCATCGTGATGATGCCGACCTCGGTGTCGGTCCCTCTCCCACCAATGGGGGAGGGACCATCAATGTCTTTAAAAGGAGAGTCCCCTCCTTTCATTCCCTTTTCAATACCTTATCTCCTTCTATCCTTCCCTCACATCGCACTCGGTTCGAGAGTCTCATATTTTTTTGATGGGTGCCCTAACCACCAGATTTCATCTGCAGAGTTCTCAGAATCGTCTAATCTCTTAAAGCACACCCTAGTTGTTCAATTTTACCAGCAAAAACCCACAGTCGATTCATTCGACAGATACATATGTGAAGATTGGAAATTGATGGGCATGGAAACAATGGGTCTCCTAGATAATCTACAAATTATGATCTATTTCACTTCGGAGGCAGATCTCATCAAGTCTTGGGCAAGTGCTCCTACTTGTTTCAATGAATTTAGATTCATCCTTCTTCAGTGGTACTTCGATCTTCACTTGAATCCGGATCCTCCAATGATGGAGACATGGGTTTCCTTCCCAAACCTTCCCATCCCGTTACAAAATACTACTGTTATTCACTTGCTTGGGAATCTGGTAGGTAGATACATGTGCTTGGATAACAGAACTGAAGCTATTTTCCATCCAATTAGCCCTTGCGTCTGTATTGAAATGGATGTGTCAAGAGACCCATTTGAATATTTTTAGATTACTATGGGTGAGTAATATCAATGAAAAAAATATGTTGTGTATGAAAATTGGATGATCTTATGTCCGGAATGCAAAATATTGGGTCATTCATTGGATTTATGTCGCAAAGGGTCACAGTTTGTTTTGGAAAGAGAGATAGGATAGAGGCAAGGAGTAGGAAACACACATTTTGGCTAAGAGTCTAAGGCAGTTGGTTGGGAATCCATAGGTAGGAAATAGAGTTATAAGTGTGTCACTGCATGGGGCCTCGGTTTGATAGGTTGCGGTGGCCTCGAAGGATCCACTTGGCAAGAAGGGTTTGGGGTTTGGAAGGTTGTCAATGCCTTGTCTTGATAGAGGAGCTACACTTAATGGTTCATAAGTGAGTGCAGTGGAGGTGCCTCTGAATCTGAGGTTGGAGGATATTTTTGGAAGACTTAAGCATGATTTTGGGTTGCTCAACACAAGAGGTATGTAGGTAAATGTGAAGCATGCAGTCCAGCCCAATGTGATCAATGATGCAGATGGAGGAATGGTGACCTCTACAATCCAAGGAGCTGGGTCTGCTGGGAGTATTGAGGCCGCAAGGAAAAGTCCCATTCTGATTATGTATATGGGTGTCTCTTTGGAGACAAATGGTGAGTGGGTGAGGGTTTCTTCTAGGCTACAACCACAATTTGAAAATCAAGCAGTTGATATTGAAAAGAGTAATTGTTTAGAGGACCTACTAAATACTGATTTAGATTTGGACAAGGTTCAGGCCACTGCTCATACTGTCCCTGATTTTCCTCTTGGTCAGATGTCAGGTGAATTTCTTGATGAAATCAAGATACCGAGTCTGAAGGCGAAGAGCAATAAAAGTGGAAGTGATAATGGTAATTTGCAAGAGCAGACATATGAAAACTATTTCTAGGACTTAACGAATGGGATGAGCCCTCATGTTAATGAGGGAAGTCAAAGGAATGAAAGTGAAAACATGAAGGTCACCATTTTTCATAGGATTTTGTAAATGGATAATGCACAATACAACAGGGGATTCATGATGACCATGGTCATGTGGAAAATTAAATTTGTTTAGCAATGATTGATACTAATATCCACTCTACATAGGAATGGAGAGTGAAGGATGGTTATCTGGAGTTACATATTTCTGGAATTTGGGGAGAAATCTATGAGAGTGAAAAGGAGAATACTAATGAAAGGGATGGAATCACTTACAGTGACATTGTCCAAGGTGGAAATAAGATTGTGTCAGTGAATGAGGAAGTGATAACTGCTCCACCAAAAAGAAGGCAGAGGAAAGACTATTCTTATATGCCGAAGCCGATGCCTACTAGGTCTTCTGTTAGCAAGGGAAAATTTACATTACCATGTGAGGAGTTTCTATACCTAGAAAATCTAAATCATATAAGGAAGTATGTTAAGGCTCTAAAGCATTATGAATGTTCAGAATGGGAGTCGGCTACTACAGATGAGGCAATTGATCATAGGTATGGTGACGGGTATGGTTTATATGATTTGTAGTTTTGATTCCTGGATTGTGGAACTTGTTTTCGATACTTTTATTTTATTATAATAAATGGTCAGAGATGTTGTCTCTGGCTGAGCCTTTCTAGTATATCATTAACCTTCTTACGCTTCCACTAGTTAGAAAATAATAACATTTCTTGTGCGTATGTCTGAACTACCACCTCCATAAAATGACGTGAAGGATTTCTTACATACACAATTAATGGTTAATTATAAATATATATATATATATATAATGAATATATATTATATGTATATTATTTTAATATTCTAGAGATGATGTAACCATGGTAAAGATTCAAGGAAAATAACATCGAAAACGAAACATACATGAAAAATTAAGTAGTTAACACATGAAATGATGATTGTAATATAATATTGTTAATGGATGTGTGATCTGATTTAATATAAAAAGCATGTTTTTTATTATAATTATAAATATGATTCTGGTATGTTGGTATAATAAATTTTACTTTAGTATTTTGGAGTTTAAAATCACATATGAAGAATCCTGAGGTAAAAGTTAATTTCACAATCTAATCTTTATTCATGAATGTTTTTGTTTTGATTAATATTAGTGTAATTGTATGATATTTAAATCTTAAACCCTATATACTTTCTTATACTCTAGCTATTTCTCAAAATTACATGTTTTCCTTTGATTTTTCTTTAAATGATTACACAAATGTTTGAATGGATGTATTTAAGGAAAATTTAATTTGTTTTTTTACAATCACTCTATTCATTGTCTATATTTCATATAAAATGTTTTAGGAATGTTTTTACTATTATAAAATAATTTATTAATATTAATTTTACCCGTGTTTTACTTCTTATAAAAACATTTAAAAATAATATTTTTATCATCTCCTAAAGAAGGAACTTTTGACGTATGGTTTCAATAAAATATTTCCTTTAACGCTTAGTGCATCAATGACTTTTACCACTACCAAAACTATTAATCTACTTTTTGATTACTTTAAAAGCATCTATGTTTCTTTTCAAATGATTCTTTCCTAATATTTTAGAAATTATTATATTTTAAATATGTGATTTTGAAAGGAAATGGTTATTTTCCTCATAAAGTATCCCTTTTATCATTAAAAATTATTATAATCTTTGTAAACATCCTTTTATGAATCATATACTTTACGAGTGATAAAATCTAGTGATTCCATCCACCATATTAATATAGATGGCTTGTTATCATGTTATTTTATTTATTAAATGGGGACAATATTTTCATTTCATATGATAGATTTTTAATATGAATTTTTATACTAATTATGTATTGAATTGTTTTTAATTTCATTCATATGATGAATACATTTGACATAATAACTAATAAGAAGGGTTTTTGTATCCCTAAGAGGTATATTTAGGTCTCATGAAACCAACTAGTTTGGTATTTGGTGTATTAATTACCTATTTTAGTATGATGTCTTGGTACAAGGTCTTGATATTAATATTTTGATGTCAAACATTATACATTCATTCATTGTTAAACTTTTTTCCATGTTATTATTTTTTTAGATATGCTATCCATGGATTTAGACCGATTTTATAATATTATTTATATGAAATATATGATTATTATTTAAAATGACCATATTATTTGTGTTTTATTTACACTATGATAGTTTCTATTGTATTCTTTCCATTACTAAGTATTTGAGTTCTCCCATTATTATGTTTCCTTTCCTATTGCTTCCAATATAAGATTTATGAATGATTTCAGGGATATATAGAATAAATGATAATTTGTTGTCTATAATATTTAGTTTCAGTTTAGGTTTTGTAATATAATGTGAGAATCATAAATGTTTCTACTCTGCCAATATAAACAGACTATTCAATCCATCGAGATGTGATCCCTTGTATCGTATAAAAAAGTAGTAAAATAACCACTAAATCCAAGTTATTAGAGTCGAGGTGTTGGCATCAAAAAAAGATTTGTATATACAATTTGAAGTAAATTTATCAAAACATTGACTATAGAATATAACCCTATGATAGCCTACGAGGATAACTCTACATATAAGATAATAACATAATGTTTTGGTTGTGTTTATATTGTGTTGTTTTCCTAGAAAATGAATCATTTTTTTTGTTATTAGAAGGTGGATACTATTGTGGAACAAATGTGAATATAGATAAGAACACTGAATAAGGAAGATTGGGTATTAATTCAATCATCAAACATGTAGGATGAGTGGGCCTATGATTACACTCTTGGATAGACACTCCTATATCATATTCTTTGGTTGATCTCATTCAATTTATGAACTATTATGAATGATTTGAAAATATTATTATCATTTGAGGATATTTAGAAACATGCTTATTTTGTGATTCTATGATTATCTATGAATAAAATTACAATTTATTTTATGTGTTAAAATAGATTTATAATTACATATAATTATTTAAAATTCATTATTTTAAATCAAATTTTGTATATACCACTGTATATAAATGTGATGTAGAGGAAGGAATGAAAATTTTATCAATTCCTGTAATCTATATAGTTATTTACGTCTTATGAAAGAATTGTTTTGGAATAAATCTAAATTGTTACTATATTTACGTTGATTTTATTTTTTGACATGATTTTACATTTTTATGAAGGCTATTTGTTGAACGAGGTGTCAAGTTCTCCTTTTTTGATGTAATTGAAAAAGAATAAATCATTTTAGAAAATTCTTAAAAGAATTAAACAAAGTGTGTAAGTATCAAATAATCATGTGTGTACATGTAAATCCTATGGGAGTATGCGAAGTGTGTTTTTATAACCATGGAGGATATGTCCTATGATAATTTAGAATCAAGTGATGTCTGGAGTTATTTTGATTATGAGAGACAAAGGAGATCACATGATTAAATTAGATTATCCTTATGAGTATAAAATGACCACAAAAAGGAGTGATGTAAAGTGAACATGATTTTCATTATATATAATAATGGGATCACAAAAAGAACATAAAGAAAATTTCGCTGACCATTGAATGATTTTCAAGTTATCTCGTGATGGAATCATGGGATAAGAACATGGTTTTACGTGGTTCTTAGGATTGGATTAAGTGGAAAACTAAAAAAAATAATACTAACAAATGTTTATTGGATTTCAAAGAGATTCATGTCAGGGAGGTCAGTTTTGAAATCTATAACTGATAACTTATAGCACTTAAGGATGATGCTGAGTTTGCTGAGGAAGTGGAATAGATAGATGACCATGATTTCACTACTGGAAAAGTAGGCTATACCAACGGTTTTCCAAACCGTTGGCCAGTTAGCCGTGAGGAAATCCCTATACCAACGGTTTCATTTAAACCATTGGTATAGGTGTTTGAGAATTCTGGGAACCTCTTTACCAACAGTTCAGAACCGTTGGTAAAGCTTTTTCCAGAGCTGCTGCACTGCAGCCCCCAGAAGCCCTCCAGAAGCCCTACCATACACCTGCATAAAAAAACAGTGCACAACAGCCCTCCAGTATACCCTCCACTATACACCTGTATAAAAAATATCACAAAAGCCACATACAGACTTCAAACAGTATAAAAAACACCTAAAATAGCCCAAAAAAACACATATGACAACAATTATCCGGTGGTAATTCACCTCACCCATCAAATTCTAATAGGAAGAATAGTTTGATAAATATCTATTAGAGTTGAATAAGACATTCAAATTGACTCAAATCCCATTTTTTTTGTGATACTAGGTTTGGGTATGTAATGATTTGTGAAGAATTTTGCATTGAACTTGTATTGTTTATAATATATGGTGAAAAGATATTTTCTTAGGAGTCTCGTCACTTATGACCCCATGAGTGAAACTACCCAACTCATGAAAAAGAGTTTGCTACTATTGTTGATGAGTGTAAATTTCAGTTGTATTCACTTAAAATGATTTACTTTTGAAATAAAAGAGAGACTTTGGGTGGTGTTGTCCACACTGCGCCTTGGATTGAGGTGGAGTTGACTCGTACATGTCACAAATGACCCATGGATACATGTCCTAAAGTATCAAAAGTATCCGAATTCCTTTGGTCTATTTTCCGTATGTCATTTGTTGTTTTAACTTAAACTGTTGTGCATTTCAAAGAAAATTGACCCACTTTGAGTGGTGCTGGCCACAACACGCCTCAGATTGAGGCAGGGTTGACTCGTACACGTCTCAAATGACCCATGGATCATTTTCCTAAAGTTTCAATAGAATCTGAAAGCGTTTGGTCGGTTTTCCGTATGTCGTTTGTTTACTTAAAAGCGCATCCATTTTAAACAAAAGAAAGACACTTTGAGTGGTCCCGGCCACACCGACCCTCGGATTGAGGAAAGTTTGACTCGTACACGTCACATATGACCCATGGATCATTGTCCTAAAGTTTCAATAGAATCCGAATGCATTGGGTCAGTTTTCCGTATTCCAGTTGTTGTTTTCACTTAAAATGATGTTCATTTCAAATAAAAGTTAGACACATTGAGTGGTGTCGGCCACACCGCGCCTCGGATTGAGTCAGGGTTGATTCGTACATGTCACAAATGACCAATGGACACATGTCCTAAAGTATCAACAGTATCCGGCTGCGTTTGGTCAATTTTCCGTATGTGGTTTTTTTACTTAAAAGCGCATCCATTTTAAACAAAAGAAAGACACTTTGAGTGGTCCTGGCCACACCGGCCCTTGGATTGAGGCGGGGTTGACTCGTACACGTCACATATGACCCATGGATACATGTCCTAAAGTATCAATAGTATCTGAATACCTTTGGTCTATTTTCCGTATCCCAGTTGTTTTAACTTAAATCGTTGTCCATTTCAAAGAAAAGTGACAAATGTTGAGTGGTCCTGGCCACACCGGCCCTCGAATTGAGGCGAGGTTGACTCGTACACATCACATATGACCCATGTATCGTTTTCCTAAAGTTTCAATAGAATCCGAATGCATTTGGTCGGTTTTCCATATGCCAGTTGTTGTTTTCACTTAAAATCCTGTCCATTTCAAATAAAACTTAGACACTTTGAGTGGTGTCGGATATAATGGTGTGTGTGAAAAAAATGATATTAAATAAATTTAAATGAATATGGAACAAATGAGGGTTTATAATACACTAAGAGTACCTCAAACAATCCAAAACCACTATAGCACCACATATTCAACTTCATGAAACAGGACATGGAAATCTTACCTACGTCTTTACTGATGACCACCTAATTGGAACACTCTTTTTATGGATCTTGAACCCAAGGAACAAATAATGTTTGGTCTCTACCAACTCAATCACCCCCTTGTAGATCATAATCTCGTTTCCCCTTATACTAAAATGGTCTCACTGGGAGCTACTATTAATACCGGACCTAAACCATTCATTTTCCATAAAACAATGATCAAAGAACCATCGGAGGTATCTCTCATATAACCACAACCATTTTTATCTATGATGTAATGAAATTCACAAGAATAACTTTTATTCAATAACCTTTTGGTATATAATGTGCATCAACAATGGTTCAATTATATGGTTCATCACATTCCAATTTATTAATCACCCATACATGAAAAAAATTGAACATTGACTTTCATGTAATTACAACCATCATATTTCATTTAATTATTAATAAGTATAGAAGCATGGAAATTGGAATCTAATAACTTTAATTAGTCCCCAAAACTTTTTAATAAATTTAACATGAAAAATAAAACACTTTGAAATATAAATAATCACTTTGAAGTAAAATGAGATTGGAATTCTATTGCACAAGTAAAAACACTCAATGATGGAATATATGAAAAGAATATTAATATAAATTATTAAAACAAGATAATAAAGTAACAATGAATGTTAAAAATAAACATGTGATTGAATTTTATGACATATAATAAAAATTTATTGGTAATGAAACATGAAAGGCACATCAAAAAATTAGACAACTGTCTAATGCAATCTATATGGGCTAGAATATGCATGGAATGTAAATAAAGAACGGAAACATAAATTGGGCTGGAACAGAAATTCGGTTGGAACAGAAATTCAGCTGGAACAGAAATTCGACTGGAATATGAGAATAGAAATTGGTCTCATCCCACATCAAAATCGAAACTAAAAACTAAGAAAATACCTAATCCTTGGATGGGATGGAGGAAGAGAACCCGAAACACCTCCAAAATCGCCTCCAAAATCGCCCAAGCGCTAACGTTTAGGGCTATGGATCACGAATGGGGGAGAGGATCGGCTACTGCCAATTTGGGGGAAAGTTTTCCCAATGGTTTTTAAAAACCGTTGGTATATAACTCCATCCCAAACCTATACCAACGGTTCCATTTAAACCGTTGGTAAATCTCTACTCCAACGGTTCTAAAACAAATTGAACATACACTTTTAGGGTGTACCAACGGTTTACAACCGTTGGTATAGTGTTTTTTACCAACGGTTCAAGAGAACCGTTGGTATATATTGAAGATGGAATACTATAACAACAGTTTGAAACTGTTGGTATTGTGTATTTTCAGAACCATTGCACAGCACCCCCACCATTGCACCAGCACCCCCACCTGCATAAAAAGCACCAGAACTATTTGCACAGTATTAAAACAGCATAACAACACCTGTAATAACACAAAAAAGACACATAAAACCATTAAACTCTTCCAACCATGTGGTGTACTACAATTCCCTATTTCAATATTCATATGAAAAGAATAATCCAGTGGAGTTGAATAACAGTTTCAATAACTCAAAATGGGGTATGGAAACATACCCATGGTTCCATGGTGGTTATGAAACTAAATTTGAAAGTGGGGTTGGGAAACTTACCCATGGTTCCTTGGTGCTTACAAAAGGAGTAAAGTATAGAACTCATTATTTGATTTAAAATTCAGGCAGAACTGAAATGATCACAAGTTCAACTTGTGACGGTCTAGAAGAATGGAATTGTAAGTTTTTTTAACTTAGTTAGAATAATATTAATGTTTTTAAGGATATGAACACTAAATGGTACAAGTATGGTGCGATCTATTGGTCAAAGTATGATTCCACCACATCGTACCTCAGATTGAGGTGGGGTTGACTCATACACATAAAAAATGACCAATGTATCATTGTCCTAAAGTATCATCACAATCCAAATACCTTTGATCATTTTTTCATATGTCAGTTGTTGGTTTCACTTAAAATGTTGTTCATTTCAAAAAAAAGTGAGACACTTAGAGTGATACTGATCACACCATGCCTCATATGGAGGAGGGGTTGACTCATACACATCAAAACTTAAACATGTATCGTTGTCCTAAAGTATCAATAAAATCTGAAACAGTTTTGTCAGTTTTTTATATGTAAGTTGTTTTCACTTAAAATATTGTCCATTTCAAATAAAAGAGAGACACATAGAGTGATAACAGTCACACCTTGCCTCAGATGGAGGTGTGGTTGACTCGTACATGTCACAAATGACACATGTATAATTTTCCTAAAGTACCAATACAATCTGAAAGAGTTTGGTCCATTTTCTGTATGCAAGTTGTTGTTTTAACTTAAAATTATGTCCTTTTCAAATAAAAGTGAGACACTTTGAGTGGTACCGGCCACACCATGTCTTGGATTAAGATGGAGTTGACTCCTACATGTCACAAATGGTCCATGTATCATTTTTCTAAAGTATCAACACAATCCGAATGCGTTTGATCGATTTTACGTATGCCAATTATTGTTTTCACTTTAAATCAAGTCCATTTCAAATAAAAGTGAGACACATTGAGTGGTATCAGCCACACCGTGCCTCATATTGAGGAAGAATTGACTCTTACACATCAAAAATGACCCATGGATCTTTTTTCTAAAGTTTCAACATATTTTGAATGCGTTTGGTTGGTTTTTCGTATGCCAGTTGTTGTTTTCACTTAAAATTAAGTCCATTTTAAACAAAAGAGGGACACTTTGAGTGGTATCGGCCACACCGCACCTCGGATTGAGGCTAGATTGACTCGTACACATCACATATGACCCATGTATCCTTTTTCTAAAGTATAAATAGAATCCGAATGCGTTTGATCGGTTTTCCGTATGTCAGTTGTTGTTTTCATTTAAAATTAAGTCCATTTTAAACAAAAGAGAGACACTTTGAGTGGTACCGGCCACACCATGCCTCGGATTGAGGCGGGGTCAACTTGTACACGTCACATATGAGACATGGATCATTGTGATAAATTATCAACACAATCAGAATCTGTTTGGTTGGTTTTCCGTATGTACTTAAGATGTTGTCCATTTTAAACATAAGAGAGACACTTTGGGTGGTTCCAGCTGCACCGTGACTCGGATTGAGACACGGTTGAGATTTACACGTCACATATGACCCATAGATCCTTTTCCTAAAGTTTCAATAGAATATGAATGTGTTTTGTCGGTTTTCCGTATGTCATTTATTTTTTTTACTTAAAATTAAGTCTATTTTAAACAAAAGAGAGACACTTTGAGTGGTGCCGGCCACACTGTGAATCAGATTGAGGCAGGGTTGACTCGTACACATCATATATGACCCATATATCATTGTTATAAATTTTCAACAGAATCTGAATGCATTTGGTCAGTTTTGTGTATGTGAGTTGTTGTTTTCACTTAAAATTAAGTCTATTTTAAACAAAAGAGAGACACTTTGAGTGGTACTAGCCATACTGCACCTCGGATTGAGGTGGGGTCAAATCTTACACATCACATATTATCCATGGATCCTTGTGATAATGTATCAACACAATAAGAATCTGTTTGGTTGGTTTTCCGTATGTACTTAAAATGTTGTTCGTTTTAAACATAAGAGAGACACATTGGGTGGTTTCTGCCACACCATGACTCAGATTGAGGCGCAGTTGACCTGCACACATCACATATGACCCATGTATCCTTGTCCTAAAGTTTCAATAGATTCTGAATTCGTTTGGTAGGTTTTCTGTATGCCAGTTGTTATTTTCACTTAAAATTAAGTCTATTTTAAATAAAAGAGAGACACTTTGAGTGGTGTCGGCCACACCGTGCCTTGGAATGAGGCGGGGTTGACTCTTACACATCAAAAAATGACCCATGGATTGTTTTACTAAATTATCAACACAATCCAAATGTGTTTGTTCTGTTTTCCATATGCCAGTAGTTGTTTTCACTTAAAATGTTGAGGCGAGATTAACTCGTACAACCACCAGGACAGCCCCCTCGGATTGTGGCAGGATTGACTCATACACCTTACATATTACCCATTTATCCTTTTTCTAAAGTATCAACACAATCCGAATGCGTTTGATTGGTTTTCCGTATGTCAGTTGTTGTTTTCACTTAAAATTAAGTCCATTTTAAACAAAACAGAGACACTTTGAGAGGTACCGGCCACACCACGCCTCGGATTGTGGTGGGGTCAACTCGTACACATCACATATGACCCGTGGATCCTTTTCCTAAAGTTTCAACAAATTATGAATGCGTTTGGTCGGTTTTCCGTAAGTCAGTTGTTGCTTTCACTTAAAATTAATTCTATTTTAAACAAAAGAGAGACACTTTGAGTGATGACGGCCACACCGTGACTCAGATTGAGGTGGGGTTGACTCGTACATGTTATATATGACCCATGGATTGTTGTGCTAAATTTTCAATAGAATCCGAATGCATTTGGTCAGCTTTCCGTATGTCAGTTGTTGTTTTTACTTAAAATTAAATCCATTTTAAACAAAAGAGAGACACCTTGAGTGGTACCAGCCACACTGCGCCTCAGATTAAGGCAGGGTCAACTCGTACACATCACATACAATCCATGGATCATTTTGATAAAGTATCAACACAATCAAAATCCGTTGGTCAGTTTTCTGTAAGTACTTAAAATGTTGTCCATTTTAAACATAAGAGAGACACTTTGGGTGGTTTCGTCCACACAGTGACTCGGATTGAGGTGTGGTTGACTTTTACACATCACATATGACCCATGGATCCTTTTATAATTTTTGAACAAATTATGAATGCGTTTGGTCAGTTTTCCGTATGTCAGTTGTTGTTTTCACTTAAAATTAAATCTATTTTAAACAAAAGAGAGACACTATGAGTGGTGACGGCCACACCGTGACTCTGATTGAGGCGGGGTTGACTCGTACATTTCATATATGACCCATGGATGGTTGTGCTAAATTTTAAACAGAATCCGAATGCATTTGGTCAGTTTTCCATATGTCAGTTGTTGTTTTTACTTAAAATTAATCCATTTTAAACAAAAAAGAGACACTTTGAGTGGTACCAGCCACACCGCGCCTCAGATTGAGGCAGGGTCAAATCGTACATGTCAAATATGAGCCATGGATCTTTGTGATAAAGTATCAACACAATAAGAATCTATTTTGTCGGTTTTCCGTATGTACTGAAAATGTTGTCCGTTTTAAACATAAGAGAGACACTTTCTGTGGTTCCCATGAATCGTTTTTATGAAGTATCAACACAATCCAAATAAGTTTTGTCGGTTTTCCGTATGTCAGTTATTTTTACAGAAAATAGTTTCCATTTTAAACAAAATAGAGACTCTTTGAGTGATTTAGGCCACACCGTGCCTCAGATTGAGGTGGGGTTGACCTATACAAGTCAAAAATTTCCCATGGATCATTTTCCTAATGTATCAACACAATTATAATGTGTTTGGTCGGTTTTCCATATGCCAGTAGTTGTTTTCACTTAAAATGTTGTGCATTTCAAATAAAAGTTACATGGTTTGAGTGGTTTCGGCCACACCACAGCTTGAATTGATGTGGGGTTGACTCTTACACATCAAAAATGTCTCATGGATCTTTTTGTTAAAGTATCAACAAAATCTGAATACGTTTGGTCGGTTTTCCGTATGTTAGTTATTTTCAGTTAAAACAGTGTTCATTTTAAACAAAAGTGAGACACTTAGAGTTATATCGGCCACACAGTGCCTCAGAATGAGGCGGGGTTGACTCGTACACATCACAAATGACCCATGGATCATTTTACTAAATTATAAAAACAATACAAATGCATTTGGTTTATTTTACGTATCCCAGTAGTTGTTTTCACTTAAAATATTGAGGCGAGATTAACTTGTACAACCACCTGGACAACCCACCACCCCTCGGATAGCTCCCCACTCACCCCGGACAACCCCCAATCCCTCAGACAGCCCCCCACTCACCCCGGACATCCCCCACCCCTCGGACAACCACCTGGACAGCCCCCCCCCCCACCTGGACACCCCATCCCCTAACACCTGGACATCCCCATGTAGTCATTATTACAACCATTAATAAAAAATTATTAAACTACATCATTTGTTAAAGATAATCATACGGAACATAAATCAATAATATTATTGGATATATCAAGGAAAATGAAGGCATACTGTCTTACATCCTAAATTACCACCCACATCCATGATTAATTTCCACAGACCTCTCATTTCTACCAAATCAAAAGAGAAAAACAAAAAACATAGTTCCACATCAATAAAACCAAATCTAAAATTGTTATGGATGCCTACACATTCCTGCATGGCTAGTGAAAAGCACCCCACTATCATAAAAGTGAGTATTGTCCAAGAAAGAGACATAATATACAATGTACATTGAGAACCATATTTAATTGACCCTAAATTCTTTATTAGTACAATCATCTTAGGAAGCCAATTATCACTCATTACTAACCATGCCACTATAAACAACCTAGAGTGTATGAGTTTTCTCTCTAATCTCAACAACATCATCACACATTCTTACCATGATGTGAATCATGTGTAATATGAATGATATTAACACAAAATTCCCAGAAATACCAAGCCTTCTAAAAACTGAAAATATATGGATGATATTAACACACAATTCATTTTGAATCAAATTTGATTCACTTATTACTTATCCCAATAGACCAAACTCATACTATAATCACTATATGTGTGCCACTATCAAAGCTCAACACATGCACCCAAATCAAACAGAAAACAAAATTCATAAACACCCAAATATAAAGAGAAAGCCAAAACAGTAGATGTAGATAATTAAAATAAAAGTATCACTTACAGGAAATGTAGAACTAAGAAATTTTGAAGATGGGTTGAAATGATGGATTTTCGCAGTAGGGTAAACAGAATCCCAATTCACCTCTTCACCCAATTGAAAACATAAAATAAAAATAGAAGATATATAACATTAAAATGAAAGTATAACTTACATATTACAAATGATAATCTAGGAAATTTTGAAGATGGAATGATTTGGACAGTAGGGTAAAGAGAATCCCACTTCTCTACTTCGGTTTAGGGCTCCAGTTGCTTGGAATGGGGGAGCCCGGGTCCTGTCTATTTCTGGGAAATATTTCCCAACGGTTATAAACTATTGGGAATGAAATCTTTTACCAACGGTTTTAAAAAACCATTGGTAAAGCCCTTCAAAAACTCACTTTTACCAACGGTTTTACAAAACCGTTGGTATATCTTCATCAAAAAAACTTTTACCAATGGTTTTTCAAAACGGTTGGTATATCTTCCTCACAAACACACTTTTACCAACGGTTTTGCAAAAACTGTTGGTATAACTTCACCTCTACATACCTTTACCAAAGGTTTTTGAAAAACCGTTGGTATATGCTTCGTATGCTCATATACACCAACAGTTTAAGCAAACCGTTGGTATATATCCGTTGGGAAAACCTATATTTCTAGTAGTGTTTATAGACTAATGTTGATAGATTTATGACTATAATTACCCCTTAACCCTTAATTAAAAGTAATAATATTTCCAAATTGGTTTGATCTCAAGTAAATCCAGTAGTTGGCTTTTATGAAGTTAACTAATTTACACAATTGAAGTTTCATAGGTGTTTCTATTTAGACTAAGTAGGACTTGTTCTAGAGTTACACGATCCTTAAGATCATCAGATGGTGTCACAAAGAGATTTATGCAGTAGGCGTCATTTGGAATAGGCAGAACCACTGGAGTCACACAATCCACATCAAAAGAATAAGGTCTCATGATGGAGTCACATGATCTACATAGACAACACATGATCTCATGACCCTTATTATATATACAGAGTCTCTCTCAAGATTAATCCACCATGGTCTAGAAAAGTGGTATCGTGCAATTGTTACATCTTAGGGTCTCATGGGAGGAGATACACCTCAAGGTTTCCTTGTGAAAAATAATACTAAAATATCTGAATTCTGAAGAAGAAGAAGAATATAGAGGATATAAAACATTTGTAAATACAATCAGAATGAGTTAAGTCACTAGTTCATCTTAGGCCATGAAAGGAAAAGGTGATACATCATTCAATAAAATGAAGGGATTTCATGATTCATTCTAGAAAGAGTATCTCATAGTATCTATGTAATAGCTTTCCAAAGTGAGGAGTAGTTTCTATGATCTCTCATGGAAAGGTGATTCTCAAGGGGATTTTGACATCAAGGCTATGAAGGATCCTATAAAGTTTAAGGGAAAATAGTATTTTTTTAGTGTAACACTCAATAATATCATATGATTTTCATTGTCCTCTATACAATATTCATTATTCTAATGTTTTGATCATAAGATGGAATTTTGAGGTAAGTGATCCTAAAAAGATTATGAATTCTCCCTAATATTTTTAATTGTATTGATTCCAAGAAATATTGACCTACCCTAAAACAAAAAGTAGTGATCTTAGTGATCTTGGTGCATAAAAAAACTATTGGATTCATTCTCTATTGACTAATGGAAAATGGTGAGCTAAGTAAAAAATCCATGTGTAATTTTTATTAATTACTTTCTCTAATTTCAGTTAATCATCATTAGATAATGATGGTTAGAATGAGATAAGTATAAACACTAAATAGGAAAATAAGTGACCCTCATATTAAAGAGTTTAGGATCCAATTGGGAAGAAAGAATTTTTTTAAAGAATATTCAAACCCTTATTCACCCCCATTTAGGGTACCTATACCCCTTTTGGTATGAAAATTGATATTATAGGGAATGTTACTTTTATTATAAAGGTTTTATATATCATGGTCTATTTTATTTTCTAAGATAAGTTTTATTTTTCTATGTTTTTGGTGTTCCATGGAAAAAGGATGAACTTCAATGAATATGTATAAGTCTAGGAGAATTTCTCAGTGTGGGTGTGTCAATATAATGACTGTGTTTCATCTAAAGGAATCCAAAAACTTATCTGATTGTGTGGTTATTTACTACATAATTATTCTTTAGTAATGAGTTAAGAACAAGACATGATATGATATTATGGAACTACTAATGATGAATAAATTAAAAAAAGTCCAAAAGTGTAAGTTATCCTCCTGAAAAAATGGGTTATTTAAGAAATTAAAAGAAGAAACTAATCTCAATATATCTAAATCCAAACATATGATGTCTAATTTAACAATATAAAAGTTTGAAATAAAATATTTTTTGATTTTACCATATATATAATGGATAAGAATGATTCAAAAGACAAAAAACTAAAATTTATATTCCCATATATAAAAATACACATAACTGATGTCAATGGAAAGAATACAAACAAAAATGAAAACTAGAATTTTGAAGCTATAAATAATGATCTTTCTACACACAAATCAAAACATGTTCAAGATGAGGTGTTATTTAAATATTTTATTACTCAGAAAAATTCCATAAATATGAGGAAAGTGACATTATGGATAAGAAATACTAGGCATTTGAATACGAGATAACTAGTTAGATAATTCTAAATAGAGAAATTATTCCTCAACAGGAATCAAGGTACAAAAAGATTCAATAATTTTTTGAAGATACTGAATCCGTAAATAAGAATTTGTTTAATCTAATTCCAAAGGAATCCCAAAATTTTTGGATTCATTAAATTTATCATTTGACTATATTTAAATAGTTAATAATGAATTGAAATAGAAGATATAATGTTATTGAGGAAAACAATGAATTATTTTCTTATATAAAAGGACATGTATTTTTTGAAAATATAGTATTGGAAATGATGAAACCTCTACCATATAAGGAAGAAGAGAGTCGTGAACAATTTCAAAAAAAGGATAAATTCTATCCATGATAAAAACTGATTAAAAAACTACCTTTTCAAGAAATAATGACATCATGTTAAATTTTTGTGGGATGCATGGTCATATTTAATGTTTCTGTTTTTTGTATTTGTAATGTATTTTATGTTTTTTTGAAAACAATAATTCTATTTCCAATAATAAGGTCAATATTATTCAATGTTGGAAATAAAAGTCTCCTAGAAGAAAGTATACATGAAATGAAACTATTGTGGATGATTGGGACACACCATGAGTATGTGTTAAGAAGACTAAGAGATCAATTCTTGAAGAAGAAATATGGCTTCCTCAATATGACAACCGAGAAAGGATGTCACAAGGAATGTTTTTAATTAGTTATTTTTATATGTTCTTTTAATTGGAACAGGGAAAGATATTGCATCTTGACGGAATCATGGATGGAAAAGAACCAAAATTCATAACCGTTACTCTGATGGTGTAAAAAAATAAATCATATTCAATAAAAGATTTGAATAAGTTGAAAAATTGGTTTAATGTCTTATATGTAATGAAAGGATATCAATTAAGAGTTTACCATACACCTGCATTTTTACACTCATAGCATCTCTCATGGAAAAAATGTGACTAAATCGGGATGAAAATGGGAGGAAATAATCTAGTTGTGAGTTATAAGAATTTATGATTAGTTCAAGACTCACCAATAGTAAGAATAGGGGAGATGAATCAAATAATTGATAAAATAAGAATAAATAAACAATTATTCAAGAAACTAATGTGTCATGCGATAAGGTGAGAAGTGATGGAAAGAAAAAGATCACTTCAATGGAGTAAGAAGCAAGAAAAGTTAAATAGTAGAATGATTACTACATAGACAATGAACAATGAAAAACAATGTATATGTGGAGCGTCAATGAAATAATTTTTTAGTAGTGGGTTCAAATACCAAATTTCATAAAACCCTATGATAAGAAATCCTATATATTTGAAGGGGATTGAGAATCTGCGTAAATAATGTCTAGTTATATAGAAATAATTGTTTAATATGGTTTGATTGTTAGAAAATACAGAAAATAAGTACAATTTTTTGTATAAAAATATCTAATGGTTGGTCTGTTAGGATCTACCATAATCCTATTCTTGAGGATAGTATTTTCACACCTCTCCTCATGCACTTATCTATTTATAATTAATGTCTATTGTGGTATAGGCTTAATCTTAAGAAATACTATATGTTGTGTGTGGGATGAAATATAATAGGTGCATAAGTTGAATAGAGATACATACAATAAAATAAATAATACCTCTTGAAATTCACATGTAGTATCAGATTAAAAAAGTATTCTTACATAAAAAATCTATTTTTGAAAACATCTATCTAGATGTTATGGGTTGTGGAAAAGTAATATTTTACAATGAAGATCCCAATGTGAAACTGAATAGATATCAAAGCTATACTTGAATGATTTGGTGGTTTAAAGTCGCATTGATTATTCAACCATTTGTGTCATGCCTCAGTTCAAGTTGTATTTTTTGACCCAGATATTTCATATTAGTAGAGAACAGTAACATCAATATATTTCATGTTTATTTAATTTTTTCTAACAATTAGGTAGCATATGTATTTTTATAGGATACAAAGAATAATTTAGAAAATTAGTAGAAATTAAAATAAGTGGTCTCCCAATGTTTAAGAGTAATTAAAAATATATCCCCAGCCCAAAAATTAGTATTAATAATCTATATTATTCCAAATTTTATGGTTTTTAGGGAGATATATTGATAAGATTTATAGGCGATACAACCCTATCCGATAAGAGAGTCCTCATAAGAATAGAGGAATGTTATGCTATTAGCATCTATTGTAGTAAGTCGGTGACCTGGATAGTGTTTGTGTTTTATATCTTAAACTATTGTTTCCTACAATGATATATGACTCATTAATATTGGAAGATCTATCAATTACTCAATGCCAAGTAGTAATTTCTCTTGTCAAATATCTATCAGTAGTGTGAATCTATAAAGAATAATATGGATATGAATATTATAATTTATGAAATGAGAATAGATTCAATCATAAGATGATAAATGGGGTCAAAGATAAAATTGAAAATAGTTGACATAGCCATGTGGTCTTGGGGTGTCAATTTATGGTGCCACATGAGTTATTAAGATTTGAATGGACAAAGGGGAAGAAAAATATCTATTTATTCTAATTTAAGGAGTTTTAATAATAATGTGATTTCCTTCATGATTTTGTGGATTTTTGAAAAATAGATACATAAAATAAATTTTTTAGAGGGAAAAAATTTAGAGATGAAGGAATCGCCGATGGAATTTTATGAAATATAGTGAGATTTAAGTGATGTAGTTTTTAGATATCTACTGTTAAAATTCAGGTTCTTTAAATTATATAAAAATATTAGTCTATAATTCAAGGCCAATGAACATTGAAAAAAATATCCCTTCATCAAGGAGAAAGTGGAGAATGGGCTTGTGAAGCATGAGTACATGCATGCTAAACAATAATATACAAACATCATAGCGATGAACTTACCTAAGGAAGTGTTTCAATGGAATCAAATAAATCTGTTAGTTTTGTCGACTCCAAAATTAAATATTGTGGATATGGGGACCCTATCCCTAATGTATGGTTTTTTCCAATTTGATAATATGTGTTCTTTATCATGTTGCAGAAAAAAGGAGTATCATTTGTGTTAATTGAAGGGGGGATGTCATGCTCATGTTAAGGGGAGAAGATAATAGGGGAGAATTAAAATAGGGTGATTTGTTTTTAAATATAGATATGTTTAATGTATTCTACCAATGAAGTAGAATTATGAAAATTATTGTTTTTTTGGGATCATGATTTGGGCAGTTGACATGTATAGGTTATGAAGTGATCCCAAGGGATGAGATTATTTTATATTTTGGTTTTGATAAGGTTTATAGTGGTATATTTGAGAAAAATGTAATTCATTAGTGATATTTCTATGATACCTTGGTTTCTCACAATTGGAATGACTATTTTTATTAGAGTAATTGTTTAGAATGTCCAAGATCACTTTATAGGGTTGTAGAAGGAAAATGATTTTTAGGGGAATGACCTTTCAAAAAGTTTTTTCTTAATTTTTTGATGTGTTTTCAACAATCCCAATGGGTTATAATATTGTTAAAATTCCTCTTGTTGGGGTTCAGGGGTTGATTGAGTTTTTTGAAAAGGTTTTATGTTGTTAAAAAATCTTGTATGGTAAAGGAGGCATGAAGTGGTCTATGTTTTGGGAGTACTATATTAAGAATAATAGTTGGTGTAGATTTTCTAATGGATCAAAAAAAGTGATTGAGTTTTAAATGATCATGTGGAATTGAATATGTCCTAAAGGAATACATAGAGTCTGTTGTATATCTAATGTGGAAATTTCTTGTGGTCATTCAGAATCAACTAACAACTGGAAGACTTGTGATCATGAGAGATGAAGGTGTTCATGAAATCACATCATGTGATCTATATGTGTATAAGAGGATAACACGAAGGATTAATGTGAGGTGTACATGATTTTCTTTGAATATCATGATATTATCATGTGAAGAACTTGAAGACAATGTCACCGGCTATCGTATGATTTTCAAGGGATCTTGTCATGTGATCAAGAAGATGCCACATGATATTAAAAGGGTCTTGTAATGGGATCTTGTGAAGCACAAAAATAAAATTACATTGACCAACGAATGATGACTTAATAAAAATTACATGTCTTGGTGATTTATCATAAAATATATAACTAATCATGAAAATCGCATAAGTTAGATTCTAATATTAAGAAGGTAGTGGAACAAAAGGATGATAGGGATTTTTAGAGTGAAGGTGGTGGATTTATGCTAATAATTTTCCCTTAACCCATCATTAAAATAGATAAATTTTTCTTATGTGGGTTGATATGATGAAAATCTATGAGGATGGATTATCCATGAAGAGAAGTAATTTACATGGTTGAATTATTGTAATTGTTTTTCATTATTAGAATAAAGTCCTACACTAGAATCACATGATCCATATAGTTTATAAAAGGGCTCATGAAGAGATCCTGTGAAGGGGTCTTATAATGGGTGTAATGGATTCCCTCTAGAAATGGGGATGACTGCATTTGTTTAAGGATCAAACATTCCAATCGGTTTCTAACAGGTTTGTTCGTAGAACCAGAAACATCCAATGATTCTATATCCATTTGGACCTACATTCCAAAGATTGGTGCTCATTAGTTGTGAACTGACGAGGCTTAATAATTTGCATTGGTCGAGATGAGGGGAGGTCAGAATCATCACACCTTTTTAGGGGGAATTATTGTCTACTCCAGGACTCTCTTTATAGATTTGAGTTGTGTTTGTGAATCCTTATTAAATTACCATGTATAAAAATGAGATTTCCTTTAGATATGACAATCAATAATTGATATGTATGATATTTAAGGGAATCTTTTATATGTATTTAAGGTTTTTCATTGATATAGGATCATCTGTATTTGTTAGAGATTCTTAGTCAATGGTATCTTTCAACACATTATATAGAAATCTATTGGTCATTATGATAACCATACTGGTTTTAAAGCCACTCAGCGGGGCACTTGAAGTTTATTGTCATTCTGAAGGACATGGATTATTTCCGAGTTGGGATCGTATCCACAGATGGGTGACCTACGTATCCTTATTTAAAAATGTAATCAGAACCCATGTAGATTGAGTAAAGAAGTATGATGTTTATGTGTGGTTTATGGATCAAAGAAATATGTCATTATTACTTTTATGCTCTAAGCTCACGTGAGTCATGCGCGGTGTGAGAAACAAGGGGTATTTATAAAACCTGATGATTGTGCCATGAAAGATGTAATAATTAAGAAATGATGTGGTGCTTATGTATGTATGACTGCCCAGATAGATGAAGATTAGGATTTAATTTAGGGAAGAAACCTGGGAAAAAGGTCCATAAAGGGATATGTGCTTTATTGAGATTTGGATACTTAACTTAGGACTTAATCCTGAGAAGGATTCCCAAGTTAGAAGGGACTTATGATTGGGTTCTGTTCCTGAGTAGGAAGACCGAATCAAAAGGAATTTTAGACTGGGTATTACTCCTAAAAAGGTGTCCCAGGTTAGAGAACTTTGAATTTGGGGTTACTCCAATGAAGGAGGCCCAAGTTAAGGAAATTAAGACTGTGTCTTACTCTTCAAAAGGAGGGCCAGGTTAGGGGACTTGGACTGGGGCTTACTCCTAAGGAGGAGGCCCAAATTAGGGAACTTGGGACTTACTCCTAAGGAGGATGCCCAAATTAAAGATATTCTCATCATAATGGATGAGGTTAAATGAATGAAATCTCTCACCTTAGTGACATGAAGATATTTAAATCAGAATGTTTTGAGAGATGTTCCATAGAATTACTTTTAGATAAGGAAGCCAACTGAGGAATCATGCAATAAATGGATTTGAAGAGGGTTTTGAAGGCTAAATCATGAAGATGATAGGTGTATTTGAAGAAAAGATCTGAATAGGTAGGAGGGGAACCCAAAAAGAGGCAGGCACAAGAGTTTTGTTTGAGCGCGCAGGTCCTGGTCACACAAGTGTACTTTTGTGGCACAGGTGTACTTGCGTGCCAGTTAACTAATGGGGTAATACATGGGCGAGATTTGGCCCAATCCCACAGAATTATCTCTAATGTATTGAAAAAGGGTGGCACACAGGTTCTGTTGAAGGGATAATGTGGTGCACAAGTGTGACCATTTTTCATAAGGGTTAGACACTTAGGCGTGCAAGTGTTGATGAATTTCAACACTTTGGCCTTGTTCCCCCTCTTTAGATCTTCCATTCTAGGTAAGAAATTACCTTAGAAGTGTTTGGAAGACGTCAAGAAGAGACTAGGGCACCGAGAGCATAAATCTGAGTATCTGGATTTTTCATCCCTAAAATGGGGGGCTCACAAGGGGTATTTATAGGTTACTGAATGTAACACCCGAGATTTTTATGAGTAATATTTTGTTTTTATATATCATCAAAGGAATCTTTCACTACATACTAGCTTAGCTTACTTTACACGCAATCGCGACCTTCCTCGATAGCTTGCGTCGTACGCAATACTGAGTTTCACTAAACAACGATATGCTATTAAAATATTATTAAAACTAGCCGTTATGAATAGTAATAACCACTTTTTGAAATTTTATAAATTTTATCTTTCAAAATGGACTTCATTTTTGGATTTGGAATACCGAAATTAGCCTAGGGTGAAATTTTGGTATTTTTCTGAAAACTTTCAATTTTTGATGAATAGTGAAACCACTAAGTGGTAGGTTAAAAACTGAATTTTGCATAAAACTTAATTTTACCGCTTCTGTGAATGGAATTTCGAAAATCCGAAAGACACGGTTGATATCAGTAAGTAAAATTTGGTTAAATGAGATAAATTTTTTTTTGGTGAACAGTAACTTTTTACTTTTTTTACCGCGGTTAATAGTAAATAGGGGTAAATATGATATTACTATTACCCTAACACATGTCTTAATTCTATTGGATAAGTGTAATTAGACCAAAAACAACCTTATGAATAAAATATTACCATTTAGGCCCACTTGGGTTAGATTAGGACACTTATTATTAATTTATTTAAAGAAGGGTTAAAATAGTTAAAATCAAAGTTTAATAAGTAAATCATTTTTAATATAGGGTTATTCATAAGATAAATTCGACTATAAATATTCATTAGAAAGATAACACGATTTCCTACATAATCGTATTTTATTTATAATTTTTAGACATTTAATAATTAAATTTATTTATGACACAATGATGATGCAGTAATTATCTTATTTATGAAATATTGACATAATTGATGTTATAAACACAAAACTAAATGTAATTGGAGACTTTTTATGAATTCGACTAATTTTTTAGGTTACTATGATATATTAGTGTTGATTTAAGCAACTTGGTTCGAACATATAATTCTGTTATGACTTTCACAAAAATCATATATCAAATAGTGTCAAAATTGACACAAAATAGTTTGTAAATCAAATATTATATTATTAATTGTTATTTTATTCCTAAAAATCTAAGGTTCGGCCAAATGAATTATATAAGGATATATATAGTAATAATAAACAATTTGGGGTTCGTTTGGCATGTTATAGTAAGTGTATTAACCATATAGTGAAAGAAAACAAAAAGACACAGTAAAAGTTAAATTATTTAACTTAGAGTTAAATCTAATTGATAAGGTTAAAATAATACCATAAACTTGTCTAAATCCTATTAGTTGATAGGATTTAAAGCCATCCCAACTTTAGCTTCTAAATAAGACCCTTTGGAACCATTATAAACCGATTTTGACTTTAATATAAAATAATATTTTGAGATATTCCTAAGGTGCCCCTCTCCTCCCTTATAAAAGGGAACCTCCTCCCCCTCCTCCTCACACCAATTTGAGCACTCAAGCTCGGCCAACCCCTGAAATATTCTCCTCTCCACTTCCCTAGAATAATTATAGAGGTCCTGGTCTTCTTCAAAGACCAATCTTAGTTCCCTAAGTGGAGGATTCAAAGAGGCGTTCCAAAGAAGAGGTAATATCCATTACCGATCTTTTCAATTTCTTTTTTCTTCAACTTCTTCTTCTTTAGTTTTTTCATGATAAAGTAATAACATCAGTATTACATACATACTGATATGTTATTATAAATATGAAACAACCCTAATTCACCTTCTATCCATCCTACGGAAAAATGAAATCACCGCGCGTGCGTACGTACGGAATACCGTCTCCACCACGTGGTGTAATCTATTTTCCACCACCACCTTACAAGGATGGGTATAATGGTGTAATGAGTAACTATTTAAGATTATTATAAAGTAATATTGATACTTAAATAATATATATATACTCCAATACAATTCCACGATCATAGCAACGATATCATCACTCGTGCGTACGTACGGAATACCGTCTCCACGATGTGATGCGACTCATTCTACATGATCATCATTAAATAGTAATTATATAAATGAATTGAATGAATAAATATGATATATGTTACAATAATACCATTCTGGATATAAGGTATCTATAACCTTAAAAGAAGAATAAGAATTTATTTGGCAAAACACGCATAAGAGAAAAATGCAATAAAGACCCGAGTAACAAGTAACAATGAAATATTACTAACAAGAAGCTAAGAATATGACCATATATGATATCATATCAATATGTATGATTCTGGAATAAGTCAATAACATTATTTAAACCATTATACAGGAGCTTCGGACACGTACAAAGCAAATCAGACCTAAGGTAAGGGAAATATCACAATCTCATTTTTATCCGAGATTGTTTATTCGTAAGTATTTACTGGGGTGTATTTTATCATCCACATCCATGTTTCATCAATATGTAATATTATTTCCATTCACCTACAATTGTTTAAATCCTATTTTACCCTTCGGTGAGTTTTTAGTAAAAGATATGAAAGGAATCTTTTGTCATTTTTCGTACGAGGTACTTTTTTGACTTTTCTGACAAAAGTACGAGAAGAATGTTGTTTTTAACTTATACAGCATGAATGGATTTCTAAAACATTATTTCCAAGAAGTTTCCTTTACAAGTATTAAAGTTTATTTTTAATCAAATTCTTTTAGTTTAAAATTGTATGACATGTTAAGAAAGGAAAAGTGTTTTTGAAGTAGAAAGGATATTTTCCTCAAGAATAGAGTTCAAGTATTTTATCAAAATTATTTTCCATCTAAGATAATAAAAGGGTTCTGTTTTTATCCCTATTATTACATGGATTTGATTATGTTGTGATGGAAATATTTTTATGAATTTCTTTATCTTATATGAATTGTTTTATGATGTCATGTTGTTTAAGAATCCCATTTTTATTACGTGGGTTACGCTATGATGTATGGTTTATGATTATGTGGCACACATAAGAAAGGATTCATTATAAGATGGGTGGGACCTATATCTCCCTCCAATGCATTGGGTAAAGATTTTATATCTCATGAGATAGACATGGCTGGAACGGTAGGTTATACCGGTTCAGTGAAACAGGACTGGAACGAGGGTGACTCGGTTCAGAAAGGGACTTTGTCCACTAAGATAGTCTTGGCAATGAGTCATGACTAACAAGAAATGATTTTCCATGATTATGTGTGCATGCCACAAAGTTTCAAGTTTTATGTTATGATTATGGGGATCTCATTTTCCCTTCTATGATTTATTCCATGTTAAGATATTATGATCTCTTTTGTAGGATATGATTTTCAAAAAGATATGATATGATTTTTATTTCCTTTATTTTCCCTTGCTGAGCATTTGAGCTCACCCTTTTATGTTTTCTTTTCCCCAGGTCAGGAAGATGGATATTAAGTAGAATATGCTAAAAGGGACCCTAGATATGATGAAATAAATGGGAGACACTGTAGAAGATTTATGAACCAGTTGTTTATGTTTCCCAGTTTCTAAAGACACTATACCTATACGGTCCTTTGTGGTTTTGTCATATGTTGTAATAAGTGTGCTTCAATTTTGAAGTATTAACAATGTATGTAAAGTATGGGTCGTTATAGTTGGTATTAGAGGAAAGGTATAGTCAACCTTTGGAAACTAGGATGTGAAAGTCTTAGTAATAACCCTAAGGATAAGTCTAAGCATAGAACACAATCTTAGTGTTTTAGAAATGGCCATGAATACCCTAGGATAAGACCTTAAGTGTGAAATTTTATCCTTGATTATGTGGTTTTCCTATTATAATTAGTGTTGCTCACACTATTCTTCCTGGTTTTAGTCAATGGCTGGAACCCGAAAAAACCGGGTTAATGCGGAATGCGATGGGCAATGCAATGATTGTCCCCCTGAGCAACCAAACGATATGGGAGCTAGAATGCAAAATCTTGTAGCCATGCTCACACAATTTTTTCAAGATATGAATCATGCAGGACTTCCAAACGAGAAAAGGAAGGAGTAAAATTCTGTTGAATCCTTCATGAGGCAGCGTCCACCTTCTTTCAGCGGGTCTACTGATCCATTAGTTTCTGAACAATGGATTAGTACTACTGAAAAGATATTTTCAGTTCTTCAATGTTCTGAACATGATAAAGTCATCCTAGCAGTGTATCGTTTGGAAGGAGATGCTGATAAATGGTGGAATGTTATTAAGAATACAAGGCAAAGGGATGAAATTGAGTCTATGGAATGGGACGAGTTCAAGAACTTATTTTTCAATAAGTACTTCCCTCGTATTCTCCAAACAAAGATGGAGAAAGAGTTTCTTGAACTGAAGCAAAGGGATGATGAATCTGTTGGTACCTATGAAGCAAATTTTACAAGACTTGAAAGGTATGCTTCTGGTATTATTATCCAACCTGAGAGTAAGATCGATCGATTCTTTAGTGGATTAAAACCAAGTCTTCGAAGGGCGTTATCCATAAGGGACTTCAATAGCTACGAGGAAATCGTTTGATGTGCTCTCAAAGTCGAGATAGAGATTGGAGTAACCCATCAGTCACATGGGTTTGATAAGAAGAGGAAGATGGAATTCAAAGGAAAATCTAAAGAGCACACTGAAAAGAAGATGAGCTTTCCCTTATGCTCAAAGTGTGGAAAGAAACATGGAGGGAGTTTTCTTAAAGGGACAAGTAAATGTTTCAAATGTGGAAAAAAGGTCATCGGGAATTTGAATGCCGTGATAATGGGAAGAAGATGTCTAATGATGCAAACAAAGGAAGGGATACACAGAATGAACCTACTACACTTCAATGTTTCAAGTGCAAGGAGATGGGGAATTATGCCAATCAATGCCCAAATCCAAGGGTTGATGATGATGGTCGATGTCAATAAAATCTTAAGGCTAAAGACAAAGGAAAGTGACATACAATTTCTATCAGCGATGTGTTGTACGATAACGAAGTGGTGAAAGGTACACTTACAATCCACTCTAAAGTAGAAAATGTTTTATTTGATTCTGGATCCACCCACTCTTTTATTTCTGAAAAAATTTCTAAGGGTATCACCGTATTACCTCAACAAGTAGATGTTGAGTTAGCTGTGACAACACCTAATGGCACAACAATTGCATCAAAAGTTTATAATTCTTCTCTGATCGAAGTTTGTGGGAAAGTGCTTCCTGCAAATCTTGTGATCCTTCCTTTAGTGGAATTTGATGTGATTCTTGGCATGTATTGGCTTTCTCTACATGGACCTCATATCAATTGCCAAATAAGGGAAGTCACATTTCATATTCCAGATCAATCTACGATCGTCTATCGATGCAAGGCTGAATATAACCTTCCATTGTAAATTCCTTCCATCTTATGGGTCTTGATTCCACTAAATGAAGGTTATTTATCTCAAATGGTTGGTGAGAAACTTACGATTAAGAATATGCTCATCGTACGGGAGTTTGATGATGTCTTTCTGAAGGAATTACCAGGTCTTCCACCAAATCGTGAAGTTGATTTTTCAATAGAACTCGTATCGGGTGCTTTGCCTATTTCAAAGACACCTTATAGAATGGCCCCAATTGAGTTGTAGGAATTGAAGAAGCAACTCCAAGAGAATCTTGATAAGGGATTCATATTCCCTAGTGCGTCACCTTGGGGAGCACCTGTTCTATTTGTTAAGAAGAAAGATCGATCAATGAGACTCTGCATTGATTATCGAGAACTTAACAAGATTACTATCAAGAACAAATATCCTCTCCCACGCATTGATGACTTATTTGACCAACTACGCGGAGCTCAATACTTTTCCAAGATTGATATTCGTTCAGGGTATCATCAATTAAGGGTCAAAAGGGAGGATATACCAAAGACGTCTTTCCGTACAAGGTATGGACACTATGAATTTATAGTGATGCCATTTGGTCTTACTAATGCCCCTGCTATCTTCATGGATCTAATGAATAGAGTCTTTAGAGACTATCTTGATCAATTTGTGGTAGTCTTTATAGACGATATTCTTGTCTATTCAAAGAGCAAGGAAGGGCATGAAGATCACTTGAGAATTATATTGAAGACCCTATGAAAGGAGAAGATTTATGCCAAATTTACGAAGTGTGAATTTTTGCTTCAAAAAGTTGCATTTTTGAGTCACATAATCTCAAAAGAGGGGATATCTGTGGATCCAGCAAAAACAGAGGTTATCGAAAGATGGTCAAGACCAACAACAGTAACTGAGATCCGAAGTTTTCTTGGTTTGGCTGGATATTATCGACGTTTTGTAAAATATTTTTCACGATTATCTAATCCACTCACCAAGTTGACTCGGAAAAGAGTTAAGTTTGTTTGGACAGAGGAATGTGAAGAGAATTTCAAGGAGTTGAAAAGAAGGTTATCTAGTGCACCTGTGCTCACACTGCCTTGTAGTGGAGAAAGGTTTGTGATCTACAGTGATGCATCCAAGAAGGGATTGTGGTGTGTTCTTATGCAAAATGATATGGTGATAGCTTATGCCTCACGACAGTTGAAAATCCATGAGCAAAATTACCCAACACATGATTTGGAGTTGGCTGCGGTAATCTTTGCATTAAAGATTTGGAGGCATTACCTTTATGGTGAAAGGTGTGATATTTATACTGATCATAAAAGTTTAAAGTATATTTTCACACAAAAGGAGTTGAATATGCGTCAAAGAAGATGGTTGGAGATAATTAAGGATTATGACTGCTCAATCCATTACCACCCTGGGAAAGCAAACAAGGTGGCGGATGCATTAAGTTGACAAGACCATGCTAGTTTATCCATGATGAGGATCACAAAAGATCCAATATTTATGGATTTACAAAGGATGGATATTGGAATTATAATGGAAGGGGAAAAATATTATCTTTATCAAATGAATATTCAACCATATATACATTTGAAGATTAAAGAGGCATAGAAAGAAGATGTCGAGTTACAAAAGAAGGTGATAAATGTTCCTGAATTCAACCTTGATTGTGATGGGATAATAAAGTTCAGGAATCGGGTTTGTGTTCCTCCCATCCCCGAATTAAAGAAGGAGCTGCTGGATGGGGCTCATAGTTCTTCATTCTCTATTCATCCTGGAAGCATGAAGATGTATAGGGACCTGAAAGAGTACTTCTGGTGGGATGGCATGAAAAGAGATGTTGCTGAATATGTCTCTCGATGCTTGGTTTGTCAACAAGTTAAAGCTGAGAGACATAAGTCTAAGGGGATTTTACAACCATTACCCATACCCGAATGGAAATGGGAAAACATCACTATGGACTTTGTCACAGGACTTCCTAAAACATCAAAAGGCAATAATGCTATCTGGGTCATAGTTGATCGTCTTACAAAGTCTGCACACTTCATTGCTATTAGAGAGGATTTCTCTCTAGTTCAGCTTTCCAGGATATATGTAAAGGAAGTGGTAAGATTGAATGGAGTACCACTTTCTATTATATCTGATCGGGATCCGAGATTTACCTCCAAGTTCTGGCGAAGTCTTCAGCATACTCTGGATACAGAGTTGAGTTTCAACACTGCTTATCATCCCCAGACTAACGGTCAGTCTGAGAGAACAATTCAAACCCTAGAAGATATGTTGAGAGCTTGCTCTATGCATTCCAAAGGAGGTTGGGATCAACACCTACCTTTGGTGGAATTTTCTTATAATAATATCTTTCACTCCAGTATTCATATGGATCCTTATGAAGCTCTCTATGGGAAGAAATGCAGGACTCCAACTTGCTGGGATGAAGTTGGGGAAAGAAATCTATTAGGACCTAATCTCGTTGATGAAATGGCAGAAAATGTCAGATCTATTCAACAACACATAAGAGCAGCTCAGAGTCGATAGAAAAGTTATGCCGACAACCGAAGAAAAGACCTAGAGTTTAAAGAGGGTGATAAAGTGTTCTTACGAATATCTCCCTGGAAGAGGGTTATGAGATTTGGAAAGAAGGGGAAGTTGAGCCCTAGATATATCGGTCCTTTCGAAATATTGGATCGTGTTGGAAAGGTAGCTTACTGATTGGCGCTTTCACCGAATCTCTCTCAAGTTCACGATGTGTTCCATGTATCTCTCCTGAGAAAGTCTAAACCTGATCCTTCACATGTACTCAGCTCAGAAGTTGTACCGCTGAAGCAAGATCTTTCTTATGAAGAACAACTGATAGAGATTCTGGATCGTAGCGAAAAAGTCCTACAAAACAAGACCACTCGATTGGTGAAAGTTTTATGGAGGAACCACCAACTTGAAGAAGCTACATGGGAGCTTGAGGATATGATGAGGGAGAAGTATCCTCATCTGTTTGTTACAAAGTGACGAATTTCGAGGGAGAAATTCTTTTTAAGGGGGGTAGAATGTAACACCCGAGATTTTTATGAGTAATATTTTGTTTTTATATATCATCAAAGGAAACTTTCACTACATACTAGCTTGGCTTACTTTAAACGCAATCGTGACCTTCCTCGATAGCTTGCGTCGTACGCAATACTGAGTTTCACTAAACAGCGATATGCTATTAAAATATTATTAAAACTAGCCGTTATGAATAGTAATAACCACTTTTTGAAATTTTATAAATTTTATCTTTCAAAATGGACTTCATTTTTGGATTCGGAATACCGAAATTAGCCTAGGGTGAAATTTTGGTATTTTTCTGAAAACTTTCAATTTTTGATGAATAGTGAAACCACTAAGTGGTAGGTTAAAAACTGAATTTTGCATAAAAGTTAATTTTACCACTTCTGTGAATGGAATTTCGAAACTCCGACAGACACGGTTGATATCATTAAGTAAAATTTGGTTCAATGAGATAAAAATAATTGTTTGGTGAATAGTAACTTTTTACTTTTTTTTACCGCGGTTAATAGTAAATAGGGGTAAATATGATATTACTATTACCCTAACACATGTCCTAATTCTATTGGATAAGTGTAATTCGACCAAAAACAACCTTATGAATAAAATATGACCATTTAGGCCCACTTGGGTTAGATTAGGACATTTATTATTAATTTATTTAAAGAAGGGTTAAAATAGTTAAAATCAAAGTTTAATAAGTAAAGTATTTTTAATATAGGGTTATACATAAGATAAATTCGACTATAAATATTCATTAGAAAGCTAAAAACATTTCCGACATAATGGTATTTTATTTATAATTTTTAGACATTAAATAATTAAATTTATTTATGACACAATGATGATGCAGTAATTATCTTATTTATGAAATATTGACATAATTGATGTTATAAACACCAAAATAAATGTAATTTGAGACTTTTTATGAATTCCAATAATTTTTTAGGTTACTATGATATATTAGTGTCGATTTAATCAACTTGTTTCGAACATATAATTCTGTTATGACTTTCAAAAAAATCATATATCAAATAGTGTCAAAATTGACACAAAATAGTTTTTAAATAAAATAAAATATTATTAATTGTTATTTTATTCCTAAAAACCTAAGGTTCGGCCAAATGACTTATATAAGGATATATATATTAATAATAAACAATTTGGAGTTCTTTTGGCATGTTATAGTAAGTGTATTAATCATATAGTGAAAGAAAACAAAAAGACACGGTAAAAGTTAAATTATTTAACTTAGAGTTAAATCTAATTGATAAGGTTAAAATAATACCCTAAACTTGTCTAAATTCTATTGGTTGATTGGATTTCGACCCATACCCACTTTAGCTTCGAAATATGACCCTTTGGAACCATTATAAACCGATTTTGACTTTAATATAAAATAATATTTTGAGATATTCCTAAGGTGCCCCTCTCCTCCCTTATAAAAGGGAACCTCCTCCCCCTCCTCCTCACACCAATTTAAGCACTCAATCTCGGCCAACCCCTGCCATTTTCTCCTCTACACTTCCCTAGAATAATCCTAGAGGTCCTGGTCTTCTTCAAAGACCAATCTTAGTTCCCTAAGTGGAGGATTCAAAGAGGCGTTCCAAAGAAGAGGTAATATCCATTACCGATCTTTTCAATTTCTTTCTTCTTCAACTTCTTATTCTTTAGTTGTTTCATGATAAAGTAATAACATCAGAATTAATTACATACTGATATGGTATTGTAAATATGAAACAACCTTAATTCACCTTCTATCCATCCTATGGAAAAATGAAATCACCGCGCGTGTGTACGTACGGAATACCGTCTCCATGCCGTGGTGTAATCTATTTTCCACCACCACCTTACAAGGATGGGTATAATGGTGTAATGAGTAACTATTTATGATTATTATAAACTAATATTTATACTGAAATAATATATATATACTCCAATACAATTCGACGATTATAGGAACGATATCATCACTCGTGCTTACGTACGGAATACCGTCTCCACGATGTGATGCGACTCATTCTACATGATCATCATTAAATTGTAATTATATAAAAGAATTGAATGAATAAATATGATATATGTTACACTAATACCATTCTGGATATAAGGTATCTATAACCTTAAAAGAAGAATAAGAATTTATTTGGCAAAACACGCATAAGAACAAAATGCAATAAAGACCCGAGTAACAAGTAACAATGAAATATTACTAACAAGAAGATAAGAATATGACCATATATGATATCATATCAATATGTATGATTCTGGAATAAGTCAATAACATTATTTAAAACATTATACAGGTGCTTCGGACACGTACAAATCAAATCGGACCTAAGGTAAGGGAAATATCACAATCTCATTTTTATCCGAGATTGTTTATTCGTAAGTATTTACTGGGGTGTATTTTATCATCCACATCCATGTTTCATCAATATGTAATATTATTTCCATTCACCTACAATTGTTTAAATCCTATTTTACCCTTCGGTGAGTTTTTAGTAAAAGATATGAAAGGAATCTTTTGTCATTTTTCGTACGAGGTACTTTTTTGACTTTTCCGAAAAAAGTACGAGAAGAATGTTTTTTTAACTTATACGGCATGAATGGGTTTATAAAACATTATTTCCAAGAAGTTTCCTTTACAAGTATTCACGTTTATTTTTAATCAACTTCTTTTAGTTTAAAATTGTATGACATGTTAAGAAAGGAAAATTGTTTTTGAAGTAGAAAGGATATTTTCCTCAAGAATAGAGTTCAAGTATTTTATCAAAATTATCTTCCATCTAATATAATAAAAGGGTTCCGTTTTTATCCCTATTATTACATGGATTTGATTATGTTGTGATGGAAATATTTTTATGAATTCCTTTATCTTATATTAATTGTTTTATGATGTCATGTTGTTTAAGAATCCCATTTTTATTACGTGGGTTACGCTATGATGTATGGTTTATGATTATGTGGCACACATTAGAAAGGATTCATTATAAGATGGGTGGGACCTATATCTCCCTCCAATGCATTGGGTAAAGATTTTATATCTCATGAGATAGACATGGATGGAATGGTAGGTTATACCGGTTCAGTGAAACAGGACTGGAACGAGGGTGACTCGGTTTAGAAAGGGACTTTGTCCACTAAGATAGTCTTGGCAATGAGTCGTGACTAACAAGAAATGATTTTCCATGATTATGTGTGCATGCCACAAAGTTTCAAGTTTTATGTTATGATTATGGGGATCTCATTTTCACTTCTATGATTTATTCCATGTTAAGATATTATGATCTCTTTTGCAGGATATGATTTTGAAAAAGATATGATATGATTTTTATTTCCTTTATTTGCCCTTGCTGAGCATTTGAGCTCACCCTTTTATGTTTTCTTTTCCCCAGGTCAGGAAGATGGATATTAAGTAGAATATGCTAAAAGGGACCCTAGATATGATGAAATAAATGGGAGACACTATAGAAGATTTATGAACCAGTTGTTTATGTTTCCCAGTTTCTAAAGGCACTATACCTCTACGGTCATTTGTGGTTTTGTCATATGTTGTAATAAGTGTGCTTCAATTTTGAAGTATTAATAATGTATGTAAAGTATGGGTCGTTATACTGAAGACCTTGGTCGAAAATAAAATAGGGTGTGCAGGACACCTGTGATCCCAATATGTGGCGCGCAAGTATACCTTCATGACCATCCTGAAACTTCCACGACCCATTCTTAACCAAATCCTTGTTCATGCCTTTGTCAATTTTTGTTGTTTCTTCAAAGGATGAATCTCTTTGTGATAAGGTATTCCCCTTTGCCTTCATTAGAATCTGTGACAGAAAGGAGCATAAAAAAAGTCCCCACTTAGAGTTGGATCCGAAAGGAAGGAGGATGTGACTCTGAGGTAAAGAAGAAAACCAAAAAATTGTGGCGCACAAGTTATAACCGCACAGATAGCATCGCGCAGGTGCGAGCCACATATGCCTCAACGCGCAGCGGTGCAGTCTTTCATATACATATGCACACCATTCTAGCTCAAAGCACTTGTCTTTGAACGCTTATATGCACTCTCTGTACAGGTTACTTTCGTCGCGCAGGTTGCTTTCATCACACAGGTTGCTCATTTTCCGTGGTTTCATTGCTTCTATTTGTGTCGTGCTTCTGCAGAGGTATTTGGACTCGCGCAGTGATACCTGTGCGCCAAAACTTGCGCGACATAGTTACACTTTCACGCCAACATTGAACTTGCATGCCTTAATTCCTTAGTATTTTTTTTCACTTTTCATCACAAATTTTATGAAAAATTAACTTACTTAAGAGTTAATTATTCGACCTTTGTGCAGATTCAATGGCTCCTAGAAGAATTGGAATGGCTGATGAACTGGCTAGCAAGCGAATTGATGATATGATGAACATTATTGGCCACGATTACTATGATATTTGCGGCAAAACACTTCTATATTTGGCCAAGTATTTGAAGACGTATCATCTTAACTTTCCACAGAGCATCTAATTTCCTTTGTATGGGCATGGTCATCTACAAGAAGTCAACATTCCAGAGGAAAATAATTATCTTCCGTATTCTTGGTTTCATACTTACAGTAATTTTTCTTCAGCAAGTATTTCAGGTGGAGGAGCATTTGTTTATAATGGAACAGTGGAGAAGGCCTATATAATGCATCATAGCCCTTGTACCTAGATCTGAAACCTCACAAGCCAGAGTTGCAACCCCATTGTTATCCTTCAATCTTTTGAAATTATTCGATGGATCAATCCAAAGGATGGAAGACAAGTTGGGACTTCCATCCCGGAGGAGGTGTGAAGCCAACTTGGATGTGAGAATATTGGGTGCGACAAACATGTGTAGAGTTTGTCGAAGATCTGAAAGGAGATGCAATATTTGAAGCCTTCTAAGCTGGACAGACATATGTTTATAGGAATGATGACTTTATTCCAGAGCTAATCAACCGCTGGAGCCCAAAAACCAATTCTTTCTATCCGACTCATGGAGAAGTAGACATTAGTTTGTGGGATGTCTACAAAATCACAGGGGCTCCAATTCTGGGTGAAATGTATGATGAATTTATCCCTCCCAAGGTGACTTGGAATAATTCGAAGAAGACTCCTGCTTTGGCTCAGGAATTATTGAAACTTTCTGCAAGCTCAAGAACATAAAGACCTCCAAAACTCATTCAAGAAAGGATATTCATCAAAATGAGTGAATGGATATGTTTCTTACCCGGAAGGAGGGAGAGTGTCCCACCTGTACTCGTCCTACTATTTTCCCCAGAATAGAGAAGAGGGGTGCTTTTAGCACATTTTGGACGACTCTAGAAGTAGGAGAATTTGAGAAGTGGGGGTACAAAGTGGATCAGAGAATCCTAGAAAAGACCCATCTAGTGGTATTCTTAGCCTTGTGGCTCAGTGTTTATATTTTTCCAATCAGGGATTCGAAGGGGGGAATCAGGCTCGGGACCTTCGTTGTTGCAACCAAGTTGGATGTGAAGAAAATGGTTGGGTTGGACACCCCCATTTTGGCAAAGATTCATAGGATCTTACTCTATGTATTTATGGGTAAGACTACTTTGAGAATAGTGGGACCATTCCAAGTTTTGTGGGGATGGATCACCACTCATTTCAGGACATATGCTGTACAGAATAGGGTACAGGTTCCTGGAAGTTCTTTCCGGCCATTAGTGCATGCATTTTCTAGAATTTCTCCATTAGCTATCAACTCCTATGATATGAAGGCGAGGCTGAGCCTGTTCAAGGAATTCAATTTCATTCGTTATAGAAACCCACCAACCGGGTGATTTTTTGATGATGGAATATCCGGCCTGGAATTGAGTTCACACATGTTGGCTTATAGAGATGGTGTATTGGCCACCAGGATTGACAGAGAGATTATATGCGAGGCCTATGATCCATAAATATTTTTACACTAATTAGAGTATATACAACAGACTGTTGTATCCCCTTCTGGGCATGTCAGGTCAGAGAAGCATCCAATGGTTGCCCTACAACTATGGTTTCTAAAATATATGGAGAAGACCGGGGCAATGTTTGATCTACAAGTTGCATAAGCAGCAAGTAACTTGACTACATGGTATGTGGGGAACTGGATAACATCATACCATGAAGTGGTGTTGAATCATCTTGTTTATCAGGTGGGGAAAATGAAATTAACTATAGAGAAAGAAACCCTTTATCTGGAAGGTGATTCTTCCCCACCTGGAGATGATTCCCCAAGTTCCTCACCCATGGTTGACTCACCGGATTCACAAGATGGGAATGATGAGGCGTGGCATATTTCAAAGCGGCCTCATGCCAGATATAATCCTCCTATCTGAATCAAGAGACCAACTCCATAGACTCCTAGTGAGTTACTTCGTTGGGGAAATTGAATCACCATTACATTATAGAGAAACATGTATTATTTTCTTATCCTTTATCTGTAGTTGCAGGAGATAGGAAGAAGCTGAAGTCTAAGATTGTAGGACCCTCCTCATAGCCTTTTGGTATACATGCTGAATATCTATGACCAGAGGCTATCCAGACATGGCCAAGATTATATTACGATGCTGAAACTACGTGGCTAGATCTGTATGAGGGGATACACATCCCTAAAATAGGGAATCTTTAGGCCTCCACCGATATATGTTTCAAGGATAACCCCGATGAAGTGCGTGATTACATTAGAGAGATGGAGATTATCATATATTCAATCGATGATTCCATTCCTGTCACCAAGAGGGTGAAGGAAATGATATATCGTGGAACCACTGAGGGGATTGGTGCTTCTGGAGATGAGGAGTGGCGCGATTACGTGGCCTCCGAAGATGTAAGTCTCTTTCCTTATTTGATTTGTAACTTGATTCTAGTTAAATATTTGTTACTCTAAGAAATTAATTTCTTCATCCTGTAGCTTGAAAAGAAAGGAACTACTGAGGTTCCTTCAATATTGTATAGCCCTGGTGGTACTGCCATCGAGGCTAATGAATCTCCTCGTGAGCCGGGTGAGATATCTCTAGGCCAGCAGACCATAGAGTAGGAATTAGATATGTCTTTTCATTTTCCAATTCCTGTATTTAGAGATGATGATGTCATCACTCCCAACAATCCAAAGAAGCAAAAGCATCGAAGGAAGAAGACCACAACAATACGCTTTATCAATAGTGGTAAGTCCTTCGCACATTCATGAGTCTTAACCCATGAAACGATTACTCATACTTCTTGGGATTACCGGGGATTCTTCAATTTCCCCTTTGAGGGAGAGGATTGACCCTCCTCTGAGAACGACGGAGGGTGTTGGTGAATAATCACAAGTTCATGCCGGCTTGGATGCTCGTGAAGAGGAGCCAACGTCTGTTCCCAGTACCAATCCTGCTGTTGCTACAAGGAGAAAAGAGCCTGCTTCTAGTAAATTAACAATTCTTCCTAAAATGTTGAATGAAACATAATCTGACTTCCATTCTATGATTCTTTAGGTTCAACCCCGGCATCAGAACATTTAGCATCCATTGCAACTGATGCAACAATTTTATCTGAAGAAGCCGTCTGGGGTCAGAGGTCGCAGAAGGAGGGTCACCAAGAAGACGTATCGAATGCTCCCACTGGTGAGACTAACCGGGAATCTGAGATACAATTGGATGAAATGATGGAACTTGGCACATATTACGAATATTTTTTAGTTCCTGTTAAATTACCATGTAATTTAGAAGATTTTGGACGTGAGTGTTATCCTTTGTCCTATTAAAATAACTTCTTATTACATCTCTGGCCATGATTTGTTCAAATGTGCAGTTCCATCTGAGCAAGCTGCTAAACTGCCAATGCCTGAAGGGGGTATAGAAAACCCTACTATTGTAGAGATACTAGCTCAAGTGGAGCTTAACCTGACAGAGATTCCTGAAATTCATCCTAAAAATCCTGTTGAAGCTAGGAAAGATGGGGAAGAGACTTCTCATATTGCTGATATACCGTTGGGTAAGGGATTACAATATTTGTGACTGTACTTAATTTACAAGACAACCAATCAACTTTTTTATCCTTTGAAACAGACCAATGCTTTCAATTGACTATGCAGGGCCATCAATTCTAGTTGCTAGATCTGGAGGTGAAGCCTCAACCTCTGCACCAACGGGAATAGAAAGTGAAGTAACATGGGTCAGGGGGGAAGGAACAGAACCTGACACTTCTCTAAGTGCATTAATCTCGGATTATACTCCCCCCTATGACAGGGATGCCGAATCAGACCTGAAGGTACATAAGGTTCTCCAATTTTCATGTCGCAAGGCATGGAAGAATATATGGAAGATAATATCTGAAGTGCCTCTTGAGGATTTGTCATCGAAGATCCCTCGACTGTCATCCGTGTTCATCATGTTGGGACTTGGCAGTTTTGGATATTAAGAGATCCATGCCACGGTAAAACAAGTCATTTTAAGTATGGAGCCGGAGAAGAGGTACCGTTAAGACCTGACCAGAGTAAGGTTGTCAGCCAATATCATCGAATTTGAGGCTGTGGTGTCCTGAGCAGAGGCTAATCATTCTGCCAAGTTGAAGGGGTTGAAGAATAAGATCAAGGAGAATGTTGTCCAGCAGATGCACCTACAGCAACAATTAGATGTTGTTACTGGGGAACTTGACTGGCTTAACAATTCATTGGAAGGAGTTCAAATTAATGGTATGAAAGCAATTGCAGATTCCATGAAATCTCTCCATAAAGATGAAAAGAGTGAATCTGGTCAAGTGCATGAGCTTCAAATGGCTATTGATGAGGCTTGGGATACCTTAAATCAAATGAATATATATGTTGAAAGTATCTTGTAATCTCTGGAAAAGATAAGAGACTCCAGTCTATGGATTTCATTCTAACTCTTGTGCATTAGTGAAAAACACTTGCGTCTTAAATAATTTGTGCTTTCATTTCCTTGCTACCTGTTTTAAATTTTTACCTAAGCCAATAGTACTTTTAAGCATAGTTTTATTTTTACTAGGATTATTAAAATAAGCCTACAAACATTGAATCTTTTAATTTCTCAATATTACCTAATTTATATGAAATGTATGTTTAGTGTGCTGGGACTTGACTTTTCTTTAATGTTCTATTTTCTTTTGTGGGCAGTTTAAATTCATGCACGTCAGACATAAAAAGGATAATGATTAAGGTCGAAATATCTTTGATCGAATGGATTAAAATTTACTCAATTCCATGATAATTTATCTGAAAAAATATTACCACATTCAAGTATAGGGGAAAACATGTAAACAATGAATTAAGAAATTTTGAATCTGAGGAATGATATTAAAAAAGGACTAAAAGCCATTAGAGGAATTATTTCCCAATAATGAAGTTACCATTATTTAACAAACCCGTTAGGGGGTTGAATTATGCAAGGCCACTTAAGTTCATTGGCTGCATAGTCAAATAATAACATCTTTTGGCTGACAGGTCCTTTTTGTAGACTACTTATGCAAGGCCGCCTAAGGGCACATGATGCATAGTCAAGAAAAAGAACACTCAGAAATTTTACTTTTCTACTGCTAAAAACCCAGTGAAAGTTTATGGAGATTCTAATTTTCCAAAGAATAAAGTTTGCTGTATGGAGAGAGATACTTTAATATTTAGTGGATGTTTCCAATCAATATTGCGAAAGAATTGGATGAATGTCACTCCTGATAAGGTCTAACCCAATGGTAGGGAAGGAAAATATAAACCATCGACTTAAATACTTTCATATCATGAAAAAGAGTATGGGAAAAATATGTTAAGGATGGCTATTTTTGCGGATTACTGCATATTGTCATTAAGATGAATAAGGACAAAAGTGGTTTTCCTCCCAAGAATGAAGTTACCACTATTTGAAAAACCTATTAGGGCGTTGAAATATGTAGGGCCACCTAATGGAATTGGCTGCATAATCAAATAATAGTATCTTTCGGGTGATAGGTCCGTTATGTAGACTTCTTATGAAAGGCCGTCTAAGGGCATGTGCTGCATAGTCAGGAAAAAGAACCCCCATGTATCAGACATTTTGTGACGAGAATTCATGAAAAGGGTTATGGAGATCTGGATGTATTTAAGGTTATGAGTATGACACATCACAATGGGTATTTTCCAATGCATGAAAGAGATACAAAGACCAATGCTGACCATAATCATGTTGTGGCTGGGTCCTGAATTGAGGTGTTGGACTTCACCACGTACCCCATAAGGATGAGAATCAAGCCACACACAGTTCTTGAAATATAGTTTAATGTCATGTGGGATGGGAGTGTAGAAGATCTTAGTTTAGGGTCATAGAAATTGGACCATTATAAGGAATACACAGTGTGTGTTTTATAAACCTGATGTGAATGAAAACCAGGGTTTTCATAACACACTCATGTTTTCACAAGGGGACTTTTCAGCCAAGGGACTGAAAGTGGAATTTTGGGTTAGGCCCTAAGACTTGGGGTTGGTTTCGAGGGATGATCGAATGTTCCTATGTATCCCATAAGGATGGGAATCAAGCCGCACATAGTTATTGAAATACCCTCTGTACAGATTTGGTTTGTACATGTGAAGGGTGAAAAGGGACTTTAGTGTAATGATGGTTTGACCTAAGATAAAAGGTTCGGGCTTTTCCATGTATGCACGTAGTCTTTGGAATATAACATGACTGGAGATCAATGTAAATAATTATTCCCTCTCAGGTGAGGGTGTCATAGAATGTTGTAGAATATTGTCGTACATGAAAAAAGTGTTGTACAATTTAACGGCATATAGCAAGGACCAAAGTGAACCAATGTGAAGATATTGGTTTTGGGATTGAACCTCAAGAGGTTGCCTATGTACCCCGCCTAGAAAGCAAGGATTAAAGTTCGTGTAGTTCAATTGAAGAATGAATTGGTGATCAAGTAGTTTTTGAGAACAATGACCTAAAAAATGGTGTTGGGACTTACGCATGGTTATCGGCCCAAAGAGGGTGTTATGGTTGAAGTTTACTCTAAGATCACATGAGTCATACTCGGTGTGAGAAACAAGAGGTAGAAACAACTGTAATGATGCAAAGTTTAATGTCATGTTGGATGTATAAAGGACTGTACAGTTCAAAGTCTTGCAGTAAGGAGTTTGGGGACTGTGCAGTTTGATGTCATTCTGTAAGGAGAACACAGTTTAATGTCATGCTGGATGAAAGAGTGCTGTACAATTTAACATCATGTAGCTAGGACGTATTAGGGTTTTTTTTCATAGTTTAACGTCTTGCTGGATGTAAGGGACTTCTGTACAGTTTAGTGTCATGTAGCTAGGACATCACAGTTTAATGTCATGTTGGACATCACAGTTTAACGTCATGTTGGACGTGTAGTATTTGTGTTACAAAAAATAAAACTTCAAGAATCTAGCATTGGTTGGAGTAGTGATGAGCTCTCCATCCATTGAGATTAAATAATAAGCTCCATTGGAGTAGAACTTATGTATTGAGTAAGGTCCTTCCCATTTTGGCTCAAGCTTGGGAGGTTTCTTTCCTGGTATCATTGGAGTTCTGATAACCAATTCCAATTCTCCCTGAATAAATGAACGAAGATGAACTTTTTTGTTGAAATATCATTCTATTCGATTCTGATAGACTTCCAAGTGGTGGAGGGTGAAAACTATTTTTTCATATAATCATTCCAATTCATCCAATCACTTTTAATATTGTTCATCTGTAGATGACTGATCACAAATGGCTACTCTTAGTGAAGGTAATTGAACTTCAATAGGAAAGACTGCTTCTGTTCCATATAACAATGAATATGGAGTTTACCACGTTGTAGTGTGGGTGGTTGTTCGATAAGCCCATAAAGTATGAAAAAGTTTATCAGGCCATGAATTATTATCTTTATCCCCCATTTATTGCAGTATATTTGAAAGAGTCTTATTGAAGGCTTCTATTTGGCCATTGGCCGCTGCATGATACCGAGATGAATGGTTGGATTTGATGTTGTATTCATGATACAAGCTATTTACCTCGGATAAACAGAAGTTGGTGCCATTGTCCATTAATATTGTATGAGGGACTCCAAATGTGGTAATGATGTTAGACTTGATGAAGCTAACAATGATTTTAGAACTAACTTCTTTGAGAGGTATTTCCTCTGCCCATTTGGAAAAGAATTCAGTAGCTGTAAGAATATACTTAAACTGATTGGATGTAGCTGAAGGGTAAGGTCCGACTACATCTATTCCCCATGTGACAAATGGCCATGAGAATTTAGCTGTATGAAGCAACTCTGGGGGTTGATGAATGAAGTTGGCACATACATGGAAAGAATGAAACTTCATCAAGAAATCAACACAATCATACATCATTAAAGGCCAAAAGTATCCAAGACATCGAATTTGATCAAATAGTCTATGTCCAGACTGGTGGGCACCATAGACTCCTGGATTTACTTCTTTCATGACAACCAATGTCTTTTCACCATCAATGCATTTGAACAGAACTCCATCAAAAACTCTTTTTTAGAGAATTTTCTCTAGGTGATCTGGGATATCATAAAGAGTAAAATTGACCACATGTTTCCTGATTTGTTCTTTCCCGGATCTATCAGGTGGGAGTGTTCCACTTTGAAGGTATTCTATGATAGGTGTCATCCATCCGGTAGTGTGAATATATGGTTCATAAATGGGACTAATTTCATTGATTTCCTCTGTTCTAGTTTTAACATAAGGTGAAATTTTATGACGGTGGGAAATTATGATGATTGTATCGTCCCGATTTTGATCTTTCCGAGCGATGGCTATATTATCCAGTGCATCAGCTTGGGCATTTTGTGATCACGTGACATAAGAAAATGTCGGTTTCGGAAGAAATTCCTCCATTAACTCTCTGATGTAATCATACAAAGGGATTAACTCTTCTTTTCTGATGGAATAATCCCTATTTACTTGTTTCATTACCAGGTCTGAATCACCTTTCCCCTTTAAGTGATTCACTTGTGCCTGAAGTTCCAATTCCAAGCCTACGATAAGATCTTTATATTTTGCTTCATTATTTGTACCGCCTTCGCATAATAAGAAGGAATAGGGTAGCACTACCTTTTATGTGGAAATAATTACAATAACTAACCCAACTTTTTTGAATTTAGGATCTTTCTTTTTCTTTCTTATTGGACTTCTGGAAGCAACATCAGAGTACATTTCCCATGTTTGAAGATTATCTTGAATAGAAAAGACTTATTCATCTGTAAGTTCAATATCTAAAGATTTATCTTCTACTGAAGAGTGTTCAGCAAGGAAATAAGCTATATCTTGGCCCTTTATCGCCTTTTGAGACACATATTGGATATCAAATTACTGCAAAATAACTGCCCAACTTTCCAGACGTCCTATATACTTAGGACGACTAAGGATGAATTTTAGCAGGTTATTGTGAGATACCAATTGGAACTCATGATCTTGCAGGTAGTGTCTCAATTTCTAAAATGCAAAGATTAATTCTAGGTAGCACTTCTCAATACATGAATATTGGGTTTCTGCTTCAAGCATAGTCCAACTAAGATAGTAAAGGCTGTTTTCATTCCCAACATCATTCTTCTGAGCAAGGAAGGCACCCAATGATCACTCTAAAGCTATCACATTATTAATAATTTTTCTTCCTTAAACAAGTTGAATTAATACCGGTGGAATCAAGAGATACTTCTTGAGAATATTGAATGATTCTTGACATTCTTCAGTCCACTGGTAAGTGAATCCCTTCTTCATCAATTTGGGGAAGGGTAAACTTTTTCCTGCCAAATTAGCGATGAAACACCAAATATAGGATAAGTGTCCTTGAAGTACTCTCAATTACTTCAAATTTCAAGGAGGTGACATACCAAGGATTAAATTTTTCTTCTCAGGATCTACTTCGATACCACGATGGCGTACAAAAAAGCCGAGAAATTTTCTTGAGGTTACCCCAAAATCACATTTTAAGGCGTTCATCTTCAAATTGTGTTGTCGCAGTTTGTGGAATATGATTTCCAAATCAGCCAAGTGATTAGAAAATTGTATGGATTTAACCACCAAATCATCCACATAACATTCAACAAACTTCCCTAAAAAGGGTTTGAAGATGTGATGCATGACACACAGATATATTGCGCCTACATTCTTCAGGACAAAGGGCATTACCTGATAGCAAAACACACCATGCGGGGCTCTGAAGGATATATATTATTCATCATCTAGATCCATTTGGATTTGATTATACCCTGAATATCTATCCATGATGCAATGTGCTTCATAGCTAGCTGTTGAATCAATTAAGAGTTCTGTGATCGGAACTGGAAAATCATCCTTAAGACAATGCCGACTAAGATCTATGAAATCAAAGAAAACCCTAATTTTCCCTTTCTTCCTTTTCACAGGGACAATATTAGCCAACCACTTGGGATATTTCACTTCATTGATGAAGTTATCTTTGATAAGCTTATCCACTTTAGCTTCTATTTTAGAAGCAAAAGTTGGGTGTGTTCTTCTTGCGGCTTGCTTGAATCCCCAATGTTCTTCTGGAAAACCCAAACAGTGAGTAGAAACATCAGGATCACACCCTAGAATTTCTGTATAGTTCCAAGAAAATATATCTTGATTTTTATTTAAAAATGAAATTTACATATCTTACTCTTCAAGAGTCATGGTCGCACTAATTAAAGTGGGGCGTGGATCTTCTTTTGTACCAAGATTTATTTCTCTAAGTTCATCCACAGTGGTAGAGATACCCTCTTCAGAAGCTAGAGGAGAATCTCTAAGATCTTCCTCTTCTTCGTCAAAATGTGTTATTTCTTCTATTTCTACTTGCATAGTATATGATGAAGCAGAATTTCCATGTTCAGAAGAGATGTTAAAATTTGAACATCTTGAAGAAGAAGCTTCCATTTCTGACCCTATTGATGATGATGGGTCTTCCTTGGGTAATAAAATGGATATGATGGATTGAGAATTGACATCATCATTCACCTATGACATAGCTATAACTTATTATAGCCTAATTGATGAATTATATAATTTCTGGATTTCAGAAAATGAAATGAAGACATCTCCATTTGAGATTTCATCATTGATTGGTGAATCACCAATTTCTCCTACGCTGTCTGGCTTGATTGCTGTAATCGATATTATGGAAGTTTCCATAAGAGTATTTGGATTTGGGTCTATCCTATAAATTTGAATGATAGGAAACACATAATCTGTACTCAAATGTATGAATGGGTTTACTGGAATCTTTTCCAAACCATATGGAGCATTAACATTGGTGAATTCCTTTGTCGTAGATACCTCCTTTCATTCCTTGTGATAGAATTCCACCTCAATGTATTGAGATTCACATGTTTTGAAAGGGTCTTTATCGCCATACAATGTCCCAATTTAACCATTGAAACAATATTTGAGATATTGATTGTATGATGAAGGGATCTCCACATGTTGATGTTTCCAAGGTCTTCTAAGAAAAATATTGAAAGATGTGTCATGATGAACAACCATGAAATCTGAATTGGATACAAGATTTCCAAACTGAGTTCTGAGTGTGATCTCACCCAGAGGTTCTTGTTCATTTTTATCATACCCTTGCATCATCAAAGTATAATGAGATAAATTAGATTTAGTGAGGCCCAATTGACGAAGTGTACGAATGGTGATGAGGTTGACTCCTGAACCATTATCAATGAAAGATCTTAGGATGTATACATCATTTACCTTTACAAATAAATACAATGGTCTAATATGTCCATGGACAACATCATCTTCATCTTCATATGTGAAAGATATCACTGCATGGCATTCTGTAGAATCAATCTCTACATGGTAGACTTCGGCTGTAGCAATTTCAGTTTCGAATTCATGAGGACTTGAAAAATCCTCGATGAGTGCTTCCTGAAGATCCATTGAAGGATTCAAAGCATCTAGAATAGATAACTTGGCCAGTACTTGGGCCAAATGATTCAGTATATCATACTTTTGATCCAAAGGTCTTTGTTTCCCAAAAGGAACATGTAGTTTCGAAGGTGCCTTAGAAGTGTATTCTTTGGAAGTAGATGCTTCTTGTATCAGGGTAGGAGTTGTAAATACTCATGGCTTTGGAAGAATAGAACAACTATGTCTATTTATTTGCTGAGAGGAAGAAGGTGTATCATCCAACCGATCCTCCAGAATAATTGTGCCAGAACTGAATTTTCCATTCTTGGAGGAACTTTCTTATTCTTTTTGAGCCCGCTGAAGGGCTCTACCACGAGTTTCTGCTACATATACAGTTCTAGTAGGGGTAGAATTGGAATAGTGGCTTTTGGGATATCCACATCTTCCTCTGTATCCCGGACCTCTGGAACTCCCTCTAATTCCTCTGTTTGATATATGGAACTCAGGATGATCGAGATCGAAATAGTGACAGGTATAAGGATCTGTTAAGTGAATCATATTAAGAAAACCAAAGATCAACTCTTCATCTGATGAAGACTCTGCCTGATCAGCCAATTTAGGCTGTGCTGTTTGGTGGGTCGGTTCCCATGACATTGAAGTAGATGTAATAAAATCTGCTAGAGTCAAAGACAACTTGGGCTATTACACGATCTCATTTTCTTCCAACTGCTCTTCTTTCTTTGAATTATGTCATTTCATTGAGGATTATCCCTCTAATTAATGTGGATTTTTTGTGGCATTCATAGCAGAAGACAAAATTAGTTTCTTCAATTGCATTCGTAAAATGGAATGAGTTCGGTTGATCGTTTTTCTAACCATCCAATCATCATATTTCTGCGCATTTTTGTTTTTTACTTCTTGCCACTCGCCTTCTTCCTCCGGATTTGTAGTAGTAAAACAAGCTACCAGAGCTGAAGAACCTTTCAATTTGAATTTTCCTGAGTCCACCATCTTTTGCAGGAGGTCCATGAAGACAAAACACTCTTGAATGGTATGCCCCAACATCTGATGAAATGGGCAACAATTGGGACGGTCTTCATCTTCTTCCTTGTTTGGCCTTTTGGGCCTTGGCAATTGAACCAAATTATTTTCTAGAGCCGAAATGAAGTTACCAAGAACCTATTAATTTCAGAAAGAGTAAAAATTGCTTTTCAACTCCTCAAATTGTTTCTGTCTTTGATCTCTTTGATCATATTAATGAAACGACCTCTGTTGTTGATGCTTAGGAGGTGGAGCCCTTCGAATTGATGAATGTTTTGATGTGGAAACAGGTACAAGTTCTTGTTTAAGCACAACTATAGCAGTCTCTACTCTACCCATTCGCCTTCCTAGAGCTGATGGAATTACACAAGTTTTATCCTTAGTATTTGAAAGTGAATCTTAAAACTTCTGAGTGATCGAAGTAAGGTCTCAAAACCCTCCTGCATATTTCGAAGGAATCAACGGTGTGTGTAATTTATCACACAAAGTTTCCACACAGATTGGTAAAAATTCCTCTTAAGGGAGTTCTATGCTTAGGGAATATGTTAATCCCTTCCAGTGAGCAATGAAATCTGAAACCCTTTAATTCCCCCTTTGCTTACAATTTTTTAGATAAAAAATTGTCATCTTTGGAAAAGTTGAGCTGAATTGAAGAAGGAATCTTTGATGAAGATCTTCCCACCTGGTAATCGACCAGGATTGCAAGCTTGTATACTAGACAAAAGAAAGCCCTTGTTATGACTATGCAAAACACCTGAGATTAACTGCTTCCTGTTGCTGAGGGGTTCCTATCATTGGATCACAACGAGAAACAAAATTTGTTAAGTGTTGCTCTGGGTTTCCCGAACCATTAAATATTGGAAATGTGGTACTTGAAAAATTTGATGGTGGAGGAATTGCATCAACCAGTTCAGGGTAAGCTCTCTTTTTGGGTTGAATTTGTGCATGTTTTCCTTCCATAGCTTCCAACTGAGGTGTTAATGACTCAATGGTAGTTATTAACTTTTGAGAAACATCTAGTTGAGCTTGGACCTGAGAAGGTGAAATAATTGGAGCTTGAATAGGTGTGGTGGCTGGTACTACAACTGATGGTAGAACCACCAATTGATGTTGCAAATTACCCATAGGATTAGACCTATGAGGTTGTACTGTTAAAGGAGGATACTGTTTATCCATCTCAGTAGCCGTAAAAAATTCTATTGGCTGACTGACTCCAGCACACTTAGGAGGAAGACTACCTTGAAGTAGTTCTGCATTCAACCTGCTTAATTCCTTCATTTCTTCCTCCTATTGTGAAAATATTTCCTTTAGTGAGAGTGATTGGACTTCTCTAGAGGAAGGGTGGAATGTAACCTTATTCTTTCCTTTCACCTTGTTGGACGCCTTTCGGAGAGGGGGAAGTTGGTTATTTGAAGGAATACCTAGATTCTGGGTAAGCCGTTGATTTTATGTACGCACACCTTCATCATTTGTGTCTGTGTGTACAACTTCTTGAGAAGAAACCTATTCATATGATCCCTCTTGGTGAGCCTCATGTTCTGGAGGATCAGTAACAATTACATTTATGACATTTACTAATTCATAACGCATTGCATCCCTTTTATCGGCATTTCTGTGATACTATCTTTATCCATGTATTTGATGAGACATTGCCTTTTGTTGATTTGATCCCTCATGAACTTCTTGAATAACCATAATTTGGAGGGAATATCCTGATAATTAGGCTCTTTGTCCCTCTTGTGGCTTCTTCCCTAATCGAGGGAAGACTTACTTTCTCTGGGGAAGATATTGAAGATTTGAAAAAGTCCCCAGTCCGGTGGACTGGGGCTGTTCCTGCTGTACCTGCTCAACTCCTCAAAACCTATTTGTTGATTCCGAGGGTTGGTTTAAAAGAGTCCCATGTCTGGAGAGCTAGGGTGGTTCTTGAGCTGCTACATCTGAGACTTTCTTAAAATATCTCCTGATCTTTCAGACATTAGTTCGGAAATTGGCTGGATACATCATCCTACATCCACTCAAATCACCTGGCTCAAATGTCTCCTGGATGATTTCTAACACTTCTCTCACCGGATGATGCGCTCGATCTAAACGAGAAGCCTATTCGATATTCTCATTTTCCTGATGCAAGAGTAATTTTAAAAGTTGTTCTTTGTATGCCTACCTTTGGGAAGAACTAGTTGAGGCCTGTTCTTGAGAAAGCCTTTGATTATAAACAAAGCCAATTGTCTATGGCCGACCATGGGAAATAACATTGCATGAGACCATTTTCGGCGGGATTTGTTGAATGGAGAGTACAGTGAAATGTAGTGCTCCATGAACACCCCATCCCCTGATATGAATACCAGATGAGGCATTGGAAATTAACTGGCATAATCTTTTTAGTGTGTTAAGGCATGAATACTGAAGGGATCTCTGCTACTTTTCTGCCCTTGGATATCGGGAAACTAAGAGACATGACAAGTCAATTTGGCATTGTAACCGTTCTATTATCTTGACATGATTTTCATATTAATCATAAGATAATATTTTCTCTATCAATTGGAAATTAGTTCTCCACACGTTGAGATGAATTTCATGAACACAATCTTCTATCAACATCTCTGGAATGTCATACTGAGAGTCAGCCAAAGGCCAAAATATGACTGGAACTTCACATTTCTTCAATTTTTTTCTCATATTCAGCACTTCCTCTTTATCATTCAATGAATATTATCCTACATGATTAGACCAGAGCTGGCGCTTCCTTGTTTTTCATCAGATTAAACAAGATTGGTAGATAATGCATTTATCAAACTATAAGATGAATGACCCAGGGGTGGTTCGGAGAATGACCTAAACCCAGAGCAATCATCTGATTGAGAAAGTTTTTCACCTTCTAGTGGTAAAGAATCAGACATGACTGGCTTCACTTTTGAAAGTGCCTCAAGATAAGAGGGATTTCTCATTACTGCACTGTCCTTTGAAGATTTTTCTAGGCAATTTCCATTACTACTGTAGAGAGGAAATTCACAGCAAAATTAATCTTCATGGGGAGGACCACCATGGTGGGTCACAATAAAAGATGAAACATTTTGCTCCTTGGCCTTCTGGCCACACATAGCGTTCTTGTGGCTCTCATCTGAAGATAAAACTTCGAGATCGACTGAACTATCATGAATAAATCCCTCACGAGGAAGTGTCTGATGAAGACCTTCAGAATTAATATTCCCACTATTGGGAAATGAAGTAGTAGAATCTTGAATTCCAACAGATAATTGTCTGAGGGATTCAAGATTTACAGCATTGAGAAAGGCCTTATTACATATTAGCTCTTGATTTCTTGACTGTGCTGGACAAGTATTATACTTAGATGCCTTCTTAATCACTTTATGAACCTCTTTTTCAGAAAAGTGGTTATTATGGGCAGGTGTATGTGCCTGCATAGGAGAAATAGTTTGGTTAGGCTGATTATCTCCACTCAAATCAGGTGTATCTTCCTGACTTGGTTGTCTGTATGACATGGGGGAGTATGCCCCACAACCCTCTTGGATTGGAATAGAGGTGTGTGTTTGTTCCGGAGTGATATGTTGATGTTTCACTCCACTGGTAGGGACAGATTTTCATTTCTTTCCCACTGATACCGCTGAAGCTATTATAATATTCTGACAGACATCCAAAATATGAGCAGGGATTTTCTTATGCTCTTTAACCATTTTCAAAATGTTCTTGGTGACTTCAGCTTCTGAAACGGGAATATACATCCATTCCGTGCTTAGAGTAGGTGTGTATTCCTACTCCTTCCCTCCTTTTCCTGTCAGTGAATTCTGACAGTACTCATGTGTGGGGGCAAAGAGTTGAGTCTGCTCCAAATTTGTCATTGATGATTTCCGACTAACTTCTCCGAGCACTACCTAAAGAAACTGTTGGAATTCTTGATTAACATTGGCAGGTGTATGTGCCTACTGTGTATTCCTCGTCATGTATGGTTGAAAATGTTCCTTCAATACTGGAAGATGAGACTGCTGACAGAATTGTTTATTGTAAACAGGTGTATGTTCCTGCTTATAATTTGGTACTATATTAAATTGGAAACCTTATTTGGTTGTAGTTAGATGAGCATGCTAACTAGATGATGAGTTATAAATAGGTGTATATGCCTACCTATAATACTCCACCATAATAGCCTGGTGGGATTGGCGTGTTGCTTCCAGACGAGTCAACTGGGTAGTAACATTAAGACAGACGGGTGTGTATGCCTACTCATTAATTGCCATAAAGTTGTCTTGATGGACTTCTTAGGAAGGGTCAGAAGTAAGAAAATGCTCCTTGTTGACCAGATTTTTCCTCTGGAAGTTTGTCTTTCATGCTTAGGTCTGAGGAACCTGAGATGAACCCCTGAAGGCGATACCATCATCATGTTGAGGGCACGCTGCCCTATGAGTCAGGCGTCGATTGTTGATGGGAGCCTTTAGGAAGGAATCTTGTGTCCTTGAATTAAGGCCGTGAGTGACCATCTAATTCACCTCCCCAAAAATATGGGAGGGACTGGTGATTGCGTTATACGGATAATGACCCGAAACGGTTGGAAATGGTGGTTGGAACCACCTACTATTTGATTGCTGGTCGTCGCTGTCTGGACAACCAGGGTAAATTGTTGACTTGAAGGGATTGTCGAGAGGCCTCCAGAGTCAGAATGGTACCATGATGACGGTATTCATTAATTAGTACATTTGATACCCAACGTTGAAGATGCTGAGTAGGTGATGTAATCCTCAGAGCTAATGAGGATCCACCAGGAGTAGCAGTATAGGTATTCACAACAGAGGTATTCACAGGTGTGAACTTTAGAGAAGCCATTTCTGTAATGCAGAAGATATTGGAAAAGAGTGATTGTTTGATATAACAAACATAATCAAGATAAGTCCAGCCACTACATCTTTTGGATGAGCACATATGTTATTGATTTCTTTGTTGGACCTCTCATTATGTTTAATTAGGGGCCTAACAAATAAGTAAAACATCATTAAACTTGGTTAAGGATTCACATCGGGTTCACCATTTTTTGTTTCCCTATGGAAATTTGGATGACCCCATTTGTTTAATTTTCAAACATTACAATCAGTTTATAATGGGTTTTTTCATAGAACCGGATATATCCAATGATTCTATATCTATTTGGAACTACTTTCCAATGGTAGGTGCTCATTAGTTGTGAACTGATGAGGCTTAATAATTTTCATTGGATGAGAGGATGGTAGGTCAGAATCTTCACACCTTTTTGGGGGGAATTATTGTCTATTCCGGGACTCTCTTTATAGATTTGAGTTATGTTCGAGAATCCTTATTAAATTACCAAATATGAAAATGAGCTTTCCTTTATATATGACAATCAATGATTGATATGTATTAGATTTTAGAGAATCTTTTATATGTATTTGAGGTTCTTCATCGATAGAGAATCATCTGTATTTTTTAGAGATTCTTAGTCAATGGTATCCTTCAACAGATTATATAGAAATATCTTGGTCATTATGATAACCATACTGGTTTAAAATCTCCTCAGTGGGGTACTTGAAGTTTATTTTCATTCATAAGGACATGGATTATTTCAGAGTTGGGATCATACCCACATATGGGATACCTATGTATCCTTGTTTAAAAAAGGAATCAGAACCCACGTAGTTAGAGTAATGAAGTATGAGGTTTATGCATGGTTGATGGCTCACAAAAAGATGTCTTAATTACTTTTACACTCTAAGATCACATGAGTCATGCTCGGTGTGAGAAACTAGAGGTATAGGTAAAACCTGACGATTGTTCCATGAAAGATGAAATCATAAGAAATGATGTGGGGATTATGTATGTATGACTGCCCAAATAGATGAAGATTAGGATTTACTACAAGGAAGAAACCCAAGAACAAGGTCCATAAAGGTATATGTGCTTTATGGAGATTTGGATACTTCACTTAGGACTTCATCCTGAGAAGGATTCCCATGTTAGAGGGGGCTTATGATTGGGTTTTATTCCTGAGCAAGAAGCCCAAATCAAAATGAATCTTAGACTGAGGATTACTGCTGAAAAAGAGGCCAATGTTATAGGAAAATTATGATTGGGGCTTACTCCTAAGGAGGTGGCCCAGGTTAGAGAACTTGGAATTTGGGGCTTACTTCTATGAAGGAGGCCCAAGTTAAGTAAATAAAGACTGGGGCTTACTCCTGAAATGAAGGCCTGGATTAGGGGACTTGGAATGGGGCTTACTCTTAAAGAGGAGGCCCAAATTGGGGGACTTGGGGCTTACACCTAAGGAGGATGCTCAAATTAATGATCTTCTCATCTTAAAGGAAGAGGGTGAATGAATGAAATCTCTCACCTTAGTGACATGAAGATATGTAAATCACTAGGTTTTGAGAGATGTTCCATAGAATTACTTTCAGATAAGGAATAAAACCAAGTAATCATGCCATATATGGCTTTGAAGAGGGTTCTGAAGGCCAAATCTGGAAGAGGATAGGTGTATATGAAGAAAAGAGCTGAATAGGCAGTAGGGGCAACCAAAAAGAGGCAGGCATGCAAGTTTTGTTTGGGCGCGCAGGTCCTGGGCGCACAAGTGTACTTGTGTGGCATAGGTGTACGTGCATGCAGGTTAACCAATGTGGTAATACTTGGACGAGATTTGGCCCAATCCCTTAAAAGTATCCCTAAAGGCTTGCAAAAGGGTGGCACACAGGTTCTATTGAAGAGATAATGTGGCGCACCGGTGTGACCATTTCCTTTAAGGGTTAGACACTTAAGCGCGCAAGTGTTGATTAATTTCAACACTTAGGCATTTTACCCCTCTTTAGATCTTCCATTATAGGTAATAAATTAACTTATAAGTGTTCAGAAGACTTAGAGAAGACACCAGGGCGCCAAGAGCTTAAATATGAGTTTTTGGATTTTTCGTCCCTAAAATGGGGGGCCCACAAGGGGTATTTATAGGCTACTGAAGTCCTTGGGTGAAAATCAAATAGGGCGCGTGGGTTACCTTCGCACCCAATATATGTAATGTAGGTATACCTGCATGATCATCATGAATCATACATTCCCTATTCTAAAAAAAATCCTTGTTCATTCTTTTTTCAATTTTTGATGTTTCTTCAAAGGATGAATCTCTTTGTGCTAAGTTATTCCCCTTTGCATTCGTTATAATTTGTGACAGAAAGGAGCATCAATAGTACTATAATGGGTTTCTTTATGTATAATAAAACCCACTAGTGTCACTCAATCCGCATGAATTTAAAAATGGAGTGTACCAGAGTTATGTGATTTGTGAGAATAAAATGAGTCCCGTGATTTATATAAGACAAATAGAGTCTCAAGAAAGTTTAATTCAATTGGGTCTTGTGAAGGGGTCTCATGAATGTGTTTCATGTTTTGGTCTCATTCAAGGGGATACATATTTAAGTTTCCATGTGAATATTACTATTTTCATATTGAAACGATGAAAAAAAGAAGATAGGGGATCTACACCATTCCCCAATACTAGAAAATAGAGTTTATTCACTACTACATCTGAATTTGAGAGAGGAAGAAGATGATTATGTATTCTAGAAAATGAACAAATATGTTGAATCATTATGGAATGGATAATACATGTCACCTCTTTAATAACATAACAATGTGAGGAGGAGACTCCATGATCTCTCATATACAGGTGATAACTACAGGGATATTTAAATCAATTTCGTGAAGGATCAAGTGATGTCTAAATAAACCACACTTATGTGAACCTCCAAATATTAAAATATATTTTTCTTTGGAATGCATTCCATTTTTTTCTTCTATGGTAGTTAGCATAAGAGGGATGTGTGTGGGAAGTTATTCTGGATAGATAGTGTATCTGGCCCAAAATATGTAAGGTAGGTTAGTGTAACAACCCTATTTCTTATTAAATAGTTTATTTTATAAATTTATATTTCTGGATAGCTTATGTCACACACAACACAAAGCATTAAAAAATAGGAAAATATTATTATGTGGCTATTATAACACATCCCTTAAATTGTTGGGAATGATTTGTATTACCAACCGTAAAAAAATAATGGGCCTACTCATTTTTAATGTATTAATTAATTTTTTTAATTTATTTCTCTATTTCTTAGCAGAGTAATATTATTCTTTAAAATAATATGTTTTATTCACAAATGTGTATTCATGATTTTTATGAATGAATATTATAATTTATGGAAATTTTAGGAAATTTATTTAACCAAATAAATTCCATTTTTTAATTCATCATATAAATATTATCTTAGTATGAATTTGAAGTATTTTTTGAAAATATTGACTCTTAAATGAATTGTTAAAAATAATGTTTTTTATTAAACAGTTAAACTTTCATTTTTTATTTAAAAATTTATACTATATTTTTGATTAGTTTTATAATTAAGTTAGTTAATTTTTATTTAAAATAATCAAACTATGGGTTTTAAATTTATTATATACATTAAACAAGTATAAAAATATTTTATATTTTAATAAGACATATTTATGAAAAAATCCTTTTACCAAGTAGTTTTCTGGATTTATTTGTATTTTATTATGAAACCTCTATGTTTTTAATATTAAAAAATAGATTCAATATTTTTAATTATAAGGCCCAAATTTAGTAAATCTCCCCCTTTTATTTTTTATTTAAAAATAATTCTAACCATTGTAATTTTTTGTTACCGATGTAAAGGGTAAATCAGCAAGTCAATTTTCAACAATAAAATGATAATGTCTGTAAAATGGATGGAATACCGGAATAAATTTTATTAGATAATCCCATTACATCAATACTCATATATTATTTGGTTATATGCAATGTTTTACATTTGGATTTGATTATTTCCTTTAAAATATATTATGTAAGGAAAAGTAAAAGAAGTCACACTATTATTATAATAAATATAATATTTTAAAAAGAGTAATAAATAAAAGATATGTTTAGTTATAAATAGTAATTTTAATTAAAAATGGTTTATCTTCATAATAGAAATTGAATTTTAAATTTTAGTGTAGAAATAATTCCCATAAATTCTTATAAAACGCTAATGTGATAAATATTAAACTAATGGAAAATAAAATAAATTATTGGAAATTTTAAATTTATTTTAATTGTAGATAACTAATATAATCCTTGAATTTTTTATCTCAACATGACTTTTTTGTGATTTATTAAAATATTTTTTTCAAATTCTATTTTTTTGATGTTATTCAAGTCAATGTAATGAATTGTTCTAAAAAATGAATTTAATTATAATTTAAAATAAATAATATTATGTTAAATGATTTAAAAATAGTAAAAATTTTAGATTTAGTACATTGATTAGTATATAGTTTATAATATCATCCATAGTCTATTTATTGGCCATTTTCCCATTTTTTGTAACTATATTTACCCTCAATGTGTAGAAAACCATGTTATCTTGGTTTGTATGAAAAGAGTTAATGAAAGGTCAAAACCAAAAGATAAGGGTAGAAACAGAGTATAAAATAGTATAATGTTTATTGTATAAAGTTAACTCAAACCTTTTCACATTAGGCTTGATGTTTATTAGTTTAATGGACACTTGTCCATGAAAATTATTTAGGTACTATTAAATTCAAGGAAAGATACAAAATACCACTCTATATGTTTTGAATATATCTTCTATGGTAACATAGGGAAAAAATTAGTTGTGAACAAATATTAATATACATTTTGTGAATAATTAAATTTTACTAGTTATGTTAATTTGATTTTTATTTTTAGGTATTATATAATTACTATAAATTCTTACACAACATAAAAATTTTATTTATTCTACTGATGGAAAATTCAAATAAATTATTGTTAAAATAGTAAAAGTGGTATAATTTGTATATTAATATTTATACATGAGATTTATATGTTAATGTGACACATTATTTATTTTTTTAAATTTTAAATTTTAATCTAAACACTTTATTTGTGTATTTTAAATCATATTTAATTAATGGTGTCCGAAATGATTATAATGATATTTTATCAAAATAATAATTTATTTAAATATTTAATGGCCCGAAAAATATTGAAATTATATAATATGAATAATATATGGTCTGAATATTCATAAAATATACATTTATGGTTCATTTTTTACCGTATATTTAAAAATTAAAACCCTTTAATATTGAGAAAGTTGTTACCATATTTAAAATTACAATTTGATAGATAAGGTTTAATCATAATGATAAGGTTCAAAATAGCAGAAAAAATTTTCTAAATGATATTTTTTGATGGGATTATAACCATATCGTACCTTATATTTTAATACCTATCCATTTTGATCATTTGGATTGACAATCTATAAATTACAATTTAATATTTTAGAAAATTCCAAAAGTTACCTCACCTAAAATATAAAAGTGAACCTCCTCTTTCAACTCATTATAATGCTTTGAGAAATATATGTTGACCCAAATATAAATATTTGTATTCTAAAACTTTATATATATATTCTTGATTTTATTGTCTTTCGAAAAGAAGAACCATAGTCTCCTTCTGAGGTGATTTAAAGGGTTCGCTTCGAAGAAGAGATAATCACCCTAACCGATCACATTCTTTTGTACTCTTCTTTACCACCTTTAAATATATTTTATTTTTAAAAGAGTTATAATATTATTATAATTTATAGGATAAATTTTTATTATTATTATTAATGAACCATTACACACACTCTTTCCCATCACACAAGAAGTGAAGCTATAGCTCATGTTTATATATAGATTACCGTCTCCACATAGTAGTAAAATTAATTATTCACCGCCATATTTTATGGATGGAAATTATGATTATTTTAATACTTATATATTATATTAATGTCACAATTAAAATTATATAACGACAATATCATATTTTTTTATTATCCCATATAATTTCTTGCTAAAAACTCATAAGGGGGTGAATTGAGTTCCTGAATATTATATTCATAGAAAACAACCCCTTCTAGGTATGTGAGTTAAAATATTTTATGTAAAGAATATAATCAGTGGGAATATAAAAGATTAACTAACATAGATTGAAAACAATATATTTATATTGGTTTAGGGAATAAAAATCCCATAGTCCACTCCACCAACACTCTACTCCATGAGTTTGGTGATTTCCACAATAACAACCCCTTTTTCAAGGGCATCCAAAAAAGTAAAAGATGATGTATTTTATTACAATGGTCTAAGATATTTCAACAAGGATAAAATTTTAAAGAAATATCCAAAAACATAACATAATAAATTATAGCGAGTGTAATTTAAATAGAATAAATATACCTTTAAAGTACCATTGCAGCACATAGTTGTATGCAACAACTGATAGTAGTTGAAGATACATCAAGGGAAGATAATCATATTCAAGAGGTAGCACTAGATGATCTACAGAGAAAACATATAAACATGGAATAATCGTATATGTATGATATTGTATATGTACAAGTGTTTGTTGTTACCATCTTCAGAGTATTTTCCATTGTGTGCATTATTGTAGATCACTGTCTCATGTTTTTTTCATGCAGTGTAAAATTGTTCATTTTCTTGCCAAATGATTCAGGAGAGGGGCAGAAACCTACTCCCAAAAAATTTATTAAGAAAAATAGTAAATAGTAAAATACAACTCAAGATCAGGAGGCCTTGAAAAGCCTTGTGTAAAATCACCATTTCTATCATTAGAAACCAAATTTTCACAATAGAAGGGTAGGTCAAAGGACTAACTAGAACTGACCTCCATAATAGCCCTTTTAGATAGAACATCAGCAACCTGGTTAGCTTCTCAATATCCATGGGAGAAATCAAGACATAATCTTTCAGAAATTCGAAGACATGATATATAGGCAGGAATCATCCTCCATGGAAAATTTTGAGATCTATCTTTTAAAATCTGCACAGTAAGAGATGAATCCGACTCTAGCCATACTCTATGCCAACCATAACATACCACATACAAGATAGATTTGATCATCGCCCACAGTTCATCTTCAATAACATCAGCATATCCAATATAATGGAAGAAGCATCCTTTCACAAAGCCCTACTGAGTTTTGAAAACCCCACCACACGCAGCAGGGCCTGGTGCATCAAAGGCTGCCACATCAACATTCACTTTCATCCAGTTTGAAATAGGTGGAATCCGCCTAATATATATAATCATTCTAGGTCTTCGTTCCCTACCACTGATACCAAGGGATCTCATAATAACAAATTCAGATATGTCATTGTTCATGGATCCAGTCTGATTCCTAGAAGCTTATGTAATGCTTCAGTGAATATGCAAAACACCATCCCAGAAGGTGGGTTGTACATTGTAAAAAATAATAGAATTCAAAGATTATATCTCCTATATGATATTGACAAAAAGTAGTGAAATAATCATAATGGATGAGTTGATAATCCATTGAAAATTAGATATGACAGGGTATTAATGGATTGCATCCCTTCATGCTAAATATGGGAAAATATTAAACAGAAGCACTGTTTGAGATCTTATTTTACATTTAATGCTTTTATTCCTAGAAAATTTAAACTTAGTAAAAATTGATCTTAACATAAATAGACAATACCTTTTCTAAAATTATCTAAATTCAAGAAATGAATGATCATGATGTTATGAATTTTATCATGACATTATTGATAACAACCAATTCTTTGTATGATATCAAACTAGTAGGAGACATCATAAAATAAAATAGATATTTTTCTTCTTCAAGGAGTAAGATAAACTGAATTCAACATTTCATGTAATAGTTCTTCAGTATAAGATAAATGTGTTACTAAGGTGTGATACTTATCTATCCCAAATTCTTATTACGTTCTTAAGATAAAATTTTATGAACATTCTCTTAATAAAATAATGAATTCTCACAACATCATTTTATCTGAGTTTGGAAACAACTAAATCATTCCATATGTAATAAAATAACTTATGTACTAAAATGAAATTCTATAAAATAATTTTTAAATTCCAAGTAGAGGGAAAATATTATATCAATACATTTATTAATGTAATATAAGATATTTTTTAATAAAATTAATATTTTACACAATATAAGATAAATTTTTTTGGAGTTAGTGATAAATAAATTCCATGAAAAAGTATAATATGAAAAACTTAAGACAAACTTATTAGAAAAAAAGTGTAGTTTTTTAATCATAAAAGTATATAAAAACTAAGATATTTTTGAACAATATAATAATCTCAAACAATCTACCCATTTTTAATGATAAAAAACCATTGAATAGAAAATCAAAAGTTAGTAAAAAAGAGATTTAAAACATACTTTTCATTTTTTTAAACAAAATGATACATAAATGGATCACACATACTTTTATGTTTTGTAAGATAACTGTTGAATTATATATTTTTTTCCTTTTTCTTCTCCCCCTTTAAAAACAATTCTGATTTAGAATATTCATATTTTTTTTTCTTCATCAAAAATAATTTTTAGAAAAAATAAATTTTAATATTTTCCTATTCTTATCCACATTTTTTTGATATTAAATAATATTAGATTAAAGGAATATGAAAAGTATTTCACATAAAAATTGCAAATATTTAATAGTACTGATTTTTAATATAATTTGAAATGATGTTGTGTTAAAAATAATTTGTAGTGGAGATTATTATTTAATTAATCAAAACCCAAACACAAAACAAAAATAGAGAATAAAAATTAGGAATAAAATCGAAACATATTGACGATATACATAAATAGATTCAATCAAAGGTATAATATAAGAAATAGATAAAGAATTCAAAAGATAAGAGTAGTTAAAAATGGATAAAAACATTTAGATATATTGAATAAATATACAATACAACATTAACAAGATATTTAAAAATGTGTTAAAAATGAAAACTGAGCCTTAAAGCATTAAAACGCTTTAGAAAAACAATTTAATCAACCGTGATTCAATTTATTATAGAATTACAATCTAATTAGGAAACTAAGAAATGAGTTACGCAAGCTATGGATGTGTATAATGTCTTGAATATGAAATGATTCATTGGAAGTGGTTTCTTGAAAGATAGAGGTTTTACAGAAGGTAAAGAGAATAAAAGAAGTGTATTGTCATATTTTTCTCCAAAAACATCACCCACTTCTAGTATAAATGCTCCAATTCCTACTGAATCCCTCCATATGATCCTTATAGAAGTGTATTGGTTGTTGAGAGATGCTTATTGTGCTCTCACCAAATAAAATAAATATAAAGGTTTAAAGGATAGTTTAGAAGATGAATTGGGTATAGTAAAAAACACTTCTTCCATAATCTTGAGATTTTCCATTTGATAAATTTCATTTTGGTCAATGATATATTTTTTCCCTTTCAAAGGAGAAGCGTATCAATGATGGGAGGTCCATTCAAAAATCTACCCTGAATCTAATGAAAATAACCATCATAAGAGTTAATCCTTTTGACCATATCATTATTACAATAATTACGGTGTATGGTAAAACCATTCCATATCTCATGTGAGAATATTATAAAGAGGTATTGTAAATCACCCTTCTTAGAATTACACAACTCCCAACTTCTCTAACACATCATACATGTTATCTGACATAACAACCTGATGATCACTTAAAACAACTTTATTATCCTATCATAGAAAATTGACATTCTTGAGGCTCAAAAAATGAATTACCATCATATTCTAATTCATCTCCTAATGATCTTGGGTTAAAAATTATTATAACTAGAAATTTTAAATCTTCAAACATCTTTTTTAAGATGTTAAAATTATTGACTAGTGATGTAGACAAATTTTGTAATCCAGTAATGATAAAATATAAATATTTTTTCAATTGAGACCTAAAATTTTGATATTATTGATTATTTTATTATAACAAAGAGATGATTTCCTTCTTTTATTGATCAATTTATTGAATATATTCTTGTGTAAAGATTGGAAAACTTTGGATATCATTTATTACATCCCTTTGCAGATCATGAATCAGTTCCTTGGATAGAAGGTCAAATTGCATTGAGGTGATTATATAAGTCACTATGTTTATCACCAAAGACACTATTTCTAAAATTGAGAAAATATGAAATTTATTCAAGGATTTTTGGGAGGTTTCTATTGAAAACATTTCCAAAATATGTTTAACTAATGATTTTGCTGCATTAACTTCTTATTTTTAGATAACATGATCACAAAGAGGCTTAATCATATACCTTGAATGTATAAACTTGTGTTTCAATTATTCCACCTAAAACATTAAATTTGAGTTTATTTTTCTAAATCTATCATTGGACGTATCTAATATAGATGTTGTAATTGCTGATTATGAATTCTAATCATGAATAAGAGAAAAAGTTTCTTGGTGAACTTTTGTGCTTCTAGCAAGACTAACTTATTGGTTTCAAGAAAAAATAGGTCTCTTATCATATGAAAGTTCCCTAGAATGGGAACTTAATATTCCACTTACAATCAACTGAGTAACATTCCCTTTAACTTGTTTTTATTCTTCACTGATGACATTTTTTACTATTAATAGACACATAATTAATTTTGATTCTTGATCTTGGGTCACTCAATAGGGAAATTTTCACCAGGGGAAATGTGCCCAACACCATTAATATGTTCACTCCTTGAGCAAAACTTACTAATATTATGATATCTAACGAATCGACTTCTCTACCAAAATAAATTTAGATTACATCAGTTCCAACTAATGAAAAAATTTTGGTGCCCTAAATTCAATAGTATTTTCTCATCTAGATTGAAGAACAACTCTAACTCATATTTTTTTTATTCATTGGTATCATTTTTGATAAAATATATTATATCAACAGTTTGATTTAGAATCTCCACTAAAATAGGAACAACTGCATAACCTAAATCTTCACTTCAAAAAACCATCAGAGATGACTCCCCATGAGTCGAAGTAGGACTACTCAGGTGTCTTCTTAATACAAAACTATATATATTTAATCAATGAATAATTAATTAAAAAACACTTCTTCTTCAAATAATTTATCTAAATATTATCAATCCATGACAATGGGTTGTGGTATTTTTATCCAAAAATATTCCATAATTTGGAAATACTAACATTAACATCCTTCTAAAAAAAGATAAATTTACCAAATAATTATTTAAATTCCACTTGCATCTCATAACATATAATGAAAGATTAGTGATAATATAAATCATAAAAAATACAAAAAATTAATATCTTTAAATAAAACTTACTCAAAATAACCATTGTGTTGTGCGATTACTGATTAGATGAAATTTATGAGAACTTTTGTTTATAGTTCAAGTTCTACCACAATATTTTTATCAATGTATAAAGAGAAAAAAATACATAATGATCCATGGTTGATGAACTTCATATAAAACATGCAACAAAGTACTGAAATCTGTGTATCCTTCAAGAGGGATCTTGAACAAATCAATCATTACCAATGAGTTTAAGGAGAAACATTTTTAGTTAATGGTTGTAATAATGAGTTATCTATTATCACTGAAATGAAAAACTCTAGTGATGTATAACTCATGAAATAAAAACTCGGTTCTTATTTTGGAACATTCAAATTCCCATCACTGATGATTAATATCTACATTGAGCAATATATTTGATCCATAGATACTGGAAAAATCTATTTTCTATCCTCATAGAACCCTCCTTAATATACATTTACTCTTAATTATACTTGAAAAAGATCTATGTGTTCTCTTGGTCTTTTACATTGTTGATAGGATTCCAAAGGTTAGAGTGTTAGGGGAAAAAGGTTTGGATAGTACATGGAATGTGAGATTAAAGGTTTTTGAAGGTTTCATACATAGATCATGCACACTTTCTTTTGTTTTATAATAAACAAGTGGTCACACACTGATGTGAAAATTAATAGTTACTAAATAAATATGATGTGTCCTATTTTATGTGGACAATACTCAAAATAGAAACACAAAATATTAATAAAATAAGTTGTATAAAATATTTAATTAAAAATGAAATTATTCAACTAGGAAAAATTAAAATGAAATCAAGTAAAATTAAAATAATAAAATTCTAATTTAATAAAATCAAATCTTTCAGTTGGTTAGGGTGTATTAAAAATTTCAACAAATTGATTTTATATGAAACATATTCTATGGCTATATTACCTTTTGTTCATATTCTCTTGTGAAATGATGTCTCAAAATAACGTGCTTTATTATTGAATGTTTAATTGATTTTTTGAGAATCTGATAGAATTAAGGTTATAACATTTTTCTATAATAAAATTAATATTAAATCCAAAATCAATTAAATTGGGTTTTATACATAACACTTATACATAAGAACATTATATTTCAATATATTCCGCTTTAACAATTGATAATGCTACAAAGTACTATATCTTACTTGACTAAGAGTGTCATTTTTTTCTTGTAAAATAACAAGTTTTTATGATTATATTCTTATCTAATTCTAAATAAAGAAAAATCATAATCCTAATATAAAGATAAATTAAAATCATAATCTTCTGGAAAATGTAGAAAATGAGATAAAATTACTTTTTAAATATCATAAAAAAAGTTTGTAGTATTTAAGTGAAATTCTTTGGGAAATGGATTGAAATATTACATAAAGACTCACTGAAAACATGATGTCTGGCCTACTTAAAGTAAGATAAAATAAACTTATAATTATTACTCTATATAACTTCTTATCAACTAGTTTTTTAGTCTCTTCTATATCATGTTAAGTATTGGAGTTCATATGAGTTCAATAATTCTTACATTTTCTTTTATAAATAGATTATGAAAATTAAGTATATATATTTTTTCAATTAAAAAATTTACTAAATATATTTGATATATTTGAAATCCTAGGATATAATTTAACTTATCCATCATACTCATTTAAAATAATTTTTTTCATTTGTTTTGAGAAATCATTACATTATTTTTTAATTGCTGATCCAAAAAAAACATAATCAACAAATATTTGGAATAAATAAATATCTAAGGATAATCTTTTATTAAATAATATATGATCATCCATTTTATTTTAATACCATTTGATAAAATAAAATAGGTTAATCATTCATAACATGCTCTTGGTGCTTGTTTAAGTCCATATATAGCATTGGTAAGTTCAAAATCAGAATTTTAAAGTGTGATTCTTCAAAATAGAGAGGTTGTTATACATAATCATCCTCCATTAGAAATCCATTTAAAAAATTATATTCAACATCATTTTATATAATTTAAAATTCATATAAGATTCATATGCAATAAAATTCAAATTTCTTCTTGCATAGCTACAGGAGGAAAGGTTTCTTCCTAGTCTATTATTTTTTCCTAATTGTAAACCTTTTCAACTAATCATTGATTATTCATCATGATTACACCATATCATCAATTTTATTTCTAAATACCCATTTTTTCCAATTTACATGATAATTAGAGGGTTTATCAACTAATTCCTATACTTTTTTTATTTTTCACTTATTCAAACATTCTTGTATAGTTAAAAACAATCATTCATCATATATAGATTCATCTACAATATGAGGTTCTATCTAGGGAAAAAAGGAATAAAATTATACTAGGATCCATATATTTATTCTAGTTATAACTCAAACATCTAAGTATACTTTAATATTTTATAAAGGATGTTCCTAATAATTTCTAGGTAATATAGGTTTCACACATTATTGTTCACTAGTATCAGCCCTCACGAGATTTTTTATTAGATAATCATGTTCCAAATCAATATCTATGTTATTGTTAAAGATAGGTTCATGTCTCATTTCCTTAAGATAATCATTCAATACACCATTTTGAGTCGTTTTGTGATGAAATGTATCACTTTCATCCAACTTTACCTGAGTTGATTCTTTAACAATCATTGACTATTTCTTAAAAATTCTATAAGACTTGGATGTAGTAGAGTAACCCATAAAAATTCCTTCATCTTCTTCTGGATCAAGAATTCCAAGAGTACCCATGGTGTTAAGTATGTAAACCTTCCATCCAAATAATTTGAAGTATCCTATGTTTAATTTACAATTATCCAATAACTTATAGTGTTTTTTCATTAATATATGTCTTATTAGAACACATTTAATGACATTACATACTGTTTTAGCAGTATCATCCCAAAATGTGGGCATGTTATATTCAGATAATATAGTTTTAGAAATATCTTGCAAAGTCTTATTCCTCCTTTCAACGAAACCATTCTATTGAGGTGTCCTTGGGATAAAAAATAATATTAAATTCTTTGCTTTGGGAAATATAAATTAAATTCATGATTTTCAAATTAACTATCATGATATTTTCTCAAAAAATATTTATAATATTTTTCATTCTTTAAAACATTACAGAAAATAAAAAAAATAGAAAAAGCTTCACATTTGATTTTATCAACATAAAACGATTTGAATATTAAAAAATCATCATTTAAAAAATAATAACAAATTACCAGCAAGGCTTGCTGTTCTAGTAGGTTTAAACTTTTCTATATGGATAAGCTCAATATGTCGAGATGTAAAAACCTTCATAATTGGTTTAAAATATGACTTGTGTTTCTTTCCCATTTTAGATGCATCACATGATTTTTTGTTTTTTTGGAATTTAAGGTCTGTAAAATCACAAATAAAATGTGTTTACAAACATTTTTCACGGAGTGTACTTTATAATTTCCAAGGATTCTATTCCAAATCCATCACTCATCACTATGAACATTTAAACAATTTAAAATTATTATACACAAATAATTTTAATTTAATGTATAGAAATTATTAGTTCTATGTTCTTTAAAATTGAGATATTAATCATTGAAAAATAAATATGCATTGTTACAAAAATTAACTAAATAACCATAATCCCAAAATTGAGATATACTTATCAGTTTTTTCTTCAATCCATTAACATAAATATTTTTTTATTTATAATAGATTAAGGATTTATAAAATATATAGTGTCAATAATTTTTACCTTTACATTATCACCAAATGTGTCATTCCTCCATGTAGATTTTATGGTGAGTGAATGTTTGTGTAATATACACTCATATGTATTGAAAAACTATTATCCATAACCAATTTTTCATTATTGTTCGTGTATTTTTTTCTTATAGTGAGAAATCATACAACGTAATTTTTTGTAACCCAAACTCTTTTTGGTCTACAAATGTTATCCATAAGATATTTAGTAATCCCAATATATTTATGCTTTTTAGAAATATTAGCAACATGTTTTGAGAAATAATTTATAAGAAAAGAATTTTTGATTCCATAGAATTGAGTATTTCTCAGATTATAGATGGTAGCCTAATTTTGTATTTCTCCACAATGAACATTTGTATCTTTTGAAAGAGTTTTGTTTTTAGGACTAGGAATAAAACAATTGTGGAAATTTTTGGGCCTTTCACCTTGACTTATTATTATATATTTTTTATTTTGAAATTTATTTTAACCAGTAATTATCGTAGGTAATCATCCAATTTAGTGAAAACACTTTCATCATATTTTTATTTTCAAAAATCCTTTTGAAGTTTCTGTATTGTCATAACCTGTTCAATATATTGGGTAGTAGAGTTTTCCAATTGATTTTTCAAATATAAAATTTGTTTTTTATATCCTTATAATCATTGAAATTATCATTATAAGAGTTCATGATAATGTTTTTTGTCTTATTTAATCCTTCAAAATTAGTTTCAAACATAGAAAAATATTTATTAATTCTTATTATAAGAAAATATCATTTTAAAATTCATGATCAAGCTCATTATCAAGATCATAAGGATAATAAGATTTTACCTCATATGAATGTGCCATATAGAATATGTTGACCATTTAATTAAGAGCTTCAACTATTGATTCCGATGATGTGAACTCAATTGAATCTTTAAAATCAATAAAAGTTGACTTTATAGTATTATTAGATCTCCTCTTATATCTAACTATCATTAAGAACTTCTTGTTAGAAATTTATTCTCATGTAATTGAGTATAGTCTGGTTTGATGTTTCCCATATTTTTTCCCTCATAACATCTTTCTTCTTTCGAGTTGTCACAATGTTTTCATCACTCTTTTAATGGTATTTTATATCCTGTTCTTCAATTATATAACTTTTTTTATTTTCGTACAAATTGTGAACATTCATAATTTGATCTAGAGTAGTTTGAGGAATCTTATTAATCATATTTTTTTATATATTTGTTTGACTTTGTTCTTCTCTTCATCCTTAAATATAGAAACCTTCAGAGATGAATTATTTTCTTGACAATTTTATATTCTATATCATCAGTTTCCATTTCATCTTCTAACGTCATAAGAGTTATAATGAGATATTTTATTTTGCAATTCATGAACTCTATTAATTATTTGATGAAATATATGATTCCAATACTGTTGGATGGAAATAATCAGAGAAATTTCAATGGTTGTTTAGGATTAGTGATAGGTTCCCCTAGGGTAGTAACATTATTAATAGTCTTGGTGAGTCTTCCACTAAAATGAGTAATACTTTCTCCTTCAATCCTTTTCAATGTGTCAAAATTGAGATTGGTGGTATCATATCTAGGAGCCTTCACATTTTTGGTACCTTCATAGGATACTTCTATAATGGTATATATTTCCTAATCTATTTGACATTGAGAAACTCTATTGGAATCATATAGTAAAAATCCATAGATTATAGTTTTATATCATTAAAACTCATATCATAGTCTGCTTTAATTGAAGCATACCATTTTTTGGGCTCTATATTATAAATCTCATCAGGCTTTATTGATATTTGTTTAAAATTCATGCTAATATTGTAAAAATACATTTTCATGTGAGCCTTCCAACACTGATAGTTTTCACCATTAATGTTAGTCGATCTAACCATTTAAATACATTCTAAGATATTATCCAAATAATTCATTATAAAATTTATCATTGGACTTCATCCTTTTAAATATGTGACCTCACAAGTTAGAAGCTTTGATAATTTTTTTTGACCTAGATAATGGCGAGCTAACATATCATGAGGGGGTGAATTGAGTTCCTAAAAATTTTCTTTAAAGAAAAAATCCATCTTCAAGGTATGTGAGATCAAATATATTCCTTAAAGAAAATAGGAAGTGGAAATATAAAATATTAACATAAAGAGATTGAAAAAATTATATTTATAGTTGTCCGAGGAACAAAAATCCCCTAGTCAACTCCACTAACACTCAACTCCACAAGTATGGGTATTTAAACCATAACCGATCATTTATATGGTGGGTCCCAACTAAGTATAAGAAGATTTGACTTATTACAAAGGTCCAAGAGAATTTAAATAGACTCACCCTTTACTATACCGATCTACGAATTTAACACAATAACATTAAATGATTATAAATGAAATGGAATAAATAAAATTTCTTTGAACTATTAAAACACATTTTGAAAGAGGTAATTGGTAATTGTTGAAGATACATTCTAAGAATATGATCGTCTTCAAGGTGTATCTCTGGACGATCTTTAGTGTAAATGATGAACTTGAAAACATGAAATTATCATTTATGTTCTATCTTTTCTATGTAAAATTGTTCATTGTTACGTTTTCAGAGTATTCTTCTATTTATATGCATCATATTGGATCTTTATCTCATGTTTTTTTTTCAAATGGTGGATAATTGTTTATGTTATATCTCCTCTTTTATTTTGAACTAATTCAATGAGATAATCCTAAATGTTGAATTGATAACCCATTAGAAATTTGATATACATGGATATTAATGGAATTCATCCATTATTTCTAAATATTGAATAATATTATCTATTAGAACTATGAGAAATATTCTTCTTCATATTTTTTTTTATTTTGATAAAAATGAATCATTTTATAAATCAATCTTTCCTTAAATTTACTATACCTTTTATAATACATGATAAAGGGATGAAATTAACTATGAAGAGATTATTAATGTAATTGTGAAATTATTTATGGAAGCTAATTCTTTACAAGATATTCAACTTGAATAACTTTTATTGCACGATAAACATACAAGAGACTTCCTATGATAAAATAGAACTTTGTCCTCTTAGGGGTGTAAGATAAAATGAATTTGAAATTGAATAGACTAATTCATAATGTTAAGATAAATATTCCTTTGAGGCGTGATAGTTAATATTCAAAACTTCTTCTGTAATTTATAAGATAATATTTTATGAATATCATTTTCATAAGATAAATCATTATCATAACATAATTCAATCCAAAGTAAGAAGCTACTCATTCATTCTCTTCATAAGAAAACATCTTGCATAGTAAGATGAACTTCTAACAAGGATTTTTTTTATTCTAAGTATATGGAATATATTTTTTCAATAAATTTATTCTCATAAGATAAAATACCTTTCTGTAGAATGAATATTTTACCCAGCATAAGATAAACTCATCTAGAGTTAGCATAAGGTAAACTACCTTGGTAAATATATAACATAAAAAACTCAATATAAATTCAATAGTTTTAAAATAGGTACTTTTGTATTTAATAAAAACATATAAAACTAAGATATTATTGAACAACATAAGTCTATCCAACAATCTCCCCTTCTTTGATGATCAAAAAACACATTGAATGGAAAAATAAATTTGCGAAAAAATTAAAAACATAATTATAATTTTATAATAAAAATTCTAAATGATATATTCTTCTTTTTCATTCTCAAAATTTAAAATAAATTCATATAATAAAATTTGGTATTCTCATTTTTATTATACAAAAAATAAAATTTTAAAATTTTAAAATTTAATATTATCTTTTTTTTTCTCCCACTTTTTGTGAAATAAAAAATAAGTAGATTAAAGGAATATAATAAATAATTCACATGAGAAATTTTGATTCATTGATGATACTGATTATGAATAGAATTTATCATGATGTGTTTTTGAAAAATAATTGGAGTAGATCATTATGAATTTAATGAAACTCAAACAGAAAAAAATATAGGGAATAAACATTAAAAATAAAAAGAAATATATTGATGATAAAGATAAAATGAGTCAAAATAATGGTATAATATAGGAAAAAAAGGAAGAAATCATAAGACATAAATTGTCAATGAATGCTAACAACTGGATAAAAGTATACTGAACAAATAATCATCAACATATTAATATGAAATATAAAAATTCATTAAAAACATTCAAAATGAGAAAGAAATAATTAAAATGTTTTAGAAAAACCATTCAATCAACCACATTTCATAGGTTAATAAAATTCCCATCAACTGGGCAACTAGGAGACTAGTTATGCAATCTATGTAGTTTTATGAAACCACCTACATGAAAATATTTTTTTGATGTAGTTTCTTTAATGATATATTCTAAATAGAAGTTAAAGAGGACACAGATAGAGGAGAAACACCTATTTTTCCAACAACATTACCCAACATAAATAAAAATGCTCTAATTACTACTCGATCGCACAAAGTGATCCGTATATATGTGGATTGGATGTTTAGAGGAACATTTTGATCTATCACCATATCAATATTATTTTTAGGTATAAGAATAGTTTATAAGAAGATTCAGGGATAGGAAATGAAAATTCTTCCACAAACCTGAGATTTTCCTTTGATAAATGTTAGTGAGTCTAAATATTTCCTTCAGCCTTTGAGAATAAAAATCATGAAGATCAATAATGGGAGGTCTAGGAAAATGTCTCCCTTGAATAACAAATAATGAATTAACACAATCATCCTTAATTTTTACCATATCATTCTTACAGTAGTCAAGGAGTGTCGTAAAATAATTTTAGATCCACTATGAAAAATTTCCAAAGTGATTTTGTGCATTCCCATTCTTATAAAAGATTAATACCATCTTCTTTAATGTTTGAGACTCATTATCTGACATACAACACAAATGATAAAATAAAAAAACTTCTTTTACTATCCAAGTAACTTGATGTTCCTTAGGTTAAAAAAGGCATCAATATCTTCTTATTTTTCATATTATAATGATTTCCTCTTCAAACATCTTATTAATAAATTGTAAAAATACTAAAAAATATTTTTAAAGACATAAAAATTATTGACCAGTGATGTAGCCATATTTGTTAATATAGTGATGACAAAAATTACTTCTTTTTTCACATGGGTTGTAAGATCGTGAATTTTTTGAACATATTCTTATAAAAATGATTTGATTTAGTTCTTGGATTAATCAGTTAACAAATGATATTCTAATGGAATGGATAGAAGCCTTCTGATTTCATTTATTATATCCCTTTAATGACCTTGAATCAATTCCTTGGATAGAAGGAAACACTAAATTTCAAAAATTGTAAAAGTAATCATGTATATCTATAGAGACACTTTTTCTAAGCTTGAGAAAACATCTACTTAATTCAAGTCTTTTATAGAGGGTTCCACTAGATTCTTTTCAAACACATACTGAACTAATGATTTTACTTCATCAACATTTTCTTTTGAGGTGACATAGTCATTGAGAGTCCAAATCCCATTACTAGACTCTATAAATTGAAGTTTCCATCATTATACTTCTGACATTAACTTTTAGTAGCATTCCCTACCTCCCTCATCATCTATATATAATTATTTTGTGTTAATTGATGATTGTGTTTGCTGATCATGAATTTGAAAAAAAGTGTATTGGTGAACTTTTGTGCTTATAGTGTCATCAGCATGTGGATTTCTATCAACATTGGGACTCTCATATTATGATTGTTCTCTAGACTTTTATATTAATCTTCCACATAAAAACTACTGAGTCTCATCCCCTAATTATTTTTATTCTTCATGTTCACTGAAAATATTTTGACTATTAAGGTCAATGGATTTAGTTCTAATTCTTACACTCTTGTCACTCGACTTTGATATTTCCACCAACGTAATTGCATCCAAAACCATTGATGTGGTACTTCCTTAAATAATAATTACTAATATTGTTATCGATGATTCCAATACTTATTTACCTAAATAAAAAGTGATAACATTATGTTCCACTAATGTAGAAACAAGAAGTTCCCTAGAGAATGTTATCCTCTAGACCGAATAACCACAGTTACTTGTATTATTATTTCCAATAGATTCCCCTTTTAAGGAAAATCTATTATATCAATAGTTTGAACTTTCCTCTCTAGTAAAACTGGAACAAGTGCAGTAACTTAATCATTACTTCAAAAACCCATTGAATTTGACTCTAACTAATTTGAAGCAGGTTCATCATCGATGTATTCTTCATAAGTTAATGGATCCTAATTATTTAGAGAATAATTCCAAAAAAATCAACTTCCTCATAAAATACATGACCTCATATTTTTCATTACATGATAACTAGTTATGCTATTTTTATCCAAACAAATAAAAAAATTATGAAATACAAATATTAACATACTTCCAAATTGATAGATATTTATATACTTGTACTGTATATGCCACATTTATCTCATAACACGTCATTATTAGCTAAAAATATTTTCAATTATAAAAAATGGAATAAAGTAACATCATAATTTTTTTCTCAAAATCAACATTGCACTATTTTATGGAAGAATTGGTGAAATTTATGGGATTATTTGTTTATTATTATAGGGAAATCACTATTTTCTTCACAACATCTATAAATCCAGACAAGTTATTCATGATATCATGTGGACTAACTTTATGTACAATATTCAATGAAGTGCTGAAATATTCATATCCTTATTGGGGGTACATAAATACATCAACCATTACCTATGGGGTAAATTAGACAATTTATTCGTTCACAGACGTATTGATGAGGGTGTCATTATCACCAAAATGAAAAAATATAGTATCATAGAACTCATGAAAATATATCTCAAATTCAAACATGGTTCTTCTTTCATCAATGAATAATTCCAATAAATTATGATTTATAACCTTCTTGGGAAAAAAATATGTTCCATAGAGGTAGGTAAAGTCTTTTACTCACCCACTTTAAACATTTATTGATGTCCTTTGATGCTTAATTCTGTAAAAAATAATCTCCATCAGTTCTCTATGATTATTACATTGTTTATAAGATTTAAAATATTAGTTAGATATAGAAATAATATTTGTACAACAGAGATAATAAGGGTTTGAAGGTTTGAAAATGTTTTTCATATAGAGCTTATGCACTTTCTTTTGTTTGTTAGTAAATGAGGTGTAATATAGTGATGTGTAGAGTAATAATAATAAAATTTAGTTGACCTTTCCTATTTTATGTTACTCATAATAAAAATAGCAAAGATAAATCTTAAATAAAATAAAGTAAATAAATATTTTATTAAATTCAATATTATGTTATTGAGAAAAATTTAAAAAAATCATGTAAAATTAAACAAACTAAATTTTAATTTAATAAAATTAAATTATCTTATAAGAAATCGAATAGTAATTTTTTTTTCTAATTTACATTCTATGAAAATGGATTTTAAAGGGATATCACCTTTTTTCTTGATATCTTGTGAAATTATGTATCAAATCAATGTTATTTTTTGTTGAATGGTTAATTGTATTATTTTGAGATGTTGATAGAATGATTGTTATAACATTTTATTGGAAAAAAATTAAAATTAAATATACAATCCATTATGCGTGTTTCATCTAAAGGATTTATGAAATTTCTTCTTTCTGCAATATATTCTACTTCCAAAATTGATAATTCTATAGATTGTTGTTTCTTATAATACTGAAATACTTGAGATTTTCCAAGAAAATGATATGTTCTTATGTTACTCATCTTATCCAATATACATCCAAAAAAATAAATATAAAAATTTTAAGGTATGTTTAAATCATAAGTTTTATGAAAAATTAGATTAACAGATACATTTCCTTTTAAATATTGTAATGTTCTTTTGGCATCATTTAAATGAAATTCTTTAAGATTTGGTTAAAATTTATCACAAAGGAATAATGAAAAAATAATTTTTGGTCAACCTATAGTGAGATACAACAAACCTCTAATGGTTAATCTATATAACGTCTCGGCTACTGTTTTTCTATGATAACCATACCAATTTTAAAATTATATCCCATTGTAGTGAAATAAGTCTTTTTGTTTTCATGTAAAAATATCTAATTAAAATAAAGTATGAATTTTCACTTAATTAAAAAATTTCTAACATATTTGTGATAAATTTTAAATCCTAGGAAATATTTTAACTCACTTATCATACTCATTTAAAATTATTTTTGTATATGTTTTTGAAAAATATTTTCAATTTTTTTTGATAAATATGTTACATAGTAAATATATTTTAATTCTAACAAAATATATGAGGATGATGTTTTAATAAAAAATGTTGGATATTTCATTCCTACTAGAAGACCAGTTGATAAAATAAGAGTTCCTAATATTTCATTCCATTCTCTTAGTGCTTTTTTATGTCTATATAGAGCTTTAGCTAGTTTAAAAACAAGAATTTTAATGTGAGGATATTCAAAAACAAAAGGTTGTTCTATATAAACGTAAAATTTTAAAAATATATTTAATAAACAAGATTTAACATCAATATAGTATGATTTAAAATTCATATAAGATTAATATTGTAGAAAAAAATTAATTTCTTATAAATTTTCAAACAAAGAAAATGTTTGGTCATAGTCCATTCCTTCATCTTAACTATAACCTTTTTCGATTAATATATATTTATTTCTATAGATGAAACCTTAATTAGATTTTTGTTTCTAAATACCATTTTTGTTCTAATTACATGATAATCTAATGGTTTATCAACTAATTCCCACACATTGTTTCTTTTTAACTATTTTAACTCTTCTTTCATAGCGAAAAACATAATTTCATTATATAAGGATTCTTCAATAGTGTTAGTTTCTGACTTGGATAAAAAGATAAACAATTCTATTAGATTATATATATTTATTATAGTTTTGACTCCTTCATCAAGGCTTACTATTATTTTTTCAAAAGGAAGTTCTTTTTGTTTTCTATGTAATCTAGGTAGCATATTTTTTGGTTCACTTTTATTAACCCTAACAATATTTAGTTTGTTTTAATCATGTTCCAAATCATCAACCTTGTTGTTGTTAAAGAGAGTTCTTTGTCTCATGCACTTAAGAGAATCATTCAACACACCAGTTTGAGTCATTTCATGATGAAATATACCACTATCAGACTATTTAATTCTTTAATAATCCTTTACCTTTTTATTGAAATAACTATAAGCCTTGAAAGCAGTCAAGTATCATTGGAAAATACCTTAATCATATTTTGGATCATACTTACCATATTTATCCTTGGTTTTCTTGTTGTAAACCAAGCATCCAAATACTTTTATATATAATACCTTTGGTTTTATATTATTCCATAAGTGACATAGTATTTTGTTTTGGGTAGATCTTAATATAAAACTATTAATAACATTACATACATTTTTAATATATTTAACCAAAAAATAAGTGGGCATGTTATATTCACATAACAGGGTTCTATCAATTTCATGGAATTTATATTCCTCATTTCAATAAAACCATTCTATTGAGGTTTCCGGGGGTGAGTAAAGTATGTTTCATTCCATGATCTGAGAAATAAAAATTAAATACATTATTTTGAAATTCACCTCCATTATCATCCTCAAAGTCACAATTTTTAATCTTTTTCATTTTTTATAAGCCTGGAGTAATTAATAAAAAATAAAAACCTTCATTATTATTTTTGGAAAATTAAACCCATATGAATCTTGAAAAATAACCAACCAACACATAAAAAGATGATTTACCAGTAATAATTGCAATTCTAGAATGTGTGAATTGATCCATATGGATAAACTCAAGAGAAATTGATGTATCAACCTATTTAATTAGTTTAATATATGAATATTTTTTTTTTCAATTTAAAATTCATCACATAGTTTATTTTTTTTCTAAATTATGGTCAATAAAGTTTGAAACAAAATGTTCTTTGGAAAAATATTGATGGAGTGATCATTACAATGTCCAAGATTTTTATCCCAAATCAATAAGAAATAAATCGTAGAATTTAAACAATTTAATGTTTTTCTACAGATTGAATTGAGATCTAATGTATAGAAATTATCCTTTTGTGGTACATTAAGCTTGAGAGATTATCATTAAAAAATAAATACTCATTGTTAGAAAAATCATGTAATGATCTTCATCACAGAGATGAGAGATAGTTATCATCTTCTGCTTCAAGAAATAAACATAAAGAACATTTTTGATGAAAATAGATTGAGTATTTCTATGAGATCCAATTCCAAAAATTTTCATTTTTTATTTTTACGAAGTGTGACATGGCCTTCATATATCTTAGATATCGAGTGAAATTTGGAGAAATATCCACTCATATGTCTTAAAAAACTACTTTTCATAAATAGTTCTTCATTTAATTTCATGTTGTTTGTTACGTATAATGATAGATCGATCAAATTTTTTTTTTGTGTCAACCAAACTCTTTTGGGTTAAAAAAGGTTAACAATAAGAGTCTTAGGGATACAAATTTGTTTCTATTTTCCAGAAAATATAGTAACAGATTTTGGAAAATATTTTTTAGGAAATTCATTTTTGATTCCACATAACTTTGGATTTATTAGATTACATATTTTATCATAATCTCATATTTCTCCTAGATGCGGGTCAGTAACTATGGAAAGCTTTTATTATTAAAATTAGGAATAAAATTGTCCTTTTAAGGTTTTTCCCTTTCACCTTGGAATCCTATTCCAAATTTTTCATTTTTGAGTTTATTTTTATCATAAATTATGATTATATAATCTTCTACTTTTTTAAAAACACGTGGAGTATATTTAATGTTTTGAAAATCCTTCTGTAGGTTCTCTATTGTCTGAAATTTTTGAAAATATGAGGCTGTAGATTTTTCCAAATGATTTGTTAGATATGAAATGTGTTTTCAATTCCTCCTCTTCATTGAAAATTCTATTTAAGGAGTTCACAAGAGTTGTATTATTCTTCATTATGATAACATACTTAGTTTTCAACGTGGTAAAATATTCATTTGATTTTTCATATGATCAATTTTCATTTTCTGATTCATGGTAATGCTCATTTTCATAAGAATAGAAAGAATATACATCATTTGTATATGAAATAAAATATATGTTGGCATTTTTATTAAGATATTCAACTTCTTATTATGATGATGAGTACTCACAAGAATCAACATTTGAAATCTAGGTGGCCTTGATATACTTATTAGAATTATTTTTATGTCTAACATTCTTGATGAACATTTTTTCAGACTTATTATTCTCATGAAATTGTGAACAATCGAGTTTGATGTGTCCTAGATGCCTTTACTCATAACATATTAATTATTTATTGTTTCCACCATAGTTTAGGTACTTTTTGAAAGTTCATTTGAAACCTATTATTCTGCTATATAATTTATTTAATATTCAAGAAAACTATGAAAGTTCATCATTCAATCCAGAATAGATAGAGGAGTTGTCTTCATCATATGTTCTATAGATCTGTAGGTAATTGTTTTTATTCATCCTTAGAAGTAGAAATATTCCAAGTATCACTTTATTTATTGATAATTCTATATTATAGAGCTTTATATTCTATTTCTATTTCACAAATCATAAGTGTTACAAGGATATATTTTATTTTGAAATTCCTTACCTAAAATGATTTTTTAATGGAAGCTGATATTCCACTCCACTTGGGTGGTAATACATAGAGAAATTTCAATTTATGTTTGGTCTCAGTGATAGGTTCTAACAGGAAAGGAATATTATGAACAATCTAAGTGATTCTTTCATTCAACTATGTAATGCTTTCGCCTTGAAATATTAGGAATGAATAGAATATGAGTTTGGAAGTATCATATCTAGGAACCATCATATTTTTAGAACCTTCATAAGAAGATTATATAGTGGTCCACATTTTATAATCTTTTTGAAACTGTAATACTATATCAAACTCATCTTCTCTTAATCAATATATTACAATGATCATAGTTCTAGAATTTGGATCATAGTTTTTTTCGATTGTATCATACCATGTATGAAGTTGCTTATTATGAATTTCATATGGATTTACATATTTGGAATAAACCTTCATTCCATGATTCTAGATATAGATGGTCATGCGATCCATCCATCAACCTTAATTTTCACGATTAAAATAATAAGGTTTTACCATTGAAATATCATGTCAATTATCATCCATATCACCCATTATAAAAAATACCATTGCAATTAAAATTTTTATTGCTATAAAATGAATATTCATGATCACTGATACTAAATTCTGTCCTAGATTATTGCTAGATAAAAAGTCAAGAGTGAGTGAATTGAGTTTCTAATTTTTTTATAGAAAACCTCCCTCTTTATGGTACGTGTGATCAAATATTTACCTTAAAAAAATAGGAAGAAAAATTTTAAATTATTAAATGAATGTGATTGAACAAAATTTATTTATAGGTGTTTGGGGAATAGAAATACCCTAGTCCACTCGACCAACACTCTAATCAATGAGTATGGTTATTTTGACTATAACAACCATTTTTTCATGGGCTCCCATTTGAATAGAAGATGATGTTAGTTATTACAATAGTCTATGATATTTTAAAAAGGATATCCTTTTATAATACTCATACATAGACTTAATATAGTCACAAAATATGAGTGTAAAAAATATAAATTAAATAAAATTTTGAAGAACTATTGCAACACATAATTGCAAGAAGCAACTAATAGTATTTAAAGACACACCCTGAGAAGATGATAGTCTTCACGGTGCAGCTCTAGATGTGTAGTGACCCGAAGCTTAACATACGCGGACATTACATTATTTTTTCTGAATACTTAGAACATAAGAAAAACACACACACAAGGACCATAATAGTTTAGTGTCTTTGGAAACTCGGAATATAATCTTCTAATCGTGGTGAAAGATCTTCAACATCTCCCATAAAGATATTCCTTTTTTTTAACTAAAACATTTCTTTATATCCTGGGGAAAATAAAACATAAAAGGGTGAGCTCAAATGCTCAGTAAGGGTAAACAAAATATCAATCACATCATATTCATAAGAACATAACATTTTTGAAATCTTAACCTGCAAAAGAGATCATAATATCATACCATGGGATAAATCATAGAAGTGAAATGTAATCCCAATAATCATAACTTAAAACATGAAAATTGGTGTCATACACACATAATAATATAGAATTATTTATTATTAGTCAAGACTCATTGCTAAGACTATATTAGTGGACAAAGTCCATTTCAGAACCGAGTTCACTCCTAGTTTCAGTCCTATTTCACTGAACCGGTTTAAGATGCCGTTCTAGCCATGCCTATCTCATGAGATATAAAATCTTTACCCAATGAATTGGAGGGAGATATAGGTCCCACCCATCTCATAATAATACCATTCTTATGTGTTCCACAAAATCAAGAAAAAATCATACATCATTGCATAACCCATGTAATAAAAATGGAAATCTTAAACATCATGCCATCATAACATAATCCAAATAAGATAAAAGGACATCATAAAAATAATTACATCATAAAATAATCAAATCTATGTAAAAATAGGGATAGGAACATAACCCTATATTATCTTTGATGGAAAATAATTTTGATAAAACACTTGAACTCCATTCTTGAGGAAAATAACCTTTCTACTTTAAAAACATTTTTTCCTTTCATAAGAAATCATACAAATTTAAACTAAAAGAAGTTAATTAAAGATAAACGTGAAAACTTGTAAAGGAATATTCTTATAAATAATGTTTTAAAAATCCATTCATGCCGTATAAGTTTAAAAAAACATTCTTCTCGTACTTTTGTTGGAAAAGTCAATAAAGTACCTCGTACGAAAAACGTCAAACGATTCCTTTCATATCTTTTACTAAAAACTCACCGAAGGGTAAAATAGGATTTAAACAATTGTAGGTGGATGGAAAGAATATTACATATTGAGGAAACATGGATGTGGATGATACAATACATCCCAGTAAATACCAAAGTATAAACAATCTCGGATAAAAATGAGATTGTGATATTTTCCCTTACCTTAGGTCCGATTTGCTTCGTAAGTGTCCAAAACTCCTGTATAATGATTTAAATAATTTTATTGGCTTATTAAAGAATCATAATCATTGTTATGATATCATATATGGTTCACTTATGACTTTATATTACCCGTTCTTTTGTAAATTCCATGTTAAAGAGCGTTTTGGGTAAAATATTTTCATTTGTTGTCCGTGTTTTGACTTGTAATTATTCATATGATTACTTAGATCATTTTTACTTAATTACTGAATATAAAACATGATTTATATATAATATATATTCAGAATATACATATATATAATAGATCAGTAAATGTAAAGAAATACACCGTTCATGGAGACGGTAGGCCGTACGTACGCATGAACGCTGTTTTCGTTTCCTTATTGAGTTGAATGGATTTAAGTTGATGACATACATATATATACACATAAATACAATATCATTATTATGTCATATATTTCATGATTACTTATTATATATACTTTATAATCAATCATGAATGGTTGACGTGGAGAATGAATCTCATCGCGTCGTGGAGACGGTAGTCCGTACATACGCACGAGCGATGATATCATTCTCATGATCGTGGAATTGTATTGGAGTGTATGCATACTATTTCAGAATCAATATCACTTTACAATAATCATATATAGTTATTATTTACACCATTATACCCATCCAAGTAAGGTGGTGGTGGAAAATAGATTACACCACGGCGTGGAGACGGTATTCCGTACGTACGCACGCGCGGTGATTTCATTTTCCGTAGGATGGATAGATGGTGAAATAGGGTTGTTTCATACTTATAATAACATATAAGTATATGAGAGATACTTATGGTATTACTTCATAATGAAACAACCTAAGAAGAAGAAGTGGAAGAAGAAATAAAGTTGAAAGAATCGGTAACAGACATTACCTCTTCTTTGAAGCGCCTCTTTGAGTCCTCCTATTAGGGCACTAAAATTTGACTTTGAAGAAGACCAGGACCTCTAGGATATTTCTAGGGAAGTGGAGAAGAGAATTTTTCAGGGGTTGTCCTGGCTTTAAGGCTCAAAGTGGTGTGAGGATGAGAGGGAGGATGTTCCCTTTTATAAGGGAGGAGAGGGGCACCTTTGGAAAAACTTAAAATATTATTTTATTATAAAGTCATATTCGGTTTTTAATAGCTCCAAATTGAGATATTTAGAAGCTAAGGTGGGTATGGGTCGAAATTCTCTCATCCAATAGAATTTAGACAAGTTTAGGTCATTATATTAAACTTATTTTTTAGTTTTAACTCTTAGTTAATTAGATTGACATTTACCATGTCACTTTGTATTTTTATATTATATATTTAATAAACTTACCATATAAATCCAAGAGACCCCCAAGTATTCCATTAATTATACACCTATCATGATATAAGTATCTTGTCCGAACCTTAGATTTTTAGGAATAAAATAACAATCAATAATATAATATTTGTTTTAAAAACTATTTTATATCAATTTTGACACTATTCAATAGTTGATTTTTTTGAAACTGATAATAGAATGATTACTTAGAAAAACGTTAATTAAATAAATCCTAACATGTCATATGAACCTAGAAAATTATATTAATTCATAAAAAGTCTCAAATTATACTTATTTTGGTATTTATAATATCAATTATTCTAATTTTTCACTATTATGGTAATTACAGAATCATCATTGTGTCGTAAATAAATTAACTTATTTAATGTCTAAAAATTATAAATAAACTATAATTATGTAGGAAATCTTATTATCTATCTAATTAATAATTACAATCGAATTTATCTTATGTATAACCCTATATTAAAAATGTTTTAGTAAATAAACATTGATTTTAACTCTTTTAACTCTTCTTTGAATTAAATAATAATAAATGTCATAATCTAATCCTAGTGGGCCTAAATGGTCATATTTTATTTCTAAGGTTGTTTTTGGTCTAATTACACTTATCCAATAGAAATAGGACATGTTTTAGGGTAATAATAATATCATTTTTACCCTTAATTACCCTATTTACTTTTAACCGTGGTAAATAAAAGTAAAAAGTTACTATTCACCAAAAATTATTTTCATCTCATTGAACCACATTTTACTTACTGACATCAACCGTGTCTCTTGGATTTTTGAAATGCCACTCACAAAAGTGGTAAAATTATGTTTTATGAGAAATTCGTTTTTTTAACTACCACTTAGTGGTTTCACTATTCATCAAAAAATGAAAGTTTCCAGAAAAATACCAAAAAATAGGCCTAATATATATTCGATATTATGAACTAAAAAATGATTTCTATTTTACCAAATTCAAAACATATCAGTTGCATTAATTAATTTAAAAATTAATTCTCGTCGTCAAAACAAATAGCGTGTTCTTAAGAGATAATAACTATCAAAAGATTGACACTTGTTTATGTCTGGTTTAAATGTGAAATTACATCCAATGACCAACATTGTATTAAATTGTAAAAATATATTCTAAATATAATTTAAAACCCCTAAAATTAATAATTTATCACTATTAATTATATCGATTATAAAAGTTGTTTTTAATTAAAATTTAGTAATTTTCACTATTCATCAGAAAATGAATGTTATCCGAAAATTACCAAAACTTCACCCTAAGCTAATTTTGATATTCTGAATCCAAAAATGAAGTCCATTTTGAAAAATAAAAGTTACAAAATTTCAAAAAGTGGTTATTACTATTCATAACATCTAGTTTTAATAATATTTTAATAGCATATCATTGTTTAGGGAAACTCGGTATTGCGTACTGCACACGCTATCGAGGAAAGGTCGTGATTGCATGTAATGCAGGTCAAGTCAAGGATGTGTGTTGTGAAAGCTCCTTTTGGTGTAGTGTACAACACAATACATTAATGAAATTTAAAAAAAAGAATATTTTCATAAAATCTCGGGGTGTTACATTCTACCCCCCTTAAAATGAATTTCTCCCTAGAAATTAGTCGGGGTTATAAATAGTTTACTATTTATAGAAACCCACATCGTAAAAAGGAATTATAAAACTTAATTTTAAAAACTAAAGTATGAAATGTAACAATTACCCAAAGTAACTCATCACTGGGTTTCCATATAGGAGAACATAAGTGAAAATATGGATATGGAAGAAAAATCTAACCATTAAGTTCTGATGGAGAGTGGTAAAGAACATGGCTATGAAAAATCCATCAATCACAAAGCCATAGATTTCTGACGATCTATGGTACCATTAGATTCATCGGATATAAGGGCATTAGGACAATATTTTTGGTTCTCAAGATCATTTCCCTAAAGATGATGAAATTGGAATTAGAAGAAATACTTTCGTGATTTTGGTATAGTCTCACCGTTGGTCATTATTTGGACAACTTCCACTTCATCTCTTAAAGAAATGAAGTTGAGTTTTTCATTCATGATGTGTTAGAAGATCATGTGATAGAATTATGGGTCATTCCATCTGTCTCAAACAAAAGGTTAGAAAAGTTATCAAAAAATACATAAGTCCATCTATAGTGATATTAATCATATATGGTTCCTAAAATGGACTTATACTTCATATATCATACTGCTAAATATAATAAAACTAGTTTATACTAAACAGGGACTTCTTGTAGGCCAGTGGTAGGCGATAAAGGCCAGTCGCACTTCGGTTGTGGGTTCGATTCCCACAGCCTTGTCCGACACGATTGGCTATCGCCCATCCTGCAGGTTGTCCTTTTCCTAAAACTACATTACTATAATATTGAAAAAACATCTATCCTTAAACAATACTAACTTATATCCACCATAATCCATTCCAATCATTAGGCTTATCCAAAATAATGATATCTAATCTCATATTATAGTGAAAACTATTACCAAAGAGTTCATACAACTAGCATGTTAGTACCATTGTTGATCCCCATATATCATGAGATATGTTTTGTTGGTCACATTCCAAACATTTGAAGGCCTTAATCATGTATTCTCTTGAAAAATGAATATCCATTAAACCTTAGTGAAAACATGAGTGCTGTCAAAAGTTAACTCTTTCCACATACCAAAATCCCAAAATTCTGTATACTCAAACCATGATATCACTTCATCCTTATAACAATCATGAGCTCATGAATATTTTCAAACATGTCATTTTCTCATTTTCCCTTCATTATGCACATATCATTCATTTTTCCAAAAATATCTCAATCACTTTCCATGGTTACCGGTACCATAAAATTATTGAAAACCACAATAGACCAATACATAAATATTCCAATATTCCACGATACTATATACAACATTATTTTAGAATCCCATTACATAAACACTTAATCATTCCACCACATCATTATCATATTCAACATCTCCAATAGTGATCTCATGTGACTTCCCTTTGTCCTTTGCCTTAAGTGGTTTCTCATGTCGATCATCACTAACCCTTGGATTAGGGCAATTATTAGCATAATTTACCATTTCCTTGCACTTGAAGCACTGAAGTGTTGGTGGTGCGTTCTCTACAGTCTTTTCTTTATTCACATCATTAGAAACCCTTTTTCCATTACTTCGACACTTAGCTACTCGATGACCTTCTTTTCCACACTTAAAACATTTTCTAGTCCCTTTAAGACAATCTCCACCATGCTTCTTTCCACACTTTGAGCATAAGGAAACATTCATCTTCTTTTCACCATTATTCTGAGATTTCTCCTTGAACTCCATCTTTCATTTCTTGTCAAAACTATGAGATGGATAAGTAACACCAACTTCCATTTCTACCTTGATAGCACAACGCACAATTTCTTCATAGCTACTGAAGTCTCTTATAGCTAATGCCCTTCGAAGATTTGGTTTTAAGCCACTGAAGAATCGATCAACTTAACTTTCTGGTTGGATGATAAATCCAGATGCGTACCTTGCAAGCCTTGTAAAATTCACTTTGTATATACCAAAATATTCATCATCCTTTTGCTTTAGTTCAAGAAACTCCTTCTCTATCTTTGTTCGAAGAATACAAGTGAAGTACTTATTGAAAAATAAGTTCTTGAACTCGTCCCATTCCATGGACTCAATTTCATATCTTGGCCTCGTATTCTTGATAAGATTCCACCATTGATCAGCATCACCTTCCAAACGATACACTTCTATGATGACTTTGTCATGTTCAGAACATTGATGAACTAAAAATAGATTTTCAGTAGTACTGATCCATTGTTTGGCAACAAGTGGATCAGAAGACCCACTAAAAGAACGTAGACGTTGCCTCGTGAAGGACTCAATAGAATATTGTTCCCTTCTCTGCTCATTTGGAAGTCCATAATGATTCATAGATTGAGTAAGTATAGCAATAATATTTTTCACTCCATCTCACATAACATTTGTTTGTTCAGGAGGACAATCATTGCATTGTCCATTACATTGATCAACACGATTCCTTCGGGTTCCAGCCATCGTCTAAAACCCAAAATGAATAGTGTGAGAGGCAAAAATCACGCTAGGGAAAAAATATAATAAAGGGGGAGTACCTTAAATATCTAACATCTTGGGTTATCATAATTCTAGTACTATAACCTATACTTATACTTAACCTTAAGGACATCCCTAGACATACCTTACAAATATCTCTAGGGATCTCACTAAAGTTATCGCATCCTAGTTTCCAAAGGTTGACTAAACCTTCCCTCTGATACAAACTGTAGAGACCCGAAGCTTAACGTACATGGACATTAAATTATTTTTTCTGAATACTTAGAACATAACAAAAACACACACACAAGGACCATAATATTTTAGTGTCTTTGGAAACTCAGAATATAATCTTCTAATTGTGGTGAAAGATCTTCAACATATCCCATAAAGATCTAACTTTTTTTACCTAAAACCTTTTCTTTATATCCTAGGGAAAAGAAAACATAAAAGGGTGAGCTCAAATTCTCAGTAAGGGTAAAAAAAAGAAATATCAATCACATCATATTCATAAGAACATAACATTTTGGAAATCTTAACCTGCAAAAGAGATCATAATATCATAACATGGGATAAATCATAGAAGTGAAATATAGTCCCAATATTCATAACTAAAAACATGGAACTTTGTGGAATACAGACATAATCATAGATAATAATTTCTTATTAGTGAAGACTCATTGCCAAGACTATCTTAGTGGACAAAGTCCATTTCTGAACCGAGTTCACTCCTCATTTCAGTCCTATTTCACTGAACCGGTTTAACCTGCCGTTCTAGCCATGTCTATCTCATGAGATATAAAATCTTTACCCAATGCATTCGAGGGAGATATAGGTCCCACCCATCTCATAATGATACCATTCTTATGTGTTCCACAAAATCAAAAAAAATCATACATCATTGCATAACCCATGTAATAAAAATGGAAATCTTAAACATCATGCCATCATAACATAATCCATATAAGATAAAAGGACATCATAAAAATAATTCCATCATAAAATAATCAAATCTATTTAAAAATAGGGATAGAAACGGAACCCTATATTATCTTAGATGGAAAAT